>FR990132.1:9973884-11272217 GCA_905404295.2 Ochlodes sylvanus | reverse complement strand
CTATTTAAACTGCCATAACTTTTTTATTTATTAACTGTTTGAAATAAAAATGTTAAATGATGCTTAACACAATACATTGGTGAAAAACGCACCCAAATCCGTTAACCCGTTTCTGAGATTGTTTCATATATATTTCGTGCACATACAGCGATTACAGATTTATTACATGTATAGATTCGATATTCGTCCATTTTATCACGGATCCATATTCGTAATATCAATATAATTGCCACAATTGATACGGCATAACGACCACCGTGAAGGGGAGATCGATTATTACAATACGGGAGGCCGTTACTAGATACGTAAATAACGGTTTATGGCGCGGCGATGGCTGTCATTTTTGTTTTTAATTTCTACGAATGTCGTGATTGCTACGAATTATTGCGTCGTACCTGCAAATGGGACATGTTTTAAAGGAAGATTGGCTTTATACGTGTATCGTTGAACGTTTATTTTTTTATTTCCAATAAATATAATGTTGATGCAGGATTCTGTAAATTGAGATGTACTTATTTATTATAAATCGTCAAATATTACGTTTGAAGATCCGTATGGAGGAGTTTTAGATTCCATGGACAACACACAAATACAACAACACAGACACCCAAACTGAGTACAGAAATCATACAAATTACCGCCGCGCTGGAAATCGAACCCGAGACAATTCGAACGACGCGGCCGGCGCCGCGCCGGCGGCGCGGCGGTTCGGTATGATAACCATTGCGCCGTACTAGTCGTCAATGGATAGAATAGATTTTATTTATTTACTGGTCTCCATGTGTTAGGAAGTCCTATTACTCATATTGAACACTATGTAGAATGTAAATAGGGCCGACATATATGTACGCGTCACGCATATGGCGTCATATTCGTAGACCACAGTTTGAAACTTTATCTTATCAGTCGCGATACGCGTACCTACCATGGCTCGCAAGAACGATACCACGTTAAGCTGGCTCTATTTTTGATAATATTCACGGGTTTATGGGATTATTGTGGTCGGTAAGTAATGTAAGTTACGTCATTTCAAACGATTTCGAGCGTTTTAGCACTTGTAGCAATAAAATGTTATTTAGAAAAGTATACCAGTTTTGTGCAAGATGATGCATGGATGGTTAGTTTGTCTGTAAGGTTATTCTATATAAAAGGAGAAGCTGACTGACTGACATATCTACGCAGGACCTAAACTATACGTAGGGTTATAAACTTGATGCACAGGGGTTCCTTTTATAACGTAGGTAGTTCACGTAACGGTCCTTTTGTAACGGCACATATAATAAGTTTATAATTATGGAAAAGGAGTGCAGAAAGCTAATATTTTTATTTGTTAATGCATTACGAAATACAGTAAATTAATTAATAATATATCAGTTACTCTATGCACACTACTATGTGTTTGACACGACGTAAACTGACGTTAAAAATGTGTACATAGTCAATGTCGTTCATAGTCAATAACGTTCCAATTTCGTCTCTAGTCAAATTAAATTCACAAACCACACTCAAAGAATTATAAATTTCTTTTAATTAATAATACTGTAACACATTTGCGAGTCTGAGTGATAAATAGCTAATTGAATTGCGTAATAAGTTTGTACTAACATATCAAGTGATACTGCAAAACAATTAGGTATGTTATATTGGAAAAACAAACTACTTCACCGCTAATCATATCACACTTTAGTGGCATACGAAGTGCGAAACGCGGGAACCGCGTCACACGTCACACGCGACGCTGTTATTAGAGTATTCACGCCGTTGAAGGCGCGAATCAACCGCAACTCACTTCGCTTTGCAAGAAAGAGTGTGTTATGACGTCCACTGCAACCCACGAATACGCTATGCACGAAATGTCGTCCTCAAACAAACTAATCCACGCGGCTAAAGTGCGCTTTGCACCGCGTGCGAGGTGGTGGAATCGCGGGCCTAGGGCCTTAGGACGTGCGGCGAATTTTTGCTGCGTGGATTCCTTTGTTTGACAACGTCATTTCGTGCGAATACGCTAATTCGTGGACGCTATCACTTACTTTTTTTGCAAAGCAAAGCTAGAAACACGTGTCTCCGTGCATCAACCGCGACACTCCGTGCGTCGCGGTTGATTCGCGCCTTTATCGTCGTGTTTGTCTGAGTTTGAATTATTGACGTTATGATTGGGGTCTACGAGCAGGCATCGGTAATCCTTTATAGCTTTGGTTGGGATAACCGTTTCCTACTTAGCGTACGATGGCTTTGCCGCGCGTGTCAGTTTGCCAATATACCTAGACTGTCACAGTAGTTTCCGATTTTAAATTTATCGTGCAACGTTGTGATTTCCTCGATGGTTTCAAATCTTCGACATTATAAGTGACGCCATTACCGATACGAAACAAAAAAAAAAAACATAACAAAAAAGCGTTCCTAATACTTCTTGCAACTTGTGCTTTATTTCTTGTAGTGACATTCTTAATATGTAAAAAAAGATGGGCCTTATGGGCTAGGATAAGAGCATCTAATAATACAATTATAAGTGAAGATGTAATTAATTACCTTATTTCGTAAATAGGGACGAATTGAATTTTTTTTTTATTGATTTAAGGCAGCAAACGAGCATGCAGCACCACCTTCCGTTGCCGCCCATGACAACTGCGACCGACTTAGAACAAGACTCATATATGGGGACTGGGATAGTTAGTCCGGTTAGGTGACGGTGTTAGAACATTAGTTGGTTAGTTTGTAAGTATGAGGACTGGGGCAGGGACCGTTAGTAAATGTTAGTCCTGTTAGTTATTGTTAGTAATAGTCCAGTTAGTAAATGTTAGTAAGAGTCTCGTTATAATTCGGTCACAGATGTGTTGCTACCCTTGAGGACTGAGATGGTTGCCTCTAAAAAGTGTAGCCGGATTTAATTAAAAGATAAATTAAAGAATCTCTTACGCACGATTACAAAAGTTTAAAATTACTGAAGTGTTTATTTTCATTAACTATCCTAGCGATCTCGCTCAGCATCGCTTGAAGATTAAGTTATCGCTCACAATTCACAAGCGCCCTAACACTTCAAAACACGGAAGTGTTCAAGACTATCTGTTAGAAGCCGTCATCCATCCAAGCGAGCAAATTCAGCGACTTCAGCGCCGCTTGAATTAGGTTATCGCACACGACTCACAGACATCTTGCGGCTAAAACGCGTGGTTTATTACACTTTATCGTGCAATTCTGATTATATCAAGTTATCTAGAACAGAAAGATAACACTATTATGTTGTTGAGACGTTACAAGTACCTGGAGTCGCCTTGAGTCATCGGTTAATCTCTGTTTGTGTAGGACTGTACCGTTTACATATTATATATCTTTAAACATAACATCGAAATTTTGGCCATTAGTATCTCCTCCTTGACGCGCACTAAACCTAACTTTATCAGAAATTACAATCAGTTATGACTTTGGTATATGTGCATTAACAAAACGGCTATTTGATGCTCAATTGTTGCAACACTATATATTTTTAGTGAGTAGATATTATATCTATAAACAACGCTATAATATGCATATACTTAGATAATTGTGGCGCAATCATACAAAACACATACCCATACCCCACACAAGAATTTTCTGTGTCGCAGGTGGTATGGACAATAAGACTGATAAGACTTTCTTGCAACAGAAAAGCACTAAAAATCATCTAAAGTCACGTGATAAACTTATTCGTACGTTTCTTAATGGTAAATACTAACATGCCCCTAATGCTAGTGATGAATTGTGACTAAATACAATTATGATTGCAAAAGGACACGTAACTATTATAATAAGACAATTATTTTCTCTTTCAAATAAATATTTAAAGGTTCCCGATCATTTAAGTCAAATATTAAAATATTGTTAAAATATTGTTTAATTAAATTTCATAAATTTGCGGATTACCTTGTTACCTAAAATCTTTTCTTATAACTGTATTAAAGTTAAATTCTTACCTTTTTACATGAATACAAATGCAACGATAAAAGTTAGTTCACAAAATAAAAAGTAAAGAATTAAATTGTAATTGTAAGTTTATAACATAAATATTGTAATATGTAGGTACATTGAAATTATTTTGAAGTCTTAAAGACTAAACAAAGAAAAGATAACATTTATAAGCATGTTTTCATAGATACTGAGGTAACTATCAGGGTCATGCGGTAGGCTAATAATGTACAACAAAAACCTTAGGAATCCTTAATATTCCAGAAATATAAAATTCTATTACAAAGAAAGATATGGATGAAGAATAGAAATTGAATTGCAGGAAAGTTTCCCTAGTTGAATAATAAAGGCGAGATTAGTCAGGTATATTAATTTATATTGTCTCTTTGAAGACAAAGTCCATTGAATCAACAGGTAACGGCAAAATGTTCGAAATGAACACGTCTATGAAAAAGAGAATTTAAAAGGCAAGAAAGATCCTATGAATAATATTAATTCCTTTTAAAGAAAGTGGACTAAGATAGTCAATGTCAGGTAGCAAAAAGGTGATTAAAGAGTTTTAAAAAACTGTTGATGAGGAGGTAGTTAACGGATTAGACGGATTAGTATTGGAATCAAACTAGGTAAGTTTCTGTACAATTGTAAAACTGGACTATCGCTAGCTAGACAGAAAAAGCCATATTTAATGTACGTTCTACAATTTAACATGTTTTACTCATCTTAAAGGAGAGATAAGAGTGGAAAGTTGTACGGTAACTTCACATGTGGAATGCTAAGATTGTTTTATCTGATACGCTAGGCAAAATATGTTCATCACTTACTTCGGCTTGGAGTAGGGCGACGATGGTGACGACGCCTTGTGGTTCCTGTTCGGATGCGTGTGTCTGTTCGCGTTCGAGTCGAGGCCGCCGCCCGGCGATATCTTGCCGGCGAGTGCGTTCAGTGAGTGCAGCATGGTGCAGGGCGGCGGCCGCTGGCTCCCGAGCGGCCTGGTCACGGTGAAAACTCGCCTGCGTTTGACGAGAGCTCGCTATCAGCCACACACGCCTTATCTCCTGATAAGAGGCGCGGGGGCACACCCGCCCCCCGCCTCATCGCCACCTGACACTGTCACCGCGCAACACACTCACTGATTTTTTTTCTATCTAATGTTTGCTTACACCTCGATTCGGGTCAGCGTCCTGTCCGGCCGAGGCATATTTCGAGCATATTTTGACAACTATACTATCTTGAACGCACTGGATTCCGTTTTTGGGTTTTGTCAGAGCACTGTAGTCCTTATGGTTGCACTTTGCCGAACTGAAAATTCACATTTCGCTTGATTTACACCGTTGGGTGCGAATGGCCGTTGCGATATTTCTACGTCAGATACGGTACGCTTATTTCGCTATTGGAAGATGGAATTTTTTATGTTGGTTTTTTGGTGAAACGAGATATGGATACAAGTAATAGTTATGTCAATGAGAAGTAATTTGGAATAACTTTTAGAATTATATTACGAACGAATACATAAGTACGTAGCTGCAATCTATTGGCACCTCAGTGGGCGATTAGGAAAAAGACTCTTGGCATATGGCGTGACATTATAGCATGGGTCTCTCTCCGAACAGTGATTCAAGAGGCCTAGATAGTATACTAGTAATAGAATACTATATAAGATGCACGTTGCTTCAGTGTAGATTGGTGGTGAGATTAGTCAACTTAAGTCACCAAAACGCTAAAATTAATCTATGTCACCATTGATGTGAATACCGGTGTCACCAATCCCACTACCCGCGCCCGAAATTGGCGATATCTCGTTTGACTATTCACGATTTACATGGTGGAATGTGGCAAATCTTTATCATGCTAGAATTATACACTATTTTCAATGTCCGTGTTACTTGAATATTGTACAAACAGTGTTTCAACGGACAAACAGATAGGTTACGGCTAACAAAAACACTATAAGCACTAAGGCGAGACCGTTGCAGAAGGATTAAAAAATGCAAATTACGAGGGAACAATTGTTTTTGCAACTAGAAGAGAAAATATTTAGTGTAAAGTGCTTGGTAGTCTACTGTTTTAATTCATTTGAGAAAGTGCGCTCTCAGATAATTATAGAACACTTTAAATAATACCTTTCTGCAATACAAGCTTTTTTGCTTATGTCGATAACCTACAGACGAGCTGATGGTAAGTGGTCACCGACGCCTATGGAACAGTAATATAAAAGGAACACAGACCACTCCCAATGGTCTGTGCAAAGGAATCACCGATGCTTTGACCGAGCCAGAAAGAAGAGGAACGAAAGAAAAAAGAACTGCTTCCCAAGTCGCGAGCCGCAATACGACAAGTCGTGTGGCGGCTGACTTAATTAAGAGGCTTGGAGTTGGCGAGCCAGGCTTCAGCCCTACCACCGAGGGATTAAACTGGATGGAAGAAATAACAGCGACCTCTGCAAACACAGACCACACTCACACGCAACACAACGCAATAGACTCCTAATAACAGGCGAATGGCTTCTGTCAACACATATGGCTTATAGTACCCCATAATTGACCCATAGCTGGGGTCGGTTCTCCTCTCACAGTATAAAGGGTACAGGCCATCATCTGGCCAAGTGCAGATTGGCAGACTACAAACACTATGGAGAATTCTCACGTGTGCAGCCTTCCTTACGATGATTTCCTTAATGGAAGCCAGCGATAAACAATTAATTTCTGATACACAAACATTTTGAAGTGATAACTTCTTACGGAAGGATAAAACGCTTCGTTACGTGACGCGTTACGGCGCCAGTCTGTCCGGCGTCCCTTTCTCTTACGCATACGGCAGCGGTGGCAGGCTCCTCCTCTCTCACTCTAATGTAATTAATTAAATATATAATTATTTTAATTATAATTAAACAGAATTATTATATAATTATTATTATTAAATATCTTTTCTCAAGTTAAACAATCTCAATATTAAATAGATCAACTTAGATTAGAAAATTATCAATTCTGTCGGGCGTCCCGAGATGCACACATTTTTTTTTAATTAGAGGTACGTGCGAGATTCGTACCCAGACTTCTTCGTTTGGGAGTCTACTGTACAAACTACTTGGCTAGAATTTCTTTTTACCAGTTCTTTAATATTACGTAATAATACGGATGTCAGTATGTGTCATTGAGATTAATTTGATAAATCGTTATACCTCCGCAGCAGGATTCCCTGTTGACACGGCTGACATGGACAACATAAATAAGCTTAAACTAAGTGAGTGTGCTTTATCATCCAAGATTATGTCGTCACCTATACTATTTGGTGAAATTATAGTTAATTATTTACTTGAAAATGTTATTTTTTGGGATAGAGATAGATTGAATGTATCATTGAACTGAAAATTATTTGATATGATAATTAATAAAGGAGTGGGCAGAAATTAACAAATTTGTATATAATGTATATTATAAATGTGAATATACCTACCAATTAATAATTAGTTGAAATTCGGATAGTGTTTATAATGTTACAATGATGTTGGTGACCCTCAACGATACTGCATAACCGCTGTTAAGAATTAGAAATCGTCTTCCCTGTCAGCTTGTCCTGTCCTGTCTAAACATAACCGTTAGTCGTATGCTAGACGTTGTTAGGCTGAACTATTTGATTACATCACCCTTTGCCTGGTTGGTAGTGAACGGCTCGACGCGAGGGGGACAGAGTTCGAGTTCCAGCCTGGGCTAATATTTATGTGAATCATGAAAGTTTGTTCCCATGTCGCGTAGGCGTTTGTGTTGTCAAGACAGCGAACCTTAGAGCGGGTTTTTTTTGTATGGATAAAGTTTGGAAAGGTTCGAGCTTGGAAAGGCTCAGCCAAGAAGAAATGGCACAGAGCAGTGACTATTTTTCGATCAGTGCGAGGATAAGAGCGTGATCTATGTATCTTTTTTGCAGCCTTGTTGATAGTGACCTGCTTTGAAAATTTAAAAGTGACTGACGTGGCTGTGAATTATTCCACGGTGCCAACAGAACGGGCACGAAAAGGTCGTGGAACCGTCGCGAATTATCCGTACCGTCTATTACGGGAACATAAATTGAGGTGGGGGTGACTTTTTTTTATCGAGCACGCGATACCAATGACACGAAGGGGCGCCCACCCCTTCAAAATGCGTCGAATGCCCAACGTGGAAAGCGAAAAGGGGGTACGAAGAAAATTTTTCGTGAATATTCCTATTTGATTGTACTTTTACTGACGGTTTTAATAAAGGTTATTGTCGTATTACGACCGAGGGCGCTAGTGCGCTGCGGAATTTCATCTTTGAAAATCGAACGCGCGAGGAAAAGTATTTTTCATGAGAGCTACGCAGGCAAAATATTTTTAGTTAAAATACCAGCTGGTTATTACAATCAACGTGTACAAGTGTACTATAAATTCGTTTGTAATAAATAATACATGCAATAATTATGTCTGTTTATTGCTGTATGAGTTAGTTTTGCAGAAGTTTTATGAACTTTTCCTTTTAGAGTACCTAAGTAAAACTTTACACTTGGCTAAGTGTACATTTTATATTTTACACAAATGCTTCGTGCATTTCTATACATATAAAAAGAAGAACTTTTAGGGTAGAAACTAACCACGCATATCAGGAGCCTTAGCAAGTATCCTTAATATTACTTTAAAAACTTAGTACGTAGTACAAAGCCCAGCGATTTCCAATAAAAAGGTCCTGGTACCACTGCCTTATCTGTTCGGAAGGGTCCATCACGAGCTGGACAGGCTGGCTTAAACCTTTACACCTAAAGAAGCACATGACCCGCATGAAAAAACAAGTTTAAAACTACTCGACTATTACTATGCTGCACGTAAATCGATAACGCTTATTAAGGCCACGCGAGGAAGACTTCTTGTTAACTTCAGGACGCCATAATCGACAGTCACTGCGGTGTTCTGTTTCTGCAACCAGACACGATATCTTTTTTCCAGTATAAGATTCGTTGGAAAAGATTCAGTGCTTGTATTCTGAGGGACATAAATGAAAGTGCACGCACGGATTTTATTCAGAGGCAGATCAATCTCGATGTAAAGATATTACTAGGTATTCTATAAACTTGTATTATCTGTATTTAAAATCAAAAATGAATTATGTGTGCATTTATAATAAACGACGGTAAAAGATTTAGAGATGAGAAATATTTAGTGAGTGAGCAATGTATTTTTTTAAATATTTTATAAGATTGAAATGCATTATAATTACATTTTGTTTGGGAGTCCAACCTTCAAACGATTTGATTTATTTATCAATTCCTGCTAAAACGATTTTATTTTTTTATTGCCATAAAAAGAAACTCCCTAGCGTTCACTGTCACGCAGTTGATATAGGTACAGACATTAAAACCATGTATGACTTGAGTACAAACATTATCAAACAAAAGACCCCTTGTTCGGTAGGCAGGGTCACTACCAAGTGGAGATTATTGTGAACAATTTTATCCTCTTAAACATGTATTTGACCAGTCGATAGTACCTACCTAGCCTATTTATTTTATTTAAAAAATAATTCACTCTCAGTTACGAATGCTTACATGCGAAATAAAATACTGTGCGAACCACCCAAAGTTCAATTCAGCTCATCGATAGTAAGCCGATAAAACTCTGGCATGGAATCCTAGCACGCGCTCGACACTTTCACGACCCGTTTTTATTCGTTCAATTAACTAACTAACTAACTCAGCTACTCAAACTAATACAGTTACGTATCGTTAATTTGAAGCAGACAATCGTATCAGAACTACGAGTGAGTTAGCAATCTTCCGCCGTGCCCGACTGATCAGTGAACTTAGTTCGATTACAGCGAGCTTCGAAGGGTTAACTTTTAACTAGATCTGTGAAAAATTAATGTTGTTTTTAACAAGTGAAGTTTGATAGTTTAATAAATTATCCGACATCTTTTAGACCTTATGACGTTATAATTGTTTAAGTTTTTAGTATGCTATAAGGCGTATGTAGGTCTCGGACGTAAAAAGACCTAGAGCGTACTTTACCACGCTGCAACTGCGGATGTATTGAGAAAATAATGGTCAACGTAAGGGTCGAAAATTCTTATTTGTTTTGCGAATTTCTATTTATTTAAATGACTGTATACCGTGACATCAAATTGCTAATAATGAATGCAAGTTCATTATTAGCTTTACTTCTCAACAGCAATATTAACATAATTATGACGTTATTATTTTGAATTTAAAATATACTAGACTTTTTACAATCCAGTCGAACATCGCTTAGTTAAGACATCTCACTCATATACATATACAGTTATTTCACACAGTGTAATAATTCTCACTTATGTTCTACTCCTAAGACGGAAACGTTAAGAAACAGCAATTAAAAATGAGAAGTCATCAAATTCACAGTTCAAGGGGCCACATGATCTCAGCAACTGTGAGAAAGGTTAGCCCAGTGCTCCGATTATACTCAAGTAGCACTGCAGCTTCGAGTCAAGTGACCTTCTAGAGCGTTCGCGTTCTTTATGAAGGTAGCGCCTTGGAACTATACGATGAGGATCTGTGAAGAAATCGTTCGCTCGGTTGTAAACGTTCTTCAGAGAAGCGTCTCGTTTCGCAGTAAGGTTCATTTGAATGGGACCACTGATAGGAAGGTTATAATTTCGGTTACCTACATATGAATATGAATATAAGGGATATGTTAGCTATATTTAGTAGTTTCTTAGTCTCCTTTTAATCTATAAATAAAATAAAAGTATAAACGACAATTAAATAATAGATTATGTACTTATTGCACTTCCACAATATAATCTAGGGTTTAGAGTTTTCCACTCATGACTTCCTTGATTTATGCATAGATTATATTTTATATGAACGAAGAGTAACGAAAGACGAAATTAAAAGTCTAAATGGTAATAGAGAATAATTATATTTTACACATAATTATTAGTAATACAAATACCTACTGAAAATTTCAATATCACAATTTTGTACCTGAACAAGAACGTTTAATTTCTTCGTACATTTTTTGAATATAAAATTTTAATTTGTAATAAAAAAAAGATATATAAAACCAGTCGCTTATTACTCACAAAATGGTTTTCTTAATAAGAATTAATCTATAATTTAATTTCACTTCGTATAGCTAAAAGCTTACGATTCCGAAACACCGTACAACTATTGAAACGATAAACTTCAACTACAAAGCAGAGTAACTGATAATGTAGCACAGGCGAAAGGCGAAAGTTGGACGAATGAAAATTAATGAAATTCCCTCGCGAGGACGCCAACAGCCAACAACGGGTGGTTTACAATAGGGATGCCATTGTTATGAAACTCTGGAACCGTAACCGAAAGGGATATCCGAAGTAAGGGCAGAGTGTTTACGATCAGATGGGTCGATGAAATTTGACATGTATGTATGTTTCTTGGGGAGTTTAGGGGGCACCAAGAGAGGATTTTTGTAAATCCCCCCCCTAACGGGATAAAAAAGGGGATGAACGGAAACTTTTTATTTCTTTAATGGATTCATTTGAAGCTTTGTATATGGATTCCCCAAGTGACGCCGGTGAGCACAAAGAAAGGATTTTTGGAAATTGGCGAGCGACGAAGAGGGAGAAAGATAGTTATCTTTAATAGAGCCTGTCTCATATCATGGATATATTTAAACTAGAATTGGCCACCGGCTACTTTCATTACCTTTTATATTCATGACACGTCATGAAAATCAATTTTAAAGTTACTGCATTTTTACATTGTAGTAATTGATAGCCATACTTGTATTTTTACCCAAGAATCGATAGACAGAAAGGGATAAATTGGAATGAGCCGTATATCCAGATCCGAAATCTCGCCTCCCTAACATCCCTGGTGTACAAAGCTGGCGCGATGCGTTGGTCGAATTTGTTTCGCAGATATTTTGATTTTCTGGAAGCGGTTAACAAATTCATTTCCACGGTTCCCACCGCACTAATGTTAATATCAATATCGATGAAACCCACAACTATCCCAATGGTGGACAAGACTGCTTTGTCAATACGAGGGTATTTTACACACACATTTGTATATAAGCAGCTGTTATGTAGCGTAGCAAAGCCAAGCGACTGATTAATGAATTAAAACTTCTTAGTTAAGAAGGCTTTAGTAAAACCTTTGATTTTCTAATGTATGAAACTGAAAAATTAAAGAAGCACTAGGAGGATTAGAAATTGGAAAATTTCAGTAACAATATAACTTTTTTTTAATCGTGTTTTGAAGTGAAAACTTCTATTGTATCGTTGGGATTTGGAATTCGATGAAACGGCTTGGATTCGGGAAAAGTAGCTCTTATGATGTTTGGTAAAAAATTGGGATCTTTACTTCTTATGATATACGAGTACTATGTATAAAGAATATTTTTTTCTATTTATTTTTTATTCTATTTATTGTATTAAAAAACATCGACCAAAAATGTCCAAGAATGTTACCGATTTTTATTTTTCGTATATTTTTACGCCCAAACTAGCGCCTTCCATATTTTTCGACTGAGAAGACAATACTTCAAGCATTTCACAACTTCGCCTTTCAACTTTGTGAGCAACTGACCCACTGCAGTGCAAGAGTTTTAATAAACAAATAATTACTGCAGGCGAGTTTCTCACCGTAAGAGCCACTTGTATTTTCAGCTCGCCTCGCCGCTTTTAAAGGCAAAATTAAAATTTTGTTATGAAAATGTTTCAATAACAGATACAAATAATATTTCAGTTTATCCTGCACTTATTTATGAAAAGTTTTTTAACTTTTACTTTTCAGCGAATGGAAGTTTTTTAGGTAGACCAAAATATCAGCAGTCTATGCTGTTAATATTTTGGTAGCATTTTTAATATTTTTTTCATTGTTCAGGTGACATTCTTGAACAGCCTGCACTTTTTGGCACGCTAGGGAGATTTTTGTTTGAGGCTCAAAAAGTACTGGAAAGAAAATAAAATTTGTAACCGATGCAAAATGTCACAAAATGAAACTTGCGTTGCCTTCCGTATCGCTTCGACGGTAAGCAATAATTGCAATTATTCACCAATTTAGGAACAGTCGACCTTACACGTTCGCTGCGGAAATATAATTTCCTTTCTGCAATTTTACCTTCCTGGCAACGCCCAAACCAGGGCTGGCGGTTGCAGTGGATACGATTTCAATAATTTAGTTAAACAACAACGCTATTTGTTCAAACTTGGAGTAAGAAATTCAGTGTACTTTGTATTTCATTTTGTTGACTTGCGGATGTACTTACTATTAAAATGTTTTATAGAAAGAAAAAATACGTATAAAAATACTGGATTAAGATTTTCCCTAACAGACGTTCTTAGATTTCTAAACAACACTTAGAACATAATTATATGAGATAATATTTTATAGTCCAAGATCCCAGAGCGATCTGACATAACTTATTTTCACATAAATGAAACCTTAAGCTGGCGGTTCGCGGCCGAGACCGAGACAAGCGACCGCGACACGAGACCGAGACAGGAGACCGCGACCATCACTTTGTATAGGCGCGACAGACTGTCTCGGTCTCGGCCGCGAGTTGTCGGCTATACATTGCCTATGGTCAAGTGCCGGTCGCGGTCTCCTGTCTCGGTCTCGGCCGCGAACCGCCACCTTTAGGTTCTCAGTAGGGTCTCATGTTCTTTGAATACCTGCGTCCTTGTGGAAGCTCATCTCGTGACACCTGGGCGGGTACCAGGTAAGAAAAGTAGCTAATTTTCAATTTCGTGCATAAATTTATTGAATTAACAAATATGTGAAAATTGTGTAGCAGTGATAACTTGGAGAACAATCTTACTGTTGTTTCTCACAGTCGGATGATATTACCAGAGTAATCGATGACTATGAGTGTGTATGTATGTGAATCGATGACGGCCGGGGCAGATGTTAATGTGACAGATAAATTTTTGTTCTCGGGTCATGGGTGTTAGTGAGTTTAGCACAACACAAACAACATACATGTGTATGTTGTTTGTGTTGTGCGCGACACGGGGAATCCTAGTGCGGGGGTATGCGTATATGTGTTAACTTTTGTTTATTTTATTTTTTATTTTTTGTAAAAATATTTTTTTAACGTAATAACTTTAATAAATGCTTTAAGCCAATCCCACCTAACCTAAGTAGGTAGCGATGAAGGTCAAGATATTAAAAGTGAATAACTAACAGAAAAATTATCGAAATAATAACGAAAAATTAATTAGCTATTAATGAAGTTAATTGAAGTTGTTAATAAACTTAATTAATTAATTGAATCTCTTTATCCGCGCACCGACTCTCGATACCTGGAGTTACGTAAACACCAACCAACGGCCGCAACCGATTCTGTAGAATCGTATAATTGCAATTTTATTTTTACGATTCAAGGCGCAGACAATTTTACGAGTTCGTGATTCGATTTGAAAAATATTGCCATGTAATTACGTTTATCGGTTCAAAGATCTCGCAATGTTACGTGGGGTAACATTTTTTAACAAGATGGTAATAGGTAAAGGGAGGCGGCCACGCAATTTTTCATATTTCATTATGAATGGTAACAATCTTTTTTTCTTTCATTTCGACGTGAGTGTCGATTCGTAGTACGACATTTAATTTTTATAAAATAATCCTTCTTCTCCAATAGAAAGCTTAAAGCACAGCAATGTAACATTAAAGATATGAAGATATGATTCACTGCAGTTCATAGCGGGAGGCCAATTCATACTTAGTGGGATTGTAAATTAAGCATAGAATCTAAAAATGGCACCTCTTACAAAACTTCTAATTGCTATTCAAAAGATCAAAAACGTTGTGTTTGAAAATAGGGGGAAAGTTGAAACACATACTTTTCCCCTATTGTCGAACACAAACGATCGATTTTGACAAACGCATTGAAGTGGAACACCACTACGTAAAATGTCAGAAACCGATACCTTTAATTGAATTAAAGTGGTATATTTTTTATGAATTTAAGATAGCAAACGAGCATGCAGCAGTGTATCCTTACGTTGCCACCCATGAAAACTCTAACCGACACGGAGCAACAACACTCAAATCGGAACTTCGATGGTAAGTCCAGTTAGCAGAGGGTGTTATTAAGAATGTTAGTTCGTACGTTCGTTAGTACGTATGAGGACTGGGGCAAGAACTCATGGGGGATCGTGGAATTCGAGGATGGATGACAGACGTCACATGGATTGGCTTCAACCAATTAATGGCATACAACTGTGCACGGGTCCCTCCTTATCATTGATGAGGCCTAGAGAATACTGAGGAGATATCAGATGGATACCATAATAAATGGTGTTCATATCTCAATAAAAAAACAAATAACAACTACACTGCTCAACAAAGTCTAGGGAACAGGAGGTTTTTAGGGAATATTTTTATTTTTATATATTTTTGTTTTAAAGTTTATATACCAATCGATGCGCAATTTAATGCTTAATTAGTTGCGTATATAAATAAAGGATTCAGTTTTTGAATTACGAGGTAATTTTAATGAAAAACAAAGAAAGTGTATTACAGAACTAAACAAAGAAATTTAATTTAATAAAATTTCTTAAAAATTAAAACATTACAGTTAAGAACAAATATGCGGGGACTTTTTTAATAATTAGTTGGACCCCCTAAGGCATTAACAACAGCTTGACATCGTCGTGGCATACTGATTATGAGACTATCGATTGTCTCTTGTGGAAGAAGACTCCATTCTCTGGAGAGATGTGAAAAAAGTTCATCTGCTGTGTTCAAATTTTGAGGGAGATTTCTAAAAGCCCTTCTCTTTAGTAAATCCCACGCGTGTTCAATGGGATTGAGGTCCGCGGACTGAGCAGGCCACTCCAGCACTTCGATGTTGTACTCGCGGAACACATCCATCACCTGACTCGCAGTATGTGGTCGTGCATTATCTTGCATAAAAATAAAATCTGCGCCCAGATTTTGTCGGTGCGGGATAACCACGGATTGGACTACCTGTTCGCAGTATCGCTCTGCATTTAAATTTCCCCTGATCAAAACGAGATCCGTCCGTCCACCCAGGCGGATTCCAGCCCACACCATGATTGTACCACCTTGGTAGGGATGCACCTCCTGTGGGTTTTGAAGCCGACTCTGCCGACCAGGAATCCGCCAAACACGCACTCTTCTTGAATCTGGATGAAATCCGAAGCGAGATTCATCGGAGAACAGTACATGTGCCCACTGATCTACGGTCCACTGCAAATGTTCACGTGCCCACAATAATCGACGTCCTCGATTTCCATGACGCAGCGCGGGCACTCTTAGTGGTCTGCGAGCACGAAGATTAGCTTCATGGAGTCTCCTCCGAGCAGTCTGGTCACTGATAGCAACCTGGTGCTGCGACTGGAGGTCTTCTACCAACTGACGAGCCGTAATGGTGGGTTGCCTCCTTGCGACATTTTGCAAAAAACGGTCTTGCCTTTCCGTAGTAACCCTATACCTGCCTCTGTGCCTTTCGGCTACATCGCCAGTAAGTCTGTAACGTACCCACAGTCTGCAGATAACGCTCGCGTGAGAATTCAGAGCAGCTGCAACTTCGCGTTGGGGTAGCCCAGCTTCCAACATTCCTACAGCTCGAATCATTTCTTCCCGCGTTAAATGACGTCGTGACATAATGGCCGTAGTCGCAAAAGTTACGAATAACAACAGTTAATTTTGTTTTTCAATAAAATCATAAAACAATAAAACAAATTTTTATCTTTAAAATTCTCATACAGTATCACTACACAGCAATCAAAGTGAAAGATTCCCGCCTTTTACGAAAATTCTTTTGTTTCTAATTTTTTTTTTTTTAATTCGAACAACGTTTGATAAACATTCAGCCTACCTGTTTACCTCAAAGAGATCAATACTTTTTTAAAGAAGATTTTACAAATAAAGTCATATAGTTGGCTTGTTCCCTAGACTTTGTTGAGCAGTGTATATTTTTCAAGGCTCAATGCAGAGTTCAACAGTTCTAGGCACCGGTAACTCGGTTTACACTTAATTAACTAATATTTACATTGGACGAGAGAAACAATTTCACCGGCGCACCTGCCGGCGATACTGCGGCTTGGAAGACTGCCTTTTAATTGGAAACATACGGCGCTATATTTCAGGTGGGCCCGTAGCTTTTGTTTCGCTTAGGGCAGCGAACTGTTTGTGATCATTTAGAAATTATGGAACGATTGGTGATGATAATGAAAAGGATTATATTATTTTTACATTTTCTTTTTCTCTTTCCAGTTAATCAAGCGTTTATTATGACAGAGAACTCCCATTTCTAAATTCGGATGAAGCGGATGGGCGAGGGCGACCAATAAATTTCCCATCAGGCGTATCATCTGCTCGTTTGTCGATTATTTACGTAACAAAATATGCAGTCTATATAATTCATTGATATTTAAAATCAATCACAAACGTTTATTGTCTATAAATTGAATCCTTGAATAACTGCATATTCGTTAATGCAACGATTGCAATAAAGTTATTATGGTACTTTGTAGATTTAAATTATTATAACACGGAGGTTTTTTTAATCTTTATTGTTTTAAAGGCGTTTTGTCACGCGGTGACTGTCACCCCCGTATGGCTTAATTCCATATTTTGTCTTAGCTGTAAAATAGACTATACAACCTTTAAATAAAGTTTTAACAGCATATTTTTTTTTAATATAATTGTTTAATATTGATCGGCTAAATCGAAAACTTGTCCCGTGTGTTTACATTATTACATTGCAATGTTTACAGGATACAAGTTGCCCGGTGGCGATTGCGCAATGAGATGTTGTTTTAAGTTTCTTTACTCGAATCTATTCCCAAGTTAGTTTTGGCTGCGAGCTCGTTTTGTTGCGATTTTATTCAATTAGAGCCGTATCTGTGAGTTTCAGAGTTTGAAATTAATTTGTTTGGATTTAATATTGTATAAAATTTTATTTATACATGTAGAAGGTAACATTAAATTTAAATATACAAATAATATTATAATTTTACCTTTGACTACAAAATAACGTTGCACTCTAATGATGTATAATAATATACTATCTAATAATGTACTTAGGTGGTTGTAATTTTTTTTTAATTTTGGTCACAGACAGTCATGTACAAGTATATAATAGAAAAATAGAATGGGACACCAGGTAGGAACGAAGTTCCTTCGGCTAATGTAGAATCGACACAAATTGCAAAAAAAATCGTGCTCAATTTTATGTAGGTTTTCTTGATTTTTCTCTTAAATTTTGCTGATTAGTTTTTATTTAAGTACAAGAAAGTATTTAGGAAATTCAGTATTTTAAGAAATAATATAAAATAATATAAAATATAATATATAAAACAATAATATAAAACCCATGTGTATCCATTGTTATATAAAAGTATAGAATAGAAAATAAAAATGCATAAATTTCATTTGTGTTTTATTTAATTAGAGAATCTTGTATATTAATCAAATCACAAGCTATAGTAAAAATATGGTTAAATGGTATATTTGTCTGTTCTTGAATCAAGTTAACTAAATAATAACAAGTTAAAGGATTGCCAATATAAGAACGGGGGCTTTTTTTAATTTTATTCAAGGTACACTCTAAGGCATTTAAATTTTCTCGTCTTTTGTCATCCTGTATAATCACTACAATCTGAAGAAGACTCCATTTGAAAAGATATTGATGATTCTGTGAAAGTTACAGAGGGAGTATAAGATGTATCACTATCTGATTGTTCTATTTTTTAACAATTTTACTCAAATAATGTTTAATTAAGTTTTTCCAAAACAACTCATTTATTCTCAAAATAAGTTAGCTTTTCTCAAACAAGTTGGCTTTTCTCAAAATGAGTAAACTTTTCCAAAACGAATAGGCTCATCGAACGTCACTCAATTAAATGTCTCTTAAAACAAGACATTTACATTACATCTAACCTGTATACATAGCTCTCATATGTATCGTCCATCCCGATACAACTGTCCATTGGCACTCTCCAATAACAGAACTGAGCACCTCTCTCTAGTGTCTTATAAGAGCTATGCATTGTACAAAAATAACAATGATCAAATAATAATTTCAATGAGTTACGTTCGACAAGATGGCTGAATTTTATTAAATTTTCAAAAACAAAAGAAATCTCATTACAGTGAATTAATCATCAGTCTGGCTAACTTACTAAGCCATATCATAAATAAATCCATATGTTACAACCCTATTTTCTTTTTAACTATTAACTAACCATTTAACTGTAACTGTCAATAATTAATTATGTGACCGTCTCTAAGTATCGCTACCTATATCACCAGTAAACCCTGTGTGATAAAACCAAAGATGAGTAGGTACTTCAAATGTTATACTCCTAATACCATATTACCACAAAATTACCAAAAAGTTATTAACTTTATCAATGTCATAATTAGAACTCAATATTTAACTTCAAAAACTCATTTTCTTGATAATTTAGTTCCATTGTGTCTAGATTATCATTTTATTATTTTGATGTTATTCTATTTCATAACTAATGAATAACAACTCAAACTCAAAAAGTACTTGGTCATACCTGACAAATCCTTCAGCGTGGACTTGTGGATAGCGACTCCTGGATACAGGTGATGCAGACTGCAGCACTCTTTGACCTCATGTAACATCCTCACTCAATACTTGTATACCATGATATGACATCTTGTACTTCATAGTCATCTCAAAGCATCGCAGCCTTGCTTGCCAGTTCATATTGACATCCAAGCTTTCTCAGTAGCTAGTTTCTTACGGATTCTTTATCCCAGCTTCTGATATCGGCGTCAGGTAGGCCGGGTGTGGGTGTTTGTATGGTTTTTCAGTCGATTCTACTCTGTTTAGCATGTATTTTCATGAAAGTAGGTATTCTTCACATAACCTCCGTTGTGGGCTTATTCAGCGATTCTCAATATTGATTTAAACGTTTTAACCACTCGCTCTATCCGCGATATCACATTTTATTATAACTTCATCAACAACTTTAAGAGACTCCGCGACTTAAGTATGACAACTTTCATAACTTTTTCCGCGGGAACTCAACTTAATCATATTCTCCGTTTTCTGACAGATCTCGCAAACTCCACTTACATAACCAATGTAAAATATATTATATTTATAATATAAATATATATTTATTAATAAAGAATAAACTAATACTTACGTATTTAATTCTTTTGCACTGAATAAATATAGTAATAATTTTTTCCCACTATTAGCACTGTCACTTTCACTTGCCATTTTCTTTTACTATATTACTATATTTACCTATTTACTATATTATTATTTTATAATCCTATATTATATTATTAGTTTATGAAATTAAATTATATGAAAACTAATTAAGGCAACGGCGAACGAAATGAAACAGGGAGAAAGAGAAAGGTAATATACTCTACTCGCTTGTGTATGCGACTGTCGCGCATGCGCACGTCTCATTATTCCACGCATTCTTCCTTACGGTTTTACTATCGTATATTTTTCAGTTCGGTCGCCGTAGCAAAACCTATCCCCTCCAAGCCTGCCGTAAGGAACTTCGTTCCAAAAATATTATACCTGGGATAATAGTCAAGACCACCTTTTATTCTATACACAATAGACGTACAATATGTGCCCATAACACAACGCCCCAAACTATAATAATAGTACTTGAGTTTTGTCTACAGCGGAGGTACTTCAGAGGGTTAAGAGGTTCTACTTTTTTTGGCCACTCCCGCCTGATTGAGCTAAGTGTTGGCTAACCGAGTTACCGAATTATTCGGCCGCTTAAAGTGCTATCGTTTCTAACTCCCATTCTTTGATGCCTTTTCTTTCAGTTGATTGATTCATTCAGTAAATTTAAACAAATAATTAATCTGTAAGTACATTGTTTATAATTTTGCTAGGTATAATATAATATTTTTGCAATTTTTAATGTAGGCACACCCACCCACTCAAACCCCAAATGTTAATGTGTCATTTCTTTATTTCGAAATATTTGAGTTGCGTGCAGTGCAGCTTCGAACTTCAGTCATCGGTGCGGAAGGTTGATGCGACGAAGACGTTCAAACAACTTTATCACTGTATAAAATCATCATTATCTTAATTTCCACTTACCATCAGGTGGGATTGTGGTCAAGCATTAACTTATAATTATTAAAAAAAGGTATTAATTAAATAGGGTGATTATTTCGTATTTTTTTCTTGAATTGACGTACAAGTACAAATGATGTAACACACAAACATTCCCGTGGCATGGACACCACACATAAAACATCACAAACACCCATGACTCGAGAACAAACATTTATCTGCCACACAAATATACAGATATTTGTGACCATTCGGAAATCAAACCCGCAAACCCTCGTTTCGCAGACAGGGTCATTACCAACTTGGCTACGGGGTCGTTAGGGTTTTAAACTTTCAACAGAGAAAATACAAAACGCGCAAAAGCGGTCGAAAGTTGAGACAAATTAAAGGGTGATTCATACTTGTGCAAAGATTAGTCACAAAGTGAGCCAACCACAGAAGTGGCAATTGGAAATAGCCTCAACGCTGGCGACAAAATCTTATTAAAACTTGTTCCTTTCGCTTGTTTAACTTTATTCCGGCCCCGGACTGTCCGATTTGCGCTGTAAATTGTCCGGGCTAGCTCTCTCAGATCTTTTTTATTTTTCTTCACAGAGATTTATGGTCAATAAAAGTAAGAATGTGAAGTCGTTTTGAATACAGTCGGTTTAGGCGAAGTTAGCCCACGGAACTGCAAGTTTGTTCCGGACAAGATAATATTCGTTTTTAACATACACAACTTTACCGACGACTTTGTTCATTATGTATGTTATTATAATATAACGATGCAGAAATAGATCCATAATTTTATTCCAACTTCATTTGATTGATTCTGAAGAATATACACTTACCATTCAGCAGTGAACTTCGAAATCCTGTTGATAGATAGGAGTTTTTGAATTGATTTCTGAGTAAATATGAGAAATCCAGGTTAAAATCCGTATGTTTCTATAACATTTGGTGTATGGTAACAAATTTGGTAAAATAATACACTCCTTTTTTTAAATAATACTCATCACTATTGGTGTTACCGATGGCCATAGGAAACGGGGTCATCTTACCATCAGGTGGAATATCTACCCGTTTGTCGCAAAAACACAAACGATAATAACCTTTATAAATTCATATTATTGTAGTCATTTTCTGTATGATACTGATAAGGTAAAAATAAACGCTTCTCCAGCTTAGCTCGAGTAGTTACCGGTCCCCAAAGTATTATGATACTAATACCATATTGCCTTACTCCTGCAAAATAAGGAGTTTTGCAAACCTGGCAACTCTTTGCGGAATCCCCCGGGGGCCGAACTTATCAACCGAATGAGGTTATATCCTTATTTGCTTCTGTGTTGCTAGTTTTGGTATCTGAATTGCGAAATTGCTATTTGTAGGTTTTGTCGCGTTGGCAATTTTTCGTTAGCTCCCAGAGTAGGTTTTGTGTTGCAAGTTAATTACTGTGTTTTAATTTCGTGCGTTAAATTATTTAAAAATCTTCCTGTTTTTTTTTGTCTTAAAGTGGTCTGCGAATGGTGGGCGCTTTGAAGATTTTTGTTAAGTTGAGATAAAATACGTGGATGTAAAAAAAAGAACGAATGTTATTCGCTTTTTTAATGGATTTAAGACAGCAAACTAGCATGCACACTAGTAGTAGTAGTCCTTCCGCTACCGTCTATGACAACTAACCGACCCAAAACCAGAGTTAAATCGAGACTAGGATAGTTAGTCTAGTTAGCAGACGGTGTTATTAAGAATGTTAGTGTGTCAGTTCGTTAGTACGTATGTATTTGTATATGCGCCAGGAACAGGGACTGTTGTGGACTCCACCACGTTGCTCCAGTGCGGATTGGTGGAGGGGTTAGTAGCCAACCCAAGTGTCGAAAATTTTTATGCCGCCCGAAGGCATCCGACTGCTACATGTTAAATGGTAACAATCGGGACCGACGGCTTTACGTGCTATTTGAAACACGTAAATTTTTTATTACGATATATTATACAATATTTTATTACGGAAAACAGGCATACAATCGAAACTGATTCGATTATAGAGTATAAACATATTTCTTCACTTCCAAATATTATGCTCAAACTTCATTAAGACATAACCAATCTGTCAGAACGCTCGGGTTCAAACTGAAATGCGAAATCACTTTGCAAATTACAACGAGAACTTCGTAACAACACAATCAAAGCGCTAGGTATACGCTCGGATATTTATTGAGGAGGTGAATAGGTACATAAAATTAAAATTGATGTCCCCCTTAGAGAGTTTACAAGTTGGGTCGGCTGTGAATTTTCTGTTGAAAGTTTATCAATTTCAGTCGTACTCTGAAACAGCCGTGGGCGCTGACCCGCTTTTACAATATTAGTTGCGTGCAAAAATTGAGTTTCGGATTAATAGTATTTTCGGTGTAGCAGTAATTCCACTGGCGGATTTTTTCTTTTACCATTTTTTAACCGGTCAGTTCATTGCAGGCTACGGTTCTCATTTTGCTTATTAAGAAATTATGAGTGTAATAATAATAACAACTAGTTACCCGCTCTGCGTTCGAAATTCGACCGTAATTCATTCTGTCAAAGGGTTACTTAACATTGACTCTATGAACGATGACCCTATGACACATTTCAAACGTGTCCAACGTATGGCAGTGTGAATAGAGTAACTTATATTAGTGCGTTTAATGTTTTATTTGTTCATTTTGTGTGCTGCAGCAGCTGCAATACCACGTCTGTTCTATAAGTATGTTGAATTTGTTGTTGTTGAGTTGTTAATAACAAGATACGACGTGCCTAGCGTCCCATAAAGGCATTTGATAAACATCTTCTATCCTTTTTAATGTATACGGGTATTCACGATTTCGATTTGTTTTTCCGATATTTCGACAGTTAGTTCTAAATATGTTTCTCCTCGTTGGCCTCATCAGTTGTTGGCTGGACATCTAAGTACACCTTGGGACTGGGCAGCCATCTTTTATAGGTCTTTTTTGTAAATGGTCACCATCACGCATGGACAACAGAACAAGCAAAGAGGGTCAAGAAAGACTAAAAAGGAAAGATAGAAGTAAGTTCATTTTATAAACGCTGATTTTGCTGTCTGTACCACTTTCAGTCACACAGAAACATAATGATCGAGCGTCATAATTAGTCGAAATATTACAAATATCTATCCCCCACAATACTCACCGGCTATTTTCAATTTACGAATTCCGATGAAGTTATCCCGAAGCATTATAATTATTGTACACATATTGCTTTCTCGGTACATCTCTATCAATTTATCGGTTGGAAGGATCACGATCCAATTATGATATACATCGACCGTTGTATCGACATTACGCTTCCCTTCCTCCGTCTGCCCCGAGTAATGTTGCGCGTGCAGAAATATAAATGTTATTTTTACCTTCAATATTCGGTAGAAGTGGAGTGATATTCGAAACAAGATGTTTTAACAATTGACTTCAGATCCCCCGAATATGTATGTACATGTACAACGTAATAGTAATAACTATGTCAATAAAAAGTTATATTAGACGGAAGCTTGTATGACGGTATTTCCGGTCTGAATTTGACACAAAAAATCAAATAATAAATCAGATATAGAATACTATGAGTGCGGAATAATAGGATGTCTGATTTGCAAAACAGGGAATCCTAATGCGGAAATGTGAGTGTAGTCGTATGTAATGTAATAATCTAATATTCCATTTCATTTAAATCTAAATGAGATAAAATCACTTCACTTTGCGATTGACCACCGTAAGAGTCTACTTACCCTGATGATGCCTTGTTTTGGGGCGAAACACGTGTTGATGTTGGTATGTATGTTGGCGTATACTTATTTCCTTTGTTTCATTGCATTTTCGTATTGTGGGAGGGAGGAAAGTGAATAGAAAAGATCGAATACGCTCTTATCAGTTCTGACGTTCAGATATGTGACCGTTTTAGGTATTATTAGAATCCTTAAGTACAAAAGCAAAATAGACTGCAAAAAGCGTTGGTGCTAATACACATCCCTGTTTAACGCCGCTAGTAACTGGAAATTTATCTGTGAAGTCGTGATCGTGCACCCTTGCCATCACGCCATCATGAAATTGGCGCACAAGGGCCACAAATATTTCAGGACAGACAGCTTTCGTGAGAACAATCCAAAGAGCAGGTCTCGGTACACGATCAAACGCCTTTTCTAGATCGACAAAACAAATATTGAGTGGTCGATGTTGCCCCAAGCATTTTTCCTGTAATTGTTTGACAATAAATATGGCGTCAATCGTACCTCTGCTCGGTTCGGTTCACACGCACATACATAATCACTTACACACACATTAAAATATAAAATATCCACTATTTTACTGATTTAGACTGCGTTGTCTGTCAGTCACTAATATCAAAGAGTTTTATTATTAAAATGTGATCCTTTATTACAAAGTAGATCATAGTCATATTCCTATATCGA
Organism: Ochlodes sylvanus; assembly: GCA_905404295.2. Classification (NCBI taxonomy): domain Eukaryota; kingdom Metazoa; phylum Arthropoda; class Insecta; order Lepidoptera; family Hesperiidae; genus Ochlodes; species Ochlodes sylvanus. The sequence goes on along the minus strand of FR990132.1, from coordinate 11,246,817 downwards.
TACTGTTTTAAATGTGTCGAAGTCAATATTTAAGTTGTAATATAATACGCATCAATTTCGTGGTAAAACTTTATCAATTTTCAGCGTAGACGCCGCGAGCGAGGGTCCCGTTCGATAACAATATCGGCTATCCATTACCCTTGTTACTTAAAAGATGTAACGGCTCGTTCACACATACATTACAGACGTTGACGAATTTGAGGCAAATCGTGGTTAAAAAATCATGACAATTCATGATTGACTTCAACACATTAATGGCCGAGTACTGAGCGCGGGTCGCCTGAAGAGGCCTAGAGCAAATTTCACTACGCTCCTTTAGTGCGGACTCGTGGAGGGGTTAGTGGCCAACACAAGTGTCGGAAATTTTTATGCAATCCGGAGACTTCCGATATGGCTTAACGACTGCTATCAAATGATAACAATTGGGAACGACGTCTTTACATCCCCTTTGAAGCACGATAGCGCTTTATTATTTGCAAGTCTTTCATTAAGTAACTTTGACCACATAATACATACCTATACATAATCCTAACTTAAATATGATTGTTTGAATATTCGATTGTTTGAACATACATTGTGCGCACATTCTATTGGTTATCTCATTTTAAGATTTAAACGACTTATTTGACTTATAGGCGTACTAAATAAATAAATAATATTAAATAAATAAATACACATATTTATTATTATTTTAACAATATCAACTCGAAGGCCATTTTCCCACCAATAAAAACAGTAAGACGTTCATTCGAATCCGATCCATCAAAGGCGTATTTTCTTTGTGCAAACTATTTTATCGGAGTTCCTTAAATAAAAATAACTTCAGTCCGGCTATGCCAAGTATGCTTTACTCTGACAAATCGTTTAAAAGCGCACGCGTTCCAGATTCTTCGAATGCTTCGCGAGCCCAAACATTTGAACGATAACTCTTAGGAAATATGTCGTTTGCACTGTTTACGGTGACTTTGGATTTTTATGAATAAATTGCGCGACTAGAGTTTTAGATAACATGATTTCCTGTATAATCAATATAGAACCTGTCCCATAAGTTGTACGACTAACTGAAATGGAAGATGGCTTGAGGAGATGTCAAAAAATCACTTTGGTAAAAGTGCCACGGTTTTCATGATTTGACATAATGTTTCATTTTTCAAAAATAAGGCTCTCTTACCCTACCTAAAATGAGCAGATATTTTAATTACTTAATTCTATTTTCACGTACTCTCAGATAGTTCGTATATAATTTCAGATTATAATTTAGTTCAAAATATTAGAAAATACTGAGAGAGGTTCTGTTTTGGACTTTTTAGGTTTTTGATTTTCTTCTATTCAGTTTCGACAGCTGCAGGTGGTACTGGATCAATAATGCAGGTAACTTTAAAATAGTTGGCTGTTAAAAAGAGATTCAAAAAGGTATCACTTGCTACTTTAAAGGGATACTATTAAAGGTAAAGCCATTTCAGTGTTGAAGGGTATTCATTGGAAGCTAAAGTGATTTTATCTTTTAATGCTTTTGAGTGTCTTTCAACGTCAAATATTTTTAGCGCCCACGAGAGGGCGTTATCGCCCACTTTGAGAAAACTTGCTCTAAGGCATGGAAGCTCTCGAGAAGTTTTTGCGAAGTCAATCACTTCCGAATGATGAAAGCTGCTTCGATAACAACAGCACCTGTTAGGAAATTCTGTTTTCTGAATTAGGTGAGTTTCATCTATTTCATAACGTAAATAGCTGTCAAACGATGTGACTAGTATCTGGTGGTCAATGATCCCTGTCGCCTATGGCCAGGCATCACAAAAACATTTCTGGCCAAAAAAAGGAGAAAAGACAGTTCTGGCTTTCAAGCCCCCAGATGAACCAACTTGACAATTCTAAGACTACGATGGCTAGGCAATGTTTATTTACTTTACATTAAAAACAAAAAAAAATGATATAACAATGTTTGTATGTGCAATACACTGGACTCTGAAACACGCAATTAAAAATGTTAACAACAAAGTAGCATTAAAAGTTTTCTTGTTCGGTACAAAGTCAAGATAATGATTAAAGTGTTAGTGTACCTACATAATTATGTAAATTGAAAAGGTGCATTAATTTACCTACGATTATAATAAGATATTAAGAAGTCTTCTGTCTCGCAAGACTTAATTAAATTCTTAAAAAGGAGATTAAAACGTAGGCGAAATTAAATTCCTTACGTTATCCCCTAGTGTTAAAAGTTTTTTAATATTACTTACCTACACTAATTCTCCAGTTAATATAAAACGCTGAACCTTTCTATTAAAACTATAAAATGTGTCTGACAAATTAAGTAGGATTAAGAATCTGAGTTTAATCCTATTTACTATCCCGCTTCCTACTTAATAATAAATGTGAAAGTTAGGATGTTTGTTATTCAATAACGGAAAAAAATCTGAATGTATTCTGATAAAAGAATATGTTGAAGGATTGGATCCAAGTAACCCATTGTCCTTTGGCACACAGTTCCTTCTCGTATCATATGATTGTATGTATGCTAATCAATGCTAGTATTTTGATGAAATTTTCCACATAAATTAATATATTAGTTTATAACTAGTTCAAAGGGTAGGATACTTTTTCTTTTTTAGCAACAACATTCAACAACAATAAACAAGGTACATTGACCTATTACAATTTATAATCTAATTCGTCTTACGTTTTAGATTTTCGGCAATATTAAAATTAAATGAGCAAACATTTCGAATCTACGAGAAAGTGCAAATCGAGATAAACTTTTTTTGTAAATTAATCGGGTCCTGAGAATACAGACGCTGACAGTGAAAGATCGTAAAACAGATTCCGGGAGGTTAGTAGAAAAGAGTTTTTTCGGTCGAATGAATGGAATTTTAATTAGAGAACCTTTAATTAAGGCAAAAGATGCGCACTTTCAGCCCCTTCCCGATGAATGGCTCGTGTTTATAATAGACTAAAAAAGATTCGGGTTTTCCATCGAATTGCATTTTTATCGCATTACATGTGTTAGATTTTTTATTTTTAAGGCTTTGAAAATCCAAACGAAATACGGTACCTACTATCATAGACTGTCATGATTATATCATTTTATTAAATATAAATCTAATTTTAAACTTCTTTATATTAGCCGTGCACCTTGCCTTATTTTATTTACTCGGTCGGATCGCTATTTAGAGATACGACCGTCTTTTTAATACGCTTTTATTAAAAGCTTTTATTTAACTTACAATGTATGTATAATATGTAACTAGTTTTGTTCGGGTGGAATCTTGCAACTCAATTTTGAAGCAGATATCTTCAATTGAGCTGAAAATTTGTATACCTACACGTTTAGTTTGGATAACAATGCATAGCTATTGGTGTCAATCTAAATCTGCGCGTGGGTATGTAATTGAACTTCTCCTAAACGGCTAGACCGATTTAGTTGAAATGTAAATTTAGTTTTTGTGTGTCTTCAGGTGGATCCGAGAATTGTTTAAATTCACAATTGGACCCGGAAGGTGGCGCTGCTGTTGATATACTACCAAATTTGTTTATTAATTATAGAGCGGTACGAAATTCGCTGGGACAGCTAGTAAATAAATAAAATTTGTATACAATTCGTGATGAGTAAGGTTTAAATCATATTAATACCTTATCTTTATTTAGACAGTTACGTGGGACTCAGCGGCATTGCCGAAGTACCCAACGGGTACCTTGTAATACGGCACAATTGGCTTCCTCCCCCATGCTACCACCATTAACGACGCACCGTTCAAACAGCCTAAAGATTTATAATCCATAATTATGTAAATGAGAGGTAAAATGGTTTATGTACAGTATGATTGTAAAGTTTTGAGCTTATTTTCAAGTACTAGAGGTCCGCTCTGAGCTTGGAATTTGACCATAACAGGTAGGCCAGAAATACACACTTTGCTTTTTTTTAATGCGAAAAGAATTTCAAATCCGACATACAGTTCCACGGATTAGCTTGTTTTAACAAGTGTGTCGATTTGTATAGGGTAACTGACTGAATCACATAAATATTGATAGTTATCCATCTTACCAGTTCTCACTTACAAATTGTAGGTCCGGACCTACAATGACATGTTTTCCCAGGCAAACATGTCGGTATTATGCTAACGACGCTCTCGGACAAAGGATCCGACGACTGAGGACCGTTGGGTAGAAGTGTAAAATAAATGAAATAGATAATAAGTTTATTGAAAAAGAGCTCTTATAGCCGCCGTTAGAGTTGGTTTAAGTTTAACTAAGAGTCATAGTGTTGAGGATTGCTTCGGTGCAAGAAAGCATCAAAACCTAAAACCTAAACACTAGGGAATTTTTCATAATGTTGTAAAAGTTCAGTGAAGTATACTAAGGCGCACCATGACCATCACGGCAGACTATGGCGTTGACCCTTGTGGTTATCGAAGGAAGAGTCGAGCCCATCAATGTGATAGTAATGGGTCGTGATGCAACAAGCAGAGAGAAGTGGTTAGGTATGTTTAATCGCCTACATAAACCATCAGCGTTATACATATAGTACCTAAGTATTTGTTTAATAATTAAGGCTTAATACCTAATGGAATTATCTACCAGTTAATTCTTCGAGATGGTGAGAAGTTGAGGTAGGTTTTCAATTATAATTACTGTAATTATATAAATACACACTTAAAAAGATTAATATATCCACTATCTAGAAAAGTATAAAGATGATGTTTATATAACGGTCAGGGTCTGGAGCGTCAAATACACGGACGCAAAATAAATGAAAACAACTTGTTTTCCTCACAGCTCACATTATGTAGATTCGTCCCAAAGAATTACTTTTTTCAGCAATAAACGAACTGAGACGTCGTATAAAAATCTTCGCCTGGAGGAATAGAGAAGTAGAAATTTGTTGGTCCAAGTTATAAGAAACCTAATATTCAGTGCCATTTTAATAGCACTATACTGAATCTTTTCATTTAGTTTAAAACCACGATGATCCTATAGACATTTTGCGTCCGTCAGAATGGAGGGTCAATCATCGTATTTCACTCTGATATTATGTTAAATAATTGCTTATGAATTGCTTATATTTGCTTATCATGATGAGAGAATTGCTTATTGCATAATTTAAAAGAAATAACAAATTTAATGTTGACCCTCCATTCTGACGTCAGCTCCGCGGGTCAAGTCTCTATAAAGTAGTAACTACGTAGAATTACTAATGTTTTAATGGGCCAAAAATTGCTTATCAATTGCTTATTTCACAATTTGGAAGCCTGCACTCCGTTATTAAATTCATAAGCTAAGTACGACCCTAAAATCCCCCAGCGCCTGTTAAAATTGTATGAGGAAAGTCACGAATGTTGGAAATTGCGTTTCAATTACAAGGTTCAGTTAAGTATTTGGTAATTATTTAAATATAATTAGGAATCGCTAGCAATCAAACTCGGAGTTCACGGCACAACTGATTTATTATTTTACTACCCGCGGAGTGTATAACAAGAATACACCACAGGTTCTTATATGCCTACCAATATTGAGACAAAATGAACTTACTCTCCGTTAATTTAAATAACTTACTGTATATTTTTAACGTTTATTTTTAACGAGGTGTTGCGAAAACAACAGCAATGCACAAGAATAAAATTGTTTGAAAGACCCTTATGACTCTAGTCAGGTATCAAATTAAAAACAAGATTTTCAATAGTTTGGGATCACTTGCAAAAGCTGATATATTTTCAAAATTTAACTTACTCAAGGGAAAATGTTCACGTTATATCTTTTTTTATTTAAAAATACACTTTCTGAAATTAAAAAATTAAACTAATATTATTTTTTAGTATAAAAAATTTAATAATTCGGGTTGAATTATTATAAAAATAGGCGATTAATAAGGCGATGGTAATAGAACTTTGATAGAAATAAAAAAATCATCATCATCATCACAACCCATAACTGTCCCACTGCTGGGCACGGGTCTCCTCTCACTGTGTGAGGGGTATAGGCCATAGTCAACCACGCTGGCCAAGTGCGGATTGGTGGACTTCACACACCTTTGAGAACATTATGGAGAACTCTCGGGTGTGCAGGTTTCCTCACGATGTTTTCCTTCACCGAAGCAAGTGATAATTAAATTTTTAATACGCACATAATTTTTTGAAAATTAGTGGTGCGTGCGGGGTTTGAACCCGGAACCTCCGGTTCAGCAGTCCAATGTTCAACCACACCGCTATCACTGCTAATAAAAAAAATAGTTTAAGCAAACTTAAAAACCTTTTATTAATAAATTGTAGTTTATCTAATACAAAATAACTCCTCCTCTGCCTCAAACACTGGGCATGCTGAGGATCAAGTTATCCGGCATTTCTTGTGGTAACCGGTCCCATTCTTGAACAGCAGCTTCCCTGAGCTGCGGCACTGTCTGGGGTGATCGCAAACTGTTTTTTATGTGTGTATGTATGAAATGAAATGAAATTTATTCGAAGTTGGTTTTTTACAAACACTTTTCGAAAGTCAATCTACGCCATCGCTTCAACAAATCCCTACCGTGAGTAGTCTTGGAAGAAGAAGCGGCAAGAAAATTCAAATACAGATATACAGCTAGCCTGTCGGATCCCACTGCTGGCGAAAGGCGTCTCTCCCTATACATACATACAATATTATACACAATATTTTAAAATCAACGTAGGTACTTAGTTGAAATTTATTTATTAATTACAATATTTCTGACTGACCTGTTTTTGAAATCTCATCAGTGATTTTGTTTGAGATTCACCACCCGGCTTTATTTCATCATCCGTGCTAATTAAAGTTCTTCAGCAAAAGTTTCGACATGATCCGACATATAGTTCTCTTTCCTATACTGACCCAGAAGTTATGCCTCCCGCACGACAGTGAAGTTTAAGTTTTTCTTTACCGCTATAACGACCAGACACGATCGGGGTTTCTTATGCCCCGTTCCGCACTTAACGTGTTAACGGAGGGTAGGTTCATTTTGACGACCCAGATGACGCAATGGTTAACGCGTCGGATCGCCGTTCCGAGGGTCCTGGGTTCGATTCCCAGCGAGGCGAAAATTTGAATGATGAATTTAAATTTTCGTTCTTGGTCTGGGTCTGTGTGTTCTTGTCTTGTGTGTTGTCCATGGCATCCACGACACAGGGAATCCTAGTGTGGGGCTATGAGTGTGATGCGTTATTAATTTTATTTATTTATTTTAGTTATTTTGTCTCAATATCGGTAGGCATTTAAGAACCTTGTAATTGAAACGCAATTTCCAACATTCGTGACTTTGCTCATACAATTTTAACAGGCGCTGGGGGATTTTAGGGTCGTACTTAGCTTATGAATTTAATAACGGGGTGCAGGTTTCCAAATTGTGAAATAAGCAATTGATAAGCAATTTTTGGCCTATTAAAACATTAGTAATTCTACGTAGTTACTACTTTATAGAGACTTGACCCGCGGAGCTGACGTCAGAATGGAGGGTCAACATTAAATTTGTTATTTCTTTTAAATTATGCAATAAGCAATTCTCTCATCATGATAAGCAAATATAAGCAATTCATAAGCAATTATTTAACATAATATCAGAGTGAAATACGATGATTGACCCTCTATTCTGACGGACGCGACATTTTATAATTATTATTTACAACTTTAAAATGTAGGCTACGCCAACTGGATTATTTAACACAAAATAATCAGCATACCATCAAAACAGTCATGATAAATGACATTTTATTAATCAAAAGCATAAATGATTGAATGCATGATGGAATAAAAATTCGAAGTTTATCAAGTTATTTACGAATCATTTATGAATGAAGCGAGACAGGAATCGTATTTATTGTTGGATTTTATCCAGTATGAGAGACTAAATCTGAATAAACTGGCCGTTTATTTTGGACTTTCAATTTCCATTACATAAAAATCAAAAGTGTGTAATTATCCCAGATTCGATTTAAGATACAGTTTATGTATTGAAACACTATATTCTGTGCATAAAAGGGTTAGTAAATTTTCTTGAATAATCGAAGTATTTTATTAGAATTCACATATAATTCTCAAACATGACTAAAGATCCATATAACAATTCCTAAGTAAACAAGAATATCCAAAAGTAAGCAAACGGAATGATCCGCAAAAAAAAAATGGTCCCAGAGATCTCTAATCGCCGATAACTTACGCCACGCGCAAAGTGTCGTCCAAAGGGCGGGACAGTGATAATGGTTATGGGGAAAGTTCACCGTTTTAACAGCCCTATTCTGTACCAACTTCCTTTAGGGCTGCCGTTGGGATATGTTTACTGGCTGACATTGCCCAGAATTGTGTAGTATGTTGTAGTATCCGTGTTAGATAGCATCTTGAAAATTTTCTGTTTCCATGTCGTTAAAGCAATATTGTCAAATTCATATGTGTTGTTGGCCATATTTTATTGTTTATAGACCTTATATGGCCTCAAGAAATTGAGCAGTGTCCTTCTAACTTTTATTACATTGAAGTTAAGTCATTATCCGCTTGAGCTAGTTGAGCAGAGCGCAAGCTGGTTATAAGCAAAAATTAACCAACGGATGACACAAAAGCAACAGGTTCTCGCTGGTCCAAGAAGCCGGGATCGAGCATGTCACTACTTTCAAACTTTTGCGTGACTACCTACTAAAATTAGCTGTAAATATTTTAATAATTTTCACATGCAGTGCTGTATTTAACGAGTCAATCAACGTGCATATTAATTACTGCAGAGAGACTGCTCATTTATTGGAGATTAAAATATTATCTTATTTCAAGTCCTACTTACATACATAAGTTCGTCCTTGGCAAGGATGGAATGGTTTATTTGTCAGTAAGAGCTGACAACTAAGGCCTGTGCCAATTTTTTTCTTTTCAAATCTCATAGTCATTCGGGTCATCGAGGCCAACTAGCTAGGTTTACATAGGTATCATCGATTCTTGTCACACAATCATATTCTCAAAAAATTGATGTGTAACGTTTCTCCAACATTAATCAAAACGTTACAAAGTGGGACGTCCAGAAATCTCCCCGACACATCAATCAAAGCGGAAGCCTTTCTTAATGTTTAAAACTAGCAAATGACAATGGAATGTAGAGCGTTACATCCATTTACGCACATGAGTATCAACTTTCCTCCTTGTGGTGCACTCAGTTGAACAATAGACTAGATAAGTTCAACTCCTTCCTGTTGGAAATCGTCAAGTTAATACCAGTTGAATCCAACTACAACCTGTGCATGTTGACAGGGGTATTTTACTGTCGGTAGGCTAGTTATCATCTTCAAACACAATTCAAAGTACTTGTTGAAGAGTTAATGACCTTTTTTTCATCTTACTTTTCATCAAACGAGCAAACGGGTCACTAGATGATAAAGGGTCCCCAACACTGACCGAAACTGGAGTAAAATATTCCATGGTCGATTTTAGCCAGGCGAGCTGAATGCTTTACCATCATGAAAGTATCATGAGCCATGATACTAACACTATTACCTAATTTTAAATACTATGCGATTGAAATTTAAGTTACTTTTACACTATACGATGCTATTAGACTATAATTAGACCAGGAACTTGTCCGGCGTTTTTTTTAATTCTATCAACCCTACGGCAGTGGCGACTACGCGACAATTTGTTCGGAACGACTGTTGGCAAGTTAGCGAGATTGGCTGTTATTGCCGGCGCGTCGATTGCGAGTTTTCGCTCCTCGCGCGTCATTTTACCGAAGTTTTCAGCAAATCTCAGCCAAGTACGTCGTTGTATTTAACAAGTTGATTTGCGCTTTGAAACGGTGAAAATTTCGTTTGTTATGTTAAAATTTTCCAACAGAAACGCTTACTTGGTGTGTAAGTTTTGTTTATCGAAGCTAAAGATAATATAATTAAATTTCAACTCGACATAGTAGGCGCTCCAGTATCGGTGTTCCCATTCGATTAGAATGTGGGTGGATTCAAATCAAGAGCGGATAGGCGCGCTAAGTTAGTATTAACTTATAGTACGTAGTTAAGCATTAACTTATAACAAACAAACTAGCTGTGCTCGCGACTTCGTGCGCGTGGAATTTAACAAATAAAAAACTAAAATAAAAGTAGCCTAAGTTACTCCTCAGAACATCAGCTATCTGCAAGTGTAAGTCGCGTCAAAATCAGTCCAGCTGTTCCAGAGATAAGCCAAACAGACATACAGACAGATAGACAGACCAAAATTGTAAAAAAAGTTTAGGTATATTATTATGTTCCGTGTATACATCCAAATACATGTAGTAAAAAGTCGTTATTTTAATATTACAAACAGACATATCAATTGTATTTATTTGCATAGATTTTATTATTTTATGTATCGATAACTGGAGAGAAAGCTTTGCACCACTTTTAATAATGAATAGTGTTGTCGAAGAATATGTTTTTATACCAACATTGTGTTACAAAATACATTTTTTAAACAATATTATAATTATTATATTATTTTTTGTCAAGGGAAAGTAACGCTTAAACAATTGAATTGTGGCGAATTTCGATCACAGAGCCGAAATCACTAGCAATAACATGTTTCTATAGTTAATTAAATAAAATAATGAATCAAGGCATTAGGACAACATTGATCATATTATCGTCCAATTCCAAAACTCGTGCCGTGAAAACACCTCGGCATTTACAACTTTATCAGAGCCACGACTGCGGTAATAACGAATTTTAATACTTGTAATTTGCGTTTACAATTTCCGCACTAGGAATTTAATTAGCTACCCCAACACTTACAGGCGAGGGCTACCGACGTAAAGATGAATAAACTCCATTTAACGTGTTTTCAAATTGTAGGTTGTAAGGTGAATAATAGTTATATTCATAGACATTTTTTTTAGGACTAGGACGTTCGCCTCTAAAAAGTGTAGTCGGCTCCACACCTTTCAAACCGGAACACGATTGCTTCTGCACGGTAGAAATGGTACGTACCGTGGCATGGCGGTGGTATTATCCCGGATGAACTCTAGGCTCTACTACTACTCTACTTCACCCGCAAATTTCCAAAAATCCTTACTTAGTGCTCACTTGCGTCACATGAGGAACTATACAAAGCTTCAAGTGAATCCTTTGAAGAAATATAAACTGCCAGTTTATCCCCTTTTTATCCCCTTTATTTCCAAAAATCCTCTCTTAGTGCTCTCCTACACACTCCAAACAACATACATGCCAAATTTCAGCTTCTTGCGTTCAGTGGTTTCGGCTGTGCGTTGTCTGGCACAATTTACGTATTCTGAATTACATAATATCAGAGTTAATAGGCAAAATAATTTATTACAACGATTAGAGTCCGACGCTTTTACAATAACGTAACTAATTAAATAAATTATAAACATGGTATGCTAAGATCTTAAATGGTGTAGTAAAATGTTTAAATCAGTGAAAAGAACATCCGCGCGATCCAAACCGCGGGCAACAACTAATCTGTTTAAATATTTAATTTACTCTTCGCATATTTAACTGTAAACTCGACAACGCATACATAACGCCCATTTAAACAGTAAACGTTTTAAACTAGCTCGTTAGTAGAGTTACGCGGCGGTAAAAATAAATCCCTACAATAAAATGGTCCCGTATAAATTAAACGCGCCGTTAGAGCGGTCGCGATGCAAAAACGGGAAGGCCTAGTGAATTACGAAGTGTGCGGTCGGCTTTAGTTGTCTTAATTCAATTAAATGTTAGATGTCAGTGTGATCACTGATCCATAGGATGTCCGTCCTCTCCCAGCCAGGTGGTTCGATGTCTTGAACAAGACAGCGAAATGAGCAGGCTCCGAGAGTTGTCCATGTCAAGTCATTTTCTTTTTATTATGCCGTATTATTTACGATAGAAAAGTAGTCATACAAATAAAAGAATGCTGTTTATTTAACGAAACTAGGTACGGATTTGAACTTAATTTTTTAATACATGAGAATATGTTAACGTAGTCCTCATAGAGGCCTATGTTCTTCACTATTATTTCCTCTTACGAGGAGAATTATGTCTATCCTACGTTCACACGGAATTCGATGGTACGGGTTTTGTCAGCAAAATTTTATCGAATAATTGATGTGGCATACTTTGTGTATATAACTATTCACGCGGGAAAAAAACGTAACAAGCTAAACACGATAATCTGTTATTTACCGTGCTCGTCAAGCAAATCAAATACCAGGTGGTGTTAAGTGGGTAGGCACAGGCTTCACCTCGTGAGTCCAATATAGCCAACGCAGACGGCTGTGTTGGTATGCATGAACATGTACCACCTCCCTCCCGCTAGAGTGTCCATTGCAATTTGTCTGGACGCAAAAAAATATTTTTTTTTTTAAGAATGAATACCCTACCCTGACTATACCCTGTAACACTCCATCCGTACTTAATATTATAATTGCAAGTAACTCTGTCTGTCTCATTGTCTGTCTGCTACCTTTTCACGCTGAATCCATTAAGATAAAATCTGGTATAGAGAGAGTTTGAGATCCTGAAAAGAACATACCCTGAAATCGTATACCTACATCAAAAATCGTGTCGCGCAGTCGTGTGGACCCGGTGTTAAAGGGAAGTTGTTTTGCAACGTGTCTACTGAGTACTGTCTAATTTATCGAAACGATACTTTTTTCGCAAAACACTAAACAAAGGTCGTACAAAACGAAGTGCGCTCTTCGTTGCGTGGTTGACGTGATTTAAACAGTGTACCGTCGCCCCGTATCTTAACGACCAAAGTGTTTTGTTAAGATAAATTATAGCCTCTGGTGAGATATCACGTTTAAATGTGTCGTGGGATATTTAAGGGGCCTATTTTGTGACCCGTATCTATTGTGTCTGTGTCACGCATGGTGATGTATAGATATTGAATAATTTTTCTTTACAACATCGGAACGCGATCTGAGTCGATGATATTTGTGTAGATACAGCTCTAAAATTCTATTTTCGGGGGAGGGAATATTCACGTCTATGAACCCCTAAATAATAATAATTACAATTCAATTATGCTTAATAATTATGACTCACGTTCCCCCACCACTATTGTTAAATATTTAACACAACCATCTCCAAAGTCCACTAAGAAGTTTCACTTCAAAAAAAAAAAAAAAATATCTTTGATGTTATATTTAACGTTATAAACCTTCAAATATAAACATTGTACAAACAAAACATAATCTATCGCTTAGTTAAAGACACAAAACAATACTTGGTATCTGTTATAATAAGTTGAACAAAAACGAGATCTGAGTCATCTGAGTCGATGATATTTGTGTAGATACAGCCCTTAAATTCTAATTTCGGGGGAGGGAATATTCACGTCCATGAACACCTTCCCCGACCACTATTGTTATATTTAACACCCATCTCCAAAGTCCACTAAGAAGTTTCACTTCAAAAACAAAAAATCTAAAATCTTTTAATGTTATATTTAACGTTTTAAACCTTCAAATATAAACATTGTACAAACAAAACATAATCTATCTCTTAGTTAAAGACACAAAACAATACTTGGTATCTGTTATAATAAGTTGAACAAATAATTACCAGCCAATTTGTCGGCGCGAGCTTCGGCAGCGTTATTCTCAAGACAAACAGGCGATCAAGAGGATCCTTTGCTAATAAAATATTAATTCTTTGTTCGTCCGCCAATTGTTTTCGGTTATTGTCGGTGTAATCTACGTGTTGAGGTTGGGAGAGACTTGGTCAAAAGCAGTAGAGTTATGATAATACTAGTAGTGACCGCGACTACATTCGCGTGGATGTCACATTGTCATTGTTGAAATTGATGTTACTTTTGATAGAGTAGAAATTTGTCATCGTCATAATATTCATGATTGACATCATTATAATCATACAAAATTAAGTGCACATAGAATCTGTAGTTACGCTCTATGAACATTGCATTTTGTTTTTAGTTGGCTTACTCGTTTCATTTTTCATTCATTCTTCAACTCATAATGTATAATTTATTTACTAGTTTTTTAATACTTACGACGATTACGGAAAACTGACACGCGACTGATTTTAAGTGTTTAATTTATTAATCGCAAAATTTATGTTTTTTTACCGAGGAAAAAGATAAGGCACAATACATTATTTTATTCGTAACCAAATGACTGCAACACTGTTTTGATTATTAAACATCGGTTAATCCAGTATATACCCAACTTTATAGTCATCTGCAGGCGGGGGAAATCAGTGCCTATTCCGATACCGTAATAAGTGGCGTTCCGAAATTCCCCTGGGAGACATCGACATGAAGTTTTATATCCGACATTAGGTAGATTTCTTTTATTACTCACCAAGGTAACAATAATACCTCTACGCTAATCCCCAGCGGGGCCCGTTATGAAAATACAGGTTAATATTTTTATTGGATCTCGCCGTGAGATTAGGGTCGGATTTCGAGAATAGAAGAACGTGTTTGTTACATCTATCGGCATTATAAGACATGTTTGGGCGCCGTGTGGTAAATTGAAAGTGATGCTATTCGAATCAACAATTACATTTTAAAGTGTATTTCTGAATAGAATTGAATTAGCATTAGTCATCATCGTCACAATTTGTAACGGTTTTCTTTCACCGAAGCGAGTGGCGCGTGCAGGACCAACTCTTTACTGAGGGGGTGAGGAAGACCAATTTCGAGTGTATGTAAACTTATAGTTACACAGTTGAGTTGATCCCTCGACTACTTCCATATTCAAACTGGTGCTCCGGTATTGGATATTTCTCCAGTACTCTTCAAGTAAGAGACGACCATACCTATATATGTATAACTGCTAATGGGCCGAAGCCGCAGCAAACAACCAGTGTAAAACTACAACTATCCGACACCGCGCAGCATCGGCCGTAATATCCGGGTAACGAATGGCGTTAAGTTAAACGGTAGTATTAATCGTTGTTTTGTCTAGTCCGCCGGCGGCCATACCTCGATTTATAGTTCGTGCCAGCGATTAACGTTAAAACCAAAATACATTGATATATGTAGTCCTTTTGAATGTACAAAATACGTTACTGCGCCTGCCCACGCTAAGATTTCATCGGCACTTGCCATTATATGATTTTTTTTATTGACGTGATAACGTCTTACAAATTTTATTGTGAACGCCGGCTGCACGCACGAAAATGTGTGACGTCATTGTCACGTTCCGCCTGAGTCGAGCGTGTAAGCTAGAGAGCGTTACAAGCTATACAGAGGCAATTTTTCATCAATGTTTTCTTATGACGTTATCACATAAAATTACCGTCCGTCCGTCTTTACAGACAACCATTTTTATGTTAGCAGCTCACTTACGAGCGGACGAGCCATTTGATGACAAGTGGTCGCCGTCACCATGGTCACCAGTCCAACCTCAAACCTCATCAACATCAGAGCCATCACCAATGCGTTGCCGGCCAATTAAAAACGAAAGAGGAATGAAACAAAGTTTTTTTTTTATTAATTGTAAGTTAAAGATTGACCACAATCCCACCAGATTATTCATTAATAACTATTTATTTATTGAAGTTCTAGTCTTCAAGCGGTTGGATTATAATGCTGCATGCTCATTTGCTATCAGACGTCCATATACTCGTAAAAAGGTTATAACTGTAGCTTATGACGATAGTATTTTAGGTATAACTATAATTAATTTCTAGTTTAAATTTGATATTATTATACAATTTTTATTCAATATTGCTTTTCAATATTGCTTTGTTTTTGGTGTTTGATCTAAACGAAGATTTTATCAAAAAATTGTGGCCCGAACAAGAAACTAAACTAACTTACTAACTAGGCTTTATCTAAGTTAGTACACTCAACGTCTTGGACTTCATGGCCACTTACCATCAGCTGGGATTGTTGTCGAGCACAACTTTATACGAAGTAAAAACTAAAGTCGATTTTGAGCCAGCATGACAATTATAGACAAACTCAATATAATTTATAGTACGTTTTGTTCTATCCCTACTTGTTATTTTTCCAACGTAAACAAAATAAAACATTCTTCCATCTGAACAATAATCATTACTATTGTTTACTCGTCGCGACAAAGATCAATCATCGCATCGCACGACATTGACAAACACGAATGGAAAAGGCTAATTGATGATCTGACGAATTATCGCGTCGAATGTGTTTGACAAGTGTTATTAATGAACCGAGCGACTGTGTCCACTTACTGGAATATTCACGATCGAGATAATGACCATAACACCGAACCCTTGGTAGCACTGCTAAGGTTCCGAGTTCGATTTGTACGTATACAAAATGTTTTAACGTGTGACGACGCATTTGATGCATTATAAGTTAGCAGACTCGGGCCCCGGAGCGAAAAAAGGCTTCTCGTACGTTGACCACACGTATACGGACGGGTTCTAGAGTCGGGTTTGCATGGTTATTTGTTTAATTTTAATTTAACCTTTAAATTAGATATTTACGTGTCATAATTGTGACATAAAAAGTGGTACTTCAAAAACGCTTTCAATATTTAGGTGTATAAATTCGAATTTTCTTTTTTTAACTAAAGGTCGAGAATAAACACAAAATGTTGCGGGTCTTTTGGTAATAGTTTGACTTCAATTATGGTAGCGACCATTCGACCAACCTTTTACCGACGCATACCACGCAATGGAACATTAAAGGGTTGAGGTGCGACCACGACGAATATAAAGTGAGAGTTTTAATTATGATTACTTTATTAATACTTACACGTTTCGAAGTAATTTTATTTGTGAAGTTATAAAGCCTTTAGACTAATTTCATAATATTCATTTTATTTCCGATTTAATCCTATTATGTTTCAATGTTTAAGTGTCAAAGTATTAAAAAGCATGGTTTTTTACCTAGTGTTTTATTTAGTGATATGGATAATAATATTAGATGGACCATTTTAAGAAGTCTGTGTGTTATACATATTGTTGATATAAAAGTGGTAGGTGAATGAAAGCCAATATTGTCATCCCATATCATTTTTATTACGAATTATCACTCTCAGAGTCTACCTCTAAGCTAGGACAGATAAATAATTTTCACAGAGTTATTTTTTTTGGTATTTGTCGTTTGTAATAACTTGTATGTCGCGGTAATAACTTGTAAGCAACTGCGGTCATTCTCTTGAGCGTATCTATTCATTAGAGGGCACGTAAAAGCGTCGATCCCGGTTGCTACCGTTACATAACAATCGTTAGCCATGTTGGAGGCATGCGGGTGTCTCCAGAAAAGTCCAACACATGGGCCACTAACTCTTCCACCAATCCGCACCAGAGCAGCGCGGTGGAGTATGCTCTAAATCTCCTCGGTTATGAGGTGCTCATTAGTGGGTTGAAGCCAATAACTTGTGTGTGTCAGCCGCAATATAAACATAGATAATTCTAGTGCGAAGACGTGATTGTGTGTTTACTTTTTTTAATTTTATAATCCCCAAGTGTCTGCGGTCGTATGTCTAAGCCGGTTGGTAGCATTCGCGTGACTACAAATCATGTACGCCTATCTAAATAACTCATTAGTGTGACCGGCTCTTTAAATAATTATTTTTTAATTTGATAAAAACTCGACGCCCGGCCAGCCCCGGCATACCGACTATTAGTATTTGAAAGTTGCAACTTTATTAATGTAGCCAAGTAAATTAATTTACGGTTGAAAAAAGAACTTGTCTATGTATGTATGTTACAACATTTAACCTTGTATAAATGACTCTTTTCTTGTTGAACTTAAATTTATATAACGGATTATAGTGTATACCAACCGATTATAATGTTGCTATATACCTTAAGTCAAAAGTTCGATGGTTCCTACCATACATCGTATTGAGATGTTTGAGTATCATCGAGATTGATACTACGCCCAGAAACAGTGGACGGTCCAGTCGCCATAGTCTTGTCCGTGGGTCAGTGTGATGCAAGATTTGACAAGTTTGACCTGGACTCGAGGAAGAATAGGACTGCTATATGTAGCATTTTGCTCCTTTCCGTCCATTTATTTTTCAATATACAAGTACATTGTATTTGATCGGACATATATGAAGTAGCCTGAATACCAATGCTATGATAAAATTTTGTCATTATATAGCAGACCAAATTGCTACTACGCAGTCCACTCCATTTAATAGCGTGGCTCAAAATAAAACAGTTTTAACTTTTTATCTGTTATTTTTAACATCGATATCATTTAATATAAACCTTAAAAGTTATTCGAAAATGTAATCAAACCAGAAACTTGCCACTCTTAACTTTGGATACTTATATCATTACGTGCACATAATAGCCATATACGATTAAAAATTGTTCCTTTCACTCATTTTGATCAGGTGTTTTATAAATAATGTTTCATTCCTTTCGATGGTATGAATTTTTGTAAACGACGACAGTGCCCGAAGCGAAACATTACATTACAAGTGTGAAATTAAAATAAACTCTTCATTTTATAAAACGTTATTTGAGCAATTGTTTTTTGAAGCAAAATTACATGCATTTTAATATAGTCAAATTCAACAGAGTATAAACTTCGCACAAAGCCTCCGCAAATTACTACTGAAGATAATTCTCCCAGAAGCTTTGATACAATCCGTAATATCAGTTGAAAACTTAAACTTTCGCCACTAAATCAACTTAAACGAGAAACTCGTAATAATTTCAACCCCAGAACCAGCAGTTAAGGGGTTGCATTTGTAAAGCGTTGTATAACGTCGTGATTCAACCCTATTCTAGCGATGTCTCGATATCTCGATGTCCCGGTCCATAGTCCCAATTTATGCGTCGAATAGTCACCTATTGAAACGTGAGTGTACTCGAATGATCGTACCCTACGTCCGGGGTAAATGGGGCCAATCATTGTATGCATGTAGGGGTAAAGAAATTATCATGTCTGTAAGTCCTGGTGTATGGCAATTTAAAATCCAACAAATCATAAAAATACAACGGTTACGAGTATAATCATTTATTTTTATTATTTTAATATCATGTATTTTGGTAAAAGTATCTGATGATTAAAGCCAACTGCTATATTTAACTATTAAAAATTAGGACTTAGTTTATTTCAACTGCGAAAAAATACACTTGTGTGTCAGAATTTAAAAGCAAAAAAGTCTTAAGTGGAAAATTGCTTACGTTAGGAGACCATCCCTCTAGGGTTACAAAAATATATATAAAAAGAAGTTATAATACCTACAAATGACCTACAAGTACGACCAGAGCCTTCAAGAGCTTCAAAAAGAAGCACCACCGCGGTGGCCAATTTGCGCGGAGCCGTAATTTGTAGTCGTCATTTAAATTTAGTTTTTTAGAATTAGTATGCATTGTTCACATTGACATATGATATTACTATGTCAATGATTGTTCATAATATTATATTTACGTGTTTAATTTATTAAACGTGTAAAATTTTAAATTTATTATAACATGCATATCATATTAATTAACATCGTAATTATGTTTTAGAAGCAAGAGTGAAAGGAAATGAAATGAAACCTATTTGAAGTGGGTTTACAAACTTTTTTCTAAATTACTGACCAAACTACGGACGGAAACGGAAAAGGCTTTAACAAAGTTAGTGCGTTTTACCACTAGAATGCAATCTCTAATGGAATATCAAATAGAATTGGGGTCGAGCACTAATTATTTAAAGGTGAAAAAAAAACTAGCAAAAGGTCATCGAGATTTGTAGTGATAATACATATTAATATATTTATATTTATTATATTAATCTCTTGCGTTACTGAGTGACTGACAGACAACGCACAGCCGAAACTACTGAATGTAACAAACTGAATTTTGGCATGTATGTTCCTTGGGGAGTATAGGGGAGCACTAAGAAAGGATTTTTGGACTTTCCCCCTAAAGGGAGATAAACTGAAACTTTTTATTCCTTCAATGGATTCACTTGAAACTTTATATATACTCGTAGATTTCTCAACTGACGCAAGTGAGCACTAAGAAAGGATTTTTGGAAATTATGGTATTTGTAAAACAAGTCAGGATAAAAAGGTGCGATATAATAGAATTTCACGCGGGCGAAGCCGTCGACGGGAAGCTTGTATTTATATACTTAGTAATGATTGTAAAAATCTTTTTAAATAACTCTACTTTACTAACCAGCAGGTGGTTTATTGCCTACTTTGTATGTAAAAACATCTGTTCGAAAAGTTACGACCGCCTGCTGCCAACAATATACATATCTAAGAAGGAAATATGATGATTCGATGTAGATCTCTCGAGATGTACGCTTTATGACGTACTGAGATATGGTAGTACATTGCGCGATGTGTATCAAGTTTTTACGAACTATCGTAAAATTTTTCGCTTTTTACGATCTACATGGAAATAAGGATTTCTACTCATAAATAACTACATCATTATAGTGAATCCTAAAACTTAGTTTTTATTTCTATAATGTAAAAAGTTCATAGAATGAGTATACTAATTGATGAATGAACTAAAGTACTAATTAATATGATAATATGATATGTGATATTTATGTTAAGTGAATGATTGCAAAATAGCGTTCAATCAATTTATTTTATGACATTTATTTAAATACAGATTTTATGTATTTTAGACGACTAGTTATTTCCACTATTCCACTGGTGACTACGTTCAATCATATGATTGGTCTGCTCGCCAACTGGTCTGTGCACACTGAGCCCTAGGAAACATAGTAATAGCTACGAGCAAACATAATACAGTAGTGATATTCAACCCTATCTCAATGATGTCAGATGTCCCGTCCATTCTCCCAATTTATGCGCCTTTGAGCAAATAGACGTTCACCCATTGAAACGTGAGCGGATTCGAATAATTGAACGCCACGTCCGCTCGACGGAGTTCGTGTGTGGATACAGCAATCTTATCGTCATATCGTGTTGATATGAGGCGAGGGCACACATACAAATATTTTCATAACCGTTTAATTGCAAAAATATTGTATTACATTGATATGGGCTAAGTTATAATGATATTCATACATATACAGAAGCTTTTAAGGTAGATATATTCTTAAATAACACATAATTATACGAAATCTCGCACCCACACTCGTGCATACACCCACACACACATGCGCACACACGCACACACACAAGAGCGAGGCCACCTGCCACAAACATAAAATCTTTATGTAAAATGAGTGGTCTTAACCACGGTTAACTTTGTAAGGAAATTTGAATAAACAAATAACCAGTTTTGGCTGATAACGAATAATTTACTTTTGATGTTCTTTCACTTTTCTAGTGTAATGAATATTCATAGCCGGCGATCACTCAATATCAGGCGATTCGTCTGCTTGGTTGTCTTATTCCTAAAAAACCACAGATTTATAGAATTCATATAAAACTAGTTACGCACATTAAAGCGCTATAACAAATCCTCCACTAAAAATTAATTACCCAGTAGCTAGGTGTAGCAACACCAGCAATTAGTAAGCCATCAAAATCATAACACCACATCCCTAATAGTCCATTAGACGATTACGTAAAATCACAAATGCTGTAGTGGGGGTCGCTGTACGCCCGTAAAACGGTTAGCGTCCGTTAATTATTCATTTATCGTAGCCTGGCGTTATTTACGACGATCCGTTTAACGGCTGGCCGCCTCTACGAGCAACGCTACGCCGTAGCTATACTCGTAGAGGGCGAGATTAATATTTATTTGTGTAAAGAGCTTCGTTAAATAGAGAGCTCTTGGCGAGTGGCGGAGCACGACGTTCACTATTATACACGTGGTTGAAGCCTGTGTTAGAGTTGTTTAGTTAGAAGATAAAATTAACAGAAGGGTATTCCAGTTTGTTAATAATAATTTAACAAGCTATGATAATCCAACATAAAGTTATTTGTTATTGCTCTTCAGAGATTCTAAATAGTAAAATAATAATGAATTACAAAGCATGCAGTTTGTTTAAATATTAAAAATGCAAGGTAAGGTAAGTGTAAGCACTCCTATGATCCTCCTATAATATAAGTTTAAGTCCAAACCAACTTGCCCTGGTAATAGCCTAGCCTAATGAATAGCACACGAAGCGACAGAATCAGATTCATCCCACTGGACGTTGCTGGACCTTTCAGTATAGTCCTAAAACAAATATTATGATAAAACTGTGATACTCAAACAATCGACATAGCACAGTGATATTTCTTTCATCATCACAACCCATAACTGTCCCACTGCTGGGCACGGGTCTCCTCTCACAATGCGAGGGGTATAGGCCATAGTCCACCACGCTGGCCAAGTGCGGATTGGCGGACTTCACACACCTTTGAGAACATTATGGAGAACTCTCAGGTGTGCAGGTTTCCTCACGATGTTTTCCTTCACCGAAGCAAGTGATAATTAAATTTTAAAACGCACATAATTTTTGAAAATTAGTGGTGCGTGCGGGGTTTGAACCCGGAACCTCCGGTTCGGCAGTCCAACGTTCAACCACACGGCTATCACTGCTTTATATTTCTTTACCTGCATGGTAACAACCAACCTCAAATCTAATGTAATTGGTGAAATATTTTTAAATTGTTTCGTTGCAGTGTTAATGAACCTTTAAAAAGCAGCTCAATTTCTTTGGTGCTATGGATGACCAGCGTTGACCATATATTATCGCACATCCCGACTGTTCACGAATAAATCTACGGATAACATTATAAGTTGCTACGCCGTAGCTGGTGGCTTGTAACGTAGCTTGAGCCCAAACTTTTCTCAACCAGCAACGCTTCGGCCTGGTTGATGGATGGATGGATGGACGCCATTCGTGTTACTGATGCACATGGGCGATAGGGACCACTTACCGTCAGAGGTCCAAGTCGTGTAATTTAAAAATGTTACAATTGCGTCGCGTTTGAATAGTCTGACACATTTCATACACCAAATGTTTGACACATTCCGAAACGACGCAATTGAAGTATATATATTTTAGCAGACTTGGGCCAAAGGTCGTCTGTTCGCTTGTCGGTTATTTACATGAAGAACAACGCATGGTGCGCATCGTAATGTACCGTACTGGTAAACGACCTCAAATATATTTTTAAAATAATAAATCTACTAAAGAACAGTAATGCACTCAATATTCAGTTAACGCTAGCCAAAAACACTGAAACAGAGCTAACTCTACATTGAGCGAGCGCCGCATACAGCTAGCTCTACATAGCGCCGTACAGTAGTTTGGGTGTCCGAGGGACGCGGATAATTTGGCGCCGACTTCCGGCGGGCCCAGTCGACTGTGATCGCTTTGATAACGCTTAAATTACTGAATTTCTGATGTTCTACGTAGTTTCCGCTTCGCTATATTACTTGTAAAGTAAGGATTTTTTTTGTTTGGAAATTCTTTTTTTTCTTTAATGTATAAGTAATCTACATTTGAAGAAGTACATATTTAACGATATTCTTTAAATAGATATGTATATTTTTATTTGTGAATAAAAAATAAAATATTAATGTGATAATAATTATTACCGCTTACACACTCATAACATATTTTTACGCCATACATTAAACATTACAAATACCCAAACAAACATTTATCTGTAACATAAATTTTTGCCCCAGCCGGGTATAGAACCCGGAACCCGGGTCCCCTCGTTTCGTTGGCAGGATCCCATCCAACTGGACTAGGGGGCTGTAAGTCACTTTTTATATGTTTCTCCAAAAAAGTTTTGTATTAAAGGTCTGCTGGAAGAGATTTCTTTTGGAAATAATCAGGACCTATGTACAATATTACCTATATTGTTTTCTTTGTAGTTTAAGGTGTACATAAAAATTTAAATAAATAAATAAATAACCTGAAAAATTCCAATGATAAACTATTAAGATTTTCAGGGTATTTGCTTGTATCAAGTACCTACTGAACATCTCATTCTAATCAATAGTGTGATCCAAATACCCGACCAACCGAAAGGTCAACGGCCCTCGCCTCGCTGTTATCAATTATATCGCTTACCGGGGCGAACTGCGGCCGGTCAATCAATTATTCGCCCAGTAACGCGTATAGCTAATTTATTTTATCAAGCGACAGTCGGATCAAAGCTTTAAAGTCAAGTAATGGTTACTTTAACCTGGTGTTTTATAATTAAGTTCGTCGTTCACCATTATTAATGTCTATTAAATCATAATAATGTTGTTAAAAATTGACTAACATCGATAAGTAATGACTATTTTAAATCAACATTTTCATTCAGACGTAAGAACTTGATAAAGCATAATGGTAAAGTAGAAATGGTTTTTTTTTTTGCTGCGTGCTGTTTAATGTACTCTTTTTGGTTTTCAAAGAACATCTGAAACTGCATACTTTCGCTTTGGGAAACATTAAATCTTCTTACTTAGTAACCGCGCCCAAAAAAATCTTCGTTACTGGTTTAAAACCCTTTATATTTATTTTCATGTTTACTCCGTAGACTTTAACCTTTCTTGTGAATCATTGTATAAAAGAAAACTGAAAAATATGTGAAGTAGTCCTTGATACTGTCACTTTCAGATAGATAGACACATTTTTATTGCAAACCGGTACTCACCATTTTATATTATTACTAGCTGTCCTAGCGAACTTCGTACCGCTCTATAAGTAATAAAAGTTTTGGTGACAAATTGTCGATTTAGTGCCATCTACCGGGTTCAGTTGTGAATTTAAACCATTCTCGGATTCACCCAAAGACACACAAAAAATTTCAACCAAATCGGTCCAGCAGTTTAGGAGGAGTTAAGTGACATACACAAGCACAGAAGAAATGTAATTATAATATACTAAGATTCCGATATTTAGACCCAGTGACAAGGATCATAGTCATGGCGAGACCGCAACCCTTTTGACTTTTTTTACTTGTTGTTTAGAGTCCCCGACAACGTAAGTTTAAAACCATAACACAGAGACACCGTTTTCAATTACACCGGAGTCTTTGTTCTATCCTATGTATTGATTGAACAATAAAAATAAACGTGAAATTTTTTCAGACACTAAAAAATTATATTTCACACTCAAACTACGTTTCAAACGTCCAACCCGAAGCATTTAAACACAACCAGTCATTCATAGTTGCGATTACAAAGAGAATAGATCACACAACGGACCGGTTTTTTATTGTCCCCAACTGGCCGCAAATGGCTCAACCCGACACATGTGACATGAGTAAACTTAGAACAGTTCCCAGCTGTGATTTGTCGTCGGCCGGTGGAAAAAACCACCCGTTGACCGATTGCGGGCGAATTGTTCGCGCCGTGTTTTATTCGACGAACGGCTTTACAAGAATAGTTTGTGACGGATCGAGCGTGATCTAAGTTTAATGATCGGTCCATTTTTTGGTGAATTTCGTACCAAGATTATTTGTGTAGTTTTTTCCCGCGGGATTTTTTCGAACATACGGCGATTGATGTTGAATTATATTCAAAGTGTAAAATAATTTAACAGATTTTGGTTAGTGAAGAATTTTAATGGTGAAAATTGTCAAGCAATAATTATAATACAAAAATGCGATATAAGTACAAAATCCGATAACGCGTAGACGTATACTTATAGTCCCTACACACATGGACAACAAACGATTCGCGGACGCGTTGCTAGCGAAAAAGGAAGCTGAAATTTGCATTTTTTCTGGTTCAACGACGCTACGGCCAAAACCGATAAACAACATTTCACGGTGAATTTTAATAGCGGGATTATAAGCCAGGCAAGTAAAAAACATTACCCAGCGACCTTGAACAGGAAAAACCTAGGGCTGGGGGCCATAGCCTTGTTCGGTATTGAGCAGGGTGGCCCCACTCAAGATAGATGGAGCCCCTTACACTCCAAAATTGTACAGAAAATAATCATAAGATATAAATAACCCTTAAAGATATATGTATTACGTTCAATAAGACCGGCCCTCTAGCGTCCCATTCATCTTAATTTGCCCCGTAATCGTATCATGAAGTAAATTAATAAGCATATTACCAAGCGAGCGAGTGAAAGTCCTCTGAACTTAGGGTTTCTACGTCGGAAATTTGTTAGGATAACACTCGTTCGAAGTGCACATTAAATAGGTTCAGATTCTTCAAGGTCAGATCATGAATTAATAATTCGAACATCAATACTAATTATGAAATTATTCATTTATTGATTGAATTCATCAATATAGTTGGCACAAATTACACGAATTAAATACATAATACATATTATAATAATATCTAAATATCAAAATATAAACAGGACAATCAAATGCCTATTTGAAAAAACAGATTTGAATAAATAAATAAAATGTCATAATATTAACTAAGCAGCGCAATTAACATTATTTTTTATTAATTATAAGTTAATCCTTGACCACAATCGCACCTGATGGTAGTGGAGATGTGGCCTTGGGCGGTAGAGCGATTTAATAAGAAACTGCGAAATTTTATAAATTTTCACATTAGGAAATCCGGGATTATCCCGTCGGATCCCGTCGATGTGACAGCCCTATATCAAATTGAGGTTAGGTTAGGCGAGATATAATTTGCATAATCACCGCCTACTTAACCACTGTCCGGGATATTAATCATGCCATGCGCATATTTTGTACGTTAAGTGGGGTGGAAGCGTAAAATTGTTTTACGCGTCCGATTGTACTGGTGTTTAAGCAGCACCATACTTGCTGAATTAACTACAATTAATAAATTATTTATGCACATTGAAGAGTGCGCAAAATTAGTTCACTTTACAACTGTATATTGCGCTAATGCAATTTTTTCGGCATTGATAAGCATGATTAACCGTAATAAATTTATAATTTTATTTAATTTAAAAAGTACTCACGATAATTCTATATTTAAAATCTATATTTCGACCCGCTAACATGAATCAAAATTACCGCTCGTAAAATAAAATACAAAAATCATGAGTGCCCGGTGCATAATATCAATAAGTTACCAAAACTCAAATTATTATTTCTCAGACATTTGATTATAAAAATAACCTATAAATGGATTGTTATATAAATATAAATCCATCGTATTTATATAGGTACTAGGCTATGGAGCTATCATCGAGCTGTGAGCACATATCCGCGGAGGCTTGCATCACATTCCGACACGTTGCTGCAGACTAGTATAGTGTTCAATGACAGACTGGGAGTTAATCCGAGTATTAAACTTGTCTTCAGTGGCCCGATAGCTCCATATACTGACAAAGTGCTGTCTAGTTGAGCGTTATATTGATAAAAATTATGGGCATTTGAGTTATAAGTTTAATATACTTCTAGGCGCAACTTTAGCTGGCGCTTTAACTATTGAAAATTTTTGTAAGCGGTTTACAGTTTTAGTTTTTACTTGCGGCAATTTCTAAAGAAATGCGACAGTTACTTTGAGCAACACTGGTGCTGCTAGGGAGAAGGAATGTTCGTTAAAAACATTGCGGTTGCAGAAACCAATAAGTTATCATAACTTGGAAGATACAATTTGACAGGGTGTTACTTCATCAGTAGGAGATGTCAGCTAAGAACAGATTTTGTCATATTTCGCCCCTAAGGGGGTAAGTAAGAGTGAAAGTTTATTTTAAAATTAGTTAAAATTACATCCATTACACAAAAATATTTTAAAGGTTGAAATTTATGTGTAATTGTGTATTTGAACACAGAGCATATTGGAGGTATTAAGTGGTTTCGCATGTAAAAGCCAATATACCCATTTTAATTGACATGGAGAAGCGAAGTCACTTACGCGCTGTATGCCTTCAGTATTGCGACCTACGTTCAGATTAGACGAAAGAAAAAACTTGAAGCAAAATTAATTATTCCTTACTTTTTATCCAACTACGGCAAATAATTTAATAATTCTATATGGTGGCCCATAGAGAATATTTATTTATTATAGAACATTTCCAGGTATTTGATAGGTCAAATACCTGTAGTCTCTATATTCTCTATATTACAAATTATCTCGATATTACAAATTAGGATTTGTAATCATTTTAGCCAAGTGCGGATCGGCAGACATTACACACCTTATAGGAGCTTTTAGGTATTAAGGTTTCATCACGATTTTTCCTTCACCGAACCTTTTTAATATTTACCAAGATTCATATTAAGTAGTCACAGCATTAAATAAACTGATTATTGTTACTTTTTTTATAGCCTGAAGGTTTGACGTAAAAGCAGAAGAGCCCCCTGATGGCAAGTGGTCATCGACGCCTGTGGACACGAGCAACACCAGGGGAGTCACCAATGCAACACCGGCCCTGAAGGATATGACTCTTTTTACACCAACTTTCACATCCATAATACAAAAAGCTTTAACATTCCACAGAATAATAAACGATAAATCACTCTATTTAATTTTTATGCAATACCAATTGATTCTGTGATACAAAAAAGTATTTTCTATTCTGTGAGCAGAATGAGCGTCGGTGATTGGTTTCGCATGTAACAGTCGATGCTCGCAGGCTAATTGACAGCGCGAGTGAAGTCTCTTATCGCGTGGCGGCGCGGGCGGTGCCGCGTCTATGTTTTATTGCCACCCTCCTTTGTATCGAGACAGGGCTCATAAGAGTTGATTGAAACTTCGACGGAAATATTTCTAACTTCGATATATCTATATCTTATATCTTATATCTTTAAATGAGCAATTCTTGTATATATATAATTGGAATCTCGGAATCGGCTCCAACGATTTTCATGAAATTTAGTATACAGGGGGTTTCGGGAGCGATAAATCGATCTAGCTAGGAATCATTTTTAGAAAATGCCATTTTATTCGTGTTTTTGTAGTCCTAATTTAAAGTGAAAAATATGACTCTTCCTGACATCTATTGGCGAATGATAATACTTTTTTGTGAGCAACTAATTGCTTTAACGACACAACAGCAGATGGCGTTGTTAAGTAACACGAAGTCAAAAAATACAATTTATAAAAAAAAATACCGAGCAAAGCTCGGTCATCCAGATATTGAACATTCTATGTGAACAATTCGAGTCTCGCGATATGTTGTTTCGTGTCAATATGTTTGCGAAACATTAATGTCTATAATGGCTAAATTGAATGCTACGCGGATTTTTGTTTGACGGATTTAATGTAGGTATGGTGTATAGGTATTAGCTTTAACCCATTAATGACATGGAGCTCCCTTCTCGTAACTGAGGAGGCCTAGAGCATACTCCATCTTGTTGCTCGTGTAACATAACTGTCGGAAATTTTATGTCCAAAGTCCTGCAACATGGTTTAACGGATGCTGCCTAATGATGACAACGCCCTCCGAAGCACGGAAGCTCTTAAGAAAGTTTGCCACTAGTGGTCACCCACCAATTCACTAATATGTATGTGTAGATATATAATATGTATAGGTATAAATAGGTTTTCTTGTTCTTTGATCTACAATACACGTACCCGAAACATTGTTACGAATTTATTTCAGTAATTTTAAAAATTTCTTGGGCGCTTCCGTGCTTTGCATGCTTGAGGCATGTCGGATGCCTTCGGCGGCATAAAAAATCCGAGGAGTATGCTCTCGGCCTCCTCACATATGAGGAGAGACCCGTGCTCAGTAGTGGGCCATTAATGGGTTGAAGCCGTGCCATTATACAACTCATCTTTGATTATTGGTTATAGTGCCTATGCTCATTATAAAAGCCAACTTTAACAAGAAAAGGTTTATAGTAAAACAGATTTAAATTCAAAATTAAATTTTTCCCCAAGGCATTAAGAGGCAACGAAGTACGTTGAGCTACTACGTACAGGGTGTTTTAAATCATTCCCCTCGACTCAATACCTGTACAATGTCGGCTGTCTATTGGACGTTCGCATGTATTTCGAAACAATATTTCTAAATAAAATACCTCCGTCAGAGACTTTTGCAGTGGACTTAAGTCATAAGAGAAGGACTTTGTATTTAACATTTATTTCTGTTTGTAAAAAGTTTTTGTAACATTATTTGTAATTTTGTTTACTTAACAGTAAACAAAATTACAAATAATGTTACAAAAAAATAATGTTACAAATAATGTTACACGATGCTAAATAGTTATATTTAGCATCGTTAGTGGCTTTACATAATAGATAGTTGTATGTAATTATGTACATGTACATTTACATTACATGTCCATTATGTACAACAGTTACTAATTATATAACCAAATATAATAGTTTTCAAATAGATCTCATGTTTCGTACGTCTCACGAGATGTAAGTAATACTTATTGAATTTAATGATCCAATGCCGTAACTAAGTAAACAACAAAACCTGTAAAGTTTATTATAAGACATTATTAATAAAAGATATTGCCGGTGTTATTTTTAATATGGAAAAAGAAACCGTTGGTATAAGATTTTACAAGTTATTCGCGGAAAAATACTTTAGTCCTCAACCTCGGGAAACGGTTAAAACTCATTTTTTATGCATAGTTATTTATACCGTGTAGTTTTATTAACCGCTAATGTGATTCTGAAATGATCAAACAGGTAGAAAAAAAATACTTTAAAAAACATTCCCGCTACAATTTCAAACTTGGACCACAAAGTCAAGATAAAAAGAGCCCTATCGCCAACGCGGTATCGCCCGCATTATATTTAAGTGGGTAGTTTGCGAGAAAAACAGCGTATTGTTGTCGGAATTGAAAATAAACTCACACCCCCGCCCCGCTCCCCTGATATACGCGACGCCCGCATAAAGCCTATTACGCACTGTTCAGGAAACATTCATCTGCCGACTCTTTGGCGGTATTGGTTTTAAATATCGCTTGGCTATTTTTGTTCCCAATAGTGCACTCATGTTTGTTTTTAAATGACATTTGATTATATTTTATTTAAAAGTCTTTATTAGTTTCATATTGTTACTTAGTAGTCCTGGATAACACCTGAAGAATCAAAAAGGAATAAATGTTATGCCTTTTTTGGGATCCCATAATTATTCTCATGAAGTGAAAACATCGGTTACCTAAGTGGTTACAGAGTCTCTTCAATATAATTATGCAATTGCAAGGGCAAAGCCCAATCAATCACTAATGGTGATTAAAAAAATTCGAGCCACTAGCTCTCAAAATCGAAATTTGTTTATTTAATTTATACGTCATTAAATTCCTCATAATATATGCGCAGAAAGTTCATAATTTTCGTCTAATAGTTTCAAAAAATACCTACTACAGATACCTATTACAAATAGAAAGACATACACGAATAACCCTGTACGGGTTCTATTCTTTCATCAAAATATAAGGTATGAAAATAAAGTTTTCATAGCATAATGGACAGTATACGCGGTGCTTTGGACAAAGGTTCTGTTACGTTTTCAACGCGACGCAATACAAACAATTGTACTTTGATATTCGACGTACACAACTCGTGACCTGTAACAAATTGCGTGGATGCTTGCTTATACATTTTCCATAGAAGAAAATCGACAAACTCACATTAATCAAAGCTAATACTTGAAGAAGGGTAGTCTAGTCGTTTGATCGTTCGTCTGTCGCAAGATGGCCTGATTCAAAGTAATTTCATAATAATCTATATTTAGAAAAGCGAAAGGATACTCACTCACTGATTAAGCATAAAATGCGAAATACTACTTCATCTATGAAGGTGAATTATAGTAGAGAGGTAGTTTATGAGCCGAAGACGTCAGCCAAGAACGAGTTTTGTGGCGGAAGATTTTTTTTAAAAAGGGGTTGAAAATACTTCCGCCCGGGACATACCGCGGAAAATAGCCAGTAATGTATAAATTAAAAAAAAAATCATAGCCATTACATAACGACTAATAACAATGTGTTAATGGCCCACGACTAAGTACGGATCTCTCCTCATACCTGAGGAGACCTAGAGCATACTCCAACACGCTGCTCTAGTGCGGACTGGTGGAGGGGTTAGTGGCCAACCCAAGTGTCGGAAATTTTTAAGCCGCCCGAAGGTATCCGACATGGCTTAACGACTGCTACCAAATGATAACAACCGGGACCGACGGCTTTACGTGCCCTCCGAAGCACGGAAGAGCTCAAGAAATTTTTGCCACTAGCGGTCACCCATCCAACTACCGACCGCGCCCGCTGTTGCTTAATTTTTTCGATCACTAGAGATCGATGCAAGCCGCCGGGCTATGAGCGCTTATGGGTTGAAGCCAACAATGTATTGTTCCATTGTGTGTCACTGTCATAACAACACAAAATGGAACATTCGATTCGATATACATAGCGCATTGAATTATGCATTTGCTATTTTCAATAAAAACTTTACACAGTGCTCTTTGAAACTTTTCAATAAAAACAATACACTAATTACACGTAATTTCCAAACGTCACAAGTCACTTCGCGTGTGCATAAAGTTTTAATGCGTCGATCAAACTGCAGATTAATTTACCAGGCGTCAAGCGCACGGAAGTTAATAATCGTTCACGCGAACCGCTTCAAACCAGTTTAAATCGGTTATAAGCAGCTAAGCCAGTCCAAATCGGTTTTCGAATCATAGGTTTTAGGTACAAGCGTAGTTTGTACGTAGCTTTTCCATGGACAGGTGATTGGGGTTTGTTGTGAATCCCTTGTTTTGGGCTTCATGGTCTGAACTTTAGTTTCCGTCTCTCATCTTAATTTTTTTAGTGTAACGGTTAACTAGTTTCAACTACTACTTAGAACTTAATGTGTTGAACCCAAATTTAAACAAGGCCATACTTATCTCAACTGGATTTTATGACGTCTTTAATCTTTATATAAACCGATATTAAATTTGAATGATTTACCCAATTAGAAAACTGATCCCTAGAGACGTCCTCAAATATTTTGAAAAGTATATTATAGAGTAATTTTATCATGACATGTTATTTAATTTATTAAAATAACTTATTCATCCTAAGTCCGCACAAAACATGCATCGGCCTAATGATGTAAGAAATATGAGAGCCTCAACTCGACTCTCGACAATGTGCTCCCTTAATAAGTTAGGGATGAGAGTGTTTTATAAAAAAATGACAGTATCGATAAAATGTTTGATATCGAAATAAGCTTTGACCTTTAGTCCAAATGATAGTAGGCATGCGAACAATATTAACTTATTTTTGCAACTTAAAATGTAATTCAGTTAACTAACGTTGTCTTATTGTATAAGAAGTGAGGTGTCAAATACGAGAAGTTATATAATCCATAATGCACTCAAAAACTCATTTGAAAAGAAAGCTACAACCTTAAACATAATAATAATTATTATAAAACTATTTTAAGGGTGACCGTAAAATTATTAGGAATTGAAATATGTTTCTTCAGTATCTCCTTAGATCAAAAACTTTATCTTCCGAAGAACAACTTATTCTTATTAATAACGTATTTTGACAAATTTTTTAATACCATTTCATATGAATCTAAAATTACATCAACTCTAATAAATCTATTAATATTCAATTCTACTATGCTAGATGATAAACCTTTAAAGCCAAACATTAACTGTTGAAATATTCTCGCTCTGGTGTACCTACAATAAATAGTATTACTACGACTACTACATTAATGTTATCGATATTACGATATCCTCACTCGAACTTTCGGTGCTCGCACCGCGGCGTCCCGTAATGATACAGCCCGCGCGGCGGAGCTTGCAGATGAAATTTCACGGTCGCCAGTGGTCCCTAGATTCCGGGTCGCTTTTGAATTATAATGAGAAGTGTATACGATAACATATTTTCGACTATTATTAACTTAAACAACTTAAATAGTATTTTTTTAACTGCTAAACGACTTGTCGTGCTCTGGCTGGCTTGGCTGGCTTATTGGTTGGCAACGCATCGGCGATGCCTTTGGTGTAGCTGATGTCCATAGGCGACGGTGGTCATTTACCATCAGGTGGCTCTTTTGCTCATTTGTCGGCTAATTTACATAAAAAAACGATATTCATAAGAGTTAATCTGTTAATCTTCGTTAATTGACGAAGCAAGCAGTTAGGAACGTACAAATTATTTATATTCCTGGCGCTCAAAATAGAATTGTGTAATTAGAACCAACATAACCCAAAACATAAATATAAATATTTACTAAATACTCTAATAATAGCGCGCCAAAATGGCGGCTGTTTGGATATCGTCAACAAATATTTCCTCTCCAATATTCACGCTATTTCGTAATTTTCTTCGAAAAATATATTTTTACAATATTATCTCAGTAGAGTTGACTGACCGATAAAAATATTATGAATTACCGAGTCGATGAAATTACTATCCTTTTCTTCAATATTTTTTTGTTTTTACTAATGCATAGTTGCTGTTGCCTCTAGCGGCCTTCACAGCTTCACGCGGACAGAGGGGTGAGCCTGGAAGGGCTCAGCCGAGAATTTCTTCAATAGATATAATAATACCTATTATATTGTTATCCATACTTTACTTACTATCCATGTTAATATGCCAATTATCCCAATCCATACTAATATATAATAAATGTGAAAGTAACTTAATCTGTCTATCCGTTTGTCTGTTTAAAATGGTTAATCCGCTAAACCGATTTAAATAGAATTTGGACAAGAGATAGGTTGAGAACCCGGAAAGGAAATGAGATAGATTTTATTCCGGAAATATGTTTCCTTTGGATTATTTTAATGGTATTTTGTTCTCTACCGACTCGCATACGGGCGAAGCCACAGGCAAGAAACCAGTTGGACAATAATATTGTTCAGAGAACAACAATGATCACACGTAATAGGTATAATATACAGTGATCCTAATTACTTGATCGATAATTTGGTGCCAACTGTGCGGGTGTACCGCACGTCATAACATCTTCATTAGAGCAAATCATCCTTCATACGGGCAATCAATCTTATTAGTAGGTATGTAATCAAATTGATTCCCAGCAGCATACGTGTCGCCCGTGTCTATGCGAAACGATAGATGTCAGATTGATAAGGTAATCCATAGAACAGGAATATTGAGAGAAATGGCACGCGGGAGATTTTACTATACAGTATTGCTATTTTTTAAGTAAAATCTTCTTTAGTATCGTTGTGGTTTGGAAGTCCATGAAACGGAAATGACGCGCAAACGGAACGAAACAGAAACGAAAAAGACATAGACACATTTTAACGTGAGAGAAAAATGAGATAAGAACATTAGCAAGAGTTAGAACTAAAGTTCGCTGCAGCGCTAAAACAATAGTTATATCATCTAACCAAACTCGTATATAGGACATAGTTTACTCGCGACCAAAACGTTATATTTTTATTTAAGGCTTGGCTTCTAGGTGTGAATTGCACACATTTTGATTTTTTTTTACTTTTATGTACACTTTTTTATGTGAATAGACGACAAAGGAGCAGACAAGCCACCCGATGGTGGTGGTTGTGGTGGTGGATGGTGGATGGTGGTGGATGGTGGTGGTGGTGGATGGTGGTGGTGGTGGATGGTGTTGGACGATGTCACCGTTAAAAAAGGACGAAAGTAAGGAATTACTAGCTCAGTCGTTGATTTATTTAATGATGTAGTCTAGTCTTAGCGGTGAGTTTCGAGTTCCATTTTGGACGAGATCGATATTTACGATACAAATATTTGTTCTATGTTGAAGAGGCGTCTATCCAGAGCATTGTTTGTTGTGTTTGTTTGGTGTACAGACAAGTCTTCTGACATACAGATATTTCTATTGTGCTCCACGTCAGTTTGCAAGCTTTTAAACTAAGTACAATGCTGATTTTTTTTTTAATGTGATTATTAAACTTATTTAAAATGATCTAGTTGCGAGTTTTGTGGGTATGAAGGACTAATACATTTAAAAATACCGTAGAGTTCAATCCAAGTATTCAATAGACCATCTTTTATCGACCGTAATTGCATTATTTGAGGTTAGTCATACATACATACATAGTTGTCCAATGTCACTATTTCTTATTTATCAGTAGGTACGCCTACTTCCTGCTCCTTTAGAATGCTATTTTAAATAACACTAATACATACATATAGTGACGAACCTAACCAAAGCTACGTACCTACTGCAAAAATTTACATATCATACAAATGTCATATTAAAAAGAATACATGCGAACCAGAAATGTAATTAAATTGATTACACCTCGGACCATTCCAATCGCGCCCCTTATGTAGGGTCGACACGTCTAACCATGTTAACGAATCACTGTGATTACGCGGTACCCTTAGGGGAATAATTTGCGTCGGACCCCCATGGAACCTTACACTGTCGGTTACGAGTTATTGGGGAAGCGAATACTAGAGCATCAGCAATGAGTAGAGTGGGCTCTTGTAAATCTATGAGACAGTGGCCACTCCGTTTTACGGGTCATAAAAGACGTACGTGACGACTAGAGTAACGACTGGAGGAATTTGGTGATAACCTCACCGACTTATTTTGTAAACTCAGTATTTTTAAACAGTTTTATGATAGTAAATTGAAATAAAAAGACAATACAATAATTAGCTAAAGCGAATATTAGTCTTTAGAATACAAAGTATTAATTACTATTAGCGACTAAATGTGTTTCACACAATAATATAATTTGTGATCGCAAAAAGTGTTCACTCATAATAATAATAAAAAAAGTGTTATTTTGTTTTTAGAATGTATCATTACAAAAGCAATCTTTTATTTTCCCATTTCTACATTGACTTATTATTACTATGGACATCTAATCTCATACTAAAATCGCGAAAAAAATGTCCCAGTCAGTTGTCATGTCATGTCATGCAGTTAACAAGGCAATGTAAACACTAAAATCATTTTATCACGGTTCAATTTCGATTGCAGTCGTGAACGCGGAATTGTTGCTCTCCTTGCGTTTTGTTGCTCATTTGTCTCGGACATTTTTTAGCGCGGACCCGACGTCCATAGTAATAATAAGTCAATGCATTTCTACCAATTCTTAGGTCTACGGGAACCACGGGAATAATCGTCCGCTTGCGGTGACAATACTCTCCCTCATTCTGCGGGAGACAGTGTAATATAATAAGAATGTTGGTTTTTCATTTGTGAAACAAAAACGCAATTTGTCTGCGTATCGCAAGCATCTACGAACGAGTTTCACTTCGAAGAGATTAGAAAGGTTACATTATAATAGTTATGACGTCGTCACTTATAATAAAATTGTGCTGGCGCCCATTTGATTTGATTGATATAACACAATACAATGTAACGATGTACAGTATGTAAGTGACCTATTAAATAAATAAATTATTATAATTTTTTTCCCAATAATTAATTATGTAATATTTTTTTCCCAATACCCAATATTTATTCAACGATTTTCTACATTTGAAAGAGATCAATTAATTGTTTCAGATATTGTATAAGTATTTTTTTTTTGCTTTTGTTATTATTCCATACCTCTCGATTCACCATTGTTTGAATTACTTCAAATCTAAAGACAAATCACCTGTAACAAAAGAAATAAACATGTTAATACGAAAAAATTTTAAGGAAGTTTAAACGCACGAAATATTTGTTTTCTTCGCGCACTGCGCTTTGTTTTTTTTTATAAGATATATAATATTCCTGAACAATCCCACCTGGGGCCCAAGTCTGCAAATTTATAAAAGCTTCAATTGCACATTTCGTTTAACAAAAGTGTTTATATTATTCCGACGCTACGCAATTGAATGATTTAAAAAATTAGCACACTTGGGCCCCTGATGTTAAATGGCGAGTCTTGGGTGGTAACGTGCACTAACCACTCTTGTCTTACTGGGAATATGAAATAGAATAAATAAATACAATTAAAAAATCAACTTAGGTTTACTACATATTATGCCCAAAGAATGCATTAGCGACGAAAACTAGGCATACCGCAGGACAAACCTATTGGGCATTGCACAAGGGAGGCATAGACACGGACGGACATATGAGATCCCGTATCGTACTCATATTGTACGTCGGATAGCTGCCAAGGGGTTCCCAACGGGTAGCAATTCAACATATCCACGGATCTATCTCGGAGATCGGGTGTCATTTTGGATTTTCCTCCGAGCAAAGTACCTGACACATTTTCTATCAGTAAAATTTTGCATGCTATAAATACATCGAAATATTTATTGGTAAAATAAAAAAAAAACGTTGGTTTCTTTTCATTTTGGGGAACGTAATCCTTATGCCCTGTGATAGATACCTTTAGAGATTATTGCGTTCAAGCCGAAATAAAATAATACTATTTTAGTGATACATTGATATAGAAAAAATATAAATTGCCTAAAAAACTCATTCATGTACCAATAACGTTACCATTTGTTTTTATGTTTACATTCAACACACAAATTTGTTTACTCGATTCGATTTGAGTCAACAAAACACGCGTAGCCGTATCCCCATCCTCCAGCTTCCAGACATTATAAATCTCAGCGAGCTATACCACAAGTCACCAAACATCCGTTGTTTTGCCATCATTAAGTCGGCAGTGGGGATTAATGAATAATTAATGATAAGTCGCCATGCTGATTCGGAATGCGGTTAAATTTGTATTTGATTGTTTATTCGCCTTCCGTTCCCAACGAGCGATAAACATAAACAAGTGACATTAACTTTTGTTATTCTATTTATGTTAACTGGACGTTGTCCTTAACTACATCATATAAGTACCTACCCATTAAAACTTTTGTTTATATTTAGTTAACCAGGTGATGATTTTGTTTAGGTATACAGATGATGATTTTTTTTTAACAGCTAAGAGTTCAGTTTTAAATTTTACAAGCACCACTTAAGTGATTATTTCAGATTACTTTAAAGAATCCAGTCTAAATATATTTTCATGTGCGGGTACTAGGGTTTCCCGAAGCGAAGCGAGGGCAATAACTAGTGATTAATATTACGATTGGTTACTGGATATTATTTGCAATAGGCAATTTATAACATGTTGTATTTGGCCGCGAAAAACGAAAAACATTTGAGCAAACCGTGCAATAAAATCATAATGGTGGTCATATTTGTTACATTTTTATTTGTATTTTGTGCCATTCAGTGTATTGTTCGCGCACTATGGCTCGCAAACTTCAGTGATTACTCGGATGCGAATGGGTGTTATTTAATTTTATGTGCGATTGTTGTAAATAAACTTTGTTTGTTTGCGGTGGAAATTTTTCAGGTTTTATTCTCTTTGTATGTGGTTATCACTGCAGCCGGCCGCGAGTTGTGATCCACTGAACTGAAAAACTATTTATATACGTTAATCTGAATGTTGATGCTGAAAATATTGTTTTCAATAACAATCTTGTTGAATGTTGGTTACGAGTGTTACGACTTATATTATCAATTATTGTTATTTATGCCAACGTACCTAATAATAAATAAACTATAATGAGGTCAATTCTACATAATAAAAAATATAAGGAATCAAATCTTGGTAACATAAGACAACATAACAGTTAACAGAAAGTAAAACCACAGTTACATATCAACTCTTTATGGCAAAACAAATAATTTAACTAGTTAATACACCTCTAAAACAACTAGAATGTACGTATTATTATTCCAATTTACTCAGTCAATAACCATAATTTTACATTCACCACAAGCTTGATTCAATAGAGAATATATTCGCAGTTATTTTTATCATTCGCTTGAAACAAAGGGCTCTAATAAAAGCGAAGGCTCTGCCACTCATAATTTTCACCGATCGACAAACACGATGACTACGAAAATAATACAAAAAGCACGCTTCTATTCTGCATCGCTCTTTGTAAAAAGAAAGGGACGAATGTTTGAAGACAAAGAACGAGTTTCGACTCTCTTGTTATTTTCAATTTTACAATGTGTATGGTTTTTGTTCGCGTTCTGTTATTTTACACTTTATGAAATCGTTGTAAAGATAACATAGATATTTTATTCATATTGGAGCAGCGATAAAATACTATGGACTACGATTTGTCCGTTATGGATTGCATGAAATGAATTTTCGTACAACAAAATAGAGAAATTCGCGCCATTTAGTGAAATTTCTTACAGCATACTTCTAAATTCTGCTCTTTCTTTAAGTATATTTCGAAAGATTCTCTTCGCTCTTCAACTGTACTTTCTTTTCTTTTTCTGACCTGGATGGATGTAGCCCGTCCAGTCCATAAATTGTCGTCCAATAAATGTTACAATGAATAAAATTCAACGTCTTAAATAGAATGGTATTACAATAATACTCGTTACTCAATATGTACTCATACATCAAAGCAGTTCACAATGTGAAATACATGTCATGTATTTTGACGTGATAAAGTCTTATAAATCGATAAACGCCGGATGCACGCACGAAAAAGTATGACGTCATTGGCACGTTCCGCCTGTGCCGAGCGTGCAAGCGAGAGCGCGGAACAGGCGATAGAGAGGCACGATCCGCCTAAGCGTTCGGTTTTCTTCAATGTTTTCTATGACGTTATCACGTAAAATTATCATCCGTAAACCGACTTTACAGACAACCATTTTTTTGGCCAGATCCGTTGAGTATAAAAAACGTTCAATACATTATTTTATTATATTTATTGATTTCATGAAGCAGTCTTTTAAACATGAAACCATTTTAGCTGTTTAATAATAGTGAAGTGGAGATAATCCAGCGAAACATTTCTGGAATTTGTATTATAAAGCAGTCCTGCACGATGTTTTATCATAATTTACACGAAGCATAATATGAAAATGCAAACAATACCTATGGTTTTATAGTAATTTGGAATATAAAATTGGTTCTACTAACTTTTGACGATAAGATATACTTTTGAATGCGTTGCACAGATATAATTATTTTTTTGTCGTTATAACGTGTCACATCTGAAAAGACAATGTTCTTACGGGTGTTTTCTCGACGTATCTTTTATCAATAATGGCCAAATTAAGTATTAACTATTCACTTATCATGTCACGTAGACTGTTCATTTTAATCATATTCAGATAATTAAGAACATATTCAAAGGTATTTAAGGGTTATTAAAATAAAAATCTACAGTGCATATTATGTAAAGTTTGCATACATAAAATGTTACGAATTTCTCACGCATACAATTCTTTTACGTTAATAGCTTTATTCGATCATGAAAATTTTACACGTATTTCAAAGGGGCGTCCATAAAACAAACAGCAAAAAATTATTACCACCGATTTATTACCTCTTACTTGATTGCGAAGTGTCGTAAAAGTTAAAGACACCGCTCCGGGCCATTCTTGTTTTGCCAAATCTTTATTTTATTGGCATGTATCTGTCTTACGCATTAAACTCTTAGCGGAGTACTAAAATAAGTTTATGCGGAGCACCAAAGTTGCGACATAATTTGGGGGAGAGAAGCAACTTTTGGTGCGCGCGGAGGAGAACGCTTAGGCCAAGTGTACACTGCAAGATTAAGCGTGCGTTGAAAATTTGATTATAATTACGAGTATACTCGAGTTCATTCCGTTCGAGCTGACTTCCCTACTTGTAACACTTGAGGGGAAGTTGAAAACTCATATTGTTTTTTTAGTCAATAATGTTCTTATATTGTTTTTTTAAGTGAATAATGTTCATCGTATAGAATATAAACGTGGTCTTTTACATATGCAGTTTTCGCAGAACTAGGAAGGTTTATTTAGTAATCATGAAAGTTAACGCTTCGGTTGCTGTTAATGTTATAGTTTTTAGCAATTTATTTGTCAATGTATGAACATGAACAACAGAAATGTATGAACATTTGAACACAGTGGCATTAAGTGCCAGGCAAACAGGTTTATTAACCTTTTATTAATGTTAAGAATATTTAAGGATTACATTAGTTCACCGACAATATGACCTAAGCCTAACGGTTACGTAGAGCTACGGAACCAGTGAATCAATAGATCATCATAAATTCCGGAAAGGGAACCCCACTCCGGCCATCGCATTTATCCACGTGAAAAAGTATAAGTAATGGCTCAACTTTGAAGAGGGAACGACTTTTTAATAACGTATAAAGCTTTATTGCGATTCGCGCTTGACCGAAATATTTTATTTTATATTTTTTGTAGACATTCAAATTTGAGAGGGTACCCTCTCATCTCAAATTGTACAGTTTGCCTTAATGGGAAAGATAAAGTTTATTATTATTATTATTCTTAACATCTGTGACCTAAAATAACTATATAATATAATAACAAGCTGACCGCCGCAATAGTATTCCCTGTGTCGCGGGTCGCATTGACAACACTAATAACACATCACTAAGGCCCATGAAGCGAGAACAAACATTTATCCGCCACATAAATATCTGCCACGACCAAGAATCGAACCCTTGACCCCTCGCTTCGCAGGCAGGCAGGCGCTTCACTACCAACTAGGCTACGGGATCATCACTCGAACATTTTATCAGCGGTGTCATTTCAAAAGTCGACAACGGTCGACAGTCGAGAGTCAGACAGTCCGTAAAGAGTAGTTTTTGCTGCGCCTGCGTGGGAGTCCGAAAACGACATAATATCCAAGTCAAGATACCATCCCAAGGAAACTTATTATCGTGATAAAAACTATCCTATGTCCTATCCAGAGCCTCAAACTATCTTCATACCTTTCATCCAAATTAAGCGATGGCAGAGAGACCAACAGATTTTCTTTCGCATCTAAAAGAATTTAAATATTGGTATGGAAATATGGTTTTTTTACGTTACAAAATAAATATACATAGATACCAATAACTCAACAACAGGGTATAAATATTACCATCGAACAATGTGCTCTTGAAATTTCATTAAAATTATAAAGCTATTAAATTTCCCGGAGAAAATGATTTTCCGCCTTCATTGTGATCCCGTAAGGCGGTTTGAATTAGTATGGTAAATAAATTACAAATATTGTTCGGAGAGTCGATAAATTATTATGCAGGAAGGAAGGCACAACGGGTCCTAGAATCGAACAGCGATAAATAAAGTCTTTATTAGAAGCCCTTATTTTCTGCTCGTGAGCTCGACCTGTTAGGGCTGCCTACATTTGTAGTTGTAGTTGTTTTTTTTTTTACTTTTACCTGTATTTTATTTTTTTGTAGCTATTTAGTGGTCATCTTCAAACAATCTCGAATAGTACCTACTTTAGTAAATTTAAAACTTTAATCATCGATATATTTTTCATTTTGTTAAGTAATCACCCCGTAAAATTAATTAAGACGCAAATATTCATTTTCCAGGGATTAAAAGGTGTGGAGTGGTCTTGTCTCCTGCCTGTAAGCACATGTTCTAGTGGTATTGTAACCGTTATCATGAAAATCAATTAAATTAATAAAACCGTAATTATTTTTTACTAGATTACACTAAATATACACTAGATTACACTAATATAGATTACACTAAATAGTAACTTTCAATATTAAAGTTTCTACTAATAGCTATCTGGATCACTCAAGATTATTAGCTTGTACAACGTAAAATAATTTTCGCAAAATTATACACTATACAGAACTTCTCCATGTTTCTTTAATATCCAGTTCTTAAAATATTATTAATGTATGTGAATAAGTAAGTTACGGATTAATGAGAAACTTCATAATAAGCACAAGAGTGTGAACGAACTTATCAGGGTTGTCACTTAGACAAACAAATAATTTTACTGACTGTAACTATTTTCTTATAAGTATAATAAAAACTGAAACACTACGAATGTTTTATTTTTTCTGTACTAAATAATTAACT
The DNA here is from genome assembly GCA_905404295.2 of Ochlodes sylvanus. Taxonomy (NCBI): domain Eukaryota; kingdom Metazoa; phylum Arthropoda; class Insecta; order Lepidoptera; family Hesperiidae; genus Ochlodes; species Ochlodes sylvanus. The sequence goes on along the minus strand of FR990132.1, from coordinate 11,203,405 downwards.
ATTAAAAGAAACTTACCTGTAAGGGAAGTTCAATAGTAATTATACGAGCTGGTTCTTCCGAAAGATCATAATACTTGTAGTAGTTCTTCCATGTACTACCGTCGTCACACATTCAGAGCCATCTCCGTGGAATCCAAGGCAAAAAAACTCCTGTCAACACTGACATTTCTCCTGTTAGATGCATACCCTACGATTGTCATTTTAGTTTAGAGTACATGTATAAACATTTATTTTCATCCCAGGTATAAGGGTTTGGGCTGGGCGGGATTAACGTATGATCTTTCGGAAGAACCAGCTCGTATAATTACTATTGAACTTCCCTTACAGGTAAGTTTCTTTTAATAGTTAATTATACTTCACTGGTTCTTCCGAAAGATCATAATACTTGTAGATGTTTAGAGCATGAAAATAAATTTGCTAAATGCAAATAGAATAATCTTTCTTTATTTCAATAAGAAAGTTATTCCAAAAAAAAAAAAAAAATATTATAATGTTAATAACTATAACATGTATAATTAACTTCGGATTGAAATAGCAAAACCGTCATCTAGCGCTTCCTCTAAAACAGGGCTGTCATAAATAGCGAACACAGGCGGGACCGGCTCTTCCAGCCGGTCCCGCCTGTGGTCTGTCTAATCAGACCGCCAGAGTGTGGTTTCCGAAAACGAATAAAAAGTTGATCATTATTACTAGTTCTCAATTATTCAATCTTTCTAATGTATGAAATTAAATAATTTTCAAGACAGGTTTCAGGTCTCTAGTTAAAAAACGATAAAATCAAGAGCGGCTGGTATCGCGGATGCCAGAAGTGTTTATCAAGACGGGTATTTTTATTACAATTTTTGTATCGCGAATCTGGATATTTGTAAATTTTAATTAATGATAACGTTTGGACACGGTGCGCAGTGACTAATGCGAGAAAATCTTTTTTGTAAGCCTGATAGCGAGGAAGAGCAGTAGCTCTTCGATATACACCTTTTAGAAATCAAATTAATAATTATCTAATTGACTGCCTAAAACTAAAAACTGTTCGACAACAAATTATCGTGCCATACCTGGCACTCTTTAAATAAACGTAAATAGCGCAATATTCATCCCATTATCCTAAGGCTGATAGGTATTGCTTGAACGCGTTTGACGAGAATGAATCTGATAAGATATCTAATGCTCCTGTAGGTACTCCTCTCTTCATGAATGCTTTCCGCACAAAACTCCTACCATCAAACACAGTTTTTTGTGTAGAGGGTGGCGTTGTCTGCAAGGGGAACATAATAAATTTGAGTTATCGTTTAATATAAGAACTGCAGATATGCAAAGATATTGATTTCTTTTTTTAATAGAAGAAATGTATTGAATAGTGGAAACCATGGATGGTTAGGCCAGTAAGGAGCAACAACGAACAATAACAGAGAACGGGGTAAATGCGTGAAAGAAATAGCTGCTCCAGTTAATTGTAAATGAATCAAAGCAAAAAACGTCGGGAATCCCATGCCGGGATACGTATTTGGGACATTATGATTTATCCTACTAGCAAATACATCGATTGAGGAGAAGAAAACTCTTTAAAAATTTTTTGTACGCTGTATCATTCAATTCCCATTCTGTGTCAATACATAACCGGTGAGATTCACCTTCAGCAATAACATTATCTGCTCAAAATATATAAGAGGCAAATACGAAATTATGTTTTGTATCACAAAACTTCCAAATATCTCTTGCAATGTTATTTAAGTATGGATATTGGACACCCCATTAAATTTATGTATGTAACAGCAGTGATGTTCTTGAGGCGAATTTAATAATAGGTTTAATATAAATTTTTGAATGACAAGTATCTTCAGCAAAAGAATTTAATGCAAAATTAGCTGCCATAAGCTCTAATGCATTTGTATTTTTTAAACCCCGCATGCGACCAGAAATCATGGACTGTTTTGCTCCCACAAAAAAAAAACTCCAAGCAGTCCAAACTCCAACCAGTCTTCAATTTATCAGAATAAATTTCTAAAATGATATTGACTGGTCGAACACAAATTTACGTCGAGTCAATATTACTCAACCACCAATGAAATTCTGCTTTAAGATTATTAGGAATAGTCATGGATTTGTCATAGTCAACATTTTTTTTTATTTATTTAATAATTGACTCTCTCTCTCTGAATTTAGTGTGTGCCCAGCCATAAGAAACAGCAGGACACACTGATGTTAGCAGACCTAAGAGCTTTGCAAACGCCATATTATTAGCTGACTGCGTATTTGTAAAAAATTATAATCAGTTACAACTTTGAGTGTGAGCGTTTATTAAGCGGATGTGAGCATGTCAATTTATTTGAGTTAAATATGAAGCAAATTTACAAATTCGTGTTGGTGTCAAGAAACTCTTGACATTATTTATAACAAAACCTAAAAAAGTCAATAGTATTTATTGTATCTTCAAAATTTTTTTGGTATTCGGCATAGCTTTTTCGGCATAGCATAGCGAAAAATAATCCTATTAATAATAAATCTTCGAGATATATCACTGACAAATGTCCTGAAAGACGCTAATATTGTATAACCGGCTTCATTAATTTGGAAAAATAAAGGCCAACATGCAACATTAAGGCCAAGCGGTAAAACAGAAAACTCAAAAAGTTTCAACCTCTATTGAAATCAACAGAAAGTACGTGTCCTTTAAATCCACCGTACACATATACAAGTATTTATTTAATAATTTCAAAACGTTCCTATAATATTCTAATTCGAAATGAGAAGTTTATATAAACTTATTTAATGGCTTAATATTATAAACCAAATTTCTCCCCGTTAGGTTTGTCTATTAAAAATATTTTAGAAATAAACTGATTTTTGCACGGTAAGCACTCTGACACAGCACCGATTGAAATGAGCTTTTGTATTTCTGTGCAAAAATCCTATGTTCGTCCACATTTATTTATTTATGTAAGCTTTATTGACCACGATATAAAAATATTATAGTACAAATGGCGAGCTTAATGCTAATTGCATTCTCTACCAGCTTACCATTAGGCAAAACCGAAATACACGAAGAGTGGTATAAAAGTTAGATTAGTTACACATTGTGCGGACATAATATTATAAGTGGTTCCGTCTGTTTCACTTTGCATGTAAACGATATACAGAACCCTCCAACCCATGAGGGGACAGTATCATCATCAGGATATGGATAGCCACCGAGAGAAAAAAAATGCTTCAGGTTCAGCCTAGCGGCGTGAAGTGTTACCTTAGGAGCGTTCGCTATGTCCACTTGGGTAGTGGATGGCGCTGGTTCGTCTGCGCCCAGCGCGGATGAGCCGGCGCCGGCGCGACCACCGGGACGGCGCTCGCGGTACGCGCTTGCGTCTTGTTGCTGTACGTGTTTGCTGCCGCCGCCCGCCGAGATGAGCCCCTCCAGTTTAAAGACCCCGCTGAGCTAGGATATTAGCCCTCGGTTCGCCTCTGGTGCGACTCGAAGTTAGCCTCGTAGGCTTGGTTTTAATATCCGCTAAGGATTTAGAATATACTTTAAGAGTATTTAACTTGTTGGTCAAACCTTCGCCTAACAGCAAGTGGTCTCTCGGTATATCCCTTAATTCATCCTTTGCATGATTATTCAAGCTTTGAGCAAACAGTTATCTTCTAGTAATAGATTCCAAATAATGGAGGCCAGTTAAGATTTGACCACTATTACCATGATATTTAATAATATCGTCAATTCAATTCAGTTAATATCGAAATTTTCATAGCCATATCAAAGACCCTGCCGATGCATGTGATGCCGGCACGGAGTTGTGTTTGTTAATACGCTTTTATTAGCCGATTATTCTGGAACAGCGGCTTTGATTTGATCGTTAAGTTTCGGTGGTTGAAGGTAAATGCTGTTGGCCGGCAGAAGGTACCTTTTAAATAAGTCAGATCTTGTTTTAAAATATTGTTCCAACGAATAGCCAAATGAGAATGAATTTCATCAGTAAATTCAGTGTCAAGAGTGGGTTCAGCTCCTAATACAGCATGTTAATATGTCATCTTGATTGTCTTCAATTAGGCAAACAATTTTATAGTATTTCATAGTTGCGTGGGACATACAGTCGGCACTTGCAACTCAAAAAACCGCAAACACGACGTTAAAACGTCGGTCGCTATAAAGTCATTACGTGTGACATCCAGTCAACACTTGTAATGCTTAAATCAGTAAATTGCGTAAGCCATCCAGACATTACTTGCAATTACATTTTTAAAATAGCAACTGGGGGTAGTAGGCATACTACCTTGATATTCACCTTACTAATTTTGATATACATAACGGTATAAATTGCTTGGAATATAGTATAAAAACAAAACTTTACTAACCTTCCTTTCCTTTATCATTCGAGGAATCCTCGGATTCGCCCGAAATAATTCGGCGACGCTTACGCGGTCACGACTTTTAGTGCAACAGAAGAATCGTCGCCCCGCGGTGGCGATTCGGATCGCGTTGACGCGTTCAGACTCTGAGCGTGCACGTTTACGCATAACCTACCGCTTAAGTCGAAGAATTTCCTTCAAAATTCTCAAGTTATCCATTTTTACGTGTGAACAACGGCGCACAAGAAAAAAGAATGACAATCGTAGGGTATGCATCTAACAGGAGAAATGTCAGTGTTGACAGGAGTTTTTTTGCCTTGGATTCCACGGAGATGGCTCTGAATGTGTGACGACGGTAGTACATGGAAGAACTACTACAAGTATTATGATCTTTCGGAAGAACCAGTGAAGTATAATAAATAATACATGCATTAAATAAATAATACATGCATTAAATAAGTTTAAAATAAAAGTAATTTTCAGCTAACAGCCCTATAGCAGGTTATTCAAAACACGGTTTTTATTTAATAATAATTATCGTAAATTACCTACTATGTATTTTATTCTAAATATTAATATTTGCTAGGGGTGCCTGTAACACATTTTTAATTTTAACAAATTAATTTAAAATATCAATCTTGTTAAAAAGTCAATTTAACATATATATTATACAAGTATATTATGGTTTCCTCATTTATAAGTATTGACAATTTCAGAGTATCTCGTAAAATAATACATTATTCAGGAAGGCGTTTTTCTCTGCCTTTCTTCAAAGTTTAATTTCCCAGGGGGATGCTAAGCCTGTTCTGTAAAAAGTGCAAAAGTTCTTACAAGTTTTTTACAAGTCGTTGAGAATTTGCAGATAAATACAAGATTTATATGGGTAAAAGTTGATTTTATGTGTTTGCTTACCTTTTTTGTTTTAGTTTTAGGTTACGTAGGAGTCGAGGACAGTTTAACATGGAAATAGAATCCATGCATCAATTGACAATCATTAGAAGATATTGTAAATTTAGTTTTGAAAATAATCTCGCGTTAGTACTATGATCGTCGCAGCTACCTACGCTGACAAAGGGTGGATCCTCAAGTATCGTTGGGTTGTTAAATCCCGATGTCCAACCGCGTAGTTTACCTAATATTAATACTTGCAATTTTTTACAGTAATTCTATCATTTAAACCATGGGTAAATCAAATTGCTTGTAATTAGCGCTTTGGTCAAATTACTTATTGTCTCACAGTGAACTAACTGTTAAATTCATTTATTAATACCATTTAATTCACTGTAGTTAAGTCATAATTGTTATAATGCATAATATTAATTAAACGGTCATATTTAATAATGGCAACTAAGTGGTAACCCTATACGATCGCCGCACGTGGCTTTGAGGATCTCTTAATGATTTAATGAGACTTATCGAGAGCGAGCGTCACCTTGAGCGGATTGCGTAAAGTTGATTTATATACAACGACATATTACTGTTTATATACAACGATGACATTTGTAGTTGTTTTATACATTTTCAAATTTACATGTTTACCTAAACCCTTTATTTTTTATATACATAGGTATGACCGCGTAGCCTACGTTGGTAGTGACCCTGCCAGCAAAGCGAGTGGTCCTAAGTTCGTATCCTGGCCAGGGCAGATATTTGTGTGACAGATAAATATTTGTTCTCCTGTCTTGAGTGTTAGTGATGTCTTATTTGTGATGGCCAACGTCCGCCGCTGCGATATAATAGCGAATAATAATAAAATCTATTTTAAATGAATAACAATAAAGTGATGTTTGTTTCTCGGCTATTTGCATAAACAGTTGCGTTTCATACACATAATGATAATGAACTGAAAAAACGAACCAGTTGACTACGGCTCTGGAGAACGCGACGGAGAAGATCAAGACAATATTTATTCCAGTGAATCCCTAAGCTTTCCCGCTAACTTGTTAGAAAATAATTAAATTCACCGCCACCGTTCGCCGTTATTATTATTTCTTATTTCGTGTTTTAAGTGGATATATTTTATGGTTTCTCGACGGGGAAGTGGAAAACCTTGTTGGCTGTGAATTAGAACATCACGGGGTCTGCGCTTGTCGTAGGCTAGGATTATGAGTTATAGGTTATAAATCTCGCGTGAACGTGACGGCTTTGCGAATTCACTTGTTGGCCCTCTTTATTTTGGCAACCTTACTTCGGTTCCATACATCCCATAAAATACCAAAACATCTTTAGAATCAAAAATAATAATAATAACGCTATAACGCTACACATTCATAGCTCCACTTTAAAATTGCCTGTGTCGTGTGTGTCATGGACAACACACAAGACAAGTACACGCACACTCAGACCGAGAACAGAAATTTAAACTCCTCCTTCCAATTTCCGCCTCGCTGGGAATCGAACTCAGGGCCCTTGGAACGGCGATCCGCCATGGTAACCATGGCGCCATACGAGTCGTCTCTGTTAGTAGAATTCTGTTTTAAAAGGTTGCCACAGTATGCATCGTGGACGTTATTTTATTGAAACTAAAAGTTAATAGTGGACTTAAAATAGAGAAAAATAAGAATTGTTTATTTTTGTTATTAAAAGTTACAGTTACGTGCGATTGGTGATCTGTAATGACCGTAGTAGATATGTGTTCCTACTCCAAAAAAGCATGTTGGAGTATTATAGGTTGAAGCCATGTGTTCATAAATGTTGTTTCTTTTTTAGATTGTGACTGTCATGTCTCATTGTGAGCACACCGAGTTTTAGACAACTGGATGTAATAGGCTCCAAGAGTAAGTACTAAGTGTAGCCACCAAAGTTTTCTTAAGGAGTGCGCACATTACAACGACTCCACGACCGACCGACGCCAACGCGACTAAAACCTTGACAAAGCTAACATTCAATTATGAGCCTTATATCTTTGAAGGTAAGGTTGAATTTCGAACTTATACTTAAAAGCCCTGTACGGCTCGCCCTACGCCCATAACCGTTCCGTTTCGAGACCAACGCGTCGACGGTGCGTTGACGACTCACCGTAGACGAGTAGTCCACGCGTCGACCGACACAATGACGTAATGTACCTAGAACGGAACGTCGGAGTTGAAACGGAGTGGAGACGGAGTCGAGTTGACGTCGATGAAGCGTTGATCGCGGAACGGAACGTCGGAGTTGAAACGGAGTGGAGTCGGAGTGGAGTTGACGTCGAGTTGGTGTAATGTGCGCACTCCTTTAGGGAATTCGATTAGCGGTATAAATGCGCCCAGTGAAAGCTAATTTATCATGAGGTCCTCTAACTTTTGAATACTTTGAAATATTCTGTGCGGTTCACTGCCAAAATAGCAAGTAATACCAACTTGATAAATGGCTGAAGAATTCACCTAATCGTTAATGTTTTTAAAATAAAATAACTGAGAAATAGTTGCACAGTTATAGAGTTAATGTAATGGTTAAGTTTCTAAAAGAGAATAAGTAAGGGTTGATGCGAAACAATTTCACAAGCAATTTGTTTTAAATACCAGTAGTCTAAATCTAATGTCTTTGTTTAAAATGAAGTCTTTTACGTTTCATTAAAAAACTAGCTGTACCCGCGACTTCGTTCGTGTAATATTTTTTTCCGTGTACATGTCGATCGTGTGGGAATCCGTTAAAAGGTAGCTTATATGTTGTCTTATATTCTTCACTATCTCCCAGAGAAAGTCTTACTTAAGTCGGTTTAGTCGTTCCAAGATTAGCCCGGACAAACAGAAAGACAGGATGATTTTTTTAAGTTTGTGTTTTCCTATGATTTTAATAACTATAAGCGCTTGAGAAAACAGGTATTTTGAAATTACAGAAAGACACTTCAACTTATAATATATGTATCAAGATAATATTATAAATTTAAATTTAGATTCTCTAACAGTCAAAAACTTAGCTAATGGAGAGAAAGGACTCCACTCAAAAGTTTATACGTTTCAAGTAAGTTAAGTACGTTGTAAGTTTCAATATTATACCTACATTTTTACTTTAATATTAAAGTAAAAATATAATTATACCAACCGCACTAGGATCCCCTGTGTTGCGGGTGACACAAACGATTTGACAAAACAAATAATTCATCACTAAAGAACCTGCGATGTAATACAAGTATTCAAGAATTCGTCATATTGTTCCATGTAACATTGAACACAATGACACTGGGGTTAGTACCGAACTAACAACTGCAATATAACGCAAGGGCAAACTTTGCACAACATACAAAGTAACTACACACCGATGCCCACATAAGAGTAAGAGCTGACTCCACTACGCGGGAGTAAAGTTTGGCAGACATAAATTCCATAGTTTTGGTGACCACCCCAATGTTCTCTTGTCCACATGAATAAGATTGATGTTTTTTTTATATTAACCAGTGGTTAATATAAAAAAATCATCAGCACTTATTACAACAAAAAATATAATGTGATCATACGAAATAGACTTTTTTATAGCTTGAAGGGCTGACGTAGCAAATGAGCCACCTGATGGTAAGTGGTCATCGTCGTCTATAGACACGAGCAACACCAGGGGAGTCGCCAGTGCAACGCCGTCCCTGAAGGAGAACTCTTTTGACACCTCTTTTGAAGAACCCTATGTCATAGCGCTCCGGGAATACCCCAAAAGGACTTTATCTTTTAGTTTTGAAAAACTTTTTGATTGTCCCCACCTGTAGTGTAGACATTCGTTGTTCTGCACTTATTTTATGTTTCCTTTCTATTTTTTGCGGTACTAATAAAAATAATAAATTAATTAAATAATATTTATATAATACTAACTTAAAGTTTGATCTGTACCTACTTACATTATTTGTCCAGTGCAGACATCTTATTTTATTATGACAACAACTTACACAAAGCAATTAAGTCGCCATAACCTCCGCTTAATTCTACAAGTGAGTACAAAAATAATAGTTAATTATACCAAAAATGAAGACGGTCTCACCTAAATTTGCGTCTGGAAATTTTAATAACAACTCACCAGATGGCACTCGGGGACAAGATTAAATACCTGCTTTATTAAATGAGGCATCGCTCCTTATGAGTTTTGGGGTCGCAGAAGGGCGAATTATTAAATGAGAACTTCTGTTCGTTGTTGACTCATTGTTCTCAAAGTTTGCTTATAAATTACTACGTAATTCGCGCTACTTCGGCCGTATATCGTTTCAATGACTTTTGGTGCAATCTCCAGATTAATTAATTCCCTTGAAAATACTTCAATATTTGAAATCAGCTTGTGTCGTAATCTACAAGATATATTATACTGATTTAAAAAGACTGGCTTCGACCCATTGATGGCCCACTACTGAGCACGGGACTCTCCTCATAATTGAGGAGGCCTAGAGCATACCACGCTGCTGCAGTGCGGACTGGTGGAGGGGTTAGTAGCCAACCATCTGATAGTAAGCATTCACGGTCGCCCACGGACAGTGACATCAACGATACGTTATCAGCCAAGATAGGAGGAAAAAGGAACGAGCTCCCAGTCCGAACACTACAAATCATTTGGAGCTGACTCAACCAAGGGATGGTGACCAGACAGTCACGCTTAAGCCTTACCACCACCAAGCTGGGGCCGGCTGTAGGCTGCCCCAATACGGTCATGTCGACATTACAATTACAAGAGCCATTAACTAATACATAATAGGGTATCCATGTCTCCTCTATTCTATGTCAATAAGTAAGTATATCGGATCCTTCGATTACACGAGCAGTTTCCTTTTGTGTGCGAGCTACCGACTTTTCGCACGAAGGTAGGCTTAATAAAACCCTTCTCTCGTTTCCCGTACCGTAACGTCACAACTCCCAACGTCGATGCGACAAGGCATATCGTTTGTGATAAATGCGGTCATATGTCTTACATCCCCTCGTACCGAAATCTTCAGTGCGAGCTAAACACCTCCCGAGCGTTGCCCTGGAATGCGATGTGTTAGCGGCGGCTGATTTATGAGTCAGAAACGACAGCTGCCTTAAGATTTATTAGTGGCGAGGTTAAATATTTAAAGTTTTTCTTTGCGAAGTTTATTACCCTGCAATCGTTTTTGAAAGTTTCAACAACAAAGAACATAATTGGTAATAAGGGCGTGATAACATTTTTTTATGTTGACAGCCGACAAAAGAGTAGACGCGAAATTTCACGGTATGTTTTAAACGCAGAAAGCGTCAAATAGATTTTTCATGTTAGGCATATTTTAAGTGTGGTAGGTGATCACGAACATAATTTATGTACGTAACACGAGAAAAAAGAGACGCGTCATAGATCAAACATTAAGAAATCTGCTTATGTCTCGGTCTCCCACAACGATTTCCAAGGCCGGAGGTAGTGAGTAGCGTTACTCGATTTTTGAATTAATCTGGGTACAGAATACAGCAGCCTGGCGCTATTGCCCATCAGTTGCTTAACAATAATATACACTACGAGCAAAGAAAGTTGGCTTCAAAAGGACATATACAGCTCCTCACGTCCCATAGATAAAAAAATTTGAGTTTGCTAAAAAATGCGCTATCGGATTGTGTTGTACCCTCGTTAGGCATTTGAATGCGGTGTATTAGTGGCGAGAAATTTATGGGCGAGAAACGACAGGTGCTTACAGATTTATCGCTTTGCGTTCGGCGTAGTTGCGAGTATAAACCACGGAGGGAAACTTGAGACAAGCTGAATATATTATGAGAAACTATGCCGAATTGTATATTGCTGTAATACGACTTGGTTAATATTGTAAACTAGTAAACTCCAGCCGTTGCTACGCTTCGGAAAATCTGTGCTTTAGGAATTAAAACGATAGCACCTCCAATGATTACCCGTGATTTTTGAAATTGTCGTTTAAATGAATCAGACAATGTGGAAAAGAATCATTAATATTTGGTGATAAAACATTTAAGAAATATATGAAACATACTCATATAAATAGAAAAGCCGAGTTGGGTTTTTGAAGGGAAAGCTTCAAAGAAATATAGATGAAAAAAGAAAGTCAGAAATTAATTTAACAACCTTAAGAGAAAATATCAAAATACGATTTTGATAAAAAAATAACAATTCAGAAATATAGATCTAAAACTAATACGTAACCGACGTTTACCTGAACATGTCACGAACAAAAATATAATACGCGTGTAAGATACAAATCGTGATCCTTGTAAATATGATACTCCGCCGCTACACCGTCATTGACTGTTGTTTGTGAATGAAATATAACATGCCCGTGCAAACCAGACTATTGTTAACTAAGGTTCCAAATAAATCCATCAGGACACTTTTCCAATAAACTTTAACTTATTTCTGATGATTGAAATGTGAATGATGAAATGATTGAAATAAAACAAAATTTTGTTGCCTTAACCTTATTACAACTACGAGTGGATAGTCAAAACTGAATCCATATCAACTTAGCTGTTTTTGAGACGGGCACATTATAAAAATCTTTTTTTTTTGTTACTTAAAATATGTTAATGCTTTTCTACTTTAATTTTTAAGTGGCAGTTTAAAATTTAAGTGGCAATGATGTCCAAGATGTTGAACGCACTAACTTATAAAAACCTATTAACTCTCCTTTTGAAGACTCCCATATTATCCCATCAAATTATGCATGATCTTAAGGAAATGCGGCATACTTACATTATAGACTAGAACAATGTTTCTATAAAAGGGCAGTGAAAACTGTAAGCTTCTCAATTACCCCGCCCCTCCCCACTTCTCATGACTCGCGAAACATGTTTAAAAGATAAGTTGCGCTTAGGGAATATAAAACCGGATCAAGTTTTTATTTAGAGATCCGTAAATTTAACGAGTTCATATAATTTTTACAACCTGAACGACTGACCTACAAACAGCCTGGACACTCAGATCAGAGTAAGCGAGCTATTCGGCCGTAGGCGATACAAATTTTTTGAACTAAATTAAGAATTTTAAAAATTATCGTCGAATATTTCTGTAACAATTTGCGACAAAAACTAAGTCCATAAACGAATAATTCCTAATTAGAATTACCTTGAATAATGGTATTTACTGAATGTGTAGTTTTAAGAAAAAGTCCTTTTTGTTATATCCCTACTAATATTATAAATGCGAAAGTAACTCTGTCTGTCTGTCTGTCTGTCTGTCTTTGTCGCTTTCCCGCTTAAACCTCTCAACCGATTTTGATGAAATTTGACACAGACAATCTTTAGACCCTGAGAAAGGACATAGGCTACCTTTTATTGCGACAAAAAGGGATGAAGAGGTTGAAATAAAGGTTGAAAGTTTGTATGGGATTTCTTCGGATTTTAAGCACAGCGCCATCTAGGGGTGAACCTTCCTAACTTAAAGAATAAGAACGCCTAGCGCCATCTCTTAAAGAACCATGAAACTTTATATTTAAGCACTTGATAATAAGTTTCCCGAAGCGAAGCGAGGGCGGGTCGCTAGTTCATAATAAATACTTTTTTAATTTATGACTACAGCTTATTTTGCGAATAGATTTAACGATTGGTTAAATATAGGAACTGAGCAGCAGATACCAGAGAAGCCGCCAAGGTGAATCAATCCAGCGATGCTAAGATAATGATTATTAACTTAAAACTTTAAATTAAGAGACGTATGTACTAAGTACGTATTGATCTCTTTCAAAATCCACAATATTTCTTTTTGGTAAAATCTGAATAAATACCATACAGGTGATTCTTTGCAGCTAAGCAGTAGATTTGTGCGATTACTGAGAATAAACATTCACAGAATTTGTATGATCTTAGTCCATATCAAACAAACATCTCGTATAAGAATACAAATGAAATAAAGAATACAAATTAATCTTTCTATACCGTGTAATTAGAAAGATTTTATTTACTTAATTACTCACGGAACCATACCCACGTTTTCAGGTGAGCTCGCTCACGTTGAATTTTTTTTTCACACAAATTTGTTTCAAGTCGGGAATAAACAGGCAGCGTCGGAGAGCCAAGTTTGCGTTTAGTGTAGCCGGGTAAAGTTTTTTAAGCTCATAAAACAAAAGATTCTCCCGGACACAAACGGTGCATTTTTAAACAATAAATCTCGCAAACTAGGCACTAGTGTGGAGACGCCGTGAATGGTTTTAACTTGTTGTCCGCGTTTATGAACTGTCGTACTCATTAGAGGAACGTGTCTCTCGGTGTAGCATCTAGAAATAGTGTCGTTCGTTTAATTCTATTAATGTACTGTAACTAAGAACTGGTCATATTTTATACATACGTCTATTAAATTGTAGTTTTTTATGATTTACGACCAAATTAGAGCACTTGGAAAGCTCACAAATTACTCTTTACACTTTTTGTTTTAACATAAATTTAAAAAAGGTACATTTATCAGCAATGGACACGCACTTATTGAATTTATTTATCGGGCAGACGACAAAAAATAATAACATGTATTTCCGTCTGCTATTTATAATTTCTGAAAGGCAGTAAAAGCGGCCATATTAAACGACCGGTCGGTACAATAAACAAACAAACACATTTACATTACTTCGAGTAATGTCCCACATTAGGGCCCAGCGCCGTACGAGATAATATAGGAGATAGGCGAGAATGGGCGACAGTTTTTGTTGACTTATTTTCTCGGCCCGTTTGTGTGTAGCCACTTGAGAATTTCATTTATATGGCATAATGTAACATCCATTAATGGTATATAAGTGGACCTTATAAGATTTGTGACCGACAATTATTTATTCTTGCAGTCGATAGGAAATTAATTACGATACTGTCTTAAGGACAAATTTACAAGTATTAGTGTTGTTTGAATGCTAGAAGACAAACTTGTGTGATATATAAATATTAAGTATATAATTACATGAAAGATATTTGAGAAAAACTATTAGAATGTTGGTGTATTTTTTCACGTAATAGATCTATGCGTTTGTTCTTCGCATGTCTGATAAGGTTAAAGGTCTGTGCAAATTATACCAACTCGACATCGACTCAACTCCGACTCCGCCCGTTCCGTTCCGTTCATGGGTGTGCAGTGTGCGCATCTTTCATGTATTTGTTTGAATTTCAACCTTGCAAAACAAGATATAAAGCTCACAATTGAATTTGGACTCTGTCGAGTCTTTTAGTTTTGTCGGTGACGGGTGGGAGTTGAGCGGATCTAATGCGTAATGGTCTCACGGTTTTTGCTATTTAATGCAATATTTTGACCCAAGTGCATGGATCATGGTCACGGAGAGACTGACTGGTGAGTCTCGTGTTGCCAAGCAATTGGGTTAAAATATCGGTATAAATAATAAAAGTGAGCACCCCTTACAATTAAAGTGTTTAGTGTCCGCGATGGTAAAAGTATAATATCTTAGTTTACAGTACGTAATGATAATGTCATGCTGGGTACTCACTTGTGACAAGCTATATAAACACCGCGCGCTCTTAAAATATATTTTCAAACCTGCCACTTCGCCTCGCACGTGGAAATCACATGAAAACCAACAACGGCCGCCAGCCAACAAACGGACCGTTATTTTTGTGCAAGCCCACCGCTATTTTTATGCAATCCAGTTTTACTTGTCGTATTGCGGGAATTTTATCCGGGTGAGAGGTTTCATGCATATTTTAGTGGGTGCACTAAACATAGCACGCGGAGATCGGATGTTTTTACAGTGGAAGTTTCCTAGCCAAATATTAAAACCACAGTACAGAATGTACCCCGCTTTCATTAATAAACTTTATAAATTTCGTTGTAATTATATTGAATTTTTCTAAAGATTTTATTTATATAATATTGTCTTTTTCAATTTCCTTACTATTTTGTGGTAAAGTTTGAGCGCAATATAAATATTTTTTTAATTAAAAGAACGAGATTGTTTTCACGCAATAAGTAAACAAACGGGTAGGCAAATTACCTAAATATGCTGACTAATTGCTAAATAATTCATAGAAATTTGACTCTAATTACATTCAAAACATATCTCATTACTAAATATTTCAACAAACGATTCATTATTCAAAGTTACACAATAACCATCTCTTCTAAATCACATTTGAAACTTGTATTACAAAGAGAATTTACTTTGGGTATTCAAGATAGAAATAAATGGTGTATTAAACAAACTTGCGCAACATGTACCGCAAAATTTAAATGCTACGAGGATGTAAATCAACACCCTGTGTAATCCCAAATCGCTGGTCCGACCGGCCGACCGAAGGATAGGTCATTTGGTGAAGCTTACATCAAGTTTGAATAGCATGCGGTCAAGGAACATGCCCACATAAACAAGGGATCCCATCGCCCCAAGTCGCCGTTAAACTACAAGAAACGGTTAACGCGAAGTAATTTACGTTCGTTGCTCGTTGTTAGTAGTAAATTTGTAGTGCAATTTTTTGTACATACTTGTATGTCGCAATGGTTACTATGCCTTACCACCATCCAAATGGTTTCCCAGTGAGGAGGAAATTATAATTACAATTATTTTAATACACCATTCATGGTTTGAGTATATTGTGTTCTTGTTTTTATTTTGTCCATGGTACACACGATACAGGGAATCCTAGTGTGAGTTTGTATTGTACAAAAAATGGTGTAAAAATGTTTTGCTTTAAAACCAGAGCTTTACTTTATTTTTCAGTTTATCTCATGTTTCTTGGCTAGAAACGCTGCTAACGATAATAGCAACATCGATAGCTTCAGAAAAGTCATACCTAACTGATTTAAAATTTTCACCAACGTTCCCATTATAAAAATATGGCTTCAACCCATTAATGGCCCACTACTGAGCACGGGTCTCTCCACATACCTGAGGAAGGCTAGAGCATACTCTACCATGCTGCTCCACTTGGGTTGGCCACTGCTAACAACCGGGACCGACGGCTCTAGGTGACCTCCGAAACATGGAAGCGCCCAAGAAATTTTACTACTAACGGTCATCCATCCAACTACGACCGCTTCAGCGCTAAGTATTACAAAGTACAAAATATAATTTCAATTAAAATAATACCATCTTCACATTTATATTGGAAATTAAAAACAAAGTATCCTAAAGCGAAGCGCATCAGCTTACTGGAGATAAATATTCGAAGATCCAGTTTGTTTCAAAAGACGTAGACACACTACGGGCGCCGAACTACAAAGTAGCAAAGTTACTACTGTTATTAATAATGTCCCAACGAACTCGATCCATTAGCTCTATATTAATGTTGAATGAGCCGTGCTATCCGTCTTTCGAACTTAGTCGTATTATTGTGTTAGGTAAGTTTCACACTATGTTATATTACTGTATTAGAAACTCAACTTCGTTAATCATCGTTACCTGAACGTTGGTTTTAATCTTATAACAATATTATAATAACCCAAGTTGATAATTAACTTACATTTTAGTGATAAATTTTGTGAATAATAAGCCTATTCTAATGGAGATATTAAAACTGAAAAACATATTGTTTGTTTCCTGGGAAATATTTTATGTACACAATTTCATACTCCAAAAATAAGTTTTTGTAAATTGTTTTTACTTTGGTAACAAATTTGACTTAAATAGGGTAGTCACGATTACCCGCAAATAATCATTATAATTATGTGTAAGTATGATGTGTAAAATAATGTGTACCTATCTATCTCATTTTTATACAGTGGATTGTTATACCACGATCTTCGTATCAATTAACTTACAAACTAACATTTTTGCCAACTTTAATGCCCAACATCTTTACATAAACCAATAAAATTAATTTAATTTAATCTTTTGTTGATGCCGAAAAATTCTCCAATACTCGTACAAATTTCCATTTACAATAGATTCTTCTTCTTCTACTATAGAGACTTCTCGTACTCAAAAGCGCGGGCAATAACTAGTAGAGAGGTAAGTTTGACACGGAAAACTGAAAACTCAGCCGTCAACGTTCGGAAGTAATAACGAATTGTTTACAATAGACATCGATTCGCCGCATGTGAAACACGCCTAGCTCAAAGTTAAAGGCGCAATTTGCATAGAAATTATATCGCGTCCGCCTTGCTTGTTCATAGGAAATTTTCCTAATTAAAACGCCTTCGGAGCGAGGATTTCGTACCAATTAAAAGTTCCACAGCGCATGGCCCCGGGAGGCATTGTGTGGGAATGGCAATTGATAAGTTTACATGCCTTGTTGTGTGGTGAAGTCGTTTGAGGAGGCTTTACTAGGAAAGTCGAATCTTTGCGAAGAATGCTGTATACGTTATTTTGTCAAAATCCAAGCAACCGGATAATGTAAATCTCTTTTTATCGAGGCGGATCTTGAAATGGTCTTTAGATGATTCTTTGGATGAGATAGGTTGCTGCGGGATGTGATGCTACAACCTTTTAGGCAGAGTTCCAACATATGTGATGAAGTTACAGTGTTAAGGGACTGTTGATACGTTCTTACTGGAATGCCATAGTTTTGGTGCAAATTCTACAGTTCATTTTTCGAGATTTTATTTTAAAAATAATTGCATTGCTCTACCTTGCAATATACATTATGTGTTATGTGAATTTATGTGTAAGTAATTTCTATACGGTATTATGTCCCTTGAATAAAAAGCCAATCACGGTTTACATCAGATCTGACCTTAGAAGTTATGACAAGAATCTCATGATAATTATATAAAAATTACCTTTAATGAATTTCTAAACTTACCTACCATACAACGTATAAACACACAAAATATTTAATGTGTCGTTTATCTTATAGCACGACGATCGTATAAAAAAACGTATAATTATTTTATTTTAGTACTATATCATATACACGTGTGCTCAGTGTGTCCCGATTTACCCAAAACACGAAAAAAGACGTAAATTTCTTACAGTTAGCTATACGACCCGTATGGCGGCGCAATTGTTATAATTATGTGGCGCTTTACCGCCCAAGACTACATCACCACTCACCGTCTGGTGGGATTGTAGTCAAGCATAAATTTTTAATAAATAAAAAAGATTAGGGCTGGCGTTCGAATGGTCCTAGTTTCGATTCCCAGCGAAACGGACATTTGAATGATGGGTTGTAAATGTGGTCGATTTGGGAATGTGTGTTCCTGTCTTTGTGTTCTTGTTTTTGTGTTTTTTCCATAGCACCCACGACACAGGAAACGCTACACACTCATACACACAGTCTGGGTCTAATTTTTTTATGTATAGTACGTATATTGTAGTGAGTTATTAATAAAATAGTGACTTCTTTATCCTGTTCTTTAACTAAATATGCCATTTAACAACTACCTCAAAACCTAAGTACCTATTATAAATTAGGCACTTCTATTGCTATTGTACTAAATCCCTAAATAAGTTATGTAGGTACACCGCGACCCTCAATTGTATCGCAGTATCTCAAAACGTGACCAAGAAAGTCATACAGATAACCTCCCGCAAAGTACAAATAGTACATCTGAAACAATCCCCGGGGACCACCTATCATACAATAAATTCATTCTCAACTAAGACTCGGACTCGCCTTGTTAAGGTCCCCATCCGCCGCAATTTATGGTAAAAGGGAATATTCGTAATGGGAAAATATCACGATGGTTAATGGTCCGAAGGCGAGTGGAGTCGAGTCGTGTCGACTTTCAAGGAGTAGGTACGTACGCTATGAAATTGTTATTTATACTGAACTTGGGATTTTCACCCAATTTGACTCGTGTTATTTTAGAGATTCGGTACGTGAAGAGACTGTGTTATCCTTTATTGTGTTGATGTCAGCGTGAATTTAGACGCAACTCACGATGTAAAGCTCACTTCGGGACGATTTAAACGTCAATATAATAATACAACAAAGTATTTTTATTTGAACAATAACTTTTTTGTCTTTGCAGCGTTATTCCATCTATTTATGCTTGGGTTCAAGTCAACCTTCCTTACTAGTTGTGTACCCTGTTGAGCAACTGTCAATGGGTATGTATCTCATGCCGCTGGAGCCTATACCACTGTTTAAGCCGTAAAATACTAGTGCACGAATGCAAGAATTTACTACCTTGCTTGCTAGCTGCTGCCGTCCTAGAATCAACGTAGAATATTCCTGTATTGCGCGTTCCATGGATAACACACTAGCACAGTCATACACACGAGGAGAAGAATATGCCGAGACCGAGAACAGAAATTTAAACTCTTCATTCAAATTTCCGCCTCGGTGGGAATTCATCTCACGGTCGTGGAGAGTATGCATGCATTAAACGGATCACCAGTTTTCTTATAAGCTGGCAACACATAGCTGCTGCCTTTGGTGTTATGTGTTCATGGGTGTGTCCATGGGCTGTGATGACCACTTACCAACAGATGAGATTCTATAAAAAAAATGGGTCATTCCCACTGGTTCAACTGAGTAGTTTGCTATTCACATAAAAGAATTTTGAATTTCAAGTAAATGCACACGGGTTCTCAATAAAGAAACTGTGTCGCACTTTTTTACGGTTTTTTTGATAAAGTACAGGGTCTATCTAACTTCAAGTTTTTCTATTACACGACATGCGACGAAGGTTAATGGACTTTGATAGTTTTATAGCTTCGGCTCCAATATTCATAAATCGGGCGACTTGCACGCCAACGTAAGGTACATTAAATTACGTTAAAGGTTTTTCGTGACTAACTACTTATTTTTGTATTATGCTTTTAGTGGGTTGGTTACATTGGAGAAATTTACCAAGTTTTGCGACGTTGCATAGGTACTTAAAGTGTAAGTAAACAGTTATGAAATAAAAACAAGTTTGACGTCGTATATGAGCGCTATGAACCCTATTACAAAATGAGAAATTAAACATGCGCTCGAAACATCATAAAGAAACCGGTAAGTACCACGATTGACTACCAAGAATGAAACGATTGGAGAGCAATATCGGCAAATTAATTGAATAAAACGAAGCACCGATAGGGACGGCTCTCATGAATATGAATACGGAACGAGTGTTCCGATCCTTTGTAAAAAAAGAAAAACTCGAGTAATTAGCGTGGCCACAAAACCAGCGGGTTAAGATATGTTCATTATTCGTTGAGCTGTTTCTGAGCATACGTTTTGTTGATAACAGACATATTAAATTTGTTTCTTAAATATTTATAAATACGTTTATTAAGACGCGGTATTTTTTCTTCAATAAATACAAATTTCAAAGAGCAACTGAACTTTTAATTGAATAACTGGGATCACTGTAGCCAAAACATACAAAGATAGTGCCAAAATAATTATGTTACTGCTAACTAATTGAAACAATAAAAAATATACTAGGTATATCGTTATTTATCACTCAGACTGAACAGAGCCTTATCATCGTCGTGAAAGCTCAGCTTCATGAGCATTCTAGTTAAGAAAGAAAGTAAAAAATATAAGCTTCGACAGAATGTTAAAAAACTGTTCAATCAGAAGGAAAATGGAATCTGGTTAATGTCATTGATAAGATCATCGACTTTAAATTAATGGTAATCCCAACTCGAACACACTAAGTTGTATCGCGGAGCAAGTTCTGGTTATATCAAAGAAACTTAATATTTTTAATGGTTCCTCATCAGAACAGAACCTTAAAAATGCTAACGGAATCTCTTTTTGATTACCGGAATCGATACAAGAGCGATATTGAACATCAGACAGAATGCGGAGACGGATCTCATAAATATGGATTCGAGTACAGTTCTGATTCATTTTTAAACGAATATCAAGTAATTAAGCGAATATTAATTTGAGTTTGTGAGCAATTATATTCAATGAATATTAATGATGATGAATTTTTTTTTATTTTGTTACTAATGTTAAAGAAAGAACTGCTTGTATGTAAATACTGTTTGTAACTGGTACGTAAAGCAGGTAGACCCGGTTGTTATTGTTAGATAGTTAAGCCACGTTGGAGCCCTTCGAACAGGATAATGACTAAAAACTTTGCTTGGGTTAACTATTAACTAGCCACCACTAGCAGTGAGATGGAATATGCTCTAGACCTCGTCAGTTATAAGGAGAGATCCATGTCCTGTAATGGGCTGATAATGAATCCAAAATAAAGATGTATCTTTATGTATCATTGTTGTAATCACACAATAAACGTACTATTTGTTCAAATGCGAACGTTAGCATCAAACGATCAATTGAAAATTAATGTAACAGAACCCAACACCGCGCGATCTACAGAAGCCTCTAATGAATATGGATACAGCTTCAAGTGTTCCAGGGCATTGTAAAAACTTCCACTTATTAGTGTGGCCCTTAAACGAGCGGACGCTTCGAGACACAGTTTTTACTTTGCTTCGTTAAAAGCAGACACGTTTTTTTATTGCGCTTACTTATTTTTTTCTAAGGTTTTTCACTTTCATTTTAGGGCAACTGCTATTAGTCTACAATATTAAACACAACCTTTTAGTAGTAGAAATGAGAAAGAGCAACTTTGTGTTTGATAATACCACCAGAAACCAAATATGTGAGTCCCTTAAATGAAGTAATCGTTTATTTTCTATCATCATCCAAAAAGGTCTATACTTTAGCATATCACTACACAACTGATACAAGCGCAGTAACAATATTATCACCTATTTCATTGTGGTGATAAATATTACGATACTACATTAGAGACGTAGAAATAGCAGTAGATCTATATAGTACTCGATGGAAATCTTGATTATATTATCTTTTCTCACGACTTTGCTGGCTCAAAGCCATAAAAGGTAAAAGTCAGAAATAGTAAAATATACATAGAATAAGTTTGCTCATGAAGCAAAACTTTGGCGCATATTTCGTATAAAACTATTTGTACATATAAGTAAGTACTATAACATATATTACATTTTGCCTGATTTGCAATGTAAAATAGTTTCAAATGGGCTAACCATTTGAAACTATTTTATTATTCAAGTTCTTAAACTAGTATCGTTATATAAACATCAGCATAATGCCTTAAAACGACATCACTGCATTGCGAACACTGTCTCTCCATAGTGAAATATATTCGCGCAATGCATTACCGATTGGAAAATATATATTATGTATCCAATTCACCTTTGGTTTAAAGTTCCATTCGGCGTCTTTCTCGCTCACAGGGTAATGATGTGAAACGGCTATATAATTTCGAAACAAAAATAACATTGGAAACCTCACATTGGCTTCGATTCGATATTTGGAGGTTCGCCAGACGTTATCGAATTTATGTAAAAGATGGAAATTGAGGTGAGAAACGACTAGCTAAACTACGTACCGAGCCACGGAAACTTAGAACAAAAAGTACTGTTACCATTGGAAATATTCTAACTTTTATTAGGATTCTACTTGGATTTTATGATATTATTATAAATAATATGGTAGGAGCAGATCCCGTGTCTGCGCATTGACTAAAATGTAATGTTGTAAATGTACTACAAATGCTAGTGACTTTCTAAGACTTTTTCGTTTTATTATTATAAATTGTATTGTTTAAAAGTAAAATTTAAAACAGAAATGTTGTCCACTTAATAAAATGCTAATGGTAATTGTCTGAATGATAACGCATAGCCTGATCCAGTGGATTTATAAGCATGAAACATTGTACAGCGGCTCATATACCTACTATATCATGTGGGAGCTATAAGAGAATATTATCTTTAATTCATCGCGAACAAAATAAATGTGAAATGGAAGAGAGTGGACAAGTTTGTGTCAGTATAAATATACATAAATGTAATTATTTAATTTTATTAAAGGTAAATAAGTATCTTATCGTAAAACCAATCCAAATAAGATGCTATTCTAGTTTTGATAAGATGACATAAATAATATCTTTAATAAAAATAATACAATATTCTAATTTTATGTTAACACCGCACTGCCAAGAACATAAACAATATTAAAGAGGCGATAAAGGCAGAAAAGTTATTAAATAAATCTTTTAGTCTCTAATTCGACTCCATTCAACTAATTACCTTTTTTATGGCCCAACTTGGAGGGCGCATACGAAACAGCGGGGCTTGTTCTTACATCTGCCGTCGATGTTTTCACGTCGGGCTCTGGGTGCGTATTAAAATTTTACCCCGGCGACTTGTGAGCTGTATTAAATTTAATCTTAACCAACTTGTTCCAGTACTGATGGATAAGCGATAATCGATATTTTGGAGAGCAAAAGTAAATCTTTTAATATCATGTAACGGAGGAATTTTATTATTCTTAGTAGTACACAACAGGGAAGAGCAGGATCAGCAGAAAGTGGTGAGATGAGGTCTGGTGAGCTGGTGTAGCGAGGTGAGGAGTGGTTAGGTGATGCCTTAAAGACACCCACCACTTTATAATCGAACGGACACTTTAACACAAATTAATAACTAAATTTATTAAAATCAATACCACATCACCTATCTTACATTACTGGAGGAGACGGTTGCGTAATACTCGTACATGTTGAGCCGTTTATTGCGTTGTTTTTTTTATTTAAGATGCAATCTCCACATTTGTTTACTCGCTAATAGTTTAATGCCCAAGGTGAAACATCTTTCTAAATTCAAGACGTCGTGGTACCGAAGTCTGCACGTTAATTAGATTCGTGAAAAGGATTGCTTGATGGTTAATTATGTTAAATTCAGTTGCCAGTTATTTTGCTTAGGTTTTATTCGTTTGGGACTTCAATTTATGACTGTAACCTATAATTATACATTTGTATAAATATAGCCAATACTTCAGGTTGTTTATTTCTACCATTCAATTCTTTGGGGTTTATTTAAGGTAAAGTCACCTAATTCCGCGGGGTTCCAAAAGTGGCACCAAATTCCGAGGTATCAAAACCTGCACACCTGAGAGTTCTCCATAATGTTCTCAAAGGTGTGTGAAGTCCGCCAATCCGCACTTGTCCAGCGTGGTGGACTATGGCCTATACCCCTCACATTGTGAGAGGAGACCCGTGCCCAGCAGTGGGACAGTTATGGGTTGTGATGATGGAAAATTATATAATGTAAGATTTACAAATGTCCCTCTTTCCAATTAATAGCTTCTATAAGTTTAGATTGCTGGTTGTAGCACTGGTAGAATTACACAATTTGTGTCATACAGTTCCGAGTTGGTGGAGGCCCGATCGCTGTAGTTTTCGCGTTAATCTAACTTTTGATATGGGACAAGTTTGCGGCAGAGACGAGACTGTACTAAATACGATACACGATTACTTCGGTACGTTACAAACTTGTTTTGACATACATCGTACATTGAATACATCAAATTCATGGTACGAAATCCGATCTTCCGTTAAATTTTATGTTATGGAAGGCGTTATGGAATTGCCGTTTTTTGGGTAAGAGCTTGAGAACCATTCAGTTATTTAATTCTTTTTTCTTGGCAAGCAACGCACTGGTGGTAGGTAATGATGTCCATTCGGCGACGGTGTCGTATAACCCAAAGTGACTCGTCAGCTTGCTGTTGGCTATTAACACAATAAAAACTCTCGCCGGATTTCCCCGAATAAAAGTAGCGTGTAGACTATTTCATGGTATTAGGAAAAATTTAATTTTCTTTAAATATCTGACACACTGTAATCGATCACAAACGCTGCTAGTTGCGAATATTGTTAAGAGTTATATTTTTACCTAAAATTATGTTTTTTAAATTACCCATTTTTAAAAATTATCCATAATAAGACATAAATAGACATAAATAGACATTTAATGTCAAAATAAGGCGTATTTTCTCACAACTACTCTTTTTGTAGCGTACAGCTGTACAGGTACAGCCGTCAAATAAATTTTACGTTCATTCACCATTCATGGTGTAAAAATTCAATTCAATTATTTCATTAATTGAATTGAATTTTTAACCATTCAAAAGCCCGTACCTAACTCGAATAAAAAATCTATTCACTTAAGAGGAAATACCACGCGAACCCTTTTTCAAATTTGGGATTTTTAAACTCAATATCTCTGTCGCGCTTGCGAGCGGCGTGTATGTCAGTGCGATAGGGACAACTGCAGCTCCGTGTAAAAACCCGAGGCAAAAATCATCAAAATCGAGGTTCCGTTCTCGACTAATCCCCCCGCCAAAACTAAAGCAATCTTAACGAAATTTTGGAAATTGAATGGGAAGGAGATATTCTGTGTCGGACCGTTTAGCTTTTCGTGCTAATTATTATACAATTTGTGTACTAGGCGTTTGTTTGCGGCATATTTATTTGGCCGTTTTAAGCGCTGTTTGAAGTAGCCTAAAACTTTTGAAAACAAAAATATCAAAAAAATCAAAACGTACCGACATAGATAATGATGATATTATTCTTGTGTGAAAAAAATATTGATCTAGAGTCAAAAACCAGCGGGGGATTAGTCGAGAACGTTTGTATGGAAAAATGACCCGTAGCATTTCCTCTTAATACTTTTCACACGTGTGAAAGGAAAATACTAGTACGGACGACGCTGCACACTAATTGCCCGTAACACACTCAAACGATGAGAATATTTTTTTATGGAATTAAGATAGCAGACAAGCAAGCAGTACCACCTTTCTACTATCTGCTACTTCTAGTGATAGTTAGTCCTGTTAGTAGTTGTTAGTAAGAGTCTTAATTAAAGAGAGTTCTAATTCGGTCACAGATGTTGTGTTACAACCCTTGACATTATAATGTATACGGGTACTCACGATTTCGAATTGTTTTACCGATATTACCGATATCGTGAGTACCCGTATACATTATAATGTTTAGTGTCCGCGATAATATCAGTTTAAAATTATTGTTACAACCCTTGAGTAGGTACTAAGATTTGCATCTAAAAAAGTGTAACCGAATCCATACCTATCTAACCGTAACACAATTGCTGTTAAAACAATAATTACACGACGAGCTGTGCCCGCGACTTCGTCCGCGTGGAACTTAACAAAAAAAAATCTAAAATAAAAGTAGCCTAAGTTACTCCTTATGACATCAGCAATCTACCAGTGAAAGTCCCGTCAAAATCGGTCGAGCCGTTCCAGAGATTAGCTCTAACAAACAGACCGACAGACAGACAAAAAATGTAAAAATTGTTATTTTCGTATTATGCACCGTGTACATCCATATGAATTTAGTACAAAGTGGTTATTTTAATATTACAAACAGACACTCCAATTTTATTATTTGTATAGATTGTATGTCTAGATAGAAATGGTACTAGGTACCGTGAAGAGCCTTGGCATTGTTTGTGCGGTCATAACAGGTGCAGCATTATGAACTGTTCACGTTACGCTCCGTCCAAAGGACGGCCACTCACCCGGAGTCCATTGTCTGTGGAGATTAATTCGGGCCGCGATCGTTCTGGCAGAAGGGGACAGGAAAAGGGAACGGTTGAAAGGCGTGACAACCAGAGCACTCGGTTATTAAGCATCGCTGTAGAGATACCATCGCGGGGGGCGGTTAGTGTTGCCCAAGACGATGAGCCTGCTAACTTTGTAAAGATGACAACTAATACTTTAACGGAGTGCCGTGACGGTGAGTTTTTGAATGATAATTAAGCTATCGTCAGTAAAAATCTTTAGTAGAAGATGTAAAGCAACACATTTACAACAATAAGGGCCAGTTTCACCGATTACGGATAAAGTTCCGGATAGCCCTAGGAATTTATCTGCCACTTAGTGACTTAACAGTTGACGGAGCGGCAACGTCGCTTTTTTGCGTTTCGTTACTACTACGTAAATTATTGTCATTTGAAAATTATTTTGAAAACTTAATTAATAAAATACTTTTTGTTCAAAATAATCTAATTAGACTTTTTTTAATATTTTCAAGTGTAATTTTATCATTATAGAACGAAAATAGTAGGATTCATAATAATATGATTTATTACAGTTCAAATTCCTAATGTGTTATAGAAACGCCACTTGAAACATTTTTTTATCCGTCAAATAACGCCTAACAGCCACTTGAACTGGCAGATACCATAACCAACACTTTTCTCTGTCACTTCTATCAGATTACCTGAGATGCCAAAAGTTGTAGTTTATCTGAGAGTTGAGTTCCTAGGGCTATCCGGAACTTTATCCGGAACCGGTGAAACTGGCCCTAATTATAATAAAGCTGTTCTTATGCTAATGGCATTATTAACATGTAGTAATTTGTGTTGTTTTATTAACAAAACTCATTGAAAACATGTCTAGTCTCACAAAATTTGATGCCTGCTCGTCAGACATTTTGTGAATTTCTTGACAATTGTCAATTTTATCAAGGCTGGTATTTTAAATAATGGTTTCAAGATCTTAGGTGATTTTGTTTCGAAATATTATCAACTCATTCTAGTTTAAAATGGTAATTCTTCCTGTATCTTGTTGATAATTGCTTACCTAAATACATGGATCTGTTACATCTAACTAATATGTTTGCACCCCGTCTCCCGCACAACGTCGCCATGCTGTTTCGCTGTCACCTTGTTTGAAATTTCGTCTGCATCCGTGCTTGCCGACAATGTCCTTGTTGTCATGACATTTGTAATATCATCAAATAGGAACACGTAACGTTCCACTTCAGTGTCCATTTTTGTCGTGATAGTAACATTAACTGGCATAGCAAAAGAAAGTATCGTTTTGGGAGCGTTTTTAATTTATAAAATATATGTACCTACTCGTATGAATTACATCTAATATGAGTGACCGCTAGTGGCCAAATTTTAGTGTTTTGGAGGGCACGTAAAGCACTCGGTTCCGTTTGTTATCACTAAATAATAGTCGTTAAGCCAAGTCGGAAGACTTCGAGCGGAATAAAAATCCCTCTTCCTCCACCTATCCGCACTGGAGCAGCGTGATGTTGTATGCTCCCCTCAGTTATGAAGGTAGACTGTAGTGAGCCATTAATAGTTTAAAGCCAATATCTAAGAGCTACTGTTTGTGACAAACACCATTTTCGGTTATGTCCATATATTTTATAATTCAAATATGACGAACAATTCTCAACTGAGGACAAACAAAGTTTCTGTTACACAAATTTGTCAGCTGGATACCTAACCGAGCCTTTTTGAGTAGGCAGAGTAGCTATATAAGGGTGGCAATCGATCCGAGGTGCATTTTAGCTGACCCTTCAAAACAAATCTAAGCAGCAGACATCCTAAACGACCCAGATGGCGAACTAAACCCAGGTTCCCACGATATTGCCATTTACGTCAGCTTCACGAGGCTTCATTACTTTCATTACGTCAGAGACAGATTGGAGGGGTGGCCAAGTTTCATAATCTTCCGGGAATCTGTCACGTGCGGCCGTTGCCAACTTAATAAGAACCAAGTGACGCTGTCGGCTGCGTGAGGGTGCTTTTATGTGTAGAGGTGATTTCTCACTATCAGGTGTGACTAGGAGGATTTATTCACTTGTTGTATACCTACCTAGTTACGAAATTCTACTTAACAAATTTCAATTTAATACTAAAGTATACAGAAAAAATATACTCTTACACACTCATAGCTCAGCAGTACCTACTCCTTGGGTCGCGTGTGATATCAACAACGCAAATAAGACACTATGACACGAGAACAAAATCTATCTGTCTCATAAATATCTGCCCCGGCTGTAAGTCGAACCCGGGAGCCCTCGCATTGCAGCTACAGGGTCTTCAAAATAGTAGCCACATTTATTCCTTTCATGTGGCTCTCTCATCATAAGGGTATTTATTATTTATTTATTACACTTTATTGTACACCATAATTATAAAAGGAAACACCAAAGGGTATCTTCTGATTTTATTTTTCGGTATTTTATTATACAATCACGTAGGTATTTTCTTCGTTATACGAGTACCTACAATACAAATGAATAAAAATGAAAAATGTTAATTAACAAGTCGAAGATTACTTGAAACAATCTACGATAATAATTTTACGGTGCTTTAAATTGTAATTAAAAATCCACGTAAGTTTAGCGATACTGGAGAACCATAACATTTATTATAACAGAAACAAGTAAAAAAATTAACAATTTCACTGGTATGACTGATGTGTATTTAGTTTCCAGTTCAGCGAAAAGGGGCAAATAACTGTGCGTGCCTATTATTCAAATA
The DNA here is from genome assembly GCA_905404295.2 of Ochlodes sylvanus. Taxonomy (NCBI): domain Eukaryota; kingdom Metazoa; phylum Arthropoda; class Insecta; order Lepidoptera; family Hesperiidae; genus Ochlodes; species Ochlodes sylvanus. Next base: position 11,174,202 of record FR990132.1, on the reverse strand, counting down.
GATGTTTTTCAAATTGGCTTACTCGCATAGTCGCGCTTTGAACGCGATGAATGTTGACATTCGTGACATTTATTATCGTATTCAAATCGAGGGCTTTCACAATTTTAACTAACTTCAATGGAAGCTAGTCAACAGTTCATAGATTAGAGAAAATAAGAGATGGAGCATGGAGTATAGGAATATCAGCGTTCAGTAGATATTTTACTATGTATTAGTAGGTAGTACTTTTTCTTACAGTAAGATTTAATAAAAATTTACAGGATAAAATCTAAATTTTTAGGAAATTATTGTCTGTCTGTCTGTCTGTAATGGCATCACGCGGAAACCACTGAACAGATTAAGACGATACTTGCAATATTTATAACCTGTTAGGTACAGGTTGATTGGTGATACTTCAATAAATGAATAGCAATGTTTCGTGTATGTGTAGGCACAAGTTTACCGAAGTGAAGCGAGTACAGGTAATTACATAAGAATTATAATTAGGACACAAATTAAATACTGGAACAGATATATAATTTTTTACCACAATTTTTAATGTGAGAAAGAAACATAAATAGCGTACTTATATTTATTTCTCAACAATTTATGTCTACGCTCCATCTATTTTCACGGTAATCTATGATTGAAATCGACGACCTAAAAAAATGTAACGAATTTCAGTAAAAGCCAGCCCACAATAAGTCTACAGCGTGGCATTGACCGTGACAACTTTTGTCTATTTCTTTCGAGCCGGTCTTTTATTTTAACGATTTCAGCCATATTAAAAACGGTTAACCTCTCAGCCGCAATGTAAAGAGTAAGAATTTTTCGTATTTATATTTTTTGTTTAAATTTTTCTCTTCCTAAAAAGATGACAAGTTTTTTAAGGTTCCGCTTAGGATGTAACACAACTAAGCCTTAGGCGTTTTACACACATCCAGTGCTTCTCTCTATGTGGCATAAATACATACACAACATGAAACATCATAAATAACCTAAATCCCACGGGAAAACAATTGAATCAGTTACATAAATGTGCGCCTCGACTGGAAATCAAATCACGCCTTGTATCCTTTGTTTAGTTAGCAGATTCTATACGTATCGTTGGCAGTGTTTACTCTTAATAGTTTAAAGGTAACCTAAAGCTTAAAACTACATTTATACCATGGGGACACACATTGAGATACTCCTACTGGAGTGTTCCCATAATTACTTTGGTATATGTCTTTTTTTATGTAATTAAGATAGCAAACGAGCCTACAGCACTACCCTTCCGGTGCCACCTATGACAACTATGAGCGACACAGAATAAGACTCAAACTAGACTTGGTTTTACGAGTTAAAGTGCCACATAAAAGGATTCCTCTACATAACCACAGCCCCTACTAAAGCAGCGTTTTTATTAAATAAAAAATATATTCAAACCAAACGTAATACGTAATACGCCAAAAATCGTGTTTGTATAAAATTAAGAAGGTAAATTTGTAAGAAGCCCTCAGATTCCGTCAAACTCGGCGCCGACCGAAACAAAGACGTCATTATCACGCTAAATATGCGAAGTTTTCCGCGATTGCGGAACTCGTGCGGATTTCATCTACGAGTCGCTGCGAACAATAATAAGGGGGCTGGATTTACTGAGTGTATGAGTGTTTTGAAAACTTTAAATCTCGTCGTACAAACTTGAGTATTTGCGGAGAAGCATATCCTAAGTGCAGGATTGGGCTATGGTCTAAGATCCCTCCATAGAAGGACCTTCACCCATCGCGTTACGGGATGAAAGTTACTTTTATATAAAATTTGATGTGTTAAAAAACTTATTCAGAGAAGGTTGCCTAAAAATTTTGATGCAAAGTGCGATAAATTAGTAATTTAAAAAAAATTTTTTCTTTAAATTACACTCATTCGCTTACGCAATAAATTGCATACTAATCGAAAGTATGTAGCTTATAGAGTATGTATACGCTGGGTTGACTACTTCTTTCCGGTGCAATCATTGGGTAGGCAGGCATATACAGGTAAGTCAATAGTAGTGATTTGCACCCATCCGCTTACGCGGTAAACCGTATACCAAAGTAAAGATAATTTTATTGCGAACATAATGATATAAGGTTGACTGCGAAAAATTGGTGCTGAATACGGGTTGTCGACTTTTAAAAAATTTAAATATTCGTGCGAGTATCCAATTGCAGGGCAGCAGAGAGGTCCGAGGAACGTATCCAGTGAGATAGAAAAGGACGCAACATATATAAATACATATAATGTATATTTGTGGCGATATCGGACACACGTCACACGGTGACGTCACGAAGCCTGAATCACGCTATCGAAGTTTTCTACACCGCCCGCATATAACAAGTTCCAACAACGATCAGTTGGGGCTTAACGAAAAGTATCAAACAGTTTTTTCGTCTGATCTTTTCAATAACGAAAAATGGACACCGTTCTAGAGTTCACAGCTAGTACCTATGTATGGTATAAATAAAACTGCAATAGTGTGAATAGGTAGAGATATCAAATTTTTGTAAAAAGTTATTCTTCAAAAGAAGACAGCGAAAAGTTAAAAAAAAAAAACAAAAGTTTTGACTCAAATACTATACCATCGTGCTGGATATTACTACAAGAAAAATTAAAAGAACTATTTTTGTTAATTGTATGTGGTTTCATGCAACGGACCCTCAATGTGTTAAACTACAACCTGAAAACTGTGGTTGGTTTGTTGATGATTATCTAAAACCAACAGGATTCATTGGGGACCAAACTGTACAAGATGTTACTGAAATGACAGCAGAAGAAAATAGTGACGACTGTTCTGAACTTGGAGATACAATTTTTACTTCCGATGAATCAGACCTTGAATAATGTAAATTAATTTTAAAAAAATCGACATAATGTATTGTATATTAGTATTTCTAATATTTTTTTTGTAAAAAATCCAACTCTGTATTTAATATTCGTATTTTATGTTTTATTTTATTTTTGAAAAAAAAATGAGATTGCCCCAACTGATCTTTGTTAGAACTTGTTATATGCGGGCGTTGCGTCCTTTTCTATCTCACTGGATACGTTCCTCGGACCTCTCTGCCGCATTGAGATTGGATACTCGCACGAATATTTAGATCTTTAAAAGTCGACAACCCGTATTCAGCACCAATTTTTCGCAGTCAACCTTATATCATTATGTTCGCAATAAAATTATCTTTACTTTGGTATACGGTTTACCACGTAAGCGGATGGGTGCAAATCACTCCTATTGACTTACCTGTATATGCCTGCCTACCCAATGATTGCACCGGAAAGAAGTAGTCAACCCAGCGTATACATACTCTATAAGCTACATACTTTCGATTAGTATGCAATTCATTGCGTAAGCGAATGAGTGTAATTAAAGAATTTTTTTTTTTTTTAATTACTAATTTATCGCACTTTGCATCAAAATTTTTAGGCAACCTTCTCTGAATAAGTTTTTTAACACATCAAATTTTATATAAAAGTAACTTTCATCCCGTAACGCGATGGGTGAAGGTCCTTCTATGGAGGGATCTCCTACTACTATATGTGTACTCGTATACTACATTTTGTATTTTTTCCTTATTGTCATCATTCACAGTTTACACAACACAAAATATTCAAAGGATGTAGATAAAAGAGAAAAACACAAAACGATAGGTAACTACATTGCTATCGAGTGATTTTTTCTGGCAATCTCTATAAGTAGACAGCCTAATCGAACTACGAGTAAAGGTTATTGTCCAAAAAGAAAAAGAGAATTACGGAAATACGGAATTTTCCCGAAAGATATTTCCAGCAAAATCCAAGTAAGTATGTAAGCATCACTTACTTTTATGTTGACCAACATAAAAATGATACAGTACTTGATTAGTTAAGGTCTAATTAGAGCCAGATCCCCGCAACTTTCGTTCTCACGTAACTTTCGATACGACACAAGTTGGCGGCCGTGACGACACTGAATTAAACGTATTAGATTATAAGTTCGCTGTAACGCTTCCATATTTATTAGCAAACTCCCTTTATTAGTTTTGTTTGTTATTACCGCGCAAAGAAAGTCTTTTACTATGGCTAATTTATATCACAAGTTTCATGCGAGATTTAGGCATGATAGTAATTACGTTGGGACGGGTCGGGGCATAAATTAACAAGGTAGTGAGATGAAGTATCGATAAAATAATGATTGCATTGAATTTAAGAAAGTACGACACTACTTGGACATCGATGTATGAGAGATATTTGTACTACAACGGCTAAAGGCGATTTAAGTCTGAGTATAGTGATTCCATTGCCTTTTATTTTTTAATACCTATTAATTGAGATAAATTAGTTGGTATGTTATCGCCATTACAAATAAAGAGAAATTAACATTCTCTTGTTTATCGAAGTTGCTTGATTTCTATAGCTAAAAACATCAATACTGAGTCAGCATCCACACGGAAAATAAATAAACTTTAATTATGTAGGTATATCTATATGACTACATTTTTTTAAATCTAAGTAAAATTCTGTTCTCCGTTTCTTTTACTCGTAAATCTAATTATACAATGATATTTGTTATTCGAAAGTCTAACGAGGTCACGAGGTAATAGTACTTCGTGTGAGCATTCGTACGAAACGCGAACGTTCTTCATACGTATTTGATCAGCGGACATTAGCCATTCAGAAGACCGTGTCCGTTTCAAATGAAAATACCTTTCCTTCATTCGCGCGAACTCCTTTCATGCCCTCTCTTGTATGCACGGCGGGGCATAATAATCTTCGTGTGTCCGTGTGCAAGAATGATTCGTATGCTGGTGATTTAGAGATGAATATTGCTCGTAGGATAACATCAGGTGCGCTAGATATTTGAAGCCAAACAGTCCGGCATATAAACTGTTCGCACAATGCTCGGTCGAAAGGACTACCACTTACCGGGGTCCATTGTTCGCGAAGATTAATTTGTACCGCGGTCGTTCTCACCGTCGGGGCCAGAAAAAGGGAAGAAATAAAGGGAGATTTGGGATCGTCATCTTTGTAATGTAGCGGCAGGGTTATTAAGCGCCGGTTGAGTGATACTATCGTTTTATTTACATATTTATTGATAGGAAAATAAACACTTCGTCAATGTTGTCTACGACACGCTCAAATTAAGTGTTTTGTCTCAGCTTTCAGTAGCTGTGACTTATCTTTTACTCTCGTTTTCTTTGGTAACCTAAATAGGGACAAGGAGGTATGGACATTAATTCATAGTTTTTTACTTAGGTGCACTGCCATCAGGTAGTTTCCCAGTACAGTTCTAGAGCCCATAACAGAATACCACAGCTACTATATGAAAAGTAACGGCACCGAGAAGCTAATAAAATTTCGCAACAAGTATCATGCAAAACCTAATCTAATCCTACAACACTAACTCGGTGAGTTCCGATCGATCGCTTTAAAAACTAAGTTAAAATCATGTCAGCGTGTTGACACCACCTTCAGGGTAGCTCAAGTTAACACGAAACTCCGTGAGCGAACTACTCCAGCAGACGAATAAAGCAAGTAAAGCTATCAGATTAAATGGATCCGCTAGTTTGATTGGAGCGGGATTCAGTTTTCGGTTCACTACGATGCAGTTGGTTCGCTTTTTTGTACAGATGTATTTTAAATTGGCTTACTCGGTCCGTCGATGTCGCGATGCGATGAATGTTGACGTCAACACCGACTTTTATCAGTTTCACTTCTGCTGAATTGTAATAAATGAAAACAATCCAACAAATCCCTTTCGAAATTCGACGCTAAACCTGACCTAACTTTTATTTACACTTTAGATTCTCTTATTTTTCTATTCAAACTTTATGTCTACAGATGTTATGTACATGTGCAATAATTATATTTTTTATTTTATCTTTGTTTTACGTTTGATTACGTTTTGTGACCTACTTTACAAAAGCTTTTCATCAATTTGTCGAAAATGACCTATTTCGGACACTATCGATCGACTGGTATTTAAGTCACAATATGTATATTCACAAAAATATATTTATGGAACATCCCCATCATCATCATAGATAAAGGATAGAGTTAGTTAGTACTAACTAACTCAATATCTTTATTCTTTATCTATTTATAAGGGCACATCAACAGCATTATATCATCATCATCATTATCACAACCCATAACTGTCCCACTGCTGGGCACGGGTCTCCCTCTCACAGTGTGAGGGGTATAGGCCATAGTCCACCACGTTGGCCAAGTGCGGATTGGTGGACTTCACACACCTTTCAGAACATTATGGAGAACTCTCAGGTGTGCAGGTTTCCTCACGATGTTTTCCTTCACCGAAGCAAGTGATAATTAAGTATTAATACGCACATAATTTTTGAAAATTAGTGGTGCGTGCGGTGTTTGAACCCGGACCCTCCGGTTGGACAGCATTATATACGATACATTTAATATATCAAAAATTTGAGGAAAGGAGGAGGAGTTAGTTAGTACTAACTAACTCTATCATTTATTTATTCACTTCCTAAATACTGCACAATTTATTGTTACGAGAGTTTTAATTATAATAAAAAAAAATCCCTACAGAATGTAAAATAACTGAAGAGAAAATTAAAAAAAAAGGAAAGATACAGTAAACAGTACTTAATAATTCTTGTACAATGTAAATAAAAAGCAATAATAACTTTCCGGACAAAATATGACGAGGATTTTGCCTGGCGAAGGAACCTCGAGAGAATCCTTTATAAAATTCCTCTCTAAATTACGACGTTCCTTCGGTATTGTGCTTGAATTAGAGGATACTTTAAAAATTAAAACACTTCATTCAAACCGTGTTATCTTCATTATTTTGTAGTGTTCCGGTGGAAGTTGGGAAGGTAAGATCATCTTGCTTTTTACTGTGGCGAGTGATTTTTACCTTTACCTGTGGTACACAGTTTGCGTTTTGAAGCGCGCGTTTTTAAAAACTTTTATTTAACTTGCAATGTTTTAATTCAATGTATACATAATTATACGAGTATGTATGTTCGGGTCAAATCTTGCAAGCTGAATTAGAACTACTTCCTCTTAAGCTACAGACTTGAACTTATTCGTATAGCTTCAGTTCTGATTACGGTGTAATTTTACGACAAGTGTGACCGAATCCTAGACTCAATTTTGGCTCCAGAAAAGGGAACTTCTCAACAGTTAACATCACTAAATTTATTGCGTTGCATTTATTATTAACTTACCGTTATAAAGGGGCATTTTTAGTTTTTCAACTGTTTTCAACCCGTTAATGGCCCACTACTGAGCACGGGTCTCTCCATACCTGAGGAGGCCTAGAGCGTACCACGCTGCTCCAGTGCGGATTGGTGGAGAGATTAGTGGCCAACTCAAGCGACGAAAATTTTTATGCCGCCCAAAAGCATCTTGACATGGCTTAATGACTGCAATCAAAGGGAAAACTAGAAACAAGCGACACCGAAGGCTTTGCGTGCCCTCCGCAGCACGGAAGCGCCCAAGAAATTTTTACTACTAGCGGTCACCTATCCAACTAATGACCGCGCCCGCTGTAACGTAACTTTGTCGATTACTTAAGATCGACGCAAGCCGCCGGGCTATGAGCGCTTCCTATGAGTTTTTCAGCTAGGAAAACTTCTACAAGGCCTCTTATACCTGATATACATTAAGCGTTGTCAAACGTGTGGAACTTGTAATTTACTCGAAGCCTAACTGGTACTGAAATAAAAATATGCTAAGATTTATGGAATACTCTTTAACAGCCTGAATATTAGCTAACCCAAATACCGCAAGTACCGTATAAAGTTCGTAACACACCACGCCCGCTCATCTCAATTTCAAGAACCATCATCGCTATAAACTTGCCAAGTACACACAAAACACAAACAAAGAAACTAGTATTAAGCTGAGTACATATCCGCGCTAATCCGGCCGGTAGTAAGTTGTAATGCGCCCGGGCGAAAAGTTGAGCTATCCTCCCTTCTTGATATTAAACCGGTTTAGACCGGTTTATACTGGCTTTATTGTATTAGAGCGTCGACGCTTCGCTCGCGAATTTGGCGGTTTAATTACGAGCGTAGGTGAGAGAGTGCCTAGCGAATCACGATTGTGGATTTGTTTAATTGCCCGTAGCTTAAGACACTTGGAAATCTGCACGAGTCGAATTGTTTAATTCGATGCGAACCTAGTACTTCTCGGGCAACAATACGACGTAGTAAAGTTTAATGCGATTCGAATGTGTGTTGCCATTTTTCCTACTGTTAAAAATATTTCTCTACTGACTCTCTGATGTCACTACTGACTTTCTGCTCGTAGTCGGAACTCGACATGTCGTTTGGCGGCTGACTTTTACCAGGAGGGTGGTGGTGGGTGGTAGCCAGCCGGGGTCTACCACCAAGCAGGGTGGCTTTAAAGATAGGTGGAGCCATCACTTAATGATAATGATTAAATAACGCTACACACTCATAGCCCCACGCTAGGATTCCCTGTGTCGTGGGTGCCATAGACAACACACAAGACGAGAATACATACACCCAGACCAAGAACGGAAATTTAAACTCATCATTAAAATTACCGCGTCGCTGGGAATCGAACCCAGGACCCTCGGAACGGCGATCAGGCGTGTTAACCATTGCGCCATCCGGGTCGTTAATAATTACACTGTGTGTAATTTTACTTAAAATTTCGTAAACATAGCTATAACGGGAAGGTAATGACCTCGCAAGCCGTAAAGGAGAGGTAACTCAAATCGTGGCACGAAAAGATTATGCTAAAATTCAGGCGCAACCGTTTTATTACGATGCAATACAATTTTGACTTGCGTTAAATTGCAAGGATTATCAAAGGTTTGTTGTCGGGTCGTGGGTGTTCGTGATGAGTCATTTGTTTTTCCTATGCCATCCTCGATATAAGGAATCCTACCGTATTTATCTCTGATTTGTAAAATTTGGATAGGATCATTGAAGCCTCTTTAAAATAAAGGCGTATGAGCTATAAAAAGTTTATAATGTTTCCGAGTAAAGTGGCTCTGACTGCTTCGACACGTTCTAATATCCACGGGCGGTGGCTATGACGAAAGGCCATACGGTTGATAAAACAACAAAGGTTTTGTTCTTGCCAATTTGTTTAAGGAACTATAAAAACATGCACTTCAAGTTGCAGAGCAGTGATAGCCGTGTGGTTGAACGTTGGACTGCCGAACCGGAGAGTCCGGGTTCAAACCCCGCACGCACCACTAATTTTCAAAAATTATGTGCGTATTAATATTTAATTATCACTTGCTTCGGTGAAGGAAAACATCGTGAGGAAACCTGCGCACCTGAGAGTTCTCCATAATGTTCTCAAAGGTGTGTGAAGTCCGCCAATCCGCACTTGGCCAGCGTGGTGGACTATGGCCTATACCCCTCACACTGTGAGAGGAGACCCGTGCCCAGCAGTGGGACAGTTATGGGTTGTGATGATGATGATGACTTCAAGTTGCACTCTGTAAACCTAGATATGAGTTGAAAAGCGACAACCGTCCTCTCAAAGTGGGTCACAGTTGGACTGGTACTCCAGAGACTGCGCATAAAGTCATGAGTTGATTTGTAATAATCCAGAAAGGTACAGAATCACAAGAAAATTTCACAGTTACATTTGGTTTTGCTTCGCTGTTGAAATAATAGGTTTCACTGAAAAGATTACCTCGTACGTGTAAATTGTAGAATGCATTTCCTTTTTTGATGTTCCAGTACGTTACACTATCCATCACTAACAGATCTATTGCACCAGTCCTACGTACTAACGAATTGTCCAACTAACCTCCTTCTTATCACATTCTGCTCATTAGACTAACCCTCCCAGTCCCTATTTGAGTGGGCGGCACCAGAAGGGTGGTGCCGTGCTGCCGTGGTCGTTTGTTATCTTAAATCCATAAAAAAATAAATGATATGATATGCGAATCTTTAAGAAGTGGGTCCGCGGAATCCTTCTAAACCACCAACGCGTTAGTTGCGGCGTTGTTGTTACTTATATGATTATGATGATCACTTAACACGTACGCTGCTGAGCACGTACATATATGTATACGTCGTGTTTTTACACGCTTTTTATTAGCTTCACCTGTATGTTTGTATGTTTGTATGTTTGTATGTTTGTTTGTAACCGACTTCTTTGGGCGCGATTTTGACCCACTTTAAACGGCCAGATTTCGTTCAAACTTTGTAGATTTATTGAGGACCGATGACAATACACTAATTTGATAAAATTATTATTCACTTAGCACTATAAAGCGTGTTTTTAGTTTTTATAACTATTCATTTATTTCCATAGAAAGTTACGATCGCAGCAGCGAATGTTAAAATCGCGTGGCCAGTCTCTTTTTTTCTTTTAATTTTTTTTCTTTTCTATTTTCTCACTACTCTTTTTAACGTTCAAAAAAAGTCCTTAAGCGAACATCCAAAGGTTGGGGTATCTAATAAACTTTATGGGGTCAAATCGCTCACCCATACATCACCGCCACCTAAAGGTGCTTGTACGTATTACTCGGTATTGCTCCGTACTAACGTTTAACGACGCCATTTTCTTGTTACAGGTACGAGAGAGGGACAATAAAAATCTTCGACTGCCTATAACCACCAGCGTTTACCGCCCGCCCAAATTGGGACGATACATTTATATGTTTGTTTGTGACCCCGGTGATGTGTCGCAATGGGTCGTTTCGGCCTTATTACAGCTATTATGTTGAATAATTGTTATCCATACTTATATTTCTTTGAGCTCCGTTACCTAGAACCAATTAACATTCATATTCATACCACCTTCTAACTGGACTAACTATCCTACTCCCGAATTTATTCTTGTTCTTTGTTGGTCACATTTGTCATGGGCGGCAGTGAAAGTGTGGTGCTGCAAACTCGTTTGCTAAGTTCATAAAAAATAGATACTAAGTAGGTACTTATTTAAAATTTGAAGTAATCGCCAACATCAATATAATTTTATCAGTTGTCAGTCTACATGGAGATCAAACAACGTTTCAATTACACGGCTTCATTTAATTAAGGAAACGGTTAATAGGATATGTCATTACAGATTGAACATGCTAATTTATTGGCTCTGATGCAATGGAACAATGATAACGCTACCAATCATAGGTACACATAAGGATTCCGTGTGTCGTGGGTTCCATGGACAACACACACGACTAGAACACACACCAAGACCGAGAACAGAAATTTAAACTCATCATTTTCAAACTCAAACTCAAACGTAAAACTTAGCTCTATTAATGTATATTCTGTAGACAATAATTAAATTACAAGATGTAATATAAATATTGCTATATGATGCTATAAACATTGTACTGAATGATAAACGACTGGTTTGAGTGTTGGACTCCCGAACCGGCGGCCCTGAGTTTGAATTTCTAAAAAAATTCTCTAATTTTCAACAATTATAAGTTTATCAGAACTTAATTTACACGTGCTTCGGTGGAGGAAAACATAGCACACACGCGAGTTCTCCATAATGTTCTCAAAAGTGTGTGAATCCCACCAATACGCACTTGCCAAGCGTGGTGGACTATGACCTGTACCCCTCACATTGTGAGAGGAGACCCGTGCCCAGCAGTGGGACAGTTATGGGTTGCGGTGATGACGACGAAGCTTTAAGCCTTACGGCGTATATATTACGGTTTTGAAAGTTAGCAACATTTAGGTACACACATCTGTGTGAGACCCAGCGGGCGATCAAAATGTTTCTAACAAAACCTCAACACAACTCCAAACCTTGTATAATAGACATTGTGAGTGGTAGATTTCATGCGTGTCTTTTGGTTGTTCGTGTTTAACTTTGCGTGTGTCTACACGTGTTTGACTACGTGCGTGTCGTAATAAGTAGGTTGTGCGTTTTTGCGTTTATGCGCTTTTGATCTTTAGGGTAATATTCAAAATTATTTGCTGTGGTACTACCCCGGTCGCGCTCGGTATGTAGGTACCATTAATATAGTTTATACGATAAAGCCCTATTTCCTTAAAATAAAGAAAAGAAAACCTTAAAAAATAAAGCTATGTAACCATTACTACGCTTACTACAACTGTCACAGCATATAACAACGCAATATCCGAGTCACGCCATAAATTACCTAAAGTAATATCCGACGTGACTTGATGGATTGACTATTGACAAGCGCAACATAATTATTCACGTACACAATACACATAAGCTCTCGTACAAACATAATGCGTGTACAAATGAAGGGCGTGTGGATCGCGTCACAGTGAATCGCATTTCACACTATTTGATTAATCATATAGTGTGACGTCACGACAGTTTTTTTTTTTAAGTGGATACTTCTTTAGCCGCGTTGGGCACTTTTTGGAAAGGGAAAATCTTATGGATTCGCGTCACCAACATGCTGTGCCGTAGTGCGCTGGACCGGTGATCCGCAGCGCAGCGGTCTGCTTACTTACATACTATTATATCAAGTAATTGAAGTGAAACTTCAATAGGCGTGTTAGACGATTACTAGGGGAAATACTTGTGGGTTTGCGTCGATCGGTGATGCGCAGCGGTCTGTTTACTTACACACGATTGTATTAAGTTATTTTCTAGTTTAAAGTTTTCACTTCTGTCGGCAGTGCTGATGACTGCCTCCGATTTTTTTCTCTTCCTTTTTTCTGGTTCGACAATGCAACGTAGATGTCTTTGGCTAATGGGAGACGGTGGCCATTTACCGTCGAATGGCGCGTCTGAATTAATCGAATAGACAATTAAGGAGCGAATCAACCGCAGTGCACAGAACATGTGTGTCTAGCGTCGCTTTGCAAAAAATGTGATAACGTCCACGAATACGCTACGCACGAAATGACGTTGTCAAAGAAACGAACCCACGCGGCGACGAAGCCACGCGGCGTGCGGCTGTGGAATCGCGACCTTAGATAACTAACTACATACGTGTCGCGTAGTGACGAGTCACCGCGATTGGTTGTTGGATTTTCATGTAAACAACAAGCTAGGAACTGAGAAGCTAATTCATTTACCAGCTTTACATTCAACATACACGAGACATTGTATTGACGTATGGCAAGTTGAAAATTGATTAACCTAAATTAACGCGTCGTAAAGTTGAAATAACCATGTTTGTTCAGTAAACGTTGTCAAGATAAATTTGTTGCCGGCGTTTAACTCTGTTTATGAGAACGACAAGAGCTTTAAGGCACTGCGCACACGTAGAACTTTAGTTGACACAACTGTTGATTTTTACAAATTTACTGATTGACCGTTGCTAATTTAATCAACGAAATATTTACGGTTTATGGTTACAGTTACTTCACGATTTTTGCGATGCGCCGAGCAAATTTGGTTCTGCGGGTGACGAGGTTTGATTTACATCTATTAAAACGCTGTGGTTGCCGATTACGGAAACCGGCAACTTCACATAACTGGTACAATTTTGTCAGTTGCTAATAATTGTGGCAATTTGTAATTAACTTTGTTGCCGGGTAAAGCAACCGAAAAACGTTTTCGATAACCACCGAAAAGAGAGACTTGCAACCGTTTGCGCAGTTTCTTGAAATTAAATGAAAACCGTCATATTTATTTAATTTATTTATTTATTCTTTATTGAACCTTACATAAGTAATATATATTAATATAATATATATTATGATAAGCATCATTATGCGTGCAAGTGGCAACTGAGACACAATTGTCTTATTGCTAGTTGACGAAATTAGAGATCCGATTGCGCAGCACCTAAGGCCAATTGTTTATTTTATAAGAACCAGAATTATTATCATGAAACCCATTGACCGATTATTACTATGGACATCTAATCTCATACTAAAATCGCGAAAAAAATGTCCCAGTTAGTTATGTCATGTCGTGTCATGCAGTTAACAAGGTAATTTAAACACTAAGATCATTACATCACGGTTTAATTTCGTCGTGAACGCGGAATTGTTGCTCTCCTTGCGTTTTGTTGCTCATTTGGCTCGGACATATTTAGCGCGGACGACGTCCGACGTCCATAGTAATAATAAGTCAATGATAAAACCAAACTTAGTTATTTAATTGTCTCTCGTAAAATAGGGTCTGGGCTCATAAATCATAAATCATAGAAGCATCTCTTATTTTGAAATAAATTTTATTTGTCTCCTCTTCTCCTAAGGAACCAATTACTTAAGCATTGACGTTACTCCTAATGTCTTTCTCCACTAGTCTACCCCACATTTGATAGGAACGAACGTTGTACGAACAACATTGTTGTTATCAGTCACTAAGCAAATGCATATTCATCGGAACTTTGTCGTCACAATTCATTCAATTAGCTGTTCGTCAATTACAATCAATTTCTCGAGGAGCGGGCCCGATCGCTTCCGTAATTGAGCGTTAAATGGAAACTTTTTAAAGCCGATTAGCATTAGCACCACGCTTAGTTGGTTTGCGGTGAGCGATTTTGATAAGATCTATTGTTAACATGTCGAACATACGCATCCAACTACCGTCAGGTGGCGTTGTGTTCTATGACCCGAGAACAATCATTTTTTTTTATTTTTTTAAAATTATAAGTTAATCCTTGACTAAAATCCCACCTGGTGGTAAGTGGTGATGTATTGTTGTCTTTAATGGTAAAGAGCACTAACTTAGTAAAAAAAGACACCAAACAATTAAATATGTTTATATCAGATATGAGTATAATATGGCAGGCAGACTGATAGATAGAATTTTTTTCCGGCTCGTGGGTGTTAAGGACGTCATTTTTGTAACCCTTGTCAATTCAGAGCTAGAGTCCCCTCGAACAATGTGAGGGTCACAGGCCATAGTCTCAGGTGCTGGCCAAGCGAAGATTGGTAGATTTCACATACCATTCACTATGGACAACTCTCAGATGTGCAGGGTTTCTCACAATGTTTTCCCTCCCTAAAGCAAGTGATGATTAATTTTTTAATACGCCCATAACTCTTCTGTCTTCTCGGCTTCTCATCTTGCCAAGAAAAAGCGGGAAATCCGTCTTTCACTTGCTTCTGCCTTGGCCAGCACCGCTTCTATTAAGAAGAATAAATAAATAGAAAGCATAGAAGAGGCACATGCAAGTAAAAGACGCATTTCCCGATTTTTTCATGGTCTGTACAGACCATGTGCGGCAAGTACTTACCATCATGGAATTCCATACCACAATTTTAAAGAATATTTCATCTCCATCTGTGTGTTCTTCTAGAAGGACCTCAAACGAGAACTTCTTAAGTCACTTGTCACTTTGTCTAAAGTTCCAATTAAGAGATGATCGCTCCTCCCGCATTATTACGACTCAGTATTCTGAGAGTGGCAGTGAATTTAATGATTGGGTTTTAAAACATTATTTGCGTAAATCGAAATGTAAGAATTATAGAATGTCTTTTTTTTAGTCCAATTAAAGTGACATAATATTGTATTAAAAATAAGTGTAAATAAAAAATAAATTAAATTAAGTTAAAAACACACAAAATCGGCATATACCTGCGGTGAACGCACTCAAACATAGGTCTACAAAATAAACATAATCATACACACACATACGCACACAAATATACACATACGTACACTCAGAATCAAGTGCTCCAATAGTTCAACAATGCCATACACGTACTTGTTTAATGTATCCGTGTTACTATTTAAATTTCGAAAAAGTCAAACTGCACGTTTCTATTTTTTTTTTCATTTTGTTTTCACAGGTCACGTGCACTATAGAGGCGACAGAGGCAGTCAATAGAGCCAGGTGATTAGTCTAAAACGGGAGGTTGACACTTAAATTTGACGCCCAGCACGTTCGGTATACACGAACGTGGAACGGAACTAATACTCGCAATCTAAAACGAGCGGCTACGCGCTAGCTCTGCTGTTGAACTGACTTTATTCAGTTTTACAATGATTGCTTTGTGGAAATTTTGTTAACTTATAGGCACAGTACATAACACGTAATTTCAGTAAATAAAACAACAATATGAAAGTGAAATGCAAGTTTGATTTGAAATAAAAAATAACGTTGTTTTTTTCGAAAATTGATATGGATCGAATTTCAAATTATATGTTGTAAATTAAGCGTCAAGCGTCAATTTTGAATTCGAGTTTCAATTCGTCTGTAGGTCGTGATGATCATCTATCATCAGGTGGTCGATTTGGCTGTTGCTGATAATTGATGTTATTATAAAATAATGTGTATGTGTATGTTGGTATATATATTTATTTATTTATTGCTAGTGCACATGTCCGTCGTGGCAGGGAATGAGGTTTCCCTCATGTTTACGGACGGAAACTAAAGTGGACGGATAATTAAATTCTAATACTCACTTTTTTTTTATTAGACGTGCGTACAGGATTTGAACCCTGGCCCCCTGGTTCGGGAGACTAAGGCTCAAACCACTCGGCTATCACTGTATAAACATCGAAACTAATAAATACAAAGTGTATGATGAACAAAAATTCGTTAAATTCAGGCCTTTTCAGTTCTGATAGCGTATTAGCATGACTATCCCATTGATATATTGCACACAAAAGTACGCGTTTAGCCAAAATTCAATACTACTTTAGACAGTGACAAATCCGCACAATCGACATAAGCGTATAAAATGACTAACGGTGTATTTGTTTCAACGTTGATGTATATTTGTACTGGCCGCCATTCAAATATTTAATTAGATTTCATTGGCAGATTGCGCCAGCGGGGGTCATCGTGTACACTGACAGACAAGTTAATTGTAATCTAGTAAATCTAGACCGTAGACCAGGTATATTTTAGATAAATTGTCTCTTCATTTCATAAGTAAATCTTTTCTCTCGGACACAAATATTCTTTTGTGTCTTTGTGTTTACATTATGGTACATGCGTGAGGAAATGACGTGAAAACCAAACTGTGGACGAACGCTGTAATCCAGTTAGAGTTAGTAGTTAGAATGTTGTTTTACATCATGTTATGCAGTGACGAAGGTTAACCGCTGGTATTAAACCAAACAATTCTTCAGATCATTCCCCATTACACAGACTGTAGAATACGCCACGAGAACCCACATCTCTCCGCAACTCGAGCGATTCTTAACCTGGATTTATGCTCATTGAACTACAGAGTAGCGAAAGCTAATTTCATACTACTTTATACTAGCCGTCTATCACTCAGACGTCATTTGCACCTTCCGATCCGTCTCAGCGGCGTATGTTTTATGGCCGAGAAGCAACATTATACGTGGGCACGCGACACGTCGGAGCCAATCGGCTATGCGCGCTATGCGAAGCCGTCCGTCTCAATCAGCTGGCACGCCTATCAGTTTAAGATCAGTTACGAGTTTCACCTACGCACCTTCGCACCTACACACAGATGAAAGTAACGAAATATCAATCAGTCAATAATACCTACTTCTTTTTCTTTATATGGACTGGATAGCAAATGAAAGTAGCATCAACTTTCCACTGCCGCCAGTGTGGTTACTAAGACATAGGTTTCCCGAAGCGAAGAGAGGTAAGTAATATTAAAATGTAACATTTTAAAGCATATTTAATAACGATAAAAAAATATTTGACAGATATCCGGTGCCTTTTGAAATGAGGAGGTTCGCAACACAGAGTGGGGAAATTAGAGGACGCTTATCTGAAGCAGAAGACTTTTAAGGGCTCATTGTAGAATATTTTTTTTTTATTATATAATTAAGATGTGCAAAAATGTCTGATCCAGATAGCAGACTAAATATTACGATTATAAGGGCTTTACAACCACTAGTTACTATTTTTAAATGAACCGTGTTAACCCCATCATAATTATACGAGTTAAATATTTCATAGCATTAACATAACTTTTATTTAAAGTTACTCCAGCATGCGAAAAAGTAAATTGTAATCATAAAATTAACCCGAGCTTAAGCTTTAATGAATTGAAGCGATTTTATAAGAACATTCCTTCTTTTAAATACTTTAGTAACAACGGAATGAAAGAACGCTAAGTGTACCCTCGAGATGATTTTCTAGAGCGAGCTTTGTAACCATTATGGGAGTAGGTTGATTGCTCTCTATACATTCCCCTAGGAATAGAAGGAAATACTTAAAGGAGTAAGCTATACGTATCACTTCTAAGTACCTAATAGTTATTGAAACGATTCGTGTAAAAGTACGCTGTTGGAATTTTTTAGTGAGATATTGATCGAGTAATGCAGAGGGTACTCCGTTTCCTTTTCGATCAGCAACGCATCGGTGATGCGTGTAGTGTTACTGACCCCCATGGGCGCCACTGCCCACTTACCATGAGATAACTAGTTAAATTTAAAAAAATATAAGTTTGCCATGTTGTATTGACATAATGAATTATTAAAAATCATAAATGTGTCGCACATAATTATAATATTTTTAATCACAGATGTGACAGGTAAAACAATTGGGGGTAATTGTGTCACTGTTCACAATACCGCAGAATCTGATTGCCAGGAAGCAAATTTGTGACCGATTATTATTGTTATTGCGAAAATAACCATAACAACCCAGAATTTGTATCGATAATCCTATTAAGTCTCAACTAACAATTCGAAATCCCGAACAAGTCTCATTTAAATCGGAAACAAAGCGTGCCCAATTTGAATGGGCATACGGAAACCCACTTATGATCGATCCGTCTCGAGCCGGGGCGGTCTAAAAATTCACTTTGTCTTGTCCATACAGTTTGTATGTACGAAACGAACGCTACAAGCATAAAGTACCTCGTTAGTGGTGTTTTTGAAAAAGTCGAATGGTACGCTCGGATGCAGCTTAGAAAAGGCTGCTTTTCCACCATTAAGGGGTAAGATGGGGTAAGTTGATTGCTCTGTATAGATACCGGTGAATTGCTCGGAACACTTTAGAATCGTTAGTTGAAAATTTACAGTTTCAGAATTTAAGATTTTGTATTATTCAGATATTGAAGAATTATATTGAATAGCGATATTTTAACGAGGCAATCTATTTATTCTGTTGAGATATTTGTAAGGAAACCATTTTGTTAGGTGGTTAGGAAATCACTTGTAAATATAATATCTTTGTAAGGATACAAAGATTAAGGAGGATCTGAAGAGCCATCTTGAATCTTGATAATTAGATAGCTCTGGAAAATCCACAAAGACGATTCAAGATCCCAATTTACGCATATTCTACTATTTTTTTTTTGGTTTCATATTAAATCTATTTACAACCGGAACTTTCATGTTGGTGAAATTGGTGAAGATATAACTATGTACTTACATGAATAATAAAGAAATACAAAATTCAATGTAATGAGATCCAATGAAATCATAGTGATGAATCCGATACTTTAATGGCAAAAAACTAGACAAAGTGCGTGGTAGGGAGCAAAAACTTTGTCGCCAAGCCATATCATCGTCGTGAAACTGGGTAGTGCAATACGCTGCTATAGTTCATAATAGATACCTATTATACGCTACATTCATGTGGGCATTCCGCTTCTTTTTGTCGGCAACACATCTGTGAAGCCTTTGGTGTTACTAATGTCCATAGGCAACGCTAACCACTTATTAAAAGACATGCCGCCATTGCCTCACCCTGTTATTGCGCAAAACAGACGGAATTAAATACCTCATATTGTCATGAATTACATTAAAAAGAAGCTCTCTCTCTTTATTCGCGACTAAGGACCGTAACTCTACCGCTGAGGTTTCAATAGCTTGTTTCCATTTTCATGACTTGATGAAATTATGTGGGTAACCTGGTCTGACCATATCTCTCTTGCCCTCAATTTTGTGCGTCACCATAATAACCAAAAGGAAAACTTCTTCACAGAAAGCTAGCTAAAAACATTTTATTTTCAAGTATGTAATTTAGGCTTAGTAGAAAAAGCCCTACGAGCCTACAGGCTCAAACAGCTACTAAGCTTGTATGAGTGGGTTAGCGCCTCGAGTGCTTAGCCGGAGTGCCTCTTTTATCGCTAATTATACTCGGCTCTCTTGCACGGAAATCGTACCAACTTTATTTTTTAATACGAAACATTAAATAGTAAAACCATGTCAATGACGGAAGAATTAAATTGTTGTTTGTTGTTAAAACTTTTTGCGGTAGTAAATTGTCCTTAAAAAGTATTTGGGTTATCACCAATCGGACACAACGTCCATCACCAATCCTAATTACAATGTTTTTCTACATAATAAAGAGACGTACAAGTCCTAAAGTCTGCGCACATTAGGCAACTCAACTCCGACTCGACTCCGATTCAACTCATAGGAAAGCATTGAAATATTAGGAACACATCGCGCGTCGATCAGTTATTTCAAGTAAATGTTGAAAATTGATAAAAAACAGATAAAAAAGCCAATGTATTACTTTTAATAATTCACTTCGTAGTTTAATAACACCTAAAATTCATTTTGATATATTATAATAATCTCAGAACACTTATGTATTAACTTAATATTTCGAACACGAACCGCACGTTACTTTTACCTCTCTATTACCACCCCGAACGCGACGCGTTGAATCAAAGGTGTTGGAAATAGAATGATCTTCGGAGGTCCATAAAATCTAATAGGTTTCATAAAAGCCAGATGGGTCGGCGGCAGTATGACGGACACTAAAGGTGCCCTATTGGCTCCGCGCCGAGAGAACTGAAATAGACTCGAGATTTCAAAATGGGGAGGATGGTGAGGGATAAGAGCTTCTCTATGCAGTATACTATTTAAATTCATAAAATAAAAGCAGCCCAAGTTACTCCTTATTACATCAGCTATCTGCCAGTAAAAGTCCCGTCAAAATCGGTCCAGCCGTTCTAGAGATTAGTCAAAACAAACAAGACAGACAGATAGACAGACAAATCGACCAAAATTGTAAAAAATGTTATTTTCATAGTAGGTATATGTACCGTGTATAATTATATACTTACATCCATGATGCTTTAGTAAAAAGCGATCATTTTAATATTACAAACAGACACTCCAATTTTATTGATTTGTTTAGATGTATAGATTACTTACTTATATTTAAGCACTGCTTTATGCAGTAGGTAAACAGATGAATATTAAAGGCACGGTAATAGTATCATATAACAATAAGAAAGAAACCAGAACTACTCACTAAACACATCGGACATTTACGAAAAGACACTACATTCCACTGCCAATTCGATCCACTTGAGTAGCAGTTTCCAAGGTGAGAAAATTGTTCAAATGGTGATATAAAAGGTAAGTACGGGTCGTGACCATCAAGTTACTAGGCGAACAGAATTCAGAAGTAACTTCGTGAATTTTACGCACTCACTACACTCAACGCTGACCTGATGTTGTCATTAATGCGTTTTTTATAAAAAGGAAGTCTTAAAAACAATTCCGTCTGTAAGGTTCTTGTTTACATGACATTGTTATGTCATGAAATTTCCTTTTATAAACAGTTCTCATTTCCCATTTTAAGACTTAATAGTACCGGACACAGACAGGACATTTGCAGACTTGAGTATCGTTTTGGGTCGCGTAATAGACCGAATGATGCGGGAGCCATACCACTTTCATATAGATTCAGATGCAACTTGCGGAGTGATTAGAAAGGAGGAAGTCAAATTAGCAAAAAATCGTTTTTAATGTAGGTATCTAAGCGTCAAACGAGTAGAAAGGCCATCTGACGTCTATCACCACCCATGATATTAACTCCTATGAGCCTTTGTAACACTAAAGACAATAAGTTAATTGTCTTTAGTGTTACAAAGGCTCAAGGCACTTCGGACTTCCAACGTAACAACTTTACCACTCAGTTGCGTTGAACTATACTAACGGAAGTTACTATTCAAATTGTTCATCGTTCGTATAATTTTATCGTACGTATTTTACAAGAAAAAAAAATAATGTACACAGTCGGTTTCCTATGCCTATACCGAGATATTGCGAGTTAGAATGTTTCCATAAACAAACTACTACACACCATTGACACAGTTATCTTACTATTCAACGGTATGACACAAAACATTGCGAACACGGTAATTGGATCCGAATGAGACAACTCACTAATCAGGGTTGCTCGCGTAGATTTCTATACATTTTTCATCAACGTTGTGTATAATGCGACTTGAAATTGTGAGAGCATTCGACATCCATACCAAGAAGAGATAGTGCCAAGTAGAATCTAGGTTTCGAAATGTCGCGAATATCTGTTCCGCCGAGGAATAAAACAAGATTGAACGCAAATCATTTCTCTCACAATGTTTGGCCTACCGACGTCCGAATTTGAAATCGATCGATCGATTGATACATCTGATTGTTATAATATGGTAATAATAATCGTATTCCTCGTAAGTGATGGAATTCGAAATTCATGATAAATTCCGAATGGTCACTTTATAATATCAATAAACTTACCCAACACGGGGGGATAGTGACGTAAAATTTTTTTATTATAGCGGGAGATTCTTGCGCATGTGCGTGGTACATTCTAATTAGTTCTGTCGAGTATTTCTTGCTTAATTTTTCACCATCATATCAATCCCGCAAACTAGCGTTAAAACGCGCGCGTCGTAAATTTATCTCAGCCAGACACGAAGTAAGAAAATCTAAAGGAAAACAACTGGATTACCGTCGTTACTAGGTCTGATAATGGCATTTGCCACTTTCCGATTCGTTTCCGTTCCGTTTGCGTGGCTTACTTTACGTCCAGTGCAGTCGTTAATCTATTTAACGTGCCGACCCCAACACCTCGGTGCAAAAGATAAAACAAAATATGTTGCACATTTTCAGCAGGACGAAAAAGGTTTTACGTCAATCTGTGATTAAGATTTTGAGTATGTGAGGGAAATAACAATTGCAAATATATTTTTATTTCGCAAATACTACCTCTACCATGCTCACGCTATTGACTGAGAGCTTGATAGTCACTACTTTTATTTTTTCTTCTTTCTTGCTCGGCAACGCATCTGTGATGCCTTAAGTTTTGATAATCAGCATGGATAACAGTGACTTTTCAATAAATTATTTGTCTTTTCGTTTATTGGTTATTTATTTTATTTTAATAAACCTAAAAAAATATCATCTGTCACAACCTAACCCAATCTCAAGCCTTGGCATACCAACGAATATACACGGCGAGTAGTGCAATTTTGGACGGCTGAGACATCTGATGGATAGTGGTCACTGATGCGTTGCCGATCAAAAAAGAAAAAAGAAAGGGTTGGAAATTATTGACATTTATTTATGAAAATAACCAGTGTCGTGTTCCAATTTTTACCAAGGTTATTGGAATCCACGTGGAAATAATAGCCCCACTCCACGCCGAGTGATGATGCGGGTTTAATCAATGCATACCGTATTGATTGAAACAATATAAGGTATCGTCTTCCAATATTTATGTATTTATCTAGCCGTCATGTATAATTGGGTTGGACGTAATATCACGATCCTATCATTCGAAACGTGTTATGAAGAATAGTTGTGTCAATACACGCACTAACATGTGTTATAGAGCGTACGACATCGTATTCACAAAATAACGTTGTTTTGTTAAGATTATATTCCACTATTACCACCGACCGGTGGCACAATAGTTAAATTATAAAAAAAATGTATTTGCAAATATTTCGCACAACAAAATATGCGACGCAAGGTTTTTTCTATATAACCAGAGTTTATTAAATCCTGATTGAAAATCTTTTCAACAACAGCAAGTGTTTTCGATTTGACACGTCATTATGCGCAGGTACAGGACCGACGCGCGACGCGGCAAAACGCCCTACTGTTAAACGGTGGACATTTTTCATAACGCGAACCTCTGCGAATATCGATACACAAAGCGCGTCAAAACTAAAACGTGACGCGTGTCAATTCGCAACGAAAACAATTATGCGAACAAACGGGTCGAGTAATTTACATAGAGGGGCAAAGTCGCCCGGGGCGAAACGCGATTAAAATCCCTAAAATACACGTCAACGTGTTGACGTTTTGATGAGGCGAAATAAATTGTGTTGGGGGCGAAAAGATGGCCCCAGGGAATACGTGCTCCGTGGAAATGAAGCTAATCATCTGGTCTCCGCGTCTTTTCGAGCTGTGTAAGAGAACTGCGTGGTTGTTCAAATTAATAAAAGGCTGTTTCGCGTCAATTCAACGTTCTGTTGTGTTGGCGGATCGCGTTAAATTATAGCGCGTAATTTCAATTTTGTATGCGAAAATTGCTTTGTCAATTTTACGATCTTGTTACATTTTGCACTAATGATTTGGTTTCTCCGAGGGGTATAATTAGTCTTGTTTGTTAACGTGGCAATTACAAAAGGGAATATATTCCGCCTGGGGTTTGTGGCCACTGATATCAATGTATTCATAAAAGCAACCTTATTATTTTATTTCAATCCTATCATGTTGACCAAGAATGCTACTTCGGAGATTGGGTTCATAAAAAACGTTGGCAATGATTCGTTTAAACAGGTTAGTAACATCAGGTTTCCGAATTCATTTAAATTAGGCACCTACACTATTTCTATTTCAGAAGATTTACTTGAAACTATTTATGTCAAGTTTGCTTTTATTGTTATAATAATAATAAATTTCAAAATTTTCATTTGGTATTTATAATAATATAATTTTGTATTGTCTTAACAAGAATGTCTTGCTCGGGAAATAATAATTTCAATAACTGGATTTATCCTGTTCAAAGGTAGGTTAAATCTACCTGTTTTAATTGAAAAGCTTTGATAAAATAATTCCATAAAAAGACAGGCAGTAGGACATTCCTTCGATGGCGAAACTCTTTGATCATTGACGACACTCGCAAATATTAAACAAGAAAAGCGTTTTAAAAATGGACCAGGTTGCACACTTTTCAACACATCTTCAACTTGCTGAGAAAACGACTTTGTTGGACGTTTTAAAATGATTATATTTTAGTTGGAAGTCTCTTCAAGTTCTTGCAGCACCATGGTATAACTTCCGTGTACCGTGCAGAGTTGAATCAGAACTAGACAACGTTGGATGCATTCACCGAAAGATTTTGACGACGTGGCGTGTAACACAAAGGCACTTTTTCGTGCCCTCTCGAGAGGTCTCGACTGAAGCGGCTCTGTTGGGTACGTCTTCTTTTGACTCCCCGTTATTTGCGCTTTCGTTCATTTCCAAGTCCTTCGAGGGTCGTTCTTTGATCTCGAACCGAATTGAGGAGTGAAGAACGACTCCTGAAAAAGGCGTCGCGAAAATTGGAGAGCGTTATTTCTCTGAATACGCGAGCGTTTATTTACATGATTCTTAGGGTTCTGTGTCCCAACCCTAAAAGAATATGTTAGAGATAGAACCAAATTAAAAAAGTGCTGCAAATAAGTTATACTTATATAGTTATAGTTAGTATAATTCTTCCACCAAAACAAGTGATATTTTTTCTTTTCATAATACTGAAATATTATGTTTATTCCTATCATACAATATCCTATGCTATGAAAAAAATTAAAAGTAAAAACTTTTTTTTATATCTTTTATTCAAACGCGCTAAAAAGGATAAAATAAACTTTTTCAAGTATCGGGAACCAACAAAAAGCTTCTTCGCAGGCGCTACTTCATGTCCAGCTCTTCTGCGAATTGGACATTCTGTGGAATAGACTTCTGGGAATTGGACATTCTGCAAAACGGACTACTGGGAATTGGATATTCTGCGAAATGAGCATTATGCAAGTGGGTCGATTTGTGTAATGGATCATCTGCGAATTAAAGAAAGTGGACAATTTGCGAATAGGACATTCCGTAACTTAACGATTATAACACACATTCATCCATCATCATCCTTTACGCATACACTGTTGGACATAGGCCTCTCCTAACTTTCGCCACTTTGACCAGTCCTGAGACTTCTGAATCCAGCGGTTGCTCGTTGTCTTCTTCAGGTCGGCATTTCACCTGGTCGGGGGGCGTACTATGCTCCTTTTTCCGAGTCGTAATCTCCACTCGATGACCTTTCTTCCCCATCGATTATCGGTCTTCCGAGCTATGTGGGCTGAGTATATATGTATAACACAATAAGACATAAATAGTCCATAGGGACGTAGGGTCCATAGGGACGGCAATCCTTACTGATCACTTGAACAGTTGTCATTCGCCAGCCTACTATTCCAGAAATGCCAATAGTTTCCCTCGTCGCTCACTCTTTGCAATGACAAAATCTAACAGCACTTCGACTTACATACATTTGAAACGTAAGTGGGCCAACCGGGAGCAACGTCCGAGCCCACTCCGTATGTATGAGATGTCGGTCGCGGAAGACGTATTTAAAACCGGGCGTTTGACTGACCGCACCATCCCTGAATACTAAAACGATGCCGGCTTGCTTTTAAAGTTCCGCTCGACTGGGAATTTTAAGCGGTCACGTATCTAGAAATTCTTTAAGACTCGAGTGAAATTTGTTTCAATCGGTGCACGTTAAATATAAATTTACGAGTGAATGTGGGTTTGTAAGGAAAATAATAACTTAGTAAGCTTGTTTACAAAATTACGAATAATTTATGCACATATATGTTTTACCATAGATATGAAATGGCAAAAGAACACCCTAACTAAATCAAACTAATTTAATAAATTTGTATCAAGTCCCTATCAAGTCAATTCCCCATTGATATTCCTAATTTTCTGGGAAAATAAGCAATAGGTTATTGATAAATTCCATAAATAAATTTTGCTCGTTTGTCGGTTAATAAAATCATGTAATCAAGATAATTCACCAGTAGCGTGAGCATGACATAAATTATCCAGTTATTTTTTACCTGAAATTACTAATAAAAGTCAAGGTAAACCAATTTCAGCAAATATCTAAATAGCCCCAATAAAACAGATAGCGACTAACGGCTTCGATGAAATTATTTTTATTATGATTACGAGCCAAAACCATGTTATTACCTTCGGAAACGACGGCCATCATAAATGTTTAGATCTCATATCTTTATATTTTCACATAAATATTTTACAATTCAATTCGTAAACAAAATTTTGTTACACGTAGGCGCTACGTGTAACTTTTAGGGTGTAACATTTAGGGTGGAATATTTATGGATGACAATGACCAGCGGACTGAGTCCAACACACCATCCTAATTACCAAGATGATTGTTCGTAATCTTGACCTTTGTTATTCTAAATATCTTAGTCCAACAATGAAACAGTGTTGTTCCTCAATTATTTTGATAATACATGAGCGGGGATTTGATTGTGATCTGTTTATTGTAACAATGACACCCACTAACGCCACCTAATCGTTACTAACAACAGTTTCTACCAGTGTCAACCACTGTCCAAATCGTAATATTTTATGAAGGTTGTTGGATCATTTTCAGATATCTATTGGTGTTTTGTGCTGTTATGTTGAAGGATCATTAAAGGCATTTGAGCATACTCGTATCGAAATAAATGCCAGAAATTTAATTTATATTCTAATGTAAAAAACATTCCGAAATTGATAGTTCTTTATAATGTTCCAATATGAGTCTATAATTTGGGAATTATTTGTAGGACTCAATAGATTTGTGCAAAATGTCCAGTACACCACGTGAACTTTAATAGAGCATAACGTCATAAGTTTTAGTATCATATAATTATGACGTGTATGATTTATGAACGTATATAATGATACATCAGACGAAAGATATCAATCGATACTTCTAGTAGTGTTACAAATATCGCACGTACATAATTCTTTATATTCCGCCACCTGAACGTTTTAATTTTGCCAAATTTTCCAGTTTAAAGATTTCCCCAGAGCAATTTACTAAATTACCTTAACAAACAGACCTAATTTAATGGCACAGGTATGACGCACAGGACAGTTTGCTAAATTATTTACTCTCCTCAAGAGGGGCTTTCCGTTACTGTAAACGATGTTCTCGGAATTCATCTATTAATGATGTTATGTTACGTTTAAAAACTAGCAGGCCTAACCCGCTTCGCTCCTAGAAATAAATATCTTTATTGTTTTCATAATAAAAGCCGATACACTAGTAAACCAGCCAGTAAGTGATCCCAACTGGTTATGTATAACTATAATACCAAGGGATCAAGAAGGATGTGGTATATCAACTCCCTTATTAACAACCCTGCAATCGAAACACGTCATAACCCTTGAATCTTGGATAAATACTACGCACAGGGGTATTGTCGGGATGAAGCTGAGTGATACTACATCCCAGCAAACTTCAAAGTAAGGAATGATTGAACACGTATTTATTTGGATATACTGAAAAATTGTAATTTGGGACTATAATAAAAATCGATTTTTTCTTTAAATAACGAGCAGACGCGGCACCTGATTTTATGTGGACACACATATTGTCACAAAAGTCATCACCGACGCGTTGCTAGTCGTGTGTCGTAATTTAAAAACAAAGAGATCAAGACGGAAAGTTGACAGGCTTATCTGTCACTAGTGTATGACAAGTGTCACCTGTCAAAAGTTTCTCCCCGCCACCGCAGTCTCGCCGTGACCATGATCCATGCAACTGGGTCGAAATATCGGTAAAACAATTCGAAATCGTGAGTACCCGTATACATTACAATGTTTAGTGTCCGCGATAATATCAGTTTAAAATTACAGTTTAAAATTATAAGAACATATGGTACTGACTCCCAAGATCCCAGCCGTAACATGACGTGTAGTTTGACGGCTCACTCAAGAAAAGGGAGGTGACTAGCCAGCTGCCTTTCAGCCCTATCACAAAGCGAAATGTAAGACAAATCTTAACTAAAAAATCTCTATTGGTAAACAATTTTTACTTTATTTTGTTATTTGCGGACCGGCAAAATGTTTGCTCAATTCCTTTTTATATTGAAATAAAAATAATATTTCAAAAACGTTTGAGCTCTTTCGCTATAGGAAACCTCACTCGTCGCGACTTATCTTCGCAGTCCCTCGAGCCCGGGACAAATTAAAAAGAACTTCTTTGTAAGGTTACAATGCTGTGGAATTAAAAGTCTCGGCAAGAAACAGAGACGTAAGAACAAGTAAAACCACAATTATTTTACTCAAATTTACCCGGAACTCCCGTTTATAAATACTCTTTACAGTTGATTTGTATTGTCGACAACTTTTACTTAAACAATAGTTATATTAATTATACATTTATTTCACTATTGTTTAAGTTATATTTCTATTGTTTAAGTTAAAAGTCATATTTTTAGCACATACACCTGTGAAGTGATATGTGGGTTGACGAACCATCACCTATCCATCCATTCTTCAGCCTTTACATGTCCACTGCTGGACGTAGGCCTCTCCCAACTTGCGCCACTCTAACCGGCCTTGAGCCTTCTAAATCCAGCAGATGCCCACTTCTTTAGGTCGTTTCTACCTGGTCGTTCGCGCCCTATGCTCATTTTTCAAGACGTGATCTTACGACACATTATGGAGATGTGGATTGTGAAACACCAGGGGAGTCGCCGATGTTTTGCTAGTCTTGAAGGACAGCTCGTTTTAACCCGTATCGTGACATAGAAAGTCCTCTTAAGGAAGGTTATTACATAGTTCGTAGGTACGTACGCGGCAGCAGTAGCAGATTTTACATGAGATTGATCGTGAAAGAAACTGTGTAGGATCACCTCCAATCCAGCACCACCCATACTTTTTAACCAACCTCAATAAAAGGAGGTGGGTCTCAATTCATTCAATATTAATTAATTTAATGACTACGTTATAAAGAAATCCTGCGTGCAAAATTTTAGCTAGGTACAAACGTATAAAACTGGCTACTGACTCTCTCAGTTAGTCAGGACATGTAGTTGTGCCAGTTATGTAATACAATTATGATCGCTTGTACCAACCGGTAAATAACATCACTGACCACAACATCACAGTACCTTTTAATCCCAAAGTCAAAGAGCATCAGAAAAGGCAAGTAATTGTATGATCTTAGTTAATAAAAGAAGGAAATAAGGCTTATTTCCCTGTAATTATATAGCATTCGTGATGAGGAAATATATTTTATCCGAATTTCCTCATTACTGTAATGGATCTGCGTTACGTGAATGTCCAACGTTTACCGCGTACGATCGCGAAGTGGAAATATTGTGTACTTGCTGGTCCGACAAATGTTTATCTGGAACGTATTTAATGCTCTAACCGCCTTACTAATAAAAATATTATAATTAGACTCGCTTTCAATCAAATGCATAAAGTAGTAGTTGTAACATAATATGTTATACATGTACATACATACTATGTAAGTACTCTATAGACAGATAAATTGTTAAGGATTCATGTAATGAATAATACAATTCGTGGTGTAGGAAAAAGCGATTAGAAAATAGTCTTTTATTTATTATTAGTAGCTGACTACTAGGATAGCATCAATATTAAAGTGTTTACTATAAAACAAAAACATCCCGTATACAAAGAATGATGATGGTTTCAACTCGCAGCTCGCATCGAGAAACCACAAAAACCAGATGATATATGATGATCCCAGCCGGCTCATCACATCAATTATTCACAATATTGAATGCTCACGGACTGGGCCGCCGAGGCGCAAATAACCGAAAATGAGTAAATGTGTAATCTTACGTCCTTATGCAAAATTAGCAACCGCTCACGGCTACGCTTTCGTGGAATTGGAAATATTGGATTGGATAAAAATCATCTTTTTTTCTTATCCAGTCTGTAATTCAACGTATCATGAAAAATATCTTAATATGAAAATAATCGTCACCATTATCATCGTACCGCTGACTGTCGGAATACTTCACACACCTTTGGGAACATTATCCACTCAAACGTCCGAGCGACCATAGTGGCCCAAAACTATTTAGCGTCTAACGTTCAGATAACCATGTTGGCCCAGCCGACTAGTGTACTATAAACGAGTTTTTATCTGTACCAGATGGTTAGGATCTGTATGGATGTTGTACCAAGATAGTCTGTATTAAAAAACGCGTCGATTGATATGTCAAACATTGTACACCCGGTAACAGCCAACATTGAAAAAAAAATGTAAATTATTGTTGTAAATTCCCAAAATACTTAGAACACAGAATAATACCCCATTACGTTACCGAAAGACTCCAATGAGATAAAATGTTCCCAACTGGCTCAGCGTATCAATTATTCACAAATAGAGGAAGGCCGCGGTCCGAGCGATCCTATTGGGCTGCGCCGCTGATATAGTCTTATTATAACAACCCATTGAATCGGGAAAACTTGAGATAATTATAGACAATATTATTATTGATTTAGGTACACTTAATAGGGTACCGAGCCACCGAGTTATCAATCAATATATATAAAACTCTTGCGTTACTGAGTGACTGATAGATAATATATAGCCGAAACTACTGAACGTAAGAAGCTGAAATTTGGCATGTACTTATTATGTTCCTCGGGGGTGTGGGGAGCACTAAAAGATGATTTTTGAAAATTAACTAAATTAATGAATTAGATAATGAGATGGATCCATTGTAATAAATAGCCAAAAAAATAGAGCCTTTACGTCTATATGATTCTGAATAACGTACTACGTCGTTAGCTACATCGAATCATATGCGTCGTAGTACTATATTAGCTACGTCGTAGCATAAGCAACGTAGATCGTAGCAGCGTCAGGCGCAAGCGATCATTTTGTAGAATTGCGATTTATTTTCTTTAATTCCCAAACATTCCATTATACCAAACAAAAATATTTAATGTGCCCTAAACCTTACTCGCAGAAGGCCACCACTGACAGGATGGCGGTCAAAAAAATAACATTATAATCTAATAATGAAAAAGATTTCAAGGTTCATTCTTTATGGTTCTTTCAAATAAAATAAGAATTTTAGTAATCGGTTGATAAAACGAATTAAAAACCAATTCCTTTTAGATAGCCGGACAATAAGTAATAAAAAACATTGTTACAAATTGAATAAACCGCAATTACCAGTATATACAACAACTTCGAAGCCTAATCGACATGTAATGGCTCCCACAAGTTCATCATTCCAATTATTTATTCATAATGGTAAGTGTAAGTAGCCTGTGTGCCAGTAACAAGGCGCAAATGGACGGGGCCTGCGTTCCGAGCAAATCCCGCGGGACTGCGCCGTGCGTCTTCATACAATACTAACTACCTAGATTGTAAAATGATATGAGATGCTTTGCACACAGTGGTATTTTAGAAACCACTGAATGTGACTAGGGTAATATGTAAAGCTATTTTTTAAATTTGAGTTAAGAAAACGAAAGCTGAAAAATATTTTTTGTTAGCATTTTAAATTACAAAAAAAGGACTCTAGAACTTCCCAAAAGTTAAGTCATATTCTTTCAAAAGTTTCAGGTATTCCAGCAAAATGTTACTAGCCAGTTAACAGGCCATCTTCAAGGATCAAGAGGTATTAAAACAAGGGAATCATGTCAATATTGTCATTGAATACAATGGATTGTAAAACGGAGCACGAGTATTTAATTAGCCCTTTATATTAAACAACACCGAAAGCGACGACGAGGGAACCGACGAGTGGTCGGTCAAAATTTTCAACGTTAATATACCACCGTAGTTTGCAGTTGCGGTAATGGAGCCGTGAACTGTGACGTCCGTGACACTTCGTCACCGGCACAGGAGCTGCGGGTGACCGTTTAAAACTTTCCGGAACACGTCACGACCGTTTGTGTGTAAGGCTCTGACTACACAACACAATGTAGTGTAATGTGTATTTAACAGTAAATTCAAATACGTTTTATACGTTTACTAGATAATAACGTTACTAAAATAAAAACTAAATGATTTGGTGTCGTGGGACACCAGGTAGGAACGAAGTTCCTTCGGCTACTGTCGCGCCTGCGCACGTCTCATTTAACGCTTCTATTCCACGCATTTTTTCTTACGGTTTTACTATCACATATTTTTCAGTTCGGTCGCCGCAGCAAAACCTATCCCCTCCAAGCCTGCCGTAAGGAACTTCGTTCCAATATTCTTCTTTACTTTCTTGTTTTATGAAATTTCCGCCTACGTCTGCTACGCTGCTACGAGCTACGTATATTTGCTACGACGTAGCTAACATGGTAATTTGTTACTAAGAACCGCGTAGGTAGACTAATTCCCGGTCTCGACATTTATTTATCAATATTCTTTACAAGTTACCTTGCGACTGTAGAAAAGTTCCCTACTAACCTTACCTATTGTGTTTTTACCTACTAACTTTATCAGAGGTAGGATATTGGAAACGTCCATAAAATGATATTATCACCTCGTACATGCAGCACGCGCCTGTCTGTATGAACACATAATCTCAAAAATTACTATGTACCGTTTCTAACGACTTATACGAATAGTTTCACGTGCAAGGTTTAGGCGTATGTGGTTAACATGACAAGATGTATAAAATGCCAAAAAAAAGAGCATTTTGCACGGGTTTTCATCATGATTTTATTAATGTATTTTCAGAATACATCATCAGATATTTATAGGAGTCACATACCAATAGTATACCAATTCCAGACAAAAAAATGTAACCAATTTTATATCTTTAACGGACTTTCTCTTTAAAATAATCGATTGAACATCAATAGTTGAAACCAAACAATTTTCCCTTTCCAACTTTATGACTTTATACTTTATTCTTAAACTTTTAAACAGTTTCAGTTCTCCCGAAGAATCATTTTACTCAACTTGTGTAATATAACAAAACTGTGTACAGAGCCTTATTGAGTAGTACACCCCTGTTCGCGGGTATGACGTCGTGGCGTTCAAGATGCGAAAGCAATTTAAGTTTAAACAATAGCTATGCTGCCACAGAGCAATGGAATATCACTCTTGACACGAAACAATAGAGCTTATAACACGTTGCCATGTTGTGACAGCTACAAATGGTTATGCTTCAGGGTAGCGTACAATTCTCGTAGTGTCAACGTACACAGCGCGGGCGGATGTTTTGACGGCTGTGTTTTCATAATCCACTGTGAACTGATCCTTGTGAATTGTTAAGTGATATCAAATTTGCAACATGTGACGTACAGTTCTAGTGATGTAAACGTCGCAGACTTGATTGTGACGTTAAAAATGGCCAATGTCAAAAAGTTGCTCGTATCAATGCATAATACCAACATAAAATCTAGAAAAATATGGTATACTAGTTTTTGCTTGTGGCTTGACCCGCGTGACCAAGACACAGGGAATCTTAGAGTTGAGATATTAATTTCATGTATTTATAATTCCACGCTACTTTACTATGCCCCACTTGCACGAAGTCTAACATAGACTTGGTTGTATTTTTCAACTTTGAAACTCAGATCATCGTCCGCAAGGGACGCCGGTGTAATTCGTTACGATGCATGCAATACGTGACCATGCATAAATCATCGTTTCCCTTTAAGGGGCTATTTTGCAGGACGCGGCAGACGACACACAGTGATAGTATTTGACTGAACAGAAGAAAGCATTAACAACCCCGTAGCCTAGTTGGTAGTCGCCCTGTCTGGAAAGCGAGGGGTGCCGAGTTCAATTTCCGGCCGGGACAGACATTTATGTGTCAGATAAGTGTTCGTTTTCGGATCATGCGTGTAGTGATGTGTTATTTGTGTTGGCCATGTCACCTGCGACGCAAGGAATTCCATACAGTATGAGTGTGTAAGCTTTTATTTTAGCACGAGCTGTGCCCGCGACTTCGTTCGCGTGGAATTTAATAAAAAAATCGAATAAAAAAAGTAGCCTAAGTTACTCCTCATGACATCAGCTATCTGCCAGTGAAAGTCCCGTCAAAATCGGTCCAGCCATTTCAGAGTTTAGCCGGAACAAACAGACAGACAGACAAACAAAAAATGTAAAAAATGTTATTTTGGTGTATGTACCGTATACATATTCATATACATGTAGTAAAAAACGGTGTTTTTAATATCACAAGCAGACACTTCAATTTTATTTATTTGTATAGATTTATCGTTTATTTTACGGTATTTATTTGTACGGCAGTTATGGGCGTATGTATGTTGGTTCGATACAAAAAAGTACCTTAAAGTAATACTGAATGCCGCCTTTTGGAACACATTTGCCGTTTGTCGTTGGTATCGTCTGTCGCGTTTTACGGAATGGCACCTTTAGAGGATAGGGTAGCATTGATGCTTGCCATATAAATAAAGGTACTCGTATATTCGGGTTTGGTTCATAACATCCACATTTCATGCTGACGAAACAAAAATGTAAATTTCAGCGGCTGATCAATATGTACCTCTGGAGAGAAAATTCAGAATGATTACTTAAGTTAAGTTACTTACTACTAGGTTACTACTACTTACTAAGTTACTACTACTTTGATTAAGTTAAGTTAAGGCTTCAACTGCTTCAAGTTACTAAACAATGTCGTTAGTGACTTGTTTCAAATTGTCTTGGGTTTTTTTTTATTCAAACGTATTTCAAAGTATGGGCACGAAATAAAATAGTATTTCGTTCAATGTATCAGCGAAAAAAATGCGGCTATTAATACACATTATTTAAATGCCACATAACACATAAATAATTAAGTAATTGAGAAGTATCAAATTGTAAATAAAGAAAATATTGTATCTTAAAATACGAATATATATACATAATTATGTATTTCTTCTGTGCGTGTGTATTTAATTAAACTCCTAAACGGCTGTACCGATTTGGTTGAAATTTTTTGTGTCTTCAGGTGGATCTGAGAGTGGTTCAGATTCACAATTTAACCCGGTAGGTGGCGTTGCTGTCAATGTGTCACCAAATTTAATTATTAATTATGAAGCGGTACGAAGTTCGCTGAGACAGATTTCGCATAAATATTTGCAATACTCGTAGTAACACAACTTACATATACATACATATTAAACCTACCTACACAAATATAATCGATGCAATTAGTGTAATATGCATTTATAGGTAAATACCCATAAGTCCATAATTAGAGGATGTAACACAATAGCTGACGGCAGTGGGGAGCGGACCCCACGCAGTATGAAATCAAATACATTCGTCGGGTTTGGACAATGTAGCGAATTTAATAATAGTCTGCTGTGTTCACATTTGCGTTAAACAATGATATATTTTTCATACGTATAATGGTTTTTGTTTATTTACATTCCGAAGATTAGAAAATAATCGACACAATCGAATTTTTTGTTTTAGTTGCTGCTTCAATGTCGATTTAACCCTCTCAGGGGTAGGCAAAATCATTTCTTAGCTTAGGTAGGTACGTCTCCTAGGTCATTTTTTCTCATAATTATGTAATTCATTGGTCAATAAGTTTTCGAGATTTCGTGTGAATAATTTAAAGTTGATAAGCAATCATTGTAACTTTATTAGTTATTGTTTTAAGTTTTAAACTTATGTCTTGTTACAAAACTTTACCTTTACAACAACATTAACACAAAATTTAATCATTTAATTTTTATTTAAATTATTAAATTTTGTTTAAATATTTTTACTGTTTCAATGTTTACCAAATTAACACATTCGCTGCGTCAATCGTAATTTTCATTAAAAAAATAGCGTATACTGAGCACGTATACGTCGCATCGAACTCACACTCTGTGTCCGAACATATTATATTTCCATACAACGTCGGCCATTACTCGTATTAACATATCCAAGTTTCTAAGTTCCTACAAGACTCCGTTATAAACTTCCAACTGCGCCAAGTGTTACTATAGACCATAGTGTTAGGATATCATTATCCTCATAAGCTTTGCTTTGCTTCCTGTGCTAAGCTGCCAACTATATTGGTCGTATGGGAATTGATTGAAGGCGAAGTGTTTTATACGAAAGCTTATTAACGCGAGTACGTACGTACGTACGTATCGATAATTTTGCCTCTTGTGAATTAGTTTCACATTTAAACAGATAATTCCCTAATAAAAACGTAAATGATACGAAACGTATCGAATTTATTTTTTATCACAAATGTCGCCATCGCCATAACAAATTTCTACAGTGAATGGTCGAGGAAGAAGCAACCGCAAGAAACTTCCAAATATATTGTTTTCTCCAGATGTTTTTTATAGAAATCACTTATTATTACTAAAGGTATTGTTAAACTATTATAACGTTTGTTATAAAAATTCCTTTGACCTTAGGTTTAATCTTTTTTATACGATGCTAACTCAGATTATTATCAAACAAAAGGGATGCTAAGTTAATCCTTGACAACAATTCCACCTGATGTTAAAAGGCGATAATGTCCAAAGATGGTAAGCGTATTAACTTATTAAATACCTATTCACACTACTCTTAAATTTACAGTACCTATGGCCTTTGTGTTATTATTGTCAGAAATACCTTTCAAATATTATTATGCTTTTATTCCATAACAAAACCGTTATAGCATAAGGCTGATCTCTTTATAAGCGCGCCGCAGACAAAACTCTCAACTATAAATCCTACGTAAATTGAGTGCAGGTGTCGTGATTCGCGCAGAGCCGTCTTAGCTAATGTGTTTACCCTATTATATCAAAAGCTTTTCCATCCATTACAAAACGACCCGCTAACGTATCAACCCGAGAAGGGGAAAATATGAAACACATCAGACCCAAGGGTTCTTCATAACTGGTGACGTTCCCGTTCTTCGGCAGGAAGATTTTCGCCAAACATAGCTGGAGTCGACGAGTTTGCATTAAGTTTTATTACTTCGCTGCTCTTGTAAATTATAGGTGTAATATGCGAGAGACGCTTCTAGTGAGACTGAGATATTTTCCTTGGGAAAACGATAAAAATGTTTCCCGGGGAATTTCGGTGGAGTATTTGAAATGTTTACGCGCTGATTCGCGGACGGTAGCATTGTACTAGTTATGTTCGCTGGGACCGTTGCGAGTTCCAGACCGCATATAAAATTAATGTTGGCTTCTTTGCAACTTAAGCTCTTATTGTGCTATGTTGTTCGAGCAATAAATTTACTAGAACTTAGTGGAACTGAAAAGTAGCAAAATGTAACAAAAACTGCATACATTTCTTTCTTGTTTGATATTTTAATTTTATTTTGCTAACAACGGTTGAAAAACATGTTTGTTCGAAGCGCTTATCGTGAGCTTAACGCGACGATATGCCTTTGGTTTTGGTGCGTGGGTGGTAGTGACCTCTTAAAATTGTACCACACTCATATTAGGTCTCAATTATAGTCAGACATATAAAATAGCACTGAATTTTTACAATTAATAAATCGATTTTTCAAATACATGCATAGAATAAGACTCAAATGGGGATTAGGATTGTTAGTCCTGTTAGCAGATGGTGTTAGAACATTAGTTGGTTAGTTTGTTTTTTTACTGAGTTAGTACTGAGATAGTAAGTAATTGAATGGTTAATTGTTATTAAAAGTAAAATAATATATTTAAAAAAAAACTAAATACACGCTTTCAGAAACTTACATTATACAGCACTAGCACTGCATTAAAAACCCCAAAAATATATTAAATTAGTCACTTTTCTACAAATCAAAGAAAACTTATGCGACAATAATCCACACAAACAAAAAATAAAATTGTCACTCGTCACATAAATCTTTACAGCATAATCTAATAAAGGTATTCTGCTATTACACACATATTAAAAAAATAATATACGTGGCTTGGTCGCGTAATATTCGTGTTTGTAATAATAAGTGACCCAGCTTAGCGGTACATCCGACATTTTTTTTGCTCGCTTGCAAATATTTCGGTCCGGCGCTTGGACAAAAAAAAGTACGCCCAAACTCGACAACACCTGGTTTCGGCGAAAATTCGCAATCGCGAACCGGTGCCTGGAACGAATTGACCGACGTGGATTGCCGGCGGAACGTAATGACGTCGCTATGGAATATACATATGCGGGTTTTGGAAAAAACTGGTTAGGAATTTAAAAATGTTTTCCGCGTTTGGTGTTCCAAAGGCGGCGATCGTCAACGTTAACACAGAGTTTGGAAAAACAGCAAGGGGTTTAAAATATTGCTATAAAGATTTGTCACGATCTAATCTCCGCATGCACGGTGAAGGTATAATTATCTAGTCAGATGAAGTATAATTATACGTATTTGTATGTAAAAATTGAAGAATTTGAAAAATTCTTACCTAACATTCATTTCATTCATTTGGTTTCCCTGTAATTATCATTTGGGGTAGAAATAGAAAGATTTACCGTATTTTTAGCCTTTAACCTAAAAGGCTTAATTGTACTAATAGTTAATCAGTGGTGATCATAGCGATAATAAGGTAATTTGAGCCTCACACTGCCCACACCGGCAAGGGGCCAAGGATTCGAATGTCCTAATTTTCAAATTTTCTGTCGCACCACTGGCCAACTGGCGATTTCTAATATAGTCATCTTAATATGATTGTCAAAGATGTGGAAACCCTGCTTCTCTGCAATAACACGCTCAGGATTGTCTCCCGACGAGGAAACTCCTCACCTGTTAACCTCCGTGACGTGAAACTTTATATACTCATTTTAATTATGATAGCTCATTCTGAAGCTCGCTATGATATGCTACTTGTAAGGTCGCTTACAGATATATGAACTCCTGAACGATTACCAGTCCAGTCACTTTTATGATTTTAACTGCACTATCTAATAGACGCGTTCAACTTGTTATTCATTAATAAAGATACTGTGAAAGTTTCTCCTTATTTTAATATCTATGGAATTTGTTACAATAAAAAAACAATATATAACCAAATAGCGGTGCAACAGAAGATATGAGGATATCAATAAAGTACTAGCGAATATAGTCTTTGCACGTACGCCAAAAAATGCCAGTCCCGAACACATTCACTTTAGGCACAAACTCGACATACCGGACCGCCGCGCGCCGCCCGGAACGAATTGACTAGCGCGGGTTACCGGTTCACGGAAATACTCGTAAAATCGGAATTTTTCACATATCCACGTACCTACCTATTTGAATTCCGATGACGTGGTAATGCAAAAAAGTAGTAATAAAAAAATCTATATTGCGATCACGTGGTGAACTGTTTTGCGCGCTACACGCCGAATAAAGGTTTGAGGGTTCGTTTCCCGGTCGAGGCAGCCAGAAAATATATTTACGGGTTGGTATTTATTATGTGTTACTTTTACGTCTCGATTCTCCATCTCCATTCATTCTCCATCCGCAACACAAATATTTTCAGTGTAGGAAGATAAGTGCATTATTACAGGTATACTTATATCTTTCTTCTTTTCTGCCTGCAATGCATTGGTGATGCCAACGTTTTTACAAAAAATGTCAAGATATTATTATGATTTATACGTAATGATGGTAAATGGACCTTTAAACGAGAATCTAGGAAACGGTTCCAAAGATTTTCATGAAATTTAGTATGCAGGGGGTTTTGGGGGCGATAAATCGATCTGGATATTTTTATTTTTAGAAAACCTCGTTTTATCCGTGTTTTCAGTCAATGAAAAACTGTTACAATATCATTATAATACGAAGGTAAACTTCGCCACCAGGTGGGAAATCGGTCCAGAAAAAAAACCGAGTAAAGATCGGTCATACAGGTACTATAATAATAATCGTAGGGGGTTTTAGGTACTTTGTTTTCGTCAAATTTAAAGTATCCGTCTGAACATTCACACAATTTT
Source organism: Ochlodes sylvanus (assembly GCA_905404295.2). Classification (NCBI taxonomy): domain Eukaryota; kingdom Metazoa; phylum Arthropoda; class Insecta; order Lepidoptera; family Hesperiidae; genus Ochlodes; species Ochlodes sylvanus. Next base: position 11,133,809 of record FR990132.1, on the reverse strand, counting down.
CAAATGTGGTTACTAACACATACTCGGTTCCCCGAATCATAACTAGTTCTTAATTTAAAATAACAATGGAATCAAATAACAGGTCCACAAACGTTCATATCACAAGCGAAGCGCTCCGCAGCAGCACATTGTCCGAGTGCCACGTAACCGACAACGTCCATTCATCCCGTGTCCGGGCGCAACGTAATGAGGGCACGCCGGATGCGTTCACCCCTCAACGGGCGGCGCATCAACGTGTGTGCCGTGTTCCTATTGTGGTGGAATCCGACACGATCTAGTTAACTTTGGCTCATGGTAACCTGATAATCTTGCGTAATTAAAGCTCGCAAGTTTTTGGCGCAATGGCCGGCTTCAACCGATTAATGGCCCACTACTGAGCACGAGTCTCCCCTCATACCAGACGAGGCCACATACTCCAACATACTCCACCACGCTGCTCTAGTGCGGATTGGTGGAGGGGACAGTGGGCAACCCAAGTGACGGAATTTTTTATGCGACCCGAAAGCATCCATCGTATGTTACCAAATGGTAACAACTGATACCGACGGCTTTACGTTCCCTCCGAAGCATGGAAGCGCCCAATACATTTTGACGCTACCGGTTACCCGTCCAACCGCGGCCGCTGTTGCTTAGCTTTTATCATACATGGGCGGCAGCGGAAGGGTGATGCCGCATGCATGCATCCGTAAAAAAACTATGTTTGCAAGCTTTTTTGTATAAGAGAGATGGGCAAACAGGCATATGGCCCACCTGATGGTAAGTGGTCACCGTCGCCTATGGACACATGCAACATCACAGGAGTTGCAGGTGCGTTGCCGGCCCTGAAAAAAACAACAGCAACAACAAACAGCTGTAACTTTCGAATGCCTCAAGTGTAATTTCTTCTCGAAATAAAATAATAGGCTTCTAGTCGTCAATGCTAATGGCATTGTCTATGCCGGGAACATTCTTGAAAATATTTTTTGTCAAAGGCTTTTGCCAAATGCTTTTTGCCTTTGACAAACATTTTTTATGCCCTTTGTTTAACAAAGGGCTATTTTTCATTTCATTTTATAGACTATATCACGAAATAACTGATGAAAATCATTTATCCGACGTTGGCCGCAGCGCGTAACGAAGCCCAGGCCGGATGAAACCCGGTCATACTTCCCGAGTATTTTGGACGACGTATCACGGCATCACGAATATTGTGCCGGAACTAAAGACCAGAGACCTTATGCGAAAAAGATGACATCTATTTTAATATTACAATAGGTATTTATTTATGTATCGTTTGTTTACTTTTAACTTTAAATTTGGGTTAGTTTTTTTTATAAATTTCTAATATAACGACGACGAACGTCAACAAACGACAAACATTATTTTTATTTGAATTTTGGAACCAACAAATCACGTCAATTTATGGACGGTTTCACACCAAAAAACTTTGCCAATGTTATTTTTCTTTGTTTCATTAAACGATACACACTAAATAAAAACCACTGACACCACTTTCAAAGTGGTACGCTTGCCTAGAAACTGGCGTGAAATGTGACATTCTTTTATAAAGAGGCAGTGCAACGTAACTGACAGCTCGCTGAGCAAAGCCCATAACGAGGCCACGGCGGAAGTGAGCGCGGCACGGACGATACTTCCGCGAGCGCCGCAGACGACATAATTATCACGTCAATGTGGATGCGGTGTTTCTATTAAAAGGGTTGTCAAATTATTTAAATTTCTTATGAATTTTATTTATTTGTGTTATTATTAAATCAATATTGAGTGATGACGACATTCGTTATTATTTTGTTTATTAATTCCCATTGTCACATATTAGCCAAGTTATATACATACATACATACATTTATCTGAAACAAAACTTCAGTAATTTTTCAATCTATTTGTAATTTTTGCTAGATTATCATCATTGCAACTCATAAGTGCCCCAATCCTGGGCTCGTATAGGCAGGCAGGCAAGCAGTCCCCATTTGAGTCTTGTTCTAATTCGGTCATAGTTGCCAAGGGCAGCAGCGGAAGGTGCTGCATGCTCGTTTGCTACCTGATTCCATAAAAAGCGAGGTACATGTACTATTATGCATACTCCAAATATAGTATAAACAACACTTACTGAACATTAAAACAACTATCAATAAATCAATACTTGAACCTGCAATCAAAAATATCTTAACCAACCTTTCACTCGTAATTAGGCAACCAAACTAAGACCTACTTCAGATAAAAAAAGCTTAAAAATGATCACTCATTTTTGCAAAAACATATAAATAATAAAATAAATATGTTTTGTGATAACCCTACCTTGAGAACTACACGGTACAGTGACGTGTAGCGCTTGCCGGCTACGACGACAGATGCCACTGTCATTGTACTACCAGCATGACATACGAACGGCACTTTGTCCAGTAAAGGTCCTATGCACAAGACGGACAATCGATTTCCAACCACTTGAGAAATCTGTACATAATTATATTAATGTGTGAAGCGAAATCTTTGTTTTGTAACCCTTTTTACGAAAGTCACGCGAACGGAACAGTAGCTATTTTTGGTTCAGATAAAGTTTATATGGAGAAATATTACATAAGGCTAATATTTTTATGTAATGTGCATTAAATGAACATTGAATTAATAAAGAAAGTATAAGTTACTACGAAAGTATAAGAAAGTATAAGTATAAATTACTCGTATAAGTTACTACGTGACATGACGTTTGAAATAGTATGTACGTTCAATGTGTCGATGTACAATTGTGAAATAACCTTTTAACACAGAAGTCTAATTTCGAGCTCCGAGTGGGTTACAAGTATAATATACATAAAAACGCTATTATCAACGACTAATAAACATTTGATCAACGAAACATTGTAACCGCGAACCAATCTAATTGATAATTCATCCATTATCGTCGTAAATACGTACACACACATCGATGTTCACAGAATCCCTACCATGTATCGAATTACTACAAAAACCAGCCAAAGGCGTGTCAGGCTTCGCACAGCGGGGTTTCGTAGATGTAAGTTCACCGATTTCTGATTCATTACCTTCTTAAGCCTTGTCATATCTTTCCTAGATGAAAGTAGGGGTAAACAACAATATTTTAAAGCTTAATATTTTCTTAATGGTTCTCAATATCCGCACTATAATTGAACGACTAAGCACATCCAATTATACCCAATTGTCATGTCATGGGTGAAAAAATAAAAGTGGGTACCGTAGAAGTTTTCGTGAGGCCAACGTTAAAATCACTTGCTATAATTTCTTTTTATATTTTTTATATATTATATATTACGACGAATGTGTGTGACGTTTCTATTCGATAAATAGGAGTAAGTATTATAGGTAATAGGTAGGTAGATAATCGTCATTTCCGTCCTAAATATATTGACAGAGAAAACCCATAGGCATAAGTCTGTCCATTGTGAATTTACGAGTATATGTAAGATAGTACATACAAATAAACAATTAAAAAAACAAAAACCTACCAATTAACACAAAATAAACAAATTAATCCAACAAGAACACACGACAACATTTAATTATGAGTGTCGTAGCTATAAATTGTTGCAAATTTATCACACGAGGGAATCTATGACGTCAAAGCTAAAAGTGGATTTATGTCAATGTCTACAAACGGAAATAGAGCGAGTGCATTTGAGTGGAAATAGGTACAAATGTAAAAATAGACTTACCCCACCCGTACAAATGTAAAAATAGATTTATCCCGCCCGTAAAATTGTATAACGTAGTGAAAGATAAGTAGATATTAGATAATGTTACATGTGACAAGAAGCAAAGTAACTTATAATAAGTGAAAAATAAAAAATAACCTTTCATAAAAAAAATATCATTATGATTTTTTTGTGGTCGTACAAGAATCGCAATATTATCGGAACTTGAAGAAGAGGCAAATATAAAGTTAAAAAAATTATTAAGTCTCTCGCAACATGTTTGTTATTAACTACTGAATAGAATTCTTTATTAGAGATTGACTAATGATGACATGTATTAGATAGATAAACTTTTTATTTGTACAAAAATAAATATACAGCTATACATTGCAAAAAGGCGGCCTTTTTGATAAGCATCTATCTCTTTCAGGCAACTGGGGCAATGGGATACTGGTGACAAAAAGGAACAGTGCTTTTGCCTTTTTTAACATAATAATGTTTTAAAGCGGATAGATTAGGAAGAAATCGTCAATAGCTGTTTATTATAAACATATTTTGTATTTGTTTGTTTGCTTAATATTTTTTTTATTTGATTGCCTTAAGAAATATCAATTTAACACTTTCATATTTACGTTTTAATGTATACTTAGAAATTAATGAAGCAGTAATAGCCGTGTGGTTGAACGTTGGACTGCCGAGTCGGAGGGTCCGGGTTCAAACCCCGCACGCACCACTAATTTTCAAAAATTATGTGCGTATTAATATTTAATTATCACTTGCTTCGGTGAAGGAAAACATCGTGAGGAAACCTGCACACCTGAGAGTTCTCCATATTGTTCTCAAAGGTGTGTAAAGTCCGCCAATCCGCACTTGGCCAGCGTGGTGGACTATGGCCTATACCCCTCACACTGTGAGAGTAGACCCGTGCCCAGCAGTGGGACAGTTATGGGTTGTGACGATGGTGGATGGATGACTACAACCCATTAATGGCCCACTACTGAGCACGGGTCTCTCCTCATACCTGAGGAGGCCTAGAGCATACTCCACCACGCTGCTCCAGTGCGGATTGGTGGAGGGGTTAGTGGCCAACCCAAGTGTCGGAAATTTTAAGCCGCCCGAAGGTATCCGACATGGCTTAACGACTGCTACCAAATGATAACAACCGGGACCGACGGCTTTACGTGCCCTCCGAAGCACGGAAGCGCTCAAGAAATTTTTGCCACTAGCGGTCACCCATACGACGATGATGATGATGATGTATACTTAGAAGTTTCAAAGAAATCACACAAAAATTCGGCATACACGCGGTGTGAAAATAGGTGTGAATCTAAATATCAACTTTCACGGTATTCGTCGCACGAACTTAGCGTGCATAATTCAATGAATTTCAGATTCCGACGAAACACACTTAAAGAGCTTTTATCCCCAACACAGACGAGGAAAAGCCTTATGACATTGTTTGAATAACGAAATAGAAATTTATGTACTGAAAATTTTAGTCAACTGTCACAACTCACGAGCTCTAAAGTAAATATAGAAACTTAAAATAGAGGTAGAGCAAATCAAATCAAAATAAATTATTCAAACGCATCCGTATAAATTGGTTGCGAAAATCCATCTATAAGATTTGCGACTATTGCTTTTACACAGACAGACAAAGACTTTTATAACTAATAATATAAAGACTTGTTATAGCGACATATTATTTATAGATATTTTACTAATCGACCATCACACATTTTGCATTTTATTTTTAAAATTCACACAAATATAAATGAAAAGAATAAAATGTTACACTTAAAATAAATATTTTCTGTATGAAATAGATACTTACGTGTTTAAGTATATTTCAAGGGCATAAGAAACCGTTATCAAATTGCCATAATTATTTTCGTATGTAGGTAAATAAATTGCGTGATATAATGTACATTATCAAGTACCGTGCATCGTGTACATACATTATTATGTATATTTGTTTGGCCTTATGGTTAGCTGGTAGAGAATGCAATTAGCACTAAGCTCACCATTTGCACCGTAATATAATTATTATGTTGTTTAAATAAATAAATACACACAGAATTACATTGCATACATAAATAATTACATCATTATGTAACGATTCAAAGAAACATACACAACAACCCTGATTGTCTCCCTTACCTACCTTGCAAAAAACTCAAAGTAGGTCGCTAAAAAAACTAGTTTATCTTCGTAATTTTAATTCATTTTATTCCTCTTCACAATAATACATTGGTCTGACTAAACTCATAAAACTCGAGTTAAAATCAAATCCTTTTGACAAAGTCAGATGAGATTGGTAGTAAAAACTTTATTCGCTGTATTGTCGTAAAATCCGCTTTGAATATTTATCATCCAACCATAAACTGAGATTAAACTATCGTCATTTATTGCACACGAATAAAAAGTATTTCGAGGAGTAGAGAAAGGGGTAATAGGTGAAATAAAAAGTTGAAGTTTTGGGGTTAAAATTATGACATCTACTAAGATTAGTGCTGCACCGCAAGAAACACTCTTAAATCGTTCAACACTTAACACAAAATCTCGAAAACTACTTGATCTATGAAGATGAAATATAGCAGGAAGTTAGTGTATTAGTAGAAGACGCCATATAAGAACGGGCTTTGTCTTATTTCAACCTCAAGATACAAGGTAAACACGCGCAGTAAAGTTTGTCTGAAATTGTGCTGGTTTTAAAATGGGCACTATGAAAATTGAAACATATTTGCGGTTCTGATTATAAATAATGAAACACCTTCTAGGAAGAAAAAAGGAAGCAACTTTGTTCTAAACTCAGTTTACTATTTAGTTAGGATATTCTTCGTATAGGTAGGTACCACTGACAGCGTGACGAGTAGGTACATACATATATAAATCACGTTGTTGTCTCGTTAGTTGACTGTATTAAAAAGATAACAATACAAAAACACAACGTAACGCCGGGAGCGCGTTCAAAAATAGCACATTTACAACTCCACTATCTGAAGAGACGCACTCAAATTATTCCCATTCGTACCCAATTAATACGAGCGCCGCTCTCACGAAGCGACGTTTTACATCAAAGCGTGAAATTGTAGACCGTGCCTCCACGTCAAGGGGATATTATTACCTGAAACAAAACAAAATGAACGTCATTACGCGTATGTTAAAGGCGTACAGTGGAAGTGGGATTTTTCGACGTGATGTCATGTTTACAACGTAATAATAATATAATGAAGATTGTATTATTGTACACTCCAATATTAGTAAATTTAGGTAGTTACGTATAATAATGATTAAAACAGCATTTTAAAGTAATTCTTTAATGGGCAATTTCATTCTTTTCATTGTATTTTAGCCATCGCTTCCTTATTGCCAATTATTGCTTTCATTGTTGTCCATGAGCACTGGTGATTATTTATTATCAGGTGACCTGGTTGCTAGTCTGCCTGCAAAGGCGTAAAAAAATAATGCATAGCAACTGTCAAAAAGTGTCATAACTACAATAATAATGTTAATTTTCACTTTAACTAAGTATTAACTTATCGAGAGACTGTGGATAGATGCATAGAATATTGTTACAAAACTTTAGCGAGTTAAAATAAGGACTCATTTAGCAAAACGCGATTAAATTTCAAGGATATAACTATCACATCAGATATAAATTACAGCGTAGGATTAAATAGTTAATATCAAAAACACTAGCACTTAACAATATATAAAATGTTAACGTTTTATATATATAACAATATATAAAATGTTAAAGTTTTATATATTGTATACACACTTGATCTTCGGTGTCTTAAAAATTTTACACGAGACAAAAAAATATATATTTTAGTTTTAATTTATGTTAATGTAAGTATTTTGTCAATATTAGATTTATGCACGACATTTCTTCTTCTAATACCGTTCGCAAAGGTTTTATTATTGAGAAGAAACGGCAAACGAAACTACTTTATTAAATGTACCAGTCACAGAGTCAGTTTGTAACCTACGTGTAAGTGTAACTAGTCTCGACCATTTGTGCCATATTTGTGTATGCACCATGTAAACATCAATACAAGCCAAACATTGTAAACCGCAACAAAAACGCATGAGTAGCAAACCAACTAGCGCTGTCAAAAGATTATCTCAGTGGCCGGACGCTCACCAATGCTCTGTTTATTTCATCTCCGGCAGGATTAAGCTCCGCATCGAAACAGCAACAGGTGCTCCCTATCCCCCCCTCACCCCCCTTTATCCCTATATCCACTCCCCCTCCACCGCACAAAGTAAGCGCAAGATATAAAATACACCACCCGCTAAACACTGTTTGTACACGTCGTGCCGCGAAAAAGTATACACTAAAATGCACAGCGAAATGCGATGGAACATTCACTATTCAAATAAGCGATAAGTTCGGTTTGCTTGCCTGTTGGGAAATTTTTCATCTGAAAGGAAATATTGTGAGACTGAGTATGTACTCGTATTTTGATATACAATATTTTGGTTGGTAATACTCAATGTTTTTAGAACTAATCGACTACGTGATACCTATATTTTATAGGTTAATTTTCGGAAACATTAAACATTGAAGGCCCTAATCGTTTAAACTTCCACTCAGTAATTTGAGTTTAAATCATAATGCAATTTCTTTTTTTAAATGATTAATTATCACTTAATTCGATAAACGTAAAAGCATCCTTTAAGCTCAAAATTACTTTTATTATTAGTGGTATTAACATAATATCTAACACCTTTAAACGAGCAAAATTTTTGTATATATATAAATATATAATTGGAATCTCGGAATCGGCTCCAACGATTTTCATGAAATTTAGTATATGGGGGTTTCGGGGGCGATAAATCGATCTAGCTAGGAATCATTTTTAGAAAATGTCATTTTATTCGTGTTTTTGAAAATATGACTCTTCCTGACATCTATTGGCGAATAATAATACTACTATACTAATACTAATTGCTTTAACGACACAACAGCAGATGGCGTTGTTAAGTAACACGAAGTCAATGAGTGTTTGCTTTGAGGTTAGACTAAAAAAATCAATTGTTTATTTATATTATTTGTGTCTTCTTAATATTATTATTCGTACTTAAATATAATATGAATATCGGAAAAGGCTCCAACGATTTTCAGTTGAATTTAGTATGCAGTGGATTTCGGAGGCGATAAATCGATTTAAAAAGGTTTCATTTTTAGAAAAGTCGTTTTATTAAATTACGTTGTTATAATAAAAAGCTCGGTCACCCAGGTACTATTTCTTGATATCCAAATAAATTCAATCAATACTTTACGCAAAGTGTTACATAATTATAAGTTTTAGTGAAACATGAAATTTATTTTTACTTTTATACTATTGCTGAAATAAACGTTAAAAAAATATATAATTATAGAGAAATAATCCTGCGTCAGTAGAAAAAGATTATTAAGCAACATTTTACGTCCGAACGTATAAACTCGGAAGAATGTGACGATTTTAAATGAGAGGTCACCTCGGACAGGGTCCGCTATTACCAGCCATAGTCCGAGTTCACACTCAATTGTTCCTTACATCTTTATCCTTAATCTTGTTAGAAGCAATGTTTGTTGGACAAACAAACAGTTTGTCGAAGCAACAAGATACGGATCCTTAGTTTCATGTGTGTTTTTCTTTTGATAGGGTGCTTCGGGACGGACGGAAACAGTCCACTATTGCATTATTTATTACATTTAGTTTACTATTCTTATGTCGATAGCCGATATACGAGCATTTGTGCCACGTAATCGTTGTCATGATACATAATTATGTCATGTGTTGTGTCTGTTTCTTTTTACTGTCCCTTTTTCGCGTCATTTCCGTTTCATCGACTTTCAAATCACAACGATGCTAAAGAAATTTTCCCTTCAAAGCTTTTGCGCCTGATTCCATATCGTTATTGAGAATTTAATTATCCATCTATTCCGTGGTTACAGTTGTCATGGGCGTCAGCCGAAGGGTGGTGCAGGCTCGTTTGCTACCTTCCAAAAAAATCGGCTCTTCTGCTCGTCTTGTTTGCATGTTTCATTCTGTTTCGCTTCGTCTCAATTATGTGAAAGATATATACATATATTACATAATATATGACCTACTTAATATTACATAATTTTAATTACGGACCGTATCTACGTATTTTGCTGTCAAAATAAAATAACAGGGGGTACAGATTAACTTTTTTAATCATATCGTGTCAAACACAACACACGTCGAGTAAGTTATAATGTTTATTCATGTCTCGTATTTCATCGTTGCAATAATCCCCCAAATTATTATCGTAACCGGATACCGGCCCATTACAACACAAACAAAACGACCAAACAATAAAATGTTATGTAAACAGAAATCTTTACAGAGAACTCCCACATCGGCCACAGAACATTTATCGTATAGAAGTGGCAGTACTTACTGAACTAGCCGACAAAAGAGCAGATAAACCATCTGATGACAAGCGGTGGTGGTAGTGCTAAGCAACACCAACGCTACCACAGTGCACTAGTACCATCGAGACTAAGGTGAATGGTACGAATCCTAGCGATCTTTCACGAGAGACACCGCTTGGTATAGCACCACGGGCAGGAGACTTCAGCTTCGACTAGATGATGGAAAAGTTATTCATTTACACAACATAAGAAAAAGCGTTTTAAAAATGTGTATCTACGTAATTTTACTACATACATTACTTTAATTACTTACTCATGGTGATAATACAAAATAGCACAACGGTAATTCAACGAATTTGATATGCTTAATTTCTCATTTCCTGTCCCTCTTTATGTCCTCATAATTGCTTATGGCCATTCTATTTGTTATTTGTACTATGACATTGGCACATTTCACTAATTAGGCATCGATTTGAAAAGGGACTAGACAACATATTGTGTTCTTTGATAGGGAGACGGGACCATTTTGGGTTGACCCTCGGTTCTTGCGTAGCTGATATATTATAGAGAACGAAGCGGTGGTTTTTCCTACAATGGTCGTACACCACTGCCGGTTTGCCATTTCGCTATAATTGATTTCCCTTTTTTACGGATCGGTGGACGCGGTGCGTGACGCGTAGCTCGCTTGAGTCATATAAAATTGGGGTGGGATTGGAGGGTCGGCTGTGTTATATTATTCACGTTGAGGGCACTCTTTTGTGGACTCCAACATTGCCCGGCGCGTTGTAAAAACTACCCTACAAGCGTATTGATAAAAAATAGTGATATATATTTTTTTCTGTCTTTATTTTTGGCAGGGTTTATCCGATCAAAGGCAGTCGAGGATTTATATTTTTTAACCTTATTTTCAGCGTTTGTTTTCAGCCGTTCGGCAAAACATTGATGAATGAATTCTACTTGAAATATTTTTAACTTTTTTCTGATGAGTTTTGCCCGAACCCGTAAAAAAATTTCCGTCGTAACTGTATGAAATATGATATAAAATTTAGCATTTTAAAAAAGGTTATTTTAGAATTTTGTTGATACGACTACAAATAAAAAAAAATGAAAAAATAGAGAAGCTGCGATTATTATGTTTGGATATCCAATGGAAGGGGAAAGGAATCGAAGATAATACCATAAAAAACGATTTTATGAGTTACAATTTCACCTTCTACCTATGATATAAGGTCAGAGATTAGGGCTTTGGGATATGAAATCACACTCGCATACCAAATGTTTCAAACTAGTTATTTAAACCTCATGCAATTAAAGCATTGGTGAATCAGCAGACATGGGTCCCTGGTAATTGCACAAATGCGGTTTAAACCAGAGAATTGCTTTGAATACGTACTGCACGCTCAAGGCCTTCTAAATAACATGAGAAGCCTATATAATTATGATACCTCGCAGTGGACACTAGACAGAAAATGGTTTGAAAGCACACACATTACTTTTACAAACCGATCAATAACTCATCGAAACGGATTAATAAAACCGACCAACGACAAGTGAGTGAACGCGGTCGAGATAAAAAATCGCCACTTCATTCCTAATTTATAATCGCAATAGGGCGACGGTACGTGCGTGCTGGGTGCGTTTTATGGACACCAGGGGGCGCTAATGACGTCAAATAATTGGTGCTTTAAATGTAAATGATGACATACGCCAACCCGGACGGCTTTATTAAACCGCGGGCTTATTTACGAATCTCGTTGCCCTGGCTCCTTGGCTATTCAGGGTTTGAAGTACAGAAGTGAGCTGATGGTTTAGCTACAGTTTAGCCATGATGGTTTAGCATCATGGGATAAGAAAATAACGATAAACTTCCGGAAACTGGTAACGGACTTTCGAGTTGAAATTGGAATTTTGACTTTTCCCTACCAAGGATTTTGGCAACATTTTAATATTTTCCCAGATAAAGTCCTTTTTTATATAATGGTTCTGACCACCAGCTCATCACAAAATATAACTGTTATATTTAGACTAGCTATCCCCCGCAGCTTCGGCCGCCAAAGATCCATAAAAATATAAAAGTTGATAAAATCAGAGAAATTTTATACTAACTTTGCACCCTCCTTTTACCCCCTTAAGGGATGATTTTCGAAAAAATATTTTACACATGTTTCATGACTTTCAAAAATGACTTTGAAACACCTTCATACTGAATTTTACGTGCCCACCGGAGCATGAAAACGCTCAAGAAATTCTTACCACTAGCGGTCAATCATCCAACTACTGACTGCGTCCGCTATTGCTTAACAATACAATACAATACAAATATTCTTTATTGTGCTCATATAAATAATACAGTAAGACGCAAGCCGCCGGGCTGTGTTTGTGCTTCATTTCCTTCGTTCCTTTTTTTTCTTATTTGGCTCGGACATTTTTAGCGCGAACCGGACGTCCATAGTAATAATAACTCAAGGTTAAAAAGGCTTAAATTAGCGTGTATCATAAACGAGAACTCCTTCTAAACGTGAAATCAAAGATCAAAAACGACGTATTTGTTCCCGTCGTTGAATTTGCAAGACACCGTTCGCGAAGTCAACGCTACGGTTACATAATCGCCGGCAGTCAAAAGCCTCCATCGTATTAATTAGAACCAACTCAAATTTAAAGCGCAGTTCAAATTAAATGCAAATTTCTTGTAGTACTAGCAAGAGTGCCAGCCATTCGCTTCCATTAAAACAATACGAATACGAATTTAAATCACATTCAAATTTTGCACTTCGATTAAAAGCTCGAAGAGGTACGCGTGCCTAAGTGTACAGCAAACACTGCTACCAGCCAACTCGGAGCCTTAGTGGACGGTCCAGTGAAACTTGGTCTTTAAATATCAGACCAATCACCCCCTTTAAGAACTTCAATTAATCGGTTCTCGGGGGGTGGAATTTCAGTTGTGATTGGACGGTTTCATGCGATCCCAATTACTATGTGTAGAGAGCCAAGCCGCTTATGCAAATGACGATTTCCCGTGGACGTATCTAATGGCCCGTAATGGGGGGAGGGCGCGTTGCACTTTTAACGTTGCTCCGTACTCACAACAATGGGTATCGATTGGTGTACGTACCCTACTTGTGTGGGATGAATGTTGGAAGCAAGCAATTGAACTATGTGGCTTCCCTACAATATAAGTAACTTTAGTAAGTCATAAGTAATCATGAACTTTGGAGACACTCAAAACTCCAATTGTTTTAACAGCAATTTTGTTCCGGTTAGAAAGGTGTGGAGCCGGTTACACGTTTTAGGCGTACTAGTTCTCAGTCCTCAATATATAAATTCAAAAAACTTAAATTTGCCTACATTGAATGACACCTCTTATAGGTTTTTCGTTAATTGCGGTACAGGATTTCCTCCAGGTCTCGTAACTATAAATTTTCATAAGTAGCAAGACCATCAGACGTACTTGCTACGTTCATGACGTGATTGTAGGGATGTCCAATGCTTATTTTATCGTATATTAAAAAAATATCTTTTATAATATCCCATTGTGACTTTCTGAAGTTTATTCGTTTATTAATTATGTGCAATTATGTTTATGTAATGAAGAAAAACCATTATTGTTTCTCTCACGAACGTTTGGAATATGGAATGCCTTTTTTATTGTTTTTTTTACTACATCATGTTTCATGTGTATAAAATCATCGTCATTTAATTTGCTTTTCATTGTAATACCTACATATTAAATTCGTATTGTCCAAAAAGAGGTGAATGAATTTGTATGAATTAAAAACCAAAAAATATTTTATTTGTTACTTATGGAACTTGCAATTACCGATACAACATAGATTTATAACAAATTTTTATACTCTAAACAAATTGCATGCTAAATTTTACAGAAAAAAATTTTGATTGACACGTAATAATGAATAAAAATAATTTCTCTAACCTGAAAATGCATTGAATACAGTTTTAAAATAGTACCTACGTGTTTAGATAATAATTTAAATACAATGACTAAAAATAATACGAATTAAATAGGATAGACAACTTTAAAGAATTGAGATCCTACTATTCCCTGTTACATCAAAAGTACATCACTAGCGTAGCACCTATAAATTGAACAATTTATAACGGGCGCAACCCTGACTTTTATTGGCGGTTATACCGTTTAATTGCCATCGTACGAATTAAATCGGAATCGCGGTGTCTATTACACGTAATAATGTTACGTTAACATATGTGCGGGTGTTCCATTACGGTGTTATTAATTGAGGTAAGAACGTTTTGTTCACGATTCGTTCGGGCTCCGGGATAAAGTGCGCTCATTCGTCTTTCGGTGTCCGAAAGTAGTCGATTTATTTGTTTTTGGTCTATCAGTTTAGTGAGTGAACCTTTTTGTGTGTTTAGGTAAAGTGACCAGCGTATTTTGAGCTCGATCCTGTAAAGTAATGGCACACAAGGGTACAATTTGGGTTGGTGATGAGATAATTAATCAAACCGAAGTGTTGAATGCCTTAGATTAGGATGATTTTTGATGTTTGCAACCTCTGATTGTCACACATTCATACCCTGCGCAACCCTGCGGTACCCCGGTGAAACACATTACAGCTGGCATAACCATACACAATTAATATGACATCACAAATATCTACAAGTCGACTTTTATGTGATGCAAATCGCTAACCAATGACGATTTCACGCTGTTCTAACAAAACGCAAATTAGTAACAAAAAAACCGGTGAAGTGCGAGTTGGACTGGAACAACTCATCTAATAACTTGTACAATAACAAGATATAATGTAGACAAAACACCAATTTTTAAGGTTACTTGTATGTAACTTTTTTTTATTGATTTAAGGCAGCAAACGAGCATGCAGCACCTTCCGCTACCGCCCATGACAACTGTGACCAACTTAGAACAAGCCTCATATGGGGACTGGGATAGTTAGGTTAGGTGACGGTGTTAGAACATTACTTGGTTAGTTTGTAGTTGTTGTGTTGTAACTTATTATTAATCTCATTTGTTGTGATAACGGTCACAGTAACACGCATTCTGCAAAAATTTCAGCCATCTACCTATTTTCGCTTTAGAGATAGAGCCGACTGACACATAACCGGACAGCAGAGGCCTATTAATACGGTCACTCTATGTATTCGGAACCATAAAAACGGTAAAATTAATACGTAGAACAATCGGCAGCTAATCTATGACGAAACCAGCACCGTCCGCATTATGCAAAACGACCGTGAGCACACACTGAAAACGCCCGAAAAACGTTTCAAAACGTCGACGCATGCTAAACAGCACCCGCTCGCAGACTTTGCATTAAAAATTACTGCCCTATCGATTCCGAAGAGCCGCACTAACCATGCACTCAGTCGCTGCCAGCCATAGTTCGTTCACAAACAAAAACAATCCGCTATTTGCGTACGATACGTACAGTTTTAACTTTTTTAATTTGGATCTCCGCCCCGGTCGTTTCCGAGTGAGAGTGAAAGATTAATGCAAACAACGTATCCGACTCTCGTGTAATTCTTAAAAGATTAATAGTTATTATACATACCAATTACATGAGTAGGTAGGCACGTAATATTTCGAAGCTTTATAATAAAACTAAGTATATTAATAAAAAATCTATCGGGGATTAATCTGTAAATTGGATCACATTTTAAGTTTTAATGTAGTTAAGATTTAATAATGACAACGATTCTATTTTTATTATTTAAAATAAAGTTAAGGCTATATCGATAAGTTAAAACATAAGGCTCTATATCGATAACAGAGCTTGACAGACAAGCAGACAAGCTATGATATCATATAAGTTGTTTAATGATGTTATAAGTTGGTAGTAAAAGTTTTAACGGAAATTTTCTTTTTTTCTTTTTGGCGCAGTTAAATGAAAGCTTGTTTTTAAAAAGTTTTTTTACGTTTAATTTATTTTTTACTTTTTAGTTATCGCTGGACCATATATATAGGTATTCTCAGCAAGTCCTTTCATTTGACACTCATATTGTAGGAAAGCATAAAAACTTAGTCCGTTATTTAAACGCCATTTTAACGTTGACCACGGGCCCGCGGGTTCGTTTATCGTCTATTTACATAAAAAAACCTTTAACTATCTAAAACCCAAAACAAGTTATTTATCAAGCGGGATCATTAGACTATCAATTAGAGGACCCATTAACGGGTCTAGTTATCTTAATTGTCCGCTTGATTCCGTCGATAAGGATTTGTGAGATCTAAATTGTATTCATTATTTTCCGATACTACTTCAAAGTGTACCATTATCTCAATGGGAGACTGTTCAATTATTTCCAAGTGAGTTGGACAACCCTAGAAATAATGATAAAACATTTTTTTATACAATTTTGTTTCCAGGATTGTAAACGACTTGTACGGAAAAGAAATGTCAAATACAGTTCAATGGTCCCTGGCAGATGGAACAGAACATATATATATATACATAGAATTGAAAAATATTTAATTCCTCCCTCCCTTCTCCATGGACTCACAAAGTTCTGCAGTTGGACACGACTGTACTTAACATGTTAGTTCAAGAATGGCTTCTAACCATGAGGCATAGAGCACACTCTACTATGCTGCTCCGGATACCATGTGCGGATTGGTGTACTGGTTAGTGGTCAATTCAAGTTTTGATGCCGCCCGGAGGCCTCGGACGTGGCTTAACGAGTATCTAACGACAACAACTGTGATCGGCGGACCTTACGTTTACGTGCCATCCGAAGCACTGAACTGAAACGCTCAATGTTTGCCACTATCGGCCACTTATTCAGCTACCGACCTTAGGAATTTAGGATCGAAGCAGCCGTAAGGCTATGAGCGCTGTGAGTTATAAGCTGTCAACCTTGCCTAGCCTTGCCGTATTAACGGGATCAACATGACACAGTTTTGGTGTCTAGAATGTTAAAATATTTTAATTATTGGTTTGTATCCCATTATTATTATTTGGTTCCAGTTACCCTTCACTGTGTGCGACATTCGCTTGGCCCTTTTGTTAAGCAATCTAAATTTTAAGATTTTTTTTTTAAATATTTTACATTTTTACCTATCTCATATTTTTTTCTATTTAAACATTACAAATTAGGTACTATTTATTTAAAAAATTTCACTCTCCAATAAAAACTCCTCCTTATAACATCCCCTTACCAAAACACGGGTAATGCCTGCATATTTACTATGTTTGCACTACCAAAACGGCACATGCTCGTGTTCACACATTAGGCATTCAGGAAACTTCGACACATCAGAACTCTACGAAGACGACGCGACGACGAACGGGGAAACACACCATGTGACCGAACTCATTAATTATGCCTAATTTAAATTGCTAAGCTTGAAAACTCGACGGTATTTCCTTATTATTGAACTTATAAAGCTTAATTGAAATTATATTTAATTCATATAAATTTCAAAATATTTATATTTTGAAATTTTGATGTTGCAGTGACTTTAATGAAATCAATAATACCTAGTAACATCATTAATTTATATTAATACGTGAAGGAAAAACTTGTACCCTTTTTCACGAAAATTGTGCGGTCGTAGGAGTATGAAATTTGGCACGCTTATAGTTAAAATCGAGAAGGGGTACAGAATGCTAATTTTTTTTAAATAATGCATAAAAAAACATGAAATTACATGAAATAAAACATTACACACACACCGGCATGAGAATGGAGTCAGTATTTTGAGCCCCTAACAGTCTGATGATTTCAAATATTTTCTAAAACCGCGCTAAATTTTATTGTTTAACTTAAAAATGAAAGACAGTCAGACTCGTCCCAACTTCAGCGTGTTAGCCTTATCAAAAGTAGTAACGGAATAAATATCAGAACAAAACTATTGTTCAGGAATCCTCAAAATGTGAACCGTGATTATTCCGACTGCTTTTGTGCTAAGCTTATTACAGTCCACGTTGGTTATAACCGCCCGCTGCTATCCACGTGGATGACAGAGCTCCTTTATCTAGCCGCTGACTTTAATTAAAATTCACAGCACTCAACCCTATTGAATCCCATTGTTGGGTGTTCATGCTGAGTAAGTAACATTCAAATACCAACAGCTGTAATGACAACTTAAAAATGTAATCGTGAAGTTATAAAAACTTCAAATTAATCAAGTCTGCAACAATTGAAGGACAGAAATATCTTAGACCCTCCATTGCTTTGATTCCGGTGACATGATCCTTATTGTCACAAATAATAACCGGAGGTGAAACCGCTATTAGCACAAAAGGAACTGACCACCTAAACAGTCTTAAAAACACCCTCTGCTAACTAAACTAACCATCCTAGTCCTAAATTCAGTCTTGTTTCATGTCGGTCACAGTTGTCATCATCAAAGGGTGGTGCTGCATGCTCAAATGCCATCTTAAACCCACTCAAAAACAAAAACATGCGGTATATAATACGTACAACATAATGTTAAACGGTACAATATAATACATGCACTATTTCAAACGGTGTAAAGTCGACGATCATAAAGCACTTGTAAACACTGGCGCTGTGTGCGCAGTTGTGTTTTAGTTAATCCACGTTAAGACACGCTGATCTGTGGGATGCTTCGTTGCTTAGCTTCGTTGTTTGATAGCATTGCGCGCATAATTACGTACACACTAAATATTTTAAAGTCTCACTTGGACTAAGTATATTGTAACGGAGGAATTTTATACGTAAGCTAAAAACAACAGATGATCAGGAAGTGGTCAGATGAGCAGAGGTGAGGCGAAATGTGTCACAGTTTTCATGAGTGGCTCGTTTGTTAAATTAAATAGAGGCGAGACGAGGCGAAGCGAAGATAGACGAGGTGAAGTGAAGCGTGGCGAAAGGTAGTGAATCGAAGCAAGGCGAGTCGAGCAAAGCGAGGTGAGATCAAGAGGCGAACATGCCATCTTTGACATATTAAAGTAGGTAAATAAATATATGTAACCATCTTTACTTTCGAGAAATGAAGGCACCTACTCGAGTTTCCTCATAACGTTATAAGGGTATGTGAAGTCTATCAATTTGCACTCGACTAGCAAGGTGGGTTATGGCTTTCATTACATAATTTCATTAAATTACGTAAGCGATGCAGTAGGTACCTGCTCAAAATCTGATTTAATCCTTAAAACATTGCATTCGAATCCACCCATACCCATACAAACAACGTTGACTTAACCCATTTACTGCCGCGTAAAGTCGTAAAGTCGACACAGCTTAACTGCTAACTCCTCACTGGTTAATGCTATACGGCGCGCAGTAAGACGAACACGATGTCAAGGAATCTAGTGATTAAAAAAATATTTTTATTGGAAAATTATACCTTTTTCTGTATAACGGATGGAAAACGTTTCTTTTTTAAAAGCATTGAACTGTTCGTCTGTCCGTCTACGTGTTGCTGTTGTATACGATTTTGATGACTTTTTAATCTTTTTGACGGAAAAATGAAAATGAAATCGGTTAGCAATGCGTTGCCGGTTACACTGACATAATATCAACGTTCAACCTAGCCTAGCCTTTAGGGCGAGTCACTAGTACCTAATAAGTGTAGGTACATAACATTGAAAGTTTCGAACCCCACCCCTTGTGCGAGAAACCGACCTTCAAACCACAAGCCTATCATTGGCAAAAGAACAGTTAATGAATGAAAATTACGCGGCGCGAAACATGTCGTGAAAAATAGTGGAAAAACACGGCCGAAATCATAGCGGGCAATTTATCCGCCGTCCATATTTCAAGGCCCGCCGCCGCGCCGTCTTCGTTAACCCCTAATCCCTCCCACGGGGGCTCACCGAATTTTGGTCAGTTTTGTTCGTTTTAATTGTAACCTCCACAAATTAACGTCAAGGAGATAAGTTATCTCTCCACACAGACCACACAGCCAATAGACACCTAATGTTTGATTTTCCGTATTGAATGCATTCTGGCAACTAGCTGAGGTAAGACGAAGCGGGTTGACTGGCTAATTCAACGATGTGATTGGCTAATTCAAGGCCACACGGAACGTTTGAAAGAAATAGAATAATTTAGGCAATAGGAAAGAATGAGACGGCACGAATTGATATCAGTACTATAAGCCAGATGGGTTGACAGAAGTCATTCGCCTGTTATTAGGAGTCTATTGATTGTGTGGTCGGTGTCTCTCCAATGTTGTATTCATTTATTTATTCTTCAAGAAAACACTGGCTTCGACTGATTGATTGACCACCACTGAGCACAGGTCTTATAACTGAAGAGGCCAGGAGCATAACTCACCACGCTGCTACAGTGTGGTTCGGTGAAAGGGAAAGAAAACTGGTGAATTCGAACAAAATATAGGTCATGCTCCCTAAGTTTTTCCTGTACAGCGTATCCGGGGCCTAATGCACGGAAGACAACTTCAAAATTAATCGATGCGTCTAGTGAAAATAGATCTTCGATTCATTGAACAATAGATCTTCGATTCTTCGATTCGTTCTTCAGCCAACACGACGCGATTTATACATCAAGTATCAAGATTTATTTATGTCACCGACTGTTAGTAGAATCAATATCAAGAATCTTTCTCCTTCCGTTAACACGATGCTAATACTTGAAAGCCATTATTTTTCTTGTTTTGCAACGGCAACGTATCGGTGACTTCTTCGGTGTCTCTGATGTCCATGTGCAACAATGACCACTTACCGTCAAAAGGCTGTACTCGTTTTTCGGCTAACTTCATAAAAATAATTTATTAAAAATCGTACACAAATGTTTAATAAGTCACAAAAACGTTGATAAACAACAGTCACCTTATTGGATATGCCGTAAAAATCCAATATAATCGTTTACCATTTAAACAATAAAAGCAAAAGGGCTCTCGCTCCTGGCAATACATTCGACCCCAGTTTTCCCCGTCCAACGCTGTGTATCTAAAGCTTTTATAACATCTACAAATACACCGAAGAATTTCTTCGATCCAATCCCTATTCAAATGACGGCCGTTATTAAAATAAAACTGTTGACGTTCGGCCGAATCACGAATAAATATCAATGATATTATGCAAACGATTCGTTTTGTATTCGCGTCGCTGTTCGTGATTGTACCCCAAGTTGTCTAAGGCTATCCGCAAACGTATCGACAGTTGACTTTTTGCTTTTAAACTTAATGCTTGACTAAAATCCCTTATTGTAGTAAGTGGTGAAGGTTACTAGGATGGCGAACTCACTAACAACTTAAAAACCTATTCACTTGACAACGTAATCGATCAGAAACACTACACACAGTCCTCTACACAAGATCTTAACAACTTTCTTATACAATGATCTTTTATTGCAAACGACCTGGCAAACACCTTTATGTTAAGTACATTAGTGGTTAGTGAATGCTACCCAGACACACGTGTGTCACAGCATGGTAAGCATCATGTAAGAGCATGGTATAAAACGAAAAATTCATAAGTAAATGTTACATTATAAGTGGACGCGCAGTCTAAAATCGGCAACAAATAGTATCTCTATTTGTGCGAAGCCTAAGAACATCTGGAGACGATGGACTCATCATCACGTTGAATTGATATAGCGTTCACTTCAATGTGCTGTCAAGAAACCGCAGTGTTGTCGGTTTATATAGTTTAGTAAAGAGAAACGGGGCTATGACGTCATTGTGAAGTTTATAGTTGAAAGGTGGCGATACTGGCGATTCAAATTAAAGGGCTAAATAGTAAAATTTATACAATATTATATCACTCACACTTTAGAGCCCTACTTTTACCTAATCAATAAGTTTTGCGTATCACAAATGAATTATCACTTTCTTCGTCTTATGCACCAGAAAATTCTCCATAATGTTCTCAAAGGTAAACTTGGCCAATCCGTGCTTGGCCAGCGTCTTAACCCCTCTCAGGGGAGCCTTGGATACTAATGATGAATATCCGTGTAGTATTTCGTATGACGGCGTCTTTTATACATCGAACACTTCCAATTCTTGTAGGGATCTAATCTACATACATAAAGGTTAACCTTATTTAATGGTGACGGGAATAAAATGACTCAAAGGATTTTATGGATTACTTTATAATGTTAAAGAGATACAAAAAAAATGATCCATTATGTATTTCTACTTACTCTTTTAGGTATTTTTCCTAAAACATGTTTGTGAAGTAAGGAAACAGAAACAGTATAGGGCATGGATAGGTGTTTAGTTGCACCTAGCTTAATTCCGTGGGGACTCATGGGTGGGCACACCGACCACACAGCCCTGTCTGTGCCTGGGCATGACCTATACGCGACTGTGATATCACTCTCCATTCTCTTCCATTCAAGACCGCCTTTCGAACGATCCTGGGTTCGAATCTCTGTGAGGTGGAAAGTTGAACTATGAGTTTAAATTTCAGTTCTCCGTGTAATGTCTCCGTTCAATAGAAGCAGCGTCGGGAACGTTTTCAATATTTTTGAGGTTCATAGGCAGTGATGACTGACTTCCGTCAAGTTACTAGACTTTGTATTTTTATGCAAGTAGCAGATAGACAAATATCATCTACTTGTATATCGACTATTTGCATAAATTATGCGACCTGACGATAAGTGTCCTATGGATAGGGTCCTATACCGTCACCTAAGGATATGAGTATGGTATGAACTCTTACCTTTTTGTTTTGTAAACAGATTTAAATAAAACAATGTTACACCAAGCTTATTACGATAGGCACATCTGTGAAAAACGCTTCCAAATCGGTCAAACAGACAAACTTCCAAAAAGTACCCTAGTTGGTTGTGACCCTGCCTGCTATGGGGCCACGGGTTCGATAAGTTACTACTTATTACATCAGCTATCTGCCAGTGAAAATCCCCTCAAAATCGGTCCAACCGTTCCAGATATTACCCGGAACAAACAGACAGACAGACAAAAATTATAAAAAACTTTATTTGGGTATACTTTTATTTTAATATTACAAACAGACACTATAATTATAGATTAGCTTAGAGTAGATAGTAGATAGATAGAATAGAGAGTAGTAGAGAGATTAGCTTAGAGTAGAGAACCCCGAGATGGCAAGCCCGATTCAGTCCGTACTGGTTTTTAATTTCAGTTTGGATATAAATGATATAATAATAAACAGGTGGCGTCGTTTTAATTACATTTTGTTTTAGCGGCGCGTGGTGTGGCGGGTAATACGGTTGGCGCTTCTCATCCCGTTTGGGGCTCGCCGACGCCCGTCGGTAATGATAAAATTAGTGCCAGTGGCTGCCGCCGGCTTGTTTTATTTTTAAGTAAACTGCTTTACGCGATGATAGATTTGACAGTGTGTGTTTCAACGAAAGTGGATCAAAGATTTTTTTGTTCTAATACACTTTTAAAATCGCTATCCTTTTGGGACAAAATAAACATGTACACTTCTAAACACCCTGCCGCAGATATTTTGTTTTTATTGGCATTCATTTTTTGACAGATGACCCTGTAGCTCCTTAGCTTAGGTCACCAAACACTACCAACAACTATGATTTGCACTTATACTAGCGCATATAGCCATCGATAATATCGAATAATCGATTGATAACTTATCGATTAATTGATATGCGAAGATATCTTAAGATCTTTTAAGTTTCAGACATCAGATAACTAATTTCAAAACACGGTGACCGTTAAGGAGTCCTAGTATCCTAGTAAATATGAGTATTGTGAGCTTTTATTACTTGTTTACAGCTAAATATTAACCACGATCAAAATCGTGTACGATACCAATAATGATGTGCAAAATCCCCATTCAAACAGAAACATCAAACAATCCTTGTACATAATCGCATGCAGGTAAATTAATATCATCTCGCTGTAAAACATCATGTCATACCGCTCCGCAAGGGGTCTCATTAAAGTACAATTAATGAGGGGTGGAAACAAAAAACCGCACGCCAGCGCCCTCTGTCTAATGAATGTAGTCATGCGTTTTATTAAAAGGGTGGCCGGATGCGACGTGCCCTTTATTATTTTTACTCAACAATGAAATATCATGTTAACATAAATGTGACTATTCTCAAGAGAGGAATTAATTGTGGTATTGTGGGAAGCCATAATGTAACGTTTGCCTTATGATATTAAATCTTCTTAACAATAAAATATATCCGACAAATGAACAGATGAATTGATGGTGAATGGTGCTTGTGCATATCTGCAATAACACAGATGTCACAGACGCGTTGCATTATCATTGCACTATCATTCAAAAGAAACGATTTACGTATGTTAGTGTAAAAATAAATTGCGCAGCATGCATGTGTCTACTTACTTCTAAGAACGACATTATTGCTACAGCAGTAGGGTTTAAATTTATGAGTCGTTTACAAGAACTGCAAGCTATTACACGCACTACAGATTCCAGTGTCGTAGTTTAAGCCTTTTATTTAAAGCATTAGGCCACTTCTCTTTGATGATGCTCTTAGCAGACGGAATATAATGATGATATACTGCTTGTAAAATTAATCGATAAATTTTGTTCAATTAAGTAGGACGCTTCACTATTAGATTTGATTGATTTATAACGACATAATGCGATGTTTTTCTAGGAAATACACTTTAACTCAGTTGAGTCAAGTATTTTAGCGAAATAAAAGTTAAATTACAATCAAAATTTCCTAAACCAAATAACAACCTGGTAATAAGATAAACTTGTAACGTGTGTATGTACATTCATACACTCAAAGATAAACATAAAGAATACACGCTTACACTGAAAAAGGGAGAGAAAAAGCGAAGTCTGAACTGCTTCCTATCACAATACTTTCTTTATTTGTCACATAGATACATCTGAACATACTATTAGCTACCAATCAACCCATCAACAGATTACTCCTTCCTAGACAGTATAAATGAAACCGTTTCGTACAACCAGAACCAATACAACGACACGAGACACGAAGCGATATGTTCTTTAATCCCCCCGTTAAATTTACATGCAACACTAAGTGTACCGACGAACGATCTGTAATGCACGCGTTCCAACAACATCTTAAGTATAAAAACTTGCCAAGCGTGAGTAACTTATGATAAAACGAGTTCCGCAACTAGAAAACAAATAAATAACCCTACACACTCCCACACTACGATTCTATGTGATGTGGACAACACACAACATAAGAACACACACACCGAAACCGAGTCAGAGATTTAAATTCTTTAAAATATCCGTCTCGATGGGAATGGAACCCACGAAGCTTTGAACATCACTAATAAAATAAAAAAATCTAAAAGCAATATTAAAAAGAGATAGGTACCTAATTAATAAAGAAAATTTTCGAATTTGTGTTTTTATCACAAAATTTGAATTTTCGTTTAATTTCATATTAACGCCATTGATATACCTACTCGTAAATATCAGTTTGAAAAGCAATTATGGTACTGGCAACTTGCTTGTTTCTGTCGATGTCTTTTCATAAAAACGATATAATGTTTCTACTACACGTAGAACCTACACTAATTAGGCATCTTCTGAAGGGGCTTATGTATGTTACATTCCACATCATTACGGAAAATTTAGTAGAAATGTTGGTAAATATTAGCCAGTTGTGCCACCGCCGGCTGCTAGCGAGTAGCGAGTAGAGCTAGAAACTGAAAACGAGTTGACGAACTTTCTCGGTTGACCGCTGCTGGTAGGTCTATCGTCGTGCGTTCTGACCGCGAGTGTCGTTGAGCGAGTATTGTTTGATAGCTCTTGTCACTCAGCGACAAACTAAAGAAGCGAGTCCTCACTGGCAGTGTGAGCAGTCAGCGATCAACTCACGGAATACAGAAAGAAGTGGAAATGGTACAAGTGTTGATTAATAAGAAAACCACGGTAGCAAAATAAACACAAGTAAATCCCTAATCGTATTATTCACACTAAGAAACTTACATTTTTATTGGTTGGTACTTGTCAACTTCAAATAGTCTATCAAACCGGCTCATTATAGTTGAAAAATATGCACCTTAACGATTTATCTTAATTTTTATTTTTCCTTGCCATATTTGGTGTCTTGTTACCTTTATCAATTAAGAACATAACAGTTGTAAAGATTTTCTTTCCACCGCTAGATGTCAAAATTTTACGTAACAACTAATTTTATATACTTAAAACTGTAAGAAATAAAGTTGACATTGTGTTGTCCGGCAATTACGCGGAGCTCCGCGCAACCTTAGTCCGTGTGCCACGCCTACTTAGCACTTCCACTTCTTTCTGTATTCCGTGGATCAACTATTAATATATGCATCTCTTTTGTTAACACAGAATGTATATCTGAATAAACGTTGCTTGAGCAAGAAAATAGCCGATAGGTAGTTAGAAAATTTATATGCCGATATTTCATCATTCATATCGCAGTCAAAATTGTGTCGATGGGTTACCTAAAACAAGCTCTGTCACTCTGATGAGTCGCCTTGCCCGAGTGACGGGTACCTACATATTTTCAGAAGTAATATGATTTACAATCTAAAACTTCCTCATTTCAACTCAAAGGATCCCTAAAACCCAACGGTTCACCGCATATGTGAAATGGCAGGGCGCCAAGTGATGCGTTCGCCGAGGCCGAGCGCAGTTTACCTATCAACGCGATCGCGTGTCTGCCCGAATGAGGACCATGTGGAAGATAGAGAAAGTGTCAACGGCTCATCTGTTCCGAAGTCGAGCTTCAGAGGAAAATGCGAAAGGATTTCCTTTCATTTTCTTATCTATCTTATATCGTCACATTCGGACACTACCCGAAGTTTAAAATTCACACGTTCCACCAAAGCCTCTTTTCAGACTGAATCTTACACCGAGTTTTGACGATGATTGTGAAATTTATTCGTACCGTGGGAAAAAACACTGACATTTTATTCGACTGGCTTATTTCCTGGTCCTTCATTAGTCAGCAATTAAACAAGTCATCGGTGGTCGCGTATTTCAAAATTCAACCGGATATCAAAATTATCCGGGTGAATGGAAATTTACCGGACATATTTACCGGATGTAATCATGCAAAATGTTTACAGCCCAAAACATGCGGTGAAAGTCAACAGTAGGTATATCAGTTTCTGTGTTCACAATGAAAGGCTTCGATATTAATATCGCATTATGGTAATGTATTTTAATTTATATCGATGAGTTCCATTTTGGTTGATGCGTATGTAACCATGTTTTCAGTTGTATCACTCAAGGTTTTCTGTGGTGACGGCTGAATTTTATGATTCTTTTTCTGCTTCTCAGTGATACGATGAGGCGAGGCTAGGTGAGACTAGGTAACAAGAAAGAAGATAGAAGAAAGAAGACTGGTCAAGAAAGAAGATAGAAGAAATATAAAAGTTCGGACTCTCAAGCTTCCAGCCTAACCACAACTAGTAATTTAGCGGCTGACTCAAGCAGGAATATGTTAGCTAGAAATACCGGTTTAAATTGTATTCATAAAAAAGTATTAAAAATAACCCTTACGAAATCGAATACCCCTAACACAAAGTAGGGCGAACGACTTCTGCTGCCAAATACCTTGTATATCGTGTATCGGCATAGATTTGAGGTCAGTATTGCGGGCCGTCTGAATATGGTTGTTAAGACATTCAGGAGGCTTATTTCGGTTGGCCACGAACTCTTACATCAATCCATAATGGAACAGAGCGTGGAGAGACTGGTGGGTCCTGTAGTGGACCGGTAATGGGTTGCAACCATTCACAGTTGCATAAATTTTAAGTAACCTACGTGATACAAACATGCATCGTTTTCGCGAGCAAAATTAAAGTTATTCAATTTCGGCGGCGAACTCATCAAGCTACCAATATTGCATGATATCCAACAAAACTTACACAGGATGTCTCTATATAACCTACAAACACATCATTATTAAAATATGATTTATTTAATTTGTCTTTAAATCATTAATTACCCAGTGCGGGAGCACGGACGCGCTGTTCCGATGCAGTTCGGTGGAGAGTTTAGTGGCCCACCCAACTATCGAAAGTTTAATGCTACCGAAAATACAACTACATCACCTCATGCAGCCACAAACACAAAACCACAACATAACCACACTCCACATAAACATAATCAAACAACGGAATAAAATATTATTTTGTTTAAATTTGAAGATGCAATAAATCAGTCATTTCCAGTGCATATTAATCTCCAACATTTACATCAACAACCATATCTATGTAACTTTAAAATAAAATAAAAAATTAAAATATTATCTCTCAATTCTCGAACATCCTGTATAACGCATTCATATTACTGAGATTCAATGCTGTGCATTAGCTGATTGGTCGGTTGTCGGAAAGCCAACGCTAGGAACGGCCGGCTTTGTGACCGAATTGAAGTGTTTAATTGATGTTATTTATCTCGTGTTTGCGGTTTTAATTATTGTATGAGTTTCATTTATTAAACCACTAGACCGTCATTGTATTGCACCAAACAAATTGTTTAAATAATAATTAAAAGTTCATTCACACAGGCCCTCGTAACCCTTTATTACATATCAGACAACAAAGAATAGAGATCTAAAAATAAAAATAAACATTTTATAACAATTGGTAAATATCTGTCTCAGTAGTAGACCTGTTAGTAGTAAGTACTTTGTTTGACAGGCGAGAATATTGCCCATTTTTTAAGGTATAAAGGTTGACAACGCAAATCTTCGCGTTATCGCGATAGTGTGGCCCCAGCATTAGAGACACCCGGGACACACAAGGAGCTCTGGCCGGAGGTGAATACTTTCTTCTTTTCTCTTCCTTCGGCAAAGTATCGGTGCAAGTATCGGTGCAAGTATCGGTGCAAGTATCGGTGCAAGTATCAGTCCACGTATCGGTGCAAGTATCGGTGCAAGTATCGGTGCAAGTATCGGTGCAAGTATCGGTGACGCCTTTGGTGATAATTATAAGTACCCAAGGGAACTGATGACCGCTCATCTTCAGGTAATCTCCGTAAAGTTCTTTAGTCTGTTATTTATAAAAAACCAGTACTGCGATTAGTTTTAATATGTGCTTCTCTATTCAATTCGATTTCGTTTGCAAAGGGTTTTTCCACTCATACAAATGACACCAGTTGTAACAGTGTTCAGGCGAATCGATACCTACATCCATGACACAATAACGCGTCGATTCGCGATTGGTTCATTCATTACTACCTAATATTATTATACCTCTAAGCTAGGAAGCCAATTGTCTCCCAAACTGGCCAATTGCAGATTAACTCACGTACACTTTTAGATAAATTATTCACTCTCATACTCAATAACTAATAATTTAATTTAATTTAACAGAGAAGTTTAATCATTAAACTCAATAGAACTGACGGAAATTTTACAACTTTATCGGATTGTAAGTTTCATTCGGTGTATTTGTTTTGTAACTTAACACTCTGTTCCAGTAACACCCTGTTCCAGTCCTCATACCTTACAAACTTACCAACTAAAATTCTCAATAACACTAAGTATCTGCTCAGTGGACTAATCATCTTAGCCCCGATTTGAGTCTTGTTTTGGGTTGGTCACAGTTATGTGGCAGCGGAAGGGTAGTGGTGCATGCTCGTTTGCTTTCTTAAATCTTTAAAACGTAAATAAACTAAATCCATAACCATATCCCAAATGCGAAAATAAATCTGGCTGTCTCTTTGTTACCTTTTCACGCTTCCGCTGGGCCGATTTAGATGAAATTTGGTATGGAGACAGTTTGAGAGCCTGAGGTCACAGGATAGTTTTCATCACGGCAATACCATGGAATAATTATTATTTTCACGGTATGCTGTCGATTTCCAACTGAGTAAAAAGAGTTGCGGGAGTCGGTGGGCGAAGCCGCGGGCATAAACTAGTAATGAAATAAATTCACACGATATTAAAAACCTACAAATTTGGCAAATTATACCTTAACAATTTCACCTATCACCGTTCATTATTGTAAATCACAAAAGTTTAATAAGAAAAACGTCCAAACTTTTCAGACGGCGTACTTTTACCGAATGAACAACAGCTGGTGGCTCCACACGCCATTAAAATCTATTACATGTAATAAAACTTTACACTGCGCGTCTGAAACTAGAAATAATTTTAAAATGTTTCTAAAGCACAATACATTGCCATAAGTACCTTACTTACGTAGTACGTACTTTACGGACCTATTTGGATACTTTTTTCTTATTTTTACTGTTTTTTAGTCTCCTCTAAATTTTGAACGTGCGTTTGCATTTTTGTGAAAATCACAAATTGATTGTCCAGAATTACCACAAAATTAGTGGCTGAGTTAGTAGCCAACCAAAGCGTCGAAATGTTATGCTGCCCGAATGCCTTGAACATGAATAGCGACTGTTATCTAGTAATAAAAACTGTGACCAACTTCTTTACGTGCCCTCCGAAACACGGAATCACTCAAGAAATTTTGCCCTTGACACAAGCCGCCGCGCCGGGCAACGAGCATTATCTCTGTTTTGTTTTGTAATTCCTGAATAATTCTGTATAATATATAGAAGACATTTGCTGGCCCCTATTTTAAAAATCTTCGTTACATTACTGTTATAACATCATTATTATGATATAAACGGACTGTTAATGATAAAATAAATAGTTTTAGCGTCGAAGTCCAACTTTTCAGACATCAGACATCATAAGATTAGCGTGTGAAGCGAACTGTTACATTCACACAGCATCAAATATCTAATTTGAAGTGTCAACTTTTTGCTTTGATTTCACGGTTGTATGATTTTGTTAGCGATCCGTTTAATTTTGCGTTTAGGAGAGGAATTTAATCATAAAAATACGAATAGATAGGTTACGGTTGTAGACTAGTGACATTAAATGATGGAATCTGCTGATTTTGGTGAAGATATCGACTAATACTTTAAGGGCCCCGTAGTTTTGTTAGTACAGACTGTGCCTGCGAAGCAAGCGGTCCCAAGTTCGATTTCAGGCCGTGGTAGATATTTACATGACAGAAATTTATTTGCTCTCGGGTTCGTGGGTGTTAGTGACTTACTTATTTGAGTTGTGCATGTCACCCATGATATAGAGAATCTTACCATGAGGGTAAGACTATGTACGCGTTTATATGTGTATCTATTATTTATTTAATTAATCTAAATTCAAGGTATGTACTCGTAATAATTACTTACAAGGATACCGTTGTAAACAAGACTTCACTTTTATTAGGTACCTTTCTAAAACAATAAAATTGTTTAACAAAGTTAACGATATTACCACACATCCGACTTTACCAATTCATTTAACTCACAATACAAAGGCCTATTTAATACACTAATTAAACTCATGTTAAGTACTTGTCTAAAGCAAAGCATATTAAATATCTGAGTATGATTATGTACTCTTCTCTGTCATGAGGTGGCGACGTTTGACACCTACGCGAGTTACAAATCGGGCCACTTAGTAGAAGAGAGAGAGCGCTTGTAATTTGTCACAAGTGGGCAAAATAATTTAAACAGTCTACAATTTCATGTCGCGTTACAAACTTTAGAGCGCGTTGCTAAATTACATGCTTTAATTTAACTCGTGTCGTGGTTGTATTGCATCATTTTAGTCAATTTATTTAACAACTTTTTCTTCGTCAATCCGTCGTACGCCTCTTGGTATCAGGTGCAGTTCAGACCGCAAGACCATTCTCATATTTAATACGCGAGCCGCCATGATTTATTCATAGCAGTAGCGAATGTGTTTACTTAAGTAATCCAGCAAGTGTTGTGTTACGGATAAATAATGATCACAACCTATTACTTAGTACAAGACTACTCAAAACCCTTAGCTTGACGAACACCTTTTAAATCCACCAGACGTCTGTGAATCAAGCTTTATGTGTGAGCAACACAGTGTTATAAATTAATGAGCTGTCAATGAAAGCGATGGTAAGGACTGTTTATGTATCCGCCAAATGAGTAACTGTTCCAAGCCACGACGCTGTTCTATTGTGAGCCCCTATGAATTAATTGGCGAACGTCTGGGGATATGCTAACCCCACTTTAAGTAGCTCTGCATACATACACGGTACGGATTCTCTTTGTAATTGAGAAAGCCTGCAGGACAGTTCACCACGATATTCCAGTGCAGATTGATGGATTTAGTGGGCAACTCAAATTTCGCAAGTTCGTGTGACGACTAAAAGCCTCCAACATGGCTTATCGATTGCGATCTAATGATCACAACAAATCGACGTTCGACGAACCCGGACACACGTAAGCGCAAAAGAAATATTGCGACAGAATGAACTACCACACCGATAGGCAAAATTGAGTCGATCGGTTATTTAAGGTCAAGTGCTTTAGAGTCAAAATAATATAATAAAACAAAGTCACATACTTAAATCCACTATGTTGTAGCTACACGGCTACAATTTATTACCAGGCATTGGTGAATGGAAGCCTTTTCGCTTAGCATAACAAGGCGTTGAGTTTAAACAAATATTCTCCAATCCAATGCTAATGATGTGATGCTGTGATGAGCATAAACTAGCAAGTTTGTATGTATGTGGTGTAATGGAGAGTTATATTGGCTAAAAAGCAGTAAGAAACAGCAGAAAGTACAGGATGGATGGATGGATGGAGGGAGATGAAGAAAGATTTAAAGTTCCTGCGGGGCGAATGGACGCAATTTCAAACTAATTTATCCAGTCAGATTGTAGCATCACTCAATTGTCACGTCACAGAAAATTAACGCCGAAAATCGGAATTACTTCATTTACGATGCACATCCCCGCGAGGTCACCAAATTGACTCAGTTCGGTTGAAGCTTGTTTTTCAGCGCAATATGACTCCAAACTGAAAACACAATAGCAAAACCTTTTACGCTATCTCAGGTGACAAGTTAACGAAGCAACTTTGAAAATCCGGAGAATTGTTAAAGCCTTAAATAAAATTATCATGACGTAGGAATTAAACTAATGCTTTAGTAAAGCGAGACTTGAATCCTGCACTCCCTTCAAATTCTTGTTGAAATATTTTTATACAAAACTTCAAAGAGAAACGTTAGAAATATTACTTGATGTATAAAGCAGTCCCCTTTAAACTACAAGTTTACTAACCAACTTCGCTACAATCCGGAGAATCGTTAGAGCGTTAAGTTCTCATTACCTAGGTAACAAACTAATTTTATGCACTTAATTAAGGTGTTCCATTCGAGTGTTTGGTCTGTACGATAGTCTCTTTATACACAGCTTAGGTAATTGAGATACGATTACACAAATACGTTTGGTTAAGTGCCGTGCACTTCCTTTGCCTTATGTTTGGGTTACACTGTATCAATTTTATATTAATATAGAACTACTGTCATATTATTATGGCACTGTCACGATAAATGTTCCAACTCGACAACCCATATTGTGCAGTGGTTACTATACAGGATCGCCGTTCGAAGGATCCCAGGTTTAATTCCCAGCGAGGTGGATATTTGAGGTAAGAGTTTAAATCTATGTTCTTGGTCTGGTTGTCAGACCCTTGTCTTTACAGTTGGATAGTGTGGAGCTATAAGTATGTAACATTATTTATTTAACTATACATTACGTGTAATCAAATCAAAGTGATCGTTTATTTTTAATGACAAATGAATTATCCAAACTGATTGACAGATTTCACACTCCTTTGAGTAACTTATGAGACACTTGATGTCCAGTTTTCCAAACAATGATTTCCCTCACTGAAGCAAGTGATAATTCATTTGTATTGACCAATTAATTATCACATGCTTCAGTGGGGGAAACGATTGTTCTGAATCAGCATTTGGCCAGCGTGGTATACGATCTAAACCACCAGTACCAACCAACCCTATCAACTATGATGGAGCAGGATGAATAAAGCTGGTTTCGTCTAATCCGTTATTTTCAACACTTATTGATCTACAAAAACATGTCTCATTTTTAAAGAAGCTATAACATTTTATTTCAACTACCTAACCTAAGTTCGTCTCATCGACTGCTTTGAAAAAGCAAAATGCATTTCGAAACGTCGTCGTTCGTGCATTAAATCATTTAATGGGGAGCGTCAAACGGAATCGTGAGGACATTTCTACCCTAAATCTTTTGAAGTTTAAGTGTGTTTGTTAATCAACTCTCGTTTTGATTTGTAGCGTGTTTACGTGATTTATGTAACAAGAATCAAGGGATTAATTAGTACGAGAGTTGTGCTTAATTTATTAACAAAAATACCTACATTATTGTCTGTCTGTCTGTCTACCTTCTATCAGTTTCGTTGTGATCATGTTTTTTCCTGTTTATTTAGGAATTATTTAAGGTTGAATATCGTAAAGCAAACGAATACCTTAAAAGCTACTACATATTTTAAAATGAATAAGTAATAATGGTGTCATTTACAGTCATTTACAATGACTGGGAATAAAGCCCGTCTAAAACTGTGGTAGAAGTGAAAAAATATGATCATTTGTAGAATTTTTTTTCGTGTACAGTGTACACTATATGTATATACTAGGAAAGAACATAAGTAATAGGTATAGTACACAGGTTCTGCTTATATCCTAAAGAAATGGAAAAATATATTATGTCCGAATTATTTATCTTTTATTCGATAAAATGGTCTATTTTACATGATAAACATTATGAAACATGGATTTTGAACTTTCGACCATAATGCATTATGAGTTTTCTACAAAACACAGCACACTACTAATCTTTCACCCATTTTTTTCGTAGAATTGAAATTGGTTGCAGATACATTTTTATATTACGTTTATACGTGCTAGTCGTTACATTACCCGCGATAAACGATCGTTTACTTATCAACTTTTAATTACATTTCTAATACAATGTTTTTGTAACTTGGTAAACAAAATAACCCTGCCTAGTATTGTAGGTGTTTAATAAATTGTATTTGTTATACGTATATACTCGTACTTTCATAAATAATAAAAATCGGTCTCCTACAAAGTTACACAAAGCGTCCCTTGAAGGGTTAAAAGAGTAAATTTCATTAAATCTACAGAGACAGGACTTACGTAAAAATATGTCTTTTGTAAACAAACATTGAAACTTGATCTTTATTATCTCGTTAATTCGTTATAGTACTCGTATTAATAAACGACTAGTAAGTTTAGTAATCCCGAATCATGTTTTGATATAGAAAATCACCAAGACTAAGTATGTTGTTTCGGTACCTGCCATCAAAAATTCGACACCAGGTAACCAAACAAAATATGCAATGTTTATCATCGCAGGTACGATTACATTGTGTTTACCACGTTAATGCGAGTGAGTTTACCAAGCTAGAGCGAAACCTATTGAGGTAAACACGATGTTAACAATACACTTCAGTTTGTTTACATTACCACGTGACCAAGTATAATGCAGCCGCCGCTAACATCAACCAAGTAATATTCAATTTACAATTTCGTCCACATTTCATTGTGTAACAGGAAGAGGAGGAGACTTACCGTTCAAAATCCGCAAGCCGGCCATAGTTGAATTAAGAGTAATGTGTCACATTGTAATCAAATTCCGTACGGCGTGAAATATCGCAACTGGCCGGTGCACAGAACTGGAGGTGAACTTACGAAAAACAAAAATGATTTGTTTGAAAATGGAATCACTGAACACAATCACGGTTCCGCGTGACACGGAGTCGCAAGCGAGGGGCGAGCGTCACACGACCCGCTACGCCGAATGCCCCGGCGTGACTGAAACCGTGCCCCCGCCCGCCCTTACAGGGCTTTTCTTTGTTTCGCATCCCCTCCGTACGTCGTGTCGAACAAATTCTGATCTTATTCGCCGAGATCTTGCGTTCGACCATTGACTCGACGATTTAGAATGATAATTGGGAGAATCGTGTTCGAATTAAGGACGATTTCCGCTTTTATGTTTTTTAGCGTATTGTTAAAACTTGATATGAGAAAGTTTAATTACACAATTTGAGGGTATTGTGCGTTTTTTATTACGAAAATATTTAATTAATAAAATTATTGTGCAAAATCTAATATTGATATTTTTTGTATTTAAATTATCACTACTTATTTGTATTGATATTAAATCGATGTGAGCATCACATACAAAAAAAAAGCTCTCACGACATTGTGGGGGATGCTGGAATTCCCGTATCGCGGGAAGCATGAAATAACACCTACGGCCGAAGAGCAAATATTTATCAGTAACATAAATGCCTGCACTGGGCGGGAATCGAAACTGGGACACATTATCTAGGCTAAATGATCTTCGAAGTCATGACCCTAAAGAATATGGAGCTCACTTCGTAACGTAATACTAAGTACTAAGTAGGTAACTTTGGCAAAGTTGATATCTTTGTTATTGTAAACTTAGCCACGGCAAACCGTTGTTGGCCCGGGTTACGTTAGTTATAATTATAATGAATATAATTATCCTTATCCCGGCGGCATCGATCCTAAGTGATGGAATGAGTTAAGTAACAGCAGGCGCGGTCGGCAGGTGGATGATCACGAGGGGCAAGTAAAGCCGTAGGTCAAAGTTGTTATCATGAGGCAGCAGTCAGATGTAGCAAGCCTTCGGGTATAAATATCCCGACACTTGGGTTGGCCACTGACCCTTCCACTAATTCGCAGCGAAACCGCATGGTGGAGTATGGTCTAGGCCTCCGTAGGTATGAGAGCGCTTACTCACAAGTGGTTATTCATGGTTAATATAATATTATAATTAAATACATATAATGTGTACAATCTCAAGTCCAAATCAACATGCTGAGTATGAGAGCTAATGGGTAATGAACGAAGGGAAGCTTTTCTTTACTTCGGTATTATCGATGTATAGTATAAAAATATTAGAAGGACAAGAATATTTTTTTGCGTATCGTAAAAAATATGTTTGGAAGAGCCTGGTTATACTTTAAAACCAATAAAATAGTCTGGGGTTGGTTGTTGTGCATTAATAATTTTTTGCATATTCGGACTAAAAGTGTTTACATAATTACTGAGGAAAATCACTACAGTATAGTATAAAACAAAGTCGCTTTCTCTGTCACTATGTATGCTTAGATCTTTAAAACTACGCAACGGATTTTGATGTTTTTTTTTTAATAGATAATAATGATTCAAGACGAAAGTTTATATGTATAATATATTGAAGTTTTTCGCAAAATATCGCGCAATATAACTAACGCAAAATAACGCGCGTGAAAATATATTCGTGCACTGGTTACGTTTAACAATTTTGGACTTGGGTACTAAAGGAACAGGTTTCACGAAGCGAAGCGAAGGCGGGTTTACTAGTAAATTATATTATTAATTATTGTTATAAATAGGAAGTAAGTCTTTGACAAAATGATTTATACAGTCTAAATTCGATCGCAATCATGCAAGTAACCGAATCACTAACTAATTATAGTAATAAGTTAAGAATTTAAGCAAATATCTGCGCATAACATCGCCGTGTTTACCTTGATGAACCGAGTTTCATTACGTCAAAAGCAGGCGTTAATTACCTACGCCGCGGATAAGTTAAGTGTTTTGAATATTAATTATCCAACATAGCATTACATGGCGTGTAAGGGGCTCCATTCAACTTTGATTCTAAGCCAACCTCGCCTGTTCGTGATGCATCCTGCTGAACAACGAATGAACCGGTCCCTCTTTTAGAGGTCGCTGGACTCTTACCATCCGGTTTAATCCCGGAGGTACTTTAGGCTGGTAGTACCACCATTTCGCTTGAGTCAGCCGCTTAGCGACGCAGCGTGTTCCGGCTAGAGGCTTGAGAGAGTGGACTTTTTCTTTCCGTCTTTTCTCTTCTTGAAGGATCGGCGGTCTTCGCACACCCGTGAGAACATTACGAAGAACTCTCGTATGTGCTGCTTACCTCACGTTGTTTAGTTTCACTGAATCAAGTGATAATTATATTCTAATACTTACGTAACTTTAAAATAATTGAGGTGAGAGCGGATTCGAATCCAGGCACCATGTTTGAGTGTATAACTTTCAAACCATTGGGCTATCACTGCTTTGTTCGAATACCAGTAGTATCTTTCTCAAATATCTTTCAAGAGCAGACTTATCAGTTACTGTTTTATTATAACCTACGTAATATTGATTTCTATAAGACAATGAAATGTATAGTGACTGATGCAGAATAAATTCTAATAATGCCAGGAGCACAAGTAATACCTACTCTTGGTAGCAGGCGTAATTACAGGAGCTGTAAGTTGGCTCTTTGTGTGAAAATTGCAGCGTCGCGGCTGTCATCCTTTTGTCTGTCGTAGTTCGTCAAGTTGGGAAGGTAAATTATGAGAGCTAGAAGTGTTTGAAACTTTAGAAATGCTCTTTTATCAAAGGATTTTTTTATAGAACAAAAATATAGTAAATGCTGTGTTCGTTGACGGACTGTGGATGAATGGTGGATTAAACTATGATTGTAGAGTACTTGTTTACAAAAATATTTTTAAGTAACTGTCCTCGCTTTGCTTCGGGAAATCTATGCCTTAGCAACCGCACTCAAAATTTTTTTTATGGGATTATTTAAACTATTTACCCGCCCTGCGGTTTAAATTCGCCCGTAATTCATTCTGTCAAAGAGTTACTTAACATTGACTCTACGAGTATGAACGATGAACCTATGACACATTTCAAACGTCGTGTCAAACATATGGCAGTGTGAATAGAGTAACTTATATAAGTGTGTGTAATGTTTAATTTTTTCATTTTATGTAATTTTCATGCATTACTTATTTTAAAATAAAAAATATCATTAGCTTATTATTAAATATTAGTTTTCTGCATTCCTTCTCTTTAAATGTATAAGTGTGTCAAATTTCATGATCGATTTACCGCCCCCGAAAGCCTCTACCTGCATAGTCACTACCAATTTAATAAAAATCGTTGGAGCCGTTTCCGAGATTCATCGATCGATCGAGATTAATCGGAAAATTCCTCGTTAGGTACTAGATAGAAAGGTATTAGATATAGGTACATAACAAACCAGCTAACCAAGCAAATTATTTCAACGTTAGACAAAAACAACGTCACGTAGAAAATTCAACAACAAACACTTTACTTTTATCGTCGGGCCAATTGCACCTCAAACACTTACATACGTAGATTAGAACAGTGTCAATATGCCCCGACGCTCCACGGTTAAGCACAATTGTACCCCTGGGGATAATTCGGTCGAGGTAGCCTTCAGACAGCTACAAACGTTTTATATTGGATTATCGAATTAGAATCGTGCTTCGAACGTTTCCTTTTGAACAGTGACAACTGTCAACCGAATGTTGTCGTTCCCTGTGAGGAGGTAAGGTGTAGTACCTACACAATACTAAATTCGTAGTTTTGAAATTAATCTTGTGATTTTCGCACATCACAGTTTTTAAGACGCTTCACAAACATACAACTAAGAGAGTGCGCGCACGGGGGACTTTTGTCACCGTGACAGTTTCGTCGCACTTATCAAGTCCTTGGATATGTATGGAGGTGTGCGCAAGTTACGACGCGACAACTGGGTGACTAATATGTCCGCCTACCGGCGTCGGTGACAAAATTGTGACTCTCCGACCTCCGTTCACATTGACGAGCCGGACGGCGCAATGGGTAACATGCCAGATCGTCGTTCCATTGATGCTTCCATATCAAAAAAGTTTTGTCACTGTCGCCCTCGTGAGCGCACCCCACTTTGGAAACGCGTCGCGACGAAAACAAATTTTTTTTATGTCACGCAGACAAATGTCCCCCGTGCGCGCATTCTCTTAAGATTGCACGCTTACGATAACAACTTTGACCATAATAATCACGTTACCTAACCTAATCATATGAATTTCATGAATGAATTTCGTGTGACTGATGTCCACGGGCGATAATGACCACTTACTAATTACCATCAGGTGGCTTGAAGGATAGTTTATAGGCTACTGACATGAGAAAATGAATGCAAGGTAGGTAACGAACGTGCAATATCACCCCTCCGCTGCCGCCCATGACAGCTGTGACTGATACAGAACAAGACTCAAATGGGGACTAGGATGGTTATAGTACAGTAAGCAGACGGTAGTCATTTTTCACATGTTGGCACCGAGGTCTAATTAATTATGTATGTGTGTGCCATATTATACGCACAGGCCGCCAACGAAAATCTTTGTGTGTGTTCTAAGCTGCGTGGACACATGATGAGGCAGCGGCGTGCACACAGAAAAAACCGTGTTGGAGTGATTGTTTTATTAACTAAATCAAATCTCAGGCTCGTTGTTGTAAATTCAAATTAAAAACAAAAGAAAACTTATGACTCAAAAATGTCTTAAAGAGTAAAAAAATGGCATGTGTGGAGATGGAGACATACGCAATATTCGTTTGCTATCTCGACCTATGCTAAAAAAATTATATCATACTTAGGAGTTTTTATCGGATTCTCTTAAGCCCAAAAGAGCTCAACAAAATTACTCCGTTATTTCACCAAATCATTACGCTTCCTACTTAGACCGTTAATTAAGACATTAAGTGCCAACTTCTTTTAAACAAATTGGAATTTACGCCTGGATTGAAGCCAGAAAGTGTAAAGAATTTAAACTTAAACACTGCAGTAGTTGTAAATCATACGAGATGTCTTGGCAACAATTACATAATTAATCTATGCGGCTTTAATCATTAAAGTGATTCTTATATTTTAATATTCATACATTTAACGCTGTTCGATCCATCTAAGTAACGATGCAATTCGGATAGATAAGCCAACATTTAAAAGTCACCCAGTTGTCGCGTCGTAACGTGCGCGCACCTCCATACATGTCCAAGGACTTGATAAGAGCGACGAAACAGTCACGGCGACAAATGTCCCCCGTGCGCGCACTCTCTTACCGGCGTCGGTGACAAAATTGTCACTCTCCTGTCACATTAACGAGCCGGATGGCGCAATGGTTAACATGCCAGATTGTCGTTCCATTGACGCTTCCATATCAAAAAAGTTTTGTCACTGTCGCCCTCGTGAGCGCACCGCACTTTAGAAACGCGACGCGACGGAGACAAAAACTTTTATGTCACGCAGACACAATTCCCCCGTGCGCGCACTCTCTAACGTCACCAACGCAAATTACGTGAAAACTTTTTGGCACGCATTTATAACGTACCGAGATGCATTCGAGATCAAATTGAGATTTCACCAAATGGACCCGGAGAACAAAAATAAGCCAAAGTCCCTCTAGTTGGCAACGTTTCAACGTACATCACCCGGTCGCAGTACAACGGCAGCTGCTATAAATCCCGGCCGTCTAACGTTGCGGTGCGACGCGTCAATGAATAACGCACGACGCGCAGCGTAAACTGCGCCACTGACACAGCTACTGCCCCAAGTAAACACGACGTTTCTCCATTTTTATTTGCGCTTTTCGCGTTGTTTGCCTAATGGAAAAGGTGCATTGGGAAACGCAAAATATTGGAAAACATGTAAAAAGTTAACGTTGTAGATTTTTTGTACCTCTGTTTACATTTTGTCTACAAGGTATTATACAGAAATGAATAAAAAATCCTTTAATAATATAAATACATTTTCTCAAACCCCTTAGTTAAAAATATTATTTGACTTAAATTCATAGTCTTATGCTAACTATACATATACTCGTATTATACGAATTGGCACAGTGAGCAGCGAAGCATGCATTTCTTTGAAGCAAAGCACAAAACAGCAGCAGTAGTAGTAGTAGTAGTAGTAGTAGTAGTAGGTAGTAGTAGTAATACTCTTTATTGTAGACAAGAAGATTACAGTAGTGGAAAAAAGACAAAAAAGGTAGGGGCACGAGGTTATAAGACATGATTTCTGAAGTGTTCCCTTCCTCAATATGTAAATCATATTGAAAACCGGCGTACCTATGAGTATTAGTTTTAACTCGACAGTTTTTATTACAACAAAAAATTTTACATAGTGAAAACTATTTTAGATGAAAATAATGTTGATACTAAAAATTACAGTATCTTCAAAAAACAGAGACAAAATACAGAATATCTGAATATTTGTTTTAAGTTTACCTATTGTCAAATTATTCTATGTGCACAATATGTTTAAAAAATTGTTCTACTACTAACTAACGAACCGACCAACTATTATTCTTAAAAACACCTGCTAAATTGACTAAACCATCGTAGTCCCGATCTGAGTCTGTTCTGCGTCGGTTCCAGTTGTCATGGCCGGCAGTCGTTGATATAAAATTGGTTTTTTACATCAATGCCGGCAGCGGAAAGATGATGCCGCATGCTAGTTTGCTATTTTAAATGCATAAAAAAAGAACTCTAGACCACTCTGTAAAATACTGCATGAAAGACTAGGGTGTGAGCACACCTTAGTTTTTTTTTTACAATGAACCGACAATTTGAACATATGTATTAAAGTGTGAATTCTAGCGCTGTATTGCAGGCAGCTCTGCACTATTCGGTGTCTCATTGTTCAGCAACGCTCGCTCATCGAGTGTGTAACAGGCTTGGTTTAATTAAGCCCCAAGTCAACGGTTCTCAAATTTTCTATTCACGCATTAAAAGCTTTAAAGGCGTTGTATCGGAATAGTTTGACACACTTCGTATACCAAATTTGTCTATATTTGTCTATATGTATGTGTCTATTACGACACGAAGCAATAACAACTTTTATTAATTATAAATTACTGCTAGGTATATTTGTTTACGCCCATTATTTCTATAAGTCTTGATGCATCAAACCTACAGAAGTACATAGTTTCGATAGAATCGCGTAACTCTCTGTCCTGTGCCGCAAAATATCGTGTTCCGGAACGACACTTTGAGATCCGCAGCCCTCGATTACCACCTATGCCTTAATACGATCAGGTTCTATTGACCGGTTCTGTCCAGTTTCACGGTAGCTGGGTATCAGGTTTGCAACAGCGAGTACCGGACGTGAAACATGTTACGTGTTTTGACACAAAGGCATTATAGTACATAATGTGCGTAACTATACTTTACAATTATTATGTGATAAATATCTATACAGTTCTTGTATCAAATTAGTGATGCTTTGGGAGCAATGGGCTTAGAAGTTATAGTATACAGGGTTCTGGCTTAAACCCATTAATGGCCCACTGCTGAGCACCAGTCTCTCCTCATGCCTGAGGATGTCCAGAGCATACTCCATAACTCTGCTCCAATGCGGATTGGTGGAGAAATTAGTGGTCAACCCAACTGTCGGAAATGGGCCTCGAAGGGAGGCCTTCATGGTTTAACGACTGCTGTCTTATGATAACAACTGAGACCGACGGCTTTCCACCAACCCATTTCCAACTGACGACCGCGCTCGCTGTTGCTTAACTCGTTCAATCACCTAGGATTCCTGTTTTAAACAGTTACTAGGTCGGCTGGTCGGGAAAAACATAATTTCGATGCATCAAATAGACTATGCAAATAACAACTCCCATCAATAATGCGATAAATACTATATCGCAAACTTCAAACTAGGCCATTAATATGCATGCATGCATGGTCACCGATTAATCATAATCATATCATATTATCATAATATGATTATAATATCCTTATTATTATCATTCAAAGTTTTTGCTGGATATAGGCATTTTTTGCGACTATAATATTAAAAGTGACGTAATTCCTTATTAAAGCTATTTATTAAATTGTAATATAAAATTGTTAACGTTGTCCGACTTAGGAGGACCCCGTTACGAAGTTGTTACCCGGCCTGCGAAAGGAGAGATGGCGGGTTCGAGTCCCGGCCGAGGCAGACTTTATGAGTTTATTTATTTTTCATTTATAAATATAATTTATACTAATTAAAAACAAGAAAATCAAAACTACATAGTTGCAAATAAATCAACAGAATTACAGATACAGAAATTAACAATTGGTAAAAAGCAGTATGTCATAATTATAAATATTCCAAATTTATAAACTTATCTAATACCTACATGATCTTTCTGATCTGTCTCAAATTAAAAATATCTAGAAACGTAGAATCTGGCTAGGCTCTATTTATTTCACCATCCTGTAATAAAACATACAAGAGTACCGTTCGGCAACAGCTCGCTCGGACATAAGTGATGGACGACCCGAATGTGCTCTTTATAGTGCGTGAAGACACAGTCTAGTACTAGACAAGTCAGTGCATTAGACGAATTGGTACTTATTTAGTTATTTTGCTTGGCTTCCACCCATTAATAGCCCACTACTGAGCACAGGTCCTCGTTAGATACGAGGAAGCCTAGAGCATACTCCACAACGCTGCCCCAGGGCGGATTGGTGGGGGGATTACTCGATTGTCGGAAAATTTTCTACTTGTAAAACCTGAAATCAAGTTTTTTTACAAAGGGCGGATTTAATCCTTGGTGGCATTCTTTACCAGTCAACCCATGGTGAAAATGAGAATTTACGGCAGGTGGTAACATTTATTTTTATTTATTAATTTTTATATTTATATCGTGATGTGAATAAAAAAAAAGTAGGTACATCAATTAGTAAGTGGTGTAGGTGCAGAGGGGTAAAAGCTTAATTGATATTACACATAATAGGTATACATACATTATATGTTTGTTACAGTTATAATGTATAACAATTACTTATGAAGCTTATAAAAATGATAGCTTTGTTCAGACGCTTCGGCTTCCCGCAGAATGCTAAAGTATGCTAAAAGTTGTCCATAATGATGCTCATGAAGAC
The DNA here is from genome assembly GCA_905404295.2 of Ochlodes sylvanus. NCBI lineage: Eukaryota > Metazoa > Arthropoda > Insecta > Lepidoptera > Hesperiidae > Ochlodes > Ochlodes sylvanus. The sequence goes on along the minus strand of FR990132.1, from coordinate 11,089,256 downwards.
GAATCCACACTTGGCTTACTTAGTAAACTAGCCATAATCCTCTCGCATTGTAAGAGGACATCAAAGCCCGGCTTACTAATAATAATGTTCTCAATATTATTTTAATGGTTGACTGAGCTAAGTTCGAATAAACAATGTAAGCAAAAAGCTATTCATAAATTCAATGATCCTAATAGATCAAATTAAAGAAAAAGCTCTGAGTAAAATAGCGTGTATAAATAAGATTACCTTTGAATCTTTAGGTAATACAATAACAGAGAAAATGTATGCTAATGGGTAAAAATTCAGGATTTGATAAAATTCTTTGTCAAACAATATTACTCAATTTGTTATTACGTAACTTAATGTGAGGAATACGTATAAAATCTATTGTAATTTCAATGTCAAAAACACACGCACAGACACAGTGTGAGCAGGTACCTAATGTGTGCACATACATACTAATATTATTAATGCGAAAATGACTCTGTCCGTCAGTCAGCTACCTTTTCACGTGTAATCCGCTGAACCGATTTAGATGAAATTTGGTATGGGGATTATTTGAGATCCGGAAAGGGATATAAAGGTATTTTTATTCCAGAATTCATCCCTTAAAGAGTAAAAAGGGGGTGGAACGGATATGAAACTTATCATAAAATAATCAAATTGCGATAAAAGAGGTAGACCATGTCGTGGACTGGGACATAGGATACATTATTCCTGGTGATAAATTGCGGCGCCGTGGAATAATTTCAACGGAATTTTTTCAGTCTCCCACACGAGCGAAACCGCGGGAAATAACTACTTGTTTATAATAAATACATAATATGCAAAGAAAGCAACATTTTATTGAACATTGAAACACAAAAGGCGCTACAGGGTATTGTGTTTAGATGATTGATGATGTGCCTACAGACATGACTAGCCGGAAATTGTCATCAAGCAAATTAATTACTTTCTGGTTCATATACGACTTTTTGCAGTTACAGGTGAGCGCTTAGCGTAGAAAATTGGATCTTAGTTCTTTATTAATGCCCGGTTACTATATTCGTAAAACTAGAACTATCTACGAGGCGTAACTAAAAATATTCCTATAAGAAAGGGTTACAAGGAAGTACTTTAACGACTCGTTACTGGTAACTTGAAAACGATTAGTTTAACAATTCGTTAAATATAGGGGCATAACTCGTAAAAACCATTCGTAAGTACACAGTATAGTCCAATTTTTTTAAACAACGAATACTTCAAGTCTACATTTTATAAAATGTGTTTCACAATTTGCTGTAAAACTCGTATATTGTCACGTGACCACCATGACGTAACATCTATGCATATAGTAAACAAGCGCAAATGAAAGAGATGCAACATGAACAAGTGACACCATTGCGGTTGGTTTTCAAGTGATTTGGGAGCAAAATTTGACATTAAATAAATACACTAAAAATTAAGAATTATATTTTATTTTTTTTAAATCCTTTTATAATAGATACCGTATCGCGTCAAAACTCTTGTCTTCTAATACAGTCTTGTCGTTCTAATACAGTGAACACCCCAATCGTATGCCGCTACGCTGTCATTGTTACTGAAACCAGGCATTATTTATTGGGATCTTCCTAACACTTGTACTTAGCCGCTCGCTGGCAACACGCCAATAGGAAAACATTTTTTGCCATTCCAAGTGTCGCTGTCTTCAACGGCGTGGATTGTAATCGACCGGAAACTAACGATAAATCTGTGTTCGTAATGCATCTTCGACTTGTCGTAATGTTCCGCTTGTGACGTCATTTGTAACAGTTATCAATGATTCGGCCAATTTTAATGTTTGATTCCAATTGGGGATTGGATCTTGGTACTATCATAGCTAGTGGTAATCTCAGAGGTCGTGGTAATCTTAGATTTAACAACGAAGAAGAAAATATGCCATTTGAAATGAAATGTTTTGTATTATAATTTAGTTTTTACAAACACTTTTCAAAAGTCAACCTATGTCATCGCTTTATTTATGTCATCGAAGAACTATATCTATACCAAGGAAATTTAAGACGACATTTTCCTAGTTGTGTGAAATATGAGGTCTACTAATTATATTACTTACCTACCAAGCCATATTTGATCTTCACATGCCTGGTGTAGAATCGAGCCTTGTGCTACATTGCTACAGTTATAATTTCTGATGACTAAAATATAGAGCGCGTTCCTTTCCTAAATTCTTACCTACAAAGCGCTTTTCTTAACTACGTTTATTTAATTTGTACATTTATAATTGCTATGAGTTAATTATTTATATCAGAGTCCTTATTATAATCATTTACACAGCCCAAAAACATTCGACCAATTTTATTACCTCAAAATCGTAATTCTAAAATATTCCTCTCCTCTTTCATAATGATTTCGTTATTAACGCTATAATGAGCAAATGATTTTTTTATACTTTGGCTTTTGTTAGTCTACTTCGTAATTGATTCTATTAAGACTCCTCGGTTTTAGAAAACGTCTCACGCTAAGAATGAATAGATAAACAAAATGTTTGTTATTACTCAATAAAAATATTATTTAAGCAGGTAAGTTAGAACATTTATTATTGGAGCTTTAGTTATTGAGGTAAAACTAAGTAAGCGTAAAAAATAAATAAGTTTATTATGACAATATTACGGGAGAATAACAAAATCATCTTGAAAAATAAGGCATTTCTGAGAGTAGGTACTTGATATTTTTAAAGGAAAATAAATATAAGCAACCCACGTGTGTCCACATTATTATCATAATGTGAACTTGATCGGTAGGTGGGTAGTAGGATACGAGTAGATGCCCTCTTCCAATAAAGTGCCGAAATTGGATTGGAATAGATTGCCCGCATCGGTATTCCCGCCCGCTTTTGATATGGAAGTCTTTAAGAAAAGAGTGAATAGGAATCTACTAAGTTAATGCGCTTACCACCTTTGGACATGATCGCCATTTAACATCAGGTGGGATTGTTGTCTTCTTGCATCTCGCTGACTCGCGATCTCTATAATTTTTTAAATATTTATCGTGCAGAATTTTGATTTTATATTTAAACATTACATTATGACTATGTATGTACTTTCATGTCAAATAAAAAAAAAACCAGTACAATATGCAGATTAGTTCAACCTTCCCCAAACATTTCAGTCTCAGCTGGTCCATTTCAAAGGCAGTAATTCAACAAAAACCCAAAATCTCGAATGCAAATGAATCATTACGCGGCATACCGTCGATTCCCTCTTGATTTGGCGTTTCTTTGAATTTGAATAATTTCTCCTCTCACTACAAAGCTCCGGAAACGAACCCAGGACTCTTAATTAAGTTACATTGCGTACAGTGGCGCTTGTAAATCTTGGATGAGACCCACTGACAGAGTTTTATGGTTTTGCCTGGTAAAAAATGTAGGTATCACAGATTTTATTATAATTATGTGTCTGTAATTATGTGTATGTGTGTGTAACCATAGGTGTCCCACTGCTGGCCACGGGTCCCCTTTCACAGTGTGAGGGGTACAGATCATACTCCACCACGCTACTCTATTGCTGGAGAAGATAGTGGCAACCCAAGTGACGGAAATGTCTGCCACCCAAAGACCTCCAACATGGTTGAACGACTGCTACTTAATAATATCCGAAGCACGGAAGCCTTTAGGAAATGTTGCCACTAGCGGTCCACTTCACGCTTGTACTAAAGTACACACTTCACTTTATAATCAATTATGTTATTAATATCAATTATAAATCAGTATTAAACTACATAACATCATCAGGTATTATAAACCTTATTTTACATTAAATTCAATAATCAATTAAATTAATTCAATAATCCCACCTCATGGTGAGTGAAAATGAAGGCGAAGATCTTGAAAGCACTAACTCATAACAGCCCATTCACTCTCCTCTTAAAAACTCCCACATCACACACGATCGGGGACACCGACTCAAGCCAGCAGAGCTATTCCAGTCCTTCACAGTGAGCGTGAAACATGTCAAATGCTTCCTACACCGTTAATACCCGTTTTCCGATACAAATTACTCACCAGTCGCCAAGGTTCAGTTTGATCGATCACACCGAATGTCATGATAACACGACGTTTAAAATAGAGGTTTCAAAAATACAAATTACCGAAAAACATGCGCAAAAATTTCTACCGCAGAGCGATTTGCATATTTTACTTTTTACAGTAACAATATCGAATAAGTACTTACTCGTATTTGAACTTACTTATACTGGTTTAAATGTTGGGCTTCCAAACCGTTTGACCTGGGTCCGACTCCTGCAGGCACCTCTAAATTTATGTGCGTCTTCGAATCTAATTTATCATGCGCCTCGGTGAAAGAAAACATTGTGAGGAAACCTGCATACCCGAGAGTTCTCAGAGGTGTGTAAAGTGCGCCAATTCGCACATTTTTGTGATGATAATGATGATAACATACAGTGGTTCCTCACATTTAATGTCGAAAGTAATAATATCTTCGTTGTCTACACATTACGTCATTTAGCTAGAATTTACATAATTTTCAATATTTGTGTATTTAAGCATTAGGCTGTGATAATAGTAATCGTAATGTACTAAAACCGATAATATCACTAGGTACATCAAAACGTCGAACTCATTTGTCACAGGCCATTAACTGAAAACGCGCCATGGTTTTCTTTTTCAACTCCACGTCACGAATTTCAGGGTCTTTACACAAGAAAGTAACCTAAAATTTGGCCTATGATTTCCTCTTAATGAAAAACATATTATTTTGGTGTCTGCTTTTATCAGAATTATTACAATTAAAGCCATTATTTTAGTCAGAATTCATGAATCAAATTACCGATGACAAACAATTCAAATTAAACGGAGGTTACCTTCATAACTGTTGATTAACAAACTAAGTACGCCCTAGAGAACATTATAGGGAACTTTTAGTACAAAACTTTTCTCCTCGATTTCAATAGAGCACCCTTTAACATCGCATGATCAAAATAACAAAACAGTATCAAATAACGTTAGCAGGAGCCGTTTACAAGTTACAATTACAATGAGCCCGCATACTGTTAACTTGAAAGTAAATTAATATTTTCCTTCAACGCTTATCTGGGGAGATTATAAGTTGAAAAATAATTTTCCTTAGCGAGCCGCAAAATCGTTTTTCAATTAAATCCGTGTCGGGAACACAGCGCTGTTTTGAGAGTGATTAAAATTGTGACGCGGCCGGGTTAGAAACATTTTCCTTGCGTGTATTTTTATAACTGCTTCCATAGAAATGACTTTAACAAAGTGCATTGATTTACCAAGGGTTTTTAAATTAATAGAATCCATAGAATTCACCCTGGGTAGTACCACCATCCATCACGGTACCTGGTACCATTTCAGCCGTGTAATAATTGTTAACAGCAATTATGTTCCTTAGATATCTTACTCCTCGAGAGTAGCAACACATCTATGACCGAATTAAAACGAGACTCTTACTAACGAAGGCGGGTATCGTTCATCGTGACCCTCACCCTTTCATCACCCTTTCATCGTGAACATTACCACCAATACGAACGACACAGTTTGCGTCACCGTTCATTCGCGCACTGCGAAGGACTGGAATAGCTTACCTGCGCCGGTGTCCCCACCTGCGTCCAATGTGGGAGTTTTCAAGAGGACTTTTAAAAATAAATAAGTTAGTGCGTCCAACATCTTACTAACACACAAAAACTAATAGGACCAACTCTCGCTAACAGTCCCACATGCCACAACTATCGCTCACAGTACCACAAGCCTCATACGTAATAACGAACTGACTTATTAGCGACAGTGTATTAATTTACCATGTGACACATAAAGACAAGCAAACAAGTTACACGTTTTTTCTACCAGTAATTTTTACCATCGGCGATTGGTGACTTTGATATAAAGATGACCAAAAATGGTAGTAGGTAGACCAGTCTATGTACTCGGTTGACGGATCTTGGCATAAAAAAAACGATTCAAATGCGACCAGTCACTCAATATGCTTCGACCAAAAAATGAGATCGTTTCACCCCTTTAATCACGACCCCTTGATTTCTTTTAGCACGCAAATTAATTACGGACCGGCCGTCAGTTCATTGGTTCGACTTTTGCGTGCAAAACGAGAGAGAAAATTGTGGTTTCCGGCTTTTGCTCATCGATTAAACGGATAGGTAGTGAATATAGTGTACATGTGTATATATAGTGTACATGTGTATATATTGTGTACATTATGTGCTTTATCTAAATTAGTGCGCTCAACACCTCAAGGACTTCATCGCCACTTACCATCAGGTGGGATTATAGTTAAGCACTACCTTAAAAGAAGTAAAAAAAAAACATGGTTACTCTTTTACAGGCGACCATAAGGGAAGCAACACATCTGTGGCCGAATTAAAACGAGACTCTTCCTAACAATTCCTAACTGGACAATCACTGACTATAAATAAACAATACTTACCATCACAAACAGTCCCTACCCCAGTCCCCGTACCTACTAACGAACTAACCAACTATGATTAACACCATCTGCTAACTGGACTAACCATCCTAGTCCCTATTCGACTCTTGCTCTGGGTCGATCGCAGTTGTCATCAGAAGGTTGGGGATGTAGCCCCAGCTCGTTTGCTATCTTAATTCTATAAAAAAAGTATTAACAATGTTTTATTATACGGGTCAAAGCGCTTATACATAATATCAATGGTCTCTATCATGAGTGATTTACACAGGTAAGCCCCGTCGCGCCCAATCGGAAGTTAGATCGGAGACCGTAAAATTTCATGCGTCCCGTGTTTTGAATGGCACATTGACCGCGATTGTTGTCGTTATATAGATAGCGTAAAATAGGATAAAATGCTACTTATTCTACAAAGGACCAAAATATTCCATTTCAAGCTACAACTTCATTGAATGGTACATTAATTGGTACGTCGATGGTTTCGCATAGAGCTGACTCTGAATAGTTGGAATCAACCGGATTTAGCAGCTAATTATAAAGCTATGTTACTATATTTGTAGTTATATTTGAAGCTTAATAGGTATCCATTCTTAAACCACCTTTTTGCTTAAATGCGTTCATAAGATACAGAATCACAAACAGGCGCATAAACGTTATATTTTTTTTTAAAGCCTGAAGGGCTGACGTAAAAGCAGACGAGCCACGTGATGGTAAGTGGTCATCGTCGCCTATGGACACGGGCAACACCAGGGGAGTCACCAGTGCAACGCTGACCCTGAAGGAGATCTCTTTTTACACCTTTTTTGAACAACCCCATGTCATAAAACCTCAGAAGGAAGTCCATTCCACAGTTTGCAGGTGCGAGGCAAAAACAATCGTGAGAATCGGACCGATTCATAAGAATTTTTGCGAGAGGCCCGCGAGAATTGCGTGAGCCGCACAGCCGCGGAAAACTCTAACAAAACAAAAGGTCAACACCATAAATCAACCTTTTCGGCGCCCGGGATGGCATTAGGGCAATAATATCACTGTAATGTTGGGATTCATTCTAAAATAAAAAAAAAAAACACTTTTCATTCCCGCTATTTCAATGTTATTAATGTTTTTTGAACCCTTAATAGCTAATCCGCTTCTGTCAATCCGCTTGTGTCAAACGGTCAGTTGGGAAACAACTCCTTGGGAGTTTCTTGCCGCTTCTACTTCTAAACCCACTCACGGTAGAGATTTTTTGAAGCGGTGGTGGTGTACTTTGGATTTCGAAAAGTGTTTGTAATAAATAAATTCGAATAATTCATTTCATTTAATTTCATGTCAGCTCAAAAGTTGACTTCTTCTTAGTGTGTTTTCTTCCACCTTAGAACATTTGCCAATAACCATCAGGTAGAATTGTTTAAGTACTAATTTAAAATAAGTAAAAAAGAAATAGATAAAAATCGTACACCACAGCCTCGGCCGTCACGCACCTTGTATGCACCTTGAGAAGAAAAGATTTGCTTGGACGCAAAGATGAATGGAGCTACGTTCTTCTTAAAGGAACAAAAAAAGGTAGGAAGAACGAAGGATAACTACGTTCTTACAATAAAATTCGCTTGCTATACATGATAGGTAGATAGATAATTTATTGGCTTAAACTTTCACAAACACAATTAATGGTATTTGTGTTATTCAGTTCATTTTATGATGTAGACGTTTTATTTACTCTCTGTTATATGGTTGGCTTCGTGGTTTCGTGGTCGGATACCGCAACAAAATTTAAAATAGCTTAAAATTGTTGAAATAAATTATTTTAAACGAAAACACGATGTTGTATTTTTTTTCATTTAATTGGTTTCAATTGCTTTTTGATTGGATTGTAAAAGTGGTAAAGTTGTAAGCGAATTTCAAAGGGTTTTTAAGGCGATTAATGATAATTATAATAGGTTGGTCTGCTAAACATCTGTATCATTAACCTCCTTGTTGCTTCGCCGTAGTCAGATAAATTGTAAACATTGTTTATAACCAGAAAAAAATAAAGCACCCGATAAATATGCTATCGTGCTCGGGTTACGTCTAAAATTTTTGGAGTGAGGGTATTAAGGGACAAGTTTCCCATAGCGAAGCGAAGGCGGGTTTACTAGTAAGACATAATCTTAAGTTGGATAACACTTCAATAATCCTAAAGAAATTAGTATAATTGACATTTCTTAATTAATATTTAAATAATTAATGTAATAAATGATCATTATAATAAGTATTTTGGAGTATATCGGGGCGCCAGAATTAGAAATTATAATCCATACGAACTGTTGTTTGTGTATTAAAACCCGCCTTTATAAAATAGGCATGCTTTTCAACTAAAGTAATTATTAAACTCGTAAACTAAAAGCAAACATTTTTCCGCAACTTTCCGCGGACCCCACTGAAACTAATTTGATTTCTTGAGCAACATTAACTTTAGTAATGGGTAAGTGGATAGAAACAAATGGATGCAGTTAGTTACGGAGTTGTTTAAAAGAAAGGAAATTAATGAATTCTTATTCACCCCGGTTCACTGTTTTAAAATGGACGGCTTTCCGAGTTATTCGTCTTTTGGTATTTTGATGACCCTGAACTTTTGAGACTTTAATAGTTCTTAACGTCCGTTATACTTGCAAGAGGAGCTCTGGATTCGAATCTTTCACGCAATAATAATTTTCAATCGACTACGGCACAGCAAAGGAAGATTATGATTTCAGCCCCTACGTTAATTATGTTCACCTGTTCCCGCAGAACTTATAAGTTATTCATCATAAATCGACAAATTAGGTATGGTAACAAGCCTCTTAATTTTTCGCTCGTTATAGATTACATGACGTCACACAAATTTAAAATGGCGCCCTTTAGAGGACATAAAGTCATATTGGACCAAAAATAAAATTGAAAGGTTAAGTTTAAAATGGAAGAACTAATAATGTAATTAATAATAATGCCAATTTCAAAAACATAATTTCAAATACGGATATAATGTAATTTGAAGACCATTATGGAGTAGTGGTTACTATGCAGGAATGCCGTTCAAAGGGTCCTGGGTACGGTTCCCAGCTAGGCAGAAATTTAAACGATGAGTTTATTCCTGTGTTCTTGTCTTTGTGTATTCTAGTGCGGAGCTTTGGGTGTGTAGCGTTATTAATTTATATTTACGCTTGGCCGAATCACATTATAATGACGGTTAAATTCTATCGCAGTAACAAATAAAAATAAATGAATCTGTCAGGTGGAGCTCGCTAGGGTTGTTGATTGATCGCCGCGGCGCCGATTGGATCTCGTCTAATGCAAATATTTACGGTCGGGGTACCTAGAGGAGATTACCGTTGATTGATTAGGCCTGCAACAAGTCCGGGCGAGGCCTTACAGTTTTCTTTTATTTTTTTATTGGGGGATTCGAATTTTAAAAGCTGTTTTTCAAACTAAAGCCCTTAGGCGGCGATCCTTTAATATTATTGGACCAGAGTTGATATTGAAATTTCAAGGACGCATCACGTTTAGGCACGTTCGTTACAAGAAAGAAGAAAGATATAAATACGATGTCACAAGAGATAAGCAAAAGTAAGCGATATCGAGCAAAAACAAAAAGTGTACGTACATTATTTGCGCCAAATGTAATTTTACTATTATGTAATACGTTAACTCACTTATTCAATAATATTTTTAATATTATTAATTAACTTTTAGCCATTATAAATTATTTTTAAATAATCTGTGAAAATTATACGGAAGCAGGTTGTATTCTTCCATCGTTTTGTATTGGGTTACATATTAATATTTAAGGCGATATTAATCACATATAAAGTAGTATTTAATACAATTCAAATTTAAACCTTATGAGTAGAATACAAAACTCAACTTTGCTTGAGACATAGGATAGCTTTTTATTCTGTGGTCCTGTTCGAGGGATATCCGGACATATGCCTAAATCCAGTGGGCCTCCCGGATCCCGTAGGAGTTACGTGAATTTACGTATGTGTATGTAAATTGTGGCGAAATCCTACCAACAACGAAACGATATTCTGTTTGCGTACAGTCGCCCACAATTTCAGACTGATAAAAATCAATAGTTTCGAAGTGAAACGTGTGTATCGACGCACTCGCGAAAAATTTTCTAGAGAGTAAAACAAAAAAATTCGTCACCTTTTTGGAACGAAGTTGCGTAATACGTTTTCTTAAACAGGAAGTTGTGTACAGAGTATGCATTTTTTATTTTAAACCGTCACGGCTCACTTTGCCGTAGCAACAGCTAAGTACAGTAGTGTACCTACCTACAGTACGGTATCGGCACCATTACGACACTGTAGTGAAGTGGAGTTGCAAGTTGAAATTGACCTTGAAGTTGAAGTTATAGTTAAAATTAAAAGTCGGATTCGCAGTCAAAGTTAAAAAATGAAATAAAACAACATTTTGTACAGAAATTACACTTCGTATGTATGAACACTAATATGTGCACAGTTTTTTTATGTTTGCACAGTTTTTTTAATGCTGCCTCTTTCTGATTCAAAATAAAAAAGATTCAAAATAAACTTACTGATTCAAAATAAAAAAGCAATAACACTAAGGCTTTTCGTGAAGGTTTTCGTAAAACTCGACTACTCGTATAGTTATTCACTCAAGTTATTTCTGGTATTGTAAATTATAGGTATCAAGATATTACTTTTTAAAGAAATTCATAAATTACGACTATATTGCAAAATTATCATTCCTAAAATCAATATAAGGGCAAACAAATTTTTAACTGAAGCAATTAAGTTGACGCCTGTACTCCTCTTAACCGCGATGCAGGTAAATTCCGTGGCGGAAAACTAAACAACACAATCCCGCATGTATCCCTACGCCCGCGTCCTAACAGAGGTGAATTACGCGGGCACCAATCTTGGAAGGCGTTATAAATATAGAACAATGGACGGCGTGTCCATTAAACTTTATGCGGAACCAAATTTCCACTCCGTCGCCTACCCCCCTTAAACTTTTAATTGAGCCGGTTTATCCGAAGCTGATGTTGAAATAAGTTCGTAATAACAAAACACTAAATCCCTGTTATTCTAATTAATATTAAATTTGCAAAAGTTTTCTTATGTTTATCCAGATCATGATTTATTTTAATGGAAACAGCCGACTGTATTTTGAATTTAACCTACGTTTTGTTTTGGAGTTCAGAGAGGGAATCGGATATTGAAAGCTGCTAATAGAAAAGTTGAAAATAAACAGGTTATTGCTATCATAAATACGAGTAGGTACACTCGCTTAGCGCGGCAGACGATGCTCTGCTATTTTGCTGATCACACGAAAATACGAACTAACATTATAATTATTAAGTTTGTAACACCCACATTTTGATTTTGATAAAATATGAATGACCAATGCTAACTACCTCAAATCCACGCTTTAGAATTTTCTGTGTTGCGGGTGGCATGGACAACACAAATGACACATCACCAACTCCGCTGCCTGCGAGCGGTCCCGGGTTTGATTCCCGACTGGGCAGATATTATTGTGAAAGATAAATGTTAGATCTCGGGTCATGTGCTAGTGATGATTAAGATAGTGATATGTGTGGCCATTAGCGACACAGGGCAACCCCCGAGGGTAAGAGTGTGTTAGCGGTGATTTATTTAGTTTTCTTTAAATTTATTAACTAAAATATTTTTTCTTCTACATTATCGTTGAAAAGAGGATTAAACAAACATATAAAGCGTACAAAAATAAATCGTTTAGTTGAGCTAGATTTTTAGAGCCAAAATACTCCATTTCAAGGATTCTATTACGTTCAAAAAGATCAACCGCGACAGCCGACGCAGCCGGGACTTTGCGAGCGTCTTCAAAAATACTCCGACTATTTGCTCCTAAACCGTTTTACAACTTACTGGAGCACAAACTCCACTAAACGACCCCGTCAAGAGCAAAACGTGTGGCAAAAATATCAAACATTACTACCATCTTGGATATTATTTAATGCGAAGACTCCGTAGCCTAGTTGGTAGTGGCTCTGACTGCGAAGCAAGGGGTCCAGGGTTCGATTCTTATTCGGTTATCTTCGAACAATGGTAGTCACACGGCTTGTTTGTGTGCACGCCACTGTCCAGCTATGAACCTACACGGCTCGGAACGCACACAAACATTTTCGTTGGAGTCCTGAGGAGCATACTGTATGTTTATGTGAGTTCCATAATGCGTACGTAGTAGTGTAAAGAGCATTGCACTTAGTACTTATACGTCGCCCGTACACTAAACCCATATTTCATGTAAATATTCCGCCATCCAGATAACATAATGTTATCCTGCATCGCGTTCAGTAAGTATAGCAGTTCTGCGGTTGACACAATTTGATCACTATAACTGCATTCAGACTGTCGTCGTTGGTGTAACCGCTGCGCGCTCGCCACTGCAGTCACGGAACGAGGTTTGGCTCCGGTTATAGCGGATTAAACGAATCAAATATTTCATTACATTACGTGGTTCTTACACAATCTTACCAGCACTATAGGATTCTTTTCGTTGCAGGGGCCATGATAATGCATATACGAAATTATAAATCCCCATGATTTTTTATTTACACAGCTGTCACATAAATGTCAGCTTCAACAAACAAACAAATATATTATTTTCTCGATATAAAGAATTTCATTCAATTTTTATTGAAAATATTAAAAACTAGCGACCCGCCCTCGCTTCGCTTCGGGAAACTTATTATCAAGTGCTTAAATATAAAGTTTCATGGTTCTTTAAGAGATGGCGCTAGGCGTTCTTATTCTTTAAGTTAGGAAGGTTCACCTAGATGGCGCTGTGCTTAAAACCCGAAGAAATCCCATACAAACTTTCAACCTTTATTTCAACTTCTTCATCCCTTTTTGTCGCAATAAAAGGTAGCCTATGTCCTTTCTCAGGGTCTAAAGATTGTCTGTGTCAAATTTCATCAAAATCGGTTGAGAGGTTTAAGCGGGAAAGCCACGCAGACAGACAGACAGACAGACAGACAGACAGACAGAGTTACTTTCGCATTTATAATATTAGTAGGGATAAGTATTCGAGAAACACGGTTGACCACCAGGTTTTAAACATAATTATAACAATTATTATAAACTCAATCGCTACAACCGGGACCACACCCAGAGACCGCGGCCAGAGTTCACCAAGAGGTGTTTGTACTACAATTGATTTATGGAAATTTCACATGAAGGCGAAGATGTTATATTATTATAGTCCATAATAATGTCTGTTTGTTTCTGTGTTATATAATAATTTATCATAATCTTGTTGTGTTTTTTAAATGTCCCTGTATCATGAAGAGCTTTGAAGCTCAAAGCTTTGAATCTCAGCGAAGGCAAAAGGCAATCTTTGCTACTACAAACACCAGGAACTCCATAACATAATCTAAAAATTTATTTTACATTAGTAATAAGGGCGCTTATGTCTTTCTGAGAATGTTTAAAAAGTAATTTTTAGATTGTTCCTTACTTCCAGACTACACTCTTCACTGTTCGCTGGTCGAAGTTAACTAACTACCAAACAAATTATTCGTGACGAGAACTCGAAAAGTGTTCACTAAGAAAATGTTTATATTCAAATTGATTTATGGTAAGTAAATGCAAAGTCGACGTTCAAAGTTGCACGGCGGTTGTTAAAACGAAAGATTTCCTTTTTTATGTTCACAAGAAATATACAGTCGGACGAACTACGAAATATTTTTTGGCTTCCTTTTATGGATTGCAACATTCATTTTAATAGACATCTTGGCGTACGTTTTTAACGTATAACCGCTCACGAGCAACCTGGGGCCAATTTATCATGTCGATCATGTCAGAGTAAAGGAGTGCGCACAGTACAACGACTCCACGACCGACCGACGCCAACGCGACTAAAACCTTGACAAAGCTAACATTCAATTATGAGCCTTATATCTTTGAAGGTAAGGTTGAATTTCGAACTTATACTTAAAAGCCCTGTACGGCTCGCCCTACACCCATAGCCGTTCCGTTTCGAGACCAACGCGTCGACGTTGCGTTGACGACTCACCGTAGACGAGTAGTCCACGCGTCGACCGACACAATGACGTAATGTAAATAGCGTCGGAGTTGAAACGGAGTGGAGACGGAGTCGAGTTGACGTCGATGAAGCGTTGATCGCGCTACGGAACGTCGGAGTTGAAACGTAGTGGAGTCGGAGTGGAGTTGACGTCGAGTTGGTGTAATGTGCGCACTCCTTAAGTAGTTTAATAAAATGTTTCACATTTTGACGAATATTACGGAGAACTCTAAGGTGTGCAGGTTTCCTCACGATATTTTCCATAGCCGAATCTAGTGATAATTAAACTCTATGTAATATGCACATGCAGATATTACTCGAAAATTAGAGATAAATAATAATAATAAATAACGCTACACACTCATACCCCCGCACTAGGATTCCCTGTATCGTGGGTGCCATGGACAACACACAAGACAAGAACACACACACCCAGACCAAGAACGGAAATTGAAATTCATCATTCAAATTTCCGCCTCGCTGGGAATCGAACCCATGACTCTCGGAACGGCGCTCCGGCATGTTAACCATTGCGCCATCCGGGTCGTCAGATGCGTGCGAGATTCGTATCCAGGCCCCCGATTCTGGGATCCAACGTTCAAACCCCGCGGCTATCAATGCTTGTATTATTGCTACATCCAATGCTTGGTTTGGTCAAAATACATACTTACAGCAAACATCCACTGGCTCTTAACTATAAACGCGATAGTTGCTCTAGTCATGACTCAACCCTAAAACGCTGTACAGTTATAATCAAACCCGACATTTTAATCAACATCACCATGAAGGAACTGTATTCCGCGTCGTTATCTGAACCATACACCCCCATAAAGGTGTTCACTCGATGTCGTTTGCTCTTATCTATTATTAAATCCCATTTTCCAACTAAGAGGACCTCAGGCGGGTCAATTTTCATTTACACCCGACTCCATTAACGTTGTGGTGTTTGAAAGTCGTGCCGGCGATATCGATGGAAATGATATTTTCATGGCGTAGAACGTTGGAGACGGAAGAGATTACTATAATCTTGTATTTATGTGCAAGTATCCCAGGCATTAACAATTAATAAGTTAACAAGTTAAAAACTGACTTCATGATAGGAGTATTAAACTATTTAATAGACGATAAATATTGAATACTTTGTGCATAACAATTTCAGATGAAAATATTTCTTGTTTCATGCTTTTTATAACGTTTAATATTTAAGTAAGCGGCGAGAAAAAGCAATAAATATAATTATGTAAAGTAATATAAAGCCTTTTCATTTGATACCCAACTCGGCATCATTGTTTTTTTAACTCATGTCTTTGTGTCCTCTAGAGGGCACCTCAACCAGCCCACGACTATGATGCTTCCAACGATACATAAGTTGTCAAATTATGATGAGTAGTTAAAACTGGCTTTCCAAACAAAAAAAAATCAAAATTGAAAACTAACATACTATTTTAAAGTGATGAAAAGATTCTATGTGTGTATGAACAATTTACAAGTGCGTGTGCATGTATGTAAATTAAAGAAATTTTACTACTGTAAAAAATACATAAACCCAGTCTACTCGATACATCGAAAACAAACAAAAACAACAATATCTATTTCCCGTTCGACACATTCACCCCTATTCAAAACAAAGTCACTCTGACAGTCGGCAGTGAAAAGTTCATCAGCGCGCTTTTTAATATCTGTAATGAAAGCTGCAAATATGATGCAAACGTTCGCAGTGTGTGCGGGGTGCCACTGTCAGCGGGTTACGATGTTGACATGCTGCAGGGTTCTCTTCGCTGTTATATTCAATTTGACGAGCTCGTAGCCTAATTGGTTGTGACTCTGCTTGCGAAGCGAGGGGTCCCGGGTTCGATTCCCGGGCGGGGTAGAGGTTTAGATCTATCGCTCAGCAGGCATGACCGCTTGATTTACATGAGTATACGTATAGTGACGTAAATTCCTACTAAATATTTTAGTCCAAAAAAATCTCAATTGCAGCGATCTAATGAATACTTATTCCAAAGTTATAAATTTCTTTTTTTACAAACCTACTATTTATCATGTGCTTATGCTACCGTTAATCATACTTCCGCCTAGATTATAAAAGGCCACGTAGCTTTACTGACATTTTTATTGACCTTCTTATCTCCCCGCTAGGGGCGCTAGGCGT
This sequence comes from Ochlodes sylvanus, assembly GCA_905404295.2. Classification (NCBI taxonomy): domain Eukaryota; kingdom Metazoa; phylum Arthropoda; class Insecta; order Lepidoptera; family Hesperiidae; genus Ochlodes; species Ochlodes sylvanus. Next base: position 11,072,645 of record FR990132.1, on the reverse strand, counting down.
TTCGCTAAGCTTATCACAATGCTCTCACCTCTACTTTCATTTTCGCAGCGCGAAACGAACGCGACCGACGGCGCGCGACGTTGCATTAGTAAATTACTCACGTGCGCGTCCCGGTCTCTTCAAACTTGGGATTTGTCGCGAGATACATCCAACTTTTAACTAATTTGTTTAATTAACAGAACCAACTCCTGTCCGTATCGTTTTTCACTAGGTAATTTATTCAACGTAATGAATCCCGATTGTTTCTTATGGAACGTTCGAACGCTCCAAATGTGTCACGTTTCATTTTGTGCATGGGGAATTTTATGTGAAGTGTTACTGCCTTATGACACAAATTTATTATTTATCGTTCATTATTTTAAATACGTTAAACTTTTTTTTTACCTTCTATATTATGTCAATATTATAATAGTTCTCCAAGTAGCGCTTGTTGCTCCACTTCAAGATGGTCGGTATTATCCTACTCGTAAATATGCTACGTAAATGTACCACTAATGCTCTTTATGTTTTTATTCCATTAAGTCGAGGCCACAACGTAACTGTGGGCCCATTCTGTAGGTCCACCATCCTAATGCAATTTACAAGGACATTCTCGTTGATCAAAATAAGAACAGTATAATAATAAATCTTTTATTGCGGTTTTATATTGGGAATAAATGTTTTGATATATCACATGCCTATTTGGCTTGGGTCTCCTCTCGCAATAGGAGATGTTAAGACTATGGTTACTTCCCGTAAATGTCCCACTACAAGGCACGGGTCTCTCTGCATAACTGAGGAGGCCTAGAGCATTCACCACCATGTTGCACCAAAGTCTATCAAAAAATGTTTTTTTTTCTACCATGCATTCCTTCACTGAATAAAGGACAGTAAGGGAGGGACTTATGTTGACACAAACATACAATACAAACAGTATTATGTAAAAGTATAAAGGACATGGAATCCATTGAACTTTGAATAGTCAAACTAGATTTATTGCGACCAAAGTGATCCAGACAATTTTATATTAGACCTAATGATATTGTAAGCGACGTACTAGTAATAAATAATAGCGATATAATAAATAAAACTGTTGCTTTGCATCCGTACCTACAAAGTTTTCGGAGAAAAAATTATAGCTTTTTACCGTCCCGATTTTTCATCTAAAATCGTGGTCCGCCTCTAAACGCCCCGAAGGACATTTCACTAAGATCGGCTCACCGACAGGTGATGCCTTCCGTCGCTACTTTATTTTACAGTCGAGTGTTTTTTGTAGGAACACACCCGTGTATTTACACTTTTATATTTAACGCTGGTTAACGCTGTCCATATAAAAAAAATTACGATCGATCATATAAAATTTTAAATCAAGAAACGCAACGACAAAACAAATTTGGATGTTGGGATATAAATAAGTAACCTTACATTATCGTAAGTGACACTGGCTGTAAGATTTGGAAAAGAATTAGCGGCAGTATGGCATATACAGGGTGTTAGGGGTTCTAACAGAAACTTTGTAAAAAATGCACTGATTTTTGTTTCGATGTAGTATTACTAAGAATCACGGTCCGAAAGCGTGGTTACAAAGTTTCTGTTTGAACCCCTAACACCCTGTATATAAACCATTTTTTTTTCAATATGGGTGTCAATTTGAAGATCTTAATGAGCAAATTCCAAAACTATCCAATTTAGTAGGATATGCACGCAAAAAGAAAAAAATAGTTATTGTCATTATAATTCGTATCCGTTGCAATTACCATAACAAATACATACCTAATGTAGATCATATTTTCCGATGTTCAAATACTGCTACGAAACAAATGTAAAAAAAATCAAAGCGCCTGACATTAGATACCAAACGATAGCACGAGTGTGTCTTACGTTGTTAAAAACACCCTTTTCATAGTCGAAGCCGGCATTCCTCCCGTATTAGCGAGAGATCCGAAAACTGAAGCCGGGTTGCTTGTTAAGCAAAGTTTTTTCATCCAGCCGGCCGGTCGGTTGGTTTTTAATCAGCCAACTTTGGAAACTGTCCAGTTGGGAAGCATCGGCGTAAGGTAAGATTTTTAATCAGGCCCCCCTGTATGCATTCGTGTGGTACTAATGTTTGCAATCTCGCCCCAACTCCCCAAACTTTTGTTCCCTGTCCGAGTGAAACAACTCGAATGGTTCGACGTTACAATGTTTGATTGCTAAACCTACATACATTTATATGTTAAACTGAATAAGTTACGTGGAAGTAGTTGCTCCCAACTGATATTTTGTATTTTATTGAAGTGAAAACTTCTATAGCATCGTTGTGATTTGAAAGTCGAAAAAGCGACAGTAAAAAGAGACAGACACATTTTAACGTGAGAGAAAACGAGGTAGGAAGCACTTGCGCGCTTGCGTGCGTCGGGGTCCTAGACTGTCCTAGAGCAATACCTTTTACGGCAAAATGGCGGCTTACGTAAGCAAAGCAAAACATCAATATTCGAACGTATTAGTATTAGTTTTTTAGCGAAGTGCGCGCGTGTTTACTAGTTTTACGTGCCTACAGTGAAAAAGAAAGGATAACAGTACAAACATATCGATAGATTCTTAAAAAAATGTAATAGAAAATAATCAAGAACATTGTAGTACCGAATAGGCTGTCTAGAATGAATTATTCACGACATACCTATTCTGAAAAGAATATTCTTAATTTACTTCTTATTATTTTACGGATTTCATAAACATAAAGCAAACTTACGGTCTAACTAAAACGCTTATCTTTATGCTTAATACACAATTCGTATCATTATTTATAGTCCCGTGTATAAAAATATTATTCAATAACAGAAATAGAGCTTGTAAAACAACGACGGCATCGCCGCTGCACCTGTGGCGTCTGGGTACGCTCGATATTTCTAAACTGTTGCGAGTACATTGCTGGCTGCAGTAAAATCTTGTACTTCCAAATAATACGACTTTTATAGGTTAGGTTGACACGATTCCCATGTACTGTTAACTTAATTGACCTCTAATGTGACCAATACTACCAAAAAAGTATAATGTTGAAAGCTTTTGACACAGAGCAGCTAACTACAACCCCAAATTATAGCTTAAATAATACCTAATAAGCACTCATTCATTGCTCATTCCTTTCCTGACTAATCCGTACGTAATATTCTGAATAAGTATGAATGACACAAGCTTGCTCTACTATAGTAAAGAAAGAAATTATGTATTTGATTACAGAAGCCCTGATGGATACTTGTAACCTTAGAAGCAACATAAATAACTGGCACAGAAGCTAGGGATAAGCAAGTTTGCAAATCCCATGTAGCACTATAAAAACGACAAATCAATTTGTCATTTAACAATACACGTATAATGAGCGCAATGTACTGCGAATTAAATCAAGTTACATAGAGTAGCTCCAGTGTCACCCAGACCCTATTGAAATATGATCGCGCCGCAGATGCAACTCAACGCGCCACACTAATTCTGGTAGATAATTGACCGCCTGCAGCCACGTGCTTACTGCTCAGACAATTTCATAATGGCAAACTAAGATAAAAAACGGCTAAGTGCGAGTTGAACCGCGTGCAGTGAGGGCTCCGTACTTGCCTTCATTACTTGTTATAAATTAATTGTTATAAAAATCTCATTTAAAGTTCATTGAGTTTCTCTACAAATTAATTTACATTTGAAAATATTGACTGTCATTAGAATCAATGTTTATTAATAATTCAGATAACTTACAAAAAACGTATCAAGTTATTGTTTAGGTAACTAAAAAGAAACTAGGTGCCTACTAATCAAATTCAAATTCAATCGAACAAGTCAAAGGGCTCCGACCTAAAACCAAACTCGACGCAGTAAATTGCTTACAAACAAGCCATGATCGCGAAAACTCTGATTAGCCGCCGGCGTGTCTGGGATACAGAATGATCTGCTCAAAGAGTTAGAAGAACACCTCCTATCGGTCCATCAATATTTCATGAACGAACACTTTGACGTTACCAAGCACAGCGATGAAGAATTTTATCCGATACAAACTTTGTTAAGTGCCTTTTAACTGAATTCGCGAAATTACTCTTTCGGAGATCTTGTGATCGGTGTAAAATATATACAATCGCGAATATCTTTATGTTTAAAATGATTATGTACTTACTAAGATTATATCAGATTCATATCATTATTATTGTTCTTATTAGTTATAAGTTGTCATAACATAAACATAAATAACACAACACAATATGTTAAATAACATAGTGTGTTGGTTGCCAATAGAATACAAGTTGTGTTCTATCGCTAAGTAACGATTTTTCCAGAAATTCCAACTACGATAAATAAGTCTGCATAAAAATATGTTTTTCAATACATAGGTTAACAAAAAATAATATGTTTTTTATTATCATGACGGAGGGTGGTATCAAACTTTATAAACTGCTTAAATTCGAGGACTTTCTGTATCGTGTCTGCACGTCAAAGTTTGAACGATTTTTGATAATAACTGATTGAACCTTTCAGAGAGAATTTTAAGAGGTTTGTGTTTTTATGAAGTTAATAAATTCTATATCACTGTGGTACTAAAGAATTCTGATGTGAGTTCATTTAATAATATTTCTTGATTAAATTATTTTATTTATTAAGATATTATGTTTATTTTAAGCATTATACATATAAATGTTTTGTTGACCTCATTTTATTAAAGACCATGTTCGCTGCTGAGCACGTATACGTCGTGTTATGCTGAAAATTATTTTATTCTACAAGCTGTCAAAACATAAAATACTAACCTTTTCATAGAAACTCCATTCGAAAAGAAAAAGGAGGAAATCCGTTTTCCGAGATGAATCGTAGGTATTCTATGTCCGCACCCCAGGTGTAAGTTGTAAGTATGCCAAGTGTTATTTTAGTTATTCTATTTAGTTTTTAAGAGTGTTAGATCGTCATTACATTTATAAGAAATATTGTATGTCCAAAAATAAATATCTAAATCATTTGATTAATATTAAATAAATATTAAATATCTCATTTAAAGTTAATTGAATTTCTCTACAAATTAAATTAAATTTGAAAATATCGACTGAATTTTGCAATGAAATTTTGCTTCACCACTGGTATACGTTAGATTAAGGCATAATAAAGTAAGTATTAAAAAATGTACAAATTTATCTTTAGATGAGCTTGACGTGTAACGCCAAAAATTGTTTATCATCAAACATTTATTCCTCTACATTTTACTTCAAACACTTATCCTAATAACTTTGCTAACTCAAAAGATCAGAGAACACATAATTCAGCGTCGCGAAATGTTTACAGAAAAAAACTTCTAATATAATGAACTCCTCTTCGAGTATTCTCTATGATTTTCCGGCGTTGCCCGGGCGCGCTCCCCCAGTCTAGTCGAGTTCTCTCATAAATAAAGTTGTCGAGGGCGCTCTCGTCTATGTTCTGATACGACAAGAAGGCAACGTTACTACTACGTAACGTGTAATACTATCAACGTTTCAAACCAATTATCTTTTTACACAACCATTGCTTGCTACGTACGACATTGTCAATGGTGCCTAACGTACGTAACCCGCAATGAATTATGTACAAAGCAACAGCGTTGCATATTTTATTATTATGTAAGCTACTCTGTAAAAGCAATGACTTTGACAAGTATATTCGACAAACGAGTCTCTCACTGGCGATCTGTTTTATTGTAACGCAGCCAGTTATTCATATATCAAAAAATACGATGTTAATAAATGTACGTATAATAAATCTAGTGGAATAGTCAAAATTTTATTTTACAATAGTGGATGCAAAAAATATCATAGTAATAAAAACACAAACGATATAAACTCATAAACACAGCAACTATAGGTATTACGATCGTTGAATCTCCTACAATAACATCGAATTATGTTTCAATCAGCAGTTAGGTACGCGTCTGCTTCTAGCACTCAGAAAACCGCATCCAATTAACAGCTATCGAGAAAATATCAAAGATTGTGTGCAGAGAATACAGTTCACCAGTACAGCAAGTAGGTATACACAAATAGTTATCATTAAATCGTTTATACTCGCTTTGTTATTGCCTGATGGACAGCATTGACACTTTAAATATCTTGTTTCCGTTGGTATTTAATTAAAGATTTAATGGAAAATAAAATTCTCGTGCAACGTTTCCTAAACCAACAATATTGACAACCTCAAGCCTTCTTTTTTATTATTATTTATCTATCTATTCTCACTGTCGGGCCACACTAACGAAATCGTCATCGTCAACGTCAATGCCGAACGCGATATCGAATCGCGATAATTATTGCCATAAAATTAACGTGTTAAGTGAGTGGCTACACTTACAGTCAAACGTGACTGCCCATCGGCGATAAAATTGGCGTTTACGTTCAAACAAGATGGAGGTTGATGATGCTCTGTTCTTGATGAGTGTACATTTTTATTACATGAATTTAATTCATCATTACCGAAAGAAGAAGAAAAGAACACAAAGAAAAAGAAGATGGTGGATGCTACAAATACATAGGAAACGCTATTTTAACTCAAAATCTGTACAAAAAAACCAAAATAGAATATTAGTCATCATCATAATTGCTTCTTATTTAGGTAAAGTAGAATAGTAGTGTAAATAGTAAAATTAAAAACATAATTACATTGACTTATTATTACTAATGATAAGTAATAATAAGTCAATGCATAATTATATAATTATGTATATACAGGGTGTCCCAAAAGTTGTACGACAAACGGAAATGGGAGATAGCTTGAGGATGGGCCTATTCGATGCCAAAAAATCACTTTAGTAAAAGTGCCACCGTTTTGGAGATATTGACCTTTGTTTTGTTTTTCGGAAATTGGGCACTCTTACCCTACTTTTATTTGCTGAGACCACAAATAAGCAGATATTTTAATGAATTCTTTTTTCACATACCCTCAGATAGTTGGTCTACAATTTCAGAATATAATTTAGTTCAAAATATTTGAAAATACTGAGAAATTAGGTTCTATTTTGGCCTTTTTATGTTTTTGTTTTTCTTGTATTCAATTTCAACAACGACATGTGGAAAAAAATTGTACTGGACCAAGAGTGCAGATTACTTTAAAAACTTGACTGTTAAAAGGAGATTTCAAAAAGGTAAAATACTTGCTACTTTAATGGGAAACTTTTAAAGCTATAGCCATTTCAGTGTTGAAGGGTATTAATTTGAAGCTAAAGTGATTTTATGTTTTAATGCTTTTGAGTGATTATTTTATATTTTTTGTTATAAATTTGACTAAAAATATTTTGTCTCAGTCATACTTTATAAGTGTTCAAACTGTCTCTATTCAACTGTAACAAATAATTGACAATTATTTAAAAAATACATTTTTAAAGATCCTCACTCATTTGTGCTATTTTAGCTGCAGCTGATTGAATTGTACTGATTTATTGATAGGTGGTGGAGTCTAGAGTTCACCCAGAGTAGTACCACCGCCCGCCACGGTACCTAGTACCATTTCTACCATGTAATAATTGTCTTAACAGCAATTGTGTTCGGGTTAGAAAAAACATTTTATTGTGCTATATTTAAAAGGTGTTCAAAGTGTCGCCCTTCTTCTCTAACACACAATTGACACCTTTTCAAAAAAGATCTTTTCAAAGACATTATATTCATTTGGGAAATTTCAGCTGCAGCTGATTGAATTGCACTCCTTAGTTCGTCTGCGTTATTTATGGTTTTCGCGTAGATTTTGTCTTTCATACAGCCCCAGTAAAAAAATCCAGAGGATTTAAATCCGGTGACCGAGCGGGCCACGGGATTGGTCCAAATCTTCCGATTCAACGGCGAGGATACACCCGATCCAAATGGACTCGTACTTGACGGGCATAGTGTGCTGGACAGCCATCGTTCTGTAGCCAAAGTTTACTAGGTACCGTGGCGGGCCGTGGTACTACTCTGGGTGAACTCAAGACTCCACCATCTATCAATAAATCAGTACAATTCAATCAGCTGCAGCTAAAATAGCACAAATGAGTGAGGATCTTTAAAAATGTATTTTTTAAATAATTGTCAATTATTTGTTACAGTTGAATAGAGACAGTTTGAACACTTATAAAGTATGACTGAGACAAAATATTTTTAGTCAAATTTATAACAAAAAATATAAAATAATCACTCAAAAGCATTAAAACATAAAATCACTTTAGCTTCAAATTAATACCCTTCAACACTGAAATGGCTATAGCTTTAAAAGTTTCCCATTAAAGTAGCAAGTATTTTACCTTTTTGAAATCTCCTTTTAACAGTCAAGTTTTTAAAGTAATCTGCACTCTTGGTCCAGTACAATTTTTTTCCACATGTCGTTGTTGAAATTAAATACAAGAAAATCAAAAACATAAAAAGGCCAAAATAGAACCTAATTTCTCAGTATTTTCAAATATTTTGAACTAAATTATATTCTGAAATTGTAGACCAACTATCTGAGGGTATGTGAAAAAAGAATTCATTAAAATATCTGCTCATTTGTGGTCTCAGCAAATAAAAGTAGGGTAAGAGTGCCCAATTTCCGAAAAACAAAACAAAGGTCAATATCTCCAAAACGGTGGTACTTTTACTAGTGATTTTTTGGCATCGAATAGGTCCATCCTCAAGCTATCTCCCATTTCCGTTTGTCGTACAACTTTTGGGACACCCTGTATATATTATATGCTCGAATCCTTCACTAGCTCGGGATTTAAACTAGGCAATCACATCAAAAACAAACTTTGCCATCTTGTTGAACAAATAACTATTGTTTATTAAATTGTATACTCCTGTGCCAACCCTACCAAAATAGGTATAAATTTTGCTCGCTTTTTTGTCTGTGGTGTGGCCGCTTCAACGCATTAATTATCGCGTTAACCAATGGCAAACGGCAATGTGAATGCTGTTGTGAAATTATCGCGTTGAGTCGTGGCTACACCTACGATCATCGCGATAATTAACGGCATTTCCCGTTAGTGTGGCCCGAGCATCAAAGACGGTCTCGCTGGCCAGTAACATTTTGTTGGGACACTATCCAGAAAAAATTGGAAGACTCTCTTCTCTTCACATACTCGTATCTCTTCACCTCCCTCTCCTCACGATTGCACAACGTTTTGTTTCCACAACTGTTTCCACCACTTTTTCTACAACTCTGTCTGTTTGCTGTTGTTTTAGTAGAGGTGTAAAATTAATCCGTTACATTGATTTCCAGGTTCCAATTGATTTTCGCTCTTTTCACAGCATTACCTTAATAATGCCAAAGATTTCGGTATATCATTTGTAGATTGATTCGACGCAACGAACTTCTGCGTCAATAGCGTCATCTGTGGCATAGAAAAGAGCCGGCGTATTAGCTCTTTCGAGCGGCAGTAGTACTTAGACGGCGGCTAATCAACGCTCAGGTAGTCCCCGGCCACTGCTGATTGGTTATCGATCCACGTACTTGGCGCCTTGGGTGATCACACTTATGACATTGACGCTGTATCTTGTTCAAGCATAGTTGGATCACAGATTCATAGTGTAATAGTGTATTTGTTTCAAGTCACTAGATCATCGATAGAATGTGTACTCGCTCTAGACGAAGCTTCAGTCACTATGTTAGTTCTAAGTAGTAAGATGCTCTATCTATCGAGTCCATTATGTATGTATGTCCTCCGATCATATTTGCTCTATGGGGTCATATTGTTTTGAAATCACTACACACGAAACTAACTACATCTTCACGCACTGAACTCAGTACTGACATGTCGTTTGACACACAGAAACTAATCACAGGATTCCACGATTGCGCTAATCTATACCAATTTATCTTATGAAGAGTTTTATAGACATGGCAATTAATCAAAACAGACCTAAGTCCAATAGTTACCCGTTGATTGGTTATTGATCGTTGCTTTTGGTGCCACCGAGAGCCCCCGGGATCTTACTACTGCTATTGATGGGCTCGCCCTTTGAAACGGTTTTCTTTTGATTCAAAGCCGGATGCTCTGGGATTGTTTTCATTTCTTCCTTTACTTCTGAGCTGCATTTTATTTTCTTGTAGATAATTTTGCGCGCTTTCTATTTCCTTTTTGGTGTGCTTACGTAAATTGTTATGTATTTTAATAATTTCAGTATACTTTACTATCAATTAATAAAGACTTATAGTTAATTACACGTTCTATAAAATCGGTGCTCAGTTAACAATCCCTATACCTTTGTAAAAAGTTGAACTTATTGGATTTTGAATTAAAACTTTATTCCAAGACTTCACTCCAAGATAGGGTAATTATAATTTCTTTAACAGTTTTACCTAAACAGTTATAAAACATTTTTTATTTTTTTAGGCGTGTAAAATGCTACCACCGTGATTAAATTGGATGGTACAGAAATTATCGACCTGCAATTGCAGGGACCTGATGCCATGCCATAGCCTTGTGCATTGTTGAGCAGGATGCATCCAGACTAGGGAGTTTTGTACTGATGATTGGATGGATTTTACCCCTTGCATTCCCAATCAGGGATGGATCAGCCCTTTAGACTCGACTCTAGGATATTTGGAGTCCCTTACATACCTTATCCAACCTACTTAATTTTATTCTTGGATACCGAACACATGCAAGGTCAATTTGAACTGGCATAAAAAATAGGTCGTTACGATAATTTTTAAACTTAAAAACATTTGTTGTACATACTGCCTCAAATTTACAAAGGGAACGCTTGTCTTACAAAATGTTGTGTGCTCCTCGGTTTCGCGGTCAAATTATTTATACGCGCTGCGTCTACTGTGTGAATCGAGAAAAACTGTGTCGTGCGGGATTGGGGTTGATAAGGGGTTTATAAACAACAGATGTTTCTTCATCATCTGAATGTTTTATAATGATTCGAGAAAAGCACAAAATCAAATTAATTTGCGTTAATACGGTTCAATTTGTTTGGATCATTGAACAGATTGGTGCTGATAAATTGGTAATGTTTTAACTGGTTACATTGGCTTCAACCCATTAATTAAGCCGTCCATTAAGCAGAGGCCTCTCTTCATAACTGAGGACGCCTACCCTATAATGTTGTTTATTTTTATAATGATAGTTGTTAGGACAGGTGCGCTTGAACATGCTCTTCAGCCGTTGGCTGTTTAAGCTACAGCTGTTTAGATACAATATAATCATGGATACCATGGATGGATACAAAGTTGCAAAATGCATGATCCATCCATTTAAAACATCGAGCCAAATGTGTCTTGTCCGCGTGGTCTTCATCTTCGTATTCGTTCAATGTCTTTCAAATTCAAGTTAATGTTACTTTACGTAATTTTTTCTTTATCGATTGAGAAGTTACGCACGGAGCTAAAAAAGATTGACTCAAAAAACGGTTGCAATTCGAAACAAATCACGGTTTTGCGGTCAATTATACAGGCCTCTATTTCCCGCGCGCTCTCAGCGCAGAGAAGTAATAGAAGTGTGTCACTTTTGCTTTCAAAGTAGTTTCTCAGCACAGCAACAGATGGTAGCATCTTTAAGAGCTAAGATTTTACTCTTTTATATTTAGGTACAAGTCTCGCTGAGTAATAAAAAAATAACATTACAGGGAAGTACAGTCATGAGCCACAACACACAACAAACGTCAAAAACTATCAAAAATTATGTCACTTTAGTTTTGTTTACTGTTTAACACTTTATTGTATTTGCAGTGGAAAATGTGCGATTGCTATTATTGCTGTTAAAAGCCACCAGTATCCATTGGCTGTAAACGGTGACTGGATATTGGGAGCAACGTCGTCTAAACTCAACTGGAGCGTGAACCCGTGTGGGTACAGCTAGTTTGGTGGTTTAAAAGTGACGTCACATATTCATGCCCAGTGAATCCTCCCTTTGACCTCAAAACCGAACCAGTGGCCCCTGCAATCCACTCCACGTGCCGCTAAACGCATCATCCGCAGCGCTGCATACTCACGCACGCCCGCCCTTCCAACGTTACGTACTCACGGGGTGATTTTACGTCACGCCCACGCGCCTTCGGCGATGTTGACGACTGCCCAGGCATGGTTGTGTGCGCGCTATATATGTACACCGTAAACGCAAATAAACGAATAGTTTCGTCCTCAGGCCTCCAACGGAAATCTTTGAGTGCGTTCTAAGCTGCGTTTGTACGACGTTTGTTTGACGGAATAGCGGCATGCAGAGAAACAAGCCGAGGTGGTATATTCGTTCGAAGATAACCTACTTAATATTATCTATAATCTATCTTTGGTGTCACTGACATCCTATTGCCATCGACTGTTCGTTTGACAACTTATACATAATTGATAAATGTCGAAACTATTAAGCAGTAGATCCCATAATATTGATTTTTTTCTCCTTTTAGGTTTGTCTGTCCGTCGGCTTGTCTGTGCGTTTGTTTTTTATTCCAATCTGTACAACAATAAAAAATATTTACCTAGGTCAATTTCGTGAATTCAGCCAACTTTTTAACGTTACTACGTGCACTATGGCATTGGCATTTATGTGTCTTGAGCCGAAGCGAAGGCATATTTACTAGTCAATAATAAAATAAGAACTCAAGTTTGTATCTACACAGCCTCGTCGCCTATCTAATATTACAAGAAAGTCGTTTAGCACCAAAAAAACTTCAGTGAAAAAGTACTTTTATTGTAAGAATCTTGGCGCAAGGCATTGTTTTGGCAAGTCGATAAAAAATAGAGTAGCAACAAACTTTTCTCAGAGTCATTGAGACCACTTCGATTCCCTATAACTTCGTTGTATCCACAAGCCTGACACCTGAACTTTTGAAGTCTGCGACATCAAGCTATTAAGTAGCAGTACATTAATATATACTCGTATAATAAAGTATCATTATAATAAACAGTACAGGTCTCTACTCATACATACCTACAGCATAGGTACTTCACTACGCTGATCCAGTGCGGATTGTAAGACCTCTGACGTGGCTTAACGATTGCTACCTGACAATGATAACCGAGACCTATGCCAGGGCTAGGGCTTTATGTGCCCTCGGAAGCACGGAAGAGCTCAAGAAATTTTGCTACTAGCAGTCACTTATATTTAAATTATTCTTATATTTAATCTAATCCGAATGTCGCACAGAGAAATCGCTCCGTGAGTTGTTAGTTCAAGATTCGATCATGCGTAACGACCACCGTATACTCTCGTGAGCCGCCGCGCTCCTCATGCCGTGTTGAACCCTTGAGCTATTCCTGTAGTGGGCGTGGGGATGTGCGACATAGATTATGAGGTTTCTAAGTATTATTTACGATATTATTATGCTATAAGCTAATTTAACGGCCTACTACAAGCCATGAAGCCCTCACAATGAAGAGGTTTAATGCATGCACCGCGTTGCTTCTGTGTGGATTGGTCAATCAAAGTGTCCGAACTTTTCATACTGCCCGAAGCCCTCTAACATGACTTTACGACTGCTATCAACAATAATTGAACACTCATCTTTATCTTATGACCTATATGTAAGCCTGTAAAATTCACCTTATAATTATTTATTATCAGTGCCTAATCTCTTCAAATTTGCAGGATAACTTTTTCGAAAATAAAACAAACTTTAAGAACCAGAAGGCACGGGTCTCTCCTCATAATTAAGGAGGTTAAAAGCATACAGCACCATGCTGCTTCAGTGCAGATTGGTCGACCAAGGTGTCGAAAGTTTTTATGCCGCCCGAAGGCCTCTGACATAGCTAAACGACCACTCATCATCATCATCATCAATGACTATCAATGACTTCGACGAAAGAGGAGTTTTCACTCTGTAATTTGTATTGAATTATTTTTCCTATTATGTACCTTACAATTAGTCCTACGTCCTTCAGTAAGACATCATATACCTACAGCCATACTAACCTCGAATCCGATTTAACTCATAGGAAAGCATTCGTATCTCTTACGGTTGAATTGCAACATTTACTTAAAAGAACTGAGGCCCAATTTTGTTAATCATCATCTTCATCATCACAACCCATAACTGTACCACTGCTGGGCACGGGTCTCCTCTCACAATGAGAGGGGTATAGGCCATAATCCACCACGCTGGCCAAGTGCGGATTGGCGGAATTCACATACCTTTGAGAACATTATGGAGAACTCTCAGGTGTGCAGGTGTTTCCTCACGATGTTTTCCTTCACCGAAGCAAGTGATAATTAAATATTAATACGCACATAATTTTTGAAAATTAGTGGTGCGTGCGGGGTTTGAACACGGAGCCTCCGGTTCGGCAGTCCAACGTTCAACTACACGGCTATCAATGCTGCTAACGACCACTATTTAACGATAAACCTTAATCACATCCCGTCAGGTAAACGTCAAGTCTCCAGGGACCCTGTATAATTAACCTCAATAACTCTAAAAAATAATTATCAGTACATAATCGATCTCCTTAAAATAGCAGCACAATATCTTCGAAAAAGAACCAAACGTTTAAAAACAGAACTACAAACTCCACATACATCGTGTGAAAACTTTCAAACGTGCTCCTCAAAAAGAACAATGCGATCGAAAAGAGATGGTACAATACGATTCCGTCTGTATCGAACACGTGTTCCCTCTCGCCGACTGCAGTACATAATACATTTGTTACACTCTCAAATCATATTCCCGACAATATCATTTCGTGGCCTGACGTACCGTGAAATACGTCTTGAGTGACTCGGCGCAAGATGACGCCACTAAACCGATGGGAATGTGCCACACTGAATATAAGCTTTGATGCTAATGCTCAACTTTATTTTTATTACCAATAACACTGACTTAAGATGTCTTCACTTTTTGTTGTGTTAACACGTAAAAGTGTATGTGTATTTGAAATATACGTTAACAAGTAAAACTGTTGAATTTTTCAAAAATATAAGAAAAATTTACGTGTGACATAATTAATTTATGATTTAATAACTACATTGCATGTAGGTATTTAGTCATAATTAACATAATATATACCTACGAAGATGACTTTTAAAATTAAACTTACAAACGTTTTAAAGCTAGATTGTTTACTATATAAGTATTGATACAGATTAAAATATCCCCCGAAACATGCGCAAAATACTTAATATTTAGAATGAACTTCACATAGCATATCTCATCTCAACGTGGTAGACAATCCGATAACAACCTATTCGTCGTCGTGCAAGCGAAACTTTCCCAATGTAATATCCCTCCCCCTCCGCCACCAACTCGAATCAAGGAACTTCTTTCACAGTGATTTGATGATATTGCAATTTGACGTAGGTATCCCCACCTACATCGGGGAGAGGGGAAAAAGAAAAAAAAACAAGCATGACGCAGTATGATCTCGGCTCACTCATACCAAGGGCTCTCAAGCCCGAGGGGGTAAGTATGGATAAGTATAAGCCCTCCAACCAAACTTGAAACCTTTTGACGTAAGGTAGTGCTTTCACGTTGATTAAAACGTATCGTTATTATTGTTATTGCTCGTCCTCTTTTATTGTGGAGTTCGCTACGTGCGTGTCTTGTATCCACTCGGTTGGAATAAGACATTTTTATTACTGACATTTTCTTATAAAAGGTAAATTTTTAAAGGAAAATGTAATTAAAGACCATGTTTTTCAAATTATTGCATTATTTTTAACTATTCTTTTTACCAGCATCTGTATAGATGCGCTACTTGATTGTAAGTAGTAAAGATCGTATTACCACCGATGGCTGCAACATCAGTGGCATTACATTATTTATTACATATTAAGTATTGTGGGCCAAGAAAAGAAAAACTCGCTTCTTGTGTGTTGTAGTAAGCACAAAAAGAGGACAGACTAAATATTTTTGTCAGTGTAAATACTAAGTTAAAGGTTTTTCAAGGAGAAGCGAATTCAATTACTAGTAAATAAATCATTCTCATAATAATAATGGAGTGTATATTACAATACAAATACGCGCAAAAAATAAGGTAGTAGCATCTGTTATCGACGCCGAATAGATTAATATGTATAAAAAAACATTACTTACCTGTCTGTTACGCTGGTGATGGATTTGTAGTCTTGCACCTCCATGTCTCCCATGTACTGCGAAAAATCTGAAAACAAATTGTAAATAAATATAGTTATAAAAAAACTAAAAAATACGCTTAGGGCTAGAGCAACAACCCTACACTAATTGTATACTATAGTCAACCTTAGCTTCAGTTACAATGGACACGACTGTCATTCATCGTCTATTATTTAATTACCAAAGAGAATATAACCACTTTACCACTGACAGATTAAAGAGAACCTTATTACAAATGAATGGAGTATCTTTTGGATAGTAAATTTTCAGTTTGTTACATACCAACATACATCTCAAGCTAATAAAAGCGTATTAAAAAATAATAAGTCAATGATGCTCAAATATATTATGTATTGTTATTATACTATTTCCATTTCTTTATTTTCTCGATGACAGCTCCTGTGGAAACTTGAACGAGCGTCTTTTTTACATTATGCATGCATTATTTTATAAAAATATGACGTTTACATACGTACAAGGTTATACCTGATTCGGAGAAACTGATAGGGATGGGCTATATCGATAAACGTAACACGATAACAGACCCGATATTTTTTTACAAAATGTAAGAAACTAATTGCTGCCGGATACTTTTGTACCAATTTATTAACTAATATTATACTATATTTCATTACAAGATGTTACACGTATTTATTCTTGTTTATTTCGTATTTATTCGTATTTATTCTATTAAAATTTTCGAAGATGTTGTAAAATAAGTAGGTATAGGTAGATACTCGACAATGAAACGTAATAATTATAACGACAGGTAATCTTTGTTTATTTATTTTAATCAAAATCTGATGAATTTAATATAATAAATATATGCGATCGATATCATTACTTATTTGGTCACAACACTACTACAGAACTGTCATCGAGAAAATAAAGAAATGGAACTAGTATAGTGATGCTGTACATGAGATGTTCCGAAAAGCTGACCAGTTCTCAGTCATTAAGCACGAGTATATTTAAAGATAGCCTGGACATTTTTTGCATGCTTTTAATTTCATTTTTCAAAGTAATTAGTCGACAAACAAGTCATGTTTGAATAGTTTGACACATTTTGTGACACGTTTTGTGTTATGAACGATACAATTGAAGCATTTATAAATTAACAGACTCGGGCCCCTCTCGAACCATCTGACGGTAAGTAATCACCGTTCCCCATTCACATCTTTAATACCAAAGTCATCATCGACACGTTGGCTGCCGAAAAAAAAACATTATTTCTGGGTTGGATACGATTGGCCAGCGTGGTGGACTGTGGCCTGTCCCCCTCTCATTGTGAGAGGATACTTATGCCCAGCGGGACAGACAAAGCAACCCTTAAAAGACCAGCTAAAATTTTATTTCAATAAATTGCAGTTACTAAAAAATATATTCCGCGCATCTATCTTCCGCCTTTTGCTTGTATAAATTCAATCGCCAACCACTCAATCATTATAAAGTCAATTCAACCCTCTTATTGCTAGTCTGATGTCAGTGTTATTGAAAGCGGTGCCTGGGTGAATTGTAAGAATGTTTTAAATCCTTTACTTGAATTTTCCTATTATTTTTACCCAAACGGAGAAAAAGTACTTAATGGATAACTCACTGAAGAGTGGGTTTTCGTATTTAACTTATACACTGAAACCTTCTTCAAAAATCGTATTAACGTTCGTGTAGTAATTTTTGAGAGCATCGCGATTGTAAAATTCATGAATTTATCACACACAGACAAATTCATATAAAACTAACGTACAAAGCTACGAGGTTTAGATATAATATGTATTATAAATACATGAGCCTTGCAACGCAGTCGTGTCTGTGCATGAAGTCAATCATGTAATGGATGCACTCATAAGGCATCAGCAATAGTTGAAGTGATATTACTTATTATATAAAAATAACATTTAAAAATTATTGAGGCGGTAAAACAACAACATTAACATGAAATAAAAATATTAAAATGTATTTCTCGAAAATAATTGGTTTTAACTACAAATAATTTGAAATAATAACGAAGTATGACGTAAAAATGAACAAAAAATATTGGTAAACTAATAACACAATTTTAAATAATTCATCACCTTATTAATTAGTGGGTAAGGTAACTTGCTAAATTAATCGAAAAAGAGTTCTTCCCAAATTATTATAACTATCAAAAACTTTTTGTGTATATCATTGTCTCTAAATAAGTAATAAGTTTAAATTAACGCTTATACACTCATACGGGTGTATGAGTGTTAACTATGTGTGTTTACACACTCATACACTCATTATACATATTATACTCGTATGAGTGTGTAAGCAGTGTGCACTAGGATTTTCTTTATGCAAACGTACTTGACCTGTCACTTAAGTTGTTCTGTATAAATATTAAAAACTTTAAATATTATGTAATGAATAACAGCATATTCAATGAAGAAAAATACACTTTTTATATTTTAAAGTTGCTAGTAGTACAAGTACCAAGACGCTCGTTACATGAAGATTCAAAATGTCAAATCGATTATTGTAAGTCGATTATCAATTCAACCTGTTCGCTGCTAGTTGGATGTCAATATTCATTTACCGGGTGGCCACGGCGGAGCGTGATTTGCCGCCACTGAAGGGAGGCGCCGTGACGGGAATAGTAAACGCGCGGGGTGCATCGGACCCATCCTGAACGTTTTGTTATTAATAATTCACGCGCATTTAGAGGGTTACAACGTACGTATCTGGTTGGCGATGTCAGGAAGTGTCTCTTGAATGGATATTAAAGTTACGTTAGACGTAATGGACGTTGAAAATTATGTTCTCAATTTGAAATGTCGATGAAGAATTTCTATGAATACTAACTTAGTTTTTACTTACGTTACTTTTTAGTGTATCATTAAAATTATTAACTTCCAACGGTATGGTGAAGACTCAAAGGTTTAATCCCAGTTAGTTATTAGACATTAGCTCTAATTAGGTATATCAATTCCTTTATCTACGATTATAATTTAAATTGAGGCCTTAGGTAAGATTCAAATTACTTGGGTAGGTAGATAGAAATTATATTAAATACCTTGATGCAAAAAACATAAAAATATTAATCAAAATAATCTTATCTCTCGAAAAGCATTCATCGAGATTCCCATCTGCAAAGCTCAAAATATATTTTAATTTACCAATTCGCTCACAATAAAAATCAGTAATTGAATCTGAAATCGTTCGTGATAGTACAAGCGAGAGTAATTTCCAATGAATCAAACACAAAAAAAAAACTTCTACGAAAAAATCCGATAAAACCCGGATAAATTTCATTACGCTTACTGACTCTCATAAAAGACCTAATTCGTCGGAATACTGAATAGTATGGCGGGCGGAGGGAGTGGAAAAAATCGACGAATAGCCCCTCCCTTTCATTACTAAAAATATTACGAAGTCGACAGTAAAAAATGTTATACATTTCCGTACCTGCCCGGATTGGAAGTCTTTCATTGATCACTATTATTATAAAATAAGCTAGATGGGCTTATATGACTACGTCTTTTTGCTTACTTGGTTAACATCATTTGTGAATCAGGCCATTTTTTGGTAACGAGCTAAGATTTGGATATGAATGTAAAAATTTTGTACGACGTGTGACGTGTGACGAGGAGTTTTTTAGCCGTCTTTTCTCTTCTTCAATATTTAAATAGGCACCTTTGCGAAACGGTGGTAGATTCAAAGTATTTGACGTTCATAAGTGTATTTATTAATACCTACATGAAATGATTTGAGTTTAAGTGTGAAGCTGTTCGTGAGTCAGTCTACAGCCTATCTAGTGAAGAACAAAGATCAGTGGACTTCGCAGCGAAGCAAAATATCAACGCTACGGAAAAATTGAAACAAATAGTGTGTCATCTGTCTTGTTCCTTTCATAATTTCCAAGTAAATAATCTTGGCTATTTAAGGACAATAATAAGAGGGTATTAGTTAGGGCCCAATGATTAATATACGAATTTTACATAATTAAAAAAGGCTACTTTAGTTGATTGCATATTTCGATGAGTGATGGTCGCGGTCCAATCGCTACGAAGCTGTTATTTGTTTCAATTGGAACGAAAACTTTGGTAAGTCTACAACAATGAATATTTATCAAAATGATAAAAGGTAAAATGCGTTTTATTATTTTGCTGGATGAATAAGAGTCAAGCTAAGTGGTAGCTAGCCAGTTGGATTAAAAATCCTACCACAAACCTTAATGAATTCAAATTAATTTATAAATAATAAATACGTCACAAATAGTATAGTTGTTTTATTATTTATAAGTTAATGCTTGACCACAATCCCACCTGATGGTAAGTGGAAACGTAAACTTAATCCAAAGTTTACGTTTCCAAACATGATATTGTATCTCATTACCGTGCATATTTGCTCCGTTTATTTGTAGGCTTCATTACATCAAATGCAGGAAGGCAGACCTCATGTTAATAAGTTTAAGAATATTTTTATGCATTTGACATTATGGAATCCTAACAATAAAGTACTTAAATGGAAATGCATGGTAATGATACCCAATGTCGTCTTTGTGAAAGTGACGTAATAAAGCGGTTTGTCGCCAATTATACGGTTTTATTCATCAACTCTCTGAAGTACCCCAAGATAAAAGTGATGGCGGAGCTTCCAAAGACACGATTAGCAATAAAATTGTTTACGATGAATAAACGAAAGTGAGGTACAATAAGTAACTCCGCGGAAACTTCGGCCGTTACGGGTAAATCCGTCATTTGCGAGAGACGTGACAAACGTACACGGAATGTTACCGAGTTGGTATTGTACTTTTTTTGATATCTGGAAGAATTTGCAACTATGCTAAAACATTTTCCACAATTTGGATGTCCAAATTATCTAACTTCGGGGGAACTTTGACCGTGACGGGTAAAGCCGTCATTTGGGAGGGACGTTACAGATGTATACGGAATGTTACCGAACCTGTACCTGTAGATGTACATCTACAACGTATAAATATAATACAACGGGATAGTCGCTGCGACGTCGCGACGTCTTGACGTTGAGTAGCCGATGATATTAAAATTAATTAAAATGAAATTGATAATAATTTTAATTTTTCAATTATTAATTAAAAAAATTAATTTAATTAAATAACGTACATCTTTATAGGTCAAGTCGAACGACCCGACGCACGGTGGGCATCCATCCCTTCGTCGTTAACGTCCCTTCAGTGTGGACTTCACGCTTTGCGTCGTCTTTTATCATACGTACCGCGAAGCACTGGAACAAATTGCCTGCGTCGGTATACCGTTCGATTATAGTGTAGGTTTCTTAGGTTCAAGAGTGAATAGGCTTCTAAGTTAATGAGCTTTACCATCCACGACTACATCGCTGCTTACCATCAGGTGGGATTGTAGTCAAGCATTAACTGAAGAAAAAAAAGAGTTCGTTTCGTGTTTCATCAGTGAGTCACGGGCATTACTGAGTAATGAATATACTATTTAAATTTATACTGATTTCACATTTAAATTCAAAGCCAATTTCGATACTAAAATATCTAAAATATAACATTGTAGTCTACTCAGCCTCATGGATATTTAAGACAGTAGTTCCAACCATAATAACGGTACTCCCATGTCATCTCTCCGTCCCCTCTGAAGAGATTTTGATGGCGCTCATTTACTTCGCAACATAATATTCCGCGTCGATAAATAATGATCCTCGAAATTTATTTACGACGTTCGACATTGACGGGAGGGTGTTTTCTATTCGAGCTGTCTTCTATCCAAAAGTTATTTTATCAATTACAAAGCTGACAGGCTTGTTCATTTTCAATTAAATTTAATATTGTTTTACCTATGTTTACGATCCTCGCAACAATAGGCTTCATTTTGAAATTACGTTTTCAATAACCGTAATTCTATAATTTACTTTCTGGGTCACGTGTGTCATATCACTCGTTAATTAGATGTTATAATTATGTCCAATGTCACTCGAGGAGACGTCTGCCAAGGTTATTTCAGTGAACCCTTGAAATTAAAACCGTGAAAAGTTGTCATTACCCATACGGCGAAGTCTGAAGACTATCATCGATTGATTACAACGAAAGAATAACATTTATTCCCCGTTGTATGTGATACTGCAATAAGAGTTTCTTAGAAACTAACGTATCTAATAATAGATTCACAGTTATTTTCCTAAATATAAACGATGTTGCAGTACCACGCAAACGATTACAAAAAATGTTGCACTCACCGATATCCGCTAATTCTCATTACAACAGTGTATCTACTATAATTATAACCTTCAAGAGCGAGAGTAGTCCACTTTTAAGATAAAAAACAAGGTATGGAGAAAACTTTTCTTGGTGACGGTCAGAAATATGATCCTTACTAGATGATTTAGAGATCATTAGAATCTAAGTGAATCAAACAACAGGTCAGTATACCAAAATGTCAAAAATTCTGCAGGAATGCTGCTGCAGGAATACAGCACACCTGATCGTTAAATAGTTACCGAAATACACATGGTTCCATATCATGTTAGAAAAAAATACAACGCAGAAAAGATCTAACTTTGTTTCAATCTATTACTTTACAACAAAATAACAATTTCCAATATTTAAAAGTAGCGAGATTTCCTTCATCCACATGCCACCTCCTTAAAGGCACCTCATTTATTTCGCAACGTAATATTCCGCGTCGATAAATAATGATCCCCGGAAATTATTCACGACGTTCGACATTGACGAGGGAACGTTTTTAAACAGCGAAGCGATTTACGTGAGTCGCGCGCTTCCGTTGATTTGGATGCTTCGTTTGCGAAGAAATGTAATCAAAAATAAATCTTTAGTATAATATTAAAAATGTCAATGCCATAAAGTGCTGTCAAGATATTCTAGTCGTTAATTTATGATCGTCTGCCCAAAAAGTGTCAATTTATGAAAATGTTAATGTTAACGGCTGAAAAATTATACAGAACATTTTATTAGAAACGCGTGTATAAGGAAACTAGAGTTTGCTCGCGGTTTCGCCCACGTGGTTATCGGAAAACGATAAAATACGGTTAAAATTATCACAAGGGAACTTATTATCGCGTAGGCTACACCGCGCAAATTAACAAACCCAAAGAAGTATGATTAAACTTGTAGAGATTTGGAAGGCAAATAAAACAATATTTGGTACATAATCAGCTTAAACTGAAAATGTACGAAAACGAAAGTACAATCATAAAACGCGAGGTGACATTTTTATGAAAGGAAAAGTTTTTCGCGTCGTTAGAGAGCACCGCCTACGGGATTTCCGACCCTGAAGGGAGGGGATTGGCGAAATGAAAATTGGTCATATTTTGTCGTAGGTACTCGCCTGTGTGAAAAGATTTCGAACTTTTTACTTTTAATAAAATTTACATGACACTCGACGTTACTTCGTTACATATTTTGTTAAAATAATATTTTTATATGCGAGTTACTTTCGTTTCATTTTGCATAATAAAGTTTTGAGATAAGCTACTGATTCCAGATTTCTGAGAGAGGGAGTTAATGAGCTTATTTTGAGTAATATAAAAATAAGGGCAAATTTTCACTAAGGTTAAGAGGCAAGTTATAAAATTCTTTCTTCTCTCAGCAAGTTATAAAAAGTTGACTCCAATATTATAGGTATTTATCGCTGAAATAAATCTTGCTTTGAACAAACAAAAATGAATCAAAAAAAAAATTCCCTAAATGTTAACAACAGCGTAGCCCAGTTTTTGTGTTAAAAATGATTTATATGTAACACAATGGTCTGCTTCTTTGAATGTTCGTCTCAAGGAGAAGCACTACTATCTTCCTTTAGAGAGGGAAAGGCGCGTTCACATTAAGAGTAGTGAATATTTTATTTAGTAACAAAATCATCCAAAACACAAAAATAAGTTAATGCTTGATAACAGTCCCAATTGATGATAAGTAGCAATGAAGTTTCAGTTACTATATGAATTACAAGTATTATTACAAAATTAAACCTTTTGTCTTATTGTGTACGTGGCATTTTTTACTGAGGGTGATATTTTAATTTTACCATAAGGTTTTCCTTTACGTTTCTATCAATCGATGACTGGTCGATGTGACAGCATATTGTATGCACTTAACTTGCAAAACTTAACTTAAATTGGGCCTAAATTTCATTCTCTCTCAGAAGCAACACAATCTAGCTTCCTACAATACGGACAAACATTATTAAAAAACATAAGTACATACATTGGAAACAAATATTTCAGGCACACATACGAGTATAATTTAAGTTTAAAATTTTCAGTATTGGTACTATTAAATTCAATTACTGAGAAATTTGTATTCGAAATTCCATTATCGAACGAGTAATATTATTACGATTAAATTTATAAAATTATACCGCCATGATTCTCGGTTCGAATGGAAATTTCATAATGTAAAATCATATATTGACGCAAACAAACAAATCGAATTACGTACCTATCGTGAATTGTCGTTTGCCCTGTTTATTTCTGCGCGGTTCAGTAAAAATCATATTTCAATATTCCGAGACATATTAATACTTAACTTTATTCCAATTCACAGTTTTGGAATATATTGGAATACATCGTAAAATAAAACACAATGCAATCCACACTTTGTTTTTAAACAGACTATGTACATAATTATGTATGTATGTTCCTTCATAGTGAAGTAAAAACCAAACGCACGTGGGCCTATTTTGATAGTTCTTATTTTGTCTTGATCAAGTATAAAGTGTCTTTAGCAAGTGTTACTAAATAATCAAAACTCAATTTGGCGACAACCCGACACCATAATGTAAAAAAGATAATGAAAAATTAAATTAATGTTACAAAAAACGTTTATAAACCCCAGCTTTATTCATACTGTAATAATAAATAATAATAATAAATTTTACAACCCACCCAATATGCATAATATCAAATTTTCATTTGATACGCATATTGCCATTGGCCATTTAGAATTAATAACAATATCTACTGTTTATATTTAATTGCATTGTCATCCGCTGGCGTAGTCCAAATTTCAGCTCAATCGGACACACAGAAATCAGTCAGGTTTAGCTTGCAAGATTCAACCAACACTTACTAACACGGCATTTAAATAAAGGCTAGTAAAAACAAAGGTCTACGAACTTTGTTTAGTAGGGTATCACTATTTGTCAAACATACACCGACCACTGGATTCCACGTTCGAGATAATTTAAATCCATTCCCCGTTAAAATTCTTAGGATATTTCTAGATTCCAGACGGCTCGACTATTGACATAGATATCCTTGTAATCCGTTTACGTGAACGTAACCTTACATAGTCATACTTCGTACCCGAGGCCATATTTTCTTATGCCTGTCCGAGGCACAAAAGTGGCCGCCCTGTTAATCTTTTTATGTCGACTGCATTATTTTAGGGCCGTATCTTTGTGTGTTAGAAATTGTTGCAAAAATAGGAAAAAAATAGTATTTGCAAATAATTAATTTTACGAAGCGAAGCAACGCCGAGTCCACTATAATTCACACAAATAAAAACATTAAGTATTTTTATTAATTTCACAACGAAATCATTTTCGGACGTTTTACGTCACACTTGATTGACCTGGAAATGAACCTCAAAAATTTAGACTCCATCTTTTGGTAAGTCCTATTCAATTAGGTACGTGTAGCAATTCGCAACGGACTTGTATCTACTGCGCATGCGCGAGCAATAACTGAATAAATTTTTCGCTAAATCCTATACCGGGGGTGTAACTCAGTGGTAGAGTGTCTGCTTCGCATGCTGAAAGTCCTGGGTTCAAGTCCCAGCACCTCCATTTATTTAGCATTTTTATAGCAATATTTTTAAATAACCTGTCGTTTTTATATAATTATTTGTTTTATAAAGATACATCTGAATCTTTTTTCGCTTACCTTTAATTTTTTTTTACCTGAAATTTTTTTTAGCTTACCTTTTTAATCTTCCGGTGAACCAATCTAAATGATAATCAATGTGGAGATAGTTAGGAACCCGAGAAAGGACATTGGATAATTATCTTGATAATTCGTTCCCTTGAGATAATTTTAACGGTATTTTGTCCTTTTCCGACTACTACACGGGCAACGCCGCGAGCAAGAACTAGGTATACAATTATAGTAATATTTTTTTATGTAGGTAAATGGTCATAAAAGTCTTGATGAACATAAAGGTTATATGTGGAGATACTGTACCATCTGACAGTGAAGTGAAGAAGAGTGAAGAAGAACAAGAAAAGGTTACATTTATTCCAAAGTCTTGAAAGTCCTCAAAAGAAAATATAAAATTTACAGTTGGTCTTGCCGTCTAATAAATTTATTTTTTAACTGACTATCCGATACTACAACTAAAAGTCTCTTAAAACATTTCACGGTTAATACTTAACGCGCATCTTGAAAGTTGAATCCCGTTAAATTATTAATAATAATTATATGGTTTCAACCCATTAATGGCCCACTATAGCACAAGTAGCTATGTACATTATTGAGGAGGCCTAGAGCATACTTCACCACGCTGCTCCAGATTGATGGAGGGGCTATTGGCCAACCAGAGTTTTGGAAGTTCTTATGCCGCCCCAACGCCTCCGACGGGGCTAGCTGTGGTTAACAGCTATATATTGCTATTAATAGTATATTTATACTCATAAATATCCATATCGTACAAATCGTATATTATATATGTATCAAATCAAGCACTTATTTCATTTATACAAGGGCTGAAATTAGAGGTAGTCTTAATAATATTAATACTACAGTACTTTCAACATACAACTACATACTTTCAATATAAAAGAACTCTCAAAAATAAAGTCAGTCCCACCCAGTAATCTCACGAAAGACGTAATCGACAATAGTTGGTGGGGGCATAACGGGAATCGAATCTGTATTCCGGTCAGCACGAGGCCAATGATTACAGTTCGACGCCATCTTTATGTTAATCTTATAGCCAGAAATTCAGTTGCGTTGATTTTCTACGTCTAAGCCGGGGAAATGTACTGACACTCAAATGTGAACGTGAAAACTACCACGTACATAATTGAAAACTACAGACGGTGAATATTTGTTAAAAGTTGTATTATTGTGTAACACATGACATCAGCTGTTTTACATTCAGCCAGGGTTGACTGGAGGGCAATGGTTTTATTCTATCTACAAACAAGCAGACGAGCCACCTGATGGTAAGTAGGTAGTGACGGTCGCCTATGGGCATAATCAACACAAAGGCATCACAGATTCGTTGCCGGTCAAGAAAGGAAGAATAGGTAATGAAGAAAGACTTTTGTTTTAATGCAACTGTAATATGCTTAAAATAAAACGTCACGTCAAATCGATTCCATTATACCAAAAAACCATTTATTTAGAATTTTCGAAAAAAAAAAAATTGGATTCGTTTAAGTTGTTTTCGGGAAACGTATAAAATTTACAATATCTAACCAATTGTTAAAGCAGTAACCATAGTTCAAGAAGTGTGCACGTGACAACTTGACATTAATAAAAAGGAAAGGGTTGCATGCGACTTGGTCCCAAAACCTCATACTCGAGGTCTAAAAGCCCATGCTAACCACACCAAAACCATATTAGAGCTTGGACCGTGGGTGACCAATACCCCAGATCACAAAGAAAATTGCTACCGTGTATTTCCTTTTGAATAATGTTTTTTTCTTCGTCCACATACCCGTTCAGAGATTTAGATAATCCCACATCGTACTTACTTATTTGACCCTTTTATATTTTGGATGTCACAAAAGAACTTTTAGTCTATACATGTTCCGTATATACGGCAGTGGATTCGACTAAAAAAGGTTGACCAATCCTTTATCGTCGAATTCCAATATCGAAGCAATGTATAGAATCGGGAACTATAGAGGGGCGAGCCTATTCATGCCCCGTTGGTACAGTCGCTTTAATAACGTTTATGCGACGGGCCGTTCGGTATTTTTATTAAATTTTTATTCAGTGCACCTGGGTCTTTTAAAGAGGGTAAATAAAAGTCGGGGAGGGAAAAACATGACATTTTTTCAGGAATTCGTTATTTTTATAGTATTGTAAATACCACGGTAATTTTATGGAATGCGCTTTTCTTAAAAATACTAGGCTTTAAATTTTAAAAGCGCAACTTTGCATGGATATTATTTTCATTTACCATTACCATACTATTTCTTATACCAAATATTTCAAACTACATATCGCTGCTTTAATTCAAAACTACCACAAATCCGAAAATTGCAAAAACGTTTTTATTCCAAAAATACATCTGTAATCCTTCATATTTTTATATTTAGACAAGACACCCATTGATTTCCCATTTTAAGTTACAGAAATAACGCAACCGTTACTTTTGAATTTAACGTTTTGAACGCGCGAAATATGATCTAAACTGCCATATTTTCAGTTGTGCGAATTTTAATTATTTTAAGCACGTTTCTTTTGTGCAAAAGTGCCATATCTCGAAATTTAATCTTTGTTACTCATTCATTTTATACAGAAGACGACCATATTTCGAAAAACTTCAGTATTTGAATAAAGGATTCATGTAAGTAGGACATTATTTTTAAATCAAAAGAACCATATTTCAAAAAGGGGTAGTTTTGCAGAGAAGATATACCTAAATTAACTTAATTTTTTTGATCAAAATAAACTAATGAACCAAAGTGTTCGTTTTGCATTTAAGTTATTTAATATGAAGTACGGTATTTAAAAATAGTTTTATTTTGAATATAAAAAACTACTTTCTATTATTAATATTTAAAAATTAAAAGGGCCTTATTCTGGAATACACTAGTTTTGCTTTTATTTAAACGGAGTTGTTTTAATACATAAGTTCATATTTTGAGATACATCAGGTACTTGAGCATTTTTTGTGCAAAAAGCATTGTTATCGTTGTAATTATAAAATTGTATTGTAGTTATAAAATGTTTCTACGGGTAATACGTAAACCATACATAATATATTATTGTAGGTATGTTTTTACGTATTTGGTATACGTAGAAAGTTAGAACCATAGGTATCTACTATTTCCGTAGGTTTAATAAATTAAGTTTAATTTAAGGTGATTCAGTATTTATTTTTGTTTACTAGGTATTTAAACTGATTTATGAAGTTAAGTCATTTTAAAAATGCCAGGCTCCTTTTGAACCATCATGTCATCATGATTTCAAAAGGAGCCTTTAAAAGAGAAAGATACCTGTTTCGCTTACATACTTATTTCGCTTCGTCCACTTTCATTATTCCCTTCATACATGCTCTTCGGTTTAGGGTACCTACTCTTGACCTGGCCTTTTTTCAAGATGTCCCTGATTTGGTCACGTCCGCCTAGGTCTACCCCCTACCCCTTCCAACACTTTCATTAACACTCGCCTTATACACTTTTTCGAAAATCGTTCTTCATTCATTCTCTCGACATGGCCAAACCATCTCAGCATACCTTTCTCAATTTTTGTCACTACATTTTCCGTTTCCTTATCTCACTATTTCTTATCCTGTTACCGTCCACTCAGTTTAACTCCTATTATACTTGACTTGTTAACGCTCTCATCTCAACTAAATTTATTCTACTTTCATGTTTCTTCTGCCATACCCAACTTTTACTTCGGTACATGAGTGTCGGAATCAACGCCCGCTCATCTACAGCCAAACGAACCTTGTTAGACACCTTCCGACTGTTTCTAAAGGAGTGCAAAGCTCACTGCAAATATCACTCTCGAACTTTCCATTAATCTTGTTAATAAAAATATTATTCCAAAATATTAAGAATCGTTCTTTACAAATCTGTGGGTACCTAACACTGATAAATAATTAAATTAAGAGAAACGTAGAGAGCAGTTTAGTGGGTGTGTGGTACACCCACGTAAGTAACTTTAAAGTACTCATACGTGTTAAAAAGTTTCTATTTTAAATATGGTTCTTTTGTGATCTCAAGTGTTCCTAATTGCATTTAAGAAACTATTTTAGCTATAAGGTAACATTTTAATAGTTATTTTTGATTTAAAAGTTAAGAGTAGGAATGATAAAGAAGATTTCTCAAAAGTTTTGAATGTTTTCTTAATGTTTATAAAGTCTTTGTTTTATTTTGAGTTTTGAAAAAGTTACGTTAGTTTTGATAATTAGTTTAGCTAATTTTATTAGTTTACTTTTATGTTTTCATTGTTTCAATAGAACTTAAACAATAATTGATGATTATTTTACAATAAATTTAACTTCTTACCGGTCTATGATTACTTAACAAATTTGGTGACATATCGACAGCAGCGCCACCTACCGGGTCCAATTGTGAATCTAAACCATTCTGGGATCCACCTGAAGACACACAAAAAATTTCAACCAAATCGGAACAGCCGTTTAGGAGTTCAGACCATTTGATACCAATAATAGTGTTACATTTTTCAAGTTAACATGTTTCAACCCCCGTTTCTTTTACACCCTTACAACTATCGACTTGCAACCACCATAGTGCACGATGGGAGACTTGTACCTATTGCCACATACAAACAGTAGTCGTCTGCGATGCGTAGTTTTGGTTTTAAACTGAAATATAGGGACACACACCTCCAATTTTATATATATAATAGATAGATTTTGAGGGAAATTTTGATTTGTTTTGGATATCATTTTACACAGATGAAGCATTTTAGTTACTTTATTAAATTGCATGGCGATTTTTATTGTGTTCCTAAAAAAAATTATGGGCAAACATGATTAATACAATAATTTTTTTGACTTATGGTTGTTTTATTCCATATTTAGAATATTTCGCAAATATTTTTTATATTCAAAAGTAACTTATATGCTTATATCTCCGCTAGCATTCAGTTTATTATAAAATTACTTAAAACATTTAATGCAGTTTAAAAATGCGCTTCTAATGATGTATAATATGCATATATTTTATGTAAAATAAAAAAGCATCAGACAAAAAATACTTTTTTTTTTCTTTGTTTGGCTGTAAAAAAGTATAATTTTGATTTGTGGTAGTTTTGAATTAAAGCAGCGATATTATAACGCGACGCAATTGAAGCATTTATAGCAGACTTGGGCTCCAGATGATTTGTCAACTATATTTACTTAAACAATAATTATAAATTATTATGTTAGAGCACTACAATATTAAGAGCCTTTTAATTATACGTACACAGCAGAATAATTTAAACACAACATAATTTAAATTAAAACGTAATTGGCTACATCAATTTACGAATATTATCGTAACAAGCAAGATATTGTATAATTATCCAGAGAGAAACCTCAGTATTTTAATTTAATATTTATACTTTTACGAAGTGGTAAAATCTGTTAGCGATATCAACTTACATTTTGGTTTGAAAACAAAATTATTATACCTCTTTAGTTTATATAGTATAATAATAAAATTTTATTTACATTTATAAATTACCTACCTAAGTAAACATATTGGATGAATCCGTAATGTTATGGTGGTTTCCTAGGTAAATTTATACAATCATAAATTATTATTTTCATGTTGACAGAATACCGTTTCATAAAAATAAATACATTTTATAAACTTAAACTTTCATAAAATTATACTCATCAAAGAAATATTTTGATGAGATAATGTACATAATACCTATCCGTCGACGTAAGCAACATAAGCAACAAGTATAAAAACAAACTTAGTGAACCTTTAAATTCATAGATACACATAAAAAGGTTTTTTAACGACACATACTCATAGCCCCACACTCAGAAAACCTGTGTTGTAAGTGCTTTGGACAACACACAAGACAAGAATACGCACACCTAGACCGAGAACAGAATTTAAAACTCCTCATTCAAATTTCCGGGAATCGAATCCAGGACCCTTCGATGACAGTCCAGCATGGTAACCATTGCGTTGCGTTACACATCAATTATATTTTAAAATCGAATATTTTTTGAACATACACATATATAATACGTTTAAAAAATAAATAACTAAAAATAAACAAATTAAAAATCACTATCCCCATGCATACGTATGGTTGGATAGAAAACCCTATAAAAAAACTCAAAAACGTTCCTTCGTAAAGCTAAAAGGCAGGTAAATCGCTATTATACAGCTACGAAACAAGTCCCATAAAGTAAACTCTTAAAAAGATGATGAGATAGCCCCAGTACAAACTACCAAGCGCACTGTAGACGATCAACATCCCCCTTTGATCTCAGCAGGGGTGAGTGATGAAAGAGATCGACTTAACGATTCTAATAAGATATAAACGACTAAACATCGTACCGATTGAGTGAAAAGTCGTTACAAACACGAGGGTATTCAACTTGTAACTAGCGAAGCGGTTCGGCCTTATGATTTGTTGGCAATTTTATTTTATTGCGCAGATTTTAGAGAGTAAACATACAGAATAGGGTAGTTGACAGTAAGAAAATATTTTGAAGATTTCTATTTTTTATGGTAGCTTAATATTTACAAATGCGAAAAATCGATCTTATTGATTAAATAAATCATGATTATTTAATATTTTTTAGAAATACAATCCCGAAATTACAGTCACTAGTCACGTGACAGCGAACGCCAATACGACGCGTGACGTCACACGTTGCAAAACTAAACAAACTTGACATAGCATTTTGGACTTTCCGCTCAACCAAACAGCTCTTCGTTTTCCAACATATGACGTCACACGAGTCACCATGACAGTTTGACGCGTTTTTTGACGGAAACGTCAAATAGTTCATGAAAATATAAATTAAAATATGTTACAGTTAGTATTTTACTGAAATATTAATATTTCAGTTAAATTAGACCATTTGGCAAACTATGATTTAGTTTTTCAAAATTAGTCAACTAGCCTATTGTAGAAATATGAGTTAAGTTGAGTGTAATAATGTGTTTTAAGTACACATTTGTTGATTCATCTATCCACTCATGTCTATTAGGTAGGAACACTATACGTACTAACTATTCATTAGACTACATTTTCTTTATGTAACCTAATGTTTTTTTATATACTATTTCCATAAGATAAGAATAATTTGATGGACCGGGGCAAATATTTATGTGACAGATTTATTCTCGGGTACTGGGTGTTAATGATTTGACTGTGTTATTTGTGTTGTCCATGCCACACGCGACACAGGGAATCCTTGTCTGGGGCAGTATGTTAGCGTAAAAAATACATAATATATTTTGTGAAAATACATAATATACTTGGGCCGAATTAGTATTACCTACAACCCATTAATGGCCCATTACTGAGAACGGGTTTCTCCTTATATTTGAGGAGTCACCTATCCAACTGCCGATCGCGCCCGCTGTTGCTTAACTTTGTAGATCACTTAAGATCGACGCAAGCCACCGGGCTATGAGCGTATTGTGAATAGGCTAGAGTAATGTGACATTACAGAACCTAGATCCGAAAACAAACAGGAATCTAGCGTAATAACCTATAGTAGTGTCGTCACTAAGTATAACAATATATTGTATAATTTTTATTTAAAATCTCCTAAAAGTAAGGCAAATTTTGCTAGTTGCCATTCTCGCTGCTATGTAGGTAGGTAGGTATATGAGTACGTAACTGACTCACAGCGAAGCGTGCCGGGTAAGTACGTAAGTACCTTTAATATGATATCAGGATTGAGCGCATCCTTGTAACAACACTACGTCAGTCACGCATCGAGGACAAGCACACTTTTACCACATTATTAATTGATGTTAATATCAATGTCATTTTTGTCAATAAACATTAAAAAAAAAATCGACGCAACTTCTCCACATATGAAACACATGCGTGTGATCAAAATCCTAAAACTGTGTGATAACAAGTAATTCTAAAGCTGATAAACTTCACAAGATTTCCAGTAAAACATAAAATTGATAACAAAGATTATTTGACAACAAATGAGTATTATGAATCAGCCCCATTGACTCGAATTCCTCGGTAACACGTTTAAATTTCACCAAGGGCGTATTGATTTCCCACCCCTTCGATTTGATTTGAGGGTTGCACTAGGGGTAGTCAATATGCTTTGCGATGGAGGGCGAATACTCATTTACGGTTATTTTTATTTTTATTCTAATTTTATTTCACTTGGAGCTGATGTAAACGCTTACGAGAGCTTTGGCTCTAATGACATAGACGACAAATTAAATTATTATGCTACAACATTTCAACTTTCCACGGTTATGCTGAAAGAAAATAACCATTTAAACAGCATACTTTTAGAAAATGTATCCCCTAAAGTGTAGAGTATACAACGAGTATACAAAGAAGACCTGGACACCAACTAGTACAGAAAGTAAATATATTCAAGGAAAAAAATAAAAGTAAAAAATATCAGCGGCATTTATTTTTACATGTTTTTAATTTACTTGCAATGTTCGTAAGTACTCGTATCTTTAGGTCAAATCTTGGAAACTGAATTGGAACTATCTACTTCCACTTACCGGGGGTCCCGGGTTCAACCCCGCGCGTACCTCTAAATGTGAGTATTAAAATAGATAATAGATAGGACTATGGCCCTCACATTGTAAGAGAGAACCCGTGCCCGTGACCCGTCTTCGAATAAATATTTACTTGTTTTGAAGTAATAACGCAGAGAGAGACTTTGTATCTTATCGAAATGGTGTAAAAAAATTGTCTCAGCAGATACTTTCCTAAGTTTTATAAGATCAGATACTTTTGTCCTCGCCTGTACCAACTTGTATCAATCGAAGGTCTACAGATAGCGGATACATTACGTTATTGTATACAAATATTGTTGTGGAATTTCCGGAAAATATGAAAAAACTATAATAGTTATACTAGGTAATGGCCGAACAAATAATTATTTTCGGAAAATGCCATTGGAAGAAATGCTTCAGAACATTCTCGAAAGATATACCTAACTCAATTTAGTTTTAAGGCACAATTTCTATCCAACTAAAGAAGTTTGTTTAATTTAATCCCAACCAAATTATTGTCCTGGTATTTTCTTTATCTATAGCTATCCAAGGTTTATATCAAACTGTCACATATGTAAAAGGGCAAATTAATACACGAGCTCCATTTTACAATACATTTCTATTCAATGACAATATTGACATCATTCCTTTGTTCTTCTTAATCATCCGTTTATTCTTGAAGTTGGCCTGTTCGCCGGCCAGTAACATTTCGTTAGAATACCTGAAACCTATGAAAGACTACCAACTGAATATCTCTCCTCTCCGCTCCTCAATCTCATCTCCACTCCTCAAGCCTGCTCCTCACCACTCCACACCTCGCCTCACCAGCTCACCACACCTCACCTCACGTCCCGACACCTCATATGACCATTTCCTGCTGATCCTGCTCCTCGCAGTTGTTCTAGTAGAGGTACAAAATTCCTCCGTTACACATAATTAAAATTACCGATTGATTAACATGCCCTGCGCATCCCTGAAGCCACTTTGATGTTGTTAGCCGACAAACGAACAGACAATCCACCTGATGGTAAATGGCCACCGTCGCCTATCATCATCATCACAACCCATAACTGTCCCACTGCTGGGCACGGGTCTCCTCTCACAGTGTGAGGAGTATAGGCCATAGTCCACCACGCTGGCTAAGTGCGGATTGGTGGACTTCACACACCTTTGAGAACGTTATGGAGAACTCTCAGGTGTGCAGGTTTCCTCACGATGTTTATCTTCACCGAAGCAAGTGATAATTAAATATTAACCGTCGCCTATGGACACCAGGAATACCAAAGGCATCACCAATGCGTTGCTGGCCTAGAAATAAAGAAGAAATAGTAAGAAATATTTTCTCTCAAAGAAAAACTGCCACCGCCACCAAGACAACCATGCCACCACCATGCAACCACCATGAGTGTGGTAGCTAGCTAGCTGGATTCATAACCCTAGCACCAGCACAAAAGCTTTTCTGTTTTTTGTCCAATTACGGGTCTCCTCATATAATTCACTTCTCTTTTTGTGTTCACTACATCATCACTCATTATATCATCTTCTGTGATACAACCTTCAAGTATGAAATGTTTAACAATGACGGTAAACTCTGTTTAGCAAATTTATGAAAAGAAGCCAACGTAGTATGTAGTAAACTATATTTGATTAATTCTACGGAAAACCGATATTCCATTAGCTATCGAACCGTGTTTACCGTCTAACCGCTAAGGCAGATTATACACGCACGTTCGCGGTAATCAAATAAATTATATCATCGCGAGTTAAAATAAAAGTCTTGACCACCTGCTTCGCTTCAACACATTATGGCCCACTACAGGGCACCAGCCTCTTCATAACAGAGGAGGCCTAGGGCGTACTCCACCACGCAGCTCCAGTGCGAATTGGTGGAGGAGTTAGTGACCAATCTAAGGCCTCATTTACATGATACCATTTTCTTGTACATGCAAGTGCAGCCTGGAATCCTCTGACATGGATAGACTGTTATCTAATAATAACAACCGAAACCAACTACTTTATGACGACTAAAATAAGGAAGATTAATTGAAAGCCGTTCAACTTAGGGCATGTTTATGTTAGAAAATATATGCAGTTTACCTAATCAATCCATTTTGATATTCCAATGCGATGGAACCGAAGAATGTCACTCACCCTAATTTTGTTATTTCATAATTTTAGGTACTTTTAAAAGTCGATATTTTTGTTTATTACAGTTTTAAATGTTTTAACTTTGACTTCGACTCCAACTCAAATTCTGACTGCGACTTTAACTTCTACGAGTTTCTCTTTTTACTATCGCATTTTCATTTCATCGAATTTAAAATCACAACCAATCTAAGGAAGTTTCACTTAAAATCGTGGGTCACATTATTAGTCGCACGCGTCCCTCCAGCCTAAGGCATAAAACAAAAGAAACGCTCAACCCCAACCAACACTCGTCCGTGACGCTCGACGTAACTCACTTACGACTATTCAATTTGGGGTATATTTTTTGAATCAATTTGCCGGTCGACTTGCCGTATTTGGTTCACAGCGCCCGCGTTCGTGCGTGTAGTTTCATGACACCACGACGCGTCCGTTCGACGGAAACGGATCAGATATTAATTTCGTATCGGGGAAAAAATAGGTATTCCGAGTCGACTTTGCGATGCGACGTCGGAGGATCTTGATATTGCGCTTCCGTTACGTCTTTCTGATATCCCATTTGCGTGACGTCTTTTCGATATTTTTATTTGTTTTAACGCGAATAAGATGTTTCAGATCAACGTTTTTTGTTATAAACAACGAGAACAGTTTGTAAATATTATATGATAATTTTGGATTAATTTATAATTTATCATACTTAGTTGTTAATTTCATTTTTGTGTTAAACGTTGCCACAGCGAAGTGTGGGCGGATTTAGCTAGTCGAGATAAAAACGCAACCTATAATTAATGAAATTACTACCATTAAAATTTATATGAATAGGATAAAATTCTTTTCATATGACATAATTTAAACACAGTCCCTATATAGATTAAATAACGACGACGACGACAACGAAACCGCCAGTTTTTTATATAAGTTATACGGAATAATAACGTAAATTTCTTTGTCCTTCGCTGGTTTTAAAATATACAGCAAGACATCGAGTTACCTATTATCTAGCACAACGAAAATTCCATTCAGATTTTCTGATTCTCCAAGAACTCGGTGACATCTAAGAAACGTTCGCAAGATACCGGGATTATTCTCTTCCTAGTGTTTCCAAAAGGCGGTCGCTCTGCAGTATTTGCATACTGTAGTTTATTTCATGCAACGTCAGTTGTCTAGATGCGAGATAATCCTGTAGTCTCTTTGTTGCACAACACTATTATACCGGAATTTAGTTTTAAGTTTCCTTCGCCTTTTTTCAGCAAATTTTTGGCTGGGTTTCTGTTTTTTATCAGGCTTCCGGACACAACATACTCATTACAAGGGCTGTTTCAAACGTTACATTATTAATTAACGACCAGAAAGAAAACTTCCCTTGTTCGGTTGACGTGCAAGCTCCCAACGGTAAGATGACAAGTTGTTTGACTTAACCACCAAGCAGGTACAGCTTCGGTGGTTTCTTGAGACACCCCTGCCTGTCGGCTTGAGAATGGGGTCAGTCTTGGAGGCCTCCTCTTTGAATAATACATATCACCCAGCTTTTTTTCTTTTTTTTTAGATTTCGAAACTCCAACTGGAGTTGTAGGTTTGTGCAATTTCTTTAACTTCTTATAGGTACTGTAGGTGGGCAATTGCCAACCAAAAAAATAATTAAATATTGTTTTTTGGTTGGCAATCGCCTACACGAAATACCCGTTTGCACAGTGCTTTAATTACACATGTTTATTATCCGCGGTGAACATTTACCAACAATTGGACTATGCGCTCGTGTGTCGATCAACAATAGACATAACGTTTCAAAATGGCTGCCACCCATATTTAATGGGCCTATTACACGCAGTCCCCATACCGTGTGACTGCCATAGAGAGCCCCATATTGCAATAGATGGAAAATATCAAATTACGTCCCCGTCGCGTGGTCGCACTATGCCACTGTCAAAATGCCGTCGAGGAATGATTGATTACCAGTTTTTTCTCTTCAATCTTCGTTTTATTGAAATTGATGGCTTGTTTGGATCGCCAGACGCAGTCGTTTAATGATCGACTGGTGCTGGATTATTATGTTGAATTAATTAGGTGTATCAATATAAATAATATTTTGTGATAAACTTTGTATGATAAATCTTCAATGTTTAATTGCATATGAGTGTTTAGGGTTTTTGTTTTGTAGTTTTTTTCTCAAAGCAATTTGTTTATGACATTCCTTAGTCATTTAACTTTTTAAGTGGATCATAATTTAACATTTTTGTTTTGTTACCGATATATACATAATTGAGTGTGACAAATTAAGAAATAGAACGACATACATGGAAGAGATCCTCTAGCCCTTTTCCCTGTAGGTATACTGTAAAATGGGTATGGAATTTTATCACATAGAGAAGTTAGTGATAAATCAGCCAATTAACAAAATAACAAAAATAATATACCTACTTTTATACGTGGTGATATGATTGATACGTGGAATTTAATTAAAAAAAAAACTAAAATAAAAGTAGCCTGAGACACTCCTTATTACGTCAGCCATCTGGCAGTTAAAGTCCCGTCAAAATCGGTGTAGCAGTTCCAGAGATTAGCTCAAAGAAACAGACAGACAGACAGTAAAAAAAATATTTTGGTATATGTACCGTGCATACATCCATAATTTGGTAAAAAGCGGTTACGTTAATATTACACACTCCAATTTTATTTATTTGTATAATTATATAAAAGGGTTTTCTAATATCAAATCTCAAAGTGAACAGATACCTGCAAAGTTATCTTCTAACTGCCCCAACTATTCCACCTCGAGTGAAACCCCACCTCACTTTTGCGCTAAACTTAATATAACTTCATAGTTCTTTAAAGTTCTCACAGAAGTGCTTCAAAATAAAGTGTAAAGACCGAATGAATTAAAGACGTGTTCATGGCCGTACCTTATAGGACCCAGGGCCCTAAGTGAGATTGATATATCATATTATACTTATGTAAATTAAACTATTAACTAAACACTATAAAAAGCGTTTTAAAATTGATACGCAATGGACGCATTTTTAAATAAGCAGACTAGGGTCTCTGATTTGACAATATGAGGCTTTAGATTCCGTGATAATTAATTTTTTTATATTTTTTAATGTACCTACTCGTATTATAATTCCATTTTCTATATAACATAGCATTACAAGGGATTTCGTAATTGACAGTTTCGAAGGTTGACGCGTAATTGCTTTAGGGAACGCCACTTCGGTAGATTAGACCGTTACTGTTGGAGACCGGTCACAGTTGTGCAATATGAATAAATTATGAAGAGGGAAATAATAAATTATTTTAATAAATAATAACTCCAAACTTCATTCAAAGCTTTCCCTTATAAAATAGTAGTGCGTTGTGCAAGAAGGTAACAAGGAAAAAGTTAAAAACTTAAACCCGACTTCGTAATACGAATAATGAACGCGTGTCTTTTGTGAGAATGGTTGCTAGTTAAATCGTAGACAAGTCATTGATTGTTGATTGATTGGCTAAGTCAAGCTAGCCAGTCCAGTGACAGCTACATAGGGGCCGGCTAATTTTGAGATCTACATCACCCTGGGGTCCGTCAACACTCAACACACATAGACCGTTTAAACATAGGTAATGTTTAAACACACGCACGCAGTCGGCTAAATAGATAAAGCAACTGTGAGCAAAAAAATTGCAGCGCAATGTGATGAAAAATATAATACCTACTCAACCATTTTTTTTAATATTATCTGTCCGTATTGGACAGTTACTCAAGAAAGTTTAAAAAATAAAATTATCCAGGATCTAGGTCTATAGGTCTTTAGGTTTTTAAGTTTTTTGTATTAAGGTCTTAGCTATTCACATCCCGATTGATTATGTGATTAATTCCAGCTTTTAAAAACAATAACGAGAATAGAGTGTACCTACTAAGTTAGTGCGCTCTACCACCTAAGACTTCATTGCCACTTACCATCTGATGGGATTGTAGTAAAGCATATTGTTATAATTAATATAAAAGGGTTCTTTTTCGATCAGTTAAAGGGTTATACGAGTACAAAGGTACAGAAGGTAACATTTCATTCATTAACCGCTCGAAGCCCCGCGGATCGGTAGGAAGCCCCACCGACGCGTTGCCATGGCAACGGGTGGCTAGACTGTGGAAAAAATCGAGACGCAATACTCCTATTTCAATTAGGAGCCGAGCGGTAAATAGAGATTGCCGCTTTGTTGTGTCTGGCTCGGCAGTCTGGGGTTAAGTGCGTGGTCTATTAGAATAGCCTGTAACGTCCTTTAATAACACGCATTCCCCCATTCATAACTGAGCTAAGATAGGCCACTTTCGGGATGATGAGTTCTCGTGGAGAACATTCAGAAGAAAACTGTTGGCTTTACTGCAAAGTTGTTTGATTAAAATAATGTTAAATAAATATGATTAAAAATTAAATAAGACTGTTATGGGTTGCGATGATGATGACATTACAATATTATTGGTACACAAATAAAAATAAAACTATCAACATACCTTCAAATAATGTCAGTTAAAAAGAATAATGCTCGATAAATAAATATAAAAGAAAAATCCACGAGCATTACGTCCCTTGCAATCACACTTTATTCTTGTCTTTAGGAACATTTTTACTCCGAGCTGAGAACTGAACTGCATCTAGCAATCTCGAGAGGAAGGCAGCAACAATCAATCCGAAGCTGGACCGTAATTTACTTTCCCGCCTCGTAAAGAAGCATGAACGGCCACAGAATAACGACGTGTCAGAAATTCACATTAATAAATAGAAAATTTGAGGTATTTTTGATAAAAGAGCAGTAGGACAACTTACTACTACTTTTTTACTGACTTTTTCTTACATAAGATAATGTTGACAACAATGCCGCCTGATGGTAAGTGGTGATCAAGTCGCCATCTCTTTGTAAGTGGTCATCATCGCCCATGAGTAGGTATTAGAAAAACCAAGGGCATCACAAATGCTTTGCCGGCCAATAAAGAAGAGACAAGAAAGAAAGTTCTGGAGATCAAAAGGGCAATTAGACTGTCAGTTGGCATTGTTATCAATATAATTAAGTGTGTAGAAATCGAAACATTTTATAAACATGTAAAAAGTAAATAATACATTCATCACGGGAAATTAATGTAGCTGCATACATGAAAAATATTTGTTCAAATGAAGCTACAGCTTTTTACGGATTTAAGATAGTAAACAAGCTTGCAGCACTCCTGCTGCCGCCCATGACAACTCTGACAAACCCACAACAAAGCTCAAATCGAGACTAGAATGGTTAGTTCAGTTATCAGGTGGTAATATTAGGGACATTAGTCGGTCGGTTCCTTAGTAATTAAGAGGACTGGGGCATGGACTGTTAGTGTTAGTTAGTGAGTACTGTTATTTTTTGTAATAGTGTAGTTACTATTTGTTAGCAACAATGTCTTTCTAACTCGGTCACAGATATATTGAGTGCTAAGATAATCGTCTAAAGATTCCGATAAGTCAAGCTGTATGAATTTATTCCACTGGTACGTTTCTTTTGTCTTTGACTTCACTGAAACCTGCGGGGTGCGCAAAATGAAGTTGTGAGTTTGAACTATAGAGCACCAACGTGCAACGAGACATTAAAAAGTTGTATAAAAATATATAGTAAACTTATTGACATTTTGTTAATTAATTTACAACGATCAACTGAAAATTTTGAACGATTGCCTTAACAATTACGTGATTCTTACACATCTCTCATTACATCGAGCATAAACGGGCTGTCTGTGGCCCTTGGGCTTTGTGGTTGGTGTGTACATACAACGGGAGTTGCTTTCTGATGCGCTCCGATGACATCATTGTAACTATGGATGCGAAAGATAATTACATGAGACAGAAAGAGATTACGACAAATAGTCGAATTTGATTGCCTCACTTTTTGCACGATATTGACATATCTGCTTCTACTACTACCCCTTGATTAAAAGGACTGGAATATGGAAGCTTTCTGTTCGCTAGTCGCTACATTAAAAGGTAGATAAAATATTTTATGCTCACGCATATTTCAAAGTTAATTAAGTTAATTCAGTGATCCTAGTTTTAAAAATTTGAAACTCATGATTTGATTATGATGTAAAAAGTCAATAGTAAGCGCTATTAATTATCCACTGACATCATAGGACATCACACATCTGACCACTACCTTGCATACCTTGCTTGACGACGTATCCCTGGCCGTATTGGTAGTGGCCCTGCATGCGAAGCGAGGGGTCCCAAGTTCGATCCCCGGCCGAGGAAAATATTTATGTGGCAGATTGTCGGTTAGATGTTTGTTCTCGGGTCGAGGGAGATAGTGATGTGCTATTTGTTTTGTCCATGGCACCCGCGCACCCGAGGAATCCTAATGCGGCGTATGAGAGTGTAATCGCCTAATTATTTATTTATAAAGCTTTACAGTACGTAAAATATTCTATGAGACTCACGCGCGATTTCTAGTACTTCACCAAGAGGTATCGCGTAAGAGCGTGAAAGATTTAAGTATTCCATTCCACTTTATTTGGAAGTACTCCAAAAAACTTGGTCGAAATAATCTAAACTTGTACTGTACACGGCGCGAACTTCCCGCATCGGCTAAGTGAAAAGTTAGTAGCGAAATTACGTTTCGTCAAAAAAAATCGAGGGAAAAATATTTCGACGTTCGTTCGTGTTAAGAATATAAGAGGCTTAAAACAACGGGATCAGATTTCTGGTGAGAGCCGGTCCGGGTGTCTGCACAAACTTTTTTCATTCGGGGAATAGCAAAAAGTGTAAGAAAACCGTTTGATTCCGCCCCGGAGGGCCCAGCTGTTTCAACAATTCGAAGCCTTATTCAAATAGTATTATCTAATCCGTTCCTATGCTGGGAGGAATAACTTTGTGTGTGCTGGAAAGTACGATGATTGTGAAGTCGTCCGGTTTTTGCAAATCAAATACTATCTACGTATAAGGACGTTTTCTATACTTATATAATGTCGACATTAAGTTTACTCTTCTAATCAAAGGCACGGCGTGGTGCAATGGTTACCGTGCTGGACTGCCATTCGTAGAGTCCTGGGTTCGATTTCCAGCGAGGCGGAAATTTGAATGATGAGCTTAAATTGTTTGTGCTTGGTCTTTGTGTGTTGTCCATGGCACCCACGACACAGGGAATCCTAATGTGTATGGATGTAATTTTAAACGTTAGTCTTGTTACTAATAATAATGACGACCCGGATGGCGCAATGGTTAACACGCCGGATCGCCGTTCCGAGGGTCCTGGGTTCGATTCCCAGCGAGGCGTAAATTTGAATGATGAATTTAAATTTCCGTTCTTGGTCTGGGTGTTGTCCATGGCACCCACGACACAGGGAATCCTAGTGTGGGGCTATGAGTGTGTAACGTTATATAAAAAAAATGAATATTATGTAGGTACTCCCGAAAG
Organism: Ochlodes sylvanus; assembly: GCA_905404295.2. Classification (NCBI taxonomy): domain Eukaryota; kingdom Metazoa; phylum Arthropoda; class Insecta; order Lepidoptera; family Hesperiidae; genus Ochlodes; species Ochlodes sylvanus. The sequence continues at coordinate 11,028,772 of FR990132.1, read as the reverse complement.
CATCAAATTTATTCACCACTTTTTTTGGTTTGAGGGTAACTAATACATATTCTTTTTGAAATCATAAAAAGAAAAAATATGCAACTATTAATGGCACACGAGTAATTACGCGAGGCTGTTCAATATCCTGTCCACGAGTATAATTATTTTATTGAATATACTCGTAATCTATGCAAGTACGAATGGTGAAGCTTTTCAATAGGCAGTTTTATTATTATTTTTTATTCCATTCGCTTTTAACACTTTCGCTGCGGATCAGGTATACGTCAAGTTTTTTATCACATAGAAAATTACGATTGCCGCAGCGAATGAGTTAATAGTTAACCCAACAAATAAATAAATACCTCACGTTAATATTCAACATATTGTGTCTATAGGTACATACACTTTAAACATAAGTTCCCATTCGAAGGTATTCCCACAGGGCGCATTATAAGATGTTCCCGAACATCCCTGGACGACCGTTCAACTGTACCATAGCTAATCGAATAGGTACAAAACTTGTACTATGATTTATGATGCCAAACAAGACTATTATAATTTGCACTACGATTTAAGGTTTACTAGAAGTTACAAACCACTATACTATTTCCATTTCTTTATTTTCTCGATGACAGCTCCTGTGAAAACTTGAACGAGCGTCTTTTTTACATTATGTATGCATTATTTTATAAAAATATGACGTTTGCACACGTACAAGGTTATACCTGATTCGGAGAAACTGATAGGGATGGGCTATATCGATAAACGTAACACGATAACAGACCCGATATTTTTTTACAGAATGTAAAAAACTAACTGCTGCCGGATACTTTTGTGCAAATTTATTAACTAATATTATACTATATTTCATTACAAGATGTTACACGTATTTACTCTTGATTTATTATCAATCAAGTACTTTAAAATTTTCGAAGATGTTGTAAAATAAGTAGGTACCTATAGGTAGAACTCGAAAATGAAACGAAATAATTATAACGACAGGTAATCTTTGTTTATTTATTTTAATCAAAATCTGATGAATTTAATATAATAAATATATGCGATCGATATCATTACTTATTTGGTCACAACACTACTAGAGAACTGTCATCGAGAAAATAAAGAAATGGAAATAGTATAATAGGTAAGTCCGCCTTTTGTATCCTGTACATTTGTTGTTGCAATAAATTTTAAATAAATAAATGAGTAGGTACCTAGCTGGGTAGTAGAATTTTTTTTACTGCTTCTTATTCTCAACCATAATTGTCGCACTGCTCTCATAGTTGTTCCACTGCTGGGAACGGATCTCTTTTCAGAATGTGAGGGGTACAGACAATCAGACTACCACGCTCGCCTTTTACGGATTGGCAAACTTCAAACACCTTGAGAACATTATGAAGAACTCTCAATTGTACAGGTTTCCTCGTGATGTTGTCTGTCACCGAAGTAAGTGATAATAATATAATTAGTTTCTAAAATGCACATAGTATTTGAAAATTAGAAATTCCAAAGTTCAAACAACTATTTTTTACTTAATGACAATTCTGATGAGATATCTTTTGTCTGTATTGATAGCTCCTCAACGGATAGTAGGTAACAAAGACAGAATTGTATATCGAAGGAGTTATAAAACTCATTACAATTTTTTATTTGTTACTGGATAACAAAATACGTTTAGAATACAATTACAATATCAGTTGAATATTATAATAGTCAGCTCGCCTGTTATCTTTGATCACAGGAGATGGTTAATTAATAATCTCGCTGCTACGACTATGTGTGTAATTGACACCTTCTAGAGTAATCCTAATTATCGTAAATTGATTGCATAATATCCTGTCTTATTACACAATGATTTCAACCCATTAATGGTCCTATATGGCACAGATCTATGCTCACTGAGGCCTACTGCAAACTCCACGATGCTGCACAGTGAAGATTGGTGAAGGAGTTTGTGGCCAACCCAAGTTTCGGAAGTTTCGGAAGACCAGGTAGGTCTCTGAGATAGTTTAACGACCGTTATGTAGATAACAACCGACTGCTTTACGTGCCCTCCGGGGCACGAAATCGACGCAAGTCGTCGGGTTGTGAGCACTTCATTTGTTACACAATAAAGCAGATTATTTCTAACGTGCAAAAATTTTACGGTTGATAAATAAAGTATAGTACTAAATTCCACTCTTAAACAATTTAATAACTCTTCAGCTTAATACTAAGTTCGGCTTATGCCCGGATCCTACATTAAACCAATCGAGCAACCTATCGTTTCCGAGTTACCAGTAACGAGTCGTTAAAAGTCGTTCCTTATAATCTTTTCTTATAGGAACACTTTTAAGTTACGCCTCGTAGATAGGTCTAATATCCATAAGCATAACGAATCGTTTTTCTAATACAGGAACCAGACAGGTAAGGTATTCCACTAATTAACGTATTAACTGCACGAACTTAGAAACTATACTCTTTCTTAATGTCATCACACCCATCCACATTACTCGTATAATCGAACGGGATCACCGACGCATTTTATGACGTATATGGGAAGTAATACGTAACTTGGTAGTTCTTGACGTTCAACTTCCAATAAAGCACAACAATTGTCTAACGACATTTCGACATTTGAATTTAACACCCAATAAAGGCGGCTAGCAAAGCAACAGGTCATAAAAATAACTCGGCCACCTCTCGAAACTCGCGCAATATCCGCTCATTGTAGAGGTACCTATCCAAAATGAAAATGGAACTTTCTCGATTTCCCATCGAAGTTTCGCTGTAAATATTGATTGCAAAACTCTCTCTGGCCGGTCCCAAAGTGGTGTACAGAATAGACGAGTGATTTGTTGCGAATGCAAGACCAGCTTATATTTAAGTTTACGAGAATAGAGTTTACGTTTCATTTCGACTTGTAAAAGCATTGCGCTGCATCCGCAAGGCGGCCAGCTCTGCTTTACGTGACGAAAGGAAATATTGCTGTAGTTCGTTTTTATGGTACCTTACTAGCCATATAAAATACTAATACGTGACCTAGACTAACACGAAAAGTGGAGTAATTTATTACATCATATTTATAACTAGGTATAAATAATTAAGGAGGATGTTAAATGCAATGTTGAAATTTAGTTTTAACTGCAATGTTCAAGTTCAAAGTTATTAAAACTTTCTTATATATTATGCCTAAAACTATTTAAATAAAACAACGTTTAAAACGAATAATACTACCTATTTAAAGAGGAGTACTTTATGCGCAATTACAGCTGTCTTCCTAAAACGGCAGTTCATAAAAATAATTCAACAATTTCACAATACTCCTGCAATATCTGCTCATTGTGTGGCTATCTGAAATTCAAATGGAACTTTACCGATAGCCCATCAAAGTTACGCTGTAAATATCCATTTTGAAGCTCTCTATGGCTCTCCGGCCAGTTTCTAAGTGTGTGAAGTAGGTACACAACTACACACGAGTTATTTGTAGCGAATGCAATACTCGCCTGTATCAGTTTTCGTTAGTAACGAATATCGATTTAAGAATTCATATTTTTAATTGGTTAAATATAATTATGTATATAACAAGTGTATATTATTAGGAACACACGAGTTATTTGTAGCGAATGCAATACTCGCTTGTATCGGTTTTCGTTAGTAACGAATATCGATTTAAGAATTCATATTTTTAATTGGTTAAATATAATTATGTATATAACAAGTGTATATTATTACTATGTATACGTGCAAAAACTATATCTTATTTTGACAACTATTATTCCTTCCCAAGGGTTATCTGGTAGAGATCGCTGTTTAGCGATAAGACAGCCTTTTGTGTAACATGCTTACAAATTTGTCTGTGTTAGTATGTACGTATTTACACATTAAAGAATATAAAGCCTTATCTACTATTAGCAAGAACAAAAGCAAAAGTGGCAAATATACAAAATTTTTCGTAAATATATACCCCCAATAAAAGTTTATCTCCAATATCTTCCATGAATAGACTTTGATCAGTCTTATTATAAGCATGGATGTAAACTTGAAGTACTTAACCACATTTCACCTACAACCCTACAACTAAGTATCACAATTTATTCTTAAAAAATTGATAAGAAAATTCTCCGAACAGTCTTAAACAGTCTTGATAGCCTAAGCCAGGTAATAGTTGTCTGCCTCATAATAATATTACGTCTACGTGCCTGAAGCCGACATTTCATTTGGACTTTTATGAATAAATGATTCAGGAGAGCCAAGATCAATATAAGAAATTGTATCAGAATCGGGCTGTTTTAAAGTAAAAATGTTAGTAATAGACGAACTCTTCATATATTATTGAGAATTATAGGAATTTATACTCTGATAAATATACTATAACTAAGAAACTAATAGATAAAACATGTGATTGTAGAGCTGCCAGGTTTGTCGTTCATGCTTTTCTATACGTATACAGCGAGATGAGGCTGCCAGCATCTTTATTACTGCACCGCAGGGACCTAGTTATATATATATAAGTTATATATGTATAGAACCTAGTATAGACATATTTATTTTAAATAATATTTGATTATCAACAAATTCATTTTTGTGTATTTATATCCATATTATTTAATAATACATAACACTAGTTTACTTACTTATGTGCGCCAGCTTGCCGACTTTTTAAAATCTGTAAAGAATAAGAAAAAACATGTTATGGTATGTATGTGAATAGTTTATAATCTGCAGAAATTAATTCTAATTCATAAAGGACAGTTTAAACAACAAATCACAACATACATATAAGTAAACATAGTAACAAGGCTTAGGCCTATAAGAAAATAAGTAGCTTAGTTTTATTATATTACACTAACACGTCATGTAATTTTATAAATTTTGTTACGGCCGAGAACAATGCAGTAATTTTCTGTAAGATGTTGCTAAATTTTCTCCATTTTAACTGTCACTCCCGCCTGATTTGCAAGTTCATCTAAAGATATTAAAAAGAAAAATGGCCGCCAGTGTAACGTCACAGCGACTTGTCAGAATATCAAATGATAACGTCACCGCCGCATCACAATTATCTCTCTAATCGCTGAGAGAAACTGATGACAGATGCTCCCCTAAAATCAAATAATGAATAAAACCACGCGACTAAGGCGTTTTGCTCGCTATTAACGAGAAAAGTTGAGTCGCATCGCGAGCTCCTCTCTTTTAGGTGAGGTCTGAGATTGGCGTTACGGAGGCGAATTTAAAGGGTTTTTATGTAGGTAACTTTTAATAACATTGCATCTTAATAAAAATTTAAATTACAAAGAATTTATTTTCTTCTTCTGTCCCACTGTTGAACTTGTGTCTTCTCTTACGTCATTTCAATCGAAATACGTAAAAGTAAAGTCAATTTTAGAAGGAGGTTGGTAGCAAGATAGTCTGGTAAAAATACCCTATCACCTCAGATTTTCATCTATGCCTGTGCCTACTACCCTACAATAGTACCGTTGAAGATTGGTTAAGATTAGGGTGCACCAAGAGCAAGGGCGGTTAGCTTTGGAGGACTAACGCTGCCATGACTTATTTTACATGAAGAATAATTTGGCCAGAGAGCTAACACAAAATCAATACAGTAGAAAATAATGATAACTAAGGATATTTTCTCATACAAATATTAAGCTTCTTATAACATATTTCTTAAAACAATATGGCATACATGGCAAGTTGGTAATCTGAAACTCGTCAAACGCGTACTATTATATTATCAGAAATTTGAGCAATTTTCTATATGGGTAGTATCTGAAGCGGCATTATCCAGCTAATGATGAATGGCGCCCACTTGGCTTTGTTCCAACGTAATGTTATGAATCCATTCAACTGTCATTTCATCTTTAATAACTAATTTTATCGCAAATCCCCGCTGATACAGTCCCGGTTATGATATTTCGAGATATTGCGCGGTGATTTATACGCTACCATTTCTTTATACCATTGCAAACACTGATTGGAAATGTAAAACAAGTCGAGTAGTTTATTTCCACAATGATAGTTCAATGACCATAGAAAAATTAACTGCCAATATAATTAACAATTGTTGAAGAAAAGATGTCACTCGGATGAAAACGAATTTATATCAATTAATGATTGATTTTATTTTTATTGATTATTACTCATTAATGTGTAATTTAACACTGCAAGTATTATGGAGTGAAGATATTATTTTTAACTATGTTAAATTGATATTCATTTAAAATAAATTATTTTCGTCTATTACGGCTAACTACACTGAATAGTATAAAAAAATCTCACAAAGTCTATTCGGCGAATGTAGAATGATGAACGTGATTTATTTTTCGTTGGTGTATGTTATCATGTTTAAAATATATATTTTAAGAGACTAAAGCAGAAATGGAAAAGATTATAAAATTAAGCCCAAGTAGATGTCTATTAAATTGTTTTCATATGACGGATTTGGGTATCTATCCAAATTAACTTCTCCAATATTGAATCAAACCGATTAACAAACGAGATAATCTTCAATGGGTTCTTTAAATTCACCACCAATGTCGAAACAAATATTACGGTTAAAATGGTCAGTTTCAAGTTACCATCAGGTGGGATTGTCGTCAAGCATTAACTTATAATTTGTAGAATTTGCGAATTATGTAGTGACAAAATCATACCCTAAGCATGTAAGTACTTACAGCAACCATTTTTTTAAATTATAAATTATAAGTTAATGTTTGACTACAATCCCACCTGATAGTAAGTGATGATGTAGTCTTAAATGGTTAAGCGCGGTAACTTAGTAGTATTTTTACTAAGTCTCCGCAACCTATCCTATAGGATGAAACATTCTGTCTTAGATTTATTTTAGCCACGAACATTTTTAATTTTAAATATTTTGTACGGGGTTCCGCTCCGCCTATGACAGCGCGCGCCCCCGAACTCGCAAGTGATTGCCGCGCGCGAGTGTCAGCGTTTCTGGTCATCTCTCGTTAGTCACGATTGTGAACGTGAAATTAAAACCGCCGGCGCCGCTTACCGACCTCCTTTGTCGTTTCCGCGATAGAAATCTACGCAATATTATTCATTACATTAAACACACTTCATTTTTTCATCGGCTATTTATAATGTTTTTTTAATTCTCCAGTTTAACGATGAGTGACAATTTGCACACTAAAGACGTTCTAGATTATTTTTTAATTAAGATAATTTTAGTAATGTCTATGAACTGGAATTACTTGTTTTGAATTCACAAAGCATTTTTTCCCGTCGACCGAAATTACTTGTTTATTATTTATTTTATTTTATAATTTATGTACACGTACAAGAAAACCGAAAAAAGTAATTAAGTAATTGTTTGGTACCAATAAAATAAATTATCTGATTAAATAACATTAATAACAAAAAAATATATCATAAATTACGAATACTAATATTATATCGTAGATCATAAATAAATTATCTTTAAATTATTATCAATCATAAATGTCATATTCAGAAACACTACACCGAGTGAATGAATACGTAAATTAAAATTTAGTTTTTCTACCGATACATCTTTCTAGATATTATTATTATCCATTAGATGCCGTGAAGATGATTAAAAACTCAAACTCGAATCATTTATTTCATTTACTTAGGTATTTTTAAGGTGCCTTTAAATATTGAATTTTAAAATTTAAAATATTAGAGGAGAAAAAGAAACGGCGAAAGAAAACTATTAGGCTTATCTTTTTAAAAATAGTGCTTAAAACTAATTGCAAATTTCACACCTACATACTAACTTGAGCGGAACTGGTGGCGGATGTCTATTTCCAAGCATCCTTGACATTAACATACTAATTGACAGTACAGATTGTTCACAGATACGTATAATTATTATTACATCCTAGAATAATACATGATCCACATCTCCCACCATCAATTCATCTAGATCATCCAAACATGATCCAGTGAAGTAGACCCACATCTGCTATCATCATAATCAGCATCAGAAATAATTCAAAACCACGTTACGCTAAAAACACGCAAGAAATCAACAGAAGTACTTAAGCCAGAATGAGGAATGCGATTTCATATGACAGACTACCCGTGCTTTCTGCATGCACTCGGCGGGTAATTACCAGGATTGTTCCGAGTGGGGACGGATTGTTTCGCAAAGAGGGCTTTTTGACTGAATGGATGCCGTATAATAGGCAGCCCTCAGACTAGCAAACAGCATTCGTAGATAGGTGCGGTTGTATTAGCGTATATTATATTTAAGGATGTATAGAATATGATAGAAACGTAATAAAGACATTATAAATAATATTGTATATACTGGTAAATATAACGTAGGTACATGTGAACAGACAAGATCAATGTCAATGCCGGATGTCGGACGATGTCGGATGCCTTTGGGCGGCATAAAAATTTTCGACACTTGGGATCAATAGTTTGAAACATTTCGTATACCAAACGTGGCCCCTAATGAAGTGCCACAACACTACTAAATTGCCATGTCCAGCATCAGAAAGCTCTAGGTATAGATGAATTTTCGTACAAAATTCAATGTCACTTTCAGATTAAGAAATATCCAATACATTGAAATTCTAAGTGCTCATCAACTCATAGTTTACGAGTGTATCAAACACGCACAGTTTGGTACACTCGCAAGTATATTACTCTCTCATTACCCTGAAACATTAACATCAAGATACTGTGGAGTTGCAGTTTGAAGCACATAGGTAATTTGAATAACTGCCTGCAAATTCTAGACTTTACATACTTAGTTACATGCAGGGCAAGTTAATATGAACCGCGGAATAACGGGCAAAGATTTCCGTAAATTTATATGCAACGTTATACCAACATTATACACCGCGGCGTTGTTACTAAGTCTTCTCAGCTAATTAGCTTAGTGCATCGGCATAAGAAAGGCGTTGCACAACACTTTGTAAACGTAACATGCTCTTTAGTAAGATATTTCAGTATCTTATAGACTTTCCTTGTGTCGTGGGTGACACGGACGGACAAACCTTTAACAGTCACATAAATGTTAAAACGGATCCAGTAAAACGGAAGGTAATATTCACACAGCATTTTGGGCGCGTTCACATAGAACGACCGTTTTACTGGAGCTGTTTTAACGGGTCAGTATTTCCGTTGTGTGTGGGATTTTTTACTGGATCCGGTATACTGGATTCTGTGTGAAATCGCTCATACAACTACATACGCTAATAACATATCCGTTTAAACGGATCCAGTAAAACGGATTGCTGTTTATTTTGTTGGATCGGTATTTTTTACTGGATCCAGAATACTGGATTCTGTGTGAAACCGCTCATACAACTTCATACGCTACTAGCATCCAGTATTCCGGATCCAGTGAAACGGACGTTCTATGTGATCGCGCCGTTAGTCCTAAAGGGTAGCAAAGCATCTGTGATCTAATTAGAACAAGACTCTTACTAACATCTTCTAACTGGACTATTACTAACAACAACTAACAGGACTCCAGATCTCATTCTTACTAACCAACTAATGTTCTAACACCGTCTTCTAACCGAACTAACTATCCCAGTCCCCATTTGAGTCTTGTTCTAGGTCGGTCACAGTTGTCATGGGCGGCGGCGGAAGCGGTGGTGCTGCGTGCTTGTTTGCTACCTTAATCCCATTATAGCACAGACTAAGGGGTAAACACCACTATATACCGAAATTGGATATTCACCGATCTGATTATCTGATGGTCGTTGCCACTAATGGACACTTAAACACATCAACATCATGAAACCACTATCTACATGTTTTTATCGGTAATGCCCTTGGACGACCGCGACCACTTACTGTCAAATGACTCCTCTGCTTGTTTCACAGCTATTGATATAAAAATACATAGACCAAGGCCATCTACTTTGAATATCTAATATTACTATTTATTATGACATAGACATTGACAGCGGTGCCATGAGGATGGGGATCGTATCCAAGTGCCGAGGTAATCCGATCTTTGGAAAACCAATCTAGGAATATCATAATTATGTTAACTGCCACAGATCGATGTTTGTACTTATAAGATATTTGAGAAAAACTATTTTATTAACGCTATAGATCCCATGAAAATATTATTATATTTTAGATTTTTTGTCTATCTGACTGGCTGTTTGTTTGTCATCACGTGAAACCCATTAAATGGAATATGATGTGGTTCGCACAGCTGTATTGCTAGAGATCTGACCTAAAAACAAATTTTTATCTTAATACGCCGTTTAGAATCTGAGATACGAACAATCGTAATACTTACCTAATATTTATTAACGTAACAAATAAGTTTCTTTAAGCGAAGCGTGAGCGGGTTCGCCAGTATATTAAATAAAAATAATAAGAGGTCTTTATATATATAGTTCTGACAAAAGACGTAGTCATAATCATAATAAGATTTGTTATTCCCATTCATCTAAAACAAAGAGCAATAATCTCGTTCGGAAATGTTCAGTAAACGTGCCGACATGAAAATCTATTTCTGTTCAAGTAGGTTTAAAGATAGTAATAATACTTATACGGGAGCTTTTTCGAGTGGAAGCTGCGTCGAAAGCTGTAAGCGGATTAAAACCCAATGAGGGTACATACGCAAGGAACAAATTTAAATTTCTACCCAATTTGTACAAACATAGAATCCATTTTGCAATTGCAATCCTCTTCGAGAATTACCAACCCACTGTCTGAAGTTTTGAATGCGAAATGCGGTTTTATTTATAATATGAATAAAATATAAATCCTTCTGTTACGCACGAATTTCGTCCGCCTATCGGCTTTTGAGTGTCCAGTAGACTTAGGCCTGTGATCGGAAACACATTGATGAGTCCTCGGCCTTTTAAATGCTGATTTTAAACTTAATTGTTATTAAATAAAAAATGTTTATTAAATAATATATTATTAAATAATTAATAATATTAATTATGGTTGTGAAACCTAGGTCGCTATCTAGGTCGCCAAAGGACTTGTCGAGTTTTGACTGGAACACCGCGGCAGTGTGGTGAAGGATGCTGTTGGTCTCTTCGGTTATGACGAGACCCGTGCTCAGTGGTGGGCCGTTAATGGGTTTAAGCCATTAACTTTAAAATTTCGAAAACGTGTTACAACGTATGGGGCCCAAGTCTGCTTCAATTGCGTCGTGTCAAAACAGTTTGACACATTTTGTCTATTCAAACACGACGCAATTGAAACATATATAATAAATTAGTAAATTAGAATCCCAGGTTTGTATTATGTACAATAACATGTACATGTATTACACAGACTTATTAGAACATTAAAGGCAGCCTACCATGAGCCCACATGCTCATTCATTTTAAGATATGGCCTAATAATTTGGGGGAAACTCATCTAAATTCAAATTCAAGTTTAATATATCTATTTTGTGTTTTAAAAGATGTGCTGAAGAGTTTCTTTCGCCTTTCTTCTAATCCAGTACAAAGAATTATAAAGCACCTTTACTTTACGTTCCAGTGATACCTACATGAATAAATGATTTTAAATTTGAATTGAATTCGAATTCACACACCCTTGAGAAATATATGGAGAACCTAGAGATATATAATATGGAGTGTGTAGCGTTATTTATTTATTCATAACTCTCTACTAAACTATGTTAGTATCCTTCATTCGCTTGTGGACTACTACGTTATATATATTCTCTGGTAGTGAAATACTATGAATAGTTTTCAGGGTAACGCGCTGTGCGATATTGAGTTTTCGAATGAGGCCAATATTCAGGGACCAGGAAGTTCAGTCTTAGTTCTGTCGTAGTGCCACGAAATGTATTGCTTTGTAAGCTAAAGGATGAGACTGTAAATCAATACCGAATCTGTACAGTCTAATGGTAATATTAAACGCTTACATACAGAAATCCCCACAATATTACATTTGAGTCTCGGGTGGCATGGACAACAGTTTAAAAAATCACTAAAACCAACGACAGCGGTCTGAGAAGAAATATTTAACTGTCACCTTAGAATAATAACACTATAGAAAGACAGTCTTCATACAAGCGCTCTGTCTAAAGTGAAGCACTAAACCGAAACTTTCCCGAAAGCGGGGAATGATTCGGCTGCAGATAATCATATTATGTTTTTAGCAATAATACGTAAATAGCTTTTCAGATATTTTGTGACACAATTTAACTGGACAAATCGTCATAATTCTTTTTTTTTCGCGAGATACGTTTGGCGTTGACATGAGCTGCCCGGTGTTTGGAGTCATTTCTGACTCCAATTAAGGTGCTTGAAAACGGCCGCGCGGACTTCGTATCTATAGTGTAATTATTCTAAGTCTGTCACATAAATTAAGTATCTGGTCTGGTCGGGAATCGAACCTGAGACCGCTTGCTTCATGAACAGGGTCACTATAAACTAGGTTAGGATGTCGGTTACGATATTTTTTTTTAAATTTGTACCAATTTTTCTGACCGACTCCTACAAGTCCTTATAAAAGCTGAAAGACCGAATTTACATACACCAAATTTATTAAAATTTACAGCTGCATTACGTTCATATAACGTTAACATTATGATCCGCTCCGTTGACATTATTGTAACCATGCGAACGATTACGGAACGTATGAGACAGAGAGGGATAGCTAAATGAAAATTATATTAATTAGGGGAATTTGTCTGCCTCATATTCAGTGCTCTCATGGCATATCTACATTTATAATATCATTGATCAGGACTTACCTTTACAATCGAAAAAGTACAAACGCACTCCAAAAGTCACGCACCTACCTACACTTAACGGATACACGTTAAAATCGACACTAAAAATTTCGGTCCAAATCAAAAAGGCAAAATCGAAGTCAAAAAACTACATAAATATAAAAACACACAACACAAAATAAAAAAAATACTAAAATTTCAGTCACATCGCCGCTCCATTTGGATTTCAGCTGAAAACTAAATGTCAGTGAAAACTAGTCACATAGCTGTCAATTTAATACTGACCAGTTCTAACAATAGCGTAGAGGTTCTATTGAAACGGAAAATGTTTAAATTGAGTATAGGTTTTACTACACTTTCCGATACGATAAAATCAGATATCGTATTAAGTAAAATTATAAAAGACAATACTATGTATCCTACATAATAGCGCATATATATCAAAGGTATATATATATATACATCTCACCAAAACATTTTTTAACGACTGGACCGATTTGGATGAAATTTTTTGTGTGTGTTCAAGGGGATCTGGGAATGGTTTAGATTCACAATTGGACCCGATAGGTGGCGTTGCTGTCGATATATCACCAAAACATTTTTTAATTATAATGCGGTACGAAGTACGCCGGGACAACTTGTACATATATATATAAATAAATGCGCAATAAAATACTATCGTTACACAAACCATACCACCAAGCTTGGGATTCTGTAGTCTTACAACACCCTTGTTCACCGGCATGACTAAAATACGGATAAATATCATAAAGAAATATTGTTTTTTAATAATAATATTTGCTACGCCACAAACTAATTTTTTCGACATCGCTATTAACACGACAAACAACTAAAGCCCAAAAAATATTAGATGCCCGTCGGGTATCAAAATGTTAAAACGCTCGGAACTCCATAATATATTATATCAGTCAAAATTCAATAATGTTTAGCGAGAACGCTAAAACTCAACTTTGGCCAGATTGCGTCGCAGATTGTTCATGAATAAATAATCTGGTAAATAAAATTTCTTAAGCACTATATTGTAGCTCAGTGCGGAATCGATCACTCTAGCCTGTGCGATGGGAGTTTTTAAGACACTCAGATTCTAGTCTATTCTGTGAGAATTGAGTTGTAAAAGGTTTTGGTGTTTATGAGACGTGAAAATGACTAGACTTGACTTATTATAGACTTGTATTTTTTAAAGAATTCTTGTGTGTGAAATTTGTGAGATTTACCGGGTTCCCTTGCCAGTGACTACAATTTTTCAGAAAATTCTTTAGTGACACATCATCAATAGTTACTGCCGCTTGCAAAAATCGATGTGGTGAAAGTTGATTGCCTGCTTAGGCGGGTCTGGGTTCGAATGTTCAAACTCTAGTTTTCCAAGTTAAAGACGTATTACAGACGAGATCACTTTACTCTTGAAAAAATGTCGTTAAGAAAACTGCAACTGCGCACCTAATAGATATCGTTAAGAAGATGTGTGAATTCTGACAATCCGCACTTGACCAACGTGCTGGTCTTTAATCTGTGGACTCACTCCCTCACTGAGGACACCGGATCCCAGCAGTGATAGAGACCTCTTTACCTCGAAATGTACATAAATAAAGAGTATAATTTATATTCTTCACTGAAACCTTAAATAATAAGTCACTCCAATATTGATACACTTCTGAGATATTGATACGAAAAAATATTAAGTCGGAATCAACAAGAAGAAGCCTACGTGACGGAAATACGCAACGAGTATCATTACATCGAAACGTAAGCAATATTCCAATATTTAAATAGAAAATACAAGATTTCGTTTACATTATGTTGGCATGCTTTTGCTTTGGGTAAGGAAGGCTTCTTGTCAGAATTGGTATACATATAATATTATTAATATGTAGGTACACATTCTTTTCTTTGACGAAATACTTATAAAAATAAAATATTTTAATAACTACTACATATTATTAACTGGTAAACCCGCCCTCGCTATGCTATTTTACAAATAATTATGTCAAATGGCCGACCCACTTAATAGAAGGTGGACTGCTAACAAAAGAGTAGGCCAACGGTATAACAGTAATGATACGTAATGACACCAGTAAACGCTTCTATTTCCAGACCGTAAATGAATGGTTTGTCTACACTCATTAATATAACAGGCCTTTCATACCGGGGGCGGATTGCTACGGTCGTAGACGTACTCGTAGCTGTCGTAGAGGCTGTAGAATGTAGACCTTTGACTGGACGTAGCGCATTTTAAACGCATAGAGTAAATATTTATATATAAATAATTTATTTTTAAAATGATTGCATACAGAGTAGTTTTTTTCAAATATATTCTATGCACAGACATCGAAGACAAACTGTTTTATTACAATTGAAAAAAAATGGGCAATACATTGTACAAGGTTTCAAATTCAGCCACCAACGGTCAATACGCTTGGGTAACTACTGCTCATCAACTATTGATCTGCTATTGATTTCGAGCTAATTTTATACCCCACGATTTGTCGTGAGAACGATACTTTATTTAAAGATAAGATAATTAGGTAAAGATAAGATATTTCATCAAACTAGTTCTATCAATATAAATACAACTCTTCCGTTTATTTACCGGATTACTACAAAGATATTATGTAGCGCTATTTGCTATTTTTGGCAGTCCGCCAAACAAATTATATAACATAATCAACCGTAAGCTTTTTTGAGACGCTGGATTCCATGCTTCCGTACATTTTACGGAATAAAGGTAAATTAGTAAAATTTAGTTCAAAAATTGTTCGAAATAGGAAAAAAATCTTTTTGGGAGTTACTTGCTTCTCTTTCTTCCAAGTCCACTCACGATAGAGAAAAAAGATGGCGTACCATCTCAATAATCAGCAATTTTAATCAGCGCGAACCATGTTATTATATTATGCTTATTATATTTAATAAACTCAAATAATTTATTTCATGTTAGTATAATTAAATGCACTTCATGAACGTCAATTTTTTTCATTTATCACCGTTTTGCAATGGTGCCATGTTAAATATTGAATTTTAAATTTTAAATCTTAGAGTAGATGAAACGACGTCGGCGAAACAGAGTGATGTAAGAGAGAAATGGTAGATAACAGTATGATACAGTTCACTTACACTGCCAATATTTGGCGTACTTTCAAAGTTTGCTTACACCGAAGAAAGTTTTAATAAGTAGTCCTTCGACGCGACTATATTATTAAGCGTCGTATCGTCCGTTGCAAATAGCCCTAGCGGACTTTCCTTAAAGTCAAAGTGAAGGGAAATATAAACGAGTGGCGCTTCATGAATAAACGAACGAATTTGCATCATTTGAAAGTCGATTTTACTACTTTGGTTTTGGGTCCATTACATTTTGAATGTTAATGGTATCAAGTCGCTGCAGTACGAAAGCGTCCCATTACGGTTTAAATTATTTATGAAATAAGTACGTCTACCGGTTATTAATGTACCGTCAATTTGATTTATTTACTTTCATTGACAGGTTTTGTTGGGGGAATCTTAAAATATGGTCGAATTTTGTATTAAGGAACTAATGTTGATACTTACTAATGTTTATTCCGGTCAGTTAAAAGCGTTAAATTAAGTTAATGTTTTTACGAAGAAGTACTCCTCTCATTTCTTTGTTAATAACCTGAAAGGATTGTTGAAATCCAAGAACGCAAAGTTGGTCAACGTTGAGAACGCAAATTTGCCTGTAGACTAATCTCCGATAGGTGTCATATGACAGGAGCCAAAACCCCTGCATAATGGAGGATTTCATGAGGAGTATAATTATCAAACGGAAGATTATAAAACGGATTAAGTTTTCTTATTACTCTCTTTTTTGGCCAGCAACGCATCGGCGATACCTTTGCTCTAGACACAGACTTGTCGACTGTTTATAAAAATGGAAAGCTGACTTAAAAAGGAATTATTCATGCCTGCGAAGCGAGGGCTCCCGGGTCCGACTCTCGGCCGGGGCAGATGTTTATGTGGCAGATAAATGTTTGTTCTCGGGTCATGGGTGTTAGTGACGTGTAATTTGAGTTGTCCATGCCACGACGCGACACAAGGAATCACTAGGATTCCCTGTGTATGAGTGTGTTAGCGTTTATTTATTTAATTAATTGTAAAAAAAGCCAGGATATCAATTAGCAAGCTCGATACACACTGTAATGAGCAATGCATATGCGTCGACACGCAGAACACAATAATACCAAATGTACTAATTAATATCGAAGCTGTAAATAGATCGGTTACGGGCCACTGCACTTCCCAATAATAACCAGAACTGTTAAGCGATAACAACCCTTAACACAAAGTTAATAGAGTTGATGCCAGATACAAAACAAAAGCTTAGTAAGCGACAGACAATACTGTGCTTTATGCCTAGTGCATAAGTTTGAAATTGTAATAAGAAGAAAAGCTTATGGTACAGGCCGTTGTGGAAATCACAGAAGATTTTAATGTTAATTTAATTATCCGTCGTTAATATAGAAGCCCATAGGAACTGTGACGTTCGTTACAAATTCACTGCAAACGGCTTCACTGAACAATGGATTGTTAAATGTACAATGACATTAAGTTAATTATTTAACTTAAGTTCAAAATAAAAGATTTGCTACGGATGGTAAACTTAACGTTGATTATACACAATAGCAGTGATAACGGAATGGTTTAATGTTGCATTCCCGAACCGAGGGCCCAGGTTCAAATCCTGCATGCACCTCTAATTTTCAAAAAATATGTGCGCATGAAAATTTAATGATCACTTGCTTCAGTGAAAGAGGACATCGTGAGGAAACCTGCACACCTGAAAATTCTCCATAATGTTCTCAAAGCTGTGTGAAGTCCGCCCATCCGCACTTCATCAGAGTGATGAATTATGGCCTGTGCCCATTGACATAGTAATATCATAATTATGTCAATGCCTGTGCCACTAACATTGTGAAAGGAGACCCGACCCCAGCTGTGGGACTGTAATGGTTGCGATTATTACATTTAATTATTCTGATGTTGTACTAGTAACCCACCCGCGCTTATTCGGTTAACTTTTCCTCATTGGATCGGATTCCATGTATAAATAGATACATCTTATTTATTTGTGAACCAATTGAAGTATAACAAAAACTCATATTACGTCTGGCTTACAATGCAAAAGTTTAGACCAAAATCGAGAACAATCGCACTGGCAAATAGATCTAAACTTCATGTTATGTGATCTATTTTTACTTACTTACTAAATACCTCCAATAATAGTTTTTCTCTATTATAATATCTTTCACAAACAGACATGTCCTACAAATATAGATATATAACTGCACTAGATTTAATAATTAAATCATAGCAGACACATTGAGGACAGTATTATTCAAAGTCTTATCGTTGTACGGTAATAATAGACGATTCGATTCATACAACCGCTAAGTCAGCCAGTCCGCTGCCAACAGTTTGATTCAGCTCATTCATTTATATTCAATTCAATGAATGTTTAACCTACTGACATTTAAATGTACAAATTAAAAAAACACTTTATACTATAGGCATTGTAAAGTAAGAAGATTCTTAACATCATACATAAATACCGTTAAGGCATAATTATATTGTGAAGATCTCACTCTTGTATACCATTTGTTTGTCTATATTACTCTATATGGTTATATCTGGTGTACAAATAAAGAATATTTGTATTTGTATTAGTTATTTGTATCAGTTAGTTGTCAAACGAATGCTTTTATTGACGAATCAACCAACAGCGCCATCTATGAGGAATTCATAAAACTAAACATAAAATGAACACTATTTTTGTTTACTAAACATTTAATTTGCAATTAAAATATATAAAAACTATCCTATCTTTTAAGTTACACCAAAATACGGGTACATGTGAAATTTGATTGAAATCGGTTAAGTGGTTTAGGAGTCCATTGATGACAAACATTGTGACACGAGATTTATATATATTAAGATTAACACTTCTGAAAGTAAATTTTTCCATTTACCACCGTTTCGCAAAGGTGAAAAAAATCAATAGGTATACTATTATTAATACCTTACCTGCATTGTCCCCAATGGGGCGCGGTTACTGTTGTCGCTGAAGACACTATAATTTACTTTGCCTGCAAGCTGTTGTTTCACACGCGGCTTGAATACTTAAATAGGTTAATAACTCCAGTTTTGTTGCCATGTAGGTTACAAATGTATTGTTGAAAGAATGAAGAAGAAATAAAGAAAATACGTTGGTATATCAAATTCATGTCCATGCAATTTTATCTTTCAAATTATCGTCCAGTTTGTAATAGCCTTTCGTCATACGACAATAATTTTGCAATTCTAATGAAATTTTATTATAAACTAGCTGACCCGG
This sequence comes from Ochlodes sylvanus, assembly GCA_905404295.2. NCBI lineage: Eukaryota > Metazoa > Arthropoda > Insecta > Lepidoptera > Hesperiidae > Ochlodes > Ochlodes sylvanus. Next base: position 11,009,783 of record FR990132.1, on the reverse strand, counting down.
CAGACTTTGTTGTCAAGACAACAAGAACACAACGTCAAATTACGTTACGGACTAACATACAGACAGACGGACAAAAAATTTAAAAATAATATTCTTTTTCTTCTGGGCTTGGCTTGGCTTTTATTAGCCCTATATAGGTCCTTCATTCCTTTTTATCTTAGATATCTCCTATAAACAGACATAAACTAGTTACAAATTTATAATAAGTATTGATTTTATCACATTTGCTATAACAATTGTATTATACAAACAGTTACCTACTAAATTAAAAAGCCAACTTCTTCAAATAATACAATATAAATCTCCATCAGCGAAATGGAGTTGAAGCCCAAAGTTAAATTAATAACTCCGAGAAAATACAGTTTTCATTCTTCGTCACTAAATGAAATAATGTTTCACGATTTGCTGTAATGTAGAGTTAGAGGCACGCAAAATTTGCAACCATATTATCAGGGTTCCGTATCCATTGTATCCAATAGGACCCCGTTGAATCCGCTGTCCGTCTGGAAGTCATTTGTCAAAATTTACAAAATGTGTATCACTGAAGCTGCCATAAAAATAAGTAATACAAATTCAATATACAAGGTAATTTTATTATAAAATGTGAATTGTTACAAATAAATTTACATTTTGACTGAAACTTAGAATAATTACACTATAGAAAGACAGTCTTCATACAAGCGCTCTGTCTAAAGTGAAGCACTAAACCGAAAGTTTCCCGAAAGCGGGGAATGATTCGGCTGCGGATAACCATATTATGTTTTAGCAATAATACATAAATAGCTTTTCAGATGTTTTGTGACACAATTTAACTGGACAAATTCCTTCATTCGGCGACACGTTCGGCGTGCGTTGACATTGAACACTACGGAGCTACCGGGTTTTTGGTGCCATTTCTGGCACCAATTTAGGTGCTTGAAAACAGCCGCGCGGACTTGATTTCTATAGTGTAATTATTGTAAGGACTGAAAGGACAACACTGTTGCTTAACTCCAAAGAACACACAGAGATCCTATCTCGTTCGATCATATAACATTGACGCAAGCCGCCAGGCTATAAGCGTCTACATTTAATACAGTACAATAGTTCTGATTAACTAACAATGTCGAAGTTATTGTAGCATGAATACCGGACGGCCAAATTTGATAAGTCAGGTGGTGCGTGATTACCACAGATCGGATGGCAGCGTTTCGCCGTTCCCACTGTTTGCTGTACGGTTTAATTGGATAGAGAAATGCAATATCTAAACATGATAATAATATAACGTACATGGAAGATATTTGAAGAGAGTAACAAGCAGTGATAGTCGTGTGGTTGAACGTTAAACTGCCGAACCGGGGGGCTCGGTTTAATTATGTGCAATAATTATGTGCAATAATAATGTGCTCATTATAATGGTTATTAGAATTTAATTATCTCTTGCTTCGGTGAAGGTAAACATCGTAAGGAAACCTGCACACCTGAAAGTGTGATAGTTATGGGTGTGACTGCTACCGTGCCCAGCAGTGGGATAGTTATGGGTTGTGATGTGATGATGATTATATCTTCTCGAACAAAAATGTACTTCGTTTGTGCTAAATAAAAAAAATTACAATGTCTACCCATTCAATTCAATGTCTCTCCTTTTACCTGAGGAGGCCTAGAGCATACTCCACCACGCTGCTCCAGCGCGGATTGGTGGAGGGGTTAGTGGCATAAACTTCCATCATTTGAGCCACTAACTCCTCCACCAATCGGCACTCGAGCAGCGTGGTGAAATATACGACTCTTCAGTTATGAGGACAAACATATCATTATTATGTCTATAATTTACACTAAAATAAAGATACATTTCAAAAAGGCTCTAATTCCTGTGTTGTGATTGCATTGCATATAATATGTACACGGCGTTAAGAAATTTAGTATTTCCACACTGGCAAAGTGTAACAAGTCAACACATTTCATTGATTTGAATATTACGATACGATCGCAGTCAACTTAAGCCGGTCTAATCCCCCGCCTCATTACTGAACTGTTAGCCACTAAATTTGCGCTGCTATAACAATATTGTATGCAGCCCGCCACCCGTGAAATTCGGTTAAGAATGTGTTTGGATGAACTCCAAAACAATTAGAGCAGTTGTTTCAACTAATACGTCAACTTTAGAAAGAGGTGTAGTAGTGTGTTTTCAATGTGTTTTGAATTCATTACGAGATTCCGTGGCATTATGTTTAGCTCGTAGTAGTAAATAGGTCAGGAAGAATAATAATTGTTTTTTTTAACATTGTGTAAACATAGAAATGAATCGTAAACAGAATATGCGTACTCAAAATTAAATAAACTTTCAAGTATTTTTAACAATAGGTAAAAAGATTCATGAGTGTAATTCTGTTTTGGATAAACAAGAAATAGTAATTAGTGCAACTAATTTTGCATAATATTTTACTATGATATGTACGCTCCTGATGTATATTTAGTGAGTATATTTAGTAATTTATGTCGTGTTATGCTAACCGATATTCTTTAAATCGAAATCGTTGGGTACAAAATTATGTATCGGGAATACCAATAGCATACTAAAATTAAATTAGAATAATTTTGATTTATCTCATAATTAAATTAAAATAATTTAATTATGAGATAAATCAAAATTATTTTAATTTAATTATGAGATAAATACTAACCATACTTGACACGCAGCCTATATATTTATCATTATTATCATTTGTCACCCCTTCTAGAATTAATCTTTAAATACAATACATTTACTATAAGTGTCAAATCAAATAAGCCGGAAGAACATTGAATCAAAATAAGTAAAAGCATACACTATGGAATTTATTTTATTACTAGACGTAATCGAATCATCGAAATGTTCAGGAAATCAAAGTTCTACACAATAACTAAGAAATATTGGCTCTCAACCAGGTAGTAAACTACACACACACTTTCACTGTTCCTTACTATGATCATTGAATTATCTAATTCTAGTAGTATTATGTCTTGGCCTTCGTCCAGACGACATTTTTATTTAAATGAATGGCGCCAAATATTGTGTTATTTTGATATTGAATTATAATATTATTACTATTTGCTAACCGGCTACACTTTAGAGGCGACCATCTCAGTCCTCAAGGGAAGCAACACGTCTGTGACCAAATTATAAAGGGACTCTTACTAATAATAACTAACAGGACAAACTTTCACTACCAATCCCTGTCCCAGTTCTCATACTTACTAACAAACTAACCAACTAATGTTCTAACACCGTCTCCTAACCGGACTAACAATTCCAGTTCCGATTTTAGTTCGGTCATAGTTGTCATGGGCGGCAGCGGAAGGTGGTGCTGCATGCTCGTTTGCTACCTCAACTCCAAAAAAAATATGCAGATTAGGTACTTATTTCTCAACATCGTGAGAAAATATGCCCACCTGAGATTTCTCCACAATGCTCAAAGGTATGTGAAGTCTACTGATCCTCACTCCGCGAGGTGGACTATGGTACGTACCCTTCACACTGAGAAGAAAATCGAGCCCAGGAGTTTGACGGTTAAGGGTTGCAAAGAAGATGACTTTCAAGAATCTCGTCTAAACAATTTTTCGATTGTTGATACTTAGACATAGATTTTCAAAGCAACGCGGGGACAGTTACTAATGTTTGTTAAAGATGCAGAGATATAAACACGTGTTTTGTCACTCGAAAGCATCTAGATGATGAAACAGATGAACACTAAGAATTTACAACGTTTTTTATGAATTGGTATGAGTGTAACAAGTTAGTTTTATTTGTAAATAAGAAAAGTCTTTTGTTACAAACAAAATATCTTTCAATTCTTGTGAAAAAATAAATAAATAAATAAATTTTTCACTGCCCGAAGGTTGACTGGGAGAGAATGCTTTTAGCATTAAGTCCGCCTTTGTTTCTGTACTTTTTGTATGGTGCATAAAGTTTTAAATAAATAAATAAATAAATAAAGATGATAAACACAATGTTTCGAGTTTCGCTCTTATTTGTGAAGAATGTGACATGAAACCGACAAAATGTCGTATTTATTACGCAGTACAATTATAGTTAAAGAATCTCATTTATTCGCCAAAGTAAATCATCATAGAGAATAAATATACTTACAAAAAGCCACCCTGTTGCTTAGCAACGGGCGTCAAGTTCCCTCTTCATTCAGGTCTCCTTCAATGTGTGATAATATACATATATCTATACTAGTACATGAAGCAAAAACTTTGTAGGTACTTACCCTTTTTTACGAAAATTATGTGGTATGATTGAAAAGTATGCAATTTAGCAAATTAGCGTAGAAGTAGTGCAGAAAGCTAATATTTTTTAAATATAATGAAACATTACACACACTAATATAAATTACTCCGTTTTCCGAAGGGAAGCGCAGGAAAGCAAAGCTATTTTGGATTATTAGTATGTAATGTAATTTTCACTATATTTAGATTACTATACCTACACAAAATATGTCGTATACGTACTATCCATTTAAACTGTATTTTATTTACGTTTTAATCCAGAATGTTGGTTCATTTAAATTTTCATCAGCCTAGCAGACTGAACCTCCGCAATCCGGACCTCAATTCAAAACTATTAGCCACTAAATTTGGGAGAGCATAACGATATTGTATGCATCACGATACCCGTGAAATTCGGCTAAGTATGTGTTTGGATGGGCTCCAAAACAATTAGTGTTGGATGGGGAAACTTTCTCCGTGTTTGTTGGATATTCGCATAGGAGGCAAGTGAAACGCAAGCTAGTTAACAACGCACTGTTTAATCTTGACATCAACGAAGATGGCGGTCATCGCCAGGTACATGTATACACACATACATAGGTACATACGTAACACTCCTCCCCCTAGTATACCAACTATGACTATACTAATACTATTTACTACAACGAAAAACTTTAGAAGTACTTTGAGAAAAGATTTCGAGACGCTTCCGTAAGACGTTGGCGTGCTCCCAATGGTTCTGCGCCCTGGGTGTCTTGCTCCTGTTCAGCTTCTTGGCTTTTGTCATCCAACCGATCCTCAATGGGTGAGTGGCTGGTGCAGCTCTCATTCTCACTCTCCCCCGGTGTACCAGAAATGTTGGGTTCGTATATCTCTGCCCGCCTTCCACGACTGGGTCCTTGTGACGGGTCGAAGGGTTCTGTATGCGGTGAACTCGTAGGTGTATTTACTGGTGTCAATGCAGGTGATGGAGACTCTTGAAGCAGTGGCGGGGCCTGCGGGGGCGGGGGCAGGGCCGGAGGCGTTGGGGGTGCGGACGGTGGCGGTGGCGACCCAGGTATAAATGAGCTCGCATTATGCACGCTGTCCTGGAAATCGTCCCTATTCCCTTTATACAACATTAGCTGATTTATATGTCTCTTGTGGATTTCCAAAGTTACAATGTCCCTAATTAAATATAAAACTCTACCTATTTTTTTTATAATAATACCCTTACACCATTTATGCTTAGTTCTGTCAATATATCTTTTAAAAAGGACAAACGTATTTTGTTGAAAATCTATTCCCCGTTTTGGTCGGTTAAACGGCATACACTGTTGATTTCTTATTTCATTAGACGGTGACGATGACTTCGGATCAATTAGGTCCAATCGCGACCTCAATTTGTGACCAAAAACCATTTCAGCAGGGGAGCAACCCGTGGTAGTGTGCACTGAGTTCCGATAATCCATTAGATATTTAAGCAATTTTATTGTATGTTCTTTTACGGTCTGACATGACAACAGGCACGATTTTATTCCCCTTTTTACAATTTTTACAAAACTCTCAGCCTGCCCATTGCTGGGTGGGTGATATACTGGTGAAGTGAGATGTGAGCACCCATTGGTGACGCAAAATTGTTTAAATTCCTGTGAACTAAAAGCCGTGCCATTATCACTTACTATTGTTTGTGGAACTCCAAACCTCGACATAAAATCACATAGTTTACCTATTACCGCAGCTGATGTTGTACTACTGTTCATATTGTAGACTTCGACCCATTTGGTGTGTGCATCTACTATTACCAAATAAACACAACCTCTTATTGGACCCAAGAAATCGATATGTAACCTATAAAACGGATACGGCGGTATTTCCCAATTGGACGGAGAGGCCCGCGGGGGCGAAGGCCGCAGCTGTATGCATACTTCACACGACCCTATCATTTCCTCCAAGGCTTGGTCAATTCCTGGAAACCAAAACCTGGAGCGCGCCTCGGCTTTTGTTTTAACAATACCCAAATGTGAAGAATGTAATTCCTTTAAAATCGTTTGCTGTAACCGCTTCGGAATCACTACTTTATGCCCTCTCATGACGCAACCATTCTCGTATGCCAATTGGGATCTACATAAATGATAAGGTTTCACGTTTAAATCGTCACACTTCCGTGGCCAACCCTTTAAAATGAAATTTTTTACCCGCTGCAGATTTACATCTCTTTTTGTTTCTTCGCGCAATTGACTCAAAGTAATCGGCATGGTACCGTCTACAACAAAGCAAACGTAAGTAGCCCGGTCGCATCCTATTTCACAACAACATTGTTCGGTGCACGCGCACGCGTCGCCGCGAGCCGCATGCGTCGTGTGAAACTGCGGCTGCGGTTGCGGCCGCAGCGCAGTAGTTACAATTGGTAAGCTCGCGCGGGACAAATAGTCAGCACTATTATCAACACTACGGATGTATTCTATTGTATAATTGTAACTACTAAGAAACAAGGCATACCGTTGCAGCCTATTCGCAGACATTTCGGGTATACCTTTATGGGGCCCAAAAATAGTTAATAAAGGCTTATGATCTGTTCTTAAAACGAACGGCTCCGATCTACCATATAGGTATTGATGGAAACGTCGTACTCCATAAATGATGGCCGTCGCTTCCTTCTGGATCTGAGCGTATCGCTTCTCCGCTGAATTCAAGGTACGAGATGCGTACGAAATGGGTCTCTCTACGCCATCTTGTCCCACTTGTGACAGAATGGCCCCTAGCCCACACGGGGAAGCGTCTACAGTCAAAATTATTTTGGCTTTAGGATCAAAGTGAGCGAGTACTCGTTCTGATGATAATAACATTTTAATTTTTTTAAAAGCCTTATCGTGAACCTCTGTCCAACTCCAGTTACAGCCTTTTTTTAATAACTCATATAAAGGGCTGAGTATCCCCGACGCATTCGGTACAAAGTGCCTGTAGTAATTTACTAACCCCAAGAATGACTGCAACTGACTAACATTCCTAGGAATAGGTGCTTCTAGCATAGCCTTGACCTTCCCTGGCTCCTTTTTTAACCCTTCCTTGCTGATAATATAACCCAAATAATTAACTTCATCTTTAAAGAAACTACATTTTTCTTTCTTTAATGTTAACCCGGCGTCTTGCAATCGGGCCAAGACAGTATTTAACCTTTCGAGGTGTTCAGTTCTGTCCCTCCCAGTCACCAATATATCGTCCAAAAGGCACAGAACCCCCTCGAGTCCTGCTAAGACCCCCTCAATTGCACGCTGAAAAATAGCAGGTGCACTGGCTAACCCGAACACTAGCCGATTAAATCTAAATAATCCACGATGCGTGTTAATACACGTTAAGTTTTTAGACCCATCATCTAACATAAATTGATTGTACGCCATAGTTAAATCAAGTTTACTAAATTGTTGACCTCCGTGGATTTTTGAAAATAAGTCATTTGTAGTGGGTAGCGGATATTGTTCAACGAGCAACTGTTTATTAATACTTATAGAATAATCCGCGCACAGTCTGACGGAGCCGTCTCTTTTTAACACAGGCACTATGGGCGAAGCGTAGGTCGAGTACTCAACCGGTTCCACAATACCTAAATTGACCAACCTATCCAATTCCTTATCAACCTTGTTGCGTAAGGCGAATGCTATGGGGCGCGCTTTATAGAAAACCGGTTTGGCATCATCCTTCAATTGCAACTTGACCTTGTACTTGTTGAACCTTCCTAATTCGTTAGAAAACAATTGAGAGTAACGTTGTTGCAAATTCTCAATGTACTGGTCGGTTTCACTACAATAATTAACAGGTGTTAGTTGCAATTTAAATTTCGATATGAAATCCCTGCCTAGAAGCGGAGGACCGCCGTCGCGAACTACATAAAACATTATATCGTGCACTCGCCCCGCATAACACACCGGTAACCGGATCGCACCTAAGCAGACAATACTACTAGCAGTATATGTCATCAGCCGTTTTCGCGTAACTGATAATGGCACATCCTTAAAGTTAGTTTTGTAATAACTCTCTGAAATGACCGTCACCGCGGATCCACTGTCGATTTCAAACTTAAATGGAATGCTACGTATTAAAATAGTTTCTACCATGGGTTCTCCCCTGAATGATCGAATGTAACAAATCTTACCGTCATCCTCACCGTCGTCACCGCCGTCCACCTCTACGTAATTCACTTTACCACACATTTTACGTAGGTGGCCTTTTTCGTGACACTTTTTACAAATATAGTTTTTATATTTGCACTGTGAAGATTTGTGATTTGTGAAACCGCACACACTGCACTTCACTTTATCCACACTGTCACTTCTTCCATTGTCCGAAATCTTGTAGAACTGCGAATCAGATGCGGCACCCGCGACGGCGCTCGCCGTCGCCGCTGCGCGGGCACAGCTCATGTTCTCCGCCAGCTCCAGCACTTTCGCCAGCGTGGATTCGGTTAAATCCTGTGCGTATAGCTTCTCTTTCTCCGGTCCTGGCTGCATGCCCATAATAAATTTGTCACGCAAAGCCTCTTCGACGTTCAAAAAGCCGCATCGAGCAGTTAGGCCTCGTAGCCGCGCCGCCCACTGCGAGTGTGACTCACCGGCTTGTTGAGTAGCCGCATAAAAGTTGTGCCGCTCACCGAACCCGACTCGCTTCGGTGTGAAATGGCGGTCCAACAGTTTGATCAAGTCTTCGTAGGGCACATCTTCAACCGCTTTAGGTAACGCTAAGTCCGTTGCCAGTTTAAATGTGCCCTCACTGAGTGCGCTAAGCAGGATTGCTTTTCTCTTCTTGCCCGTGGAATCCGTCTGCTCATCTATGTCATTAGCAACGAAATATTGATATAAACGACCTTTATACGTATTCCAAGTCTGCGTATTGTGGTCGAACGTGGATAAAATACCAAATTGAGCACGAGACATTTTAACAATTTTTTTATTTCGCACGCGGGTAGTACGTCGCCACTGTTGGATATTCGCATAGGAGGCAAGTGAAACGCAAGCTAGTTAACAACGCACTGTTTAATCTTGACATCAACGAAGATGGCGGTCATCGCCAGGTACATGTATACACACATACATAGGTACATACGTAACAGTGTTGTACCGTGTTCCGGCCCGAGTTCCGCTTAAGGTCTGCGCACATTATGTCTTCTCGTAGACAGAGACGGATATAGACATCTGGTGAGCGTGGCCAACATGAGATAGCACGAGGAACTACAACTGTATGTGACACAAGATAAATTCGACAGTCAGCTTTCATTAAAAAACCGGCACGCAAATGGAGACAACATAATATACATAGATATATCCGGGCACCGCGCGCGCGGCCTTAAAAGTCGAATTTTTGGCCGGATCACAGTTGGTATACAATACGTCAATCGCGCGTAGATCAGGGACATAAGTCTGCTTATTTAGATATGTAAGCATTTATTAACAGAATTTGAGCAGTGATAGCCGTGTGGTTGAACGTTTGACTCCCGAACCGGGGGGTTCGAGTTCAAACCCCGCACGCACCACTAATTTTCAAAAATTATGTGCGTATTAACATTTAATTATCACTTGCTTCGGTGAAGGAAACATCGTATCGTGAGGAAACCTGCGCACCTGAGAGTTCTCCGTAATGTTCTCAATGGTGTGTGAAGTCCGCCAATCCGCACTTGGCCAGTGTGGTGGACTATGGCCTGTACCCGTCACATTGTGAGAGGAGACTCGTGCCCAGCAGTGGGAAAGTTATGGGTTGTGATGATGATGATGATGATGATTAACAAAATTGGGCCTCAGTTCTAAGTAAATGTTGCAATTCAACCGTAAGAGATACGAATGCTTTCCTATGAGTTAAATCGGTTTCGAGGTTAGTATGGCTGTAGGTATATGATGTCTTACTGAAGGACGTAGGACTAATTGTAAGGTACATAATAGGAAAAATAATTCAATACAAAGTACAGAGTGAAAACTCGTATTTCGTCGAAGTCTGCTAGTCGTTTTATTGAATTTTGAATACTGTCCTATTTATATTAGAATTTTGAATTGCAAGGTTAACACAAATATATTGACGCCAGTCTCTGGAGCATCAAAATACAACATACATGGACTGTTAAACGCATTAATCTTCTTTGCATCACGCTGTAGAGTAAAAATCCTGTCTGAATCATCGTTATTTGAGTGCCAAATTTTGATGTTATTCCGGTTAGTCATCACGCCGCTTGATTCAAGCGTCACTGAAAGCCAAGCATCTGAGCAAACATTTCTCCACCTTCATAATATAAATATTAGCGTCGCAAATATTTTTGCTTCTTTCGTTCTTAAAATACCGAGCATTTACATATTTATAGAAATCAATCAATCTTTATTTACGTCATACGCTCACCGTTCTCTGACGTACAACGTTGTGGTTGCAAGTGGGCTTGTCTTGTTTAATTCTATTAATTATGTTAACTGACCTACGAGAGGATACTGGAGGCCTACTACGATAAACGAAAGTCGACGTTTTGGACGACGAATCGTACTTTTCACTACCAGTTACGGTCGCCAAATTATGTTTCGTGTGAATATTATGGAATTTTCTTAAGAAAACTCAATGCGATTTTCGTATATTAATAGGAAAGGTTAGGTTTATTTTAATAGGAAAAGAAACACGTAACACTAAGAAAAAATCCTATCTCATTTTCTCCCACGTTAAAAAGTGTCTGTGTCTGTCCGTTTCCGTTTCGTTTCATTTTCGCGTCATTTCCGTTTCATCGAATTTCAAATCACAACGATACTATAGCAGTTTTCACTTCAAAAAATGTTACAGTTATTTATACAAAAATTAAAATTTTATTTGTTGCTTATTTTCGGATAATTTTATATTTGAACTAAGTAGTTCAAATAAATTTTATAAAATTATCCTACCTCCTACCTCCCTATACTTTAAATTTATGACGCAGAAGACCTTTAAAACTCTCATGCAAATTTGCATCATTTTCTTAATACTTTAAAAGATAATTCAATGTACCTATTTTGCAATATTTTCTCTTTACGATAACATAGTTTATCAGGCAGACACATCACATCTTAATGCTTACTGAATTATTATATCTGAAGAATTCCTTTGGAATTCTGGGCAATTCTTCAAAGTATGTTTGGCAGCCGTGCAAACTTTTTGTAATGTAATAGGTATAGGTTTTAAATAGCTCGGTGTATCTCAGCTGAAGTATAATTAAAAGTTTACACGCCCACTTTTCACAAGTATGAGCTAATTAAAAATAACGAAGTTGACTTATCATACCTACTTCATAGAACGAAGTGTATTTTTTCACTTTTTGCCTTACTTTAAGTAATTATTATAAGAATAATTTTATTATTGTTATAGTGATAGCCGTGTGGTTGAATGTTGGACTCCCGAACCCCAGGCCTTGGTTCAATCGCCGCACACACCTCTAGTTTTCAAAAATTATGTGTGTAATAAGAATACATAAATATTTATCATTATCACTTGCTTGGAACAAGAAAAACATCGTGCGGAATCCTGTTCACCTGAGAGTTTTCCATTATGTTCTCATAGGTGTGTGGAGCTCGCCAATCCGCAATTGGCCAGCGTAGTGTACCTACTATGACCTGTACCCCTTACATTGTGAGAGGAAGTAACGAAGCAATACCCTATGGCTGTATCTAATTATCTTTTGGATGGAAAAATTGTACAACTCTATAAACTATCGCTGACATCAAATGCCAACAGTTGCCGCGTGCAATAATAATATTTTATACTGGAGCGGTTTATATCCCGCCGGTAGCGACAGAGTTCATACCGAGTTATCTCCGCGTGCATCAGCGATCGTATTGCAAGACAGAAATAATTATAATTTCGAGGTCACACCCACGTTTTATATTTTATTTTCCAACTTGCAATCACTGAGTTTCGACTGCGATATTTTTTGGTTAAATTACTTTGTTTTTCTCAAAGGAATGTTTTCCGAGATGCGGTGCAATTGTTGCGGTTATAACGCGATAAATTAGTTAGAAGTGTTTTGTTTAAGGTGCCTGAGGTGAGTTTTTGCTGTCGAGGTCATGTGACATTCCTGTTTTCCGATAAGTGATTTTCATTTCGATTTTTTTATAATTAAAATCTTAAGTGATTTAAAAATATTTAATTGTCTCCTTCCCAAATTCCCAAATTCTTCACTGCTTTATATTATAAATCAATCAGTTTTATGTATGTATGTATATTTTATGTAATTTGTGTGCAGAATATTGACGATAGTTATTGTGATAACTAGGTATAATTTATATAATACTGACAATTGTCTCCAACAAGATGAATGATGTGCTGCTCATGTGACCCGCAAGTCAGATAACTTAGGTCATTTAGCTTTATCCAAAGTACGTGGTCACATTGAATGCATTAGATAGAAAATTTATTTGTAGTCTGATATATACATATATATATATATATATATCTGATATATACATATATATATATATCAAGAAATCAATTGCTGTTCGTTAGTCTCGCTAAAACTCGAGAAAGGCTGGTCTAATTTGGCTCATTTTGGTTTTGAATTATTTGTGGAAGTCCAGGAAAGGTTTAAAAGGTGATTAAATATGAAAAAAATGCTTGGAATATAGTTAAAACAAAAAGATTCTGAGGCAGTACGAAGTTTACCAGGTCAGCTCTTAAGTAATATAATTATGTAGATGTATTGTTTGTGTCAGTTTCTTTTACGTTAACAGCCGACAAACGAACACGAACCATCCGATGGTAAGTGGTCACCGTCACCGATGGACATACGAGGCATTATCAATGTTTTTTTGTGGGAGACTCGTGAACTTTTGTACGCTTTCGTATAATTACTATTATTATTTATTGAGTAAATCTATAAAGCAACGTATCGACCGGATTTTTAAGATATAAATAAGTTTGGAATAAAATAAAAGCAATGAAGCTATCAACATAAAAATAAACAACATGTTGGGTGTGAAAATTACCATAATATATTGCGAAGAAACAGAGCAGGTGGTGAATAAAACAATCTATAAATCAGGTCATAACAGAAATAGCTTTAGCTAAAGGTAGGTGACCCGTGATCTTATGAGGATGATACAGTGAACCGGGTCAATTCACATCTGTTTTTAGTACTGAATGTTTTGTACTCTCGCCTCGTGACTGTATCGAAAGCGTCTCTTTTAATTAAGTATTTACTTTTTTAACTTAGGTTGTCTTCATAATATGTGTATTAATGTAACGTCCGGGTTTTAGATTTCCTAAACCTAGAGCTTCCACCAGCCTAAGTGATCACCAGCCAGCATAAGTCAGCGGATGTGTTCCTATTATTCATGTTCGGAAGTTGTATTCTTAATATGCAAGGCTGTAAAATATTTCGATACCGTGATTCAGGTCTGACGTGACGTCACTATGTGTTTTACGATATTACCACAAATATTTAAGCCGGGCGTTTCACTACAAACGGGGTGGGTTCCGTGCGGACTTTGTTTTAAATCGGAGGGGGAAACTGCACTGGTATTTGATAACTCGTATTGCATTCGAAGGGCCCTTCGATTCGATTCCAAGCGAGGCGCAAAATTTGAGTGATGAGTTTATATTTTTATATTTTTGTCTGGGTGTATATTCTTGACGTTGTGTCCTAAACTGAACGGCTGAGCGATCAAAAATAATGAAAATGTTCATTTTTGATATTAAAATGATCAAAACTCTTTCTTAATGGAAAGCGAAACCTATTTTAAATAGTTCTACTATTTTCCGCTCAATATTATTTCGCAGTGGAAGCGCACTCTTATATATACAGACAAGTCACATAACTCTAGATCTTTAATACAGAAAACTCTACGCAAATTCACATAAAAATCGTACTTCAAGACGAGCGTACAAGGACATCACAATAACGTCCACTATAGACAAGACATACGAGTATTAGCTCATGTCATCCTAGTTCAATGCAAAAGAGATAGCTCTGGTGCAATACTGAATCGTTATCAGAACCTATACAGTAATTATCATTTGTTGCGTAACAGGTTTACGAGCGGGGCTCGAAGTTCCTCGTTCATAACTTTTGTTTATTGAGGCCAAGACTATTTTAGGTTTTCTGATATGAAATCTAAATGACACTGTATAGGTATATTACTATATGAGAAATTATCTTATTTTCTTTTTAGTATTTTTATTTACATAATAAATAATTGATCTAAAAGTAAAAGATCATAAATCAGTAGTGTCAAGAGTGATTTGTCAACACATCGGCAATTCGGACGAGAGCAATGACGTCATAGGCAAGAGAGAGATAGATATTAAACAGTGGGTCATCTTCACACTGGTTGGTACTGTACTTTGTTAGTGCCGTATTGTATAGTATTGTGCATACATTACGTACCGTTGAACGCAAACAACCAGTTTCGTCTTGATACCTCCAACGACAGTCTGCGTGTGTTCTAAGGTTGTTCGTTTGGTAGTAGAGCCTAGAGTTCACCCGGGGTAGTACTACCGCCTGCCACGGTATATAGTACCATTTCTATCGTGTACTTATTGTTGTAACAGCAATTGTGTTCCTGTTAGAAACGTGTGGAGCCGGCTATACTTTTTAGAGGCGACCATCTCAGTCCTTAAGAGTAGCAACACATCTGTGACCGAATTAGAACGACTCTTACTAACAATTACTTACTGGACTTTTACTAGCAACAACTGACAGAACTATCACTAACTGTCTCTGTCCCAGTGCTCATACTTACTAACATATTAACCAAGTGATGTTCTAACACCGTCTCCTAACCTGACTAACCATCTTAGTCCCCAATTTGAGTCTTATTCTGTGTCGGTCATGTCATGGTCGGCAGCGAAAGGGTGGTGCTGCATGCTCATTTTCTGCCTTAATTCCATTAAAAAAAAGCTGTGTAGGTAGATACATGACGGGACAGCGGTGTGCACACAAACAAACCGTGTTGGCCCTTGTTTGAAGATAAGCTACTGGTTTCAACTCTTTTATCACGGGAAGTCGGACAGGTATGTGGGACTTGAATCCACTAAAACCGTTTTCGACGCCCTCTGCATTGGTGCCGGGATTGTGTGCCATTCTGGCTCTGCCTCGGCGCGGGGGCCGCTACCACGGCGGCCTCGGCACTGCACCCTAGTTTCAACTCTACCGCAACCACAGTAGATATTGTTTGAGAGATCTTTCTTCTTTTTTCTTTGTACGTCTACAAAGTATCGGTGTTACCTTTGATGTTACTGAGGTCTATGGGCGACGATTACCACTCACCATCATAATATATGAACTTCACTGCAGCCACAATGAAAACTGGTGTAAACAATGTTTGTGCAAGCTTATTGGGGATAGGGGAGAAACGGTAAATATTTGATTTAATCATCTTTATTCTAGTTAGAATAGTCAAATAATACATTTTCTTTCTTATACCTTTATTTACTTGGTATGTACAGATAACAAATTCACCGAAAGCTTTGTTTTTTTTCGTCATCCGAACAACACTCGTTTAGTATGTTTAAGTCTTTATTGCTTTGCCGATATTTAGTTAGTATCGTCAAAATGATTACACTTATCCCATGTTACACTGCATGCTGTTCTATCCTGGTACTTACGAGTATATTAAGTGACTTGATTTTTCACTACCAGCGCGTTTTTCAAGTTTAATCAGTTCTTTGTAGCAATAAAAAGTGGTCGATTATTACAAAAACCTACATTCTTATTAAAGAGTTATGAAATCCTTGGAAATTATTTTAAAGATGCAGTTTGCAGTCCATGCAATATTTTTAATATAAGTTTTGTACACTTATCGACATTAGGCGGTACTTCATTGTCAAAATCATAGATTATCTTGGTTGTAAATATAGTTTTAAAACTTGATAAATTAGAGCATAACATAACCACGCTTCCTTAAAACTTTCCATCTTCTCTACTTTTACTGCAAAACCTAATTGAAATAAAAAATAAAATTTTAAAAGCGCGCCATAAACTTAACACTCACCGTTCCAAAGTTCCAATCCCTGCAGCACACATCAACAACACTCACACAAACAGGCACTCGCGTCCGAATACAAATCCAGCGATACACAAAACTTTCGCACCACGCACGTGTTGCGTTGCACTAAAACACCGAACGGAGACAAGAAAAACAATTTTATGAACACACTACGCTCCACACTTCACCGCAAGTAACTGACAACTGACCGCACGTAACATACATTGCTGTGTAGACACATCTAAACAATTTATTTTCATATACATCGAACGCATCGACAAGTACAGATCGATAGTATAAAGATAGTTTTATCGTCTGTTAGACTGGCAAGGTTGAGGGATATTAAAATTCCTTGTTTCTGATATCCTGGTAGTATAAATAATTATGTTTTTTTTTATTTTTAGATCTTTGGATGTACATATTTTACCGTTTCCGTTCTTCGTAAAAGTTTTAATGCGTTCAACTTGGATGTCCGCAAAACACAACTGCCTTTCTTTTACGCGCCATTTCTACTAAAAATTAATACACGGAGAACGTCACGTTATCTTGATCGAGATATGATTCTATTTTTGAATTGCCATCTGACATCTTTTGATTCTCAGCATGCCAGAGTAGTTGGGTCGTTAATTTTTATTATGTTTTTTCTGGATCACAAGCCGTCGTCCGGGAAGACAAAAATCATAAAATTAGTGCTGACAGATCGATATTACGTTAATAGATATAACACTCATCGTTACGAAGCGTAGAAGGAAATTATGCATAGTAAATGTTTCGTATTACTTAGAAATGATAAATATTTTCAATTTGTTCAAAACTTACTTTTCACAATATGGCATAATGTAACTTTATAAAATAAATGCCTTAAATAATCATCATCATCATCATCACAACCCATAACTGTCCCACTGCTGGGCACGGGTGGAGACCCGTGAGAGGTGAGAGGAGTCTCACCCTTAAAAAATATCCAGATTTTATTCTAAAAACTTATATTTTTTTCTTTTATAGAGCCAACTTCAAAAAATGTAGGTACGTATAATATTGAATATAATGAAATCTTAAGCCCATTATACCTTGTTCCCGCTTATTGAATATCGGACCCGTACATTTAATCCGATTAAGTCGCATCTATTCACATTAGTCCCTTGTCGGATCCGCTCGAAGTTGGAGCCAATTTTTGACACAAAGCTACTCTACATGATCCGATATCCGACAGATGTGATCAGCGTCGATCGAACACGTAAGCAAGATCCACGATTTTTGATCGAGTATGTCGTAAACAAAATATTCGACAATTCTATTTTTTTACTATTTTTTATTTGTTGTGATAACGGCCACAGTAGCTAACGCATATTCTGTGAAAATTTTAGGTGTTTACCTATTTCCGTCAAGAGATAGAGCTCTGTGACAGACATACAGACATAATAGGCATTTAATAGGGTTCCGTTTGTCACTCTTTGGGTACGGAATCCTAATAGATACGTAGATCAAATAATGCTTTTAAAATTGACAAAGACTACCGTCACTGTTGTTGACTTTCAGAACGCCTTTAGTAAATAATAATCGGTGGTATTGTTGTTTTACGATTCTCCTGGCAACACCGAATCAATATGGTAGGGTCGTCACACAGCGAGAGATAATACGATACCAGTAGACACTGTTTTTTTTAATTGTTAGCAGAGATAGAACAATTTAAAAAGGAATGATATTTAAAAGTAATAATAATAAATAAATAAAAGCTTACATACTTATACATCCAAACTGGTGCACCCACGACTCAACAAGAATAATAATTTGCCTGCGTCGGTGTTTCCACCTGTGTATGATGTGGAAGTCTTCAAAAGGAGAGTGAATAGGCTTTTTTATAAGTTAGTGCATTCAACACCTTGGACTTCATCGCCACTTACCATCAGGTGGGATTGTAGTCAAGCATTGACTTATCTAATATAAAAAAAAAACATAACTTTCAGATAAATGTCTGCCCAGCAGGAATCGAACCCAGGACCCATCGTTTGAGGGGTCGTCAATTTCAAAGTTTATGTAATTTCAATGCAAATTTAAAAGTAAAAATAGATAAATAAATGTTATTTTTATAAGTGCCGACGACGTCCATTTCACGGCAAAAATATTTTGATCGCTAATATATACAAAACTAGGTGTGTAACAAGCTTTACCAAGGGTAAGGGCCAGCTGGAAGCAAATGACCAAAATCGATATGGGGTTTTAATAATTGATCGGACGAGTCCATGACCGGCTCAAACCATGAAAAACATGTGTACATTTCTCTCATCGATCCTTTGTTACGTGATTCCAAGGGATTGTGTAAGGGATAATAATATCCGTATTGTAGATATCCGTTTGTTCTTTTTTAGATGTAAGTTAAAGGTATGTCATGTACATACGTACATACCTAAAGGTGGCGGTTCGCGGCCGAGACCGAGTTAGGAGACCGAGACAGGAGACCGAGACCGGAGACCGCGACCGTCACTTTGTATAAGCGCGCGAGAACGTCTCGGTCTCGGTCCGGTCTCGGTCTCCTGTCTCGGTCGCGGCCGCGAACCGCCACCTTAAGATAGCAAGCGAGCACGCAGCACCGCCCTTCTTGTGCCCATGACAATTGTCACCAAGACACAGAATTAGTCTCAAATAGAGATTAGATGATTAGTTAGTGACCAGTTAGTAATTGTTAGTCCCGTTTTAATCCAGTCATAGGTGTGTTACCCTTAAAGACTCGCTTCTTAAGTAAAATGTAACCAGATTGTATTAGCCGCCAAATGTGTGATTCTTCGACAGATCACATGAGCAACAAATTGCATGTGAATAACGAAAACACCGATACGTTTTCGAACAAAAAGAAAGCAGCGCTCTACATGATCACTGGCTCTCCGACCGAAAGATGTATAAAACTTATAACTGACACCATTCAACTGGGTAGTTCTCAGTGACATCTAATAAACGGAACCTGGGGTTATTGCCCTCAGTTGTAAGCAGAGTTCCATAAGCAGGATTGGTTTTTACTCACGGAACCTTACATCTTAACCGAGGAACTCTTCGTACCAACAGCTAGATACAGAATCTTACTTTGGATATAGGTAAAGCTAACTTACCGTAATTACGAAACCATTGTTACGACTCGTATGCCCATTGCGAAGCACAATGATTATCATGCCTATCCTTCGAAGGATCCTGGAGTCCTGGACTCGATTCCCAACAAGATATTTAAACGATGAGTGCACATTTCTGTTCTAGGTCTGAGTGTATTATTGTCCTTGTGTCTTCTACATGGCACCCACGACACCGGGAATCCTGGGGCTATGAGGGTGTAGCGTTATTTATTTATCACACGTCCAATTTTCCAGCTGTAAAACTAAACATATCCAGTAGTATGCATACAGCTGGCAGTATGCCAGATCGGTGTCGGTGGACGCTCACTTTATTCCGACATCTATCTTTTTATGTAATTGACGTTGGAAGCGGCGTGCGGCGCCAGGGCGTGCGGCGTGCGGCTCACGATGTTAAGAGGCGGTTAGTGGCGGTTTCGTCCAGTTCGTTCTGACTGTAACGTTTGGGAATTACCTACTTCAGTTTTGATGGCTAATACAATGTTCCTACTTTATCTATGGAGTGATCGGAAATCTATTATTACAATATAACTGAGTGATCGATATATTTATGTACATGGAGGACAATTTTGGGAAGAAATATGTTTGTAAGTGTATTTAATAACATCATAGATTGCGTTACAATTTTTGTATGCTTTTCGGTTTCCTCCGCTAATTAAAAGAAATGCTTTATTGATTTAGGTGTCGGTTTGAATGATTTTTTGTAGTAAACTTGAGAAGTAAACAGAACATTTAGCGTGTGTTTTGTTTCAATTGTGCCGTTGCCTTTTGACCAGCAGGCAGAATTATATTGCTGCGCACTGGTTCAACGACGATTTGAGGACGCCGGTGTCGTCTTTGTGGAGAAAATACTCTGATTTATATAAACTGCTTCTTTATTGCGCAAGACATTTTTTTACATTACAACCAACGCGGAACGCGGGAAAAATCATGGAAGCGTTCACAGAGCTCAACCACAGAGTAATTGACATTTGACATATATATTGACAGAACACAGTGTTGCCATAGTTAATATCAAAAGGAAAGTTGCCACATTCAATAAAATTGTGTTGGATTCATTCAATCACTTGACAATTAAAAGAAATATTGAGTTATTACTACTTATAAGAAAATGTCTTATTACTCGTATGTAGCCTGGTTTGTTAAACATAAACAGTACTCTAAGTTATATAGCAATACCCCTAAAAGCCCGTAGCCTTAAGACGTCGTAAGTCGGGCAAGCCAGCTTACATTGGCAATGCAGGTTTGATTGACTATAGAGCATTACTAGCGTAAGCCGGCAATATTGCCCCGGCTACCAACAAGTAATCACGTTTATTTGGCTATTCCTATCATAACATATTGAAGTCTTTATTCAGTTAAAAAAGTTAAAAAAGACTTAGTTAAAAAGACTTTATTCGCAATACATGTTTTGCTACGTATTATGCTTAACGTTGCTTGTAAAGGAGTAACTAATATCCTTTGGTTTCAACGTTGGTCACCCACGCGGGTGAGTTTGGGTTCGAATCCCACACGCACTTCTTATACCTATTATAAGTTATTGGCGTCTTTTCATCAATCAGTCATGTTTTGTTTTTCAACTGCTGTATTTAGTTCCTCCTAAATTGCGCCACTCTGAACGCTTCTAAAGCTTCCGCATCTACCTGATGCCTATTGTCTTTTTAGGTTGTCAATTCAACTGGTCGTGGGGCGTCCTATTCCCGAGACGTGATCGAAACGTTGTCACTATTTGAACTACATATATCAGGTACCCTCGTTTTTCTACGGATTTCATCATGTCTAATACGATATCTAGAGAAGTACCGAGTGGGAATAGAACTACGAACAAAGGTTCTCCAAAATTCTAGTTGGAATAATATATTCCAGCAAAAAATAGCGACAGAAGATAAAAAAGCTATTTATTGGACCCATACAGATCTGTTACACAGATCCATAACATCACAATGATTGCCCGAGGAAGAGAGATAGATGCCGCAATAAAGTGACCGTTTATTGACATCAAATTGGCACTCGGCCAAATAGCCGAATACTACCAGTTAGACGTGCTAAGTACATAAGGTAAACTAAACCGTGCAAATCGTTGCTGTGTTTACATCGACTCGGCTGTTTTACAAGGGCTTAATTTTACAGATGTCACTATGTATCGTTAAACGAAGATAAACAAGGATAAGTTCGTTTATATAAAAAAAACCTAATCATTTTGCGCAGTAAGGAATAGATATGACTTTTTATTGTCGCTACGACTGCGTAGAGTACAAAAATAAAATAATTGGAAAATCCAAAAGTGCACGCCTCATAATCTCATTCATCACAATAAAATTGAGATTATTTGTAAATAATAATTAAACTACATCGAATTATACCGTGAAAAGTAATAGGCTTCTATTCCTCAAAATACTGAAGCCTATAAAAAAACCAACTCGATAAGTGAAGTATTTCGCTCGTTATCGTACCACAAGATACGGAATCCGCACATACAGACACACTGACGTCCAAGACAGAACTTTTTAATTTTTTTTTAATTAGTTTAAATAATAAAAAGAGATTTAAAAATATCATGAGTGTTAAAAATTATGTTTTTCTCAACATTTGTCTATTTATATTCACTTATAAAAGCAATAAAGAATAAAAAAAGTGACATTTTAAGTTGGAGAATCACTCGGTGTGCGTAAACTGACAGTAATACCCACCTCAACGCTTCGCTTATGAGGCGTGCAATAACGCTACACACAGCCCCTGACTAGGATTTCGTGCGTTGTAGGTGCCATGGACAACACACGCCTATGGGTACACATAATTATTTATTACTTTGTGATACAATCGTTCTTTAGACATTACTATACATAATCTGAATTTTTATGATTTGGAAATAGAATGTCACTCAAACATACTAATCGGCCATCAATTCAGCTAAATTATCTTCTTTCATCACAAATTTAGAGATTTATTATATTTTATTCAATGTGTATAAGAAGATTAACTTAAACTAATCACGTATTAAATTCCTCGGTACCCGCAGACAAGATACTTGCCTCAGCAGTAGGGATTACCTTCTTCGGTCTAAAACTCTCTAGTCTAGACCTCTCTTAAAACCTTCCTCGTACCGAGTAATCGTTTCATCTGAAACAACCACTTGATACAAAACGATCCCACCAACAGCCTGTTGGCACTATGCCATACATCAGATTCTTCAACCGAAAAACTAGTATGATGGGTTCCCAATGATCCAGTATCAAGCAAAGTCTCAATTTAATGGAAGTTTTAGCTAATAGTCTATGGTAACTTTACAAAATTAGGCGATACCTTCCAATTCCAATCCATTGTTATTAAGGTAGTATTTAATATTTTTTGCAACAACCCGCTACCACAGTTTATGGTTGAAATTATACGGCCCTATTAATAAAAATCGCTTACTCCAAGCGTCATCCGAGTCTACACTTTGACTAGTTAATTCTTGATTAACCTAGTAACAACTTCGTAATTGAAATGCTATTAATAAACATGGAGTAGCGTCGGACGAACAATACATTTCTTAGTCCGGGTTGAACGAGTAAAATATGGCAACCTTTATAATTTAAAAGTAAAAAGAGTGAGTCAATGAACGACTTTATGCATTAAAATGACAGTGACAGCTCATATTTTGGAATTGACATCTTCAAAATAGACGTGCACTACAGCTTTCAAATTTAAATTTCAAGCGCCTACTCCTCGCAGTTTGTTACTTGTAAAATTTGAAATTGATTTCCTTTAATTAGGTATTTCGTTTCGTATTCCTTTATTTTTATTATTGAGCAGTATGGTGCGGCACAGTAAAATGTTGAAAGATGAACAACATATGAGAACTTTGGAAATGGCGGAAGAGGAGCATGCACTAAAATGGAGATTCTTAGAGAAAATTTAAAAGCAGCAACTTTAGAAAGAGAAATTTTAGAAATTAAAAAAAGAAATTTAGAATAAATAATAAGTATTAACCAAAACAATTTTTAATTTTTGTTTAATTGATTAGTAATTACGACATTCCTTGCAAATAGTAAATAAATAATTGGTGTAATGTCACAAACATGTGGTTTCAATTTTTCATTAAAGGTAGAAGAAATAAAACCTAGAAATAAAATGTATTGTGTTTATTACAGACAACATATTTGTTCCAACACTAGCCCTTAAACCAATATCATTTATATAAACTTAACAACATTAGAAACTTGCCAACATCTAGTTGCAACAAACTTATTCTACATTCCATAAGTAAATCACAAGTTATAAGTTATTGTAGTAAGTATACACCATAATCACAACATTATGTATATAAAACAATAATACATAACACCAAACACACCAATACAAAAAGAATTACTTTTTAAATATGAAACTTTTTTACTAATGCACACACAGAACAAGTTAGCAGAAAGATTCAGAACATAATATACATTGCTTATAGTTTCGCCATGATTTCCCTGTTGTTACACATGTGGTTGGTAGCACCACTGTCCACATACCAAGCATCTTTCTCAATACCAATTGCAAGTGCTGTCAACAAACCCTTTGGTTGACGTGCCACCTTCGGTTGACGTGGTTCCTTTTTGTTGATCTTTGGACAGTTCTTGAAGATGTGGCCATATATATTTATATTTCAATATTTCAGTCAGCGATATAGAAAAAAAGGCAGATGGAGCGTGCAGAACAAAAAAGTGAAGCCACAAAAGCAAATACAAATTCAAAAGCGAATACAAACTCGCATTAGTGCTATTCAGACCGTCGTACTGTTTAGACGTCACGCGTAATCACGCGTCACGCATTACTACAACTTAAAAATGCCGTCTTGTATATTTAAACATTGTAAAAGTTGTTCCCAAACACATAAAAACGAAGATGGGATATCTTTTCACAGATAACTATTTTTATTTCACCGTTTTGTTGTATATTTACCCATGTAAATAAATAAAGAAATAAATAAAATAAATAAATATTTTATAACCAAAAAGCTACTCAGTTACTTGGCAATAAGGTTCGTTTTAAGTTTTAAGTAGTAGTGCTACTTCCAGAACTTTCTATGCTACTCGTGAAGGAATGGGGTAAAAATGTATCGATATCGACAATTTTATTATGTTTTTTCTAGTTAATAATTTTCAAATGAATAATTATGAGTCTTGTTCTAAGTCGGTCACAGTTGTCATGGGCGGCAGCGGAAGGTGGTGCTGCATGCTCGTTTGCTGCCTTAAATCAATAAAAAAAACATGTGTATACAGTTCTGCTACATGGTGTGGAATAAATAATTATTATATTTTGCCCTCTACACCACTCCAAGCTGTTCATCCAATTGTAATGAGATTTTGGTTAGTTGTTATGCGTAAGGGATGAAAATGCAAAATAAAGGTGGTTAAGATTTAATACCTATAATTATCTGTGATTTGAATAAATATTTTAAGTTACCTACGTATTTATGTCTCTCAAATTCAAAACACCTTAATATGTTATTACCCCTGTGTGTGATAAATTAATTATATCACAATATTATCATAAAATGTAATCACGGCCGTCTGTTGTAGTAATAACGTGACATGTCACTACACGTAAGATGGCGGATTCAAAACCCGCCACGGACAATATATTTTCAAAAAACGTTCATTAAAGTTTATTTATTTATTATGTATATTATATTGAATTAATATATTATTTATCTTTTATTTTAATTATAATAATAAAATATTTTAGTTTTAAATAACGGGAACTTATTCAATACCTAGCAACATTACACGCACACAGAGATACACGTGTCCCTACAGTGGCATTCCTCGTTGTCACGCATACATACATCAATGCTAAAGTGGCCTATG
Source organism: Ochlodes sylvanus (assembly GCA_905404295.2). Classification (NCBI taxonomy): domain Eukaryota; kingdom Metazoa; phylum Arthropoda; class Insecta; order Lepidoptera; family Hesperiidae; genus Ochlodes; species Ochlodes sylvanus. The sequence continues at coordinate 10,984,646 of FR990132.1, read as the reverse complement.
TTCTGTCTATTGAATGTTATAATAAATAACATAATATTATAATAATATAAGTAATAGCACTAGGCTATTACTGCCTTTCATAATTATGATTAACAAATATTATACGAGTAAACAATACAGTACCAGTTTCTATCGTTTTCATATAAAAAAGCAACATCATAATAATGTATTGTAGATCTAGTTCTAGACCATGCAACAATAAACTGTCGATAATTGTCGATAACGTGGCAAATCACCGGCACATCACTAAGCCTAAACCGATAATGGTACTATGCCTGAAGCAGTTGTTAACCAAAAATGTAACTTAAGACTATATGCGTAAGGTCAATCTGTTATAGATACCAGTCACGCCATCTAGCGTTCAATAGCGTTACATAAAATTCCATTGCCATCTAGCGGTGGATAGACGAACTTTATAAATATTATGTACTTAATTGATGAAGGTAAGAAGACACCAAATATGGCAAGGAAAAATAAAAATTAAGATAAAGTGTTAAGGTGCATTTTCAACTAATAACAGCCGGTTTGATAGACTATTTGAAGTTGACAAGTACCGACCAATTAAAATGTAAGTTTCTTAGTGTGAATAATACTATTAGCGTTGTCACGCACACATAAATGCTAAAGTGGCCTATGTTATGTCTATTGAATGTTCCATCTAGTTAATCTATGCTACAAATTTATCAAAGGTTATAAATAAATATCAATGACGTTTAGAACGTCAATGTCGTCAGTGCACGCCTAATCGGTCGCTAAACTATGTAGCGACATGGACTATCTTTGATTCTGAGATAAGACTTGGAGTAGCTTACTTCTTCGCTACTACATGTTTATTAATAATGAATTTAATTAAATCTTATTTACGACAAGTTTTAAAGTTACTCTTGCTCTAGTCTATGTTTATTAATAGGGCCGATAGAGATTAATTTATAGCCAAGAAAGAATTTTCAGTTCACTGCTTGAATGTAAATATCTAAACCTATCATCCAGATAGATTTATATAGCTATACATATAAGGTTATTCTTGCAATATATTAGTCTAGCTTACCTCGGAGTTTTTTCTATAATGCGTTCAATGCAAGCATCCAATCTTGTTCGGAAAAATCTATATAAAGATACGACCTCTTCATACTATTTTTGCGAGAAGTTTTTATAAAAATACACAGTGATATTTTCTTACTATATTTATAAACTCCATAGAACCTGTTACCTATTAAAAATGTATTTGACTTTAATTCGATATTTACCTACATGCACAATGACTGTCGTCGTTTAAAATTAAACTAATTTCAACTTTAATTACCTCCATAATAGCAATAAGGCAGAAATAGCAGCTGATACGTGGTTCTGTATAGAATACCTTCGGGGTCCTACTAGTAGGACAAAATAATAGGACCACGTAAAAATACCCGATTTTGGAACCTACATTATCTATTGATTACGTTCTAAGTGTATTATTTTTGTAACTACGTTGACGTTATAACGACACGAAACACGACAAAATATGACGTCATTGTCACGTTCCGCCTAGCCGAGCGTGCAAGCGAGAGCGCGGAACAAGCGATAGAGAGGCACGATCCGCCTAAGCGTATGGTTTTCTCAATGTTTTCTTATGACGTTATCACGTAAAATTATCGTCCGTAAACCGTTTACAGACAACCATTTTTTAAGTAAACAGTCGACAAACAAGGGGAGTGTCTATGTCGTGGTGAGTGGTCACCATCGTCAATGGACATTAGTAAAACGAACACGTCACCGATGCGTTGCCAACTAGATCAGAAGAAATCGGAAACAAAGAAACTACTAGCTTTCAATCTCCCAGCCGGAGAACAACAAGTCGTTTGGCAGCTACCACCAGCAAGAGGGTAGTAGCTATTGGCCTGGGCTTCAGCCCTACCACCAAGAAAAGGCCGTTTTCTGTCGCCTCCTACAACCCTGGTCTACTGGAATTGGATTGGGGTCAGTATTCTATGCCACCCAAATATTGTAGTTTTTTATGGATATAACGTAGCAAATGAGCATGCAACACCACCGTCCGCTGCCGCCCATGAAAACTGTGACCGAACTAGATAAAGACCAAATGGGGACTAGGTTAGTTCGGTTAGGAGAGGGTGTTAGAACGTTAGTTAATTAGTTTGTAGTTTTTAAGTTTTTAAGATATAGTTTAATGTGGTCACTGATGGTATTGTCAATAAATATAGCACAAAATTTCCCCTCTAAAACACTTGAAGCAAATTGTGAAAAATTTTCAAGTCGTGCCATTTACTGTTATGAAATACTTAAACAGTGTTGCGGAATTTCTGAGGAGCTCCGGCTCTTCCAGAAGCGATTATCCTCTCGGGAACCGAGAGTTTCAAAATGGCGACCGCAATTCGCAATACTTTGCGCGCCACTAAATTCGTTGTACGGTAATTTACAACTTTACCATTGAAGTGGTACATTGATTTGTGGGTGTTGAAAATTCTGTAATAAAGGCGTTGGTCGGGATAGAAGTGTTAGTGTACACAATAATTGGGCTCGAAACGGAATTGGTTTTTAGCTTATTAACTTAGTTGCTTTTATTTACTTTGGATGACTATTTTTATATGACTTTTTCATATTAAGATGACTTATACATATATCTTTCTTAATAGAACATTACTTCTACCTGAACTAGTTGTGACAAAAGAGCTGTTTGAAATAAATACCTACTGGTCTGGTACTACCATTAACTTTTAGCATTTGCTTAATGGTGCGAACCACCAAATGGTGGTTAGCATCTTTAACAATAAACGTTGAAAATGTTGAAGTAATTAACAAAGACATATCAGCAAAAGCTTTTGTATATTTATATATTTTCAGTGGTGGTCCAGCTCCAAATTTAAAGTAAAAACGCGAATATTGTATAATATAATTTTTGTAGTTGTAATCAAAGCAAACTATTAATGATTATTGTGAATCTAGTAGCGTTTCATCCCCATAATAACGCTTATTTGTAAATTTACAATTTCATGAAAAATTCTCAATGGTGCTTATGCACCCGAAACATAAATTCATCGAGATTTAGATCGTACCGTCTTACCGAAACGGCGTTTACGTCCAGCTAGCTTTGTGTAAATAATGTTCCTTAAATTTATCGCCATAATAAATGTAAGACTCCCTTAGCTATGAAAATAAGTTTGAATTTACTGACCCTAAGTCCAAGTTTGCTGGGTAAGCGATATTAGTTACAATCGCGGGAGAAAACGCGTAGCTGTAATGAATGTTGCAGCTGAATAAGCGGGCCAAAGTGGTTTGAAATTCGAGGTAGGTTTGAACCAATGGAACAAAGATTACATGTTTGAAGTTCGTTGAGGCCACTTTTAGCTAGATTTGAACCAATGCACCTTACGGGTTTCATGTTTATTCATGTTCAAGCCGTCTACATAGCTTTATGACTGCTATTCAATGATAACAACCGGGAACCGTCGAGGCTTTACCGCCTATCACTGAATCCCTACTTATCGTCACGTGGAATAGTAGTCAACCGTTATTATAATAATAAATCCCGCATCATTCGCAGGCGAGAAAACACAGGCAAGCTATTCCAGTCCTTTGCAATGCGCACGAAGACGATGCAAATTTAGTCGGTAACTTAGGATTTACGACAAGAAATAAACTTTTTTTAATGGAATTAAGGTAGCAAACGAGCATGCAGCACCACCATACGCTGCCGCCCACGACAACTGTGACCGACTTAGAACAAGACTCAAATCGGGACTGGGATAGTTAGTCCGGTTAGCAGACGGTGTTAGAACATTAGCTTGTTAGTTTGTTAGTAGGTATGAGGATTGGGGCAGGGACTGTTAGTGACAGTTAATCCTGTTAGTTATTATTTGTAATATTCCAGTTAGTAATTGTTAGTAAAAGTCTTGTTATAATTCGGTCACAGATGTGTTGCTACCCTTGAGGATTGAGATGGTCGCCTCTAAAATAGCGTAGCCGAAACTAACTGGAAAATAGTTTTCAACAAGAATTACTTATAAGGTTTGTCTGTTTCTTACACCATAGAAAATATGTACTGTTCTAAAGCGTATGCTCGCATTACCTTCCCTGGAGGAATGGTTCGTCGCATCCGCAGCGACTTCACGAACGAGCATGCAGAGTTGGGGAACGTTACTTTAGAGTTAAAGTTTACCTCGTTAGAACTAATGCAATAGAAAACTTCATCTTTTATCAAGATAAAAATGGTAAGTTATGTGCATTTTGCAAAGATTGTCTTGAAACAAAGTTTATGGAAATAGTATTTTTCTAGATATGAACTGGTGTTGAACACAAGCTTTTTATTTAACCTTTTAAATAATATGATAAGTATTTATGTAATATTTATTATTATTCATCCATCCATCTATCAGCGTTGTGGGCCCTCCCAAGATCCTATTCAATTATATTATTTAAAGAAAGAAAGAGTTTATTGTACCTTTCCTTGTTGATTTACTCAACCCTTAATTCACCCAACATGAACTTTATACGGAGGTAATTAGGACGCAAAATGAAAGCAATCTCAGAAAAGCGATATACAAAATATTTATAAGCTCTAGACACAACTTTTAATTGCTCTCGTGTGTTCAAAAACTCAACCCTTTGAGATATGACGTTTTAAAGGGAACGTCTCAGAGGTTATAGTGTTCGATTTTCTTACGATTTTTCGACTGTCATGTTGTTCTTGTGCTTCTATCTTAAAAAATCACCTAGTGAATTAACCCAGGCGAAGTCTACGGCATTAATTATATGGGACCCAAACATTGTACTAATATTAAACTTAGTAAATTATTACCATTATCCACATACTATAAAGCACTATCAAGTAAAACTTAGAATTTATCTACATTTAAAAGTAATATTATAGTAATATATAATTGCCAATATAATAGTGCCTATCCGCACTTGGCCAGCGTGGTGGACTATGGCACGCCATAGTTGTTGTGAGAGGAGACCCGTGCCCAGCAGTGGGGCCGTTATGGGTTGCGATGATGAGGATGATGATTATAGTAATAATAATATCACTTTTGATATTAATATATGAAGTTATTCAGCTCGTACATTCAAGTTGAGAGAATAAATATCCTTTACCAGAATATTTCAATCTACTTAAAATTCATCTGAATTATACTGTTATAAACTAAGGTACGGACACAACTACGGAGCTATTATTGATGTCTGTTATAAAAATCGATATTTGCAATACTCGTATGTGTACTAAAATTATCTGTTACCTACCTACTAAGATTCTGCGAGAAATGTATAATTTTAGTATACAATTTATTAGAGAATAACTTTTGAATAACTAATCTTGAACCGAAATTTTAGTCGCAAAATCGCATAAAATTGGAACAAATATGTACTCACTTTAGACTGCGTCGATTAAAATCAGAGGGCTGAATATGTTTACGCAAATCCGCGACGCTAAGTCTGTTTGTATATCAATGGGATGTACGGTGATCGAACTTCACCAAGTTTAATTCATGTATGCCTTTACTGGAATTAGGTTTGGGAAGTTTAATTACACAGCAAATGTCTTTACCATTCCCTCTCAGTATTGTTCCACCGAGGAAGGATCAGCGATGAAAATTATGAAACAGATAGATAAAATATATCTCTAAGGCCCGATTTCACCAACATTGAATTTACACTAAAGTAGCTATCCCAGTATAACTTGACTCTGTCAATTTATGCGATGGTTAACTTCACATTCGTTTCACCACGTTATCTTACTCTCGCATAGTTACTCTGCGACTTTTTGACGACAGTTTGACGTATACTTCCGCAATAGCGCTGCGTATTCTTTTATTTCTTGGAATAATACGTATCTGACAGTTGAGTTGACCGTGACTAGTGGCAGAGACAGCGACGCTACTTATCTACGAATAGCAGCTTACTCAGCCGAAATCGGCGGTATATGATTTGACTCTAGTATATTTTAATATAGAGATTTTATATGTTGGTGAAACGTAAAATGAGCTTACTAGACTACTTATCCCGGGAATAAGACATAAACGACATTGGTGAAATCGGCTCTAAAAAGATTTGACTTGCACTGATAGTAAAACATGGTTTATTTATGGCCAATAATTCAACGTAATTTCATCGGTCGTGGCCAGTGCTCGAGTTTACGGCTGATGTAACTGACCCCGTAGTCTAGTCGGTAGTGACCCTGCCTACGACGCGAGAGGTCCTGGGTACGATCCCTGGTCGATCAGAAACTTATGTAACAGATAAATGTTTGTCAAGAACAATCGTCTACGTCACGAAAAAGGTTGTAGGTATTAGTGATGTGTTATTTGTGTTGTCCAAGACAACCGCGGCGCTAATCCTTGTGCGGTAGTTAAGTACGTTATTTATTAATTAATTTATAACTACAATACAATCGGGAGTACATTTGTAACATTAAAAAGACAATACAAACCAGAATGAAGCAAGTTTTAAAATCTGCTCGGTTATTTTGTATTTCCTCGCTGAAATCGTCTCTGTAAAGGTGAAACAAATCTCCGAGATCCTTCGTTGTTTGCGGGTTTGTTCGGAGCCAACAAGTTAGTTCGGTGTGAAAATACGTTACATTGAGATAGGTAGGGTAAGTTTAGGTAATACAGTCCAGGTAATTTACCCCACATTTTGAATAGATCGGTACTGACTTTGGCATGTTTATTTTCATCCCTTTAATTAAGAATCTTAACCTTAATTAAGTTGGATATATTAAAATATTCTGTTGTTATTAAATTTTAATGAATTGAAACTTCAATAGAGAAAATGTTTAATTTACTGAATTTTGGACTGGAACAGCATTCAAGCTAGACAAAGTTTGCAAAGATTTATCTAAAGTCTCCTGGCAGTACAGTGCAGTGTATTTACTAAGAAACTATTTTCATAAACGGGTTATCTAGACGCGAAGTTCATTTGTTGGCTATTAGTAAATGCTACAAATGCCTTTACCGACCAGAGCAGCCGAGCTCCGACTGATATCGGTTGGAATGTATGTATGTATATATTATACGACCGGTGTAGAAAACATCGATAGCGTGATTCACGCTTATAATGACGACACTGTGTGACGTGTGTACGATGTTGCCGGTATGCTTCGCTTGATTGTACGGATCTTTCAATTAATGTAGTAACTGAATATTAATTTCATCTCTTTGTAGAAATTATAGTAATCCGTACTGGAAAATTCCATTACAAGAAAGCGCTACTAATTGTCAAAATAAAAAAAGTTCTCACTTAATTAAATTATTGCAAAGTATCGCAGAAATTTCCTAATTATACTTATCGTAAGTCTTCAAGTGACCATTCGGATTAATTCGCAAAGAATATATTCCCCGATATTTTTCTCGGACATCGGGTATTCCCGGACGGATCTGGGACACTAGGGATGATATTCTTTATCCCGGATTAAATTTGCAGAGACCCGACTTTGCACAAACTTACTCATCTGCGGAGATAAATAAAATGAGTCCGGATTTATTTGGGTACAAGTTTTCTGATATACTTTTTCATATTATTTCAGTTTTTAAATGTGGTCGGCTGGGACAGCAAGCTTTGCAGAATTTTTCTTTTGAAGATTAACCTTAATTTTTTCCCATCACTGTTTTTTTGTAAATAATGGGAGTTTTCATCCAGAACAGAGTCGCAATAGGTCCCTAGTGGTATCTTTAGTACACTAGTTTTAGTCTTTAAAAGACTGTTAGATAAGTTGTTCATGTATGTACATAATAAATAGATTGTGAAATACATGTCGAAAGGTGTGGTCCTGTTTACTGGAAATCCGAAAATGGGTAACAATTTTGTCCAATGAATGAGCTTAGCAAGTAGTGCTAATAGAGTCCTGGGTACAATACCCGAATCAAGAATATTGGATAATTCTCCTAATTAATACAGGCTCCTAATTAATACCTAATTAGTAATAACTTATAAGAGTTTGTATAAATAATTAGATCCAGCTTCATTTACCATTTACCACGTAACAGTAGCTCTACCTGTGAAACAAAGGGTCCCGGTTACGATTAATACTTCATTCATATAATATTTTCAACCGGTACTAAGCCGGTAATTATTTTGTTTTTTGTTCAGTTGTTATTATAATAGACGGCAAGAAATATTATTATGTTCCTAAGAACATAAAAAACATTTTCCTAACCTTAATCTCCTTCCAACAAATTAATAAGTCCCCCAAAGCTACAGCGGGCGTCCTTAGTAATCTAAAAACACTCCTAATAATTACAATCCCATCGCCCTTACGTATTCAAAACACAAGTGTTATCCAAACAAAACCCAACCCTCACTAGTAACCATGGTTATGAATAGATAAATCTGCGGAACAACCCTTAAGGGTAGATTATTAAGTTATCTTCCACTGTATTAATGAACACCTGCGCTACGAGGGGATGTTGTGAAATTAATCGTAAGTTCCAAATACGAATTTTGAATTATAATAATAAGTTTGTAATATGATCTTATTTTATTTCTGAACCGACTTCAAAAAAGGAATTCTCAATTCGACTGTATTTTTTATGCACATATGTTACATACATACATAATTATGTTACTTCATAACTTTTTACTGGGTGTACCGATTTTGATGATTTTTTTAGTATTTCAAAGCTGGTGCTTGCCATGTACTCTCATTTAAATTAACTATCTGACGAGTAGTTTGAGTTATCTCTAATAACGCCTATTTAATTGACTTCGGCTACGTTGATGATGTTCTATAGTAGATACTACTTATCGATTCAAAATTATAAATTTTGAAGTCGAAGTTTTCACTCTTGACCACCGACCACACAGCCAATACATACCTAATGTTTGATTTTCCGTATTGAATGCATTCTGGCAACTAGCTGAGGTAAGACGAAGCGGGGTGACTGGCTAATTCAACGCTGTGATTGGCTAATTCAAGGCCACACGAAATGTTGGAAAGAAATAGATTAATTTTAGCAACGGGAAAGAATGAGACAGCACGAATTTATATCGGTACTATAAGCCAGATGTTGACAGAAGCCATTCGCCTGTTATTAGGAGTCTATCTCTATCGGCTGTGTGGTCGGTGCTCTTGACCGACATCGAATCAGTGATGCCTATGGTGTCACTGATGTCCATGGGGGACGGTGACCACTTACCATCAGAAGGCTGGTCTGCTCGTTTGGCCGTTAATCGCTAGAGACTTTTAACAAAGCATTAAGCCTAATTTTGAACAAGAATCAACCACTATTTATTTATCATGAGATTTTGTTAGTTTAACCGCAAGAAAAACGTTACTTCTAGTAATAACATTAAAGTTATGGAAAGGTCAGGTTAATAAGCAACGCGGTAAGTAAACCCACGCAATACTGCCGACATATTTATTGATTAGAATAAGGTGCAGTGTGGCTAAGAAACAAGAGGTTTCAGCTAGTTATTTAACTAAATGTGTAAGTACCATAATAATTACTAGCTGTTATCCGCGGTGTGATCCCCGCGGAAATACTTTTAACTGATATTTAGACAAAGTTTCATTCCATCTTTAATCTTCGTAACACGTGTTTAATAATTCTTAACCAGAATCCCAAATAGGCATTTTCATAGTCATAATCATCGTAACCCAAAACTGTCCCACTGCTGGGCACGGGTCTCCTCTCACAATGTGAGGGGCCATAGTCTACCACGCTGGACTAACTATCACTCGCAGTCCGTACCCCAATCCGCATACGTACGAACTGACCAACTGTCATTCTTAATTACACCCTCTGCCAACTGTCCTAGTAACAAACTAACTAGGACAGTTGGCAAAGGGTGTAATTAAGAACAACTGACAACTGTGACCGTCACAGAACAATGCCTCTAATCGATAAGCATATCTTTAGTTACTTACTACGTAACAAACTAACGTAGTAAGTAACTAAAGATATGCTTAATGATTAAAGGCATTGTTCTGTGACGGTCACAGTTGTCATGGGCGGCAGCGGAAGGGTGGTGCTACATCTTCGTTTGCGTAAATCCATAACATAAATACGGTTGTAATACCACAAAATCGGTTCTTAGATGACGTGTTCTACTCACGTTTTAGTTACTTAAGTTTTAGTGATTTCGTGATAAGTCAGTGAGTACCTATCAAGATTTCCGCGGATTGTATAGCCACACTCATACCTTTTAGTTGGCAAAATTTACAACACCATCGGTCGCTAGCTCTTAATAAACTTGCTAACCAACACTTGGGAAAAATTATATGAAGCCCTGAACCTCTTGTTATTAAGTTTGGTCTTCCCCGTAATAAAGCCGTTGAGACCAAGAAGAAAACAGCATAAGCATAATACTTTAGAAATACTTTTTTTTTACTTTGAATAAATTAGCGCTTGATTACGATTATTTTGGTTTCAACGAATTAATGTAAATATAAAATAATGAAATATAAAAATAATAAAATAATTAAGTAAAGTTTGTTGAATGATTGTCTATAAATCTGAAACATTTTATCAAATTTCGATATTAATTTACAATTGGAAAACTTTGAGAACCTTCCAAAGTTTGAACAATTTCAATTACGAAAACATACCTATGGATTGATTTTGGTTAGTCCGTTGAACTGAACATGTTTGAATAATTAACTTCGGAATAAAATTTGTACCATACTATTTTATATCGTGGCCAATAAAGTTTGCATAAATAAATAAATAAGTTAAACTTTCCAATTGTGTGAACGCTGCCTTGTCTAAATTAGACTTCTAATTTATAATGATATCTCTAAATCAGCGCCTTATATAAAAGACTTAGATTATTATAATGACCAATATTTACTGGGCTATTAAAGAAACGTGAACGTGGGGTAAAAATAACCCTAAATCGCATCATGGCTGCAGCACAGTGAATTATGCAGCAAAAGTATAAATGGGATCCTTTGAGGTCAAAAATTTAATGATATTGCCACTATAAGCATCGAACGAGTTATCTTGTTTATACGAATGAAAAAACCTTTGTTAAGTTGAAATTTAACTTTATAAACACTGAATAGAAAGATGTATAAAAGCTTGAACATTTTCTACCAAGCAACCTATAAAAATAACCAAAAACTTTAAAAGCACTGTGAAGTAAAGTTTCAAACAATGTGAAGTAAAAGTGAATAATGCAAATAGCATTTAATCTTCGTGCCGAATAAAAAACATTTGTCTCGGAGTTTAATCAAATGCAAAGAGGATCCGAAGACAAAACTCTGCGATTTTGACTTCAATTGATCCGGCGACGTATTTTTATTAGCCGTAAATGTGTTGAAACAACGAAGCAGGGTGAACATTCCTTTAAATCGATCGAACGTCCAAAGAGCACGGGAGACCACCTGAATACAAATTTTATAACATTGATTCACGACAACCACCAGTTCCCAATCCAATCGAAAACTTTCCTACAGGGGCTAACCCTCGGATTTAATCCATCGGTAATACGAAAATTGATGTAAAAGTCTACGCCACGGCGTAGCCCGAACACCGTGTCTCGCGGTCCATACAAAGTGTACAGCCTCAGTAACATTTTCAGATTTTCTACCAGAATCACTGCGGTTGTGGCATTCTGCCAAAATGTAACGTGTACTCCCCGAAAAAAGGTTTAAATTCAATTGGCTCGGGAGGTTATTGGAAGCAATTCCGTTCTGAAAGAACTATGGGACGTGTTCGGTTTGCCGAATCAATGGCGCGCGTGAGGGGCTAAAAAGCGGAGGACGTATCGACGGTTTATTTACTTTTTATAAAAATAAAAACTTTTCATGGCGGTACTTGCATGCCAATTTTTTCTGTGATTTATTGCGTGCACCTGAAAAATAAAAAATAAATACCTTTTATTACGATAAATTATTAACCTAAATATCACAGTTATTCAAGCAAAAAATATATAAAGTACAGTATAAAACGAACAGCAAAGACAATTCCTTCATATATTTTGATGTTTTTTTATTTTTTCCTCATTATTAACAGTTAATTTTGTTGTGCTACGAGTAAACAAAATCTACAAAAAAATATCATAGTTCTTTGTTAAAAATTAGGCACTCGTACATTTTGTTAGTAACGAGTACCTAATGCCTTTGTCATTCTCCGTTTTGAATATTTCTCATAGTACGTACGAATTAAATTTTTGTCGTAAATCGGAACTGCATTGTTTTCTGACACTTAAATTTTTCCACTCTTTTAATTTATCCTTTTAATTTATTATTAAAATATTTCTCCGTGTTATCTTAAAATTATTTATTTGATGTAAAATTGTGGCCCAAATGTAGGTATAAGTACCTAAGTTGGCTTCCCAAACATAATATGTAGCTGTACTATATGACTCGGTCACATCTGCAAAATCAATCCAACCCCTTCCTTTGAACTGACAAGTGACAAAGGTCCTTTGCTATTAGCAGATTGGATTACAGTTCATCAATCAATAGTGAGTCTCACGTTGATTTAGATGGAGACCTGTAAGGTAAGGTCAGTATTTAGTATATTCTATATCAAGATATATATGTATGTAGGATGACTCGTGTGCCGCAATGATTATCAAAGGGGAAAATTTTAATAATTGAGTTTGAAATTTTTGTTTTTGGTTTTGTCTCTGTGTGACGTCCTTACTCTCACGACACAGGGATTCCTAATAGAGGCTTTGAGTGTGTGTCGTTGTGTAATTTAAGTCGTCAAAAGATATAAAAAACCTGAAGATATTTTTTCGGGACTAAAAGTAAGCAGCGTTTGAGGTGTGGGCTCCATTTATCCTTCCACGCCAACTGTTTCAGCTTTTAGGGCATGCTGAGGCGGTGGTGCCTACGCCCTCCTGTCGAAGGTATGTATATCACCTAGTTTAATGTTAATATTATTTGCATGGTGTTAGAGTACTTTGCCCGCCTAGCTCTCTCTTCTTAAACTGATCGTGAAATCTTTTGTACGTGTTTCGGTCGCAATGTCGGAAACCAAAAATTACTCAGGTCGTCGCTTTTTTTTGGTTGGTAACACAGCGATGATACCTTTGCTTACTTCCCACCATCATCATTATTTGCCAGTTTTGCCAGCATTGTGAAAAACATTGCACGGAAAAAACATTTCATGTTCGAATTTCGAAGGGTAGCTAGCAGGTGAGATAAAAACCACAATTATTGCTCTTATAAATAGTTTTGTTTTAATATTTTCCTTTTGACATAGACATAAGTAAAGCATACTAAATCGGGCCCAAACACATAGGACGGTTGTACACTAATCCGGCTGTCGTATGTGAACTAATCGTAAAGTTCACGTGAGGAACTCGGAGCGCGCACGCCGAGCAATTTCGATTTGATTTATCATTGTTCTTAACCGATAAATCAGGCCACAATAGGGCTCCCGGGCCCCGGCGAGCGTTGTATGGAAGTTCTATTAATTCCGCTAAGAACAATCCCGAACTTGCCTCACAATGGGATTAAAGACAATACGCCTCAGACGTGAGCCGTACCGCGATCCGATCGACGGTGAGCCGACATCGATGGTGTGAGCTTGATAGTGTAACAAATGATACATTTTCAGACCTCATGTAGTGATGTGGACAGGAATACAGGAAGATAAATTGGTAACATTTACTCACATAAAATTCAAAAAGACCCCGTAGCTTATTTGGTAGTGTACCTGCCTGCGAAGCGAGGGGTTCCGGGTTCGATTCCCGGCCGGGGCAGATGTTTATGTGGCAGATAAATGTTTGTTCTCAGGTCATGGGTGTTAGTGATGTGTAATTTGTGTTGTCCATGCCACCCGTGGCACAGGGAATCCTGGTGCGCGGGTATGAGTGTGTTAGCGTTTAATTATTCATGTAATATTTATTATTATTTCTGAGCCTTGAATTGACCAATATCAAGATTATATTAGGATGTTTTTTTACGTAACTTCTATGTCACTATAGTTTTACTATAGTCCATGGATGACGAAAGATAATACAGACGCGTTGTCGACCAAACAGGAATCGACGGACCCACCGCATTATTGACTCTCTTTACAATTATCTATTACCCACTTTCTATTCAGAAAATTTTCTTAAATTTCGAATCGTTGTTTTTACAATAAATATTTTTTTGGTAAAAACTACAAAGACTATCCGTGAAAGTTATCAAAATTTTAACTGATGATATAACTGAAATCTTCGCAGTAACCTTTCGAAGGCTTTATTTATGTTAAATAAACTTATCCTCCAAACGACACGGGCTCGTAAAAGTTAACTAATTAAAGTCGATGTACTTATCCAAAGTTAATTACAGGTAATTTCCTGTAGCCCTGTTAGCTTCTAACTTTCAATCAAAGTTTAACTTATCCTGTCTGCTAACCCTACCACTACAACATGGGTCGTAAGAACCATTGTGTTGATTCTATTTATACCTAGATTTTTCATACATGAAAAATGAATTCAAAAACGAATAAATAAACTTAAAGGATGCACTAAAAGCTGCCAGTTAGGAATAAAGTTATATTTACTTACTTATAAGTAAATTATTTATATTTTGTATGTTAAAATTATGTGCGTGTTAAAAATAAATGATCTCTCGCTTCGGTGAGGTGATGGATTACATCCTGCAAACTCAAACTCAAACTCAAATCATTTATTTCATGTAGGTATTTTCAATACACTTATGAACGTCATTTTTTGAATTTACCACCGTTTCGCTAAGGTGCCTTTAAATTTTAAATATTTAAGAAGAAACGGCGAAAGAAACGGCAGAAACCTTTATACCAGAGAGTTCTCCAAATTATTCTCAAAAGTAGGATGGGTAGACTTCACACAAGTCTACGGATCCTACTAGGCCCCAGTTTGAGAGATCACTGAGAATCGAACTCGTACTCAGCACTTTCCGACACAAGATATTAAAAACTGAATTACAGAGTCATTGTCGTATTCGTCATTCGAGCCATTCCCTCATCCGTAACCGTAATTTACTTTCCACACACAACCCATGTCTCCTCTTCGCCTAAGTGGAAAGCCCTTGCTATAGAGACAGTGTAACTATAGCTCAACTAATTCATAGAATTGAATGCCTTTAATTACCTGAAAGCCGCAGCCTTCCAATCGCGTCTATAACGTGCGAATACCCAATTGCAGTATGTACGGAATTCGAATTAGCGACGCGTAAGGTATAATTAGGGATAATTAATTACAATCCCTACGGATTACGGTGTACAAAAGGTGTATAGGAAAGGAAATTATTTTGTTGGTCACAAAGGAATAATAAATTAGTTAAATTACTAAGCTTTTGCGTTTGTGAGACATCGTGTTTACATGACAGTCAGATACAACACTTTTGACGATCTTGAAAGTATGTATATTTTTATTACATAATTTCTACTCACAATATGATTGTTGCTTTTTCTTTTATTATGTTACCGACAAACGAACAAACAAGCCATCTGATGGTATATGGTCAGCGTCGCCCATGGACATGAGTAACACCAAAATATCACCAGTATGTTGTTTGTTATAGTTAGGTATATAAACGTAGAAGCTGACTGACAACGCAGGGACTAAAACTGTAAGGGTTAGAAACTTGAAATTTTGCACAGGGGTTCCTTATGTAACGTAGGGGAGCACTAAGAAAGGATTTTTGAAAATTCACCCCCTAAGGGGGAAAAAGGGGGGTGCAAAGTTACCGTTTGTTATCTTTAGTATGAAACTTCTCTGATTTTATCAACTTTTATATTATATTTAGGGATTTTTGGCTTGCGAAGCCGTGGGGGTAGGCTTGTCAATAAATAAAGAGAAAACAAAGAAAGAAAATCGTCTTTTAGGGCCCCAGCCAGAATACGCTAAGTAGTTTGGCAGCTAAGTTAAACTAGACGGTAGTGGTTAGACAGCCGGCTTCAAAACCCTAGTGGACACTATTCTAAGGTACCTTCGAGGTTGAACTGAAACTGGTTCGTACAGAGTCTAGCGACCCCTGAAAAGATGGACCGAGCCCGTGGTCTCGCCTGTTGTTCAGCAAGGAACGTACGAACAGGGAAGATTGGCTGCTGACCCGTCTACCAATTGGCACTGGAGCAGCATGGTGGAGTATGTATGGCTTCCTCAGTTATGAGAAGGGAACCATGTAGTGGGTCATTCATGGGTTGAGCATACCCTCCGTTGCACTGCATCAATTACATCTGAATAAATGCGGCAGTGGAAGGGTAGTGCTGCGTGCTCGTTTGTTATGTATGTGTTGTGGCTACGAGTAGTACGTCATTACTTCAACTCGTTCTCTTGTTGTTCAGAGTAGATTGGTGTCTATTAGCAAAGTGGAGCAGAGTACATCAATCAACCGGCACTTGACTAGGTGACTTGACATGTTGATGGAAAATCGCTCATGTAGTATTAGATTTATGTGTTTTACTCGGTACTACAAGGATTGCGACACGTTAAATCTTCTCGTGACAAGTTACGGTATAGACAAGGGTTTCTTCATTACTTCAACTGATAGTTTTAATTTTTATACGAGTATTAAGTATAAAAAATGTGGTGTCGTGGGACACCAGGTAGGAACGAAGTTCCTTCGGCTAATGAAGGCAACGGCGAACGAAAAGAAAGAGGGATAATAAAAAAAATAAAAATTAAATGTGGCACTCGGTGAATGCCGCGGTAAAGCTATTGCCTAGCATTTTTTATCAACCTATGCAATTATAAAAATTAGATGAATAAATCTTGGATTGCCGCCATCTTGGATTTCTATTTTGACAGCACCATCGACTTCAACACCCTCGAAAACCATGAAAACGATACCCATGACGAAAAGTTGATAATTTCGCGCAGCCGCCATCTTGGATTTCTATTTTGACAGCACTATCGGCTTCACCACCCTTGAAAACCATGAAAACGATACCCATGACGAAAAGTTGATAATTTCGCGCAGCCGCCATCTTGGATTTATATTTTGACAGCACTATCGGCTTCAACACCCTCGAAAACCATGAAAACGATACCCATGACGAAAAGTTGTTAATTTCGCGCAGCCGCCATCTTGGATTTCTATTTTGACAGCACTATCGGCTTCACCACCCTCGAAAACCATGAAAACGATACCCATGACGAAAAGTTGATAATTTCGCGCAGCCGCCATCTTGGATTTCTATTTTGACAGCACTATCGGCTTCACCACCCTCGAAAACCATGAAAACGATACCCATGACGAAAAGTTGATAATTTCGCGCAGCCGCCATCTTGGATTTCTATTTTGACAGCACTATCGGCTTCACCACCCTCGAAAACCATGAAAACGATACCCATGACGAAAAGTTGATAATTTCGCGCAGCCGCCATCTTGGATTTCTATTTTGACAGCACTATCGGCTTCACCACCCTCGAAAACCATGAAAACGATACCCATGACGAAAAGTTGATAATTTCGCGCAGCCGCCATCTTGGATATCTATTTTCACGGAATTATCGGCTTTAGTACCCTAGAAAACCATGAAAACGACACCCATGACGAAAAAGTTGATAATTTCGCGCAGCCGCCATCTTGGATTTCTATTTTGACAGCACTATCGGCTTCAACACCCTCGAAAACCATGAAAAATTATTTATTTATTTTATTTATTTCATTATTTCGTTACGGAATTTCTGGATTCGGTCCCCACGCTCAAGGACCGCGTTAAAAGCTATGCAATAGCTTAAAAAAAAAGGTATTACACTACTCGCTTGTGTATGCGACTGTCGCGCATGCGCACGTCTTTGATTCCACGCATTTTTTCTTACGGTTTTACTATCACATATTTTTCAGTTCGGTCGCCGCAGCAAAACCTATCCCCTCCAAGCCTGCCGTAAGGAACTTCGTTCCAAAAATATTAGTGTAGGAGTAGGTAGTGTGTAGGTGTGTAGTAGTGTGTAGGAGCTCAATTCTGCTAATTTATAAAAGCTAAAATTGTGTACAAAAAGTATCTAGTTTGATACTTTTCAACAACTTTGATACTTTTTTTACAAGTATGATACTTTCAAACACAACGCAAGTGCAGCTTTTATAAATAAGCGGACTTGGGCATTCTTTACATTTTTAAATCCAGGATACACTCTGCCGAACAAAAGACTAGGCAATAACTCCAGGTTGTTGAAGTTTGCTACGCTTCGTAGCTATTATAACAGATTAATATGAGTTCAAGTTATTTTGTAAGCCAGGAATCCTACCACTCTTTGCTTTAGAAAACCGCAAAATGTTTATTACTTATACAGGTAGGTATATATCAATACCTGAATCAAGAACTTTGTACTCTTATTTACGAAAGTTAGGCAAACGGAAGAGTATAAAATTTAGCACAGTTTAAGTTTACTAGCTTAAGAATAAATATTTCAGTATTCCTTTTTATCCTCTTAGGAGGGGAATTTCCAAAAATCCTCTCTTAGTTCTCCCCTACACTCCCCAAGGAACATACTTGCCAAATTTTGAAATTTCACCTTGTTGCGTTCAGTAGTTTCGGCTGTGCGTTGTCTGTCAGTCACTCAGTAACGCAAGAGTATATTGATTAATAGATACTCCAAGCTGGACACCAGGGTTGAAATCCTTTTCTTAACGCTCTTGCTTCTACAAATAGCTTCGCTCTTGGTAGCTGCGCTCTTTCAGTTCATTTTCTACTTAATAACACCCTTGTCAGGAATAATTCAATGAGCTAATGTAATATATTAAATTCCCCTAGCCTGTGTTGAACTGCATCATTTCCATCTGTATAATTATTAATTTCATTAATTTAATTACAGTGTAAGCACACACAATTAGCTGTTCTTATCTGAACCGAACAAAACTAACTTCCATCGTCTGTAGACTAAGCGCGCATAAGCTAACGATTTAATAGCCAGTGATGTGCTCGGTTATAGTTATCGATGAACTTTAAATGAAACAATTATTGCTTTACATTTATTAGCTGTTCTGTTCTGCTGTACTGTTCTGTTATCGTTATTGCTTTCGATAAAATGAAATACTTTATTGAACGGATTTCGTGTTTTCGAAGTTTGACAATTATTGGTCAGAAATGATAAACTAAATAAGTAGTTGATAAATTTGTAGATATCACATTTATTTATTTATTTTATTTATTTATTTTATTGCATACATCCGTGAGACTCATAATGCAGAGAAACCTTTTGCAAAGTTATACGAGTAAGTAGTAAGTTAAAATAAAAGTTTATTTAATTACTAACTTTTTTTCGCGGCTTTGCTCGCGTGGCTATCTAAAACCAACAAAATATTGTTAAAATTATCTCAAGGGAACGTATTATCGGGATAAAAACTATCCTGTCAGTTCAGTTCAGCAGCTTAAGCGTGAAAAGGTAACGGACAGAAAGACAGGTCTTTCGCATTTATATTATTTATTAGTAAGGATTTTGTTTGTTATCGATATTCTCACGATACATCACTAGCAAATACAAAGCTTCGCACATTAAGATACACGTATTATGAGACAAAAAGCAGTAGGATTGAGCTTATCGCGCGCGAACATTCACCCCTACGAGGAAGACACTTAAGTTAAACCTTCTAAATTTTTTTCACCCCGTGGGACTTGTTTATTCAGTGAGGGAACTTTTGTATTTGCAATGCCAGATTTTTTAAATTTTAGTATTTAAATACAGAGTACTTGTTAAGGCTTCTTTTCGTTGCTTTTTCAGGTCGTTGGTACAGAAGAAAAGGTTCAGTGGAAATGTCGATTGGGAAATAATATTTGTAAAACGCTTAGACATAACCTTTTATTATTCGAGGTACAATCTGGTTTATCAGATGTCCAATGCGTTTAGAGATGTAAAAGAGTCCACCTCGATTTCAAGTCAACTTCCCCTGCTTGTGGTGCATCCTGCTGGTCAGCGGTCGAGTCTTTGGTGCCAGGTCCTATTGGAGGTCGGAGGTATCTGTGCCATACAGTTTAATTTCTCCTGTTAATGTGTGGGTGCGATAGACGGCTTGCATTGTATATACTCTTCTCTGTCTAGGCTTGAAGGTTGTGGATACATAGATTATTTATTTATTTAAAACTTTATGCACCATACAAAAAGTACAGAGACAAAGGCGGACTTAATGCTAAAAGCATTTTCTATATAAATAACTATAATAATTATAAAATAATTATATAAATATGATATAATATATACCTATATATTATACTAAATAAAATAAATACATGCATATATACAGAGTAAGAAGTAATAACAAATCGGCGATGGTGTAAGAACTGGTTATGTACTGGTACTGGGTATATTATGTATGTATGTATTATTAACAACGATAAACGAATAAACTAATATTTGTTCGTTCTAAATACTAGTTACATTTAATTTTGTCCCTGTACATTTGTCCCTCGTGTATATTAATTACTCGCTCAATACTCTGCCTAAAATAATTCGCGCCAGAGTGTGTTCTATGTCATCTTAAATGTGCCAAATTAACGAGTTGAAATGAAAGCCCACAATCCTGTTATAATTAAATTCCGAGTCTGTTTCGTAATTAATAGAATTAATGAAAATCAACGCTGTCTGCTTTGCCACTGAGTGGAATAATAAACGATGCACGGATTGAAATTTCTTACAACTTACAATGAGTGAATTGTATTTAATTTTACAATTTAAAAACTCTCAAAAAAACTCAAATCATTATTTTCATGTAGGTATGGTACACACACTTATGAACGTCATTCATCGTCATTTTTTGCATTTACCACCGTTTCGCTAAGGTGCCTTAAAATATTGATTTTTTAAATCTTTGAGGAGAAAAAGAAACGGCGAAAGAAACTCCTCGGCACATCTTTAAAAAAAAATGCTATATTACAAATTTTATACCTACATACAGATACATACATACTAACATGAGTAGAACTGGTTGCTTATTAAAATGAAATTTTGGATTTTTAACTGTACTTATAATTAAAGTGAAACGGGGTTGAATATATCTATTAAGTTTTTTTAGTAAATTTTCGTAGGTTTGGTAGTTGAATAAAAATATTTATACCGCAAAAATATTGAATAGGTTATAGCTACTTACCTATGTTGTTTTAAATTTGAGTCATGTATAGTACTTGTCGTCGATTGATACTGATGGCGCCATCTAGTAACGACCGGGGAAAACCTTATCACGAAAGAAGCCGGTGTAGGACGCCACACACTCGCCTCCACTTACGATCTACTGGCGCACACGTTGCATACATATTCTTTTATATTGTAAATCAATAAACGTATTAAACGATTTTTAAACGAGTAAATAATAAACGTATTCATTGGATGGACCACAACCCCTGTTGCTGATTGTACAAAATATGATGATTTTACAAAATATTCCAACATATAGCTAGATAATTATATAGATATAAGAATATTGCACCTATACCTGTGACTATACGTCTTAGTACTCATATGTTCATGAACAAGTTGAGCATCAAACAATCTTGATACTTGCTTTCTGTAAGCCAATAAGTGATTTAATCCGCTGCCTTACACGGCTTCTTCGCAATTGCAATTCACAATGTTTCGAGTACAGAGATTTTCAATTATTAGCTCGCTTTTGCTTAACCGTAACTCTACAAAATAATTAAAAGGGTATAATATGGTTTATAAGCGATAATATAATCAATCAAAAACCTTACGCACCGATCATTATACGATTTTACATACGAGTAAGTAATACTTTTATATAAGTAAAATCTTATTCGTGTCGATTTTACATAAGTAAAATCGTATATTGATCGGATCGGATGATGAAAAGTATAGGTCACATACATACCTATACATATTAACATAATCAAGAAAAATAACTAACAATACTAAAATAACACAGGTTAATAAATTCAAACGTACTTCAATTTACTTTTTCTTGATTGTATTAATATTTATTTTGTAATGCAAACTTTATCTCTTATAATCGCCCTCCTGTAGAGTTTTTAAAAGTACAGTTGACTCAGTATACTCAGGTATACTCTTCGAAAAACTTATCTCCATACCAAATTAATTAATCTAAATCATGTCAGAGTATTAAGTGTGAAAAGGTAACAGATAGACAAGACTTACTTTCGCGTTTATAATATTCGTAAGTAGATATTTGTTATGTATGGATAACAATTTTTCATACGTGGTTTATGTAATCTAACAGTAATAATTATCTCTGATATAATTATTTTATAGTAGCACGTTATAATGCATTATTATTCTAAATTCTCTTTTTAAATGAATATAAATGATAGTTCATTTTCATAAAAACACACAATGACATGGTATGCGTTTCCTAACAAATTTCTTATCTTTCCGCAATAAAATAATCGTATAAAATATTCAAAGATAAAAAACGAAGTGAAAGTTTCTTCACTATTGCATTTATAAATAATTTACCCAACGGAACTATATAAAATATTTATGTAATATAATAAAGTATTTGACTAATATTAATAAAGCAGACCAACAAATACAAAGTTTATGACCCCTAGCAGTAGGATACGGCGTTTGCGATCGCATTTCGGCGGTACTTTGATGGCTTATGCAATTATTTGGAGTTATCTTTAAATTCCGTTCACCGTTAAGAATCACTCTTTTTCTTTCGCTTAAACATTTTAAGATAACAAAGATAGATAGGATGCTTTATGCGCTGAATATTCGGTTATTTTTTCAAATCGACGGAATAGCGGCGCGCGGCGTAGTGGAACTAGCGTTAGTAATTGATAGTAAGAGGTAAGAGTCTCGTTCAAATTCTATCACGGATGTGTTGCAAGTTGCAACCTTTGAGGACAAAGATCGTCGCCTCTAAAAACGTGTTACCTGATTCACACGGATTTAGTCACCCCATGTCCTTTCCATCATCGAAGGACGCTGGAGTTGTGGACAGAATTCGAATCTTGTCACGCAAAACACCGACGTCCACATCACTAGACCATAGACACAACGATTTGTAGCATAACTGACATTAGCTTTACATTCTTTCGCACTGTGTTACATATTACTTAGTGAAGTGACGTCACGCGTTTGCACAGATGATTAGTGTCAACGTTGTACATACATAACCATATTTTATTAGTGATTCACGTTCGATGTTTGTAGACGCGCTAGAATGTCAAGTGAACCTTCGGTGTAAATAATCTCGTACACACATTTGCGCTCGCAAACAAACTCATCATTTTCTACTTCCTTCGTATTTTTCCAGCCATGAATTGAGAACTTCCTCCTTTTTTGAAGTCGGTTAAAGAGTAAGAATCCCACCCGATTGTAGATCCAATCCCTTCGAATTTCAAAGTATTTATATCCTCTTTGTTTCGTGAAAAATCATGTACTTCCCAGTAATGTACATTATTTTATCTTTTTGGAGCACTAGTTGCAGCTACTTAAATTAAAATCCCATTTACTGACGCCCATGGAGTTGAGTCATAATGACTCGGAGCGTTTGGCGTACTATCAGTACTTTACACTCGAACATCACAATATGTTAATAGTTAAAATTTTACTATGTAAGTACCTACTCGTAAAGTTGACTATTGTGAATTAGTTAGTCTCTTGTAAGTTAAATATTGTTCAAGTTATTAACGTTACAATCATTATTATCATTACATTATTAATATTTTTATTATCATAAGTTATTTAATTATGTGGTTCTTATAGTTTATTTTCCTCGCTCTTTACTTTCTTTATCAAAAAATATTCTTCAAAAATTCCGCTTAATGTAATGTATGTTTTGTTAATATGTATATTTTGTTAATATTAAATTTTCCTTACATTTTTAGTGCACCTTACATCACGTTACTTACTGTGTTCTTCGCTCCATAACATCTTAAGGTTGTCTAGAAGAGTCTATGTACCGATACTTTTGTATTTTATACACGTACCCATACCCAGTAGCCTAGTTAGTAGTGACTCTACCTGCGAAGTGAGGGGTCCCGGGTTCGATTCCCGGCCGGGGCAGATATGTATGTGACGGATAAATATTTGTTTTCGGGTCATGGGCGTTAATGATGATTGTGTTATTTGCACACACATTTTTACACAGGAATTCCTAGTATGAGGTATGGGTATAAGTGCGTTAGCTTTTATAAATAAATATCGATTTGTCTTGTTCTCGGTGTACAATAAAGAGTTATAAATAAAAAATAAATAAAATATTGTAGATTCTGTGCATTTTGTATACCTAATGCAAAACTTCTCGACCCGTACGTGTTCATAAGCATATGCGATGCTGCCTCTACGAGTATGGTGAGCCAAACGTGCTTCCACTCATAGCGGGCAATTACGACCCGACACAGTTTGCGTAGTGAATCTGTGTCATGTCCATTTCTTTAGAATTCAAACGCGAAATTATAAAATGTTTGTGGACGCAAATAAAGGAAAATGTCAGAAATTTAATAAAATGTTCGGGAGTATGAATTAATTATGAATGAAGGGATGAACGAACAACAGAACGAATAAGTGAATCAGTGAATAAGTGAGTGTACGATGAAGTTGTTTTTAAACTTCCTTGCAAAGAAAAAATGCGATCCAACGAATTTCACGGAAATTAACGAAATTATTGATGTATTAAATACTATGAACACTATGTATTCATTCATTAGTTTTTATATAATTACAAGTTGTCCCGGCGTACTTCGTACCGCATTATGATTAAAAAATGTTTTGGTGATATATTGACAGCAACGCCACCTATCGGGTCCAATTGTGAATCTAAACCATTCTCGGATCCACCTGAAGACACACAAAAAATTTCAACCAAATCGGTCAAGCCGTTTAGGAGGAGTTCAGTGACATACACACTCACACTCGAATTATATATATTAAGATGTTCTGTTGTCTAAGATTTATTATACTTAATTATTATGAATTATTCACATTACTTAAAATGAGTTTCAACTTATTCTACTGAATCATAAAAATTATCATGGACCCAGATTTAATATTACCTATGTACTTCTTATAATGTTATTTAGTAAAAAAAGAGGAAAGCGATATTAACGAATATTATTCCAAATATTATTACCCTCGTCTCACCATTTTACGCTTAGCTAAACATTTCACTGTCAAAATTCCAAAGGTACTTAATTACTTTCATCGCATCGCTGTTTATGTGCACTGCTAAATATTTCCAACAAAGGATATTCCAAATAATTAACGCACTACCATTGCAATTAATCAACGAATACACAACGCAATATTGCATTGGCGATAGTGATACGTCATGGCGGATTACGGGACGTTAACTATCAATAGATATTATCAATTTGTAATAAAATTTGCAAGCGTTTAATAATTTTATTTATAACTGTATGATGAATAGGAATATAATACATATAATAAAGTTTTATCTTCGAGGTCGCATTATTTCTTCCTTTGGACATATTTGGCCGTGGTAATAGTTCCATCGAAAGACTTGTACTACAAGGCAATGTTTAAGGCACAAGATTCGTCAGAAGGCGTCAGATTCCCCATGCATGATGGACAAGGTCAGGGCTACTGTGGACGTCGGCACCAACAAATGCACGAGGAAAGCAGAAATCTAGGATGAATGGCAACGGATTGTCAAGCGTGTCACAAACACTTTCAAACGACCACGACTGCTTTGCCGAGAGATTAGCGATTCAGAAAAATAAAAATCACCCTTTCTGCTCATTGTGAGATATCATAAAATCAATCGTTTCATATAAAAATCAAATAAAAAAAATTGAGGGTAGGCTAAAGGCCATAAAATAATAAGGATAATGAGGCATAGGCTAAATTCATGATCTAAGGGCATAAGTTACCCTTAAGTTAAAGAGTCTTACTTATTCATCACAAAATTGCTTGAACAAATGAAATGATTAAGCCATTTATCGCCATGACATACAAAGCAAGCTTCGTAACAACCTCCTAACAGCTGGCCTTCATGGGCACTGGACACTAAATCGTAGAATTAACTTCGTTAACATTTTTAGAGTTTCGTGAATTGGATTAAAAACTTTATAGTCGTGTCTGTTTGTCTGTTTGATCTTTAATCAGAACCAACACGTTGCTACTAATGATAACAAATGTGAACCCTGTACCTACGTGATACAAGCCTCTCTCTTTAAGCACATATTATGGTAATATTTTGACTCTTTAAGTACCAGGCGTCACCCATCCACCTACCAACCGAGCCCGCTGTTGCTTAACTCGGTTAATCACATAAGATCGACGCAAACCGCCAGGCTATGAGCGCTTCATTGGTCCCTACTAGTAGATATTCCACTGCACTTATGCATGTAAGATACTGCTAACTGCACACTTTATTTGGTCTGACGGTTCCATAGTACATTTTCCTGTATTAATAGCGTTCATTGGATTGCATAATCTCGTTTTATATAACAAATTGACAAACGTACGATTGAGCCGTTTGATGGTTGACATCGCTGCGGACATCAGAAAACCAAAGGTATTACCATGAAGGAAGTGTCAGACCCGCTTTAAGCGGGGCTTCCACTGCAAAGGGTAATGAGCGAGGAATAGTAGAGCGGAACGGAGTACACATAGTCAAAATAGGTTTCGCCTTCAGGCTATTTAATTAAATTGTATGTTTATATTTGGCTGTATGATATGAACGTTTGCCTGTTTACTGTAACATCAGATGTCACAAGAGTCACAACCGTATCATGTTAAAAAATATTTCATGGTTGATCCTATAAAGTAGGCGATTGTTAGCCAAGCAGGCAAACCATATCCGCGATAAAAGTAGGCAGTGCAAAGTTGAGGCATCTTCGAGAGATAGAAATTCAAATGATAGCCTTATCTGTCAGCAAGATGCACTACCCACAGAGATTAACTTGAGTGCAAGGAAGATGGAATCCCAAATGCCGAAATACCTCGCATCTTACTTTTCGACTGATTGAATTGAATAAGACGCAGCCAGTACAGCCTTGATTAAAGATTTGGTAATAACCATCTCCATTATTCAGCAAGTTGCTCCAGGGGCAGGACAGGGTTGGCTGGCTTTCAAAAATCCATAGAGTCATTTCATTGTAGCTGAATAAATTTTCTCCCAAAGATTACTAGCCAAACCTTTTACTGTAGGTCAATTTTCGTGCATCCAGACCCTTCGAAGCGTTGATTGCCGTGACGGTCAGTGGGCAGAGCAATTATCCCCTGTTTTTATTCCACTGCGTCGAGGTTCATTACCATAGCGAGTACCATTGAGCGCGGCGTAGCGTAGCGCGCGCGCATTTCTAGAGATGGGAAGCGCTTATCTATTAAACTGTAAATAAATTATTATCCATAATTAAATTTATGGTTGTTGTGACCCAAATCCTTTTTTATGAGTAGGTTATGTGTCAATAGAGGGTAGCTTAGAAGTGAAACTTCATTAGCCACGTTGAGAGTAAGAATTCTAGGTCATATATTGCAGGATATACGATTAAGGGCTATGAGCGCTCGCCACTCATCGATAGCTATGAATAGCGCTTATTTTTATATTTATTTTTATATTTTTTAACTTATTTTTATATTAACACATTATTGCATATCATTATTTATACACTTAATTTAAATTGTCATCAAAATAAGTGAATAGAATATAAACTTAACTATCAAAACGTTAAGAAGTTTCACTTTAACTATGCGGACATAATTAAATTTTAAATTTAATAAAAATGGGTTGTTGTTGAAACTCTAATTTATTTAAATAAATAAAAACTATAGCATTATTTATATGCACTTAAATTACTTAACATCCTTAGTAAAATTACATAGTTTAACTGATTTCCTATTTTGACTACTGTACATGTACTATGTTCTTACTATACATACCTACAATAGTTCACTACACAATTTTGTACTCAAAAAATAATATTTATTCTTTGTTAATACCAAGTTTTGATACGAGTTAGACAATTTAATTAAGTGCAAGTTTACTTCCGAATATCACTTTTATGAGTTAATGTAGTAGAACTAATCAGTAGGTAAGTTGTAAAATACAAATAATAATAATATAATAATTATGTTGTGCGGAAACAAACAAGAATTAGAAGTCATTTCAGTTTTTGTCAGTACGATGAACTATTCCTTACATAAACATCGATATTACGTAAACATCGATATAGCTCCATCACTTTAGCACACCTTCGTCCTATCCAGTGCTACGTGGTATGCGCATGCGCGCGACCGTCTTTTAGTTAACCGTGTACGCGAAAATTTTATATGGCAGTGGTGACCCGGCAGCGTGGTGATGTCCCCTGTTTCAGTGTCGACAGCCAGCAGAACAGGACTTTTCAAAACGGCTGGGTAATGTTTCGTTATAATTGGTTTAACACTGACCTTGTTGGGTATTTACGTTTGACAGGCGATGGGTAATATTTTTCTTGTAAGATGCGATTCACACCTGTCGGTTTTATTGTTATCATTACTCATACGTTTAGTAAGTAGCCGTAACTTCTGCTTCCTGATATTTGATTATATACAATGACATTAACATCAGGTTTTAGTAATTATGTGCAATTTAATAATTGGGGACATTTGATTGGAACTTAACTTTCTAGGGTTGACCTTTACAACGGATATTCAACGATTCGGATATCATGATTCCGGATACCTTTGTTAACGTAACAGTGATTGCGCTCGCTGCCGAACCTGTAATTATAATGAAAGGAGAAATGTTTTGATTTCCTATTTACAGTTACGAGCGCTCGTATGTAATTTATTACGCTCAAACACTTAACTTAATTATTCATTTTCTTAGGTTATTTATAGAAACTGTGCTGGTTTTTTCAAAAATAAGAATATTTTAAATTAACATTATTGTTATTTTTTGTACAATTTCACTTTAGGTATGTTTATACACCTATGTAGTTACCAAGTAAAATAGCTTTTTAAACCCACTTTATAATTTTAAGTTTATATAATATTCTTTTTAATTAATATGGATTGGTATGCAATTAAAATGAAGGCAAAAAGTGAGTTTTTCGCTTCCTCCTTTGTTGGTAACGTTTCAATAACTTTGATGTTATGGATGTCAATGAGTGCAGTGACTTTGACTTTGGCGTCAATCATCAGATTCGTCTATGATATTGTTGGTTTTTATCATATACCTACGTAATTTAAATAAAGTCAATACAATATTGAAAAAATGATGTGGTGTCGTGGGACACCAGGTAGGAACGAAGTTCCTTCGGCTAATGTAGAATCGACACAAATTGCAAAAAAAATCGTGCTCAATTTTATGTAGGTTTTCTTGATTTTTCTCTTAAATTTTGCTGATTAGTTTTTATTTAAGTACAAGAAAGTATTTAGGAAATTCAGTATTTTAGGAAATAATATAAAATAATATAAAATATAATATATAAAACAATAATATAAAACCCATGTGTATCCATTGTTATATAAAAGTATAGAATAGAAAATAAAAATGCATAAATTTCATTTGTGTTTTATTTAATTACAGAATCTTGTATATTAATCAAAACACAAGCTATAGTAAAAATATGGTTAAATGGTATATTTGTCTGTTCTTGAATCAAGTTAACTAAATAATAACAAGTTAAAGGATTGCCAATATAAGAACGGGGGCTTTTTTTAATTTTATTCAAGGTGCACTCTAAGGCATTTAAATTTTCTCGTCTTTTGTCATCCTGTATCATCACTACAATCTGAAGAAGACTCCATTTGAAAAGATATTGATGATTCTGTGAAAGTTACAGAGGGAGTATAAGATGTATCACTATCTGATTGTTCTATTTTTTAACAATTTTACTCAAATAATGTTTAATTAAGTTTTTCCAAAACAACTAATTTATTCTCAAAATAAGTTAGCTTTTCTCAAACAAGTTGGCTTTTCTCAAAATGAGTAAACTTTTCCAAAACGAATAGGCTCATCGAACGTCACTCAATTAAATGTCTCTTAAAACAAGACTAAGAATAATTACATCTAACCTGTATACATAGCTCTCATATGTATCGTCCATCCCGATACAACTGTCCATTGGCACTCTCCAATAACAGAACTGAACACCTCTCTCTAGTGTCTTATAAGGGCTATGCATTGTACAAAAATAATTTCAAAATGAGTTATGTTCGACAAGATGGCTGAATTTTATTAAATTTTCAAAAAGAAAAGAAATCTCATTACAGTGAATTATGTGACCGTCTCTAAGTATCAGACTAATCTGCTACCTATATCACCAGTAAACCCTGTGTGATAAAACCAAAGATGGGTAGGTACTTCAAATGTTATACTCCTAATACCATATTACCACAAAATTACCAAAAAGTTATTAACTTTATCAATGTCATAATTAGAACTCAATATTTAACTTCAAAAACTCATTTTCTTGATAATTTAGTTCCATTGTGTCTAGATTATCATTTTATTATTTTGATGTTATTCTATTTCATAACTAATGAATAACAACTCAAACTCAAAAAGTACTTGGTCATACCTGACAAATCCTTCAGCGTGGACTTGTGGATAGCGACTCCTGGATACAGGTGATGCAGACTGCAGCTCTCTTTGACCTCATGTAACATCCTCACTCAATACTTGTATACCATGATATCCAGATGACATCTTGTACTTCATAGTCATCTCAAAGCATCGCAGCCTTGCTTGCCAGTTCATATTGACATCCAAGCTTTCTCAGTAGCTAGTTTCTTACGGATTCTTTATCCCAGCTTCTGATATCGGCGTCAGGTAGGCCGGGTGTGGGTGTTTGTATGGTTTTTCAGTCGATTCTACTCTGTTTAGCATGTATTTTCATGAAAGTAGGTATTCTTCACATAACCTCCGTTGTGGGCTTATTCAGCGATTCTCAATATTGATTTAAACGTTTTAACCACTCGCTCTATCCGCGATATCACATTTTATTATAACTTCATCAACAACTCTATGAGACTCCGCGACTTATGACAACTTTCATAACTTTTTCCGCGGGAACTCAACATAATCATATTCTCCGTTTTCTGACAGATCTCGCAAACTCCACTTACATAACCAATGTAAAATATATTATATTTATAATATAAATATATATTTATTAATAAAGAATAAACTAATACTTACGTATTTAATTCTTTTGCACTGAATAAATATAGTAATAATTTCCCACTATTAGCACTGTCACTTTCACTTGCCATTTTCTTTTACTATATTTATTTACTATATTATTATTTTATATTACTATATTATATTATTAGTTTATGAAATTATATGATATGAAAACTAATTAAGGCAACGGCGAACGAAATGAAACAGGGAGAAAAAGAAAG
This sequence comes from Ochlodes sylvanus, assembly GCA_905404295.2. NCBI lineage: Eukaryota > Metazoa > Arthropoda > Insecta > Lepidoptera > Hesperiidae > Ochlodes > Ochlodes sylvanus. The sequence goes on along the minus strand of FR990132.1, from coordinate 10,953,512 downwards.
GTAATATACACTACTCGCTTGTGTATGCGACTGTCGCGCATGCGCACGTCTCATTATTCCACGCATTTTTGCTTACGGTTTTACTATCATATATTTTTCAGTTCGGTCGCCGTAGCAAAACCTATCCTCTCCAAGCCTGCCGTAAGGAACTTCGTTCCAATAACATCAACATGGTCATCAATTACCTACATCAAACAGGACTATGCATTCCTATTACAGACGGCTTCCACGTCTTGGATCGTTCAAAGGTTTAGGCTGAAAAATGATCCCCAAATACAATAAGATAGTATACGAGACAATACTGTTGTAGTAGGTACATCACTAAAAGCTTTTATTATTTCATTAGTACCACGAGTATACGCGGCTTTATCTAATATAAGTTATGGATGTCAATAGTTGGCTCATCTACAAGTTTATCTATAAATAAGGTAAAAATTACAATAATCGATTAATTTATTTGCTTCAATTAAAAGTTCGTAATACCTAATTATGTTATTTTAATAGTTTACCTCAACAATAATATTGATAGAAATCGGAACAATAACAATAATTAAATTCGCACGCTTATGTTGACCGTATATGACTGAACAATCAGGATTCTGACTACGATCGGGAGTGTTAAAATTGATGCATTAGTACTTAATATAACCAAAAATATTATTCATCATCATCATCATCACAACCCATAACTGTCCCACTGCTGGGCACGGGTCTCCTCTCACAAAATATTATTATGTAATATATATTATTAATATAAATATTAGTCGACCCGCCCTCGCTTCGCTTACGGAAACGATGTGCTAGTACTTACCCACACTCGCAAAAATGTTTATTATATTGACAAGCTGACTGAATTAAAACGAACACTAAATTTTAAGTGAAGCTTACCAAACTAAATTAGTGAAAACACATTAGAGCCGTTTCTGAGTTAAGCGCGCACAAATGCACACAAAAATTCTAACAATCATTTCTATAGCGCTAATGAAGGCCGGCAATAATAGTTATTCTCATATATCTTCCATGTACAGACAGCGATAAGTTACATTTTTATTATAATTGTCTCATTATTCGTATCGTATATCGTTCACAATCACGTTTTTAAAAATCCGTGTCAAATTTCGATCTACCTATACCTGTCACTGATCTGTATGATGTCACATGGTCTCTTACATTGGTAAACTGTCAAGTTTGACAAGTGTTTGACAACCATAATATTTGTGAACAAACACAGATTAAATAGAATATTGCATGAACAGGTGTCTGCTATGCTGTTCAATGTCACGTAACTTGGGAGTGATTTAATTATGTTTTCTTTGTAAAAATGTACTTAAAAAAAGAAAAAATATGTCTTGTGTTCTTCAGAATTCCCAATATCGAATCTACCGTTTCGCTTTCCTCGGCTGGTCCACCGGTTACCAACATAAAAAAGCAATGAAGAGACTGGCCTACAACTTAATTAAAATTTTCGATTGCATTAAATTTATAGCTGTGGTGTTTGTTGATGTCTGTCTGTGGCTTCTCTCTCTCTCTGTCTCTTTGTGTGTGTGTGTGTGTTAGTTAGATAGTCTTGAACCAATGTCAGGGTGTCGTAAGAGGCGTCCAAAGTCAGCCCCTGCTTAGTATTATTTCTGAAGCCCGGCTTGCTAGCTAAACACTGCTAAACCCCTTCAGCTCATAACGTGATATCTAACACCCTTTTCTAGTATGTAAAATATAGCACAATCTCATCGATTTACATAGCAACGCAAAGCCCAAACCATCAAATGTGGAACCCTGGAATGAGTTATAGGTAGGTATTAGGAGCCGGGGACGTTATGAACGTTCGCGCAATTTATGTTATTAAAGCGAACGTGTGCGTGGCTACAAAATATTGCGTAAACGTTTAAAACAATCTATATAACCAATAGTATCAAAGTAAAATTAAAAAATAAACTCAATTGGAAAACCGGAACAGAAGGGCTCAAAACCCCAACCCCTTACGATCGACCGAGTTGCCAGCTGCGGGTGCGATCGTCACGGGGAAGAGTGTCTGATAGTGGCAAACATGTATGTGCTTCGGAAGGCACGTAAAACCCTTGGTCCTGCTTTTTGTCGTTAGATAGCAGTTGTTAAGTTTAATTTATTAACATAAAGGCAAAAATTGTTGGGGATTTAGAAGAAAGGGAAAGAGATTTAATCATATCGGAGTTAAAACACATAAATTGTATGTTTAGGACATAATAATAAGGAAATGTACAGCCTGCTCTGCCTCTTTGAGAATCAAGTTAGTGCACTTACCATCAGGTGGGATTGTGGTCAAGCATTAACTTATAATTTATAAATACCTTTCCTTCTCCCTATCCTTACTCATATTTTTAACTATTCTATATTGTCTTCTTCCTTCCCGTCTGTGTGGAAACAAGCTATAATTATACCTTTACCAAAAATCTCTAAACCGTCTTCTGTATACCACTTTCGTCCCATATCCATTTTACCTTTCCTTTCCAAAGTTCTCGAACATATTATACATCGGCAATTATCCAATTTTATATCTTCATCATCTCTCCTTTCTCCTTATCAGTCAGGGTTTCGCACTGGCCATAGTACAGTCACTGCATTAATTAAAGTTTCAGATGATATACGTATGGCCATGGGAAATAAATATCTCACTCTCCTAGTGCTATTAGATTTTAGCAGCGCCTTTAACTCTGTAGATTTCGATATTCTTCTTCGGGTTCTTGACCGTCTAAATTTCTCTTCTTCCACCAGTGCATGGTTCAGTTCCTACCTTCGTGGGCGCTCGCAGCGTGTCCGTCTTGATGACAATTTGTCTGATTGGTGTGACATAGTCGCCGGCGTGCCCCAAGGTGGCGTCTTATCTCCTTTATTATTTTCTATCTTCATTAACTCTGTAACTAATGTTATCTCATCTAACTTCCATCTTTATGCAGACGACTTGCAGTTGTATCGTCATTTCTTAGTAGGGAACACGAAGGAGGCAATTGATGCTATTAATTTAGATCTGAACTGTATTAACGAATGGTCCAGCTCTTTTGGACTCCTAGTGAACCCTGCTAAGTCTCAGGCATTAATAATTGGCAGCAAATATCAGCGTAGTCAATTAGATATATCATCACTACCTAATATTTACTTTGATGGCATTCCTATACCCTATGCTGATACTGCCAAGAACTTAGGGCTAATTTTTGATAGTACCCTATCTTGGAAGGCGCATGTTGCTGAAGTCAGTCGAAAAGTTCACTTTTCCTTGCACTCGCTGAAAAGTCTTCAAAATTTCCTGCCCTTGAAGACTAAAATCACATTAGCCCATAGCCTCATTCTACCCATAATAGACTATGCCGATGCCTGTTTTTTGGATGCTACAGAGGAGCTCTTAAATAAACTTGAGCGCTTGCAAAATTTAGCGATTCGTTTTATCTTTGGACTAAAAAAGTTCGATCGAGTATCCCAGTTTCGCAAGAATCTTAAGTGGCTCCCAATCCGACTTCGCAGGAACACCCGAATACTGTGCTTATTATTTAAAATCTTGCATAGCCCTTCGTCACCCACGTATCTTCGTGATCGATTTTCTTTCAAATACCCTCCAGGTGCACCATGTAGGTCACACCTAAAATCTCTCCTTAAGTTCCCCGCCCATAAGTCCAGTTTTGACTCCCATTCTTTCTCGGTTCACTCAGTCAGGTTATGGAATTCACTTCCATTTCAAATAAGAGACTGCAAAACGATTTCAACGTTTAAAAAGTGTGTAAAGGACTACTACTTAGATCTTGCTTGACGACAGTTTTTTTTTTTTTTTTTTTGTATATACCTATATACTATAACATATATTATCTAGACAATTATATTCGTTTAGTATATATACTTATGTTTGTATAGTTTAGTATATAAGTATACGTATTTTATATATGTATGGTATTCGTATATATTTTAATATTATATATATATATATATATATGTATATAATTGTGTAATTTATATTTAGGTACGCACTAAGTTTGCCTCATTAAATCACTACTCCACTTATGGGGCCTACTGGAAGAAATTTCTTATTAGGAATAAGTAGTGCCCTTGTGCAAACTTTACTTAATGTTTATTTCTTATAAATATTTGTGTGTACAAAATAAATAAATAAATAAATAAATAAATAAAAAAACAGAATTCTATGCTAGGAATTTAAAAATTATGTCTACGATATTACAACCAACTTAACTGTAATAGGTACCCGCGATTTTTGTGTACCTAGACATAAACAGATTAATCTCACCTTATTTGTCATTGACTTATTCGCCGTTATGTATAAAGAAACCTATCCTGCAGGAATATTTTTTAATTTTTTTTTGTAGGCTTGAAGTATACGTTTAGTGTTTGTTTGATTTCTATAGGCATCACAAATAAAAAAGACAATCTTTTTTCAAACGCGATATACGAAGGCACAAGACCTCACGAGCGAAGGCAGTTAATAGTGTAACATACAAATATAGATATTGTTTTTTCACTATTTTACCTGCAGTTTTAATGCCAGGTACATATTATCTTCAAAGTCAACGGCAAAGAAACCTTAGTATCGGTTCAAAGTCAATAACCAAGGCCACGAGCAAAAATGAATGAGCAAGCATCCCAATAATAATTGTGTATAATAAATGCTACTTTTTTAAATCTATTTATTTTATTTTCATTTTTCGTTTCAAGACGATACATTTTTGATAGAACGGTCGTGGCCATCATGTGAATGCATTAATCATCCATACATACATGTGTGAATGCCAAGGAATTATATTATTAGGGATAATTCAAAAACTACTCACTCTTTACATGGGACCACATGACAAGCACCAGCTTCCGAATATAAAAAGAATCATCAAAATCGTAAGAACACAGTCAAATTGAGAATCTCCTTCCTTTTTTGAAGTCGGTTTAAAAGCGTCATTCTTAGCCAGTCCGGTAGAACCAACATGAATGAGTACCTACAGGATTCATTCTAATAGTAGAACCAAGTGATTTCCAATAGGAGTCTGACACACTCTTCCCGCACTAGGATTCCCTGTGTGAATTCCACATGTGGACTCCCTGGATACACTGGTGGCACAGACATCACAAATAATAAATTACTAATACCCAAGACTCGAAAACAAACATTTATCTGTTAGGCACTCTGCCGTCGGGAATTGAACCCGGGATCCCTCGCTTTGCAGGCAAGGCCACTACGAACTAGGCTACGAGTTCGTCTTTGTTTGTTGATGTTTTATTTGTGTTGCCCTTAGCACCCATGATATACAGAATCCTACTGCTGGGTATAAGGTTGTGTATTGGTTTTCATTTGAAGGTTTGTTATAATGTTCTCAAAGAATTGTGTCAAATGATAAGTTATGGCTTGATTGATGAGCCGTCTCTATTACGATGTACAAAGAAAAAACTATAAATGTTTGTGTATTTACAACGGAAAAGAAATTAAAAGTAAATTATGGATTGACTGAGAGGGAAATGACACTCGCACGCGATAGAGTCCATTCGTGTCTTTGGACGATTAATGACCCATTTATGATTACCTTTTTGAAAGGCAGAACCTTTCTACCTTCGATATTAACATTTATAAATAACTACTTAGCGACCCGCCCTCGCTTCGCTTCGGGAAACTTATTCCTTCGGTTTGCAATGATTTAGTTATATATTTTGGATAATTCACACTATATCTTTATAAATTATAGCCTATGTGTTATTCTGATGTGTAAGCTATATTATTGTAAAGTTTCATCAAAATGCATTCCGTAGCTTATGCTTGAAAGAGTAACAAACATTCATACATCCATAGAAACTTTCGCATTTATAATATTAATAGGATATTCGCTTTTATGTCTGACATTGTTTTGTCCTTTGTTGATCACGCGAACTATAATAAAAATGGGATAAACTTCTAGGGATAATCAACCAAAGAACCTGTTCAAGACTAATAATATTTCCTCTACTGCTTAGTCACATGAACACAGTTGATAAAGTCAACGGAAGGCGTGTAACCTCAAACTAAAACAATGCCTTTAGCCAAAATACCGTGAAAATCAAAAGGTCAGCCACCGCCCGTCGGAAACACAGACGGTCAAATTTCGCTAGCTCGTGTTATATTTGCAACATTTTTCTACACTTTTTGGTAAATCACTGCCAACTGATGATAAATTACCATCACCCATGGATATCAGTATAATCAATCCATCACAGATGCGTCGCTCGCTTAAAAAGAAGACAGAAGAAATAAAAAAAATTGGGAACAAAAGCAGTCTACGAGTTTAGATCGCAATATTGGGCCAATGTCTCATGGCTAATCTACTCGTTTTTCAAATAATTATAAGTATTTAAAAATAAGTATTTTTTTAAATATCGTATTAATGATCGTAAGGAATTTATTTATCCTTGATTTTACTCCGCGTGCTTGATTGCGCAAAATCACCAGATTCCTTATTTCGGAGGCAGGTAAATAATTTTTAAATAGCTATTACATAATAATTACTTTTTCTAGTTTAAACTTAGTGAGTATCAGTAATTCCAATAGCCTTCACTATTGTTTGCCTTATCGCTGCAACAATGGCATTTTGATGGATTCAACGTCATGATACCTGTTTGTCCGTTTAAATATTTATTACGTAAGAACCGTAAGAACCTTCAGTTAATCTTTATCTGCTGAAACAAAAACCTACTTTCCTAAGTACTTCTTTAAACTCGTTTTTATCTAGGTACTTACCTAATAACGGCACTAATTTGTACCGGCAAATCATAGATTAACTAGATGGAACATTCAATAGACATAACATAGGCCACTTTAGCATTTATGTGTGCGTGACAACGCTAATAGTATTATTCACACTAAGAAACTTACATTTTAATTGGTCGGTACTTGTCAACTTCAAATAGTCTATCAAACCGGCTGTTATTAGTTGAAAATGCACCTTAATGCTTTACCTTAATTTTTATTTTTCCTTGCCATATTTGGTGTCTTCTTACCTTCATCAATTAAGAACATAATATTTATAAAGTTCACTGCACGCTCCATCTGCCTTTCTTTCTATATCGCTGCGGCAAATGTACTCGTATGTAGTTTTAGTAAATTAAAAATTACAAAATGCATGTTTAGTAACAAATTCGACAGGAAAGGGCAGTTGATTATTTAAATTCGGTTGTCGGCTAAATAAGAAAGAAAAAAAGAAGAAGAAAGAAAGGTTTTCAAGCCCCTAGCCGAAATTCGACTTGTATATCGGCTAACTCTAGCAGATTTCTTGAAAATATAACGAGACACCTGCTATAGCATTTCAAAACGATGCTATGTTTACCTTTCTTTAGGAATCTTAGCTTGGTGTCTCATAGCTCGGGAAGTTTTCAAAACAATCGCGATGACAATGGCGGTTCGATGTCTTTTACAAGTCTTCAGGGAAGTAATACGAAGCTACCCAATGGTTGTTTTCGGGTTCCGTAGCCAAAAGGTAAAAAACGGAACCCCATTAATTCGCTGTCTGTATATCTCACAGGGCTCTATCTCATGAACGAAAGTAGGTAGACACTTATTTTTCACAGAATACGTGTGACTGTGGCCGCTATAGCAAAAAATAAAAAATAAAAAGCCCAAAGGTGATCTCTATACAAGTAACCCTTCAAAATGGGGGTTCTCTACATTTTACGTACCTTGTTATTGGCCAAATGATTGGATGCTATACATATCATGTGAGTCCTCGCACTTGACCGGTTTCAAACCAATCAGGGATTATTTTTTGATCTCGAAAATATATTTTAAGTTATTTGCTGCATGGCTATTTTGTTTGTTGTATAAATTACTGTCATTGAATCTTACTTATTTTTTTTTTTTTATAAGATACTCGATTTTTGCTCAAGAATTTCGTTTTCATAAACATCGTAAGTTACATGGCAGAGCCCGAATTAAATGGCCCGAGTAGTTGTACTCCCACAATCCTTTGTCAACAAATATTAATTTAGGGGTTTTTTCGTAGTAGTCCAAAGTATTTTTGTTATCTGTAAGTCAGTTACCGTTAGTATTTCATTAAGAAGACTTACTAGACGTTGAAATGGACGGTTTTTGGTTCCAATTTTGTATGACGCAGGTAATGTTTCATCTGAGGACATTCACCTCAAACGACTTACTTCAATGTTGAACATAATTATCTAATTGAATACTGTTCTCAAGTAAACATATTCCACGTAGTTTTGTTACTTATTTAAAAATCTGGTATGCTTCTCAAATAGAAAAAATAAATCTCAAAATCATAACATCATAATATATACTTAGGTACGTACCTACGTTTTTGTGTTGTGTCTTGAGTAAGATTTCAAGCATTACGTTAATTAAGATTGCAGATAATCATATTTATAAATTAGCGAGCAAAAAATCCTTGAATCACAAAAACAACCACATTATAAAAATAACAGTTAATTTGTTAATTCTACAGCGAGATATTCTATAGTCCGTCATGAACCAACCGAAATAAATTTGCATCTCAAAAATGAAATTTACAAAAACAAGATCTAACTGAGATTTGTTTAAAATGCCAACACAAGTATCATTAATTTGAAAACCCAAGTTTATGTTTGTCTTCGCATAGAATAAAATGGCCGGAAGTCAAAGTCCAAATCTGATCGTTCAAGTGAATGACTTTATAATGACAGAGTTGAAAGTCAAAGTCACAAGTGAGAACATACACTTGTAAGAACATCAACATGCAACCATTAAATTAAATTACTATTACTACTATTACGACCCCTTCCCTCCCATCTTTCTTTCGTAGACGACCCCGCAGCCTATTTGGTAGTGAGTCTGCCTGCAAAGAGGTCTCTGGTTCGATTCCCGGTCAGGTAGACATTAATGTAACAAATGATTTGTCTCTTTTGTGTTGTCTATGCCATCCGAGACACTGGTAATCTTATTGCGTGGATATATACGATTTTAAAACTTCCTAGTACGCAAATTTTTTCGCTATGTTTATCTTAGCTGAAGCGAGTACCTACCTAATAATTAATTTTGAATATTTGATGTTTTGAGGTTCAGAATTTGAACGCCAGCCTTCTCAGCAGGTCATCAACATTACAAACACCAAACTTTTAGGTATGTTTTTGGATATATTTTTGTTGGGTTCGGCCTATTATGTCAAAATAGTTATTTTTTATTTGGTACACATGCATGGAACTAACGTTCTTGATGTACCCAGCATGCTAGAACCTCTTTAAACAATTTTTTTGCTTTCTTCTAGCATCTCCTTTTTTCTTGGCCGACAACGTATCATTGATTCATTAGTGGCATTGATGTCCATGTACAACAATGACCACCCTTAACCTACCATGACTCGCATGCACACCTCTCGGTTATTTACATTAAAAAGATCCACAAAATGTGTCTGACGTATTTAAAAGAACCGCGTAAAATTTTATCTTTAAAATAATTGAGTATTATAATGGAAGACGGTAATTGAGTGGGTAATAAAAACGTCTCGACAGCGCATCGAATTGGGAACCGAACAAAGACATGTTTAATTAAATTTTCTTAAGCATTTGCTCTTAAATTATATTTTAGAACCAGTCAAATACGTAAATATATTTCTCTTAATTTAATTGTTTTCGACTCTTACAAGGTTACGGCGGTCTCATCCGTGCAAATTATTTGTTCAACTAAATGAGTTAGAGATTTTAATGGAATTACATAGGAGCGACCAATTTTTGGTAAAGTACACTTAACCGCGAAAGTCAGTAAATTATTTTATAATTATATTTCACAGTCATCTGTTCTAACATCGCGAAAAAAAGGTCCACAATTTTTTTTTCATACTGGAATACTGTAGTGCTATTTGCCAGGCTTCCTCTATTACAAGACTCAAGCATTGCAGTGGCTATCAATGCGTCTTATTATTACTATGGACACCAGTCTCATACTAAAATCGCTAATGAAATGTCCCAGTCACAGCCATCGCAAGAATAGAAATGTTAACTAGGAAATTTAAACACTACAATCATTAAATCACGGTTTAATTTCGATTGCAGTCGTGAACGACGGAATTGTAGCTCTTTTTGCGTTTTGAAGCTCAGACATTTTTTAGCCCGGACCGGACGTCCATAGCAATAATAAGTCAATGGTTGAAATGATTACTTGTTAAACAAACGAACAGCAGCAAAACTCACTGTCCATCCATTTTAAAATGCGAAACTCTGTTCGTCTATCTTTTCTAGCCACCCTTTCACACTTAATCTGCTGAACTGACATAAGATATTATCCCGGAAATACTTTCTCCTGGGACAATTTTAACTGTAATTTGACGTGTCCACCTCCAACACAGGCGAAGCCGCTGGAAAAAACTAGTCAAACTCTCTAAATCTCGAGAACTCGTCATAAAAGTTTCCACTAGTCACCCATTCGCGATCCTCATCAGCCTTTAATAACTCTAAGTGTTAATTTATATGTAGTGTTATTACACAAACATTCCAATTATAACAGCAATGAGTGCGTCAAATTGTTTTAAGATGAAAACATCTCTTAGCAAGATAAAGAAAATATAAATGCTTTGTTTTATTTTCGTAATTATGACTATTTTATGGAAACAACAACATTGTAAGTAGAGGTTCCCTACGGGATATCAACAGCGCCAACTAAAGGCATCGGTTTGGCATTGCCAACCAATAGCTCAACGAGTAGCTCTCTTACCTTTATCTTTCTTTCTCTCCTCTTCATTCTTACTTATTCGGCTACGTATCGGTAATGCCGTATTGCTCAAGTCCATGGGCGATGGTGACCACTTATTTAGATGCTAAAGAGCAGGATTTCTTCGCTGTATAGAATGTATGTATGTTTATACGCTGAGCTAGAAAACTGCCGTCTCTACACATATCTAATAAGCAAAGTTACATGCGTAACAAATTTTAAAAATAACAGTTGCTTCTATGAACAATAAAGTAATTAATATAAAATAAAAACCTAAACCTATATCTCATAGTTCATCTCAAGTTTTTTCATGTATCTACATACATACTCGTGCATCGCGCAGTGTCAGTTTCATTATAATGTTTTATTATACTCGTAATTAGATCTACAAAAAAGCGTATTAAAAAGGTGGAAATCGGTCTTTCATTACCAACAGAAACTGAAGATGATAAGTGATATTTTGTTTCAGACAGTAAGACGAGTGTGGGACATCATCAAGACACAGCTATGCACCATCACAATATGCCTGACACTCTTCAACTCCGTCCGACTTCCGCGGGAGGCCGTGAAGTATGGCGAGATACCGTACCTGGTGATCTACTCCTTCTGGCTGCTAGTCATAGGTTTTCCTACCACGTTGCTCCACTTAGCGATGGGACAACTCAGTCAGCAGGATCCTGTGGGAATTTGGAGAGCTGTACCGATTCTCAAAGGTAGGTCATCTAATATAGCAGGTATCTGACAAACCGACTGTTAGACAAACCTAAAAAATCTATAAATCATTATTTTGTGGTATGTATCATATAGTAGATATGAAGTATATCGCGAAAATTAATACCATACTAATAGTTTTTTTACATAATTTCTACGTACATACATACAATAAATGGTTATTGTTGTTGTTTATACAATAAAATATTATACTTAGGTACTTTAAAAACGACGACAGAAAACTTATCAATTAAATTATTATTATAAAAAACTAAAATGTTTGAATAAATTATTTAATTTATTGAATACCTATCTTAACATCTTATCATCTCCAAGTGTAGACTGAAAGAGTATGCCATCAGGCATGAAGTCCACCCATTTTAACCCCTAGATAGACTTTCGAATAGAGTTTATAAATAATAAAATAATTTACAAAGTAATGACACTAAAATCAATAAACAAAGTTTGCTAACATAAACATATCAGCAAAATCAGCAAAATTTTGTTACAGATTTACCAATTTCCTTTCTTCCAGGTGTGGGCCACTTGAAACTGCTGACCTCATTCGTGTGCTGTATCTACAACATGCTGTATCTGGCCCTATCTGCCGTGTTCATCATATGGATAGCAAAAGGAAGTTTTCCCCTGAGAGAGTGTGCGAAGCTACATCGAACACCGGTAAACTTAATAACTGAAGTTGCTTGGGTTGTTAATATTAAGGCTCAATCGATCTGATTGCGGAAGATGGGAGGGAAACCTTGAATGACTGCTAATAAGCCCTTCGAGTTTATGATCGTTTCATTTGTTCTGAAGACCGTTAGAAGCGTATTTGAGTATCCCGAAATTGCTGATTTCTCTAAACTTTCTTTTCCTTTTGAGCACAAACCATAAAGATCCTACTTAATCGGATCTCCGGTCATATTGCGAAGAGTACATTAACCTTGACCATCACACGGGAAAATACCGTTTTACAAACTTCATACACATTAAAAACATTATAACGCCGTGCAACTAATAAATGTATGCGCGGCTGACCGCGGGGTTTACTGCAGCAAGGCATATGATTAATATCTAATACAACAATTAACAAAAATTAGAGATGTGTGCGGGATTAAAACTTAGGCATTCAAAGGGAGATCAAAACTCAAAAATCATCATTCCTTTCTTTAAGATACATGGAATTTGTCGATAAAATACCACAATGCTGTCGGTTTTGATTGCCTAAAATTATGTGTATCAATGACGAATTAAAACACAATAACCTAAGTAACATGGTAATTCGCAAATTTTACACATTGAAAGCATTTGATAGTTATTATTTGCTATGGTTAATTGAAATATTAAGGTTTACCTTGAAATTGGTGAAGATTACCATGCTGGTTAAACTGATCTTAAACTAATATTTTACAACCTTTGTATTTTATTTGCAGTACGGCTACGAAACAAAAATGAATGCATCAGAATGTTTTAAGTAAGTATTTAAAATGCAAATAACTTACGTGACTTAAATGGTAGTTTATTGTTTATCTACCACTTGGATATTAGCTCAGTAAGTTGATTGCATATTAATTCTTATTACGCACTTGGGCATTACTTAATGTAGGTATTAACACCGTATTCAGTGCTTGAGAAGATAAAAATAATTCTACAATAAATTACTGGCTTTATTTTTCGTCCTTAACACGTTCGCTGCGACGATTGTAATTTTATTCTTCCTTCTTACTTTCCTAACAAAGCAATGGTGACGCCTTTGGTGTTACTGATATCCAATATATACATCCATTACATAACTATTATAGATGTATTAGTTAAATCAACATAAATAGTTAAATGGCTTCAACCCATTACTGGCCCACTACTGAGCTACTGAGTCGCCAATACAACGCCGGTCCTGAAGGAGAATTCTCTTTACACCTTTTGAAGATACTCTTGTCATAGCTAAAACATACCTAATAATAACTTTTTAATTTTATGAAATCTTCAACCATAAAGCCTAAAGCTTCAGATTACTCGTATGAAGACAAAATAGAAATGAAACCCAACAACGAATAATCGTAACGCTTCAGTTATTTCGTACAGTAACACATTATTTTCCTCATTAAATTTTACTCCCTCCAGTTCGGTAATTGGCGTAAAAATATATCACGTTAATTTCAGCTCGACGTTTTTGGCGCCATTTACAGAACAGCCACAGTATCTCGGCGTAATGGCTGTTTTGATATTCATTTTATGGTTCTTCGTGCCCATTATGTGAGTATTAATTTGTGTATACTCAACTTGTTTGTAGGATTTATGTTGAGCCAAGGACTCGGTGATTAGTCATTTGACAAATCGAGTACTTTGCGCCTGATTTATTGGTTTGATTCAATACATGGCCCGCTGAAAAGTACCGGCACTCGTAATGCAAAAGCCTAAAATCCACGCTGTTCATTCAAAATGATGAAGAGGTTTAATGGTTAGTGTTAACCAATATTCTATCTAACCATAAATTACATAGCTAATGGCAAAAGTAATGTTAAAGTGTTAGTTATTAATACTTTTGCCTCAAAAGATTAATAGCCCACGACAGGGAACGAGTTTCTCCTTGAAACCGAGGAAGCCTACAGCATTCTCCATTCTCTAGCGTGGCAATCCACACTAGAGCAGTGTGGTGGAGAATGCTGAGCCCTATACCAATATATAGGGGTCAGTGGCCAAACCAAGTGTCGGGAGTTTTCATGTGGCCCGAAAACCTCCAACATGGTATAACGACGCATATCTAATTATAACAGTCGGGACCGACTGCTTTAAGTGCCTTCCGAAACACAGAAGCGCTCAATAAATTGTTTCCAATTACTACTACAATAGATTAAAGTTAGATAGAATATTGGTAGCAGCCGCTTCTAACGAAACCATTGTGCCCTTTGAGGCACGTTAGAATTTTATATAGTTAGTAACGATTATTATTATTAGTAAAGTAACAATTATTATTTCAATTCAATTTGAGAGTGATTCCCACCTGAAACATGCAGCATATTAAAAATGCATTTAACTACGTGTGACATACGTGATTAAGATTAATTCATGAACTCACAAAATTGAGATATGCTGTGTTTGTTATACCACTGAGACAATCAAGGAGAAAGTTGGCATAATCTTATCTGTTCTATTCCAGGATTCTCCGGCTTCGAAAATCTCTTACAGTATCATTCGTGATACTGATGTCAATTGTCGTGATAATCGTTGTGGTGCTGTGTATATTTCTCTCCGACGGTGACTCGATGTCGTCACTGCTGGCCTCATGCGAGCATTGGACGCCGATACACCAACCGTACATTTGGCATAGCGCGATGATCCAAGCACTCCTGTCTACACAAATTGCTGGCGGTTACTTGATCAGTGCTGGTGGAAGTGTGTACAGAGAAACTGATGTGAGATGGTAAGAACAAGTTATAAAACAACCATGATAAAACTGAAATAGCGCTGAATGTTTTCAACATTAATTGCAGTTCAATACTTTCAGGCGTTGTCCTAATTGGCAGCGATCGTATGATGGCGCGATGCGTTTTCGTCGTGCGATAGGTTCAAACATACAGATTTCATCACAGTGTCCTTTTTTAACCTCGCAAGTAATTGTATTGATATACCCATCGCACGACGAGAACGCATCCCGCCATCGTACGATCGCTGCCAATTAGGACGACGCCTCAATCTTTTCCATGGCCATCAGTAAAATTAAAGGTATCACCGACATGTTGCCGACCAATACTGAGTCAAGGACATTCCGACCGAAACTCATAAAAACACTATAAGTATAGTCGATTTTTAAAATAAAGTGGTTTTAAATTATGTACTTGTACCTAATGAAGTGAATTAGTGGGGAGAGAGAGAATTTATCTTTCATAGACAGATTAAGACCGTTATTACGATAAAAGTTTAAAATATAATATTACATACGAGCTATTCTGGTATGGTCCTCGTTAAATATAGATTTATGCCAAGATCACAAAGGACATCTCAACAAAGTAATCGCCCAAGCTTCCAGACAAACACCCACACAAGTAATTGCAACGTGACCTTTAACTAAAAACAATCTTCTGTAGCAGTTTTTTTGCTGACGCTACAACCAAGAGTTTCAATGTAATTGTCTGAATTGTTATTTTATCTTAATTAACACTTCGTTATCTATGCATCTGTTGAACAATCTATAGTATTTACAAATGGTCTTAACTTTTCTGCTGAGAATTTTTATCTTATCTGCCCAAAACCTGAGCGTACCTAATAAGCATTTTTACATTTTTAAAAGTGGAAAAAGATAAAAAATTTAATCGATGTCCTATTAAAGCTTCTGACTGTCTAGTTCTGCAATTATTTCTTTTAAAACTATTGCGATTTCTATTATTATTCAGAGAATTACTTAAATTTTTTATTATTTTAAGAAGGTACACTTTTAGTGAACAAATTTTGAAAGTTTTGGCGACAGTCGAAATATAAATAATAAAAAAAATTAAAGACCATTGAACTTTCTGCCCCCCTGCTCCTCTATCTTTTGACCTACAAATCCTAAATAAAATAATTTAAATGTCAAATATAGTCATCCTTACTGAAAAATGTCAATTAAATATCAAGTTCCAAAATGGAAAATGGTCGTATACCTATATGTAAGTATTGTACCCATTATGATTCACATTAAGGATCTAGGTTTAAAGATTTATTTGATTATAACTTTAACATTAATGTGAATTAGTGTGAACTGTTGGAATTTATCTCACTTTTACTATACCTTAATTATAGGACATCAGCCTTTGTAGTAATCACAAATCTCCTGGCGGGCTGGCTCTGGGTATTCTTCTGGGAGTCGATTGGCGGAACTGACGACAAAGATAGGAGCTTCATTGCCGTACTCATTCTCATCTACCAATCATCAGCCACCGAGAAAAGAACAAAGGAATGGCCATCACTAGCCCTTGTAGTGGTATTTCTCTCTGGTGTTATTACTGTGGTAAGAAACAATGATTATAAATTATCTGATTTTTAGAAACATTAACTAAATAATATAAACTTGTGATTGTGTTATCTGTGTCTCAAGAGTATAATTACCCATTTTAATTCGTTAGATTCTAAGATTAAAGAGATTTACAATTCCAATTATACTTATTATCGTTCAAGAAATATCGCAAAATTTTAAGAAAATTAAAAAATAATTACAAAAAAAATGGATTTTACATTTAAATCACGTACAAGAAATGATATCTCTTTTGTAGTTTGCAGGGCAGACCAGAAAGCAAACGATGGTTGCATAGACAGCATCAAAGGAATAAAATATCTGATAATAATGACATAGCCAGCTAAGGGTTAACATAACGAAGGGTTTCCAATTCCAGTTCAAAAAGTTAAAAAAGATTGTGATGGATGTTTGTTCTCGAGTCTTAATTGTAATTTAATACACCCATATGATTTGTAACTTAACTTATCTCGGATTTTACACATTTTTTATTTTGTTACGGGTAGTCACTATAATTATTATGATACGCACGATATAAAATGTATGATTGCAAAATTTTTTAACGCATCAACATTATTTTTGTAATAGGTACTCACGATTTTTATTATTTATACCGATATTTCGACAAAATCACGTGGATCATGCTCATGGCTGTGAGTACCCGATACCGTTTAAAAATTTTAGTGTCGGCTATGAATAACGTTTAAAAGCATACTTTGTTATAGTAGTAACGCTCAGTGAAAAACTTTTTTAAGTTTAACTTTCCAAAATTTCAAGTAATCCGAAAAAAGAACAAATTTTCCGACACTTACCGAACATAATACTGTAAAAATATGGATGTACCTAAAATATCTTTAAAGGGTGAAAATATTGAAGTGGGATATGAATGGATTGCGACACCATAAATGGATTTTATGCCAACTACGCCAGAGCTCGATTACCTTATTAGAATTTGCATATATCGAATCTCTTCAAATCCAATTACTATACGACCTAAAGCATTTCATATATTCGTAAAATCTGCTAGTTTATTACTGGGTTCTGGCTTGAAAAGTCATGCAGTTTTTTTCTCCATCACTCTTTGCTTTTATATCCAAACTTTGCGTAATTTTATCAGGGTATTCGATAAACTTTCATTGGGATTTTTATAATAAAATGGAATTATTTCTTACATGCCCACCCTTACGCAGTGAGCTTTTGGAGAGGTCATTAAGCCGTCATTCATAAAATATAAATACAATAAAATAACGCTACACACTCATAGCCCCACACTAAGATTCCCTGTGTCGCGAGTGCCATGGACAACACACAAGACAAGAACACACACACCCAGACCAAGGACAGAAATTTAAACTCATCATTCAAATTTCCGCCTCGCTGGGTATCGAACCCAGGACCCTTGGAACGGCGATCCTGCGTGGTAACCATTGCGCCATAGGGTCGTCGTTAATCGTCGTTAATTCATAGTAGTTAATTGTTAGGGAGCAGCCCTTAAAGCCTTCTTAGAGGCTTGCAGCAGGCCCTAAGCTTCTAACATTCAGGTTGGCCACTAATTGTAAACTAACCATGCATGGAGTATGGGCACGGAATGAGTTCCTGAAATAAACTGCAGTATAACACTTAAAAGGCTAAAGCCCTACAGTTTGAATAATTATTCAAACGCTTATTTTTCAGTTAGTCCTGTTATTTCCCATCTACGATAAGCTACACCATCTCTCGAGCTTCCACTGGCGGCTTCTGGCCTCGACGTTATCAGCTGTTGGAACAGCACTGAGTGTGGTGGTGCTGGCCCATGGTCTAAGTATAGCAGCCATGTTGGAAGACTTAGTAATGCCGGTTCTTGCTGCCTTCACTACTGCTCTGGAAATAGTAGGCTTTGCGTTTATTTACGGTAAATATCCTGCTTTATTGCTTCTGCTTAAAATCCATACTGTGTCCTAATTTTATTCAAAGAATTAAACATTAAAATTTTATTTAGATATTGCCCATATAAGAAATAATTTATTTAAAAAAAGGATAAATTATTAATGATTTGATTTTATTATATTTCAAGCTTTGTTGGTAATTATCGTAATATCTTCCTGATACGTGACACATAATATAATAATATAATTACAGTTATTCTTTACTTACCGATGTAATTTTTATAATTTCAGGCTCTTACTATCTCTCAGTGGACATAGAATTTATTACCGGTTCAAGATTGCCTTACCTCTTCATGATCTGTTTATGGTCAGCGCCGGTATTTCTCTTGGGTGTCACAGGATGGTGGCTCCGAAATCTTTTGCGAGTTACTTGGGGCCAAGGACTGACGTTATGGCCCCTGGTTGGTGCTTTAATCACCATCATTATCGTCATGGTGGTGATGGCTGCTATAGCTGTAGCGAAAGAAGAACAGTTTAATTTAGTAACGGTTAGTTATTGAAGATATCGATTATACAAATTTGTAAATTTACATCAAATGATAGACACGTCTGCTATCTTTCTTACTGATTACTATTTACCTAATTGCAAACATTTAGGTTAAATTCTATCACAAATAACCTAATTAGGCTCAAAATTCATAATATTAATGAAATCGACATTATTAATTTAATAAATATTTGGTTTTGCTTACAGAAAATTGCTTCTGCTTTCCGACCATCTAGATTATGGGGACCAGAAGAACCAATGGTCAGATATATGTGGATGTCGCAACGATTCAATAACGAGAAATTTATAAACGAAGATGATTTTAGCGCTGGTACAAACGATTACCCTTATATTATTAATAATGATAGTCCTAGTAAGAACAACGAAATCAAATACAGCGAAGATTGGATGAGGTATGATGATGTATACCAAAGAACACCTAAGTCTTATATCAAAAGTGGTTTAGTAGAAGAAGAAGATGAAAGATTTCAAAATATAGCAACGACATATCCTAGTACAGTAATCGGAAGAAGTAAAAAGAAAAAGAAGACTGAAGAGAAATATCGTTCTCCTAATATTTGTATCGCTAAAGATGAGTTAGGGGGTCCATTGAATTGTAATTGTAATAGACATTTTCAACTAAACGTTCCAGTTATAAATAATAATGAAACAGCAACTAGTCTTTAATAATGATGGTGCAACGAATTTAACGAACGTATGGTCTAGTCTATATTTTAAAAGAAGTTGTGCAAAGAAGAACCAAAATTTATGAAACCGATATCCCAACTACATAATATATGAGATGGTAAATTTTATGGGACTAGTATATTATATTTCATGTAAATCCTGGTACTCGCTCCCAATTTATATTTTACTTAGAGTGTACTTGGGTTTATTTGAAAGGTTTAAATTGTAAATAGTAATTTACTTCATTTCATTTACAATATTTAGAAAACATTTTTACCTTTTTGTGGCCTTTTCTGCTTAAGATGAACGTACCTATATCGTTATCGGGTCATATTCTTTAGTTGTTAGTAATTTAAAAATGTGAAAGGCATTAAGTGATAATATTTCATACTAAATAATAAGGATTTATAAATATGTAATAATAAATACTTAAGATAATCAAAAAAAATATTCAAATTTCTAATTTTATTTCTTTACTTTGTCTTCAATTATCATAATTATATACATCTACGAGTATGCCTATATAAAGACAATTCTTCTTTATAACTGAAACTTACTTAATATAAAACAAATCAGAATAAAAGTTCAATGATTACTTACATATCTTGAAAAAGTTAAAGGGTTGAGGCACGTGAAAGAAAGTTAGTTTGGGGGTTGGAAATAAGAAAATGATAATCGTCACACGAAGCAAACGCGAGCGAAGAAAAAATGAAAAATGACCAAAGTTTTTAACATAAATCTTGGCAACTGTCGGAGAAGTATTAGTGGAGGATGGTCGCTCACGTTTTTACGTTTCTCCTTATTTTGATTGGGTTTGTAAGGATGCCACTTACAATTTACAAAAAATAACATTTTCGTTATCGCGAAGAATTTTGTCAATGTTGAAGATGGCTAGATAGAGTTAGTTGGTTAAAGTTTTTTTTATTTGTAGCTGACAGGTAAAAAGACGAGCCCTTTAGATGCGGATCGCAGTAAGAATTGCCAATCATGGTTTTGCCAACTAACGCACTCTTGTCAGGGTTAAACTAGATAGGACAGAGCCTAGTGAATAGCGGGATCTGGTGTATTTTGCCCCTTATTCACCACGAAAATACAATTGGTCAAAACATTGTTTTATTTCTTGGTATTTTGGTATGTCATCACCAATCTCATTTTACCTACCTAGACATTTAATATAAACACAATATAATTTCCATTTTATTTACATCAGTTATGAAGTAAAAGTAGGTATACTCACTTGCTACACAGTAACTTAATAAGTTACAAGTCGTTATTAATGTTTGGATGATTCCGCAAACCCTGATTGATTATAAAGCTGGTTTATTAATGCATCAATCATACGTGCCAATACCGCAGTTACCTTCCTCCGGTCCCTGGAGACTCAATGTGTGTAGCCAACTTTGTCAACGTTCGCCCCAGAGACTAATCTACTCGAAGCGGATACTGATCAACGCTCGTTGGAGACAAATTGCATAATTTGTTGAGTGTCCAGCGTACGAAAAATACGACCATGTAATGAAGATCGGATAGAAATAGATTTTAAATTTAAAGTTTTAGATGGTGTGAAGAGATAATAGAGTAAGTAGAAACTTTCAACTACGGAAAGATCTTTTGTTGTTGTGGTGTTATAGGTGATATAAAATGTTTAAATAATGTGTTAATCGTAGTGTTTTTATCGAAGTATTCTTAATCTTAATTATTTGATTTTCAAATCCCATCTTACCAACTTACCAACAGACTTCAAATTAATGAAAATTTAAGACTTTTCATGGATGCAATTGTCAGAATTGTACCAAATATAAATGGGAAAACATGGAAGCACCAGCTTTGAAATAAAAAAAAAACATCAAAATCAGTTTACCCAGTCGTAAGTTCTGACGTAACAAACATAAAAAATACAATCGAATTGAGAACGTCCTCCTTTTTTGAATGTAGTAGACGAAATTGTAGTTATTCGATTTTAAATAAGATTCCGCATTGCAAAATCTCGCAGTGCCATTTTTTTCTAGCGATTGATAATTCGCGTCAAACGCACGCACGGCAAATGAAATTCCGCGCGATTTTTTTTTCGTTAGAACAACAGAATTTTGTGCGAGATCATCTTCGCTGTTTATAAAATTTCTTTAATGTGAAGAAAAGTTCAAGTAGCTCTTAAAACATTTTAATGTATGAATGATGTCACTTCTACTCGATTCTTAGTACATTGTCTAGAAAAATCTCTACAGTGAAGTCGCTCTGGACAGTGACTGACCGCCACATTAGTTCTTGACACGTGATTCGTGACTTGTCTCTAATAATCGTCTGCGTTAGGGAATGTCAAATTGATGAATAAGGTCTATTATGATTTTTTAAAGAATTTTGAAGTCGATTGAAAACCCCTTTGTACATAAGTAGGTACTTACTTCATACTATAATCTTAGCGACTTTCGAAATAAAGGGCTAAAGGCCACTGCTTTGTTTCTTCATCAAGTTGCACCACAAGCAGAAAAGGTTGACTTGATTTTAATGCTGAAAAATTGACGGGTAAGTATAGGTAATATGCCTCATTTATAGATTTTTTTCGCAAATCTAGTGCCTAAACATGATAAAACAATTATATCACATTTTATCAGTCTTAAAATACCTACCAGCTAAAAAGTGTACGACCATTATTATTAAGATTACGAAAATTATATATTACAAGCGTGCGACAAAAACTTGGCCCTTGCCTCTAAAGGCCAAATAAACGCCGTGTTACATTTATACAAGCCAAGTTGATAGAATACCTCGCTCGAGCACAAATTTCTGTGGATTATTTTGTGACGCAAAATTAACGTCCTTTTTATATAAAAGGATGTTTAAAAGGACGAAAGATCCCCTCGGGAGTTTTTTAACCCTCATCAAGCAATTTACATGAAAGCTACTTAGTAAACGGTAAGATGAATTACGGTGTATGTAAAAATCTGGGTAAACCGACCCACGCACTATAAACCAGGAGAAAGCCTGATCTGACGGATTCTTTTTTGCTTGATAAATTTTATCATTCATAACGAGAGGTTAAGGTTATTCCAGGATCATAGTGTAGTTAAAACTTACGTGAGGTAGTACGTACATATTATTCCAAGGTTCAAACCTTGTTTGACATCGACGCCGCTCCTGTTCCGAAATATAACACCGAAGACAGCAGCGATTCGCGGGGAAGATGGGGAACCTATTATTAAATCGATAAAAATGTATTATTAAGTAATAATGACATTAAAATCATTAACATTATAAAAGTGCCTGATAAAAGTTACTGAGCAAAATTTTCGTATTAAATACCTATTAGTATTTAAAACCTTTGCATGGTTAATACACTGCGCTTTCAACTGATAAAACACTCGTAACTTAATCACGTCATTTACGTGAGTGTAATTAGTGCACTCATAAGTCGCAACTCGTAACTCGCAATAAACTCGCTATTTCTCGTATCTGCCCATTGCAGATGAAACGTAGTGCGACAATTAAGAGTAAATCCGCAGTAGACGACAGGTGACGTCTTATTTAAACTTCGGGCGCTCTTAAGCCGTACTTTACGATACTATCGAGGACGCCCAGGACGATTTCATTCTAAGGGTAGTCACCTGCGTTTTAATACCTAAGGTATAAGTTAGGGCAGATATTACTAATAAAATACAACATATTTTTATTTATAATAAAACTGTAATGGAGATTCTGTATATTTTTTAGTATAAACAGGTTTATTTATCAGCTACCAGCCTAATCCCGAAGCAAAAGCCCTTTTTATAGTTTTTTATTTTATCGTTTTTTTATATATTTTTCGACAAATCAGCAGATGAGCCCATCTAACTAATGTAAATCCATCCATTATTAAAAAAAAACTTGCTGCGAACTGTACTAAATTTGATTCATCTATTACTAATTCAATAAGGACAGAGTTTTATTTGGTTAAATAATTTATTGTTTATTTTTGAACATAAAATCAGTTCAATATTGCAATATCATTAAACTGATCTTTGTTGGAAGTTTGTTCGTAAACCGTCATAATCTACATAATCTTGATACTTTAGTTAACAATCTCCATAATTTTGTTGTTAGCTCCATTTGCCTAATATTCTCGCCGCAAACTTGTAGTAAGTGCACAACTTGTTTAATATAGCATCTTATTAAACCTTTTGCATAGTTTTCAAGTTATGTGTGATGCGTTCTCAAGACTCGGCACTCTCATTATGGTATGGTATGGTATTCATCTTTATGGTATTCGTTACTCATTATGGTATTGATTTTCATTATAGTATACCTGTACTTAACTACTACATATGTATACGAGTATATTGCTGCCTGAAAAACAAGTGATTTTAACCGATTATTGTTATCCGATTTCAAAAAAGGAGGGGTTCTCAATTCGAATGTATTTTGAAGTGAAATTTTCTATAGTATCGTTGTGATTTGGAATTCGATGAAACGGAAATGACGCGCAAATGAAATGAAACGTTAAACGAAAAAGAGACAGACACATTTTAACGTGGGAGAAAATGAGATAGGAAGAATCGGCAAAATGGCGGCTTACGTAAGCAATGCAAAACATCAATATTTGGACTGACAGTATTCGTTTTTTTCAAGATTTCACTTCTAGCACGTGTGAATTGCACCCATTTTTTATGTGTGTTACCCCATAAGTTTTTACTGGATGTATCGATTTTATATTCGAAATCCGAAGGTTTCGTTTGTCATCCTTTGTCGCTTTTGGGACAGAAACCCTTAAACTATTTTTAGCTTATCCGGTGTTTTCTTCAATC
Source organism: Ochlodes sylvanus (assembly GCA_905404295.2). Lineage (NCBI taxonomy): Eukaryota > Metazoa > Arthropoda > Insecta > Lepidoptera > Hesperiidae > Ochlodes > Ochlodes sylvanus. The sequence continues at coordinate 10,929,259 of FR990132.1, read as the reverse complement.
TATTAAAATACCCGCAACATACTTGCTACATTAAACTAGCAATATTATTTACGATAGTTCTCGAGTACTGCGTACCTAATACTTTTACAACAAACTTCGTCTTAACTTGAAGTCTTTGTTGACTACTTATACGACTTCAAGCTCAACTCTTGTTTAATACGTTTCAACTTTTTTCTGTAGATCTCGATTTCTGTAATTTGGCTTCGAATCCATGCTTTATCGTAGTTGTTTGATGTGGTCTTATTCATATCTACAAACTTACTACCGCACATTCTAAACGTAATACGTTTCGAATAAAAATACAAAAGTATAAAACCTCTTCATTTTACACGATTTTAGCATAGTATAATTTGAACTTAAAATATCTTATTTCGCACACCTAAACCAAAACTAAGATAACTCAAAATTGGAGAAATTAGATCTAATGGAACACGAATGCACTGTCACTATAAGACAAATAAAATTATTAAAAAAATAATGATCGTGTTATCTATTCAGACATTTATTTTAAGAATTTAGTGCAATTCCTAATTGCATCCTAGTTGCATACGGCGATAGAGCATTCGAGTATTGCATAAACTTTTTTTGAATTTTGAGTTGTATTAGTTTTCGTATAGGTAGGTAACTAGTTATGCGATATACATAGCATAAATAAGATAAATATGACTAATATTTCAAAGTTGAATTTAAAAGGAGAGCTAACCAAATTGACAAAGGACTTCACCACTGACGATAATCTTTTCTTCTCAGATCTTATTTAGTACTAGTAACAAACCAATAAACCCATAATAACATAACAATATACATAATTTATGTACTTTTCGCTGCGGTCGTCTGTTGTTAGGTACTAACATACGGAAATTGTTAGGCGTTATTCTTTAAAGTGGCATAACTTTTTTATTTCTCAACCAATTGAAGTAAAACAAACACTTAATGTTAAGTAAAGCTTACCACAGAATATTATATATATTTAAACTTATACTTATACATTGAAAACCGCACCCAGATCGGTTAAGCTATTTCGGAGATTACCGCGTACAAAACCACAGACAAACGTTCAAACAGACAAAAATTTAAAAAATCATTGTTTTGGGTTCTATTGCGGTAATAAAGACCCCCAGTAAAAGTTTTACTCACTCATCTTCCATGTACAGACAGCGATCAGTTACAGATTTATTATATGTATAGATACGGAAACCGCAAGATTTCTCTCCGATAAAACTCTTTTATAGTTAATGTGCCAAACTTATAACAAGCTTAACCAGCACACATTTGGCAATGTAGCCGAATAACTAATAAATGTCCCGGATAAAGGAAGGCATCCAATGACCGTTTTATCCGGGACGGCGATGAATAATCCGTTCAAAGTTTTGCGGCAAAACTTTAAACAAATGGCGCGGTTGGCTCTTGTTAGATATGGTGCAAGTCATTCGTTAACCCTTAATTTGGCAGACAAGAAAAATATTAAAAATATGAATTCCATGAATAGTTTTGGATTTTATGTGTATGTATTGGTACAGAAAAAATAATAAAAAAATTCCATATAAATTAGGTAATGAAAAAAAACATGTATGACACAGCATACACTGTCAACTGCTTATAAAAATACATTATGATTTAGATGTATGTTGTGACATACTTTGCCAAATTATTGATAGCAATAAATAAATGAAAATAAAACTCCAAATACGTGAAACAGTATCTTCTTCTGGCTTGCAATATCAAAACAAATTCAAATCCTAGCCCTCCATGTTGTTATCAACAAAATGAAACTTGTTTCTTCGAACCTGTTGATATTTTTATCTTTTCAAAGACATCAAATCTGCCACGAAAGAGAGTCTGAAACAGTCAACGTTTCAGACTTTCTTTAGTGATAAATTCCGGTAATCAACATAAGCGGGAATCTGTACAATTCCCATTATTATATATATTAGGTGAATAGCTAGGAAATCGCGAAATTCATCTTCAGTTACAGCTTTTGATTTGCAGGTATTGGATACAGGAGATGAAAACTACTTCAGTTATGATATCTGAAGAGAAAAATATTCTAAGGGTGATTTGATGGCTCTACATTGAACATCTACGTGATACATGGTGTCCTCTATTGGCTTATCATAGTTCAGAGTACACTTCTTGACTTTTTTTGCTCGTTTAGCCGTCAGCGTTGGTACTATATGTGGCCTTTTGGATTGGGTTTTCCCAAGTGGTAGTAGAAGTAAGTGGAGTTGCAGGAGTCAAATTAGATGCAGGTGATTCCATGATAATTGATGACAGCGAGGGCAAATCGGATTAAATTGGTACTAGGTAAAAGCACAAAGGCCTTTCGTCTTGCAGCTACAATAGAGGACACCATGAATCACGTAGATGTTCGATGTAGAGTCATCAAATCACCCTTAGAATATCTTTCTCTATTTTTGTCTCCAGATAATATCTGGAATAAATATTGCAATTATGGAGATAAAAACTATTTCAGTTATGATAATATCATTTCAATAATAATAATATCATATCAAAAATTTGCAATTAGGTAATTGCTGTTCTTATGTTAGATTAGGATACATTTCATCAATTTATTTATGTGTAAGTCGGATGCTTTGGTTTTGGCCATTGTCGCCATCATCTTCTGAGTATAGTAAGCATTTTTCTATAGAACTATCTATAGAGGGAGGTGGCGAGGAAGAATAAGAAAAGGCATGCTTATTAGGTTCTTCTTGGACTTCGGATCTGTCGATACACTCAGAAGGTGCTCTTACAGCAAGCATAAATGTAATAATTCTACCACCACGTGTTACTAGCTTTTACTTTGGGGCAAAAAACCCAAAAAAAAAAGCAAATGCAAGTAGGCCACGTAAAAAAATTGACAAAAAAACGGAACCTCCAATTGGCAGTGTATTGTACAATAAACACACGAAAATGCAAATACTATATAATGAAGTTGGCAATGTATGCCTCGTCATACAATCGAATTAGGGTACAACTTTCTATTGAATTAGCAGTGTATGTGGTGAAATACAACAACTTAAATGATGAATAAAAGTGTGTTATTTTGATAGATTTGTGCAAATTTGCGTGTATAAGCATTTGTAGACAACCGAAGCACAAAATAACAACAAACTAAACATACTATCTTGTCAAAATAAAAAAATAAAAAATGTTTTTTATCATGTCGAGCGTCACTTGTTTCTTCATCACGGCTATTTTGACTTTAAAAATGTCCAAATTGTTTTCAGGCCTAGATTCTATTTTTTTACATAATGTGCAATAATGTTACCATCGAAATATAAGTAGAAAATTCAAAACAAAGTCTTATGTTAGACTGCAGATTTTGTTAAATGTTGTGTATGTTACGACATACAACGTCAAATTAAGGGTTAAGCTCTGTTCTAAAATTTTATCATACTTTATTGATTAAGTACTATGCAAACAGGGTTCCGGTCGTATTTGGGCAGTGAAAAATACTAATCCCAATTCCATGTCTGTGATTACGAAATTGTGGTACTAATAAGAGCGTACTTATATATGTAGTTCTTGATAACCTGTGAAACTTCCTGGACCTTCGAACCAATACTTGTTTATCGTCAAAATATTAACCAAGCTGGATACCCACAGAACAGAGACAAGTAGAAGTGGTATAAGTAATGATTAGCATGTGAACCCCGGTAGCCTGTATCTGTTTTCCGTGTGGGTACCTAATTGGACCCTTTTAGATTACCTTTTTAAATCGCCGTGTTCCGTCACATAAACCATGGTCCAATTGGAGTGCGTTTCATGTGACTGTTGCATTTCCCCATTCCGCGTTATTCGGCGCACTCGTTCGTGGCTCGTTAACTTTGTTCTACTAGTCGATGAAGCCAGCTGTGAACTATTACTACAGAAATGTTTCAAAATATGACCAATAATGGACATGAACAAGAATTAACAAAAACCCATGATCATGTCGTACCTCGCTTGATTTTAAGACTAAATAAAAGTTGTAGCGTAATGATAGAAAGCCTTCCTGCAGAATGTGATCATCATACAAAAACATCTTTTTTATTTAATTCACATAAGTACTGCAGCAAACAACATGACTTAGAAAGAAAAAAAGGAACTTAAATGTAATTACACAAGATGGTAGCCACGTAGCCACAGTACTTTGCGACCGAGCGCACTCAGTGCCAGAGCCGCAACGCGAAATAAGCATGATCACTTCTGTTTTACATGAACACAAGGATGATTTTTTGAGATTTGATTTTACCACTTTACCGTCGTAGTAAATTGTAGAAATACTCACGCATGACAAAGTATACATACATAATTATATCAAAGTTCACAACACAGACAGATAGGCAGAAAAACACAAACATTATGAATTTTAAAGCTTAAACTCTTGGGATTTTATTCAAATAAATTTCAATTTTCTCCAATTTCTGTTCTTGGCTGAAATTGCCTAGCTCCCGATATCCTCTCCGATACGGATACACCGCAAAGTTAAGAGAGTTTTATCACTATTTGTTAGCAGCCACTTTTTTCAGAACTTGTGTGTGACAGATACCTGTGATAAATGGCTCTACTAAATCACACTCGGAATATTGCACGGATCACTGGATAACGGATGGGGAAACTTTAATAAACTGTGATATAGTAGATCTGTGTCTGATATAGGACATATTGTTAGCAACGAATAGTTCGATAGTAATCTATCTATCCAAACATATTTCCGTTACTGAGTGACTCACAGACAACGCACTGACTGACATTCATTGCGTCATAGAAATACAGTAACAACATTAAATTTCTGAATACACTGTGGATGCTTAATGATTTTTGAGATTATTCATAGAGTCGAGTTGGAAGTTTTCGAAGATTACAAACCCCAGTATAATCGATACACCATACGTATAAAATTGAAAAAAATGTATACCTATATGTTAGTAATTTCTCAAACTCATTAAAAAATTTACCACGTACAATGTTTAATTCACATCCTTCTAAAGTATATTTAGCTCCGACGGGGTTAAAATAAAAGAAAACAGGAGACCAATGCTAAGCAGTCTGAGACCGTTAATTATCCCCTAGCCCCTTGCCAGGATTAGTGCCAGACTTACTCTTTGATGTCTAGTTGAGCTAGGGTTGATAAAAATGTGAAGCAATTCTATATTTATGAAGAATTTTGCTGAATTTTTTTATAGCAAACTAGTTTTTCCCCTCGGCTTCGTCCGCGTGGGGGTCAAAAAACAGCAAAATACCGGTAAAATGATCTCAAGGAAACGTACATATTTCCTGGATAAAAACTACCCTATGTTCTTTTCAAGGTTTCAAACTACCTCCATGCCAAATTTCTTCTAAATCAGTTCAGCGCATTAAACATGAAAATAAAGCAGACAGACGAACAGACAGACAGAGTTACTTTGGTATTTATATTATGATTGTATATGTAAGTAAAATGATTAATTATTCATTCAAAGTATTATATAACCCGAATAAGTTATTAATTTAAGTTAGTGTAAAGGAGGCCCAGCTCACGTGACAGCCCTGCGCCATAGGGTATATCAGCAAAGGATTAACGTGCGCTTCGGTCGATCGATTTCTCGTAATTAGTCGTAGGTTTTGACGGTTTCCCCACAGATATGAACACGAGGGTATATAAAGAGTTCGCTTTAATGTCCCTCTATGGGGTAAGCTCTGTGAATGAAAGGAGTGAGCTGTATAGTAAAGTATGTGTACCGCCATACGGTTTAAATAACAGGGTATTAAAATACGACTATAGTGACAAAGCTAAATCTATAATTATGTATGTATATACTAATATCATAAAGCTGAAGCGTTTTTTTTTGTTGAACGGGCTAATCTCAGGAACTACTGGTTCGAATTGAAAAATTGTTTTTGTGTTGGATAGTCCATTTATCGAGGGAGGCTATAGGCTCTATAACATAATATGTATTGTATACTTCTGTGCTTGTGTATGTAATTAAACTCCTCCTAAACGGCTGAACCGATTTGAGTGAAATTTTTTGTGTGTTCAGGTGGATCCGAGAATGGTTTTGATTCGCAATTGGACTCTTTGGCGCTGCTGTCAATTTGGTACCAAATTTGTTTACTAATCATACAGCAGTACGTACGAAGTTCGCTGGTACAGCTATAATTACATACATTCATTATACACGGGCCAGACTTCACTACATAGTATAAAACAAAGTCGCTTTCTCTATCCCTATGTATTCTGAGATCTTTAAAACTACGCAACGGATTTTGATGGGGTTTTTAATAGATATAATGATTCAAGAGGAAAGTTTATATGTATAATATATTAAAGTTTTTCGCAAAATGAAAAATAACGCGCGTGAAAATAAATTCGTGCGCTGGTTACGTTTTACAATTTTGGACTTGGGTACTAAGGGACAGGTTTCCCGAAGCGAAGCGAGGGCGGGTTTACTAGTTGTGAATAAATAGATCATATTTTCCCACTATGATATCAAGGAAACCTACATTTTTAAATCAGGCTTTATATCTACATAGATATGTTTTAATGTAAACTGGGTCGTTTAGAGTCAAGTGACCTGCTTGATTAGAAATCTGATACTATTGCTACATTAAAGTCTTTGATGACCTGTATGGCGCATTGGCGACAATGCGGACCGCCGCCTTTCGATTCCCAGCGAGGCGGTTTAAATGCTGAGTACAAATTTCAGTGTGTACTCAGACCTCTGGGCCTTCTCAATTACGAATATCACGTCCTGAATGCCCTTACACTTGAAGCCTTCAGCTTCACACTATCTCCTTCGCAGTAATTTCCACCTGCAATTATTTTAAGGATTAATTATAAAAACGCATTGAACCTTCAAAATTAACGAACCTATTTCATAGGTTACCCGTTTCCGTCCAGTCCGTAGCTCGCGGAGCTAATAGGCGAATAATTGGTTCTGTCTGAAGGCGCGCTGCTGTTGACTGCCAGTTAATTAGACCCCGCTTCGAGGGCTGTGGAACAACACTGTTCGGCGAAATGACGTGCTGCGAAATCGAAGTGAGTGAGCGCAAGCTGGGGCGTTAAGCTACATGCAATTGATGTGCCTAAATTTGTATCTGTATTTAGAACTGGCAACCCTACTTTGCTTCGCTCTGAGCAGTGCAGCATTTGAGCTATGAGCATCGAGATATAAGTAAGTACGTTAGTACTTATATCTCGATGGCTATGAGTGAATTGAGTGACACGATGAAGTGCAATGCAGACAAGTGAAAATAGTTCGATAATCTTTATTAATAATATCTGTAATTGGTCGCTGTCTGTACATATTATGTAGAAGATATAATTATGAGAAAATCTTTTGCTGGGGGGTTTTTATTAACGAAATAAAACCCAAAATAATGTTTTTTAGAATTTTTGTGTTTGTGTGTGGTTTTGTACGGGTTAATTTCCGAAACGGCTTATCTGATTTTGGTGCGGTTTCACTAATATATTTTAGTAGGTAAGCTTCACATAACATTGTTTGTTTTATTTCAATCGGTTAACAAATAAATAAAATTATGTCAGTTTAACGCCTAACATTTTCCGAATGTGCGTACTAAAGAACATATTTCCTGTAGTGAGGTTTGGAATGAGGTTTCTCCTTTTTTAGTAATTTGGGGCTTAAGCTTACAAATAAAACAGTATTTCAATTTATAGAATTAACAAAATGAGGGTAGATGCTATAATGGCCTGAAAAATGTATAATAAAGATGTATTGTGTATTAGGTTACGTTACGCCGGAAAGGTTAGCGATCGCTAATACGGAACAGGATAAGGTAAGCGTGCGGAATTAATCACACCTCGGAAGGATCGGGCGCGACTCAGCGTTTTCCAAATGCGGCCAGAGAATGGGAGGGTAGGCGGTTAAATGTTTTTTTTTTAAATCAATAACCGACATAGAAGCAGATGATCCTCCTAATGGTAAATTCAACGTCACCTATGGAAATTAACTTAGAAAGTTGCCAGCCAAGAACCTTTTACGATACTTTGGGCCGTAAAAGTCAGTTAGTCAGCCAGTCATCAGATTCAGTAGACTTCAATCCCATGCCGGCCCTCCTCAAGGGCCGCCTCAATACGGCCATAAACAAATATTTTAAGCCCAATATTGACCCGGTGCTGGGGTCAGGTCTTCTCGCAGAATGAAAAGGATATTATAGTAGCAGCGTTCAAAAAGCCGGGCTATAGATTGGCCAGCCTGCGGAGGAGAGGCGAACTTCACACTCGTTTGGGAGCATAATGGAGATTCTTCCTTGGCCCCCTACCTACTGCAGGAATTAGGTTCCTTCTCAAAGTTTGAGAGACGAGACCCACAGTCTCTCACATTTGAGGGCAAGAACATGTTTTAAATGCACGTTTGATTTTTTAGTTCAGGTATAAAATAATTCAAAAAAACCGTCACTCAGCACAAAACAGAGTTTATTCGTCTGTTTAAAACTTATATGAGGTAATGATTTAAAAAGTAGAAAATGCCTGATAAAATCTATTAAATATCGTTTCAGGTACGATTATTATTCATGGATGTAAAGATAATGATTCCCGATTTTAAGCGAGGGCTGGTAACTATGGATAATTGATTAATAGGTATGTAATTAGAACTTCGATCCCCCGAGCGAGGGATATTCAAAGTCCATTATGTATAATTGGATTGGTAGGTACAATAGATTATTATGTATTATAAGATATTTGATATATCTATTATGAGAGTCTATACACTACTAACGACGTGCTTTCAAAGTTCATACTGTCGCGTAGATTAATCTGTTGAATTTCGACGCGTATGTCAAAGAAAAAATGTGCAGGATAAAAGAAATTTAAAAATGGAATTTCCAGAAAGTTCTCGACAAAATACCGCCTACAGCTGTGTTTCGGGCGTTTGCACACCGTGTCCATACATTCCGAGTATTTTTAAATAATTTTGATCGTCAGTTTTAAAATGATTATCGTGTAGAATTTCGAATCATTACCTATGACCATGTCCTTTCTTGTCCTCGAGTATGTCAAGTGAAAAAAAAACATCCAGTATAAATTAATATAAGAATTAAAGTAAACAACATCAGATTTAATGGCCCCATCTCTATTCACTCGTGCCGAACCTTTTCTCGGCAAGAATAGATCCTCATTCAATTATCCAAATGAAATCTGGATAAGTCTTGTGATCTCTCGATGTTAACACAATTTGTACCAGTCCGATATAATCGAATTAAGAGTGAAAAGTTATAGGGACTTTGTAATTTAATACTGAACTTAGATCAGCCAGTATCCTTTATTCTTCTTCGTGCAATTTAATCGGTATTTAGGTACACAAAATTACCTTCAATTGGATTCAGTTCAAGAGGAGAAACTAATCTTGGTGTAGAGTACCAATGTATAGAAGCTACATTTTAAGGCCTAATAAGGTAGAAATTTTGGCCGATGAAAACCTTCATTATTACGAGTACATAGTGATTATGGGTACCAACGATTACGTGCCTTCTGAAGCTCAGTAAAAAAAAAATTTGTAGCGAATATTTCAATTATGGCCTGCAATAAATCGGTGAAGCTTTGGTATTAATTATGTCTATGTAAGCTGTGACCATCATCGCCGGTTTGGTCATTTTGCGGCTGTTTACGTAAAAAATCTTTACAATGCTTCTAAATTTACAATAACAGCCAAATCGTAATGATTGCCTTATTAATTTTAATCATACAACACGTGAACACTTGATGTCTGCCAAGTGTGTAACAATATAAGCACTTACTGAACGTCGCCCCGAGCGGATGTGACGCACGCAGGGCGGATGTCAGCGTTGTACACCGGATATGATGTACAAATTCCTGATTTCCGGCACACAGCCTTCGGACCAAGATTTATGCCGGTGCAAACAAGTTTATACCTCAATCTTCGTTTATATCCGATTTCTCTCGCCAAGATATTTCACGTTTATTTTCTGATCGAAGAAATAAACGATGTAAATCTGTTGCTAGGCAACGTGATATTTACTGTAATGATAACTGATAATATTAGTAAAGAGATTTCTTCGACAAAAATTAATCCACCAATTCCCACGAGAGCCCAGTGGAGTATACTCTCGGCCTCAGTGATGAGGAGAAACTCCTGCTATGTAGTGGGCCTTAATAGGCTGAAGCCAATAACAAATTATTCCCTTCTTGTAACTAATCCGTGCTTAACTACTCAACAATGTTTCCAATGCAGAGCCTACTGTAATAAAGTGAGGTAGCTCTCGAGTTTAGCTGGAAATTTCTACACTCGAAACAGAGCCTAACTTATTCGGAATTTAGATAATTCATCTAATTCAATTATAACTTAACTACAACATTTAATAATTTAAGAGCTTTGATATTTACAATTTATTAGTTTGAAGAGTTTCGATCCTGTGCAGGATTTTAGTGAATAGTTTTCAGAAGTGGATGTTTCTGTTTGATGAAATAAGTTTACACTTTTACTCCTGTAGCCTAGTTGGTAGGGTCCTGCCTGCTAAGCGATGGATACCGGGTTCGATTCCCGGCCGGGGCAGATTATATGACAGATAAATTTGTTTGTCCTTAGAGCATGGGTGTTAGTGATATGTTATTTATGTTGTCCATGCCATCATCGACCATATCTCGTAAATAACTAGCGCACTTCACTAAACACAGTTATTATGAAATCATAGACAGACACATTAATTTTATTTATATGTGTAGGTACAGATAATTATGGCTACCATTTATATATTTACTAAAAAACAAAGTTTTGATTTATAAGGCCTCCATATTATCACCTCTCCTCAGGTTTTCAAAACAACATATGACTTTACTTAGCATCCGTAGAGACCACTGCACTCAAGAATAGGTGCATCGTAAAGTGCCGAAAGTTCTGCGCTGCGGAGTTTAGAACTTTTTAAAAGTTAAGTCTCTTACGAATACGTTGTCACTTTGTTTATTGTCGGTTCTTTCTATTTTGTTTCTTCTATATTGGATGATAAGAGAAAATTTTATTGATATGAACGTTTATAAAATTTTCTCTTTACATGTTAATGTTATTTCTCACAATAGTTTTTTTTGATAACGCCATAATATATGTCCATTAATTTTATTTGTCAAAATTAATGGTTCCAACTTAATTTTAAGTGTGTTCACGATCAAAATTACATAGATTATAATTCATGAACTCGTGATATTCATTTTTAAAAGCTCCTAAATGCCAAGCAATGTTTTGTCGTGGTTTTGTCATACTTATTTGTTTTGGGTCATGGGTGTTTGTGGTCTGTTATTGTAGAATCCCATTGCAAGGGTATGATGTTATGGGCAATGATGTCTTAAGATCGTGAGCACATTAATTCAGTAACCTTTTCATTATTTTCTTAAAGACTCCTACCAGACTCCTATCAGAAGCAGGATAATTAACTGACAGATAGCTTTTAGTGAAAAACATCTCCAGAAATAAAAAATAAATTAGAAAGCAAACCACTCGTGACATGCCGATGATTTGATCGACGTCGGCTCCACATCTTTTGATGGCTGGCTATCTCTTTTGCGTGGGTGGCTTTGTCAACGAAAATTTTTATAAAACCCTTTTAAAGTTCGTCTCCTCAATGGTCGGCCATTGATTGTGATGTCGAGACGCAGGTGTCCAGTCACTGGGACCCTCGTCAAACGACGATCGGTACGTCACATTGTGCGTTTACATTGTTAGAACTTTCATTATTTGCATGAAAATCTTTAGTCAGCTTCTATTGAATCGGTGTTAAATTGAACAATGAGCTAGTATAGGTACTATATAATTATGTATTTTTTACGTAAATATCAAACGAGCAGACTAGCCTTCACCGCCGACCACCGTCGCCTAAGGACATAAGTAACACAGAAAGCATCAACGATGAAGATGAAGATGAAAAAGTTTTTAGAAACTTCTTAACTTATCTTCGTTGTGGTTAGCCGCAACACGACAAGTCACTCTTTGATTCATGAAGCGTTCATAGCTAGCTTGCGTCGATCTTAAGTGACAGCTGAAGATGCGTTCGATAGTTAGATGGGTGACCGCTAGTGACAAATAAACTTGAGACTGAATCTTTGGACACGTAAAGCTGTTGGACCCGAATGTTATCGTAAAATAGGAGGCGTTAGGCCACCTTGGAGGTCTACGGCTTGCATAATAAAAACTTCCTATGATATTGGGTTGGCCACTAACCCCTTAACCAACCGACACTGGAGCAGCGTGGAGCATGCTCTAGGCCTCCTCAATTATGAGGAAAGACACGGGTCTTTCCTCATCATAGGCCATAAGCCATTAATATCTTAAAGCCAAAGTCACTCTTAATTTTTTGTGTCATATTTGTAACTGATATTTGACTATTTCCACTAACTAATAAGATCGCAAGCGTTCATTTGTGTTATTTGCAATGCATTGAATGATATACTTAGGAACGTCCGCGCACTTCACCGCATAAGATTTATGAGACCACAACATCGCCCGCAACATGCAGTTCAGCGAAGTTGCAACCATCCACTTGGAAGAGGATTTATTGGACTCGACGCTAAACAAGTTGAGAATTCAACATTCGCGGCGTTTGTTCATGAATTGTAGGAAACAAAGACAATCTAGCTTAAGTACTTGAAGTCGAGACTCGGTTTTGATCTGAAGATAAGTATATTGAGCTGTCTTTGATGTTGATTCGAGTATTTTACATGCAAAGTAATAGATATTATGTAAAACAGAAAATGTAATAGGTATAAGTAGTAACTTTTAAAATATTCTTGAGAATGTCCACTAATTCCAGTAGTTTTAACATTGGCAAACAGGTAATAAATTCATAAATTGTAGATAGCTACAATGCTTTAAAAAGGCATTACTTATAAGTGAAGGTAATAAAGTCTTGGTTTTTAAGATACATTTTTAAACTTAGTAAAAACTTATCTTAAAAAACAAGAGTGAGTTGTTTACAAAAATACTTCATAATAACAGCTACAAATATTTTGCTTAATATCTTTTGACTGTTAGCGTAATTTGTTAGTGTCAAAATATAATTATAATTCACGATTAGATTTATTATTAATACGTAACAGTTGAAAAGACACATATTGACGTGCATAAGTATGAACTCGTATATACACAAAATTCTTACGAGATTAACTTGTTTTGAATTAGTTACTAGTAATTACCTAAGTATTATTTTTTAATTTACTGGCAAACCTGGCAGGCGTTTTCAGCAACATATTTTATATTCTGAGTTAGTATGTAATAACAAACCTGTAGATGTATAATAGGTAGATAGATACCTATAAATTGGCAAAAATGTGAACTTAGAACGTCAGAGATTACGTAGTATAATACAATCACGTATTCCCTTCTATTATATATCGTTATACCAGTTATTGCATATTATAGAACACAATTTGCGGATTTGATACGGAGATTGCAATTCAGAATCCATCTGTTATGAGGCAGGATGTAGGTGATCTCACTTCCGTTAATCGGAAACGGACTAACGTCCAGTGGTCAACATAACGATGATCAAACTTGATCAAATAAATTAGTAATATTGTGCAATACATACAGTTTTTGTGCTTCACTGGCAGTTATACATATGTTTGACATTCGGACGTATTTTAAGAGAAAAAGTTTCTACTTAAGTAAAAAAAGCTGTGGTTTGACTGCGTTGGGGCCTGAGTCAAAATCTTGCACACACCACTAATTTTCAAAAATGATGTGCGCATTATAATTTAATTAACACTTGTTTCGGAGAAGGAATACATTGTGAGACAACTTGAATACCTAAGAGTTCTCCATAATGCTCTCCAAATTCTCCATAATGTTCTCTTTGTGTAATGAGCCATTAATATGTTGAAGCTAAGTCAAGATAAAATGTGAAGTTGACAGGTGGTAAAGCTTTGTATTAAAATGACGATGTGATAAATCAAAGTTCATGTTTAAATAGTTTGTAAGTTACTGCCTAACAGCTGATTAATAAGCTATAAGACTTGAAATGTTTTATACAAGACATAGGTTAGGAGCGATTCACAGAAAATCTATTAGGACATACTGCTTTTCACGCACTGAGTGGTAACATATACGTCAATGTTTTTACGTGTTATTTACTGTATCTTAAAAGCAAGTGTGTAAGCCGAGTGTTTTGCACATCTCACTCACAGTTGACTCTCGAATCTTAAGCGCACCTCAAAATTTTCAATCAATTATTTAACGAAAGGAAAACCGCTTAAAAGAAATCTGCAACAAACCAGTTCCCCATAAAGTTCTCAAAATGAATAAAGTCAATCCAAACTTGGCGTGAGAAAGGTCAGAACAGACAGTCATGTGACGAAAACTCTACCTGTGAGTCCCTTTAAACCCCTCGCGACATATTGCAAGAGATAGGAGCTGCTATTCAGATATCACACGGATGGGCACTTCGTCATGATGGTGAAAAACGAAGGCACTCTGTTATCGCATAACGTCACACGCAGCGTCACTCGGTACAGATAAATGGCCCATTCCGGCACTTGAGGCCCTCGGAGTATTATTTTGACGAGTGAAAAAACCCTTCGAGCATCTACCCTGCTTTTGACGTAATTGTACGCTGTTTCGTAAAATATTGGCGTATTTTGCTTTGCCTCTCTTGATGATAAATGGACAGGTGTTACACACTTGTGCGTGTTTGAAGTGTGGTGGTACAAAAACACATGTAAATGTTAGACCCATGTATTAATTTATGTTACAAAATCTGATATGACGACAATCCCAATTTTTTTTATGGAATTAAGGTAGCAAACGAGCATGCAGCACCACCTTTTGCGGCCGCCCATGACAACTGCGACCGACTTTGAACAAGACTCAAATGGGGACTGTGATAGTTAGTCCGGTTAGTTTGTAAGTATGAGAATATTGTAAGTAATGAGAGAGTATTGTAAGTTTGTAATTGTAAGTAATAGTCCAGTTAGTAAATGTTAGTTAGAGTCTCGTTATAATTCGGTCACAGATGAGTTGCTACCCTTGAGGACTGAGAAATTCGCCTCTAAAAAAGTGAAGCCGGCTTGCAAATTTTAACGGTTTTCGAAAAATCGACTTATCTCAGATGCCGTTTTCATATCAGTGACTTAAAATGTCATTGTATCAGTGACGATGTATTTTCTTAAGATGCAAACGATTGTTGAAATTGTAACATGATTTGATTTTAATAATTTGTATTTTATTTTGATTGAAAGTACCTTTTTCTACGTGTGCAATGAAAGAAATAAAAGGCTTTCATTTTATTTTTATTTTATTTATTTATAAGAAGCAATTTAATGTTTATTTAATGTCAATTGGTTCATAAAAAAGATAATAATATCAATGTAAAGAATACGTCTAAATAATTATGTTTTCGTGTGGAGATACTACGGCTATAAGCTAAGCGAAGCGAGACTAGTATAAAATGAGTTACTTCCATGTAATATTAAGAGACAGCGCATTTTAAAAAGTAATATACCAACATTATTATAACAATTTTATACCTAGACTTTATTAGTTTCATATATTAAACCCCCACATATACAACCTCCTCATACGGTTATAAGCACTTAAGTCTTCGTAATAAAGTCATATTTTCCACCGACAGACTTGGTTACTGCGACAAGGTTTTATTTAAACTACCCCTTGCAAAAGATACGACTTTGTCACAATACCGCCTGTTGCTTTTATTTTCATTAGCCAAGGTAATCTAATAAAGTGTTCTCTTTTCTCACAAAGAGTTTGTCGTTTCATTAAAAAAATCATATTTGCGTTGAAAAGCTTCATTTTCTATTTTATTTACGTGCCCTGTTATGGTAACATTGCACGGGTTTAAGTGAATTATTTTGAAGGTTCATTTATGCTTTGGTGGGCGTAACAAGAGTACATTTTGTTCTACAGGTGGGCTGAAAAATTCAAGATATCATTGCACTGTTCATCTCGATTTCCATCATCCGTCTCGCCTTTATTTTTTAATCACACATCGAAATAATATTATCTTCATACTTGCACTTGTAAGTTAATTTTTCACTTTATTTCTAAATATCTACCTATAACGTTAAGTATATCACTACATAGTATAAAACAAAGTCGCTTTCTCTGTCCCTATGTATGCTTAGATCTTTAAAACTACGTAACGGATTTTGATGCGGTTATTTTTATAGATATAATGTTTCAAGAGGAAAGTTTATATGTATAATATATTAAAGTTTTGAAAGTCGGAAAAAATCAGGTTTACCGAAGCGAAGCGAGGGCGGGTTTACTAGTTAATATATAAAGAGAAAACTTTGTATCCCTTTTGTGTGAGATAGGTTTAGTTAAAGTTTATGTATATACTTTGAGAAAAAGTGTGTACCTAATAATATAATATCTTACTCACCCTTTCGTTTTATCCATGACCTTTATAATATATGATGGATTATTATGATTATTCTCTGCTCAATAATAAACGAGCCTGAAGAAAGTAAACACGTCGAAGAGTTGCCGTATTTTAAGTTAAAAAACCTCGTAAAAGCCGGTCGAGAGGTCCTTAAAAGAAAATGGAAAAGTTGTGTAAGCGGCTTTTGGTCGAGAATAAACAAGAGTATATTCTTAACTTTATTATTATACAGGTACCATTGAACTTCTGAGCGGTTTGATACCGCAATTATTATAGTTCCAGGCATGTCGGCAGTAATATGAGTTTGTGGCAGCGCTAATAAGTGTATCTACTAGTAATTCGACCTCGGGAATTAATGTTTACGAACAACTCCCGTGTGTTTTCTCTCTCTCCCTCCCTTCACTGACTCCTCCAGAACGCATATTTTTAAACTGGTAGCAGTAAGGAAATATAATGGAAATTAAGAAATAGTTACCACCATCGGTAAACTTCGGAACCTACGCCTTAGTGTTAACTCCGCTTGTAATTGAAAAAATGTTTAGACGGAATTATTACTCCCAAATGAATTATGACTTAAAAATCAACAAAGTAAACTACGCATCTACGTTACTTTATAGATTACGTATTTACGGCGAAGCCAAAACGAGGGTTTTGATATCAGTCCCTATGTATTTTATGTATGTATGTTCATCTGTTCCCTCAGAACTTTTAAGCTACATATCATGTTTCAAAAAATGAGGAATCGATAAAATAATCTTACGAGTAATCAGATTACAGGCTAAGGGACATTAAAGTGAACGCGACGCCCTATAAGGACATAAGATCAAAAATAAAAAGTGAACTGCCAAGTATTAAATGAAAAGGCTTAATTAACATTTTTAAATTAAAATAAATACCCACTTTTGACAGCGCAATTTTAAGTGCTACCCTACTATTTTCAAAGTTATCCAGATATAAGTTTGCACGTTCAAGTGAAATTTTTATATGATTTTTATATCTTTAGTGACAAAATAAGCGATGGAAACGGCTTCACCGTGCGACGGCTGTAATGACTCGGGATAAATAATAGATTATCCCGCAGTTTCTTTTAAAGGCCACCCCTTTTAAAAGAACGATGAAAATTATTTATCGCTTCTAAAAGAAAAGTGGATCAAAATTAATTAGTCGTTCATCGTGACTGCTGAAAAAGTTCCGAAGAATATTGTTTAATTTTTAAGATTTATCGCTTTTCAAAGATAAGTCGAGAATTCATTCCGAAATTGTTTACTACGACTTGATAAAACTTTGTTAGATTATGGAAATTAAGTTTTTTATGTTTCATTAATATTTTCGGGTATTTTTCTTATAGATTATTTTCGAATCAATTATCAAATTTTTAGTTTTCAATACGTACTTTCGGAGCGCAATGGTTACCAAGCCGGACTGGCGTTGGAAGGTTCTGGGTTCGATTCCCAGCAATATGATTGATGTTGTTCCATAACAATGTCAAGAGATTTTTTGTAATAGCCCTTAGATGTCGGTAATCGCCTACCACTTCTTCTAGGTGGCAAGTCTACCCGTTTGCTTGCGACATAAAAATCCCAAATTTTTTATGTAAATAACCGACAAAACAGCTCCTCAAGTTCCAAACTTAAGCTCCCAGGTGGAACACGATAAGCTTTTACTTTTCACATCCTGATCTTCCGGCATAGGTTTGGGTTCAGTCCTAAGCCACTCCAATACGACTAGAAATGGTAGCTAACTCAAAAACGAATCTTTCAAACATTTGCTTTGTTACTAAAAACGAACAATATATACAATAATATTTTGTAAGGAAAAAATGCATTACGTAAATATTTGCCTTCATTATTCCTCGCTCAGGCCCGTCACTAGAATACGCCAGCTATAAAAACGCACGCCTAAACTTAGTTCAGTCAATCGAGAATTTTAAAACTTTTTATCTATCCCAAACTATGCTGGTGGGGCGTCACCTTCTATATAAAGTTTTATGGCGCGGAAGAAAGGGGTTCACTATCACGAAAATACAGCCCAAGTTCTGCATTAAGTTTTCCCTTATTTATACTTTATTTCACCCGGATTCCTTTGAACCGTGTTTAATCTTCCGTGCGTAAAGTTATCGGGTTATCGACTATGGTCTGATATTATTGCTTTACTATCCAGGATTAAACACCATTTTACTTTGTGTAAAATTTCATTGCAAACTTTATGTTCATTTTTACTAGTAGGTAACACTGTTTAACATGTCAAATTCTTATCATTACAAGTTAATCATTTTGAGATTTGAGGCCACAATTTTAACATTTATTACAAACTAAATTCAAAAACATCCGTCATCGTCATCATCATAATCGTCATCAACTTAATCCGTCATGTTACATAACATAACGGAACTGCCTGTGTAGGTTTCAAACCCGGCTAGGTACACTATGAGTTATCAATGCAATCATGGTCTACTGAAATTATTTGACAAATGTAACAAGACAAGACAAGTCCTCTGCCGAGCTACGTACAATTTTTGTTTCCCCAGAAACTGTGTATGACACGAAATAACAGTTCTCCCTTCAAGGCACGTCCCCTGCATCAGTTATTGCTCGCCGATTTCGTCGAACAAACACGGCGACCAACCTCGCTAGCGTTTCGAATCTATTTCACAACACGACTAGTTATTCTAAAACAGTTTTTAATGTTTCTAGAAGGCGGAGAACTATTTCAAGCGGTGGAACAATTTGAGCGTCGTCTAAGGTACGATGCTACGTGCCCCACTTAGTGTGAAGGTATTGTAAAACTGCTGTTTTAACCGTTTTTGGGTCTTGATTCAAATTCAAACACAAATCATTTATTTAATGTAACCGCTTCCACCGCTTCTGAAACATATCAGATATAAAAAGGAGAAGAGTCTATCGTTAATTAAAATGTTTTTAGTAACCTTGTGATAGCATTTAGTGTTTGTTTTATTTCAAACGGTTTACAAATAAAAAGAATAGCTACCTGTGTTAATTTAAAGAATCCCGTCTAAACACATTTTCTAGTGTAAGGCATTACACTTCCCGAAGTGAAGTGAAGCGTATTAGGTCGTCAGTAATAAAATCCAATGTTAATCAAGGAAAAGTCGTAGTGAAAGACATTCGTGGCATGCCCTGATCATGTCACGTTCGGTACAAATGATTAATATCGGGGACTAAATTAAACGGCAGCAAGACGTGACAATTTTTGACACAATCGGTAGGTATTCTAAGTGTTACATATAGATGTAACAGAATTACATATAGATGTGACACTTAGAATTTAACTTTTATTACCTATATGTATAGACATTTTTAAGAATCACGCCTAATAAATAATTTCCGAATGTGCGTACTGAGACTACTGAGGGACATGTTTCCCGAAGCGAAGTAAGGGCGGGTTTACTAGTAAGAAAATACACTAGTAAGAAAATACAAAGTATTCGTACAAATTTTATTACAAAGTATAAACTCTTTAACACGTGTGGAATATGATTTATAGGCTTTAACTACATATACTTATCACCATTGCCCTTGACTTTGTCCTTTGACCATTGTTCTTTGATGCAGCATACAAAGTTCGCTGCAAAAACATCGTTTTTAATGTTATGTAAAGTGACTCACTCAAGCATGATGAATTTAATTTTAAACAACTTTAATAAATAAATGTCTTAAGCACCTTGCAAAGAACGACAGTGCAAACAGAATATAAAAAGAGCGGAAATTTCCCCGGTGTAAAATTGTCACCGCTATTAATTATTTAAATACGTAAATAATAAATAAAGGCTTAGTTATATATTCATACCCCCACCAGTGAATTTCCTGTGTCACGGCATTGGCAACACAAACATTACTAACACCCATGACCTGAGAACAAACGTTAACTTTCACATAAATGTCTGCCCCGGCTGGTAATCAAACCCGGGACCCTTTGCTTCACAAGCAAAGTCACAACCAAAGGCTACGGTGTCGTCGATTACGTCACAGTATAGATTAGTATTTTGTCGAGTTACTCAAGCAATAAATATTTAAAATTGGAACTTTCCAAATCAGCATGTACATAACATGACGTTCACGCCCTCGTACCTGACCCGTTCCAACCCAGCAATCCCAAGTGAATATTTGAAAATAATCGCAAAATCTCATATGTATCCATTTAGCGCTAAGCCCCACGTCCTCTGAACATGTCACGATCTGTACGAATGATTTATCGTGAATGAGGGAAAGTGGCCTCGGATAAAACGTGACAAATCAGCGTTCGAACCCCTAAATGTGAATCTTGTGCGCATCGAACGTGAATCTGCCCAAGCCTTACTGTTCAGCGGAAAGTCTACTACAGAAATTACTTTTTAATTTCAAATTCAAAATCATTCTACGCCTTTTTCCTCGTACTATATAAAACGTTAGTTCCGAATTTAAATCTAGTATAATAATGGGGTTGAGAATGTTCATGATAATCATATTATCTTATAAATCTTATATATAAATTGATGATCATATTATCGGACAAAAATATGACACAAATTCTTATGCATGTTATAGGTTGACCGTCAGGGTCTAAAATCATTATGAAACACAAATATTTAATTGTTTTGGCCTTTTTAATTAGAGTAAATGAAATGGAAAAACAAGTTTCAAACAGCATTATTTTAGAAATCAATGACTTAACCAGTCAAAGGCTGCTAAATGTGATTTGTAGTTATAGCCTTTGACGTCATCTAACCAATCCTAAACTTAAAGGTGTAAGATTTTGTAAGCAATGACGTAATTCAAACACGCTACATTGGATTGGGATGACGTGAGTGTCAAATGGGTGACTTCTTTCACTCAATTCATTATACTAAATCAATAGGGTATTTGACTACAATGAAAATATAGATCAAACTGTTGTTAGCTTAAAAGTATATAATTTTTTAAACCAATTAAGCCTACACATTATTTTAAAATTATTTGGATTTTTATTAAAAATCGATAATAAAATAATGAATTTTTCGTGTTTGATCACGTGATCGAAAACACGCGGTTTGGCTGAATGACGTCACTTGCTAGTACTGCTTACTATACGCAATGACAGCATTGACAGCTTAGTATGGTTATTTGACCAGGTGACGTCATAACCTATTAAATATGGCGTATTAGCGTTTTCGCGGCTTTTTTGTTCATTTAAACTTTGAAGGTGATTTTCATAGAAAATAGAGATATTTACAAAGAATTAACCAAACTGCATAATGTATTATGTTATATTGAACAATTTGAGATATTTTTCTAAAATCTGTCAAATACCCTATTAATCATTATTCTGTTCTACTAGGTACATTGCTTTTCTATTCTTTGTTTATAGTCGTATTTTGAAAATAATACAGTAATAGCGGGAGGTCGCAATTTTAAAAGATTTTAATTATGTAACGATGTTTATTCTGCTTGTTGTTGTTGCTGATGCAGCTGTTGAGCTGACATTAAGGTTATTTGTATGGGGACCAATTTGGGACCTAATTATTTTACCTAATTTGTTATAGCGGCCACAGTAACATGTATTTGGAGAAATTTCAGGTGTCTACCTTTTTCCGTTCAAGAGATAGAGCCCCGTGGCTGACTGACATCAGAAGCATATTAATAAGGTTCCGGTTTTTACCGTTTTGGTACTGAACCCTGAAAACCAATTTCAAATAAATGCTACACACTCATAACGCTACACACTCAAAACGCTACACACTCATAACGCTACACACTCATAGGCCCACACTAGGATTCCCAGTGTCGTGGGTGCCATGGACAACACCCAAGACAAAAACACACACACCCAGACCAAGAACGGAAATTTAAATTCATCATTCAGATTTCCGCCTCGCTGGGAATCGAACCCAGGACCCTCGGAACGGCGATCCGGCGTATTAACCATTGCGCCATCCGGGTCGTCTTAATTTCATACTTTAAATCTCTTCGTGGATGTCGTTTTAAACGGAGAACGTAAGAAATTACCGTTAATTCCTCTGATACACACTCGTCTAAGTATCTAAACCTATCTTATGGCATCAATAAGGAGAAAGTATAGAGTGGTCATTTTGTCAGAGAAAGGAGGTCTTTGCGTATAACGTGAAAACGCATGCCACGTTTAAAGATTTATCATTGCCAACATCTCTAATCGGTTGGTTTTCTCTGTTTAGGTTTATGTAGTAGAAATATCGCTTCGCTTCGGTAAATTTATTTCTTACTGTAGGACCTCCGTCAATAATGAACACACTGGCTCGCTCACACACGCACATACAACAATGACACGACCACTCTCGCCCACGGCTCTGGTGTTACCGCCATGACAGTCTGTGTGACGTGCGCCCGAGACAGAGCATATCTATGTATATATAGATACCCAAACACTACACTTACTATAACAAATTCCAGACTTTTATTATTTATAAATAAATGAAAACAACGCTACACACTCATTAGCCCCACACTAGGATTCCCCGTGTCGTATCACGGATAGGTAGTCGTTTAAAACAATTTCGGCCCCATAATAGATTTACCTACGTTTGCTTCGGTATTTAATGTTATGTCATATTGTGGTCGCATTATATTATTTATGTCAATGTCGCTTGTTCTACATTTCGTCCATTGTTAAGTATGAACGTCGCTTTATCAACAAGTACTTTATTTTTATTTTTGTTGTTGCGATCTATAATGATCTGGAAAGTTCTAAACGATAAAAAGTTAAGATACTTCCATTTGGTACTGTTAATATAATTTCTGTCAATTAAAGATTCATAACTTTTTCAAAATAAGTAAATAGCAGTGATAGCCAAGTGGTTTGAACGATGAACTCCCGAATAGGGGGACCTGGTTTCGAATTCGGACGCACCTTCAATTTTCGAAAATGATGTGCAAAAATATTGTCAGGAAACCTGCATACCTGAGAGTTCTCCTGAATGTTCTTGAAGATGTGAAGTCCGCCAATCCGCACTTGGCCAGCGTGGTGGACTATATAGCATGTACCATTCCCATTGTGAGAGGAGACCAGTGTCCAGCATTGGGTCAGTTAAGGGATGCGATGCTGATTTACCTTTTCAAACTAATATGAAATTTCTGTTGTAAGTGTCTTCGTTATACATTGTAATCTATTATGCAAATTAATATATTTGAAAAGTTTAATCCTTATAAATATTTACAGGGGATAATGATGTTCATCCAAGTCTGTTAGAGATTATAAAATCCACGGAGTTCAGATCTACGAGGCTACACGGTTGCCAATTTTTGAGTTCTTCTAAAACCTCTTCACAGTTCAATTACAGCCTGTCTAGAAATTGATTATCTTATAAAATGTCAAAAGATATAATAAAGATAATTTTAATGGTCTTAGTATAGATTCCATTGTATCCGGCGACCTTAACAATTTGACACACTTCACGAATCGGTGTGAATTAACCGTCAACTTTTTTTCAAACAAAACTTTAAAAAGAAACCAGCTGCTTGAATAAACGCAAAATATTAAATACCTGTAAATAGTATTAATCGTGATCAACTGGTTATAATAAATATTCTCATTACTATAAAATTATTCCTGTCATAGTTGGCATGACGATACGGCGTAATTTATTCAGGCGGATCAATCTAAGACAGATATTCAGGATAAAGATTTCCATAAACAAAACGCTTTACCTTTTCAATAATGTAATGATAGAATAGTTTAATTGGTCACCATTTATTAGCTTGTCACAGCGTTCTTGTTTCTTGAACCAAGCTTCAAAACTTAGCAAGATTACACTACACGCCGTACGCCAATCATTTCGTAAACTATTCAAAACAAAAAAGAGTGTAGGTACTGTAGTTCGCTTTGTTTCCCCCGTCTACTTATTAAAACGCTTACCGTTACTGACTGACAGATAGTGCCAGCTTGAACCAATGGACTTTGCAGACCTTGAAGTATGAAACTTTGCACAGAGCTTCCTTGTTTCAAGATTTATGATGGATTTTTCAAAATTCATTACTTAAAGGGTGGTCGGTGCTTAAAGGGCTGTTGGAAAGGTATAAGGAATCTGTTAACTTTATGTTGTCTGTTGCCATTTACTTAGTTTATATTTTCTTCCATCCTGTTCACTTCTCAAATATAACTTCGTACTGTACGCACATAGTCTTTCGATTCAAAATGCATTTTAAGGATCTTTTTCAAGGGATAAAACAGAAAATGAAAGTTTCCAAGAATATAAAACGAACTTGATGGCATCAGTTAGAAATAATATAAAACTAATAGAAACAAAGTTACCACGCCAAGTAATAAAGATTTCAGATTTATAAATATTGAATGAATTTGACACGCTTTTAAAGGTAGTTTGTGAATGAGCTGTCAGACGCTGAAAAGAGTTCACGATTTGATGGGCTTTTTTGCAATGGTTTAAATAAAAAATATTTGAATGAAACCCATAGTAATAAGAACGTTTTTTGCTTGTTTGTAACTTCCAATTAAACCAATATCGAAGTGGAAACTTTTGTTTACATAATAACTAACAAATATTTGGAATGATGTTTTCCGATTTTTTTTCAACCTTAGTTAAGTGATATCTGTCATATATAGTGAAGTAACTGTAACAGAGCCTAAATAGGTTTCCATTTTTGAGATCTTACCCATTACCGAAGTTGTCCTTGCAGGATCATGGATAAAACAAAGGTCACTATAATCCAAATGATAATCCAAACGTGCATGATGATTAATGATTACGTTGTTCATGAACCAATACGTTCAATAACCAAAATAAATCATAATCAAGAAATATTTTTTTCGAATATGTTAATACAAACTACTGGATAAGTAATTAAAAAAATTGCTTTTTATTTATTTGCACCGCATTAGTGACAGCCAGTGCTATGGACAGGTGTAGTCACCGATGACTTCTTGTCAGCAGGTTTGATTAAAAAATCGGAAGTGAATTTTCTAGAAATGTGTAATTAAAATATGTTCCAAATATCCACACCTTTAATTAATTCTTGCATATCACACCTTTGTGCACCAACAGCAAAAGAACATTTCAAAAAGTTAATTGAAATAGCACGTTCATTAAATGCCTTTCTGAATAACAATGCGACTTCAATTTCGTATTGCGTTTTTCTATCGTATCAACAATTAGTATTGTATATCATTAAATTGATTAGTAAACGAGATGAAATGGAAAAATTGGTAATACCCGAAACGGTCCAGTGGTCTACGATCATGTCCCTGAAACATTGCGCGCAACATTACCAAACTCTTTCCTAACCTAAAACAGATCGACTATAAAAGACTTGGCGGCAAATGACAGAGTATCGATACAACGTTTGAACATGAAGTTGCTTGTGGCAATCGGCCTGCTGTGCCTTGCGGCGGCTGTCAGCTGTCGAGGCTTGGCTGAAGATGAAAGGGATCTAGTGGCAGCGGCCAGTGGGCATCATCATGAAGAAGGCGGCGGCAAGGAACATCACGGGCATCATCATCATGAACATGGAGAGAAGGGCCACAAAGGACATAAGGATCATCATCATCACCACAAAGGCGAACATGGTCACCATGGCAAGCATCATCATGAAGGACATCATCATGAGCACGGTGGTCATCATAAAAAGCATTGGGATGAACATGATCATCACGGACATCACCACGAACATGGTCATCATCACAAGGGAGGGAAGCACGGCCACCATAAGCACCACGATAAGGGAGAGAAGACCGATGGCTACCACAAGAAATACCACAAAGATGACTATCACAAGGACCATCACTTCTACGACGATCATCATGTTGAAGGGAAACACCACAAGCACGGACATCATCACGGTCATCACGAGAAGCACGACGGAGGGCACAAGAAGGGAGGCCATCATGAGGAAGGCCATCATGAACATCATCACGGCAAGCATAAGCATCATGATAATCATAAATATGATGAACATCATAAGGGTCACAAGGGTCATCATGGTCATGAGGAACATCATCATCATCATCACGACCATGGCAAGAAGGGCGGTCACCACGATCACAAAGATTGGGGCTTCCATCACAAACACTGATCTCAACCGAAGCTGCGATAAGGCCAGCTCGAGAGGATAAAATTGAAAAATCATCATAATTTAAATTTCATTCATTCATTTCATTCAGATTTAAAAATCAGGAAGATCAATCCCTGCTTCTCCTCTATTTATAGATCTGTTGTGCTTTATTTATTGTATTTTATAATTTTTGTTGATAATTTCTTGTTGTGTGTATACGTTTGGCCATTTGTTAGTGTTTTACGGGTTGTTATGTTTTCATTTAAGTGAATTAATATAATAAATAATGATAATTTATGAATGGCGTATTGATTTTTTAAATTATCCTATACAGATAATGCAACTTTAACTGTTTTACCTGGAAAATATTTGAGAAAATCCTTTTATTGGGAGGTTTTCAATCTGTTTTCCTGTCCGTTTGTTCCTTTTTATCTCAGTAATGGCTTAACTCATTAACCTTAAAATGTTTATTAACAAATAATCACCAAAAATTCTCAATTCATTGCTTATGGAAAACATTATATTAATATCGAAATTAAAATTGTTACGTTAGTCTAAACAATGCTTAAACGTTATTGATTTTTTAATTAACTCATTAAATATTATTTTTATTTGGCTTAACATAATTCAGTGACCGCGCCGGTCTAACCGGATTACGAGTGTTTAAACAAAATTTAATGTAAGCCGATAAATCTACCGCTAAAACGTCAGGCGTTAGCTTACGAGTTGATCCAATCGGACAGCGAGTGCCCGTGGCTTATGTCTTCAAACAATAAAAGGGTTTAGTTAATTTGTTAGATATTGGAGCATTACACTTGGATTATTCACTTCAGGAGCCCAAGCAATTATATTATATACTATGTTATTGGGCCGAAGTCTACTAAATTAAAAATGCTTTAGTTACGTCGTGTCGGAATAGTTTGACACGTTTTTGCGGACACAGACTATTTGCTTAGGCTTGTATTTCGCCATTTATAATATTACAAATTATATTCATATTATGTAAGTTCAAATAAACCCACGCTGCTTGGGTAATGACTTCGCGGCTCTATAACGGTTTTAATTTTGTGACTTAAATTTCATTTCATTAGGATAATAAATTTCGTTCATTAAGATATAATAAAGCATTTCATAAAGAAATTCCTAACGTACTAACTGGCAAATTCCTATTATTATTCCTTTATTAGAGAGAGTTGGACACCCGGTTGAAAATTCCCTTTCACTATAATATGTATTTATTTGCATTTAATATAATAATATGATATCCAATGGTTTGAAAGTTGGATTTCGAGCCTATTTTAAATTTTCAAAATGTATGTACATATAAGAAATTAATTATTATCACTCCCTTTAGTGAAGGCAAACATCGCGACTAAATCTGCACACCTGAGAGTTCTCAAAGGCGTATAAGATCTAGTAATCCAAATTTGGCCAGCGTCATAGTATACCATCGCCTGTACTCCTGACATGGTGAGATGACATGGTGACATGGTGACTCGGACCAGCAGCGGGACAGTTATGGGTTGCGAATGTTTTAATGACGATGATGACACATACATTAGTTTTACACAAAATAATTACACAAAATAATTACAAGACACATCAAAACCCGCTCGTAACTATTGTAACTTGCAATACAAATTAAGAAAGTACAATTGCAAGAAAACGGCTCTGTAGAGAAGTTCTGGTAGACTTACCAAGAACTATGTATTCAAAGTTGCGAGCGGAGCTATACCACTTTATGATCGCACGGCACAGAGAGCAGTTCACAAGTTTGCCCATCCGGCTCACATAGTCGCGCCAAGTTATAAGCACCCTGAAATGCTTACCAAGTTTTGCTTCATTTAGTTGCAATCATTTCTATTAGTTCAAGAAGTTATCTATTACTTTATTACATTTAACTTCGATCATTTATTTATTTAGTTTACGGCATCAAACCAAATCAAGCAATATGGTGGGTACAGGCCAAAGTTCTCCACGCTGGCCACGTGCGGATTGTAGACTTTACATAACTTTGAAAACACCATGGAAAACTTTCAGATGTTCAGGTTTCCTCGAGATGTTTTATTTCACCGTAGCAAATGTTTATTTAAACTAAATTAAAATAATGATCATAACGTACGTACGTACTAAAAATAATATAATTAAATTATTTAATTATTAATAATCAATGAAGAAAACATCTTAAGATAATCTACATAAAAGTTTAATAGTATACTTCGTAAGCGTGAAGGTAGTTTCAATTTATTCAGATTTAGTGAGTGTGGTGGACCATGTCCTTACCGCATCATTTTGACAGGAAATCCCAGTAGTTATAGGTTCTGATGATGACAACAATAAAACCTAAGTGTGCCGTTTCCCCTAATATCCTAATCCGGAACGGTTTTACGATTGCTCAGTCCATAGAGCACAAACTTGAAAAGGTCTGACTTCGCATTTTGATCAAAGTTATTAACTTAAAACTTGCCTTCTACTTTTGGACAGAAACCTTCACACTTGTATTTTTTTACTTCTCGCTAAGGAAATTGAAAATTTTCAAAAATAGGCAAGTTGTTTCTCCCCGATTTTCGATTATCGAGTTTTCATCAGATCTCCACGTTTTGAGGTCCTATGAAGCTATTCCAACTATTCCCGTAATATCGTCTGTATGTGTGTGTGTGTGTGTGCGATTGTTGGCTTTTAAAAATAAGATCATATTTCCCATTTGGGCAACATAAATAGTTTTGCAGACTTTATACACTCTTGAAAATATTATGTAGAGGATAAGATGAGATTCTAAATACAATGTCACTTACAAGAAAATCAAAAATATAAAGCCCAAAAAACCTCCTTTGTCAAAAGTTTCATCAAATCACTGGGCTATATAGAGATCACAAAATTCTGGGCTATCCTGAAATATTGTTCACAAGCGTAACAGCATGTCTACAATCTTAAAAATGAAATAAAGTCTAACACCATACAGAACTGGATGCGTAACATGTTCATATAGGTATTATTAGTAGATAGAATAGTAAAATTGCTCAACCAACAGACATAGAGCCTCTTCTAAACACAAAGTTTAGTACTCCAGAGGGGACGCTGATACTGGATACAGTTTTACAACTAAACCGATTTGTACCGCAATCCCTAAGCTATGGTTAGAGCTTAGTCGTATCGTGTTATTCGTTATTCAAAGTATGTATCTTAGGTGGAAAAGGATGCTTGGTTTAAATATTTGAGCACGATTTGAATATTTTTATCTTAACCTGGCTGGCATCGAATTTACTTTTTTATTAAAAGCAATTTATTATTTTACAAACACGCACATCGCACACGTCGCACAATCGAATACGTTGGTAAGCGCAAAGTATGTAAACAACCAACTAATTTTCAATCACCGTCTAGTATTCAATTGGACTAAATATTCGACGACCCGGAAGGCGCAATGGTTAACACGCCAGATCGCCGTTCCGAGGGTCCTGGGTTCGATTCCCAGCGAGGCGGAAATTTGAATGATGAATTTAAGTTTCCGTTCTTGGTCTGGGTGTGTGTGTTCTTGTCTTGTGTGTTGTCCATGGCACCCACGACACAGGGAATCCTAGTGTGGTGATATGAGTGTGTAGCGTTATTTATTTACTAGTCCCCATTTGAGTCTTGTTCTAGGTCGGTCACATTTGTCATGTTCGGCAGCGGAAGGGTGAAGCTGCCCGTTCGTTTGCTATCTTAATTCAATAAAAAAAAATTGGTTGTCTGTAAAGTCGGTTTACTGACGATAGTTGAACGTGACAACGTCTTAAGAAAATAATTTCCTTTGAATGAGTAGGCAAGCACAATAAAAGAACACTTTTTCAATACAAGTTAAGTCATTTATTAAAAATGAATGCTGGATGCTTATACATCCTACATCGTGATTCAGAATTATAGCGCCCCACTACTCAACGCCATCTAGTGTACTGCGAGTGAACTACCAGCTCAGCCAGCCTTCCTCCATCGATAAATGGACCCAATCGAACTTAATGAATAATTGTTCACTGCACAATACATAGATGGCGCTGGTATAATAATTCACCAACGGTAACGACGGTAACGCATGAGTCATGTTTTTTCATGCGTGCCACCGAATTATAAGACGTTGTCACGTCAAAAATGGAAATGCTAAGCTTTGTTCACACGGATTTTGTGGTCCAAATGTGTAACGTAACTGCGATTGCGATGATACCGGCGACGAGCTACATCGACAATGCTGCGATGAAGATTTTTGAGGTTCTGTGAAAAGATTACACAGGTCTGCATGTAAAAAACTGCATAGGTTTTTTATACATTTTCTTATAGAATTTGTTGTCCTAAAACCGTAAAAAATTATTAAAAAATTCCACCACATCAATTTTTTTAACAATATTAATTTTTATATTTTATTTTGTGTGAAATACTTATTTATTTAAATTTTGTATTTTATTTTTTAAGCTTCAAAAATTAAAATTAAAGTCATATTATCATAATACCACTACAATTGAACTTGTTTCAAAAACATTTTATCATCTGGTAACTCATTTTACTGTTACAAACATCGAGGGAGAGAATTTACTCAGTATTTCAGTAAAGAGGGAACTCTGATTTATTGTAATGATGTTCGTGGTCTCATGAAATGCTATGAAATAGAATATGATTCATCAGAACGGCGCTTATTAATTAATTCATCCAAAACTAGCCCCAAAGGCGTCTTGCTGCATAATGGAAAAGTATTTTCATCCCTAGAATGGGACACTCAGTTCATATGAAAGAAAATTACAATGACTTAACTACAATTCTTTAGAAAATCAAATATCATGAACATCAATGGTTGGTTTGTGAAGATTTTAAAATACTAACCTAATGTTGTTGGGACAACAGTCAGGTTATGCAAAATTCCCTTATTTCCTATGTTTGTGGAATAGTAGAGCTAGCGAGCCACACTGGACAAAAAATTCACTTCTTAAAAAGTTAAAGCTTAAAAGTTCACTTCTTACACTCCCATATTGAACATTTTCCTGAAAATTTGGGTGCCTACAGTGATTAACAAGGTAAAAGATTTCACCAGGATGTAAGTGATATCGAGAGACCGCCAAGGAAGATGGGGTGTCAATATGTTAGCGGACTACTGTTGAATGCTTAAGCGAGAAACCAAAGAAGGAAATAAAAAGCGAATTCGAAGAAGCATCAAAGAAAAGAAGAAAAGGTTTCACGACGAAAAAGAGTAAAAAAAGTTGTGTATAAATTTAAATAAGAAAAATAATGATTGATAGGTGTTGATAAATATTATGTTTGTTGTCACAAATAGTTGCTTTTTTCTCATTATTGTGTTCTGATTTTGCAAAAAAACTATACGTGATGGAGAGTAATAGAAGTTATTTTTGAAATCAGCGTACTTTAAAACATATAATTCAGCAAAAATATCTCATGCAGCTGAAAAAAAGTTTTTTTTTGCAGACCTGTGTTATTAATTATTCTTTTGATATAATTTGTGTAACTACTGCAAGAAATAAATATCTTCCTACTGTATAGATTGACAAAAGCGATAAAATGAGGTGATCAAGAATTTTTTACTAGAAATTTATAATGCCTGAAA
Source organism: Ochlodes sylvanus (assembly GCA_905404295.2). Lineage (NCBI taxonomy): Eukaryota > Metazoa > Arthropoda > Insecta > Lepidoptera > Hesperiidae > Ochlodes > Ochlodes sylvanus. Next base: position 10,897,333 of record FR990132.1, on the reverse strand, counting down.
TAGTTTAGTAGCAATACTACGGTTGCGTGTACTTGTAGGCAAAGGTTTAGCAACGCAATGTGAGGGCGGATTACTAGCTACGATATAAGAGTCATACATGAACGCTCGGGAACATCCCGTATAATCCCCATATAGGATAAAGTTTTAAACTAAACCGATTAGTATCCGCCGGCGTCTCGAACGATAAGTGTGTAATGTCATTCGATATTCGCTTTATGAACTTTGAGTTTAGCAGAAACTGCACATTTTGAGAATTACGTAGAAATCATATTCTTATTGGCAATGACTTCAATACATTAAAGGCTCACCACAACGCTCGGCTCTCTTCACATAACTGAGGTGGCATCGTCCACCACGCTGCTCCATTGCGGATTGGAAGAGGGGTTTGCGGACAACACAATTTGACGGAGGTTATTTTGCAACTCGAAGGCCCCAGACGTGGCTTAACGACTGCTGCCTAATGATAACAACTGGGACCGTCGGCTTTACGTGCCCTCCGAAGCACGGAAGCGCTCAAGAATTAATGTTTGTCGACATATCGAAAAAAGAAATTTTACCTGATTGCTTACTTTATTATTGGTTTTATGAGTAAATATTATTTGGAACCATTTACCAACAGGGGACTCATCTCCTCTATGTCGGTAATTTACACAAAACAAATATTCCCAAAAGTTAAAATTTCCATTCCCAAGAAAAAGTGGTTCTTCCTCCACTAGTTGACCCATTTATTTCAAATAAGCAGCTTAATTTCCACGATTCTCTGCAAAACAGGATTACGATAACATAAAGAGAGAAGAAAGAAGTCAATGCGAACAACGAAAATGCATTTCTTTTAAAACGTAGTGAACTCGCAGTAAAAACCTCGTTAACTACAGCACCTTGCTAAGCACCAAACGCGGGGTTATTACGTTAAAATACCGCAGTTCCTGGAGCTTAAGTAGGAGCAAAAACAGCAATTCGAACAGCACTTTGAGCTTAACAGAAGAAAACGCTTCTAACGCGTCTCTTCCACTTGCATTAATTGGTTTTATGTTACTGGTCACCCTCTCGAGTCGTTTTGCTTTGGAAAACGGTAGGTATAGTGGAGTGGAGCAATAATATTGTGTTTAATACCAATTACACTGATTGTTTTGATTAATTTCACAATAATTTTTACGCATTCTCATTAAAGATCACATAATTAGGCTGACTAAACGTTACCATAGTACAAACAGAACTGTTTGTACTATGACGTTGCCCTCTATCAGTTTTCAACAAGTGACGACATCGCACACACGTTACACAGTGACGTCACGACAACCCTGAATCACGCTATTGGAGTTTTCTATACCGCTCGAATATATACAAATTCCGAACGTGAACACTGAACAGTCGGAATTCACCCGATCCCCAGACATGACACCTCGCCTAGCGATACATTTCTCTTTGCTAACCACAGTTTGCTTATGCTGACTGAAAATTTTCTTCTCTAAGGTCTCATTTTCATGTCAAACACAGTTTCAATTCACAGTTCTCAACATAGCTATCGTTGTGTTCGCATCCTTATATCGGAAAAAGTTAGAGCACAACAAATTTAGCTAAGCACATTGTCATTAACTAGGAAACAGAAACAGCAATAGGAACAAATATCGGTCGCAGTTCCGCCACTTAGCTTTTATTGCTCCCAAAGAACGTACATTGACTGGATGTTGTAGCTGTAACAGATTTGTTAACACTTTTGTTAGCTACTTCTAGTTAGGATTTCAGATTAGCTACCAATTTCTGACTATGCACCAACATAATTTTAATGTAGATTTTTGTTACTTAGGCCATAGTGTACCACGCTATCCAAGTGCGGATTGGCGGACTTTACACACATTTGAGAACTGTCAGATGTGCAGGTTTCCCCATAATATATTATTTCACCGAAGCAAGTGATACTTTAATGATGTAGATAATTTTTAAAAATTAGAGGTGCGTGTATTTGAACCCTGGAGAAACTGAATACGGGGGGTATTCAGTATTCAGTTTATTTGGGAGTTCAATGTTTAAACCACTTGGCTATCGTTGCTTACCACTAATACCATAGTTATAAGCAAATCTTACGGCTTTAAATCACATGCTTTCGCAAATAAACATATCTCTTGTACCCTTTATAAGGTAAAATAAAGCAGGACGTATTGGCATATATAAAAATATAACTTGCCGATGAAACTTTGACAAACTTAACATGAAATGATAAGACGGATTACCATTAAAATGGCGTCCTTGGCGATGTTATCGAAAACCGTTTGACGTAAATAATAATTTATCGACGTTTCAATAGCCCCCCCTCCCTTTTCAAACATCGATGTACCTAAGAAATTGAGTAGTTCCGCAGAAATATAGATTTACTAACTGACCCCGCGAACGTTGTTCCGCCATATAGATTAGGTACTTGTAGTAAATAAATACAAAAAGCGCGGTTTAAATTTGAGGTCTGGGTTGGGATGTAAAAATTTGGGATCATATTTATGCCACACCATAAAAATTAACCAAAAAAAAATTTGTCCAAAAATATTTACTTACATTTCAGAATGATTTTTACGAATACTTAGTCGGGTTTTAAATGTTAAGTTTACATACTTATTATTCGTAGAACAGAGGACAAGCTTTTCAGAGCTAAAAGCTCCTTCCGGGCATATAAGTCTTATTGGAGGGCAGCTGTCTAAGTTTACTGCAAACTTCGGGATTCTAAGTGATAGATTGCTGATATATGTTTAAGGAAAAACTTTGCGTGTGCGTGTTGGGCCACGCTTTGTAGATTTCCGCAAGTGTAAGTTGGTCGCGCGGTATAGAGTTCCGTACCTAATTGTTAGTTAGTTTACTTTGTTACCTTGTTACGCTGACGTAGCTGTTATAGTTTTTATTTTTCAACTTAAACCAATTTATTATCTTACGATTTCACGCTGAAATAATAAGTTGATAAACATATATAATTAGTATGGTTTTTAATGGAATTCAGGTAGCCATAAATAATAACTTCTACTGATTGACATTTAGTGCGAATGTATGTAGGATATGTATTATACCTTCCTATTAATCGATCATTCTCCCAAATATCCCAATATATATTCTAAAACATTGCACGATTTGCAATTGGACTAAAGTAACCAACAAGACGGATAATTAAAATGTCTTCACTTTATTTCTAAACCAAAAAAAGACAATGAATCAGTACCTAATATTCATTGCAGTTTTCATTAATCATTAACGCCAATTCAATAGCAGGTGCCGTTTGTAACAACAATGTACCGTAAAATGACCGTTGATTTCGTAAGTTACGTTCGCAGTAACTATGCCGTGTCATTGACTCAACCTTGATTTTGAAATGGTACTGTTGGTACCATTTTTATTTGGTTAAGAAGTTAGTTGTTTGTTGGTACTCGTTGACGAAGTACGACGCGCTTCGGTTCGTCATTTATTATGCGATGCAAAAGATCGGAATAAATTGCCAACGTTGGTGTTGGTGTATTCAGATCAAGAGTGAATAGGCTTTTACTAAGAAGTGCGCTCTACCACCCAAGACTACATCACCACTTACCATCAAGTGTTAGCTAATAATTTATAAAAAAGCGTGTAAATAAAACCTGCATAATGTTATATTTTTAGTAACTAGCCGACAATCAACCTTACGAGCCATCTGATGCGAGTCTTCGATGCGCCATCGCATTCTTCGCAAACCCCACGGTTTGATTTACGTTGAGTTAATATTACTTTGAGACCCGCTTGTCCACAGAAGCGGTCTGCAGGTCTCAAGGGTTACCCGGGTACCTTGCATCGGGAGAAAGTCCAAAAGTCCGGTGGTTTGGTGGGCCCCGATGTTGAGCAGGCAGTAATCGTATGCGTGTAGCGAGCTGATGTCGCAGTCAGTCGCCCTCCTGGTGGAGACTTGCAGATGGTAAGAGGTCATTGTGGCCCATGGACATGGTGATGCAAATGATCCAGTATGTAATATCAGAACACAATATATGATTTTTCTGTTATTTTCCAGTTGGTACCCAATCATAAAATACCCAAGTTTTCCGAAAAAGGTTTCAGACTATGTAGGTTACTTAGCTGTAATACCGCACCGAGATGAAAGTGAATAAGCCTGTTTAAACACTGTATTGCCCCTTTTGGTACGAATTGGACGTTAACAAATAGTAATAAGCAGATTCATTTAATAAAAGTAGAGACAACAAAAAGGATTTACAGTTTACATACTCGATCGTACTAAACATGGACGATTCTCACGCTGTGTACAATGGCGATCCCACGGCTCAAACAGAGAGCACGTAGCACTCGACATCTGTGAATCCAGGTGTATACCGAATATACACTGGATACATTCCAAATGGGGAACATGTAACAACATAACAAACAGTGAGGACTAGTAGGCTAGTTGGCAGTGGCCCTGCCTACGAGGGGTCCGGGTTCGATTCCCCGTCGGGGCAGATATTTATGTGACGGATAAGTATTTGTTCCGGGGTTTTGAGTGTTAGAATTGTTTTATTTGTGTTGTCCATGCCAACCGCGACGCAGGGTATTCTCATGCGGGAATATGAGTGTGTAGGCGTTTTATTTTTTGTAAACAAACTAAAGGAAGGAAGTAATAAATTTAAAAAATAACGAAATTTCCTATTCGCCGCAGTGAAATAAAACTGAGAAATAAAAACATCTGAGATAAAGAAATAAAGCCTTCATCTCATTAGTCCTCATAAACCTTATTGACATCAAAGAACAAGTTTTTAGTCAAATGTACATTCCAAAGAATTTTCCATCATTTGCCCTAAGTTTATTAAGTCGTAATGGAATTGAGTGAATGAACTTTTAAGTTACTTTATATTCCTTTGTTGGTTTCTGTACTAGTTCATTGTACATGACGACATTATTTTATTTTCTTTAATAGTGGGTTCCTATAATGGACGTTCCTTTATAAAATTTAGCTCACTGAAATTTCGCGTCACACGCTTTAAAACTTTCGCTCCGGCGATCGTAATTTTCTATGGAAAAAACACGACTTACCTATACGTGCTCCGCAGCTAACGTGTTAAAACAATAACATTGATACCTACAAATGACTTCCTCCTAACTGCGGAGGCTTAGAGCTGCTCCAATGCGGATTCGTGGAGCGGATAAATAATAAAAATAATAAATAAATAAATAAATAACGCTACACACTCATAGCCCCACATTAGGACTCCCTGTGTCGTGGGTGCCATGGACAACACACAAGACAAGAACACACACACCCAGACCAAGAACGGAAATCTAAATTCATCATTCAAATTACCGCCTCGCCGGGAATCGAACCCAGGACCTTCGGAACGGCGATCCGCCGTGTTAACCATTGCGCCATCCGGGTCGTCAGTCGGTAGTGTCTAACCCAAGTGTCGGAAATTGAATGTCGACTCAAGTCGCGGGGCTTGGAGCGCTTCTACTCAACTTAAACGGCAGAAAGTCTTCACGAATAAGGCTGAGGCCCCATTAGTCAGTTGCGGTGCGTTTGCGTCGCGTCGTCGCAACGGAATGGGGCATATCATAAAAAATATATGGAAAACAACGCAGCGTCGACGCTGCGACGACGCAACGCACCGCAACGCAGTAATGAGGCCTCAGCTTTACGTGAAGTTACGAAACGTGAAGAAAGAAATTTAAACTAACAATATGGGTAATTAACAAAATGAATGAAATATATTTCTTATTTATAGAGCAATTGTCCCATTGATAGGCAAAACTAAATAAACATGATTGTTATATAGTTCCTGAATAATTGAGTAGTATCGCACTAATAAGCACAGATTTAGACAAAATTAAAATAAAATAATAATACCTACTTAAACTAAGAAAGATTAACATTTTAAAAGTTTAAACGTAGGTGAAAAACTTGGGCATATTTTACTCAATGAATAAAACTTATTCAACGTTCTTCATTTTGTATTCATTTTTGTGGGGAACCAGGTCACGACCACGACAAGATAAAAACAAACAGTTTGTACGAGTATCACTTGTCTTATCTCCTGCGAGGCGCGATTAGTAAGCGGTGTAAAATTATTATAAATAACTAGCTGACCCCGCGAACGTTGTTCCGCCATAATCAAAGATTAATACTGCGATTTAAATTTGAGGGGTGAGAGTAGGCAAGTGAAAATTTGGGATTATGTGTATTTTTATGCCACAACATAAAAAAAATAACCAAAAAGAATTTGACCAAAAAATAAATAAAAAAATCTAGGGTGGACAACCCTTAACATTTAGGGATATGAACAATAGATGTTGGCCGATTCTCAGACCTATTCGATACGCACACAAAATTTCATAAGAACCGATCGAGCCGTTTCGAAGGAGTATGGTAACTAACATTGTGACACGAGAATTTTATATTTATGAAAAGTAGCAGGCACACAGATACACATACTCGTACTTTCGCATTTATAATAAGTATTTTTCTATTTTATATGGTCCAATATATTGGCCTCTGCCCATTAATTGCCCACTGTAGGGCACGGGACTCTTCATAACCGATGCGGCTCTGAGCATAGGTACGAACTCCACCGGCCTGCTCCAGTGCAGATTGGTAGTTTTAAACATACATAATTATCATCTTTTATCACTTACAATGTGTCTGTATAGTGAGAATATTAAAATTTAATTTTAATTTTCACTCACCATTCCAGAGCATTCACAATTATTTCAATTAATTGCAATTTTCTTAGTTTACTTTAATTTTGGTTTCGGGAAAATTAAAATATAGTAAATTGACCCGAAATTTCAGTGGCGAATTATTAAACTCGTAACTTTGGCTCTCCTGGGAGTTTCGTTTTATTTTATTGTACTTTTTCTTTTTGCAATACCAGTTACAATTTGCTAAATATTTTACCTTTGGGAAAATGTTACATTGGTATCCAAAGTTTTTCCAATTTACCTACCTGTAAAAGTTTAATTAATTATTATTTAAAAGCCATCTATCATAAGAATATTTTTCAGATTTTTGTCGATTGTCGGTGTATAAGTTTGTCCGTATTTTTTTTGCTTATCTCAGTAACGACTTAACCTATTTGAATGTAGTTTTCAATTAAATATTTTAAATGCAGGAATTGTGGAGAAACATAAATGTGATATTTCATTTGCAGGATACTCATTATCCTGCAAATGAAATATCATTATCCTGCAAACGATTACTAGTTTATTAACAGACTAATTACTTCTGGCTACATCACAACATAAACTATTTAATGGATCAAACATCAACGTTAATATAAAGTAATCCCTCCATCGTTAAAATGGTTCATACGATGAGTCCATAAACGGGCAATATGAAACTCAACTCACTTCACCATAAAATAATATGAAATCCAATAATAACCGCGTCAGCGTAATTAAACTTGGACATATCCTAAAGACGCCTAGTTTATTCCTTATCTGAATTATATACACAAATGAACAGTCGCCGCGAATGTAGCTTGGTGTATATCTTGGCTCAAGGCAAAGTCGTTGGCGGATGAAAAAGCTAAACCACTCTTGTAGCTGCTGGGCGGTTGAGAATTATTATTTCTTTCTTTCTTTTTTCGATATTCTTTCTTCACCGACAATAAATCGGTGAAGCTCTTGGTGGTGCCGTTCTCCATGAGCGCCGTTGACCACTTAAAATCTCGCGACTCGTCTCCTCGATAGTCGGCTTTTTACATAAACATTAAATAATGTTTTATTGGAGCATACGTGTTTTATTATGTAGTCAATAGCCAATATAATTTCTGAAATCAGATTAACTATTTCTGATATCAACGTTGCATTAAAATATCACTTTATAATAATAACAAATAATGAATTCCTTAATCTTCTAAAATTAGGGTTTATGAGTCTTTTTACATTGTAGTAGAACCAATAACAAAGATATTTTCAAAAAACAATCATATATTATTATACATTCATTTTAACAAACTGAATTTATTTGCCAACAAGAGGTTACACTATACAATACACGGTGTTACAAATACAAGTGCTTAAGTAAGTACATATCCTGAATAGTGCTTTGTGACAACTTGGTGTGTAAAGTAGGTTACACGTCACCAGTGCCCTCCCGCGACATATTCGATTGTTACCTACATGCCATGTAATTATCAAGTTAATTCAGTTCTAATTGCTTTTCGCTAATAACTTGTACCGATAATTCACTCGTCTCTCAACAAGCAAGTTGGTCGTAAAAAGGCGTCGATCATAAAAATATTTGATTAGGCCCATCGCTCTCGACGCCGTGCCAATTCGCCATCTTGAAACTTTTATTAGCCCACGCGCCAACCTGAATTATTTAACGTAATGGAAGCATAATCTTAAAAGGCGTACGGCGGAGTGTCATTGCTATCAACGCGCTCAGAAAGACACAACCTCCTGTCATTTAAAATTTTATAATACCATCTTCATCACCTGTCTTTCTCCTTTGCTAAAGTCGTTATTCATCCAACGAGGTCTTTTATAATTCCGCATATTTTTCTTATAACCTCATACGTTCCGAGTCGTAAACTTTACCTCCAGTGTCGGAGAAAAATATACTTATTCGCGGCAATTTCTGCTGTCGGTAAAGTTATTTCGCCCGCACTAGTGGGGATACACGAGTTTACAAGTAGGTACAAGAAATCTAAAGTTACTGGCGGGTTACTTCGCATTGGAAACTTTATCGACGATTGCGGCACATGCTTTTTCTGTTTTATTTTGATAGTAGTTCAAATTCCGTAACGTTATGGCAACTAACAGGTAAATAACGATAAAATGGTTTGTTTGGATACCATTCACGCGTAGCTTCTAGTTCTACTAAAATCAAAGTGTTCCAAAATACAATTAAAAAAAATTGTTCTCAAATTCCAAATGTCTTCTACTCTGGATTTTTAGAATTACGCATCTTGCTAGCCACTACTTTTCTTCTTGAATCATCTGTGTCGGAAAGATAGTAATAAGTAGGTTTCCAACATCTTTAGCCTTCCATGTTTCCAACATCGTTAATGCCTTGTGCATTGTGCATGCGTGGTTAACCTATCAGGTGGCCCGTATGGAAGTTTGCCAGCTATAGACGTAGAAAAAACAAAAATGCAAAATCCGCTTTAATATCACCCCTCCGAAAAGTGGAAAAAAGTATTAACTGTCTCATTAGTCAGGCAGCACCTGTTAAAGAACAGCTTGAACGCCTCGAACAACCACAAACAGTCAGTTAACAAACACGCAATCTGATACATTGCACGGTAAATTTAACTTCGTTGAAAATTAATAGAATCAGTTATATGAACTTCAGCAACATTGAATGCTTTACTCTGGAGAGAATATAATAATGAAGAAGTTAATAGTACCAAACATTATCATGATTAATGTATTTTCCTCTTACAGTTGTAATATGTCTTTGTTATATTGATTGTATCAATACCAACAGGTACGCAATGCGCGTGGTATAAAGTAATCACTATAAGCCGGGCTTTTCCAAAAAATGGTTGTCTGTAAAGTCGGTTTACTGACGATAGTTGAACGTGACAACGTCTTAAGAAAATAATTTCCTTTGAATGAGTAGGCAAGCATAATAAAAGAACACTTTTTCAATACAAGTTAAGTCATTTATTAAAAATGAATGCTGGATACTTATACATCCTACATCGTGATTCAGAATTATAGCGCCCCACTACTCAACGCCATCTAGTGTACTGCGAGTGAACTACCAGCTCAGCCAGCCTTCCTCCATCGATAAATGGACCCAATCGAACTTAATGAATAATTGTTCACTGCACAATACATAGATGGCGCTGGCAGACGCATCGCTCACTCAAGTAGGAGAGAGACGGATGTCGGACGCTGCCGAACGCTGCCGAACGCAAAGACCGATTGATACGCCGTTAAGGTAACGCATGAGTCATGTTTTTTCATGCGTGCCACCGAATTATAAGACGTTGTCACGTCAATAAATAATACAATAGAACAATTTATAGTAATAATTCAATAGAACAAGTTAAAGTACAAGTTTCCTTTGGAAATTATACGTTAAACTGAGATAAAATTATGAAAATATTTCCGGCACCTAAATTCTACAGATTTTTTTTATTGTGCCATAACTTAATTTAACTGGCATTTTAAAGAATAAACAAATTATGACCAAATAATTAGCCTTGGTATAGCATAATAATATGGCTATGAACTAAAAATATTTTTTCCTGATTTTGATAGCCTTTGAAGTGCAACGTCGTTCCAGAAATACTTTTTAGTATTAAAATACTTTATTGTAAGAAATTTAAGTTGTACTTAGATGTGTATTATTACGACTTAGATGTGTATTATTAGTACTTAGGTGCTGTTTGTCAATCAAATGCTTCGTCAAACGCCTTGCAACCACAAAATAGTCTGCAGTTAGCAATATCGCAATCTGATAAGACCGCACGGTGAGCGTTAAGCCTCATTGAATTCAAAAGAAGAATAAAAACAGCAAGTTCACTGAATAACACAACACAGTAAGGCAACTACACTTTAACTTTTTACGACATCCTTTTTATTTTCCGTGATAATAATAATAATATTGGGATTTACGTATAGGCAAGCACGAAACTTTTTCTTGTTTTAAAATTTATTTAATAGTACATTACGATACGTGTGCGTAAAGTAGCTTATTATTGTACGGTGTGAAGTTAGCGCACGAGCGGAGCGAGTGCGCTAAACACTGTACAAATAATATAGCTACTTAACGCACGAGTGTCGTATACTATTTTATAGCACGAGTGACATAAACCCGCCTATACTCAAACATATAATTATTTACAGGGAAATAAAAGAAAGGAAATGTTTACGAAGCTGCTGCCTGCCTGCTTTACCGACATGTCAAACGTCATTCAAAAGTATTATTAGTTTGTCTGCTTTACCGACATGTCAAACTTCATTCAAAAGTATTATTAGTTTGTCTGCTTTACCGACATGTCAAACGTCATTCAAAAGTATTTTAATTTGTCTGCTTTACCGACATGTCAAACGTCATTCAAAAGTATTTATTGTATAAAATAAATGTAAATTGTTTAAAGTACCTATTTATTATTATAGGAATCCTATCCTCTTATCTAATACCTTTAAACGAGCAATTCTTGTATATATATATAATTGGAATCTCGGAATCGGCTCCAACGATTTTCAAATTAAATCGATCTAGCTAGGAATCATTTTTAGAAAATGTCATTTTATTCGTGTTTTTGTAGTCCCAATTTAAACTGAAAAATATGACTCTTCCTGACATCTATTGGCGAATAATAATACTACTATACTAATACTAATTGCTTTAACGACACAACAGCAGAATAGATGGCGTTGTTAAATGAAAATCAATTGTTTATTTATATTATTTGTGTCTTCTTAATATTATTATTCGTACTTAAATATAATTTCCAAAAAACACAATTTATAAAAAAAAAAAACCGAGCAAAGCTCGTCGATCTAGCTAGGAATCATTTATATAAAATGTCATTTTATTCGTGTTTTTGTAGTCCCAATTTAAACTGAAAAATATGACTCTTCCTGACATCTATTGGCGAATAATAATACTACTATACTAATACTATTTGCTTTAACGACACAACAGCAGAATAGATGGCGTTGTTTTACAAAATAACCAGTATAGAACGGCTTAGTAATATACTAAATTGACGTCACACCTTACAGTGCTCGCAGTGTATATCGGAACACACCCTTAAATATTCGTAACTAACTCCTAAATTTGTTATAAATTTGTCTGCTGCCAGATTCTAAGTGTCAATAGTGTAAGTGTGAACTTGTGCACGGTGTGAAGTTAGCATCATAACCCGTGCTATAATCGACTACTTTACGCACGGAAAAGCGTGGCATAAATGCGGGTTTAGGTCACAGTGTGCTATAAAATATTTTTGAGTTTAAATTTCAATGGATGTTTCGTCCAAAATGCTTCCCAAAAACGTAATGGCTTTGAGATGATAGTTCTTGAGTGATATCAGAATTAAGAGGAAGTATATTCGGCAAATGAGCAGACTAGCCACTTTTAGGTAAATGGTCAACGTCGCCCATAGACAGCAGTAACACCAAAGACATCATCGATACACAGCCGGCCAATAAAGAGACAGAAGAAGAGGAGAAGAAAGAAACAAAGTAACCCTCCTCTTTCTTAAGCCTTCTTAAAAATATTCTAAGTTCTTGTCGAAGTGAGATGTTTTATTAGGCTTTACCTTTAACTCAAAAGAATCACCATTTTAACGCTCCAACTGAATATTCTACTGTGTAATAGACAATTTTTATAGCTTCATAAACTATCCCTGGTTAGCAGCATAAATCACGACGTTTCCTTACCCGTGGGCCGTCAACACACCCCATAGTCTATTATCACAGAGCGCGACGCGTAGTATGGAAAGTATTTCCTCCGCGTCCCCTCTGGTTCATTTCCGGTGGTTCTCCCTTCGGACGTCAGATTTCTATCGATTTATGGAACTATGTTGTGCTTCTCGCTATGGTGACGTACTTTGTAAGTAAACAATGAATATCTATGTCTACCTATATATCTTTACCTTTAGTCCTTTAGATAAAAGAGGAAGGGTTCTCACTCACTGATTAAACACGAAATCTCAATAACTACTTGACCTATGAAGGTAAAATTTGGGAGGGAGGTAGTTTATAAGTTTATGCTTATAAGGTAGTTGGAGACTATACACATAATATAGACTTAGGAGGGTAAATAAATAGAAGTAAAAATATTGTTTGAAACTCCGCCGATTTTAAATTGGTATTTGGGATTCTGGTTAGAGATAATAAAACACCCATTACGACGTTTTTGGATAAACCCCCCCCCCCCCCCCTATTAATAAATTTAAATAACGGATTAAAGTTTTTTTGAAAATCAATTAAGTAGGTAGCATAATCCCCGCGGATGCACAATGCCAATGGTATGGTAATCCTTCACACCACGTAAGCATGATAATATAATTATGTTTTACTACGTGCGAAGCCGGAGCGGGTTGCTAGTTAATAATGAAGTGTTTGGTCAACTGAACTTACCTTACCTACAAGATTTCGAAAAGCCAAAAGTAACACCTACTCTTGGCGTTTATACAACCAGATTTTCTAGAAATATAATTTAGATGTTTTTGGCGGTTTTTATTTACATATTATTATACCAACATGTTTGAAACGTTATACAAAATTCACACTGTTATCCTAATTGAACTGTGTGTTGATGATACATCCATTAAAAATAAAAATGTGTGAAATTTTATGTTAAAACAGCAAATACCTATAACTAATAGTATCATAATCTTCAATATTCCGCTAATTTATTTTATTTATTTATTCATATTTTCGCGTCCACACCTTGGCGACTAGCGTCGATCTTAATTGACTTACGAATTACCTTGTACATATAAGTTTTGTAATAATATTGTAGTTCATCATACAAGTATCACATGACTCAAATCAACATGTCGCCTCGAAATGTTGATTTGAGTCTTGGGAAGTAGGTATAACACGGTCGTTGTGTCTAGTATGAATTTTCATAAAGGTTTACAAAAAAACAAATTATTTTATAATAAAAGGCAGTTTAATTTTATTATTAGATAGTTATACAATCATTTGAAGAACAAAAATTGTATTGGACATATTGGACACAGATCATTTTATTTAAATACCTACACATTACACAATATTGTATAACACTCATTGATGGTCACGAGCCACACCACTCGAAGCGAATTAACACTGAGCGTGTGTCGAGCGTTAAAATCAAATGTATCTGTTTCACCTTACGTGGCCACAAAATTACGCTGTGATTGTTAAGTTCTAATTTAAATTTTGCGAATTGACATTGAAGTGACGCTTGTAGCCCATTTTAGCGTAAAAAAATGCTAAAAAGCGCTGCCAGCCTCTAGGGGATGTAAACTACGTGGCCAATGGGTAAAATCTACAAAGACACAAGTATCGAACCCACTTACGTTATAATGTCATTAACACTGACATCTCAGCTACTTATAGGTAAATACGTTAAAAAAGCTTAAAACAAGTGAATAAATAAAAACAGCAGTCAAATCTCGGATCTCCCACTCATACCAAAGTTATGATTGTGCATTAACCTCATTATGGTATTGATGGTTAATTCCATTATTTGTTTTTTTTAAAGAACCGACCGTAAAATCCAAGCCAAACCCCTAAGCAATATGGTCAGTAAAGAACATATTGCGCCGACCCCAAATTAAATTGGGAAATGGGCAGGAAGATGATGATGAATGAATATAATAATTACCATTAATTATTCGACGTTTAAAAACATTTGATTCTGGAATCACAATATTGACCATGCAAACTATTCATCCGATGACTTAAAAAAAATCGTAAAACAACACATAAACTAACTCCATTATACTTCACCCTCATCAACAATTACCTGGATCCTTGTAAAGTTTCAATTGGCACAAATCTCAACCAAACGTCGCGGTCTACCACCCTCCCAAAGTTGTGGTCAGCCATCGGTAATTTGGTCGGCGTTCTTTCGCAAGGCTCGATCTTGTATTTCAACAGAATCACCTCTGTCACTTGCCGGATAATCTCCATAGCCAGTTTCTCGCCTAAAAAATTGAAAATATTCAATCATGAATCACTGTTTCGATGTTCAGTATAATTTTGGGCATTGGCAGGATATTTTGGGTTATGATCCGTAAGATCTTTGGACCCTCTCATTCAAGACAATGTAATAGAAAATCGGTCATGCAGAATTTCGAAAATAACTGGACTATTACAAACAACTATTTACAGGACTAACTATCACAACCAATCCTTGCCATTGTCCTCATACTTACCAATGAACTAACCAACTAACGTTCTAACACCGTTTGCTAACTAACTAACCATCCTAGTTCCGATTTGAGTCTTATTATTATGTCGGTCACAGCGGAAGGGTGGTGCTGCATGTATAAAACTTCGATAGCGTGATTCAGGCTTCGTGACGTCACCGTGTGACGTGTGTGCAATGTCGCCACACTGCATGCTCGTTTGCTATCTTAATTCCATAAAAAATCACCTACGCTTTGATTTACCCACCGATGTGAGAGACAGATGCCATTAATTCTGCCCGAGGGTGATCCTGTGTTCACCTTAAAACTATGGCGACCACTTACTAACATTCTGGTTTATTTGCTCGATTTTAGACTAGTTACCTGCATTAAACAAATAATAAATCTCCATAACTATAACCGTTCCACTACTGGGCTTCGATGTTTTATCCTCTTAGAGTGAAAGCAGTTACAGTGAAATGGTGCCAATGACATCCATAAATATGATAAAAGACGAATCAATACACTATTATTTAGTGATTAATAGTGATTTTTACCAATAAATTTAAAATAATTTCAAATAATATTATAGTGTACTGCTATTAATATCCCTTATGTAGTTTTATATTTTTTTTTTCATGAAGTTAAATAATAATTAGTAGAATAACACAATAAGTAAAATTATTTTATATAAATGCCCTATTCAAAGTAATTTACGAGTTAACAGTTACAATAATTATTTACAATATTAAATGGAAGTAAGGAATACCTACAATATTTTAAAAAATAGTTTAAAAATTAAATGCGTTACAAAAATTTCATAACATGAAAATGAGACCTATGCAAAATTCGAATAACCACCGACCTAACCTCTTTTCATAATCTTGCTATAATTCTCAGTTAATAAGGTTACAAAGGCTAAATTGTTTCACTTTGCCGGCCAAATTCCTGTCCTACCAAAGCCGATCCCAGCCGTAGGCGAATATTAAACCCAGAAATAATATGGTTATGGAAACACTCACCAATACATTTTCTTGGGCCTCCGCCAAAAGGTATATACGCATATTCGGGCCTAGACGAACCTTCGTCAGAAAATCGCTCCGGATTAAAAACACTGGGATCCTTGTAGTAATTATCATCGTTGTGAATAGCTTCAATTGGCACTGTTACAGTTAAATGCTTGTCTATAAGCAGACTCTTCTGCGGGAATTGATATGTCTTTGTACATTTCCTTGACACTATCGAATAAGGAGAATACAATCTTAAAGTCTCTTTGATAACAGACTCGATATAATATTTCTCAGTACGTTTCAAAGAGTCCCTCGCATTTTGTTGCACTCGAGGCTCTTTCGCTAACTCGTAAAGCAAGGACGTAAGTACATTCTGACACGGAACGTACCCCTCAGACACAAAGAGAGCGAGGTGGGAATATACAAAATCAATATCTGATTCAATTTTCAACTTCCTCTTACCGTTTTCATGTATTTGTATTTCAATTGCAGATTCGACGCACTTAATTTCGTGCATAAGTTTCGACTGTTTTAAAACTTCAACGGTTTTGTCTGAAAGTTGTGAAAGGGTATTAAGTCCGAGGAATACGTACACGGAGGGGAAAATTTGTCTCATGTAACTTTTAAGTCTTTCAATCGTCGAACGATCTTGAATAGTCTGGCGCAAGGTTTTTATTATTGTACCGTCTGCATTGTTATCGAGGAGTAAAACCTTAAAGACGACATCCAATATCTCTGCCAGTAACTGTTGAACGTTCGTGTCTCCATTGGTTCCTGACAAACAGTCACGTAAACTGTCTTTGATCTCACAGTCAATATTATTCAAAAGTGCGTCTAGTCTCTCTCGCAACAGGGTCCACTTTTCACCTTCGGCGTGAAACAAATTGTTTCGTAAACAAACATCCTGAGATTTCTCCAGACCGGTGCCTCTGCTGTGGAAATTTGAGAAGTCTGTCGACAACACTTTCTCGAGAATATGAGGATCTTTAACGACTAGATCGGGAATTCGACTCTTGAGCCACCCCACGTACTTGTCTTTGGGATGGTCATGGTATAGTTTGTTGATTTCGTCGGTAGTGCTTCTTAATCCGAAGACGCGATGGTAGTCGCTTCCGATGAACGGTATGGGGGTCTTGTAGGGGACGTGTCTGACGTACCAGTAACTGAAGAACTTGGTGACATAGTCGAAGACGAGCGCGACGATGAGGACTAAAAGTATTGATAAGTTTAAGATGAAACTTTCGAAGAACATGTTGCGTCTCGCGGTATCGCGGGGTATACTGCGAGATGATTTGCTTCGCTCGGTCTCTAGGTCAGAATAACGGTAAAACGCGCGAACACTGACAGCACCGGCAATCATTTGTAACGCATGTTTCTGTTTGCATACGGTTTTGGATTTTATCTGAATACAGTATGAGCTATAATCCAGTGATTATAATATTTTTGTATTACTGAATATAATAAGGAGTGAATGAATTTCGTTTTTTGTCGGATTTGTTTGCAAACTTAGATATAACTGATAGTCAGTCCACCTGACAGTCGGTAATCGATCATTTAAAAATATTCTCATTGTACAAATAATTGATATACCTATTTATTTCGATATTTATTGCACAGGTACAATACAATTGAAGTATTTACTTATTACCATTTGCAATGATTTTCTTATGTACTTGAATTATTTACAATTATTTAGGGACAATATTCACCTAAACGATATTAAAGTTTAGAATATTGATGATTAAAAAAATCATGATTAATTGTATTATTTTTTATTCAATTCATGTAATCAGTAACTAAATAAATACGTTAATACGTTATTTATTTATTGAGTTACTCAATTTAATGATAATTTAATGTATTCTATTTAAAGTATTCCATTATTTAAATACATTAAATAGAATAATAATATAATTATATTATATTTACTTTTTACTAGTTATAGTACCTATATGAGTATATTATGTAGGTATAATGACCGACAGCAACCTTCCGCGCACCTAAAATTGTACATAACGAAGGCGTCTAACATTATGTAAGTAAGTAAGCAACATTAAATGAAAATGTAATAGGTAGGTAATATTATTTATTCTCGTTCATAATAATTAGTTATAGGTAAGTACAGTAAAATGAAGTCTCAGTGCTCTTGAAAGTTACAACCACAATAACAAAACTTTAAACGGCCGTCACTTTCAGATACATCATTTATTGGTGCGATGTGTTGACGATGAGTTGCATACAAGCTTAGTAGGAACACACTTATTTTTTTATCAAATTTCTCTCGTTAATATTGTATGCACAAGTAGGTACACAAAACGCAACGTCAGGTGAAAGTGTTTATAATTTTCACCCTGTGAATGTCAACAAGAGTCATACATTGTTCATTTGTTGTGAGAGATTTTTGATAAAGATCTATACATATAATAAATCTGTAACCGATCGCTGTCTGTACATGGAAGATATATGAGAAAAACTTTTACTGGGGTCTTCATTAACGCAATAAAACACAAAACAATGACTTTTAGAATTTTTGTCTGATTGTCTTTGTACGCGCTAAGTAATCTCAGAAACGGCTTAGCCGATAATAATTAATATTAAATTATAATTGTGGCAAGCTTCACTTACCTAACATTTAGTGTTTATTTTATTTCAATCAGTTGTTAAATAAAAAAGTTAAGCACATAATTAACACCCCTAACAATTTCCGAATGTGCGCACCTATAGGACATGTTTCCCGAAGCGAAGCGAGGGCGGTTTTACCTATATTATTGTATCTTTAAATATTTACTTGACGCAAAAACTTTGAAGGTACCTAGGGTGCGGTTTTTACTAATGTATTGTGGTAAGCTTCACGTAAAATTTAGTGTTTGTTTTATCTCCATCGGTTTATAAATCTTAATTGTTGTCAATTTAAAGAATCACGGCTAAAAGGATTTCCGAGACGATAACCGAGAAGTCGCGGCGGGTTTACTAGTTGTTGTACCTAACTGCGAAATATAATTACGGAACGTATGTATGAAATGGAAAGAGAAGAGATCCTTACCTAAATGAAAATTACGACAAATAGCTGAATTTGACTGCTTCGCTTTTCGCGCCCTATTGACATACCTATCTACTGTTTTTTTATTACTTCAAATATTATTATCATTGTTTTGTGATGTGAAAATAAAACGGACTTGTTCCGCCTGTTTGAAAAAAAATATTATATTATATTATTTTTATTTGCATAACTGCCATCTGTCGGCACGTAAGAGTGTTATTATTACTACTAGCAGTAACACCATACTGTCAGTGTGTCAGCTTAAAAGTACCATGTTGTACTCATAGATGGCGCTTGAAATACGCTCGAAGATTTCTGTATTGTGTGATAGATGTCATTAAACTGCTACGAACTTATTTAAATACATTATTGTATAAAAGATGGAGTTAGTTATCATCCATTTTGACTGTCCATGAAATTGTTTATATAACATAAGATTAATGATTATAAATAATTCTAAAAATGCATGGTACACGGTTTTTATACATTGTCTTTTCCTTACTAAGGATAACCATCAGTATATTTTAATAATATCTACGGCGGTGTTTAGTGGGTAGGCATGAGGCTTCACTTCGTGAGTCGCACATAACCAATGCAGACGGCTGTGTTGGTATGCATGAACATTCACCGCCTCCCTCTTGTGAGGGTGCCCACTAGCAATTTGCCAGGACGCAAAATAAAAATTCATTAAATTATTTTGTAGGAAAATTACACCAAGGCCCGCTAATAATCTGCATCTAGTGTGGTCGCGTACCTACAGCCGAGCTAATCGTTTTACGAGCAAGTTATTTCTTTCCCCATGCTGGCTGTAGCAGAACGTTTCTTCATCATGTTAAATAACCCTTCATCCTTATCGGTGCGCGCGACCCGGCTATGACTCAATCGTACGTGACATTAGGGGAGGTGTACACAGGGTTTTGAAGAGTTAAAGCTAAAACTGAACTTATACAAGTTATTGCCGGTACTCCTGGAGTGTAACTTTATAGGGTTTATTGGAGTGTATCTGCTTTCGTTTTGCTTTGGTTACACCCTCAGATAAATATTTACTTAAACGGTATTTTTTAAAGTGTAATTTTTTACCGATTGTAATAAAACAAAGTTACCACAACCTTCGCTTCCCCATTTCTCCTGCGAATTGATAATGTCTTTTACGGATTTTATAAAATCTTTTTCTACTTTATTTCTTTGTAACATAAGGGTTTTTACTCGCGACTTCGACGAATAAATAACGTTAGAATTATCCAGGGAGCATATTATCCGGATAATTTCACCGAATTTCATCTAAACCGATAAAGTGGATTGAACGGTGGACTTTTTCATTTATAGTATTAGATCACTACTATCGAAGGGTTAGTCTGATCGTGCGTCGACTATTAACTTAAAAAATCAATCAGTTGTATGTCGTGAAAGCCATAGAAATCACTCCGTAATGCAGCGTGAAATCACTTAACGGCGTTAAAACGTCAGCATTGTTAAGTCCGTGAAATTGCACGCATTCGTATGTAATCTTCTTCTTCACAACCCATTACTGTCCCACTGCTGGGATTGGATATCCTCTCACAGTGTGAGCGGTGCTCCAAGTGACGGTGACGAACAGACAAACAGACAAAAAATCCGAAAACTCAAACTATAATCATTTATATCATGTAGGTATGATACATACACTTATGAACGTAATTTTTTTGCATTTACCACCGTTTCGCTAAGGTGAAAAGAAACTCCTCGGCACATCTTTAAAAAAAAATGCTACATTACAATTTTTATACCTACATACATACAGATACATACATACTAACATGAGTAGAACTGGTCGCGGATGTCTATATCCAAGCATCTTTGTCATTAATATATTCTTCTACTGTATAGTAAGTAACCTTTCTCTATTAGTCGTGTTTTTACATGTTTCTTAAATATTTTTAAGGGCAAATCAAAATCATTGTAACGGAACTGTTTGCCTTAACTACCCCTGAATATAGATTTCTTAAATATCTTTCATTTATAGGTACAGACAACTGGTCAATAACAGTTTTATTATTAACTAGGTTTTGACTGCGGCCTTGTTTCGGAGTCGGAAAATTACAAATTACCGTTAAAATTATTCCAAGGGAACGTATTTCAGGATAAAAATTATCCTACATGTTTTCCAGGGTCTTAATGTATCGAAATACGAATTCGAAAATCACCCTTTAAGGGGGTAACAGGGGGGTGCAAAGTTAGTATGAAAGTTCTCTGATTTTATCAACTTTTATTTATATTTAAGGATATTTGGCGGGCGAAGCCGCGGGGGAAAGCTAGTATTAAATAAAGATATGGTTAGTATGGATATCAATTTTTCCACCCCAGCCAGCCGTGCGTTCTCTGCCTAACCCGGTACGTTTACTAATACCTTGTGACATCGTTAATTATTGTGCGATATTGTCTGCCGCTATCTGATCTATCGGCATTGATTTATTCTCTGCGCCGTCTTTATTTTTAGTTATCAGATGACAATACCTGTTTTTAGTCGTACAATTTGTTACTATTGGCTATGCAAATGTTTTTTAGTGTACAGGCAGACAGGTACCTAATTGGGTATCTACAGCAAGCAACCAATTAGCTTAAAGAAACTTTTTTGACGTGATAACGCCTTATAACCGATGAACGCCGGCTGCACGCACGAAAAAGTATGACGTAATTGTCACGTTCCGCCTTACACCCCCCTTACATCTTAATTCTGGTAAATCTCCTATTAACTATTGTGAAGAACGTTTTGTTGTAAGCATGTAGAAATCAACTTTATTAGTATTTTGTACTTTATAATTATCATTGATATCTATATAAAAGTAATCAATATCTGTTACTTCACAGCTGCTTAATGACATGGAAAATTACATTCAATATAGTTTAATGGATTCGCCGGCTCAATTAAAATGAGGCCAGACTGTTCCCATCGACATTTAAATGTTAATTATAAATTATGTACTTTATTTACGTGGTTTAGTTATTACCTACTTACACAGAAGTTTTTGCATTCCGAAACCCTACAGAGCAGAAGTCAGGGTACGATTTACACCAATTATAATAATTAAATACATCGCACATAACATAATTATACTGAAATATTAAAACACATACACAACACAATTAAAATGCTTATATGAAAAAATACATTTGAACGACATACCTAATGAAAAAAATACAAAATTTGTGTAAGATTTTGGTCACATTGAAATTAAATTATACAATTTCATTGTTATATCTACGAAAGATTTCAACTAAGTATATTATTAAATCCTGAATGTACCCGAGTAAGGCAGCTGGACCTACGAGTATATCACCAATATATCGCCGCCTACATTGAATTCAGAAGTTCTTCTAAATTTTGTCTTTCTAGAAATTCTCGATTGTTACAATCTACTCGAGCCATTGGACAATAACGTTCGCTTTTTATAAAAAAAATCGTTAGAACGGATCAATATGGTGACCACCCGTAACGATATTATACTCGTATTAATCGATAACACAAAAAACCAATCACACACACTCAATGACCCAATGACAATAAAAAGATCAGTCGCCGCGACCGTTCTCGTATACAATCGGTCGAGATCGATTCCACCCGACAAAAGATCTATAGATCACTGATAGATCTCTCAGTGTGATCGGGAAAGCGATCTTTTCGATTTTAAATCAGTGGTAGGTCCATTACAGGGGAGTGAATAATGCACGTGGACATAAAAAGTTGATGGCGAAATTTATGAATATCTGGTATTTTAATACAGGTTAAGTTTGAATCGAAGTCACGAGAAATGGCTCTATTGTAAATCGTAGAAATATGATAAAAAATTACACATGTTTATTTTAAAACTAAGCTTTTAAACTTAGCTGTACTTTGCTATTTTAAAAGCTTTTGAGTACTAACTGGACTACCAACAACTTACAGGACTAACTATCACTAACAGTCACTGTCCCAGTTCTCATATTTGCTAACAAACTAACCAAATAATGTTCAAACACTGTCTTCTAACCGGACTAACTACCCTAACTAACTATCCCAGTCCCCATTTGAGTCTTGATCTAGGTCGGTCGCAGTTGTCAAGGGCGGCAGCGGAAGGGTGATGCCGCATGCTCGTTTAAAAAAGCTAATGTCTGACTTTAACAAATTTTAAAGGAAGAAATTATGTAGTAAAGTAAGTAGTAGTAGTTTTGGAAGGGGAAGTACCCTACCATTCTCGTAGTAAAGGAATATTCACTATAATATCTTTAAGATACCTTATAAATATCGTTACATTATCATACTCTTGTTCTACTTGTATGTACTAGAACATCATACCTCATTGCTTCCCAGGTCGGGGCACCCAATTAGTCGGATTAGGCTTTCGTTGAGTGACGTCTACAACCAGTTTCATGTACCATACCCGTGTTCAGTGTTTACAGCTCACGACACGACACGGACGCAATTTAACATTTCTTCGTAATTGACTTGGTTCTTTAACTCATCTATTTAACACAATTCTGAACTGTATTTACCTAAAATAACATGCATTACTTTGCGTTTTTCATTATGGTTCAAAGAAAAATATAAATATAAACAAATATAAAGTTCCTGTCACCTGACTGCGACGAAGGTCTAAAAAAATCACATTAATTTTGACAAGTGTGTGAAATCTGCACAAGTGAACTTGGCCTGCTTTGTGCAGTGTGGCAGAAATTAATTTTTTTTCTCGGTCTGCGTGTATTTTTGGCTTGTGTGATGTCCATGGTAACCACAGGGAATCTTAGTGTGAGGCTGTAGAGTTAGGTCATCATCATCATCATCATCACAACCCATAACTGTCCCACTGCTGGGCACGGGTCTCCTCTCACAGTGTGAGGGGTATAGGCCATAGTCCACCACGCTGGCCAAGTGCGGATTGGTGGACTTCACACACCTTTGAGAACATTATGGAGAACTCTCGGGTGTGCAGGTTTCCTCACGATGTTTTCCTTCACTGAAGCAAGTGATAATTAAATTTTAATACGCACATAATTTTTGAAAATTAGTGGTGCGTGCGGGGTTTGAACCCGGAACCTCCGGTTCGGCAGTCCAACGTTCAACCACACCGCTATCACTGCTACATAGTAGAGTTAGGTATTTATTTATTTATGAGAAGTTGAGATTTCATATAAGGTCGTAAGTCGTGTCGGCCCCTATAAAGACTCGTACACCGAACCAGCCTAATGCTGATGTCGCAGCGGATAGACATGTCAATCGCGATAATGGTTGAGTGACGCGTCTTGTAATTTCATAATTGGTGACGCGTTCCTAGTGATGAAATGGTCAACTTCACCGTAACTTGCAATTGAAGACCATATTAGGGGGATGGGTGACCCTATATTTTACATAAATTCGTTACGAGTGGAGTTATTTGGCCAACAGCATCAACTAAGGACATTTTCTTGTGATTTTTCCTCTGCAGCTTTTGTGATTTGTTTGAGGCGCTAATCTACATAGAAGAGACAACCATTTCTGCTCCTCATAAAAACGCCCTTTATGACCCCTACAAGACACAAGTACCTACGACAAAAACGAACGTTCGCAGACGCACATCGCAGCCGCACGCCGCATGCCGCACGCCGCAAGTCGCACCGCTCGCTATAATTTGACATCGGCATCAATCGCAGTTTTTAGGCCCCGAAAATGTTTTATGACGAATAAAAAACTCGTTAGCGTTATTATCCCTAATAAATGGGAGTATATGGTCAGAGCGCATAATGGCTCGGTGATTAGGGTAATGTTCAGACAGCGTCTCAGTGTCGCCAGGACCAGTCGCCAGCCCTCGGGTGCTTACGATTTTTTATGCTGTAATGTTGGTAGATAATTATTGTAGCACCTGTATGACGGCGAGGCTTGCTTTACATTTTGAACCCGCGGAAAGTAATTTTATGTTTTTGGTGTGATCCACCTGGCACAGTTAGAGACCCGCTAACCATCGACACTCAGTTCCCAACAACCATTTTAATATTGTAATTGATACAAACCTTTGATTCGTCGTGAATGCGATGAACAAACTTTGATATTAATTCGTCGTGGATGCCATGAACAAGGCATCAGACAAGTCACGCCCACGCCCAAGACAACACATGCCCAAGTTTGCTAATTGATAAAAGGTTCAATTGCATCGTGTTTGAATTTGGTTTTAATAGTTTTACACGTTGGGCATACGAAATGCAATTGAAGCATTTATAAATTAGATGCGCCAGACCAAGATTAAAAATTTAAAATCATCATTAAAATTTCCGCTTCGCTGGAATGGAAGTATGAAGGTACTTTTATGATAGTGAATTAAAGTGCATATTGTCTTCGATAAACTTTATTTATTTCATTCATTCATACAACTCAATCTTATAGAATAGTAACATATAAACAATTAGTAACAAGAATTCCCACGCAAATCTGAGGTCTTGCAAATCTCTCAAAGTAGCTTCTTTACCTTTCATGTATCTAGTATGTAGCCAGGCATTCAAGGATTCAACCGGAATTATAGCAAGGAAAGGTATAGTGAGAAGATTACAATAAAGAAAAATCAGTACATCAAATTGGCAAACAACAGAATTGACAAGTTCATCATAGTCAACAACAACAACAGTACTTATGAAATACAACTTTAGTACTTACATAAAAAATTAAGAATCCTTGACAACAAACATTAAATATCTAATTAGCCTACTCTTAGTTAATGCTCATGCCTCACCTCCCAAAGACCAGAATAAATCAATGAGCAACAACAATCGAATAAAACAACAAAACAACAAACAAAAAACAACACGAACAAAACCAAAAGTTACACTGACCTTGCGGACTAAGTTCCGTTACGTGAGCTTTTTTAGCTTTTTTACAAAAAGCTTAGGGCGCTGCTATTTCTCTGATCTTGCGAGCCGCAAAAGGAGTGGAGTGATACAGTATGTAAGGGAGCCTGTACACTGCGTGGCTTAGAACTTTAACAGTTTACCGTTAGTTTATAATTTTTGGCTTTATTTCTAGTGCTCCAGTCCTTACACGTACTAACGAACTGACAAAATAATATTCTTATTAAGACCCTCTGCTAACTGGACTATCCACACTAGTCCCAATTTCTAAGTCTTTTTCTAGATCAGTCACAGTTGTCATGGCGATAGCGGAAGGTTGGTGTGGTGCTTAATATCCATAAAAAAAGTGTAAACTAGCTTTCTTTTATATCTGGAAATGGATACTAATTTGAAACTGTAATTGAAACCTACAAAGCTATTCGTTGTTATTTGGTCTTCTTAGCATTCACAAAAAGAGTGTGTGAAAAAGTGAAGAATGACTCATTGGTTCCATGCAGATTAACATAATGTTTGGCATAAATTGAAAATATCTGCTAACCCTAAAAAGGTTTTTTCTCATTAATGCCAAAATGTTTTATAAATAATTATGAGGAAAAAACATTTTTTTAATGAACCGACTCGACAAATACGAAAATAATTCGGCACTGCATACTTTGAAGCCATATATCTAAATGAGAGATAAAATTTAAATCACTGCACAATAACATTTAGTGATTACAATACCAAAGTTATGCTATGATATAAAAAATTGATCCAGTGTTTCATACCGATCGATCCCACTTCTAAAAACTGTAACATACAGTGAATAAGGCCCCTTACTCATCCAGTCGGGACGCTATGGCGACGACAGTTTTGACTATAAATAAGTGTTGTATTGTATTCAATGTATGCCGCTACTGTGCGCTGGCGGCAAACACAAAAGAATTTTGAATCCTCGCCGGTGATAGCCAAGTTACCCGGTTTTGGTTGCGCGGGCGCATCTTATTGTTTCACTTAGTTATACCATTATTTCTGTAACTAGCTCTATCTAGTTGTACTATGACTGAGGTTTAGTAATAAACTCACTCTGAAAGACTAAAATTAGTTTAGACTGTTTCTTATTATGTTTAAAGATCTCTTCTGTTACGTTTGATCAGGACTCTCTAATCCTTTGCAGATGTCAACTAGACGGTATAGAAAATATACTTTTGATCTGAAATATTAGATTACAATGTGGGGATGCGAATCCCGGTCCAATTTAAAATGTGTCTGTTTCCCGGATTTAGCTGTTAATACGAAAGGTATGTTCTTATGTCGGCGTCATTTGGTAATCATGGAATCAATTTACCATGAAATAGGTAAATTCAAAAGATGTACTTGTAGGGTTAGTTGGGATTTTGGATTAAAGAAAAAGGTACTGGAGTCTCCCCGTAGGCGACGAATCGCTGCCGGTTTTAGTGGACACGAATCCCCAATTTAGTAAAGACAATCAAATTAGTGAGACGTCGGCAATACTTCGAAGACTTCTCCCTCGAATAATCTCATAGAAAGAGACCTGGTGGCGCAGATTTTTCGGTATGGTGCACCACGAGCAGTGTCTAAAGGATGAGAGATTGACACAACACATACACACACACAACTAATTCACTCGTCGTGTTACCCCAACCCGTACAAACACACAAACAAATCCACTTCCAAATATCGATCCGTGTGTTTGGGAACGGTTCGGCGGCGTTTTTGTGTGCGTTTTTTGCTAGAGGCCGCTACAGTTAGTGACTTTTGGTTTTTGCTTTGTTTCCATTTGCGCCAATAAAACACGTCCGATGTGTATATTGGCAACAAAATGAGGATGTTCTGCATATAGGTGTTCCTCTGCTCAGCGTGACATCGTTAAAGATAGAAGTCTTGTTTTGAAAGCAATTATAACTAGCGGGCTTAACAATAAATACTTAATACCTAAATAAACGCTAACACACTCACACCCCCGAACTCAGAGTCCCTGTGTCGCGGGTGGCATGGTCAACACGAATAACACATCACTAACACCCATGATCCGTGAACAAACATTTATCTGCCACAATAACATTGCCCGGCCGGGAATCGAACCCGGTCCCCCTCGCTTCGCAGGCAGGGTCATTACCAATTAGACTACTCTTTCTAACAAACCTGCACACCTGAGAGTTCTCCATAATGTTCTTAAAGTTGCGTGAAGTGCGCCAACCCGCCCTTGGCCAGCGTGGTGGACTATGGCCTGTACCCCTCACATTGTGAGAGGAGTTCCTTGCCCAGCAGTGGGACAGTTATAGGGTGTCATGATGTAATAAACGCTTGCCCACACCAAACATGAGAATAAAAGTCCCGTCAAAATCTGTCCAGCCGTTCCAGAGATTAGCCTAAACAAATAGACAGACAGTCAGACAGTCAAAAATTGTAAAAAATGTTATTTTGGTATATGTACCGTGTATACATCCACATGCATTTAGTAAAAAGCGGTTATTTCAATATTATAAACAGACACTCCAATTTTATATATTTGCATAGATGTAGGTATAGATTTAGATGTATCTTCTAAATAAAATAGGTATATCTATCTTTTCGTTTTCCACCAGACACTAGTTTAAAGATCGTCTTTTCTCAATCCAAGTGATCGACCGAGTGATTAAAAGGTTGAAGCCAAAAACTATTTTTGTATTTGCTTTTCAGGACAGATTCTACATTATACATAACATAGATATCGCTATGTTATGAAAGTGTTGATGAAATGATATGTATATCATGCGTAAATAATAAACGTGGTCTAAATGTACTAAGTTATAACTTTTCTTTAACTTGCAATGTTTTTACTCTTATTTATGTTAGGGTCAAAACTTGCTAGCTGAATTAGAGCTACTTCCTACTCTACTTTCTTACTCTACTCACTTGAAATTTTGCATGTTGCTTTAGTTCCGATGACAATGCAATTTTATGACAAGCATGACAGGGTTTGATTCAGACAAGAGAACATCACAGTAACTAAATTTAGTAGTCTAAAGTAGTAAGAGTAATACTACTACTAATTTATTTAAACTTAACCTATGTGCATAGTAGCAGTAGATGGTTACTATTAAAAATTGTAATCAACAATAACCTCTGCCGATAACGAATTTAAAATAAACGCTGTACATCACTACGGTACAATCAAGCACAAAATGGCACCAGTCGCTGTTCTACCGCGGCGGAGTTTTATGGTTTTTCGATCCGAATCTAAAATTACTTTCTGCCAAAGATAGGTACTTCTTAACCTTAAGATACATCGTCTTGATTTATCCGTTTTTTACAACGCTCGAGCAAAATAAGTGGAATATTCGCGTTTTGTGGTAATTGAAATAATAAACATACCTAATTATCATCTAATGATTGAATATCGCGGCTCACCGAAGTCATCACAGATGTTTTTAATATTATTTACTAATGCATGAGTGACAGTGATCACTATCAGATGGTTTGTCTGCTAATTAGTCGGTCATTACCTAAAACAACTCAATTTATCCAGTAAGCTGTACGGAACTTAATTTATCTAATGTCTATATAAACAGCAACCTGAAAATATATAAATCTTGTTCAATAAAGATATATTATAGAAGTACCCGCAAGTGAATCTCAAAAGTGTAGAGGACTTAGGCCCGGACTGAATGCTGACATCAATTAAACGCCCAATCAATCAATCTCAGCCAATGCTCATTAAACTGGAACCCGCTTTTTATTTAAAATTCTCATTCCACACCACCTACACGATGATACATACCTTATTTCTTTAGCACACAATCTAAAACCAACCCTATCATGATCGGTATACAGCACAAAGTCATAAGTATAGCGCTGTATATTTAATGGCATAGGTACACAATGTAATTACATTTCTAGTTGGGAATAATAAGAAAGGCATATTCATAACAAAAACTCATCCGGCCGATACGTGTATTAAAACGGTGGCGGTCTAATGAAATCGATACTGACGTAATGCGGGGCAAATAACCAGTGTGGACTGGATCAGAAATTACTATAATCGAACCAGAATCGAACCGGCTACCGTGGCGATATTCCTGTTGACTGGTCACAGATTTAAAATTTTAGAGATAAGAGTAAAATCAGGGATCCATTCTGGTTACAATTAATATTTAACATTTTTCGATGTACTGCTGCGTGCAACAGTGTTCTGTGTATTTTAAAATCGTAATCTAATTCAAATCACCAACATCTATTCGAATTAAATAAAGCTGTGTACACTGTTGCGTATGTGGTCATGACTTCGTAGCCGAGTTGGTAGTGGCCATGCCTGCGAAGCGAGAGGTCCCGGGTTCGATTCCCGGCCGGGGCAGATATTTATGTGACAGATAAGTAGTTCTATTTATACTCTTCGTCTATTACTTCTGATTATTAGAAGTTGGTGATATAGGTTTCTCTTTCTTTGGTATGAGTAAAACCAGCGTTTTAACCAAAGTTTGGTTAAAACTAATTTTTCAGTTTAAATATATCACATCTCTAGCACATCAGTAGCACATTTAGGCTGGGCGTATGCTGGAACGCAGGCGACGCAGTTCCACGCAGCGCAGAACTGAGCAGATTTTGTAAAGTATGGAACGTCATTGAGCTACGTATGCTGCGGTGCAGGCACGTCAAAAGTTGACATGTGTCAGTCCTGCTCTGCGTCCCGTTGTAGAGCCAGCACAGATTTCAGCGCGACGCGCGGCATAGTTTTGTTGCAATGACAGTCATGACAGAACGTTTAATAGAATTGGTTCGTTGTGAACCGTGTTTAAATAACACAAACGTCAAACGTCTATTCTTTGTACTAGCTAAGATGCGAATGAGTTGCGTCGCAGCATACGGAGGGGGCACATGTCTGCCTCAACTGCCCTGAGGTGTACTGAACTGTGATTTGCTGTACTGCGTCGTCTGCATTCCAGCATACGCCTAGCCTAATTCACAAACAATACATTTTGCGACCTACATCAACCGTACAAAGCAGATATGACCAAGTTCCTGAATCCTATAAAAACTAAGATTCCAATGAAAACATCGTGTTTTGTCGCTGCTTCTTTATACCTATGTAAATATGATAAATTCTGGTAACACGGATAGCATAATTATTGTAGCAGAATCTGTTATTTTTTATGATTTTTCACTTTTGAACGCAACTGTACAATATCGCTCCCATAACTGTTATTGCGGAGTCTCAACATTTGCTTTTACGGCCACTTTGATTAAAAAATTAATGTACTTTTTAATTACGGTTCATATTGTTAAGTACGTACAGTACTTACCTGTACCCATTAGGCACCCGATTTGTTTAACAGTTTGGAAGTTTTTTTTTTGTGAAGTTTGTCCATTTATTCACCAGCAAATGTCGACAGAGTTTAATGAAACATTTAAGCACCTTTGTCGGTGGAAGTACACATCTACTTAAGAAAATTTAAGATGTTTTTGGCGCATAGCATATTGGATAGATAACAGCTGGTGGCAAAAAATCCATAATTCACTTTTGGGGCATTCTGTTTAGATCATTTTATAATACTTTTGATGCTGATTGTACTATTGTTATTTTATACGGAGACGTCGAGTTCCCTTGCACATTTTAACCAATACGTACTAGTAGTACTAAATACCAACTAACTACGCTTCTTAAACCGCTTTATTTTTAAATATAATTTCGTAAGGCTAGCAATTATAACCATACATTTACCGACGTAATATTCAAATGGTACCGCAATCTCCATCGACTTATGCAGGCTCGAAGTGAGCTGTAAATTAGACAGTAACACAGGAAATGGCTTCTTAGCCCGTCAGTGGCGCGCGATCAGTGATCAATGATTGCGGGCGCTATCCGATAGCCGATTCACTGAGGCCTAGCCGTTTGGAAAAAAGTCACAAAGATCATACAGATAGGTTTTTGAGACGTTTATGCCTATTAACGCTGTGTTTGCGATGGATTAGATACCGGTTGGCGAGTTGTATGTTATTGCCAAAAAAGCAGTTTAATAATATGATTTTAATTATTGTAATGTTGTTTAGGATAAAAATTATACATTTCGATATTATACATGTAACAACTGTATAGTGTAAGATGGGTTTTACCCATTAATGGCCCACCACTGAGCACGGATCTTTAAGTAAGGATGTACCTACATGATTGTGCCGTAATATGGCTTATTTATTATGAGTGAGCGTTATCCCAATGCAACTTGACCTGAAAACAGGTATACCTGATAAGATCTACCGAATCTAACCCATACAGCACAATAACCAGATTGTGTCGTAGGACACCAGGTAGGAACGAAGTTCCTTCGGCTACTGTCGCGCCTGCGCACGTCTCATTTAACGCTTTTATTCCACGCACTTTTTTCCACGCTTACGGTTTTACTATCACATATTTTTCAGTTCGGACGCGCAGCAAAATCCCTATCCTCTCCAAGCCTGCCGTAAGGAACTTCGTTCCAATATTCTACAAAATAATGTTCTACGAAAATTGTACAAACGTAAAGGTATAAAAAAATTAAAAAATGATCAATGGGATAATGAATTTAGCACACAGGAATCTCTGCGTAACATTAAACACTTGATCTATGACAAACTGGTAAGCGTAGTTGCCGTGTGTTTAAGTAAGGCACGATAATTGAAGATATGCCCCTATCATACGAGCCGAGATCCACCGGTTGAGTGACGCGTGATTACTCTCTGCTCAGCCAGGTGAGATTAAGACGAAACGAAACCACTATCGAATGTTATCTGAGAGCGAAATGAGATGTTGAAAATAGATGAAAAAATCTATGGACGTGTGGGTTACGAAGTAAATGTTTGTTTTTTGTGTGGTTTAAATCGTGTTTGGCTTGTAGAATATTTTGTTTCATATATTTGGTATTAGTTGTCTGTTTAGATTATAGTTGTCTCATTAGTGGAATTAGTTAGGATCGTCGTAAGTTAGGAGTAGTTAATTAAGATATACATAGTATTGAGATATGTGTAGAATAGGTATTGATGCTTGCGGTAGAATTTTGGATAGAAATTTTGTCGAACGAACGAAATTTGTCAAGACAACATTCGTTGACAAATGAACAAACCACAAGATGTATTTATTGTATAACAGAATTTAGAAAATAATTTCAGAAGTACATTTATTTTTCCGTTTAATAGATTCCTGAGGTTGTCTTAAAGTAAGCATTAAGTTTCAAGTCAGAGGACATCGTAAGTGTTAATAAATCCAGTAAGCGCAACATTAGCTTAATATAACACAGCACATGGATGGATACAGTTTTAAGGATAGGCTTGCGTTAACAGCTTTGCTGGTTATTGCTTGCATGCTATTTGCGTGCATGTGAATTAACCACTCCGGATATTACAATCCATTTGTTAATAATTGATTGACTAGTGTCGAACAGGAGATATACTATGTATATAAGTCATTTATATCGTCGCTTTGGTGGTGAAGAGAGCCAAAATACCACTTTGTTAAAATTTAATTATGTTACACTATCTGTTTCCTGCATTTTGGCCAGCGCGGAAGTAGGTCTTCTTAAACGAAATATTTACCCCTAATTAATCTCATTAGGAGCGCAATATGCCTAAATCTGTTTTTAGCTGACGTCTACTACACATCTGTGTTCGAATTAGAACGAGGCTCTTACTAACAATTACTAACCGAACTATTATTAACAATAACTAACTAAAATGTATAGATGACATGAATATTTACATAAAAGTCAAGTTAAAAGTTGCAATAAGTAGGTGAGTAATCGTAAGGCTAACACTTTGATAACCTCATTAAAACATACCCAAAAAAGTTTATAAAAATAATCATATTGTAACAATATTGTTACAAAGATTCCTGGTAAAGTCCCATAACAACAACATGTGAAGGTTACGAGTGATTGTAATTTTTCTCCCTGCTCAATCGTAACATGAAAACAATTTCACTATATCATTGTAAGACACATACCTACTTTTAAAGTATAATTTAGGGTGTATCCTCATACTACGACTTTAATTCGGCGCAGCGAGTGTTTAAGTTTGCGATTCTTTTAAGTTAAGAAAGGCCAAGACGACATCACCACTTACCCATACGTGGGACCAGCTTTACCCCGCGGCTTCGCCGTTAATTATAATTATAGAGCGGTAAGAAGTTTGCTGGGCCAGCTAATCAGTGATAAAATATTTTCATTCCAGTCAATAATAGTTTAATAAATATCCAAAGCAAATTTAATAAATTATAAGCAGTGATAGCCGTGTGGTTGAACGTTGGACTGCCGAACCGGAGGGTCCGGGTTCAAACCCCGCACGCACCACTAATTTTCAAAAATTATGTGCGTATTAAAATTTAATTGTCACTTGCTTCGGTGAAGGAAAACATCGTGAGGAAACCTGCACACCTGAGAGTTCTCCATAAAGTTCTCAAAGGTGTGTGAAGTCCACCAATCCGCACTTGGCCAGCGTGGTGGACTATGGCCTATACCCCTCACACTGTGAGAGGAGACCCGTGCCCAGCAGTGGGACAGTTATGGGTTGTGATGATGATGATGATGATGAAATATCCAAAGTCATTCTCTGGAAAAGTATGAAGAGACCCCCTAAAAGACCAAGACGCTCGGAAGTGGCACAACACGGTTGCGAAGGTACAAAGCAACAAATCACGGACGTCGAACAAAATTAACAATATCGTCCCCGGGATGAGTTGCGGGTAATCAGGACCACGGGCGTTTTTGTTTCGCTCCCGGTGCATAATGTACGTGGGATGACTGCACTGCGAAGATGTTGTGTGGACATGAATCTTGTACGCAATAATTATTTGAGGATAAGCCGCAAGTAAGAACTGGACGTGTTAAATATTTCCACGATTCACTTTTTAGGGTTCCGCATCCAAAGAATGCAATGGGACGTTACTGTCTGTAGTGTGGGCTTTATTTCTTGAGAATAAAATAGGTTGAAACTTATTTTTTATTTTTTTTTACAGATTGTGCATTACTTTGGTCGCTGTAATAAATAATAAAAGTTAAAGTAAAGTAAAAAATTAAGGGGTTCCAAAACAAATATGTTTTTTGGCATAATTAGATATTGCGCAATAATACGGAACCGCTCGTTTACGAATCCAGCTCACACTTAGCCAACATTTTGATCAGTAGGTACATTTAATCTTAATGTTTTGGATTAAGGTCAAAATCCATAAACAAGACTTGTTAATTATAAATATAAATATTGTTTGCCAAAATTTAAAGACAGTAGGTAATTCTTAATGTGCGTTCTTTGGATTCGTACCCAAAATTAGGTCAATTCATTTATTATCAACTGCCATTGTTATTATTGTATACATTATTATAATACCTTATTACTTAGCACAATATTTTTTTAAGTCACACTATCATATTTTAACCATACATTACACTTCATTATTTTACTATTGAACAAGCCTACTGGCTACAAAATACGAATACAAAATTAGTAAGTAAAGACTATGGTGACAATAACACTGCCTACTTCGCTACTACAATCAAGTCTTCACTCGTCCAGATTTGTATGAAGATGACCTCATTTCGTAAATTCCTACTTTATCCTTCTATTTAAGAAAATCAGAGTCTTTATAGCAACTGGTAGCCTCCATCGAACGTTAATGACGTACCCTGCAGCCAGTCAATCCATCGGGAAGACCCTCCCGCGACAGTCCAATATACACCTATTGTGCAGCTACACAATGTTCAAATCACCATGGATCAGGGATACTACTTTTCTGATAGTAAATCCCTTCATATTGATGACTGTAATCATAGATTGCTGTTTTACTCGCGGGTTTTGTCGCGACTTCTTTGAACCTTTCTAATTTAAATATCTGAAGTTGTTTGTGTCCTCCCTTCCTCTTTATTTTTGCTAAATATCTATAAATAACTAAATAAATGCATATAATGCACATGGTTAAATGATAAAAAAAATATTTAATACATACACTTATTCTGCTAGGCTCAAGTCTTCTCTCACGCTGGCCAAGCCCGAAATAGCAGACTTATTTTTTGTACAAATTCTTTCAATTTCTTTGTATAACATTGCAAGCACACCATCTAATGAAAGTATACATACATAATTATCACCAACCTCATGTAATCAATCGACTCGTTATCGCCACTTAGCTGAAGCGAAAAAACATTTCTGAATAATTATCTATGTCTAAGTCTAGGGGAAACTGTAAATTCTTTTCCTTACATAATTGCGTCATTATTGGGTCGTCTTCCCCGAGACATAGAGAAAACCATCCTTTTGTGGTGTGCGACCTTGAAGTACTTTGTAAATAAGATTCATTTTCTAATACCTCTTCTTAGCTCTTCTTTCTCTTCGCAAGCCATAACTGTCCGCAAGGCTTAGGTTTCCTCTCACAATGTGAGGATACAGGCTATAGTTGATCTAGCTGGACATGTTACGGTTGGTAAACTTCATACACCCTTGAAAACTATGCAGAACTCTCAGGTGTGCAGTTTCCTCACGATGTTTTGCTTTACCGAAGCAAGTGATAATTAATTTTTAAATACTTCTATTTTTCTACCTTGAAATAATTTCTGGTGCCATACAAAGAGTTTGGACTTGATGTTTAAACTACTTAAAAATGCATTAAAATAATAACGATTAGTTTCCGCTTAAACGATTTTGAGATCCGAGGAGCATAATTTTAAATTCGACAAGGGTTACAGAAAATCGTCAGCACATTATTACGTCATTAGTTATTACCATAATGCACCGGAATTTTAAGATTTCGTATAAAATTATCGTTTTTATGTATGAGGAGGGTAAAAACACGTTGAAATTGTAAGCAATCTTAATGCATATTGCCTTATATTATGTGATCGTAGTGACTTACACTTTAATAATGTTTTTATATATAATTCGAGTGTGAGTGTGTATGAGAGTGAACTCCTAAACGGCTTGACCGATTTGGTTGAAATTTTTTGTGTGTGTTCAAGGGGATCTGGGAATGGTTTAGATTCACAATTGGACCCGGTAGGTGGCATTGCTGTCGATATATCACCAAAACATTTTTTAACGACTGGACCGATTTGGATGAAATTTTTTGTGTGTGTTCAAGGGGATCTGGGAATGGTTTAGATTCACAATTGGACCCGATAGGTGGCGTTGCTGTCGATATATCACCAAAACATTTTTTAATTATAAAGCGGTACGAAGTACGCCGGGACAACTTGTGTTTTTATAAACTTCGTTGAAATGATTCAACCGACAAGGACTTTTGCTTAGGTTTATGTATGCCATTTAAAACATTTTTTTAAGATTTAATGAATAAATAGGATACTCCAACACTGGAGTAGCGTGGTAGTAGAGTAAGTTCTAGGCCTCTTCAGTTATGAACAGAAACCCGTGCTCATGTTAAAGTCAAAAAATCTTAAGAATGAAATAACGTTCAAGTAACTTTAAAATCATCTTCATGGAACCTCTTGGCTGAACGTTAAATGGTCGGATTCTGTTAACCTTATATTTTTTAATTGCTGTCGCTTATAATTAACACAATACCTATGAGTAGTCTTTAGAAGTCAGGTACATATTACATGTAATATGAAAGCACGCGAATCAATTTAAATCTTAAAACAATGCCACAAGAAAGTAAATGGTTATAGACAACAATTATGAAAACAAAATGAGTGCACGTTATTGAAAACAGTAATAAATGCAGCTTACGAAGCATGCATTGAGCGGTCCCGAAAATCAAATTACTCAGTAATTACCTGTACGATTTCACGCAATAATTACCATCCGGTAGTACGTAGCCTGATTTTTAATATCCATCGAACGCTACATTGGAATAATCTGTATAATCATCCTTGTCGATAGATCGATAGCATCTATTCAATCTCGAGGTATCGAACCAAGAGAGGGCATACACTTTCCCGCACGACATCAGTATCACTGCTGTTCAATGTTTGGCTGTCAATAATCTAAAATTATGAACTGATGCGCTTGCGATCTTTGATTCTTTTAGAGATTTTTATGCAAAGAAGTTCCTTAATGCTACTTGCAGTAGGATTGAAGTAGAAAAAATCGTCTTACATATTATATGGACATGGGGATATCACGGAAAAATGTTACCAATGTTGACCGGTGTGGACTTGTCAAAAGTCTAATGTTAATGTCATAGGAATTATTAAATAAGGACGATGTTTACCATTAAATCATTTCTTTTTTTTTTATTAAATTTCACGACAATTAAAAGTTTTCTCATATATCTTCTATGTACAGACAGCGAACAGCTACAGATTTATTATTAGTATTTATGTCAATATAATTTTGACATTACATTTTCATTAAAAAGGTTCCATTTAGTATGTTTAATGAACTGTAATGAAACAACTTGTAAGTAATTAAAGCGACGTTAAAGTGTGAGAACACTCACAGAGCATCAAACCGCGCATGAATGAAGGATACGAAAGACCGGTTCCCGACAGAATGTTACTTATCGGTAATTATTGGGAGGGATTCATTATGACGTTACGTGACAGTAGGGTACTTGGTATGCAATTTAATGAAATTGATCTCGGAGGTATATTGAAAAGCATCTGTCATTACAATGTCGTTGATTTTTACATGAACTGGTATCCAAAGAGAATATAACCAGTACGTGTTAGTATCCAAAGAGAATATAACCACTTGCTGGTATCAATGGTGCCTAATGTAAATATTTGCATCCATATCAGCTTTTTTGAACGTTTTACTTTAAATATTAAGTTAGTATTTAGATCTACGAGTAATGGACATTAATGTGTAGTTGGCGTGTAATATTTTAATATTACTTAGTTTTAATTTAATTTTACTTTTCTCGGAATCAATTAGGTAAGGTAGACAGACGTTTCAGGTAATTCACAAAATATCGTAAAGTAAAAAGTTTAAATTACCACATCTTAAATTTTCACCGTCACCATTGATTACCAATACCACGATAATGGTATCTATACATTACCGTGCCAATACCTTCCCGACCGATATGATCGCATCGCATTTATATTCACTTGATTACCTATACCTACTCACTTTTCTCGGCTTTCATCTAACGTTAATATTCCAATTCGAAAATAAAACCCGTTATGTATAATCAAACTGAACAAAACAATGCAGTCATTTAGATTTCCCAATTAAGTACTATTATTTTAAGTATAGTCGAACTAATTGTTAGTGTACAGTACAAAATTTAATCCATGCTCTTTTCTTCTCTATTACCGTTGTAGGAAAGGTTGTAATAGGATGAAGCATTTCGTCGGGACTTGTCAAGCAAGCGTTGGTATTTAAACTTATGATGAATATTTATTCTCACGTCCGCAATGCGCAAATAATTTTTCTTGGCGACAATTTTGTCCGACTTTTGTATTTAAGAACAAGTAGCGGCCACTCCATTTCCTTAAATAATTACAACGAAACAATTGGTGGCGTGAGTAGAGTCATAAGGAATTCCTAAAGACGGTGAGGACACATTATTCGCTGTAGCGGATAGCGGGAGATCTAAAAACTTGTTATGATATTGGTCAGCATCTAAGTGTGGGTGTCTTGTATTACAGTGTTCATTCTAAACAATGGTTACCATGGCGGATCGCCTTTCTAAGGGTCCTGAAATCGATTCCCAGCGAGGTGGAAATTTGAATGGTGAGTTTAAATATTGTGATGACGGTCTGGGTGTGAATCAGTGCTCATTTGCGCGTTGAAAGCTTGTAAGTAAACCCAATCATGCATGAATAGCACCAGGTTTTATTATGATTCTTTGTAGTCTTCGTGAGACTGCACAATGCACTTTCATGTAAATTAAAAATAATTTTAGGTAAATCAAAACTATTGAAGGCTTTAATCTCTTCATCATCAGAGACCATAAGTCTTTCTTGTATCTCTGGAAAGTAACAACATACACACCACAATGCTCTAGTAAAGTTTAACATTGCTAGAGGTCTTAATATTTCTTATATTTAAGAAATTTAAATTACTTGTTTATTTTTGGAACGCTTGACATCACAATGGAAACACAGCCTTATGATATTGAAACGTATGCGTGATGTTGATGAGACAAATAGAATAGTAGCTTATGAATGTACAGGCAATTATTAAGAAAAAAATATAATGAGTGTGTGCTCGCTTAACGCGCAGGGTTCCGCGGCTGGCTTTGAAAACGCTTGTGACATTTTGGTTGAATAATTATTTATTTCCTGAGCGACGAACATACTATAAATTAACGCTACACTTTGGGATCTTAAGTATAAAGCCAGAGTATCATGAATTATCTCTTGATAATTCTAGTAAATGTCTCCATTTACTAGCGACAAGTATCAAATTTATTAGTCTAAATTGGCATTACCACAGTCAAGGGGCGTAAGGATCTATGGAGCCCCTAAAATCTATGGAGTCTTAGTATAATGTAGAAGGAAGTTATCACAAATAGGAGGGATCCGACGCCATTAGCCAGTTGATCAGTAGGATCTCAGGTAGGATCATAGTCCACCATGAGCATGAAGTTGGCTTGGACTTCATGGATAGACCCTTTACACTCTCACTGCGCCAGAAAACTAATGACTCGGTCAATCAATTACAAATTACAAAAGCCATCGGGCTACCATGCCATCGGGATACTTCAATCCAGCACAAGCAGGTAATTCGCTTACAATTACTTTAAGAAGCACTGTCATCAGAGAACCCATTGAAGCCGATACACCTCAATTGGTTGGTAATACAATATTAATAGTAATACCAGCTCAGAACCCTAAACCCGGGAGCTGCAATGGAGCTGTGATTACGATAATTCCATCGCCCCACGTGTCTCGGGACGCCACAAAAACTGGTAATAATCACAGTGCACGATACTGTTCGCGACAAAAGTCTTTTAAAATGTATTCACAATAACGTTAATAATATTGCGTTGCTATTGGAGTGAAGTCCGCCAATCCGCACTTGGCGAGCGTGGTGGGCTATGGCCTGTACCCCTCAGATTGTTAGAGGAGACCCGTGCTTAATCAGTGGGACAGTTATGGGTTGTGATGATGATGATGATTGGATTGAAAGGGCCTAGCATCAGTGATGGTGTCGTCAATTAGTGGAGGACTAACTCTTTCAAAGGTCATTATGTATAATAGATATAGATTTATCCTTTACATTACATTCAGAAGGGTGCGTAAATGATTAAATTCTGCTTTTTTACATACATAGGTACCTACATGTAGAAACTCAGAGAAACAAAGATCTTTTAAATCAAACCACAGAAGTCTTCCTATTTTAATTAGCGATTATAGAGGTTTCCAAGCAAAAATAGAAAAGTGTTTCTTGTATCATTTTCATTTTTTTAATATACGTACATGAACACCATATAACACTTGACAGAATAAATTTCAATTTAAGTGTTGTTAAGGTTTAAAGTTTTCAGTCAGGCAGCGGAAGGTGGTGGTACTGCATGCTCGTTTGCTGCCTTAAATAAAAAAAAAGGAAAAACTTAATAATTTAAGTTCAGCTACATTTTAAATTGAAAAAGTACTTTTTAATTATGACTAACCACTTCTGTATCCACCTGTACCAACGGCAGTAGTCGCTCCTCCAGGCGCGAGCTACTGTATCGAGTAATAGCTTTTTTCCTCCACAGTACTCCCTGCATCGCATCGGCATCAAATCGGCTGTCACATTTTGTTGCTCGCAAGTAGTGCCCTAGGCAAATCTAAGGGAAGATCATTCTTTACAGGTAGTATTATGAGAGATGAATAATAAGATTATGATAGCTACATTACTACCTCAGATAGAATATCAAAAAAGCGTATTAAAAATAGCCGGTGCTTGTAGCTAGTTATTCCCAGTTGACTTTTACAATGCCACTGGTGTTATTTTATCTTTTAAGAAAACAGATAAAGGTCGGTAATTAAAGGTATTACCTATATGTATAGGTAGGCACGTAAAAAATTCTTTTCCCAACTTATGCAGTAAAATTACTTATAGCAGTTCGGGAATACAGTATTTAGCGTAGGACGGATGCTAGGTACCGCGCTGCAAGCTTCCGTCCCACGCTAAATACTTATTATTTATAAAACGTATTTAAATTAGATATAGGACTAAAATTTACTCAAGTGGTAATAATATTAATGAATAACTAAGATTTATTCAATAAATCGCATATTATAAAACACTCCTACACTTATAAACTTAAACTTGCACAAACTACTAAACTTAAACAACTAATAAATAAACGTAGGCAATTGTGTAGAATTTGCCACCATTGCATTGGCGTTACAATAAAAAACCCTCTTAATGATTTGTTTATATTATAAATTAATAGGTATACCGCGGGCATAATTAGGTACGCTCGGGCATAGAATATAATAATAACTTTATATTCACATTTGAAATTAATTAATTTAAAAAGTACTTAAATAGGTAAGGTTAGGTTAAATAAAATATCCTAAATGAAAAAGCTTAAAAGTATTTTTAATTGATAAGTTGATAACACAGAAATACTTATGTGCGTATTTAAGCAAACACCCGGTATTTTTTTACATAAATGATTAAAAAAAACAGCATTGATGAAAAGTAGTCCCGCCTCCCATGGGCGTTCAAAGATATTGCCGATGAGAGATCAAATTAGGCCAAAAATACTTCACTGCGATTCACTTCACTGCATTTCGTAGTTAGTCCTAGAAGGAGGACGGTAGCCAGTCAGACAGATTATCGATAACCCAAGTGTAGATATTGATCTATGATGATGGCGTGGAATTTCCTGCGACGAAATTATGTTTTATGTGGAAAATCTGATATAAATAACAAAAAGATATTTGGCAGCAAATGCTAACTAATGTAAATAAGCTGTTCGTTGACTTTTTATAAGCCGTCTCCTATAACAGATAAGTCAATCTATTTTAAACACACAAAAACAGCATCAAACAGTCGCCTACTTAACTTTGATTATAAAAAAAGAGATACGAAATTCAGACCCGATAAAAGTCCTAATGTAAGCTCGTCTTATTCACCTAATTGGCGTTTAAATTAATAATGATTGAGACAAAAAACTTGGAAGAATCACATTTGAAAATCCAATTAGACCATAAACGGCTTATCATGATGCCATTAACCGACAACGAACACGTAGGGAGGTTTATGAGTTTTACTACACAAAATCGTAGCGGCCCATTTCGAACAATCTACCTCCGATTTACAACCAATTATCTCAATAAATATTAAAGCTTGGCTCTACTGTTAGCGGTTTTGAGGAGGCCGCTCAGGCCTCAACTGATGAAACAGAGGTTATGGAATATTACCTAGGTACTTCATAACGATGTCAAGAACTTTATCAAAAACATGAACTTCATGAAAAATGAAATGTGCTAAATATAAGAACGAAACACCGTCTTCAGAAAAAGCCTGTAACATCATTATGGAATATTAATTATTGCATGTCATGTCGCTTTTGAAATGGGTATACAAATTTCAATTAGGTTTTATTAGTGCCATTTTTATTTATTTACTTTTCTATTTTTACATCCCAATTAATAATAGTTTTTCATTTTGGTCAAAGAACTGAGGAATCCTTAATAGTATAGCAATAAGTTACTATTCAATAATGTAAAGCTCAATAATGTTCCTGTATCTATGGATTACATAACTATGCTTCTAAAAATAATCATTTTTATAGCCTGAAGTAGACGTATGTATAAGCAGACGAGTCACCTGATGGTAAGTGGTCATCGTCGCCTGGACACGAGCAACACCAGGGGAGTCGCCAGTGCAACGCCGGCCCTGAAGTAGAATTATTTTTACAGTTTTTACACCTTTTTTAGTAAACCGCGTTTTCCATGGCCTCACCTTTTGTACAGTGGTAGTAAAACCATCAAATGCGAGCCGAATTGACGAATATGACTTGTTTATGGGAAAATATAGACAAAGACGGCGTCTAATTGAACATAAAATATAATTATAGGAATGGCACACAGTAGCCGCGGGGTCGTCTACGGCTATAAAAGTAAAAGCTTTTCGTCGTGACTATGTCGCTTTGATATGATACGACCGCTCGTCATGATGTGTCGTATATATTGATGGAATTGTACCTATAAATGTCGATACTAGTGATGTGGTCATCGATTTTGAAGCTCCATCTACAAATATCGTAATAGAAGCAGACTAAGTGAACATAATTTACGAATAGTACAAGCATGATAATGCTTGATTATTATGATGCCGAAAATAATGACAATCTAAATATTCCAATAAAAATTACTAGCAAATACGTAATATCAAATAATGATCCTGATGTCATATCAACTTTCAAAAGATAAGTGAAGATAGATAAGTATAGAAGTGGTTAATTATGTTACTTTATACAATTTTTCTTAGAGAAAAAAATGGGATATCCTTGAAGAAGTATTTGAAAATTATCTTTAGGTTTCTTTTACCAAAGTTTGAATGACCATTTTCAATCTGGATAATTATAACGATTTATAGTTTTTAGCAAGCAAGCACACAACCCTTATTACGAAGCCGGATTTTATGTTTTAAGCTTACATCTTGTTTTGTTAAGCGGAACAGAGCTGTCGGACATATTTTTAGGGCGGAGCCAAATAGAACTTTTGTTCTAAGAGTTATTGATCACTCCAAAAACACCGTACACGTCTCAATTGCGTCATAACTCAGAAACCAGAATGAAGATCTCATACACTGGTGAAATTTTAACCGTCTTTGTCTAACGAGAACTATCGAATGAACGGACATTAATAAATTCTAGCCGGAGGCAACACTAAGAGACCGGATATCGTACTTCTCAAG
Source organism: Ochlodes sylvanus (assembly GCA_905404295.2). Classification (NCBI taxonomy): domain Eukaryota; kingdom Metazoa; phylum Arthropoda; class Insecta; order Lepidoptera; family Hesperiidae; genus Ochlodes; species Ochlodes sylvanus. Next base: position 10,852,895 of record FR990132.1, on the reverse strand, counting down.
ACAATCAATGCAATAAGGAATCTTATTGTAATGCAACAAGGGTTATTTTGGAATGAAGCTTTGAACGATTTGCATTCTTAAATTCATTGACCAAATTTAAGGTGATTTCCGATTCGTTAGGCTATCCGCAGACGAAAATTTTTCGTAATACTATTTGATGAATTATATTATTCTTGTTTAATTTTATAGAAATTAAGTAAAGGTACTTGGTATTCTACCTTACTTACTTACCTCATTACTCAACGAAACGTTAAAATATTAAATTCCGTTCTACCGTTCCAACTCCGACGTTCGGGTCGGCGATTATCTACGAATGCAAAGCGCGTCGTCAATGAGTGGGGCACTCGACTCGTAGATTATAGCGGTCAAAGCGACGTCAACGCGTGGTATACGCGTTGGAAACGTAACAGAGCGGCGAGTAGTATACGTCTTCATTTTCAAGTATACGTTCGAAATTTAACCTTACATGAAAATATATCTCATAATTTTATATAAGTAGCTATAATTTTATGTAGCTCATAATTTAATTTTAGTTTTGTCGAGTCTTTTAGTAGAGTCAGAGGCGGGTGGGAGTTGAGCACAGCCTCAGAGATTTCAGTGCGCCCGACAGTCGTGCGCAAATCAAGTCTTTCATGTGAAGATCGCCTAACAGCAATAACATTATTGCCTGAAGCGTTACCTATGGAATTATTAGGTGCTTCCTTTGGCTTTTTTATTAATGAAATTCTCTAGACTTTAATATACGATAAGGAAAATAATCACCTAGATATGCTCATAACAGTAATTACAGTTTTATAGCTTTGCGTCTGGTCCATATGGAAGAGAATTGTGGGCGAAAATGTACTGAATAATGTTAGGGTGAGGAAATAATTATAAAGCTACAAAATGCTGGTTACATCATTACACAGACTGTACCGAATCCATTTCTACTTACTTGCTGACTACCGTCAATGTTGTGCGTAATAAGTTCTCTACGAGACAAAACTACGCTGGAAAAATCTCTGGACTATGAACATATAGAATATAGACCTCTAAAAATGTGACAGGAGATTCGAGCCCAGAAATAGGATAGTTATGAAATGAAATGAATTTTTATTCGAATTTGATTTTAACAAAGTAACTTTTTTTTTCAACTGTGACCAACAAAAAAAGACTCAAATCCAACTGTGATAATCAAACTGTGATAGTTAATTGATCGTTAGTTGATCAGTTCGTGAGAATTACGACATAATTACAACTAAGTCATAATATCTAATCTAGGTCAGCTATTAATTCTCCTCTCTTTAGACTAGACATGATGTTTGGCTACAACCCATTAATGGCCCACTACTGAGCACGGGTCTCTCCTCGTACCTGAGGAGGCCTAGAGCATACTCCACCACGCTGCTCCAGTGCGGATTGGTGGAGGGGTTAGTGGCCAACCCAAGTGTCGGAAATTTTAAGCCGCCCTAAGGTATCCGACATGGCTTAACGACTGCTACCAAATGATAACAACCGGGACCGACGGCTTTACGTGCCCTCCGAAGCACGGAAGCGCTCAAGAAATTTTTGCCACTAGCGGTCACCCATCCAACTACCGACCGCGCCCGCTGTTGCTTAACTTTGTCGATCATTTGAGATCGACGCAAGCCGCCGGGCTATGAGCGCTTCACGCAAGCCGCCGGGCTATGAGCGCTTCGATGATGATGACGACTGACTGACGACATGATGTTTAGAATTGCCTAAACCGCGCTACGCCATCGCATCAACAATCGAAGACCATCCATCCAGAAATACATCGTGAGTGGTCTTGGATTGCGATAATGATGAGTGTGTGGTACCATCACATTAAAATATAGTCAAGTAGGTAGGTATAGGTAAATAAAGGAAAATACGAGAAGACGCGTACACTGTTTATCACTAACACTGTAACATTAGCCTAACAGGTTGATAGAGACCTTAACAATATTGTATAATTGTTATTGTAATAAAACTTACTGTTTTTTATTCAATTACTTATTTATCTAGATAAGGTCCACTCAAATATTACCGGTACGATCGTAACATCTAATCAATAATGAAACGAACCAATGAAATAGTTGCCGAAATAACCTCCAAGCGATTACGGTAACGCGATTTATAGAGAAACGTTTTTTATTATCGGCAATGAATAGACTTTACATGTCTTAAGTAAAACTAGAAAAATGTTTTGCATGTTGTGTGTTGAAAATTTCAATGAAATAAAAGGTATAGGCGGGATTTTGGCCGTATCACCACGGCCTATATTGACTTCAATCTCTTGCAAGCAGGGTATCGTAGAGCTGCTTTGTTAGTCGGTTATTTTTATAAAAAATCAAAATATTTGCAATTCACACGTGCACAAGTGAAAACTTCAAGAATAATTTGGTTAGATGTCAAACTATCTATTGTTTAAGCGCTGCAGCGATCTTTAGTTCTAACTTGTTAATGTTCCCAATCATTTTCTTCCACTGTGAAAATGTGTCTGTGTCTTTTTCGCTTCCGTTTCATTTGCACGTCATTTCCGTTTCATCGAATTCCAAATCACAATGATACTATAGAAGTTTTCACTTTAAAAGAATTATGTGCATTGAATAAACACCTGAAGAATAAGTGAATGTACTATTATGAAGTTTATTATTGATGTCATTTCTACAAAGACGCGGTGTTAGTACTTGTTCATTGCCTTGGTGATGCTTTCTGCATTACCGCGTATTGAGCGAATGTGACCTTACCTTCAGGTGGCTTGTCTGTTCATTAGTCGGTTATTTACAAAAAAAAGTGGACGACGTAGGTACTTACAATACATGGATATCTGAAAGAATAAGATTAAACTATTAAGAAGTTCGTTACTGATCTCATTTCTCCTCGGAGACAAACAAAGACGCGGTCACAGTACTTGTTCATTACAGATACGAATCGGCACGAGCCGCCTGCGGTTCCCTATCAGATGTATATCTGTCGAAGAAAGTTTTGATAGTTTCTCGTTAAAATCAACTGCTTGTTGGTGTATCATAGCAATTACTGAGCGGCCGTGTCTGATGCGATGATAAATATGTTATTACTGTTGATGTTAATGATATTGGTTAATGATACTGTATTGCGAATTAGGAAATTAAAATGCGGGTTAACAACTCTGATATTTGTTGTGTAACTGACAAGACGTGGCAGTGTTAAGTAGGTACTTAACGAGCCATAGGTACATGGCTCGATTCATTAGCAGCGTCCATCCATCCATCCATCAGTAACAGTTCACTGCTGGACTTTAGGCCTCTTCTAATTTGCGCCACTCTGGCTGGTCTTGAGCCTTTTGAATCCAGCGATTGCTCGCTGTCCTCTTCAGGTTAGCAGCCTACTATAGGGTAATGAAGAGACTATGATTAAATAAATAAACGCTACTGGCTCATAATCCTACACTAAGATTGACTGTGTCCTGGGCCTCGTGGGAGCAATAGACAACACAAAGACAAAAACACACGCTCAGACTGAGAAAATAAATTGAAACTCATCGTTCAACTATCCACCTCGCTGGGAATCGACCCCAGGACCGTTCCAACGGCGTTTCGGCATGGTAGCGATTACGCCGTACAGGTCTTCAAGTAGTCGTCAATTGGGTATACCTAAATAGTCCCATTTACAAGTCTCTTTTTTATATTCCTGTATATGACTCGAAAATTAGCAACTTTAAGGCTGAGATCTATAGACGATACTTAGCCTTAGCTCAGACTTTACTTACGAAAAACTTTGCAGGTGTATTGCATCTAATGAAACCATTAGCGGTCTTAGCTTATGCTGAGCACAATCTCAGCGTGACATGTCTATAAATACCAAATCGCAGTCTGACTAAGTAAAGTCTGAGCTAAGGGTAAGTATCGTCTATACATCTCAGCCTAAGAGAGGTCTAAATACTATTCATGAATTCTTGCGCTTTGTCAGTTATTAAATGGAGATTGTAACTTTTGATTAGTGATTACACTTTAGAATATACCCCCAAATACGATTATATATGAAATTCTTAAGTATTTGTAATAATTCTCAACTAAACAGTATGCATGTTACAATTTGGCCCGCGGTCCCGTTGTGGCTACACATCAGCTCAGGTGTTGTGTGCCTGCGGGCTGTCGTCGGGCGTAAGTTACAAGCTTTGAATACAGGGTTAGTTATAATACATATTGCATAGGAAAACTTGAAGCAATTTCCATAAAAAAAAATTACGCCTAACTGCTCGAGATATTATAACTGAATCGACAAACTAATTCACAAATTTACGTAAATACATTATGTTGATATCATTGATGTAAAAAATATCAATGGTTGATAAACAACTTTACGTTTTACAACTGACAACTGACAAGTGCATGTTTTTTTATGGACGGAAAAGCTACGTAATAAAATTATGTCTAAAAGTAACAATGACAAAATAATATAGGCACACATTTTACTTATAAATAGACGCAAAGTACTAAATAAGCAAATTAAATTCGCAATTACTAACACCCTTTATTTAGTTCAATTGAATGGTCCAAAAAATCCTCACTAGGCAGACAGATTTAAATCCGTAAAAGAGCCTGTAACTTATCATGATACAAACAGCACGTTGTCGCTAGTATCTTTTGAATTGCACGAGATACTAACGAATGGCAGGTGAGCTACGTTATTGTGGCTACCACTCCCATCCATATGGAGGAATTATTTGAGGTTGTTGGTAAAATATTGCGTTGTGCACTGTACTGTCAACGGTTGGTAACAATATTAATTTTGTAAAGCTTTAGGATACGTTTAAAAAATGCAGCACAGTCATATTGTGTGGGTGATTAGCGCTTTGATTGTTCTATATAAATATAGGGAGATATATTGAGAGGTATATTGCGGTATATTGGGGTATATTGGGTTTGTTACAATTATGTTCTTTTTATTTATTTGTAAATAAGTTGCAAAGCAGTGATAGCCGTGTGGTTGAACGTTGGACTGCCGAACCGGAGGTTCCGGGTTCAAACCCCGCACGCACCACTAATTTTCAGAAATTATGTGCGTATTAAAATTTAATTATCACTTGCTTCGGTGAAGGAAAACATCGTGAGGAAACCTGCACACCTGAGAGTTCTCCATAATGTTCTCAAAGGTGTGTGAAGTCCGCCAATCCGCACTTGGCCAGCGTGGTGGACTATGGCCTATACCCCTCTCATTGTGAGAGGAGACCCGTGCCCAGCAGTGGGACAGTTATGGGTTGTGATGATGATGATGATGATGATGAAATAAGTTGTGTTTCTCTACACGTTTCTTTGCATTGTTTTAGCGGCCTAAACGCTGCGTTTGATCCGCGTAATCCAACACTTCTTTCTTATGGCGATAAACAGGCGCCATATCTAATCACACGAAACTAGGGGAGCGACGAAAACGACGCGTGCACGCAGAACGCATGCGTGAATTTTGACACTGTTCAGACGTCAGGGGCGCGCACTCTCGACGAACAGCTGGCTAGCCTCCGTCTTGCTTGACGCGGCCGTCAAACGATTTGTCGTGTTCCGGTTGGGGGCTTAAGAGACAGTTTTCTTCTTCCTTGTTTCTTTGCCAGCAACGCATCGGTGTTGCATTGGGTGTTACTGATGTCCAGGGGTGACGTGACCACTTACATGACTCTAGAATTATATTGATCTTAGGGCGTGCTTAGGGTTCTCGTTTCCTCTATTCAATTTTTCATGTTGGCTTCATTACCTTCAACCCATTAATGGCCCACTACTGAGCTCGGGTCTCTCTTCATACCTGAGGTGGCCTAGAGCATACTCCACCACGCTGCTCCAGTGCGGATTGGTTTCTACTAATCCAGCCCCTCTGTGTTAGTGGCCAACACATGGTGTCTGAAGCTTTTTATGCCGCCCGAAGGCCTCCGACATGGCTTAACAACTGCTACCGAACGACAACAACCGGGACCGACGGCTTTACGTGCCCTCCGAAGCACGGAAGCGCCCAAGACATTTATTCCACTAGCGGTCACCCATCCAACTACCGACCGAACCCGCTGTTGCTTAACTTTGTCGATCAGTTAAGATCATTACCCGACAAAGGAGCACACGAGCTATTTGATAGTTATGAAGCGCCACGAGTAGTTATGGGTATTCTCTCTCGACTTTATTTTTCATTGGGAGATGCTTTTGAAGTCACTTGCAAACGACACTGACCACTTACCAGGTGGCTTATTAGATGGCCAGTCTGTTCGTTTGTTGGCTTTTAAGATTAGAATGCAATGGCTGAATTGCACGTACTTTCAGATGAACTGAACAGCTGTCACCTGTCACCTGCTGTGAATGGTTTGCGGTCATAAAAGTGTTGCATGCCGAAGGCACCTACAAATGCAGCTATTTATTTTAGTTCGCGGAGTCGCCATGTATCTGTAACACACTCAAATAGGGTGTGTGTCCTCCTCGACGCTGATTAGTCGGTTTAATTGTAGGTATAATGTAAATGTTAAGAGTAAATATATTTTTACGATTGTGATACATCACTACCGGATACATAACAATAACTTACAACAGTCAAAATGTCAAATTACGTGCTAGAAGTGAAACTTAAAAAAAACGAATACTGTCAGTCTAAATATTGATGTTTTGCTTTGCTTACGTAAGCCGCCATTTTGCCGATGCTTCCCATCAAATTTTATCCCACGTTAAATGTGTCCGTCTCTTTTTCGCTTCCGTTTCGTTTCATTTGCGCGTCATTTCCGTTTCATCGAACTCCAAATCACAACGATACTATAGAAGTTTCCACTTCAATAACATTAGTTTGAATGACTAAAAACACAGACAACACTACAATGCTATACTGATATAAATACTACTATGCAATACAACGTACAACAAGCGTAATTTATTTATTTATTTATACAACTACAACAATAAATTAGCAGACTTTGGCTTCAGATTAGTTGCAACACTTGCAACGATGTTATGGCGAGGCTATGTAAATTTTTTGTTCGAGTTTCATTACATTTTTTCCCATATGTGTAGATGCGTAGGCGCCGACCGAGGCGACACCAAATGAGTACGCCATGTAAGCACGCGTACCTCGATGTCAACTAGTTCATCACGTTACGTCATTATAGTGATCGATATACGACACGGCTCCGAATAGGGTTGTCAGTTGCAGTATTTTTTTTTTGAACTAGTAAAATGTATAATTTTAATGTTACTTATATCAACGCCGACATTGAATTTTAAATGCTAACAGGTATTCACGATTTAGAATTGTTATATTTTGATACAGTTAGGTATATAAAAAACGATTACGTTATTATGTGGGTACCCCTTTGTAATTAAAAATAATAAAACATTTTTGCTAACTTACAAAACTGCATAAATTTCAATAATGGTAATTGCCATTAATTTTCTGGGACTATCAACCTGGAATAAGACTAAAATTGGGACTATGATACAAGAATACTAATTATGATTATTATTACAAATATTTACCACAACATATCCTATACCCCAAATCCTAAATAAAAAGTTCATATAGAATAAAGTTTTCTTTATTAGGGGAATAGATTATCAGATATGGTATGATGATGGTATATAATGGATTAATATTATCAGACAGACATTTTCAAACAATAGATTCGCAATGAAAATGTTTATTCGAAGTACGTTTTTTACAAACACTTCGAAACTCAATCTACGTAGTTCGTTATGAAGGTAGCTCTAATTGGGCGTCGAAGCAGTTTATGAGGTATTGTTTTGTTGGTGATGAAACGCAGAACACAGGTGATAAACATTTAGTTATCATGCTATTTCCACAATGATAAACAAGCCTTTCTTATTCATTGTACGTTAATGGTTGACGACCCCTGATGTATATTTCATGGTATAATGATGTTGGCTATGTTAATTGTCACTAACCCTCTGGTATCCATAATTCAAATTGGTGTGCATTTTACTTTACTTGTTTATTTATTTACAAGCTAGTGCCCGCGACTATGTCCGCGGTAATTATGGATATAATATAATATAATTAAGTAAATCGGACGAGACTTATTTTTATACTCCTTTACACATCTTTATTTTTGATAAATAATAAAGTGAGAATGTTTGCTAACTTTGAATCGATAAAGATCCTAAATTGTTTTTAAAAAAGAAAAAAATTAGAACAGAATCCAAAAGATGAATTTGAAATACCTATTCAATGATAAACCAGTGACCATAATTCGTTTATGTCTATATAGGAAGGTAAGTAGTCTAACACCTGCCCTCATCACAACATCCACCCAGTGTTGAGTGAAACAGTACTATTAAGCATTAACTTTCGTCTTTGTCTCACTGTTTTAGACCTGACATAAACATAAAAAAATGAAATGGTGTCGTGGGACACCAGGTAGGAACGAAGTTCCTTCGGCTAATTAAGGCAACGGCGAACGAAAAGAAAGAGGGAGAAAGGGAAAGGTATTATACACTACTCGCTTGTGTATGCGACTGTCGCGCCTGCGCACGTCTCATTTTATTCCACGCATTTTTTCTTACGGTTTTACTATCACATATTTTTCAGTTCGGTCGCCGCAGCAAAACCTATCCCCTCCAAGCCTGCCGTAAGGAACTTCATTCCAATAAATAAATAACGCCACACAATCATAGCCCCACACTTGTCGTAGGTGCTATGGACAAAACACAAAGACAACAATACCCAGACCGAGAATTGAAATTTTAAATATCCCCCTCGCTGGGAATCGAACCCAGAACCCTTAGCCGTCCGGCATGTTAACCATTGCGCCACACGGGTCGTCAAATAAATAAATAATTTATATTATGTTTTTAGCTCTGCCCTGGATCTAATTAGGGATATGTCGCCTACGCCAGCGGACTCTTTTAACCTCGGCTTAAAACCGGCGCCTGTTATCACGCTCGTAAATGATTTATTGCCTGACATTTGTAATTATAATTTTATACAACACGGCGCTTAGAAGAAAACCGGGGAGATAATGCTCGTTATTTTATTAGCTCCAAATATTTTAGTCATGGTGTCTATTCAGACGGACATCCATGGAGCATTGCATCAAAATGTCCGCAAAGATTTACGTGTGAATAGTGCCGCTGCAATTGCATAGCTCAAGATGCCAGGATCCCAATGTTTAACACGGGAATCTTAAAATTGATCAATCACATTATTATCCGTATAAACTTTAATTGGTCATTCGTTGGATAATTAGACATAATATGCTATCGCAGACTTTTCATTAAATATTTGAGATACATAATTCCGTAGTCACATTATTTTGATGTCTCGTAAAGTTTAATCAGCGATAGCAATGAAAGCGCCCAAAATTGTATGTAGCAGGTGCTACAGGTACGTAAAAATATTACTCACTTTACTTAAAGTTTGAGCTTATTGCTACGTATGTTATTTTTACGCGTCTGTCGCTAGTGGTTGCGTTGTGGTTGCGTTGTGGTTGCGTTGTGGTTGCGTTATGGTTTCGTTGTGGTTGCGTTGTGGTTGCGTTGTGGTAGCATTGTGGTTGCGTTGTGGTTGCGTTGTGGTTGCGTTGTGGTTGTGTTGTAGTTGCGGTGTTGCCCATATCGTCCACATCGACGCGCGACGGCTTGGATGGCATTTTTATTCTTTTTATAAGCCGTCATACCAGAGGCATCACGAATTTATATCCCTAATTTATTTTGCCTTAATTTCGTTATCAAACATAACCCTAATTATTACCAATATCCGCAAGCTTTCCATTCATTCATACCAAAGTCATCACGAACTTACAACCCCGACTTAATTTCGTGATAGTAACCAAGAGCCACCAAAATCGAATTAAGTGACGACCACGATCTCTTTGATACGACAACACGACTACGGGCCGTTTTTTCGAAACACAATTAGAGCGCTCGTGCCAGGACCACGAAATTTCCGTTCGTCACCGTCTGATGGTGATCTATTCTAGTGGTTTCAGAGATCCTCGGAATCTGATAATTAACACCGAACTGGTCAAAGTACCTTTAATTGTGTCACAAAGTATTACGGGTCTAACACCATTGCCTTATTCCGTATTCAGCTGGGAACACCATAAGCTTTGGTGGCTGGCTTAAACTGAGGAATGCGCGAGTCCCTTACGCTTGTATAATATTCGTAATTTAATAATTACAAACTCTTTTAACAAAATGTTGTATACATGTGCAAAAAATAGACCGACCATCCAAGTAAATTAACGATAAAAATAATTTCCATTCCAGCAACACTGAACCCAATCAGTCACACCACTGATCCGATAGCAAAGCTATTACTGCACAAAGAAAAACCAACGTTCACACACAAAGGAGAATAATACAGAACCCTTCGAATGCCAGTGGCCATTTTTTAAGAAAAAAAGAGTAAGGTGCAATGCGATGGACCGGAGTGAATCAGCCCACGCGACAGCGTGACGGTTAGGGCGCTACCATGCACGGATTGCTTTTAACAAAAACCAATATTTCTAATAATTCCAACGTACACGTTATACATTGCTGGTTTTGTTGTTACTTACTTTGATAACACTAAAATTAACGAGTAATGTACGCACCGTTATCTAAAGAATCGTTGTTTGGTGTTTTTCAATGCTACATTATGATGGCACGGGGCGGACTTGGGACGATGAAAAAATTATCATTAAGTACGGTCGAGATTGGAATGAGATGGTTTGAGAATAAGGCACGTTGCGGGAGCTCGTGGTCGTCAGGACAAGTGACGTTTTTTATTTGGTTCGGTAGGAATATTGGTACTCATATACAATACATAATTATGGCATTCGTAAACAGTACCTATGCAATAGATGAACCCTCTGACTCCGGCAAATATATAATTATAAGTACCTACTAGTTACCTGCTCTGCGGTCGAAAATCGACCGAAATTGATTATGTCAAAGGGTTACTTAACATTGACTCTATGAACGATGACCCCATGACATATTTTCGATGTCATGTCAAATATATGGCAGTGTGAATAGAGTAACATAAATTGGTGTGTGTTATGTTTTACTTATTCACTTTATGTATTTTTATGCACTATTAAAAAATATTAGCATTCTGCACTCCTTCTATATAAACTACAAGTGTGCCAAATTTCATACTCCTCCGTCAGCGTAACTTTCGTAAACGATACTCGTAAATAAGGTAATTAGCAAACAAGTATACATCGCTATACCAGATGTGTATTAGTATAAAAATCTTCTATTTATCAGTACAACCCAAAGAGAAGATACGATCGATATCCATATTTCACAAAAAGCACGCCGCACATTGCGTAGGTACCAATAACAAGTATTAATAGGGCAAAAACGATTTTATCGTCAAAGGAAATAAAAGTATTCTTTAATACATTATCAATACGACCGTATGCTCCATTGGGCATATGTCGCGCATATGTTCGACGCATAATGATGCTTGTGTGTCCATAAGAATCGAGTAATTTGTACTTATAACACCTTTTGTTAGTTTTTTTGCTTCACCCTTTGACGCCGAATGCATAATGGAAGCGGATAGTGTCAATTAGTTTTGAGGAGACTGTGGTGAGGAAGACGGATTAGATTTTGTTTTAAAAAAGGAATAGCTTGAATTAAAATATGTATATGTAGGTAAACAATTTCTGATAATAAGTTTCGAGAGGTTTATGTACCACTAGCGACCCGCCCTCGCTTCGCTTCGGGAAACTTTCCTTCGGTTTGCAAAGATTTAGTTATATATTTTGGATAATTATCACTTTATCTTTATAAATTATATCCTATGTTTTATTTTGATGTGTAAGCTATATTATTGTACAGTTTCATCAAAATCCGGTAGTTTTTGCGTGAAAGCGTAACAGACTGACAGAGTTACTTTCGCATTTATAATATTAGTAGGGATAAAGTAACACCACAGCCTAATAAATACTTTCATAATTCGACGCCGGAATGCTGTCTTGTCTCTCTATCGAAAAGATGCGAATATGAGTTATAATTATAATATTGGAATCAGCAAAAAATCTTAGAATTACTCCATTAATTGCAAAAAGAACATTTCAGTGTAATTTTTAATTAAAAAAATAATACATCTAAGTCTTCGTGTTTACAAGGGTTGAATTTTTGAAATTTTTATTGGGCTGTGGTGTAAAGTAATTTTTTCGAAATACGACAAGATCGCTTTCCGGCGTCTTATGTGCTATTATGTGTTAACCTTTCTAGTTACAAAAATTAACATTTCTGTTCAGTGGTCTCCATGTGATCCACGTACAGCCAGACAGAGAATAATTTAAAACAATCAATGTAGTATTTTCATTCTAAATTATCTTTAAATAGTTATAATTTATGAACTGTGATATTGCAATTAAATAAATTATATGTGTATCAAATCAAACTAAAAAAATTTGACATTCACATGACATAAGACATTGACAAAACTTCACTCGCAGCAACTTCAAGGTTAGAACTAACTTCATGCTGTTAAATTTAGCTGTCGCAGCCAACTTCACATATTAAAATTTCACTCTCATCATTTTTTCATAACGCGCCTAAAGAAGTATAACTTCAAAAATGCAATATACATTTACATATAAATATGTATGTTTAGGATCATTTCAGATTTAATAAAGGTACAGATACCTACATTTTTTAAAATACCTACTCGTACAATCAGTATTGTTCAACCACATTTTAATTTCAACAGGAAATTGTTTTCTTCGTAAATAATAAAAATCAAAAACGTTTACTTCTGGCTACTACGAAACTAAACGACCTTACCCTACCAAAGTACGCGCTATAATAATATTCTATCATCTGCTATACATTGCAGTTCTCATGGGCCGCTATTTATAATAAAGTATGAGAAGAAAGCAATGTATTTTAAATAAGGGATTAATATTGTGTACCAATATGCTTTAGTGTAAAGATTGTCATCGTAAATCCTGGGATCGTGTGAAAGAACCACGCCTGCTCGAAGATACTTGTGCAGCAAGCAATCGGTAGATAATAATTATTTTATTAATATCCGACACCTTTTCGCCTATTTTCTTACAATGATTTAGTGTTTATTGATAATTAATATCGTGTAAACGGTTTTCTGCCAGCGATTTCTCTTAATTACCACCGGTTTTTGTCAGCCCAATTTCAATTTTACTTTGGTAATTGCGTATTAATTTATCAGCAAGTACCTACTCTAGGTGATTTAAGCTTGTCAGGTAAATATAACTGTAAAATAGGTATAACTACATTATATTGATAGCGTATTTTTTCAAATAATTAAATACCTAAATGATAACACATCATCATCATCATCACAACCCATAACTGTCCCACTGCTGGGCACGGGTCTCCTCTCACAGTGTGAGGGGTATAGGCCATAGTCCACCACGCTGGCCAAGTGCGGATTGGTGGACTTCACACACCTTTGAGAACATTCTGGAGAACTCTCTGGTGTGCAGGTTTCCTCACGATGTTTTCCTTCACCGAAGCAAGTGATAATTAAATTTTTAATACGCACATAATTTTTGAAAATTAGTGGTGCGTGCGGGGTTTGAACCCGGACTCTCCGATTCGGCAGTCCAACGTTCAACCACACGGCTATCACTGCTCAACAAATGATAATTGATAACACATACTGGATACAAATACGTAGATCGCTCAATGGTTTATGTCAAAATTAATAACATGACATGTATTAATTGTAATATCTATGAGATAGGTGAAGTTAATATCTATGATATAATGTACTATTTATAAACATAGAGCCTCCAAACCAAATCCAATTGAAATTGTGTATCGTTAATAAAAAAAAACTAGGTACCGAGCAAGGGTAACCGAGTTCGAAACCGGCCTTATTCTTATTATCTTAAATTCAAAATTAATAAGTGTATTTGAAATTAATTGTGAAGGATAACATCGTTAGAAAACTGAGAGTTCTCCATGATGTTTCCAAAGGTGTTGTGAAGTTTACCAATCACATCATGGAAGAAGACCCGACCCCAGCAGTGGTAATAATTAAATTAGGAAATGAAAATTAATTATTTAATGCAACGCGTCAATAACTCGAGGTATTTATCGTAGTTTTTAAAGTTAAAGTAATGGAAAATAAACGCCATATCCTACTGTGTACCAATCTATTTTAAGAGCCAAGGTGTGAAAGCAAGAATGGCATCACAAGCCACGATCGCATGCATTAGATGTAAAAAACTTACTGCCCTTTTTTAAATGAATAGAAACATGGCGATCGTGGTGGCGGCAGGTGATCTCCGTCTTCTTAATGTCAAGTCAATTAGGTCCCCGATAGATTAGTAATTCAAAATATTTCCAGTTTAACTAATGGGTAGAGTAAGTGTCCTTGACAGAATGAAATGTAGCCTTTCGAATTCCGATTCTAAATTATTGTTTCATGGAGGTGTATTACTGTTTTATTGTAACCTCTTATGAATCTTCCGCCGTTTCGGTTGCTTTACCATCGAGGAGATGAAATAGCGAAGATCTCAGCACATCTTTTAATATAATACATCCTATTTTTTAGCAATGGTTATAAAGATAATTTTTGATATACGCGGTATCATCGCGGCACTCTTATTTCCGCTATTATTTTCTATGCCTTCTTGCGCCTATTAAGAATTTTGTTTATTTACTAGCTGACCCCGCGAACGTTGTTTCGCCATAATTATAGATGAATACAAAAAGCGCAATTTAAATTTGAGGGGCGGGGGTAGGATTTTTTATGCCACACCATAAAAAAATAACCATAAAAAAATTGTCCAAAAAATGAAAAAAAAAAATTCAGGGTGGACAACCCTTAACATTTAGGGCTATGAAAAATAGATGTTGCTCGATTCTCATACTTACTCGATATGCACACAAAATTTCATGAGAATCGGTCGAGCCGTTTCGGAGGAGTATGGTAACTAACATTGTGACACGAGAATTTTATATATGTATATAGAGATTATTTTTTATATTTTATAAGTTAGTAGTCAACAATTTGAGTTAAGGCCTTGTCGGTGGCGAAAAATTCCGATACCTAGTTGACTTGGCTACTAACTCCAATAATCCGCACTGGCGCAGCACGGTGGAGTACTCTAGAACTCCTCATGAGCTCTCATGAGAAACCTGTGCTCAATAGTGGGCCATTATCGTATTGAAAATGGAAAGCTTATCTTCCAAAATAAATAACAGAATTACTCGTAAAATTTAACGCACCAATGAATGCCTTTTCTTATTCTCGCAAATAGTTTTGCCGTCTCTCCATTAATCAGTAGGGTGTATCGCGTGCGAGTCAGATTAGCCTGGGCCAGTCCGCCCATGCCCACGTTCGCATCGCGACTCCTTATACGAGCCCCTTGAGAATGGTTTAATAATATTCATTTTCAAAATGAAAATAATTTCTAATATTAAATTCTTCATTACTATAGGTCACTGAAATGCGTATGGCGTAAAGAAAATAAGATGAAAATCTAACAAATTTAAAAATAATATAAAGAAATTGATCAAAAAACTTTTTTTGGTTATAATTATAAGCTATACTAATGCAATCCGACAATCTATTTATTAGTTCTTTAGACTATTTGAGTTTGAAGAAAATATCCCTAATCTTGCTTAGTATGCTGGATCAAGTAAGTTCGAACCAGGGCCTCATTCGTTAGGTTAGGACGCAGAATAGAACTTTATACCATGAAAAAGAAGCTCAGAAAAATGTAAGTAAACACAAACTTGTTGCTGCTAATGGCGAGGTTTCTCAATCTATGAACAATCCAATTCAAATACCGCAGCCATTTAAATTCATACGAACTGTATATTATGTAAAAATAAATAATTATTCCTAACCACACATTTCACAACCGAAACTGTCCGTTCGCTGGCTAAGTACTTACTGTAATAATGCTAAATGACGATTTAATTCCAGGCTCCGTTGTGTATATCTGCTTAAATCAAAGAATAGATACTTGGCAGAACCGGCATTTGTTTGGAATAGTCAAGTAAGAACTGACATTAATTTTTAAGATAATAAATACATACTAAATACCAAACATGTGATCAATTTGATATTGAAGCTGTTGTCGTTTTGATGTTTCTTTTGTTACAAAACTTTGATTCTATCTCGTCCAAAAGTGAACCCGAAACCCCTCATTTCGCAGGCAGAGTCATGGCCAATTGGGCTAAGGAGTCGTCAATAATAATGACAGATAACAATATCATGCCCATAAATAAACATCAATCAAATTTACCTAAATTTAAAAATTATGTTTGCACACTGATTCTATTTCAAAAGTACAAATATTCATTATCACAAAAAAGTTTGTTCAAAGGAGCATGTTATGCATATTATGCTCCTTTGATCAGTAGTTCTCGATCGGAGACTTATCAAGCCCTGTAATGTACTCACAATTTAAAATAATTATGTTTAATGATAGCGTCGACCTCTAATAGACAAAATGAGTGTAGGCACAAAACCTTAATCTTCCGTATCCTTTCTACACATATCTCTAATCCAACACATTCACTTGAAGTGGTCTAAACAATTTTTCTAAGACATTAACAACTGCTCCACATTCGTACAGACGGACAAAAAACCCAGGCGTGCAGTTAAGTAGATAAAACAACAGCAGCCGTCGAATTTCCTTCGGACATTAATCACACTAGTATGTTCGGTAACCCGCTGGGTGGCCATGAGTTTGGGTATTAATAGGATTTAAATCGTTATAACGATTAGCTATAATCCATTAGTAAATCAATGTAGGGCGCGTATCTATGCAGCCAAGGCGGCGGGTATTTTACCATGCCCCAACATAAGAAAAGTTAGTGGATAGGGTAGTTCATCCCGTTGTCAATACTTGTAAGTTTGTCCAAAAATCTTAACATTGTTAATGTTAAGATTTATTTTTTAATCAAGTGACCCTATGCATATTTTACACATATAAATTAATATTTGTATGCAGTTTACTTACTTATTTGCAGCAAAATATTTCAATTTCGTGTCAATATTTATTAGAAGTTTGTCCAAAAATCTTAACATTAATTAGTGAGTCGCATCAATGTTTCAATACAAAACTGCAGAAACGACTGGAACAAGAGCCGGTATTCCTGTAGCTAGTTTCAAACATAGTGTCTCAATTATTCCCACAATATGGCCACAGTACTCGCGTGCTTGCGCGGGCGCACTTTCTACCGCTAACGGTCGGCGCGTGCGCGCGCACCTGTCCCGCGACCCCGGCCAGTGTGGTTAGCGTCTTGCGTATGGCATTGCTGATAGACTGGACTTATGTGTAGGGTCCTTATGTTGTTTCATAGGTTTGTAGATCTTATTGTAGAATGTACTTTGATATTAAAATATAAGTATGTATTAATATTGAAATGAACAATAGAATTGAAACCGCTTAACGCGGAACACCTCCTGGTAATAATTATTTCTTGCAGCATGTAGGTATAATACATAACATCGTATTTATTTGTTTGTAATGGGTAATAATGAACTTCATTTGCTCCACAATTTACATGAATGTCACATAGATCTATAAGTAACAACATTATTATTATTATTAGACATACGAGTGAAGTTTACATTCTAAAATAAAATACTATACTATCTATAATATAATATAATACTATCTAAAATAAAATAAATACTCGTACATTACAGGCTAGTTTACAGGTAGGTATATAATTATGTGGAATGAACTGAAATAAGTATTCCAAGTAGCGAGCCTTTTGCGCGTATAATTAAAGGTGTGTGGCGTATTTCAAATGTATTTGAAGTACTTCGGCCTAAACCGGTTAGGGCTGGTAATCAGTGTCATCAGTGTCAATCTATTCTTCATAATCCGTAGAGGAACAAATTAATGATTACTATCAAAAACGGCCCGTAGCCAAGGTGGTGACCCTGCGGATGACCCCTCTTACAGAGTTGAGATAAATGCATTGGCCTAGACTCGATCACGTCACACTTCCATGGAAACAGCTACAGAATAGTCAAAATTCCAGATCTTTCCATGATAAAATTAAAATAATACATACGTGCTAATAGCTTAACGCGGTCTCGCCCACGCGCCAGACAAATTAATTGCAGTGGAATTCGATGCGAAATTTAGAAGCAGTCCAACATTGCAGTTCCGATTTGATTAATACCGATAATCCATCAATATGTCAAATCGATACGGAATTTCCTTTATCGGGTAGTAGGTATGTAACCTATGCTAATAAATAGTAATTTAATCGTGTTTTATTTATGTTTTGTAGCGTTTTTTTTAACACGTCCGATAAATGAATTTACTTCATACAAACTTTGATGTATTTTTTGTTGTTTGTTGCATTTTTTGTCGTAGTAATCTACTCATTTGACCTGGCTTCAAGCCTATGACGCTCATAAGAAAACCGAACCTGTGAGAGTTCTTCACAATGAGCCCAATTGTGTAATAGACTATTATGATTGATAAAATCAAACACAATAGTAAAAACATGGTATAAAATTAACCACTGAGAACAACCCTCTAATCATTTTATCTAATCCTTTAATATTAGTGTTATAAAAAATTAGCTCTTTTTTGAAACCGCTATCAACAAACTAATCTAATATTTTCTGTTCAACTTTACTGATAACATGAGTTTATATTTTATTTTATTAGTTAACTCTACTAATTATATCTCTTTTAACTACCTCTTTATGTAAATAGCCGACGAACCTAATGGTCAAGCTGTCCTTTGATGAGGTATAGAAATGCATATTATTATCATAACCATGAAGAAATCGGCACAAAAAGCGGAGGATTTGTTTATAATTTGAAATAAATAAGTTAATCTCCAGATAATTATGTAAACGTTCATAAAGAACAGTAGGACCACACTGCGCATGTAGTAGCACGTCCTCACTCTCGTTGGTGTAAGGTTTGATTGTATACGAACCACGTGCGTAGGCAGGTATCGCAGAACACATGCAAACAGTATCGTCCTCAAGCCTCCAACGAATATCTTTGTGTGCGTCTAAGCTGCGTAGGTACATGACGGGCCAGCAGCGTGCACACAAACATGCCGTATTGGTACCCTTCTATGAAGATATAATATTTGTTTAATAGAAGAGGAAAGGAGTGTAAATAAAAGATTAATAAATAAAACAGATGTACTTTTTTATTAGTTTACTGTAGAATTTACTGTTTATTAGTTTATAATTAACTTATTATTCCTTACAATAGGCCTATCGCTACTCTTAAAACAGCAGGGCTGTCAATATACCTACTCTGTTTTTACTGTGAAATAAATCCCAGCTACTCCAAAGATCTGAGATATGACCAAAGGTAATCATTGTTAGTAATTTCGGTTTAAAGAATTTTATTGTCTTAAGAAATTGCAAAACTTCACTTCTTAAGTGAAAATTTAAGCTAACATGTTAAATTAGTACTTACAGTGAGCATGCTAGAAATCTAAGTGATCATTCATGAAATCTATGAAATTGTTTTGGATTACAACTTCTAAATTTATATAAATCTATGATTTTTAATTGTTTTTGGTACCTTAGGTACTTTAACCTTTAATATTTTGGCCCCTTCATAAGTAGGTACTATATTTTTTATCCCTATGTAGTTCTAGGCACAGGTAGGTTAATTGTTTGCATTACTAAACAGTTTGACCACTCATAGTTTTCGTCAAATTTAATTTTGGAAGCATCTCCGCCAATCAGTAATCAACAAAGACAGCCAATACACGTAATCTAACCGATCGTAATGTCGCGAAGGGCCGACCGACGACCGTTGGCAGGTGCTCGTTCACCTGTTCGCTCCCGACCGTTACTGTACGTTGATGACGCAATCCAGTCAAATGGTGGATGGGGGTTGTGTATCCTGTACTTTATTTTGTTACGGCATGGGCGCGGGCTCTTTGTTTTGAGTGCACTTAGTCGTCTATCCCCTGCTTTTCTGTGCAGTTTATAAGTAGAATCATTATACAATTTATAGGAGGTATTTACACATATAATTATAATGTATAATAGGTAAGTGTAAATATGTAAAGGTAATAGTACGTACAGACTTCACAGAAGGTAAATAAAAATATACAATTATGTATAGTTAATGGTAAGTATAGAATTCATTGTAGGTATTACTACTTAATAAGTAGATGCCTAAAGAAAGAAGTTTATACCCGTTTGTTTTTTACTTATGCAGACACGTAAGAGTGTGATAATAATTGGCTTAGGTTAAATTTTACACACATTTACGAGGCAGGCAAGTGATGAAACAATTAATAATTGGCATTAAAAATTGGGGAAATTGCCCCGGATTTAATATGAATCGGCCCACCGTTTAAACTACTAACCTAAAACTTTCTTCATGAAATTACAATTGTAAATATTAACATTATTGTTACATATTTTAATAACATCAATTTACACCATCGCAGACATTGAATAGACTATAAGCAGAACGAAATAGATTTGAAAAGCAATAATCAGTACTGCAAACATTATTTGAACGTGATACTAGAATAAGATCTCATTACCTTCAAAGAATATTATGCATCAAAAATAAGCTTCATTGCTTTGTAATAGGGGCAAAAAGTCAATAAATGAAATACGGGCACTATTATACAACTATACAAATAGAGCTAAAGGAAAATATACTTTAAAACCTTGTAATAGCAATGAAAAAGTATAATGATGGAGATTACACAGTTACGGTGAAATTGTCTGAGTGCCACGTGCCTTTGAATAGTTGAAAGTATTTTGCGAATAGGGATGTAACGCTTATTCGCATCGATATTTAAAATATACAGTACTAAGTTACCATTTGCAAATAGTTGTAATTTTTATTACACATTAAAATAGCAACCCTACTGATTCTCCAGTCACTCTGTCTTTTCTGCCTACGAATATTTCAGTGTAGGGCGTACTTTCTCTCTCTTTCTGTCTAGTTGTCTCTCTTCAGTCCTCACAAGTTTGACTAAGGGTTTTCCAACCGTCAGTTGCTTTACGCTACCGAGCAAGAGCTACCATGCTATAGGTGTATGTATAAACAGGGGTTCATCTTATAAAACAATAGTCATTTATTAAAAATCTATTTGTGTTAATGAAAAATAATAAAAGGGCATCGTAATTGGTCGACGATAGATAGTTAGTATACGTGTTTTTAGTTAAGACAGCTCGAATATTTAAGATTGATAGCGCGTATCTCAATAAAGACAATGTGAAGGAAACGTCGAAGAAACTGGTTCTGTCAATAAAGCCATAACCAATACTTGAGTAAGAAATAAGATCACATACACACTTGTATAAAAAGATATATTTTTAATGTTGATTGGCAAATAAATATTGACTGATGAGATACATTCCTAAAAGGGCTTATAATTAGCATGTAATATTAGTTGAAGAATGAATGGTCCATGAACAACTAACATGCCCACAACGGATAAAGAAGCTATTGGCTTCTTTGAAAGACTGAGGACTGGTCAGAGTAGCGAAAATTAAGGGACGCTGAACATACCGGCAATAGACGTTTTTGAACGCTGATGGATGGATGGATGGATGGATATTAATTTTATAACTTTTATTAAAAATTATCTACTTTATAGCGCAAAGTTTTTATATCGATTTTAATACAATCGATAGATCAAGAACTACACGGTTTTAACATTCTTTACTCACACTTATTAATTGCAAAGTTAAAAAGATAACACAACATTCCTTCTTCACCGGCAATGCACGTACTACTGTACGACGATACCCTACGACATTACTGCTGAGAGATACAAATGGAATAAAATATCGATAGAATTAAGGTCTTAAACACATCCCTAAACAAAACTTAGAAGCTCGGCATGGTGTGTCGAGCAATCACCGCGGTTTTACACTAGTATTAGATAAAATTACTGCGTGTTTGTTTGTGGTTACAATGGTCCAGATACCATTGTATAGCTTCCTTACCAATCTTGCTTCTTTTAGTTTATTTCAAGAACAAACAATCTGAGATTACTCGGATACAGTTTAAATTGAGAATTATCAGTTGATCGAAAATTGTTGGTGTTGTTACCGATAAGTTGATTTCCTTGTCGTTAAGGCTGATTTTCGTTTCTTTATTTACATGTAGTTTTATTTTTGAAAATACGCATGGATTCCGGACGTCAAAAGGCTATTCCCATTACCAACTTTAACCAAATGTAAATAGGACTACAATCTTATTAATATAAGATAAGTAAAGTCTGAGCCAAGCCTAAGTATCGTCTATACATCTCAGCCTAAGACAAAACATAATATTGACTCAAATAAAATGAACATTAAAACATATTAAAACGATCTTCTTAATATTACTTCGTGACACGTGTATCTCATTACATTTAACGTCAGCAAAAAGAGCAATAATATTTCCTAACCCAGACCTCTTTGCATATAATTTTATTATAATGGTCAAAAGCTATGCAAGAAAGTTGTACCGGAACGTGACATTAATAATGCGATTACTTTATCGACCATTCACTTTTTGCAGCCATCAGACAATCAAAATGGTATTGCGTTCACAATCCAAACCGTGTTCATAAAAAGCTCGATTAAACCAACAATTTGGGGCGTCCGTACAATGCCATAGATCGCGCGACGGGAGTCAGCAGCATCTACGGCCTTCACTAGGAACAAACGTCTCTCCTCACTTACCATTTGATTCAGCTCGAAGATCAATCGAAGCTGGTCATAGATGAGACTCAGCTATAGAAAAAATCTAATAAAGCCGAAGCAAAATAGAGAAGTAGTTTGGATCAATATGGTGCGTTGTTCGAGACAAACTGCTTTGTCATATAGCGTAATCGACGGACGGTGGCGCCTTTGTGTGGAGGCTATCGTCGGCGTTTTGTTACGCTATCTGATGAGTGCTCCTATTCTGCTCACAAAAAAGCTATCGGTCGCGCGTTCGCCGACAATCGCTCCTACACCTCGTTGGTAAACTCATCTGAGAGGTTCTCTGGTAATAAATGTTTGTTATCGATCGTTGTCTTTGAGATTTCTTGAGTTTAAGTCAGTCGGAAAATAATTCATTTACATTCTTTATTGGTTGGATTCCACTATAGAAAAATGTGGTCAACTCAATACAATGGGCGATTTTATTAACTGGATTTTATTGCTGACAATATCAACAATTGTTTCCAGACAACTCAAAATAAAAGTTAAACCGTTTCGAGATCAAAAATATGGTAAAGTGTAAATTATTATTAATACCTATTACATTATAAACACAATAACCTACAAGTGAAACGACTTTAAGTTGTAAAAGAAGCAAAAAAAAAGAATAAAGAAAAGGTTAACACTAAGGAAAGACAGAAAGCGCGGAGTAAAGGAAAAGTTAAAGGAAGCGCGAAAGTTAAAGAGTTTGATCGTGTTTAAAAGGGCAGAAAGTTCCAATGACGTATAATTGTAAGGAATCTGTTAATATACAGTTTTGGAAAGAACGTAGAACTAGAAAAAACATTGCAACTAATCAATGGATGTAGGGTCTATTGTGAAAGGCTGTCCTTGTCCAGGTCTAGAAGCTCATTAGTAACAAAATTAATTCAAATAACCGAAGCAGTACAAAGATAAATCACAATTCTTTAGAAATCTTTTTGCACCGACTGTTGGGCTATAAGAACAAGATTTCCCTTGTCAAAGCACTTCCTGAATCATTGAAATCTAGGTCGGCAAATCAGTATTCAAATCAAATAAAGCGTTAGTCGACCAATTGAAGCCAGAAGTTTATTGTCATTAATTTGGTAATTATCTATTAATCCTAGGTTTGTTTCCTTTATTGACAGTAGTTATTTTTAAAAACAAATTGTAGACTACAAAAAGTTGGTAGTGACTCCGCTTAGTGAGCGAGATATTTTGATTACAATTCCTGGCAGGAACAAAGTTAAGGGATACATGTGCGATTTATGTACCTATGTGTAAACTTTTAGAATAATAATTAATCAAATACTTTCCAAAATAAATAATTTAGTAGTAATAAATAAATAATTACGTACACCAAAACCTTTAAGATGAATTTGGTTACAGAGCCTAGAAATATTCAAATAACGGGACTTTTAACACCATTTATCACATAATTTGTTCATCAGACTACATCGCAAGGGAAAGGTAAGGAAACACTAAACCCGTGATGAATTTAAGAAAGCCAATGCCATTATTAAATTACTAAAAACAAAGTTCGTTATATTTAATAAGTTCGCTTATACTAAGCATCCCTGAAGATCTGAACCGAGAAGCGTTAATTGGTCCATACTTTAGCCACTCCATGCAGTTTGCACTCGGCACCTCAATAACATCGTTGATATTTATGACCGCTGCTTGAATTAATCGATAATCGTGCATAAATCAACGATGTTCGCACAATACATGGTGCCCTGGTGCGTGTTCAACGCGCATAGCTCCCGAACGATCCGGGATTATGGTGAGGTGGATTTTATAATTTGTGATACATTATTGAGGAAGCGATACTGGTTACAGTCGTTTTATTAAGTTTCGTTTTAATAATCAAAATCTTCTGTAGTAACAGTTTTATGACCAACAATCCTGGGTTCGTATTTATAGTAAGAGTTCTAGAGCCCTATCCTATCAAGAGGAACACCTATTCCATTTGTATCTAGCATTGTTCTTAATTTAAATTAATGAAGGCATTCACCGGCTTTACTCTCTACGCGATTTGTGATTGATTAATATTTTGATGTTATAGTGAAGTTAGCTTCTAATCGCGGCAACGGTCTGATATTCTCCAAAATCTTGGCTTCAACCCATTAATGGCCCATTATTAAGAATGGGTATTTCCTCTTCATTGAGGAGGCTTAGAGCATACCTACCTATTCCAGTGCCGATTGGTGGAGGATCTCAAATATTCAATTACTAACACAAAACTAAAACTTTTGTTGTATTACTCGTACATTGACTAAATCATAATTATGAATAACTTCTGCAATGGTGAGCTAAATATAATAATAAAATTAAGTCGTGATCAATTGGGTGCTCTATCGGCTATAGAGCAAGTGTTTTGGTGGTCTAACCGGACCACCCAGAGAAGCTAACGATATAATTATTGTAGCGGAATTAAATTAACCGATCAATATTAATATAACAGGTCTAATTGATAGGTGCGTACACGGTTAAGTGAAAGTTAACGATATTGTTAAATGTTTCATGCATTTGTTATGATCTATATTTACCTGCATGTTAACAGTAGGGGGCAATACTCGGGGTCCTTCGCAGTTATTAATTAGAATTATTTAACTTTACAAACAAACATACAATGTATTTATCAATAACTTCGTTATGATTACATGGACGCCCATGTCTGTTTTGTATCTCTGTAAATGTTTTTGGACTTACTCCGAAACAAATTATAGCTTAGTAGGACAGCATATTGTATACTCTTGAATAATTTCATTTATTATTTATTATTACATTTATTATTTTTAAATTAAAGCACTTTTCCAAAACGGTGGTAGACTTAAAAAAATACGTCCATAAATAGAAATATTTGTAAAAAACCTACATTATTTTATTTTATTATATATATTTAAATTTGAATAGTAAAAGCGAAAACGCGAGCCGCGATAGAAGCAAGTATCTAAGAATTTTTAAAGCATCCTTAAAGACGATTACATAACACTTGTTCCATCATTTAGTATGCAAACGGGAACTTATGTAACAGTTTGCTTATAAATTCCTGTAACGTCTCAATACTATTAGCAACTTTGTAATGAATGCAGAGGCTAAATAGAATGCTAATGTACAAACTTGGTACTTATTTATTATAACGCATTTTATGTAGCGTGTGTTCTTTTAAAAATCATTTTCTGTTTATCTTTTCTACTCTAGATGTACGTAATCGCAATCCATAACTGTGCTACTGCTGAGTTGGGGCTCTTAATTATAACTCGTAATAGGTATAGTTTTCTTATGGAATTAAGGTAGCAAACGAGCATGCAGCACCACCCTTCTGCTGCCGCCCATGACAACTGTGACCGACACAGAACAAGATTCAAATGGGGACCAGAATCACATGAGTAGTTAAAGCCAGAATCGTTAGTTCGGTTAGAACAGGACTTCCCAACCGGTGGGGCACGCCCCCCCAGGGGGGCGTAGAGGAATTTCAGGTGGGGGCATAATAGGTACGTTATCATTTCTGAAAAAATATATTTAACGCATATGTAGCTTTAACAAGTCACAACACGACGTTTGATGCCCCCCCCCCCCCCCCCTCCCGTAATGTAAGGGGGGCGTGAAAATATTATATTTGGTTTGGGGGGGCTTGGTGAAAAAAAGGTTGGGAAACCCTGACCGGACCGATTCACTTAATTTTCACATTTGTATTGTAAATTCCGTAGTACTTAACTTCCTAACATAACCATAAAGTTACTCTAAATCAATACAGGTTATGGCAAGAATAACAACTCCGATTCCACTTTTTACAGATTTACCCCACTTAATTGCTGTAAACGTACACTTAGCGCATAGGTCGTTCATATCGAATGCCGGTCATTTAATAAATCCTGCCATAAGTCTAAGCTAGTAGACGCTAGCTCCCGTCGCGTTATCGTCTCGCACGCGAATGGCGTGATACCGCGCAATGCATGCCACATGCCGAGAGTACTGCGAAAGATCTAGAATTTATGAATGGACTAGGTGTTGCCTACGGTTTGGACTGCGCGGACTTCCAGCGTACTCAGTTCCACTTTGAACTTATTTGCAAACTAACTTTCATACCTAGTTTACCCTGTTAAGGTTGGGTCAAAAACGTTAAAAAGGAATTTGAATCAATCAAAACGTTTCGCTGATTGCTTCAGATGGCTTGTCTGCTCGTTTTTGCCGTTTTACCTAAGAACTATCTAATTCACTTAACATAGAAACAAAGTAAACAAGAATTGATCTCAATGACTTTTCGCAAAGTAGTCGTCTCCAAAAAAACGTTTCCGTGCATGTCTCGCCTCATTCGATGATTCGTGCTTGACCACATTACATTAGAAAGCCCTTCAAATGAACCATTAACGCAGCAATTAAACAGATAATCATCTCGTAGACGCACTCGAAAGTAAATAAATCACAGAGGAACACTTTGTTAAGGTGGATTGGCTATGGTTGTACCGAGTTCACGGCTCTACGGGGGATGCGAATTGTGGCGCATTAGATAAATTATACGATATTTTTTTGTTAATATCTATTGAGTGAATAGACAGAACGCATGATTATAAGGGATCTTTGACACTGATACCTACATTCGTAATAGAGGCCTTACCGTCAATTGGCTAAAAACAAAATGTAGAGCTCGTCAAGTTTATTCTTCACGACCCCTACATTTTGATTTTAGCTTCAACAAATACACATTTTGATTGTTGATTTATAATAAGACAACAAGACTTGATGATAAGACAACAGTCATTCCCAAGTGAAGGCCAGGAGGTCATCGTCGACTGTGGCCATCAGACACGTGTTGCCAGTCGAAAAGGAGGTGAAAGACGTGCATTATTGCTATCTCTCCGAAATTGTGAGTAAACACATTTCATCTCGTTCATAAAGGTCTCTTATATATAAAAGTGTAGTAACTAGCCATGCGGGTAAAATAGTTTACCTAATACCTACGTCACCCGTCACCCCGTCATCACAAACGCACTTACTGTCGGAGCTATACCAGATATCAGTGATCTTTAATTAATGTACATAACGATAACGAAGCTTAATAACATTGCCTAGTTGGCATGATTTATCCAAGGCGGGATTGATGGACTGGCAGAAGGCATGAAAACTTCACTTTTTGTAGTAGTAGTTTCCTTTATTGTAGAATTCAATTAATTAAATTTGTATTGGAATATTTTTAATAACCGATACACTCTTGCTTTCCCTTGCGCCTATTTCCTACATTAAAATACATTACTATTTATAAATGCAATGTTAAATTCATTGCAAACAAATTTTATAATCTACTACAAATATATTTCCCATATCACTACGACATTGAACATAACCCTACTAGAAGCGTACAACCGACAAATTCAATGAACTACAAGATTGCGCGTCATTCACCAAGTCCATTAGACCATTCACTACACAGGCGCGAGAACAACGCGTCAGCAAACTAGAAACGGCACCCAATAACCGCATAACTAACTGAACGATTCCTACGAGACTACCCAACATATCGCTTGCTATGGGATAGTCCTGCCTATTGGAGATAAAGGACATGGCCTAAATATTACTTTTGACTGGAAAAATTGGCAGGGAATAAACTTGCATGCAGTTGAGATAAAATATTGGCTGATAGCTGCCTCGGTCAGTATTTTACTGCGGTGCTTGGACAACTTCTGATCGAATACAAGAGAAGTCTTTTGTTTCGATATAAACGTTCTTATGAATCACGTCCATTATTATCTTTACGATTTCAGTGCATCCGGACAATACGAGTAGGTCAAGCAGAGAGAGACATACAATATTTGTTTGATATCTACGGATGCAAGACCTTGGGAGCTTCTAAAAAAGAGTATGTAATTCCTCCCCTTAAAATTCACTCGACAACTTTTGGACGTTTTTGAATCCGCCAGCTGCTTCCCTGATAGATAAATTAAACGCAACCGTAATTATTGATCACTGATTGATTCATTCCTTTAGATACTTATAGTTAATTTATGCTCCCTTTATGTACAAAAAGTCAAAGAAAGCCGTTTTAAAATTTTATTTGAGAAAATATTTAATATTATCCTGGATTAGGAGCCTTTCGATTTGGCAGCCTTTTTAGGGATAAAATGCAGCGCATTTATTCACAGGAGTCGGTTGCGTCCCACCACCATGTTCCGCAGCAACGACAATTAAGACTTAATACTTCCAACTGAAGTTGTTTTATGCAAATGGGTACGAGGATTGCGTGTTCGGACGCCTACTCAGTCTTCGAACTCGGAGCTATATTTAAAATGGACGCTATAAATATTCTAAGGAGTGTGATTGGTTTGTCTAAGCTAGGAACGAGACGGACGTTGCGGGCGTGTTAGTTCTGTCCGGTCGATCGGAAATCGTTAAGGTGACTTAATGTTTGTACAAATACGTTCAGTTAACGCTTCCCTGTTATGTAGTGTTTATTGGGGATTAAGATATAGTAAACTCGTATGTACTGGATATTATATAGTACCTTTAAGAGGCTGATGATAAAAATAAAATTATCATGGCAGCAATTTATTGTGGAGGGAGGTATGAATTTTGAAATGTTGAAATCAATGCTGTAATGCAACTGTATGAGTAAGTAACAGTCAGACCGCGGGGGAGCCGTCATAATAAACCACAGCAGGGCCATTTTTCATACTTTTTGATGTCGGGCGTCATTGATATCATGACATATCAAGTCTATAACTAAAGTAGTCTCAAATTATTTATCTTTAATACCTTGGACATTTGACGTGGCTCACGACAGGGCAAGTGTATTTCCTCCCATTTGAGAAGAGACACTTCTTCGTGCGCGCTGCCGATGTTCAATTTATAGGACGTTATCACGTCAAAAGTATGTAATGTAATATAATATGTATGTATTTAATTCAAAAACAGGAGTTTTTAGAATTATGGTTGTGTCAGTAGAAAATTTGTCGCATTTTCGGCTGCTACATGGTTTTCTTGTCTTTTCTAAGGATTCCACTCTTATATTTCTCCAAAATAATTCGAATCAGATACACAAACTGGACTTACTTTATTGAAGTCTAATTGAAAAAGATTATTCTCAATGAATCTGTTGTTTAGGTACCTCTTGAAGTGTCCATTCGTTGTACAAGTAATTAATTATTCAAATCAATCAGGAGTAGGGTAAGGTAATAAAAATTTGGTGTACTCATACTTTATCTTTAAAATTTATTTAAGTATTCAAGTGCGCTTAAAATAACGATATAAATATTTATTCATAATTTAAAAATTCTATTATACATAATTTGGACGGAACCGATCATCACAATATACATACTCAATGTAAGTATATTACAAACCGTAAATAAATTTATTTATACATAACGCTATGTAATATAAGTGTATACCGATGTATATACATATAAGTGTATACCGATGAAACTGGTATATGTAACGATAAAATAATATCTAATCAAATATGATCTGAGCAACAGTACGATATGGAAAATATGAGGATGTAAATGGAATACAGAATCAAATTCACAAATTTGCAAAACTCAGCTTGATCGTTTGATAGTACAAATCTACACGTACATAGTATTAAGCATTAAAATTATTGACTTAAAGACAGTGTATAATTTCTTCTGCGTGACTGTACGTTCAAACCAAAAAAACAAATTCTACCTCCGTAACACCAATCCGTAATATCACGATACGATACGATAGCAGCCGATACGCAACGAATCTCCTTGATAAAACTCAATTCATTCATCTACATCATTATATACAAAAACTTTTATGTTATACAACACATTACTGGACTTATTTAACAGTCGTATTTTATCAGTTCATGAACATAATTATACTAAAGATCTAAGTCGAATATTTATACAAGTCGCACTTAACACGGATATAAATATACAATAATGTGAATAAAGGCGGGTGAATAAAATGTCTATGTAGGTGTATACGATTTATCATTCATTTATGACCCACACATTCATCTTTATACAATAAAAATAATTCTTTGATTATTCAAAACGGAATGTCTTTAACACCTTAATACACTAGAATAGATTATACACTTTTTTCGTGATTGTACTTGGATCTAAAAATAAAAGTTTTATGTTTAAATAATACAAAATATGGTTATTAGAATAAATTAACGCTTATAAATATTTAACGTCTAATATCACACTTTTTATATATCTACGACTCGTATATCTGAGATTACCGAACCACCACCAGGTTTTCGAGGACGGATTCAGGTTGCGTCTCTTGCGCTGTTTCGCTGGTGCTTAGCTGAAACAATATATAACTGTATTATTAAAAGAGAAAGGATTTATACAATACACTATTCATTTAAGTATTCACTTTTGGGCATAGAATCAATAAAAACAAAGTTATAAATGATTTATACTAAAAGTTATAAAATGATTTATAGTCTCGTAAATAATGCTATTCTTACCGGTATGCAAAAACAGGTGGTTCTTGAGATTGGTGTGTTTGGAGAACCCTCGTGAGCAAATGTGGCACTTGTACGGCCAGGAGCCGCTGTGCACGTACATGTGAGACTTGAGGTCTCCCGGCGTGGGGAACGATTTGGAACACAGGCTGCATTTGTGTGGCTTCTCCTGTGGAACAATGTTGGAATTAGTGGATTTGGACATATCTTTTGGAGGATTCTACCTCACAATAACACACTTTAATACAAACAATAACAACAACTGACGTACGTTTGTATGTCTAACGTATTGTCCGCGACGAATCCCGAAACCACGCAATCGATTTATTATCTACTAGCGAACCGCCCTCGCTTCGCTTCGGGAAACTAATTCCTTCGGTCCATACAAACTTTCAACCTCTATTTCAGCCTCTCCATCCCTTTTTTTCGCAATAAAAGGTAGCCTATGTCCTTTCTCAGGGTCTAAAGATTGTCTGTGCCAAATTTCATCAAAATCGGTTGAGAGGTTTAAGCGGGAAAGCGTAACAGACAGACAGACAGACAGACAGACAGACAGACAGACAGACAGAGTTACTTTCGCATTTATAATATTAGTAGGGATTACTGGTTTATAGCGGTTATTAGCAGTATTATAATAGTACCAAGCAAACAATGGCGAAAAAGATGGCACTTAGCGGGATCCGCTAATAGAATAGTTTGAATAAGAATCATCTACTCTAAACTATTTAAAATATTAAATCGGCCTTAAATACAAGTTCGATGTGTACCAAAAAACATATAAAAATTGAAGATCTGGAGAACCTGCTGTGATAAAATATGCAAAACACATGCGTTCCTTATGCACGTTCAGATAGTATTAAAATAAAATTCGAATCCTTAAAGCACTATCGTTCGACCGAAACTTGAATGAACTACGAGTATGGCTAGGTTGCGGACAACCCCGTAGTTTAATCGCGTACCCGCCAGTACTGGACCGGTCCGAGCCTTTCATTATAAATTCATTTGCGCGTACGCATGATGTGCAATGTCATGACTCTGATTATATTGAGATGATGATGATTATTAGCCGTTTTATTGTCTTCCAACATTGATTTCGTTTTCTTTTTGTGGTCATTACCGGCCTTATGATCATAGCGTCCTGTGTTCTTTGTGTCAGTAATGACGTTTCTTTGTGTGGAGCTAGAACTGACAGGATCAGGTGTTGGTGGTGTATTTGAAATTGGAATCGTCCTGACGTTTGTGAATTCACCGTAAATCCAACTGTTATTTAGTACGTGAATTGTGTAAAATGTTTATCTCAAATTTTTATGTAAAGACGATAGATCTGTAAGAAAAGCTCTACAGATTGTCTTAAACTCTACAGTTTACGTACCTGCTGCTAACTGATTGCAAATATGACAAATATTTGCGTAGAATCATAAAAACTTTTATTCTCCATTGTTATATCACAAATTTTTGACATTTACATAAAAGGAGTACTTATTTGGTATTGGTAGATTGCTTAACTTCAAAACTTAAAGCTTTTGGACATTGCCAGCCACGATTGATGATGCAATTGAATATCAGTATAAATAATAATTGTAAAAAGTACCCATTACAATACTACATTTGAGCAATATGCGCCGTGAAATGTGAGAGACATTACAGAACACTAATTTCAACCTCAACGTTCCGCGGGCGGAACATTTGTCCACACTCCCGACCTTAGAATGCTACGCCTTTAGATGAACTTAATAGCCGTTTACGTCTACACGTGACAACAAATTGTCACTGGTAGCTAATGTGGGGTGATAAAGACGAGCTCTGATTGCTTTAACGGTAGGGTTGTCGCGGGCGACGAAATGTAGTTTGTGGTTCATTGTTTAAATGGTGTAAAAAGATGTATACGAAATCCAGTAACAAGTTTCTTGCCGGCCAGTTTCGATCTCAGTTAGCAATGCGTCGTGTCTTGGATACTACGAAATTGCAGACAATAATATAGCCGGTTTGTTTGTTTGTCGTTGTGTTTTTTTTAAAACATATTTCTGAATTTGGGCAAAGAGAACTAGAAATAAACTTCTAGAATATAAGTATAAAACATAATAATTTAGAAATAGGCTTGGTTTTGCAGATATATAGATAAAATTTGCATTATTTACGCTTTACTTTACTGTAGCATGAGCCCAAATTGTTCATAATGAAAATGTTCACTGTATTCAGTCGGCCTGATGTACCAGTATGACTAAAATTATCACAATGACACAGCAGAGGTTCCGAAACCTTTACAAACGTAATTTCCTATCATGACAACCCTAATGCCACCACGTCAGCGCGACAGAACAAATTGAATAAACCATATCGTCGTTTCTCAGTGGCTTCCAGCGCACGACTAGAGTCATTACCTTTCTCGGTTTTTGTGGCCGTAATGGAATGACGGCCGTACGGCTGCGGTCAACGGATACTTCAAGAACCTCTTTGTTTATGTAAAGTTTTATTGTTTTATCTAAAAATATAATCAAGATATAGCGAAAAATATTGTTTATTAACAGAGCATTTATTTTACGGCATAATCAGTCCTTGTTTCAATGTTTTTGGCGTCGAATGTTTTTATGACGACGACGAGAGACGGTGATAAGTAACCATCAGGTAGTATGTATAAACAATTTTGGAAGCTTGATAAGAAACGTCAGCTCCTCACTTGTGTGATCTGGCTAGGAATATAGGGCCTGGGAAAGCCAGGGCCAGCGATCAGGATTTTGTGTATTGGTTTTATTCTTCTCTTTACGGCTATCTGTATTATATGGAATTTTTAAATTATGAAACAACAACACAACAACTTTTGCATGTAACTTCAATGGGCTAGGTGTAAAGAGTTCCTGTATTTTCAAATTATTATACAGGACTATCCAAATAGCGTTACTAGAAATTGTGATGGGAGTTTTGAAATGAATAATTAAAACACAAATAACTGCAGCTGCGTTAATTTATAATTTTTTTCGGGTATATTGTCAAAAAAATATGCATTAAAATCCAGGACGAACTTTTTTGATATCCGGTAATCACATATTAATATCAATGATCAAGTCGTCTACATCCGATCCAATTTTAGTTCAACACTGCTACTCCCATTCAATTTTCACCCGCCCGCCCACTACACCCACCAAAAAACTGTAATTACACGCAACCAATTTAAAAAGATCTCCCGAACCACGTATCATTGATGGTGGAATGAAAATTTCTTTTTTGTCGAGTTATCAAATCCTCAGTGGCTTAATCAAGGCTGGCAAAAAATGGCCTCCAATATTATATCGCCCTTTCTCGCTACCGAATATTGCAATATATAAATCAATAAACAAAGAGCCATTAGCTGCCTGACAATTTCCGTTGGATAAATCACGTCGGAGCAAAAAACTGGTCTCGTAAGACGAAACGCGCTATTTGCGGGGATGCGATATTAAACCGATATTCATAAATGGTGCTCCTTATTCAGTGCGTGATTTATGGATACGTAATAATATTACGTTTCATCATCGTCAAAAATTTAAGGGACAAAGGAGGACCTTAATATTAAATTTAAGATGTAAATAAAATTAATATAAATCAAAATATAAACAAAAAAATTTTTCCGGTTTTTCTTCAATTCTTTTTCTCTGTAACCTATCTTTTGCACATTAACTTCCATTGTGATAGAACTATTGGAAAACCTACACTATTCTTTTCATTTTTATATTCGTAATGATTAGCTTTTTACTTAAATCATTGATTATAGATTTTCTCGTAACACTTATTATCAATAATATGTATACATACCGAACTTTACGTTTTAATAAATTATTGTTTAATCATAATATAAAATAATAATTTTAAGGAAGAATGATTTTTTCTTTATTTACTTCATCATCAATTGAGGTTGCAGTCAATCAGTAATTTATATCCATTATTATCCATTATTTTCCTTCTATATGTTCATTATTAAAATAAATCTATAACTGATCTTTATTTGTACATCGAAGAAATATGAGACAAACTATTACTAGGGGTCTTTATTATAGCAGTAGGACACAAAACAATGATTTTTAGAATTTTTGTCTGTTTATCTGTCTGCCTGGGGTATTGTACGCGCTAATCTCCGAAACGGCTTATCCGAATTGGGTCCGGTTTTCACCAATGTTTTGTGGTAAGTTTTACTTAACATTTAGTGTTTGTTTCATTTCAATATAATAAGTAGAAAAGTTAAAAAATAAAAAAGTTATGTCAGTTAAAAAAATCACGCCGAACGATTTCCGAATGTGCGTACGAAGGGACATGTTTCTTGAAGCAAAGCGAAGGCGGGTCTAAAAATAAAAACAATCTGTTCATAACAAATCCTTACATCCGATAGCTAAATCGCTGATTGTTGCATCTCGTTGCAGTGACGTATGGGCAGGTGATAGCGGCCCGCGTTATGGAAATCGAATGCAAATGCGATCCGCCGCTTAATTTAACTAAATAAATTGATGCGGTACAGTGCGTGCGCGGCTATTACGTCTCGGTATTGCTCGTTAGCGTTATTCTCGGCAGGCAGGATATGCGCTCGAGATAATAGTTTGTAGTTAAAATCGGGAGCGATAACTCGATACCGAATAATTAAATGTCGTTTGTGTCAAGTATTTTTATGATGGTTTCAACTGTATTTAAAACTAGACTTTGCCCGCGGCTTCGCCCGCGAGGAGTTTGGTCCGTCACATAATATTCAATCTTATGGTGATAACTTTTAAACTATCGTCCAATTTACTAAGTATAAAAGACAAAGTATATATACATTAACGTGCGACTGCTTTACGTGCCCTCCGAGGCACGGAAGCGCCCAAGAAATTTTTGCCACTAGCGGTCACCCATCCAACTACCGAACGCGCCCGCTGTTGCTAAACTTTGTCGATCACTCAAACTGTCGGGCTTTTTCTTTAAAAATTAAATTTTTAATACCACAGATGAACTTTACTCAAGTCTTTATCCTGACCTCCACATTTAAGCTTACATTTAAAACATTCGCTCAAGCAGATATTTAAACCGTTTTAAATATTTAATCCCGAATAAAGGGTCCGCAATTTTATCGGCAACCTCTTTATTCCAATCAGAGCGTGATTGGAACGGAAAGTCGATAAGATAGCACGTTCGGTTCACGTTGATTGCTTCAAGATTCGTTAATGCCGGCAATAGGTATCGCACATTGATTTATTCACAGAGACCATTATCATGCATCTTTAAATATGTATTTATTTTTAGACAATGAGTGACACGCCTACAAGTAAACGAAGAAAAATTAAAAATAAATGAGATGGTTGTCATGGCGTACCTGGTTGAAATAAAATTCCTCTAATACTCATAGCTTCAGAAGGATTTCCTGAGTCGTGAGTGATGGACAACACACAGAGACAAGATCACACTCCAGCCCGAGAATATAAATTTAAACTCATCACTAAAACTTCTGACTCGCTGGGAATCGAACCCAGGAGTCATTAGGCGTTACGGGACGCTTTGTTACGTTTTAATTTTTACGTTTTTATTCAGTTTTCGAAATTTTCGAACAAATAAAAAAGCTGACAACTTCAAGAGCCGGACAAAAGGCCAAAAGTGTTGGACAAATCCTGTAACCTTAGACGGGTTACTAGTAGTACAAATAATCGGAACAGACAAACCAACCCATATGGGAAACCAATTAATATGCATCGTATTGAGATTGTGCCGTCGCCACAATATTGATTGCGGCAGGTTGTAGATAATTGGGCCACGGTTATTAATTAGTTCTGGCCAGCTGGATTAGAAGTATGATAGGGTGCTATGATGTATGGCTATACATAAACAGAGAAAACACTTGAATTTATTTACGTCTCACAAAATTATAAAATAATTTCTAAATATAAACCATTAAAAAAAACTAATGTGGTAAAATTTAATATTTAGCTTACGTGGATGATATTTTCATCACATTTTGAAAAAAAGCATAACTCAAGAACTACAAGGTCTAGGACAATAAAATTTAGTATTTTTGGTAGATAATAAGTCCCACTACCCCCCATAACCCGTTGGTCCACTACTTACGGGACTCCCTGTATATAAAAAGGCTAAGACTTTATTTTAGTATAAATAAAAGAATTTATAAAATACATGGTGCATATTTTGGTAATGGGCTCATTAGTATGTTTGACGTTTTCTGTTCTAAAATATTAAACAATTTTAAACCGATAGGTACGCAAAATTAAAAAAAAATATTGCTTACTACGGGATTTATTGCGTTAGTAAATATAACTAATACCTAATAGATTTTCTCAAATATCTTTCACGTTTTGATCAGTTAATAGAAGTACGAGTAGATAAGCAGAAAGTTAAAATTTAATGTATGTAATAAAATGATGACCAAATAAAGTACGACAATATAAATAAATATTATGAATATTGTCAAGTATGTATATAAAAATCGACTTTTGTGTTTTTCTAGTCTTTTTTTCTGGATAATACCTTTCTAATAATTTGTAAAACTGTGAATAATTTGAAAACTTAACAAATATTAAAAATTTAAAATCAATTTTCATATAAACAGGGCTTCATAAACTACCTCCGATGGCTGACATCTCGGCTGATATTCCCGTACCTCTCCGGCTACCATTCTATTAATTTACATCGAGATGAATCACTCGGCTCGCGAGCGCTCCCGAGTGGCCATTTCATTAAGTCACCTGGCAGGAATAATTTAATCAGTAGTAGCAAAAGAACGATAAAGTATGATTGATAGCGAATGGTGCGACGAAGGAACGATGCAATCGGACCTCGGCTGCGGTCGCCAGTAAACAATTTACTCGAATACGGCTTATTAAATGCTAGAGAATAATTTTGTCGCGATCTCCACTGTAGTATCTACAGGAATATTTTAAGTACTTAAATAATTTAATTTCTGAAAATAATTATATAATATATTTGAAGAGGTTTTTATTTGTTTTTTTGAACGCAATAATCTTTGGAACTGCCAGTAGCATTTGAAGTCGGTAACTTACGATTTTTTACAAGTACTCCGACCAGTTACGATTCTCCTTTGAGCTGGAATCCTTAATCCTATAGCATTAGAAACTCAGCAGAAAGCACGTGAAAGATGAATGTATCGTTTCCATTAATTCGTTTGTCCCTTCAGCATTCCGATGCGCAATGTTCATTTAAACGGTTCCAATTTATAAACAGTTCCCTGGAAGCGGGAACGGGGCTTCCAGGGGCGACAACGATCTGACCTTTGAAGCACACGAACTGTACCGAACAATTGAAATAGACTTCCTCGGCTAAAATTGTGACATTAAATATAGCGAAGAAAATACTCTTCAATTAAAGCTAATATAGATCTTTCCACGTTCCTTTTTTGAATAACTAATTATGTTGCGTTGTGTTCAGTGTCGTGACGTGTTGTGTTGTGCTGTGTCCTGTCGTGTCGTGTTGTAAATATTTTTCGCGGTTTTATTAAGCTTGACCCTAAATAATGCTTGCAAATTTTGTCAATGCTTAACTTTCAGATACGTTGATCTGTCGTTATAATACAACATTACGCTTCAACTTGGTAACCACGATCTCACGATGGAATCATGAGGAGGACAATTGAACTCTTCAACTATTATTACAAAACTCCTCGAGTTTGGGCTCATTTTCTTGGTTTTGAAGAGTTCGACAAATTATACTTGATAATGCCTCTCCCTGCAGTAGGTAGGTACAATAGGAACTGGTATATACAGGCGTTGTATTTAGTTTTTAAAACAACCTTTATTTTATTTCTGGATAATGTTGTTCGAATAATACAATTTATTAATAAATATTTTAATGAGAGTGTTAGCCTTGCTACATCTGCAAATCATGACGTAATAAACGTATTGATATTCATTTTAATGACAAAAAATAAGACGTTGTAGGGTCAGTAAAAAGCAGTCATACTTCGCTGAAAGTGCCCTTATAAATCAATAAAACGTAAGATTACAAAATTTTATGCAGGAATTTAAAAAGTTGACAGCCAGGCACGTCTTTAGTTCTTGATAAGAGATTAACAGGTGCAAATGAATTTAGGCTCACTGTCTAATATGTAAGGTTGATTTTAATTCGTAAAACAGAGTCATTCTAAATCATTTTATGTAAGGACACATTCAACAGTACTTAGTACGCATTTCGTTCATTTCATGTTGCCGCTGTCGATAGGTCCCGGTCAGTTATCTACTTGTTTGATAGTGCACTTCTGTTTAATTATAATCAATATAAGTACATTATATAAAACTCTTGCGTTACCGAGTGCCTTTCAGACAACGCATTGCCAAAACCACTGAACGTACATACTTGTAGCTCGTTGACTGAATGCAAGAAGCTGCAATTTGTATGCTGCATGTATCTTCCTTCGGGAGTGTTGAGGAGCACAAAGGGAGAATTTTTTGAAATTACCCCCCTTAGGGTATAAAAAGGGGATAAACTGAAACTTTTACTTCCTTTAACGGATTCACTTGAAACTTTGTGTATAGGTTCCTCAAGTGAGCACTAAAAAAAGATTTTTGGAAATTGGTGGGCGAAGCCGCGTGGGAAAGCTAGTCTCTTAATATAAGGTTTGAAAGTTGAAACCAACATAATGACAAAATTATTATGTTACTTTTATGTAACCCTAATAATATAAAATCGAAATTATAATGTTTGGAAAGACCTCATTTTTTCGCTGTAGCCAGTTGTGTGCTAACATTACTGTCATATTTCTAGCTATTACAATATTATAGTTTTGGAATTACCTCACAAAAACCATTTGGCACTGAAGATGCACTTACAATGACTTAAATCTGCCAACTATTGAAAATCGCGATAAATCAATTACACGGACGAAAATTTGCAACGGAATAACTATTGCATTCGATTTACTCGTAAAGTATGCACCTAAAAATAACTTGATGTTGACAACCAATCGATGGAGGTTCGTGACAAAACATGAGGGTCATCCCCATTTGTTAACGCCGTATCGTTAGGTATTACTCTACTAGCAATACGTAGAGTAGGTACGTTTTGGAACTTGCGTTTAAATCAGTCGATTTTACAAAACAGTACCCATGTCGGTATTTTTTAATCGCAAAACAAGATAATTAACTTTTTTGCAGATAATAACAAAGATAAGTATCAAAATGTTATTGAACTTTTCAAGAAAACTGACAATAAAGAATAACCTTAGAACACGTTTAATTATTAATTAAAAAATAATATTCTTTTCCACATCGTTAAAGTAGCAATCTTCAATATTGATAAAATGTAAATTTATACCTAGACACATATTTCGAGGATTGATCTATATCATTAAAATTAATCTCGTAACGACCCTAAACATTTTTATCATTCTCTTAACAGGTGACATGATTAATTCCATCATTAAAATTACAAAGCATTGCAAAGTTCCAGCACGATTAGCACCGACTCCACGCGATCAAACGAGAATACACCCGGAGCTCACAAACGCTGGTTCTCGTGACAAAACATGATCAGCGTGTCATCACACAATCTGTCATTACAAGGAAGCTAAACTATTGCAGATGCCTTCTTTTACGGTTTTTTATAAAACAATATCTGGTCATTACGCCGCACTCAACTGAACCGGAAAATGGTAAACTATACGCTTTTGTAAGACCACCGCCACATTGTTGCGTTTTTTGTATGCATTTCTTGTGCAGGTGGTGTGACGCGATGTGACGCGGTGACGTGTCACACCGAGCTAGCCTCGATCCAGAATAAGGTTTGTTGCTAACAGGGTACGTAAAATGTTACATACGTATTTTGATGTGACATGTTTTCTGCAAATGACAAGGATAGCGATGTTGATAGGATTTGATTTGATTATTATTTGAAAATAATATGCTAAGTTCAGCTTGGCTAAACTTTGATTACTGCGTAATTTTTGCATATAATAGAGATAATTGTATTATTATTGTATTGTATATGCAGAAGCGGCCAAAGCTCGGCGTCGATCTTAAGTGATGGACAAAGTTAAGTAACAGCGGGCGCGGTCGGCCGATAGTTAGGCTTCCGTGCTTCGGAGGGCACGTAAAGCCGTCGCTAGGTTGGTTAATTATTTCGTTTTACATTTATCGAAAAAACTATGTCTTTAGAAGTGAGTGTGTGAGTGAGTTTGATATTCTAGCTAGTAAGTAGTAATAAAGTGCTATCTGTAATGTGAGTAGCAAAAAAAGCTTCTTGGAAGTTTCTTGCCGCTTCTTCTTCCAAGACTACTCACGGTAGGGATTTGTCGAAGCGATGGCGTAGATTGACTTTCGAAAAGTGTTTGTAAAAAACCAACTTCGAATAAATTTCATTTCATTTCATTTCATTTCATTTCATTTCAGTGAAGCAATTGAGTTAAAAATGAAACAAAGAATTCGTGTGTCTCACCTTTACAAAGTGACTTGACGAAGTGGCGTCGCACACGCGTCCGAATTATGATTGTTAGCGATACGCCATTGGTTATTATTTGTAAATCAGGTGCATTGTAGACTTCATTACTTCGATGTAGCACGCGATCGTTGATGACTGTTTGATTATCCTAAAACAGCAAAAACTGCTCGTGTGTTACGAAAAGGTTATTGTTAAACACACGAAGAAAAATATGGTGTTGTTTTTGGAATTTCAATACGCCGATCTTAACTAATCCCCATCTCATAGACGGCGGGTACAAGAGACTAACTGAGGAACTTTTAGGTTCCTATCCTAATTTATATGTTGTTTGTTTACCATCTACTGTCTCATTGACTATATAAGTATTTGCTTTAGGAGGTATGGTTGCATTCGCTATATCTGCTGTAACGACGTCAGTGTAGTAGCGAATAGGACTAAATAAAAAATCTAAAATGTTTTCTATTTCTATAAATCTAAAAATGAAACCTGAATTTTTCACTTTAACCGATAAAATTCAGGTACTTTGCCGAATATTCGATTTACAATGAGAAGTATCTACATACATAATTACATATATAGCCGCGCGCACGAAAGAATCAAAACGAGAAATCCTTTGATTCGTGCCAAAACCCGACACCGTACCGACAACGAGCGGAATACTCGTACCGAATATGCACGAATTGAATAGAGTTAGATGTAAATTTTATTCTAATACGTATCTACTAAAAAAGAAAATAACCTCCTTTTAGTGTTTAACTACCCTTCGACTATAGAATACCTAGCAGATAGCTACTATTTATAAGTTTGAATCCTATCTCAGAACAGTTAGAACATTATTAACCCACCTCAATACGAGTACTAGGAACTCATAAGTTTTCAGTGCCTTTCGCGGATCGAGGCGTTTAATCATAACGAACACAATGCTCTGTATTTCTCCCATATACGTGGAAGGGCCACAATGTATTGGACTGTTTACGCTTCGATGGAAAATGTATGAGCCTGGATTTATGACCGCCTGGTCTTGTTTCGCTTGATTTGCTCCGCGCCTATGGAAATTCCTAGATTTTAGATTAAATTTTTGTTTTAGGTACTCTATTTACTTAAAAGTAGGTAAGAATTTGGTATTTGAAATGTGCTTATTTACTGTGTAAACGATAATTATTGATTGAGTGGAATAAAAAAGACAATAAAACTATAACACATAACAATTTCGCTTTTAGCTTAATGATGTTTACTTACTACACATTCTCCCTTGGTTTTGAGTTGCACTTGCAGAGATAAAAAGGTTATTGAACTCTTTTTATATTGTTATATATTTAACACACCCATTTTGATCCGAAAGACTCATATACAACGTTTTTGATCTACCCAGTCATAATAATAATGTACCCAGTATTGATCATTCAGTTAAGCTGATATTACATTGAATAAAAACAAAACTGAATATTTACCAATTTTGAAACTTATTATTATTGTATGCGAGAATATCGGATAAACTGCGAATACCCACTGTTTAGTGGTAAGATCTGTATTTTTGTAATTTAAGATTGTTAACTTATACATTCCCTCTTACTATTGCAATAGTTAAGAATGAAAACTTAAATAATTTGTGTTACTTAAATGCCTACGCATGAAAGATGTACAACATTATTTAGTTTAGAAGAATTTTCACATCTTAAACATTACTACATTACAAAGGAATTGAAAACCGGCAGTACCCGTTTGCATTTAAAATGTATAAGGTAAAGTTTAAAATATCATAAAATCTACTAAATGTTAAACAATTTTTAAATCAGGTTCTACATTACCGTATCAAATAGTAGAACTGATAAGACATTTCTCACCATCATAATATAATAAACATTGAAATGTCTTCCTTGGGAAATGGAAAACCAATAAGCACTTAAGGCCATTATTGCCAACAAGCTAGCTTCAATCACGGCCGGGTCCACTGACCAGTGTCAAATGATCTCGTTTATATCTCGCTGACGGCTGACGATAAATAATCAATTGAAATTTATATTATAGGCAATCAGACAGAACAAACTAGCGAATAAAGCGTCGTTCAAGTTAAAGCGTGAACATAGGTGAATTATAATTTTCATTAGTAGCGTTTCTACTTTAGTAGAAATAATTATATGAAATGCCTTCCTTTATAATGTGGATTTTAAGAGTAAGATTTTATAATTGTGATATCGTAAAACTTGTTATGTACTTATTAAATGTGCAACGTGACATAAATCTTTTGAAACATTGAATGCCCTTTGCTCTAGGCACTAGCGTTTCTACTGTTTCATTATATATTACAGTCT
This sequence comes from Ochlodes sylvanus, assembly GCA_905404295.2. Taxonomy (NCBI): domain Eukaryota; kingdom Metazoa; phylum Arthropoda; class Insecta; order Lepidoptera; family Hesperiidae; genus Ochlodes; species Ochlodes sylvanus. The sequence continues at coordinate 10,809,170 of FR990132.1, read as the reverse complement.
AACCGCGACATTTTACGTAAGGGGATGAAAAAGCTTTTTTTCACCTAAAAATTATGTCAAGTTAATATTGCTTTTACTAATGCAAATGTGTTATTTAGATATACTTAAAAGTAAGTTCAATTAATGTTGCTTTTGGCCCCTCGCCTAAGCGTTTCTAAGCCAGCTCTAAAAGCTCCGCTTTGGGCAGAGCATAACCAAACAGCGTTATTCCGGTAATCAAACAAGTCGTAATGTGCAAGTGTGTAGTTTGTAGTTGAAAGTTAACTTCAATAAATGTTGATTGACTTCCTGTTATATATCACTAATTCCTCGTTTTCCTATTGATTTTGGTTATCGTTAATAAATTATTAGTGGTTATGGTAGCTTCAACTGGTTTATGTGTTTTGGAAAAGATAATTATCTATTCAACTGGTGATTAGTTCGGCTTCTTTATATTATTTAGGTAATAAAATACGAACTACCTTTTCGGACTCGACTCGACGGAGTCAAATGACTAGTTTTGTTTATTAGACGTCTAAAGGGCATGGGTCTTTCCAGGGGCCTAATTGAGGACCCCTAAAGCTTCTATATTAAGCTGCAAACTCAATTCGTGACAAGGATGGTTAATACAGTTAGACCAGGTACATTACTATTGATTGTAATTCAAATATTACTCTCACTCATTACAATCTTCTCAAAAGTTTTTCAACGTGTTCTTTAAAGCCTAATAAACGCAGGTGCAAGCCAGGCCGGGCGGCTCTCTATACCTTTAATGAGATTATAAAAACAGTATGGCGCCGCTGCCAGAGAACCTTTTTGCTTCCATTGCGAGTATGCATAATCAATTGACGGCATACTTAAACGGGGGTAATTCATTTTGAAATTGCAATTCGCGACACGCTTATGGGTAAGTGGGTGTGGGTATGAACTGGCCCTATCAGGGCATGTGAGGTAGGTTGTATATTACCATGCTAGTTTTTGCTCGTGACTTTGCCCGCGTGGGAGTCGGAAAACGACAAAATCCCTTCAAAATTTTTGTCTTTTCAAGGGTCTCAAACTACATAATAATATATCAATACAAAATTCTATCTTAAAGCGGACAGACAGATAGAAAGAGTAACTTTGGCATTTATAATAGATATTATTATAGAAGCATGGATTCTCAAGAGAAAAATATTGTTCACCATTTTTAACGCATGCACACAGGATTGTGAGATTCATTGTTAAAAATATGCATACCTAATTATTAAGTGGCTAACTAGATTTGAAATTAGCAGTGGAATTTTTTGATAGAAAAATACCACCTGCCATGATGATTAGTCACCGTTGCCCTTAGAAATCAGCAAAATACAGAGGCTTCACCAATCTGTTTAATGTTGAGTTATATCACGGTAATACTATGATACTATTACCGTGGTTATAGTGTCGGATTAGACTTCCAAGTTATATGACATTACGTAAATTAAAAATAAAGTAAGTACTAAGTAGGTACCTTCATATATAAACTGAAAGACTGCTACCATGAATATTAAAAATAGTATAAACATAAAAATCTTAAGGCTCTTTGTTCTCATCATACACAGTCATTATAAATTATCATAATCGCGATAATAAACAAACACTTTTTGCACAATATCGCGCAACGACGCAAAAACTAACACAATACAGAAACAGAGGCAAACGTTTTGCATACCGACACGCGAATCGAACTTGAGACAGCCACCAATCTCGTAGACTCCTCGTTAGTCAGAGTCAATGGTGCAAGTCACAAGACGGGAGCGATTCGGTAAAAAAAAATATATCGTGCCAAAGTGTGTCAAGTGTGTCTATAAATCATGTCAAAGACATGTTAGTGTGCAAATGCAAAGAGTAACTAACATTAGTATGTGTAATCTTATTATATTTTTATGCATTATTTTTAAAAAAATATTAGCATTCTGCATTCCTTCTCTATATAAACTATAAGGATATAATTCCAAAAAAAAAGCTAAGGGTGCCTAGAGCATACTCCACCACGCTGCTCCAATGAGGATTGTTGGAGGACGCTCAATTTCTTATACGCACATAATTTTTGATATTAGAAGCAGCTAGGGCACCAGTTGTATTATAATAGCAAGACATTGATACCGCTGAAAGATTTTCCTTAGGACATCGCAAAAAATGTTTGTGTGGCCTGCAATTGTACAGACGATGCTCGTCTGACGGACACGGCTGGTGACAAGTAACAAATAACAAACCTCTAACGAGAGCTGGTGACGAGAGTCAAGAAAACATGTAAGGTGACCGAGGTAAGAATATATACGGAGAATTTAAACACGACAAATATAGTACACGTCGGTAAAGTACAATAATCGTAATCGCCTTTATTAATAAAGGTACAATATAAAACGAAATAAAATAAAAATTTAATGTCAATAATATGTGCTAGTTAAAAATAGACGAATATCGATACAATTAAAACTAATCCATGTCTGGGAAAAACAAGTATTGAAGAATATTTAGTTAACTCAATAGACCCGATAAATATGATTTTCAGATTTTTCAAGTGAATACTTCTTTAGTATCCACTATCGTTGAGTTTCGGAATTCGATGAAACGGAAATGACGCACAAATGAAAAGGAACGGAACGAAATACACATTTTAACGTGGGAGAAAATGAGATAGTCCTTTCACTTCTTGCACGTGTGATTTGCACACATTTTGATTTTTTTGTTTGTCTTTTTATTTTTGCGTTTGTCAAAATCAGCTTAACTAATTTGAATGCAGTTTTCACTCATGTGCCGAGTTTGTTTTTTTAATCGTTTCACAAATAGAATAAGTTAATAATCCGTTGATAAGTCATCATAACCAAAAATTTCTAAATTAGTTAAACTTGACTATCACGAAGCGCCAGGAAATGTATGTTAAATATAACTACATATTTATTTTTATTATTATTTAATAAACAGCCAAAGGAGGACATTGTATAATCGCAATTAAATTAAAATTGGCGGAAAGCGAACACAACATCGCATCTATTGTGAAGGACGCTCCATTATTCAGCTTTCAGTTAGTTCTATTGGCCGATACTATACTGGTTGACAGTTGAAATGTGGAGGGATACCTGATTCATCAGGACTTTGAAATCTTGTCGTCCTTAGGGCAACGGATCGTCTATTATATGAAAGACTGAACTTGCAAAATCGTTAATCTGACAATTAAACTGTACTTTTTCAATTTAAACATAATTCGTCGTAAACATAATACATTTACTTTGATACAGGTACTCAAGATGAGTTTTTCACATCGATATTTTGATTGAGTTGCATGAAAATAAATGAATTTAAAATTTTACTACAATTTTTTGGTAGTCAGTATACCTATACGTAAACATTTGACCCGTTTAAAATAAATCTTTGTCTTCGGAGTTAAAAAATAATGTGCCTTTTTACTATAGGTACCTATTCCTTACTACTCGTAAATGTGAAAGTAGGTACCTACTATTGTTCGTGAAAAAGTAAGCTAAATTACAAATAAGTAAAATTATTCGAACTAGAAAATTATCATAACACTGTAACTGTGCTCTCGAAAGTAACATCTAAAATACAGATACAACACGGAACACAAAGAAATATTGAAATGATAATTTCACGCTACCAATACAATAGTAACATATCCGTTCAGTCGTCACCGGTCATCTCATATAGCGTGGGTTAGTGGGTTCACACACGACCGTGCGAAGCCACGCTTCGCTGACCCGGCGTCTTCATATCGTCTTGTTCAGACACGGTTTCTTGGGCCCGTGGGAATGGCGATTCGGATATTTGGGGATACGTATTCGAGAACAATATCGTGTTCTTAATTTGCTATTAATTGATAGCGAACTTTGAATTCAAAAACCGAACTTTTTCAAATTTTGGAATTGCTAGTATAGTAATTACATACTTTTGGTATTTTTACGAGTATTGTTTGCATAATTTATAGAATATATCCTTACAACCTAGCCATTAAATACCAGTTTTAAGGTAACTACATCTACTACTACTACTACTGTTAAGCTAGTAAATAATGGATTAAGCTTACTACTATAAATCTTAATATATATCGACGGTTAAAAGGCGACTTGATTCAAGCGCCATTTTGAGAACTTTACAGGAGAGCGTTTTAAAGTTTATTTTTTGAGAAAAAAAATCACTATTCTTAAAGTATACAATAAAAATTGACGAGTCTCCCCAATCATAAAGCGGCATATTTTGTGCTAATTTTTTGTATATATATAACAAATAAAAGGTGTTTTTTAACGGAGTTAGATGTAACTTGAGCCATTTTGCACAATTCTCTGATCAGGGCAAAAGGAATCTTAGTACACGATTACTATTTATCTGTTCAAAGCAAAATAATTCAAGTGTACAATGACTTCTTTAACAGATCATGGATAAATGATTTAAATCACTCAACTAGTTGTAAACTGTTCATGGATAAATGATTTAAATCACTCGCCTAGTTGTAAACTGTTCATGGATAAATGATTTAAACCGCTCACCTAGTTGTAAACTGTTCAAGGGGTAATGTCTCAAATTACACAGTGATGTAATAAGATTTAAAAAAAAATGTTTTAATCGCAAGATTATTATTAATAATTAAAATAATTAAAACTTTTGTTTTAATTATTCATTTACTTAAATTTAAGTATATTTAAACGTTGGTAATATTTGTAATAATCAGCCTTCGAATATTGGCACTACTCGCAATTCTAAATGATTTGACTTAAAACTGGTCAAGGAAAATTAGCACAAGTGATATTCTTCAACATACTAGTTCAGGTAAGATTGTTTCAAGCGACAGAGATAATGTTTGAATGTTCAAGGCAAAATGATTTAAGTTACATACACTAATAAATATGGTTCAAGCAAAAAGGAATTAACATCCTTTGTTTAATTATTTAAGATCAAGTAAAAATAATTCAAATGCCGATACCATTTCATTCCATCCGAGGATAAATGGCTTAAATTACAAATAGTAAGAAAAACCCTTTTTTTTCGTGGGTCTATATACATGCTTTGAAAAAAACAACCAAATTCGCTACACTTGATACCACGTAAGCAAAAATGATACCCAAATTGGTCATGGAGCCAAGCGCCAAAAAAGTGCTCAGATTAACCTCAAACCTGGCTCAATCGAAGCGGAAAAATTCGCCGATTCCAATGATGTATATAACTCAATATCGCCCAGGATGGCGCTTGAATCAATTCGCCTTTTAACCGTCGATATATTTCTTGTGTTCGTGTGTATGTGACTGAACTCCTCCTAAACGGCTTGACCGATTTGGTTGAAATTTTTTGTGTGTCTTCAGGTGGATCCGAGAATGGTTTAGATTCACAATTGGACCCGGTAGGTGGCGTTGCTGTCGATATATCACTAAAACATTTTTTAATTATAAAGCGGTACGAAGTACGCTGGGACCACTAGTATACTATAAATCAATATTATTTATTGTATTCAATGAGGTATGGTACGTATATTTTTAAGATAATATCTCAATAAATGTATATTATTATATATTATATATATATTTCTTGTGTTCGTGTGTATGTGACTGAACTCCTCCTAAACGGCTTGACCGATTTGGTTGAAATTTTTTGTGTGTCTTCAGGTGGATCCGAGAATGGTTTAGATTCACAATTGGACCCGGTAGGTGGCGTTGCTGTCGATATATCACTAAAACATTTTTTAATTATAAAGCGGTACGAAGTACGCTGGGACCACTAGTATACTATAAATCAATATTATTTATTGTATTCAATGAGGTATGGTACGTATATTTTTAAGATAATATCTCAATAAATGTATATTATTATTGCTTATGACATTAGCAGTCGCTGATTAATCTGAATGATTTTCTATCTACTAACAAATTTATAAATGTGTCGTTTGTCCTTGGGTTTATACACCAACGTCAAAAAAAAATGTTATTACGATATTGTACAAGATTAAAAATTCCCAGAATTACAAGGAGTTACCCAAATATTAGCTAATTCATCTTTATAACCCATTGGAGCATCGCTAAAATCAAGGAAAACTGTGACAGATTAGACCGTCACAGTCCTTGCCCACTGCTGTTCCCACGTTGACCTGACCTGGTAATTTATTGGCCCTTATGCAGGTGCGTCTTGAAAAAATAGGGCTGTCACGTTTGGATTTTTAATTCAACAAACGTATACTTTTACACCAATTATAATTAGGTCGTCGCTTCGCTTCAGTATACCTATGTCATATTAGTCTAGCATTAGTATTATTAGTCGTCCCATTATTATACACATTAGAAAAGATATTGACACGGGGTTTGTAAATTAACATATCTTTTTCGTTTGTGAACCGATTGAAATCAAAAAAGTAATGTGACCCTAAGCTTACTATCTATTCAGTAAAACCGTATTGAAATCGGCTAAGCAACCGACAAATACATAATAATTATAAAAATCAGTTTTGTCGGCTATATTGCGTCATCAAATACTCCGAGTAATAGTTTTTCTCAAATATTATCTTCCATGTGCAGACACACATATAACAATTTTATTAGTTAGTATCTACGTACTATCTACGTATGATTTAACAACGCAACCATATTTACTCAATCAGTAAATAATATACCATGCCATGTTGTTACACGAGAAAATATAAATAAGATTGCAAAAACAATAATCTAATATTTGTTTTCTTTAATTACATTATTTAAAGATCATATCTGCCAATGTCAAGTGAAACAAAAAACAAATGTTTTCGTATCGATTCTACTATTAATACAAAAGAATGAACTTTAATGACGTTTTGTTGTATTTGGTATTACGAATATTGAAAGCAGAATAAACAAAAACTAACTTGACACAACCCTACGCGTGCTTACGGCGAACTTGTGATTTTCTTAAGTCGTGGACACATGAGGTCATAGTTAAGTAAGTAAAAACTGGAGGGGCGTTATGGGAACTGAACACGGTAACATCACCGTATACTAATGCACGCCAAGCTTTACCGACTGTAATATACCATTCAGAATATATTATCATCACTTACAATGCCTAATTAACTTGGGCAGCCATGATTTTTTGAAAAATTACGCCTTTAGAAGCAAACAATCATAAAAGTTAGGGTTTTTTGCTTCTGTATTGTAATTTAATTTGCAATTTATTTTTAATTGAGATATTTCATTATGATTTTGATTTATTATGATTAGGTCGCGGTTAATAATAATTATACTTATTGTTGTGGGGATTTTGTTTCCTTGTGTTTTTTATTTGTTTTTTTTTTGCGAATGAACATTGTCAAGATTTTCACATATTTTTATTGTCCTAAATATTAGCTCTATGAAGTCATGAGTTATAGCTGTTTTTTTGAGACTACAATACTGCTGTTTCATTGGTGTATTATATTTATGACTACTAACCTGCCTTGGCTTTGCTTCATGATGCATATTTTTTATTTAGAACATAAAATGTTAAAACGGGAGATTCTTTATTTTTTTTTTTATTTGTGAACTGATCGAAATAAACACTGAATTTTATCTGAACCTTAGTGAATTAAATGAGTGACAACTGAATTTAGTTAATTTTTTTCTATTGAATTTCTGTTAACCGATGAAAAGCTCCTAAGGGTTACATAACGAACACATGTTAATATTATCTTCAATCACGTGGCACAAACAACTTCATTAAAAAGTGTGTTATTAAAAGTACACGGCCATAATAGGGCTACAGACACGGAACACAGATTACCCTATACTGCGTTTGCATGGATTTGATGAAAAAAAACCGCAATTAATATCATAATGTGATGCAAAAGGATACGACGGCATGTGAATTACAATTAGAAAAAAAAACTGTAATGGCACCATTGTCTCATCAAGGATAACGCGTTTTTATGATATTTCGCAAAACAATTGTGTGGTTGTATGTAAGATTCCGTGATTGAGAAAACTAGTGCTTATCACGACGATATTTATGAGTAATTGTGATTGACAGTTAGAAGGAGCTATAGGGTATTGTTGTCTGACACAATGCTTTGCTAAATAATATGGCTTCAACCACTCGTTATAATAATAATGAAAGCTCACAATCTAAGGGTAACAATCTTACACGTACTAAATATTTTCTTCTCTCTGAGCTTTATTTATGGATTAGGCAAAAGAGTACCAACACACTGAGAGATCTCTTTAACGTCAAAAGTTATTGACTTAAATGATTTGAATACGAATTCAATGTTATACGGCATATTACACGCATATAATGCAAGGAGACTGAGAGTGTATATTTGCGGAAATCTGCAAAATGAATTTTATTCAGTAAGTCCGTCTGGAAAACATACCAGGCATAATTATGACGACATTGACAGTAAGCAAATAGAGGATTTTAATTTATATTTTAGTCATAAAAAAAATTAAAGCACTTTCCAGCATTATATAACTCAGTAGGAAGTACACATATGTACAGAAGACATTCGGTGACAAAGGAAATTAATGTACCAAACAAAGGTTAAGTGGAGTTCCTTACAGTCGTGATCAGCAGGGCAGAAAAGTCGTGGTCCTTCGAGCGTAGACGTGGGAACTCAGGTTGCAGGTTGAATTTAAATTGGTGCTTGAAATTTTATTACTTAGTTTTTGGTTCTGATATCTAATAGTTTTATGTGTACTGTATTTATTCGTGATGCCTCTGCCGTAACGTAGGTATCTTTGTATCTGTGTTAGATCTTGTAACTTTTCTTTTATACAATTTTTTTTCATCTGTCTTCTTTATTGGCCGACCACGCATCGGAGAAGCCTTTGGTGCTACTTATGTCCATGGGAAACGGTGACCACTTACCATTAGGTGGCCCATGTACTCATTTATCTGCTACTTACATAAAAAAGTCATCGTTTGTTTTAGTTGACAAATCAGCACAATCAAATTAGCTACCCTATAAGGTCGACAAATGCACTCAAATTATACCTATAAGACTTTTATCCGCTAAACTTTGGCAATCTAACAGCAGGACGCCATTGCCATAGCAGTCACTGACAAAAGACCATCGCACCGCCAAGTCAGTTAGTCATCATTAACCAAAATATTTGCCCAGACTTTAAACACAATGTTTCATAACCTGTTTTGTTTGCTTGGAAACTACTAAATTTATTTATAAGTTCGTAGGTTACGCCTATATCATTACAGAAACCATAGAGGCAAGTTTGGTGTAAATCTGAGCATATAAATAATGTTTACCTTTATATGCGTCATTCGATGGTAGTACAGGTTCGAACTAGCAGTGAATCTCTTTCCACAATGTTGACACTGGTGTGGTTTCTCTCCTGAATGTATTCTTCTATGAGTGTTGAGACTGCTGGACGTACTGAAGCCTTTGTTGCACACCATACACACGTGAGGCTTTTCACCTAAAAAACAAATTAAATTAAAATGTGCCTCTTAGAAAATTTAAAGGTCCATCTGGTTTTCTGAAAAGACATCTCCGAGGAAGTAATCTAAAATAATAAAATGAAAATTAACAAAGACGGAAGCTTTTTCTTGTTCATTTCTTCTATTCAAGACTTTTCATTTAAAGACGAAATAGTTTTTTCTCTAGAATTATTACAAAATCCAGTTTTATCAAATATCTCCAATTTTACGACCTACCTGTATGTGTCCTCATATGCCTTTTCAATAGTGATGGTCTATCAAATGCCTTCCCACATACTTCACACGGTAACAATGCTCTTTCTGATTTCGTTGGCCTTCTCTGAATTTTCGGAGTCATTTCTAGAAGTTCACTTGAAGATCCAACAGAAGATGACGTTAGGGAATCCCCAGAAACCGACTTGTGCTCGTCTTCTGCTCCGGAAGGTGGGGATATTGGTAATAGAACTCGGGATAGAAGGGATGTGGAAAGGTCTAAAGGAGAATCTGTTAAAGAAAACAATATCTTGATTAATAAAAAAATTATACTTGTAAAAACCCAAATAAAATAATAAACTATTATTTTAAATAAGCTACAATAACTGTTGAGAACTCAGTTTGTATATACTTTAGTCATTTATTTATTCTTCTCAAACTAAAACGTTTGATACATTTTTTTCCCGAATACTATCACAACGTTGTCTTTAAAGCAATCTGCATAACTTTTCAGATGGCAAAAAGGTATTTAGTTATTTTAATTGTATTAAAACGACTCAATTTAAATCATATTAGGGACTGAAGAAGATCACAAAAAGATTCTCACACTGCGTGTGTCCAAGAGGGAAGGGTCTTCACACGAAAATTCAAGTTTCCATATAAAGGGACATGACCAATGACTCAAGTAATGGCTGTGTTTATAATTCACTTCAAACATTTGCCATTAAGAGTCTTGATCCAATCAACCCAAAATATTTAATGAGCCAATTATTGACAACCGTAAAGACATTATTATGTCTAGACAATTTATGTTTATAGCGAACAGTGCTTTGTGAACCAGTCTTAATTAGACTTTCGATCGTACCGAGGACTTTTCATTTGTACGCACAAAGTTATCATCTGTGGATATTGGCAATAAATCTTCTTAGTGAAGCGGCTGTTAGATGGAAGAGATTAATTAGCTTCGGAGTGTTTCTGTTCTAGATCAACGGATAGGTGTGTTTGTTATCAGTCGCACGTAGGTATGTATCGTGATTAGTGGAATGGAAACGCTCGATATGGAGCGACGAGCGTCAAAGTGATACCATCTTCTTCGCCAGCTTCTTCGCTTGAGTCTATTTTATTTTCAAATTGATTAGCGTTTACGTCTATTTGAATGCTGTTTTCTTTACGGCTGATGATGTTTCAGTTTTGAGTGATAGCAATAAGTTGTTTAAATCATATTTAAATAGTTTACATCTATTCCTTAAAAAAATCGACACCGATTAGATTTAAGAAATGTAAGAAGTTCTATAAACTTCTTTACCAGTAATTGACATTAACAAACAAAATGTCTATGGTAAGCATTTGAAGCTTTATTTTCGTGTTTTGACGGATAAAAAATGTTTCAAGTGGCGTTTCTATAAACACATTTGGAATTTGAAGTTTTGAACTGTAGTAAATCATATTATTATAAATCCTACTATTTTCGTTCTATAATGATAAAATTATACTTGAAAAATTAAAATTAAAAAAGTCATATTGGATTATTTTGAACAAAAAGTATTTTATTAATTAAGTTTTCAAAATAATTTTCAAATGACAATAATTTACGTAGTAGTAACGAAACGCAAAAAAGCGTCGTTGCCGCTCTGTCAACTTTAAGTGGCAGATAAATTCCTAGGGCTATCCGGAACTTTATCCGGAACCGGTGAAACTGGCCCTTAGTGCTTATACTTAGTTTCAAAGTTAAAGACGGCCATATTAAACACTTCGCCGCTGGCAGCTTATTCTATAAGTAAAATTACTTTGAGACATCCAGATGTCGATACGAAAATGCCTTTCTACTTAACATTAGCGATGTTTTTGCGGTACAGTACGTTTCCGTCGACAGCTGCGTTCGAATTATCGATACGGTTGGCGATCGGATCGCCTTTGCCGCGGCAAACGGAGCCGCGTTCGTTATCGTATCGCATATAACTTAACTGGTCGTTTGAGGTATGTTCACTGTGTTGCGGAATTGTTTTAATATGCTGTATTATTGCCAGAATAGGCAAGTATTTTTCTTTTCGTTTTTCATGTCTCATTTGATCCAATGCCTATTACCTACTATCGAATTTGAAGCCACATTTTTATTTACAGGATATTTTGATTAGTATCTATCTATTCTATCTATATAAGATATACTATGTAAGATTATGATAATAATATTGTACTTTACATATTATGTACATAATATGTAAAGTACATAATATGTAAAGTTGTTTTCTTCTACTACTCCTAAACCCTTTACAAGTATTCAGGTGTACCTACGTACCTGAAATTTTCTCCAGAACTCTTAATACGACAAAACATTTAAATTGTTTTATTTAACAGTCTTCTGTTTCAGTTTGTGTAGCTTTCCTCTTTTAATGTGTTTCTCCAAAAGACCCAATTCCTCTTAAAAACTATCCTTCGCAAGTAGTAAACTTTATACTATTACATGGGGCTATTTATTTCCCACAGTGGTATCTACCTTAGCGCGATAAAAAAGCAATCACAAGCCGAACTACCGGCGCGGGCTCTTTGTGAGCCGAGTAGCAGTTTATGCTACAATTGTATGTGAGACAATTCGTAACAAGGATGAAAGGACGTATTCATAAAATATAATTTCATCAATGTTCATTTTGCGATAAATTCTCACAGAATGAGTTAACACAGTAATGGATGTAAATGAACTAACAGTCACAGCTCATTCAGCAACGAGATTAGTATACATGAATATAGATTTAAACATTATCTTAGCGGTAATTATTAGTTGAAATATTTTACTTTTCTGATGGCAACTGATAACTATCGCCCATTTGAAGATAGTATAGTCTTGAATAATGATATCAGTTGAATGATGGCTGTAGGTAAGTATAAATATAATAAAAAGATCACTGTTTAACAGTTGAGACTAGACCAACTTTACAATGGAATTTTGTTAACATTTATGGTCTCAACCCATTTGCAGGTATAAGATATACCTAAAGACATACTTAGAGATCATAAATATATGCGGCTTAAGTTTGAGTGGTTACAGACAATTGTAGTTTACACTAAATTGAAAGTTTTATACCAGAAGGCTTACAAAATTCAGCTCTCCGCGATTCTAAGATCAGTAGCCTATTCAAGCATCACAGCATTAAAACAAAAGAGAGGTGTCAAGGGACACCCGGATGGAACGAAGTTCCTTTCGATTAATTAGTGAAGGAATTGTAATTTTTTTTATTATTAACAAATATAATGTAATATAAAGTTAAATAATAATAATAACATACTACTAATTATATAATAAATACTTAATACAAACTTTCTATAAGAGAGAGAGAGAGAGACAGACAGAGAAACATGCGCACGCCGTACGGCTTACAATAGCTTACTATGGCAAAAAGTGTCGTTACAACTTTTCGTCTTAATTTTTCGTTACAACTTTTCGTCTTAATTTTTTCCGTCTAGTCCCCTTTCGCAACGCAACGCGCGATAAGGAACTTCGTTCCAATATTAGAATCAGAATACAAGTTCACCTTCTAATATGGAGTCCATCGTCTGTCTGTACAAGTTATTCCTCATTCTGACGAAGAAGAGCTCCTCAGGCCTTTCAGGTAGGTAATACACCACAAGTTCTGTATGTGCTGACACAGGTTTAACGGCTTCGTATACTGGCTCTCCTTTCACCTTCGTACAGACTAGGTTTACCTGTGTAAGAAGTTTAGGTAATAAGAATTAACATTACAAATCTTTGTACACTCAAGCAAGATTAGAGACATTATTCTTGTACGCAAACCTTCAAAACGATTGTTATTTTTCGAATACAATACGTTTTGTTTTGTTTATATTACGCATCATAAATTCAAAAAGTAACATATTTTAAGGATTTGACTCATATCACCTGAGTGGGAATGTCTTTGTGATTGTCATGTCAAACAAGAAGGCTGTCAATTCTGTTAAGCTAAGCAGAGTACGTTATAATGAACAAAAGGTTTTAGAAATGCCATGTCCAGTCCTATATACTGCCTTCAAACGAACATCAAAAGCTCTTTAATTTAAAGCGCATCACATTTAACGTAATAAAAAGCAGGTAAACTATTAAATAAAACGGATTTATATCACTCACTTGGGGCCCGTAATTCTCTGAGGTGCGCAGGAATCGAACCCAATTACAGTGTCGCACCTGCACGCCACCGGACGTACAGACCTCGTCGAACAGACCGAATCGATGACGTATCTGGAACAAAGAGAGGGCTTGGTTGTATAAAATGTTTTATTGATCCTTCATGCACCCTGGAAACTGGTTGGTTGATGTGACGATGTAGTGTCGGCAATATAATATATCGCCCTTGTTACTAGTTGAGTTTCAATGTTTGCGAGAGAATTCTAAATTGGAATTGCGTTAATTTTGTTTCTTTTATTTATTTTTGTTTTTTATTCAAGGGTATAATATAGACTATTCAAGAAATCATTATTAATCAGTATTATACACTTTGCCTCATTGCATACCTATTCCATTTATGGGGCTACAGGATTTTTTTCTTAAGAAGTAGCTGTGCCCGCGACTTCATACACATGGAATTTAATTTAAAAAAAGAGCCTAAGTACTCCTTAATACATCAGCTATCTGCCAGTGAAAGTCCCGTCAAAATCGGCCGCCCCAGAGATTAGCCGGAACAAACAGACAGACAGACAAAAATTGTAAAAAAATGTTATTTTGGTATAGGTACCGTGTATACAAACATTATGCATTTATTAAAAAGTGGTAATTTTAATATTACAAACAGACACTCCAATTTTATTTATTTGTATGTATAGATAAGAGGTGTCCTTGTACAAACTGTTACATAATTATATTTATATTTTCTGTCAATATTTGTGTGTACAAAACGATTAAATAATTAAAAATATATATTATATCATTGAATATTTTATTCCGTGCCTTTAAAAATCCTTCAAGATAATTATAACGATCAAAAATTACGATCATGATACTAAATCAATGAACGCTTAAATCAGTCGGCTATGTAAATTAATATGCCACTAGAACTGCAGAGTCCTGCTCGAAGGACCAATTAATTTACCAACAGACAAGTGTCTGCAGTAGTCAATGACCTATGGTTTCCGAACATATAAATTGTTTGAGACGAAAAATTAATTCCCAATGCTAAAAATGCATCAGCTTATTATAACAGCAGAATAATCATAGTGAATTATCATTAATGCAGTCTGGAATGAATTAAAAGTTTATAGTTAAAACAGTTTCTATGTAGTGTAAACGACTGCTATATATTATGCAAAAATATTGCGACAGAAAGTTGCAGAACATTAATAAAAAGTCTGTCTAAGGATCTAGAATCTAGATCTATAAATAACTGAGAATGCAGCGCGGTACATTTTAAATGAAAATTAATTGACCTTATCAAATCTTTATTCTCGGACTTATCTCCGTAAATAATATTTTCTTTAGAACCTGCCGCGAATAAGCAATTTCTATTGAAGCGATCCGATTTGATTGTATTCGCATATCAATTAGATATAACAGTCATTGGGTATCAGAAAACGTTAGACTTCTAGACGTGTGCGCTACTATTGACGGCGAAGCGAGAGACGAGTGAACTTAAGAAGTAATCGCATCAAGATTTAGCAACAATCATCGAAATAAGAAATTAACAATGAGTTATGGGTGAAAGAAAATAGTGGTAAGAGTTTATTTATATGGTCTGAAAAACCACCACAAAGACACGTTATTTATTTTCATGTCTTTTTATTATTTAATCAGTTATTTTTTACGTAAATATCCGTCAAACGAGCGGACGAGTAAGTCAGGAGTAAGCAAGGAGTCACTTTCGCCCATCTACACCAATATTATCATAGGCATCACTGATGCTTTGCTGGACAAAAAAAAAAGAAGGAAAATGCGTCTCAAGACCCCAACTGGAACACGAGGAGTCGTTTGGCGGATAACTTGAGCAAGAGGATGATACCTAAAATAAGCATTAGCATAACATAAGATTAGTGTTTAATCTATGGCTAGCTAGATATGCTTCTCTTTAGGAATGGCTTAGCATATTAAATTGTCTGTTCAAAAAATGAAGTATCTACACAGATACTTACTGCACAGTTATTACAAAGACTTGTCTCTCTTTGTCTTCTATCTATAAATGACTTACACGCACAGTTGACAGTGTAGCCTAATGGTCTAACCATAATATTGATACTATATTTATAGCTTTTAGCTTATAGCTTACCCAGTTACAGTGAAACAATTGAATAATCCGTTAAGTAGTCTGAGTGCAATATGCATAACTGGCTTATCATAACAGATGTAAATTGTGCGCATTTCTCTAATAGGTCGGTAATAGATGGCTCTGATAAGCAGACGCGGCAAATGAGCGGCTTGGTATCGTAAAGTGCCTATCACGGCAATGGATCTGAGAAGCAATGTAAGACATTAACCTAGTCTGTTTGCAATACACTTTTTTATGTTTTATTCTGTTATAAATTAAAAAACGTATTATATTTTATATTATAGATATTATAAAGTACAGAAATACCTATCGAAATTGCGAGCCGCCCTCGCTTCGCTTCGGGAAACTTATTCCTTCGGTTTGCAAAGATTTAGTTATATATTTTGGATAATTCACACTATATCTTTATAAATTGTAGGTAGTAGGTAGTTTTTGCGTGAAAGAGTAACAAACACACATCCATACGTCCATATTAGTAGGATAAGTAGTATATTATGGATAATTCACACTATATCGTTATAATTTATAGCCTATGTGTTATTCTGATGTGTAAGCTATATTATTGTAAAGTTTCATCAAAATCCATTTGGTAGTTTTTGCGTGAAAGAGTAACAAACATTCATACATCCATACAAACTTTCGCATTTATAATATTAATAGGATTAAGTACGGCCGAAGAATATTGTGATGAATTTATATCCTGTCCTGCAAAGCCTGTTCGAATTCGTGATGACTAAAGTATTTACCTACGCTTAAATACCATTGTATCACCGAGCGTAGAATTAATTAATAATCACCTATTTATATTCTATCTTGCGCTTAATCTATGACAATTTTAGCTTTCAAGTAACCGCTGAGCACAGGCTATACGTAATGACGTGAAAATTGCAACAAATGCAAGCCACTCAAATGCAGTCGAGCCACAAGATTCAATCCGCCATGTTGCAATTAACTCTGATATGAACTCAGCTTGATAAGTTTCGTTCAAATCAGTTAGCGGACTTGCTTTTAATATTTATGGATCTTTATATTGTTAGGAGAGTTTCTGGTAGAATTAGCTTTCGTTCATAACATTTTAAAAAAATCAATTTTCTTTGACATAAAATTTTTGCTTCGTGAATACATAAATAACATAATATATGTATAAACTCAAAGCTACAACCACCAATCAAAGAACGTTACATAATTGATTATTTCTAGACAGTTAAAGAAATTCGATTCACTGTTGTTAGATTTTATTTGATGTAAATAAATCGTGATCACGTTTTAACGATCGTTATAAAGAAATTGAATATTTTATGAGATAACAGTGCAATATGGAATCAACTGTTATAAATATAATCAATTAAGATGCTGTCATTGTGTTAATATGAAGTTACATTGATTTTAATTTACCATACGAATTCAATAATTCCTCTTCACACCTCATTTACTACTAACATTTATAGCTCAATTCATTAAATAGTCAACTAAATGACATTGAATCTTTCCACAACTGTAAGATGGCTCTTAATGATTCCAAAATATGCATAATCCCAATAAAAATGCAAATTAATACAGATATTGTACGCTAACTTAAAGATTAAAGTGAAACGTTGAGACTCAGAAGCTACACACTATTATTTTGTACGCTGATACTGAATGTTATAAGATTAGTTTGATCATGAATTTTCTTTCTTCAAATGACAATGGATGAATGGAGTGTTAATTTATGTTTCCAGGATTTCACAAATTATTACGTGTCAATGTCACCACTTTCTTATTTATAAAATCTTTTTTTAAAGTAATTAAACCCTAGATTGCAGGACCCGTTAATTTTAAATTTTATTGTATTCAATGCCAACTGTCTTCAAGCGCAGGTTCACAACGTATCCAGACATTGCAAGTTTAATAATTAAACTTTTTCCCACCCATAATGGTACATGAAGATAAGCTCGCGTCCTGTTTTGGTAACACTAGAATTTTATTACTTCATTTCTAACTCGAATTCGGGAATCTCGATGAAGTGCATCGATTCCATAAATTCCAAACCATAAATCAGCCGTACCGCTATCCCGAACTCCCAATATATTTGCCTCGTCTGGAATATCTCCCGGCACTGTACTTTTTGTGATAATTCTCCGAAGAAATCTTCGTGCAAAAAGATACTCTTCGCCCGCCTGTGGCGTAACTGTTGCTGATTAGTGGAATGACAAAAGCTATGAAGTTTATAGCAGCTTTAGAGCATTAATATGGAATGATTTCTGCATGGGTCTTTCAACTTAATTTATGCGCATAAATACCACGAGCGTCTTTTCTCTGTCTTCTTTGTCATGATATTTTCCTGATCCAGTTCTATTACAGAATCTAAAATGTATTTTGATCTTGTATCATGTAAGAAATTGGTTAGGGTCTCATTGTTTATCGCTTACTTCTCCGACAATTTTATGATAGCAACTTAAAATTCTACCGGCCCGCTCCGAAGCTATCGATCCGAATTCATTACGGAGCCTGCAATCGATTCTGTATCGATTTTTAATCAATCTCCCAAATGATCTCTATCAAATTTAATTGACGTCCGACGTGCAGCTCAAAAAGCGTTCACGTATTGACCGAATGCTTTCCAAACAATTATTGAGACGTGAGTAACGAGCTTCGTATCAGTAACAGTTGAGTTGTTTTTTCATCATCTCCTAAATCAGTAACTAGTCAAAACAGCTTCTTTTATTATTGTCAATTGCTATTATATTGTTGAAAATGCTCATCGCCTTTGTTATACTCCAATATATTTATCATAACAATCCATTTATTGCTAAACTTGAGGTTCCTCTCATAATGAGAATGAGTAAGACCATGATCCGCTGAGGTGTATTGACTTGACACATTGAGAACATTAAAGAGTCAGGTTTCATGTCGATGATCTTCACCGAAACTAGTTAAAGAAATTAGTTGTCAGTGCTCTTGTACCAATGTCTCGAACTCGAGACATTGGTGCGGAAGATGGATGTTTAAACCTTTCAGCAATATGTAATGTTATTACTAATTTGTTACATCTTTACTCAGCTATTTGTAAAAAAAACTTTTTGTATAAAAAACGGTAGTAATAAGAACTTTAAGTTCTGCCAAAGTGTAGGTTTTTGATCAGCTAAGTGCATTATAAAACTTTGTTACATCTCCTAAATCACAATTACATGCTGTGATATTCATAATATGTTATTTCTGAACATCCTTTGCTATATTTTATGCTCCCTTTCTGTACCTACATGGCGAGGGGCGCGTAAGACCCGGAGCGATCACGTTTCTTACAAAAATATGCTACTGACGCTAAGCTACGTACACGCGTGTGGCGAAAGAGCTCATTAAACTGAACGAAAGTTCATTAGAATTGTGTAGATGAGCTGCACAGTTCCTTGATGGATTAACCTTGTTAAAACAATTAGCGTAGGTATTGGCGGTACTGCAAAGTGCGGGTAGCGACACGTAACGCCAAGGATTTGAGTTCTAGTAGGCTACTTAAATGTAGATTGGAAGGACTCCTTGTTAATTTCTACTACCTACTACCTCATTATAATCATTATGGCTTATGTAGCTACAGGTCACAATAAAATGAATTAGAATAGAATGATTCAGATATTTTAGTGCTTCGTTAATGACGCAAGGTGTTATTGAAAGTTCTTGATTATCATCTATCATGATCATGAATTAATTCATTATTAATTATGCACGTGTCGAATGACGGAGGTTACCAAATGAGCCCCTCGCGTTACAGCGTTTGACGAAGGAATTATGCAGATGGTACTCATAATGGTCGCATCTACATACAAAAGTAATACATTAATTTCATGATCGCGTTTTTAAACAGAAGCCAAAATGAACGTCCGTGCCTCGGGCGCGCATTACTGACATCTCCACATGCTACGGCGATTAAATTTAGTGCGGTTATGTTTCCACTGCACGACACACGCTTCCACTCATAAAACATAATTTGTATTTTTGTATAAAAATGCAAGCACCATTGAGAAAATTGACCACTATGGTAACATAATTTTTGGATACATCGTCTTCATTTTTGAAAAATATCGAAAACAAATTTATGTTAAAATTAGTAAACCCGCCCTCGCTTCACTTCAGGAAACGATAGCTTTGTTAGGCGTAATTCTTTAAACTGACATAACTTTTTTATTTATGAACCGATTGAAATAAAATAAACTCTAAATGTTAAGTGAAGCTTACTGCAATATATTAAAGGAAACCGCACCAGAATCGGTAAAGCCGTTTCTGAGGTTGGCGCGTACAAAACCATAGACAAACAGACAAATAGACAAAAATTCTGGGTTCTATTGCGTTAATAAAGACCAGGAAAAGTTAGTCTCATATATATTTATGTACAGACAGCGACCAGTTACAGATTAATCAATAGCATAGAAAAATAGTTAGTTAGTTTAGTTCATTGCCACTTAACATCAGGTGGGATTGTAGTCAAGCATAAACTTATTTAATAATAACAAAACGGCAGTGAATTTAATAATATATAGTTTAACAATATACCTAGTAAATACCCTAGTAGTACCCCTTATTAGTATGCATTTGATAACAAGTTTTGCATGCAATCTCTATTCACTTACATTTATTAGTTAGTAATAAGGATATCACTCCGACACACAGCTACGATAAATTTGAAAATCGAACTATCATTCTAACCGTGGCTACTTACAGGTGCTCTTACGTTACAGTAGCCACTTATAACCAGGTGTAAGCGTGCTTACTTCATCCACATAGAAAATATCACGTGCCGGGTCGTACAATGGAGATTGTAGAACGCATGATTGCGCTCGAGTGCGGTCCCCGCGGGCGATTATTTGCCGCACTTCCACCAAATTGCGCCCGTTCGTGCGCACGAGCGATTATGCTCGAGAATGTCGACTCTCAATGAAAAATCTTGTTAGATGACTCGATTTGAATCATTATTGCCACGTCGAGAAATTAGCGCAACAAAGTTTGGCATAACATGACGGGTTGGAAGCTACGAGTATAATATGTACCTAACTAATCGTTAGAAAGGGTGGGCGGTCAGGAGATAATAAAAAATTAAAAATAACAACGAAGCGAATAGCCATAAATTAAACATAGTTTTGGAAGAACTTAGTCGTAACATGACTATGACACTACGTCTATGTAATCATGAAATATCAGACAAATAAACATTTTTGTAATCTTTTAAACTGTACGGTTACCATAAACGGGCGGCACAAAAAGGACAATGCAAAAGATTTCCCTACAAGAAATTTCTAGCTGTAAGCTAACATACAACCTTGTATCCTTAGCTATGCATAAACCAGTAAAACCAGAAAGGAATGCAAGTAGCGAGCAGCAAATAATACCATTAAAGGATAAGTGAAACAGCTCACGTACGGGAAACACTTAATTCCGATACAGCACGTGCCCTGAGACAAGTGTAAGCAATGATTTCTGAAAGAGAACAGTCGTGAAGGCCGCGGGTAACCCGTAATAATAGGACATTACGCCAGTCGGACACATTGGCTGTGCCGGAGATGGAGCAAACTGGTAAAGAAAGGATTGTTACCGAGGGCAAATAGTTTAAAGATAAAATAGCTACATTACAGTGTAAAATTAAATATCTTAAAAATATATGTCTTAATAAAGAAATCGTTAAGGACAAAGATGATCAAACAAGATAAAGTGAAGAAAATACTATCGAAACAAAAATTGAATAACAAGTAATTGTGCTAATGAGGACTTATCGAACCAAATCTGAATGACGTGAAATTCTTTTAGATCCAAAGGGCTAACTTTACTATTGAATTGTATGGTGTAACAATAATTTCACCACTGTTCAGATGAGTTTTAATACTCACGGATTAGAAACTACGTTTCCCTATTTAATAATATAATAATTCAAGGTAATACAGTTACGTTGATTACGTCCCGTACTTCATTGCTTTTGATCTCCGCTTGGGTCCTGTAATTTGAACCACCAATGTCTGCAGGGCGACTGCATCGGGTCCAAGTGGTGCAGTTATGAACGAAATTGCATCTCATTTCGTTGCAGAACCTACCGGTTGCAATGATTGTGTACCAATTGACAGCTAGCGCATTGCGATTGGAAATAAATAACAGTGTGTAAATATCATGAGGCATGAGCCTAAACGCAACGGAATAGCGGAATAGAATGAGCCCCTCGGATTTGAAGAGACAATGAAAGTAGTTTAAGCCGGAGGACGTATTATTTAATAGCAGTGCATTAAATTTATAAACAGCGCTTTCTAAACGTAATGGAATCAATAATGTTAGATCATAACGAATTATTTAACCCTTGTTTCTCTGTTCTGTGATTTAACCAGTCGATGAGATATATATCTTATACAAGATAAACATGATTTTAATATTATTTTTCTAGTTTTCTTTTCTTTTCTTTTCTTTTCTTTATCTAGTCATTTGTGAACTAGCGGCAGTTGTCCATCTTAATGGATAGATAGATTGTTGAAAATAACCGTTAATCAGCCTCAGACAGATGCTAGATTTATTCGTATCATTTGTGCCTTAAAGGTGATTCTTTACAAAAATAATTATTTTCATTTCGATTTCAAAATTCAAACTCAAAATTCATCTGCAAATAAACGCAAACCCCGTTTAACGTTAAATTTAAATTTCGGAGTAAGACTCACATCGGAGTAAATTACCATAAACTGGTAGCACAATGCCACAATGCACTACGCCACATTATCAATTATATCTGAATCTGACAACAAACACGTGTTTAGTGGCGCTTACACGCTTATTGCGTGCAGTACCGACCGTGACGGTATACCACGCGTCACGCTTCGGTATACCACGCGGTAAGTGACGAAGTGTGACGTACACACCTGTTCTTTCTTCAAATTAAATGACGTGTTTTATCGCATTAAATTTAACATTGCGTGTCGGATATTAGTATGCATTACTAATATCCGAAATACATTTGATAATGCACCTAGGTAGGTGCATTAACTGACACGTTAACGTGACACGTGCCGGTTTCGGTATGTCACCGTGTACAGGGGTGTGTGACAGAGCGTGACGTCACACCTGTTAAGGTTGACACGAAGATACTTCTGTATTTTTTTCATCGTCACATTGTACAACTTTGTGATTTGTTTGAGTGATTATTTATTGATTGAGCGATTATGAACTTTTTACATAGAAATAAGTATAAGATAATTATTTGACATAGTACGTATACAAATATTAGGAGGGGTATTTGTTGACACAACTGGACTAACCATCGTAGACCAAATTTGAGTCTTATTCTGGATCGGTACAGTTGCCATGGGCGGCAGCTGGAGGGCGGTGCTGCAAGCTCGTTTGCTTCTTAAATCAATGATTTGTAGATTTTCTGTGCGTTTTCGTCCGAACATTGTTCGGATAATGATTGATTTTGATACGGCACCTTTGGCAGCTTTGGCTTACCTACATTTATTTGGTTTATTTTATTTAAAACGGTTCACAAATAAAAAAGATACTTACCTATGTCAATTTATCGGTGACCTACTAGCACCGCTGGAGTGTCAAGCTCCAATGCTTCCCAGTGGCAGGTTGATAACAGGTGTAATTAACCACCAGGTGGGCCATGGTGGTGCAATACCTTGACGGGGTTCCACTTCAGAATACCACGTGCTATATGCTGGTCGGAGGGTGGGTAACGAACCGAGTAATGGTTGGCAATTCATTAGAAAATTAACGTGAGTTATGTTGTTATAAGAAAAGTAAAAAATTATTTTTAAAGAAAATAAAAATGTTGGCTATTATTCGAACGTTAATTGATTATGTACATAATAACATAACTTTTAAGCTTTGAAAAACGATTAAACAAAGAGTTAATAATTATTATTAAATGACCCGTATAGCACAATGATCACCACGCCGGACTGCCGTTCAAAGGGTCTTGGGTTCGATTCTCAGCGAAGTGGAAGCGAATGAGTTTAAATTTTTTCTCTCGGTCTGCGTGCGTGTCCTTATGAGTGAGTTGTCCAATTGCCCATGGCACCCACGGCACAGAATCCTATTGTGGGTTGATGAGTGTGTAGAGTTATTTTATTACAAATATTTTATATTTTTTATTTAAACTGCAATATTCATTTAAAATAACTGCACAAATAAAACATGACATGTCAAATCTATATAGGTAGTTAATAATATCCGCAATAATATCTGTTACACAGACCACCTAAAACTCTATTCGCTGTATAGAAATCAATTCCAATAACATCTCAATCATTTCTTCGATACTAACATCTTTGTTGGCCTGTCTTCGACATGATTGATCGCAGAGGTCTGTAAAGAGCGTTTTAATTTTCGCAAATACTATCAATAATATTAAAATTACGCACGTACCGTTCGAGCGCTTATAGCATTCCAAACTCTATTTCTATGATCTCAAGGATCGTTATTACGTAAATAGTTGTAACAGAAAGCGTGCCATATTAAGTATTGTTCCCTTCAATGCCTTTTGAAGCGTTAAATTGGATTATCATTGTTTGTCATGTTCCCGACGCACAGGTCGTTCCGGTTGTAATCGGGTCGTAAACGATTTCTTTTAATAAAGCTAATTGATATAAAGAGTCCCCTAAGATCCCCTGGACTATGAGAACTAATTTGTCGATACTCAGGGAGCTCAAGGTCACAACTAAGGCTTCATTTACTTTACGATACCTTTAGAATTTTAGCCATGTCGCACGGAGGAATGACTAACATCTCGAGCTGGTCATCGCCGCCCAGGTCCAGGTAATTAGGAGTCTGGGAAACGAGATAACTTCCCACTGCTGGGCACGGGTCACATCTCACAATGTGAGGGTTACAGGTCATAGCCCACTACGCTGCCGAAGTGCAGTCTGACAGACTTCACACACCTTTGAGAACATTCTGAATAGGTCTCTGTTGTACAATTTTCCCCACAACGTTTTCCTTCACCGAAGAAAGTGATAATTAAATTCCTGTACGCAAATATTTTTTGAAAACTTGTGTTCGAGAATTTGATGTTAACAATCTACTGCTATACTTATAATAATTTTAACAAGTTCTTCCTTCCACAAATGTTGAAAACTCCCTTTAAAATTTATTCTTAGAACTAATCCCATATTTTTAATTTGGTGTCTTTAGATTCAAGTTTAGATTCCAATAAAGCACAAAATTACATTAAAACAGTGCCTATAAATGCATAATACAACAATTTCCCGCTACCGAAACATAACCCTTAAAAAGACCAACAACACAGCCCAATCAACCCGTCACTGTTTTAATCAAGGGTTTGCGAATTCTATCGCTTCTTTTACCTTTAAATTCCTCTGCGACGGTATAATTGCGCTAAATAACAGGGCGGAGTCTGCCAGCTCTGACCGTCTGATTCGAACAGTTGCATTTCGGTGGGCTGATTGTCCGCGATATAAAATATAGATATTATTATTATTATCGTACAACTTCGCTAAAAATATTTTTGACCAACTGTTTCCATGGATATTTCAGCCGTGTTCGGAACTTAACGTGCACTTTCGTGCAGCAAATCTATACAATATTTAGGGTATTCTAAAAATATATACCTAAGTATATTTTAGAAATTGGTTTTAGGATTTTTGTCTATCTGTCTTTGAGTTTTTAATCACAATAATCAAAAACTGCTCAGTAGATTTATGTAGATGCGTTTTTCACAATCAAGCCTAGAGTAACAGGGAGAGTTTATTTATTTTAATCGGATCAAAAATAATAATTAATCTAAACATCTAAATTAAAAAAGAAAACCTAAAACGTGGCGGTGGGTTTCTGTAAAACGACGATCATAATCTTTATTAGAAATTATAAAAATATCTAAAAAGCCTAAACATTTAATACAGCCAATAGGTACTTTAAATTATATTCACAAATGTCTACTGACAATACGACTTTAAGGGCCAGTTTCACCGGTTCCGGATAAAGTTCCGGATAGCCCTAGGAATTTATCTGCCACTTAACAGTTGACGGAGCGGCAACGTCGCTTTTTGCGTTTCGTTACTACTACGTAATTTTATTGTCATTTGAAAATTATTTTGAAAACTTAATTAATAAAATAATTTTTGTTCAAAATAATCCAATTCGACTTTTTTAATATTTTCCAGTATAATTTTATCATTATAGAACGAAAATAGTAGGATTTATAATAATATGATGTACTACAGTTCAAATTCCAAATGTGTTATAGAAACGCCACTTGAAACATTTTTTATCCGTCAGATAACGCCTCTAACAGCCACTTGAACTGGCAGATAGCTTAACCATCACTTTTCTCTGTCACTTCTATCAGATTACCTGAGAAGCCAAAAAATGTAGTTTATCTGGGAGTTGAGTTCCTAGGGCTATCCGGAACTTTATCCGTAACCGGTGAAACGGGCCCTAAATCACTTTCTAATAAAAATTTAAATCCAATGGAAAATCAAAAGTAACTCTAATTTAATATTATCTACTGTAAGATCAGTGTGGTTCTATTACACCCATTCCATGTAATTCCCGCACACAAACCCATAAGCTTTGTAATTATTTCGTAATTGGTGGGCCGAGCTGCCTCGGTAGCAGATACATCACGGCTCCAGATTAAAACTAAGGCTTACGCCAGACATAAAGTAAATTTTGAATAAATTCCAGTTGACGATACGAATCCTGAAAATAATTCAAGGTATAAAGGCAATAAATAAGAGAAAACTAGAGGGGCATTTGTAACTATTAATCTTTCAATTAATGCTTATTTAGTTACAGGAGCGAGCATGGACAGGAAAATGGGAGAAGGCTTATAGCGTGTTAGGATGAATCGAGTAACACATAAATTGTAGATTAGTGACCTTTTTATATAAAAGATCATTTTCCAAAAACAAATTGTTTTTAAACAATGTAAAACAGGAGATATTGGATTAAAATCAGGAAGTATTGGATTAAAATCAGGAGATATTTCTTGTAGACCCAAATAGTTCGGTTCAAGAACCTCAGTAGAATTCTCGGATATTAATATTTTCTAACGATGCTCTCTTTTGCCGAAGTGCATGATAATTATGTCAAAAACTTGTCGGACAAATACTTCAAACTATGCTATTACTGCGTAAGTACATAATATTCTTACTATTTTTTTATAGCCAAAACAGGCAAACGAGCAGAAAGTTCATCTTATGGTAAGTGATCGCCGTCGCCCATGGATGGTATTTGAGAAAAAATATTAGTGAAGGTCTTTAAAAACGTAATAGATAACATTAAGTTTAAGTTTTATTAAAAATGTGTATGTTAATTTAAAGAATCCCGTCTAAACATTTTTTGGAAGTGTGAGTACTAAAGAATTGGGTTGATAATATAAAAACAAATATTAATGTTGAGAAAAAATTGTATCGATCTAAAACCACCTTTACATCTCGTAACTCTATTGGTGATGGGACGATCGCTGCAGGCTACGCGGTCGTTAAACGTCGGTTCTTTTAAATCAACTCACGAATAATAGGCAATTTTGAAATAAAAAATAACTTGACAAACGGTACAATACTTGGTAGATAGAACAACATATACGAATGCAAAATATACGGTTGGTTGAAACCTGAGATAAATTAATAAAATATCTCGAAACTTTTAGCTGATAAACGAAAATTTATTTTAAATCTTGGTATTTGCATTCTAGATGATATCGTTACGCCTCCTGATATTATAATAATAGTGAATGGGCCTCTACTAAGTTACCACTCAAGACTTCGTCTACTTAAGTGTACCATCAGGTGAGAGTGTAGTCAAACATTAGAGTATAATTTAAAAAACTAATGTATCCACCTCTGATTAATAATGCTCATATAACAATTGAATGTATTCCTCCTTTCATAAAGTTGTGTTTAACTACACAGTTTACCTAATTTAATTGTATTACTTTTAAGTTACATTACTTACACAAGTATGGTATCTTGCAAAATATATATTATGAAGAAGGAATGAATTCGCCTCATCGTATGTATGGGCATGTAAAGCTAATATTAACCTACTTATCTTCAAAAGTGGGCTCATAAACATAGAAACTATTATATGATTCATCAAAAACGTTAGAATAGACGGACCTATTCTACAGCTCAATATCTGCTCCTTTATTGTACTCTCATACAATAGCAAGGTCCTTAACGAGGATTACTTCAGTTTTGCCGACGAGAAATATAGGCAAAATCTAGTGCATGCATATGGTCATGGTGATTGCGTACGTTGTTTACAACTCTACGTCGAATATGGGACAGAGATCGTTAAGATAGGGGAAGGACGTTCGACAAGAAGCATGCAATGGTAGACAATAAAACTAAGTCTATATTGTACGGTTTTGCTGTGTTCACTTTGGATGTTGCGTAAAAAGCAAAATTTATTTCGGAACTGATATCGAATATACCAGAGCATATTATATTCAATGTTCTTCTACTAAATATAAGTAATATAAGTAGCAGTTATATTCATTAGCTACCTGCTACTACAGCTTGAATGGTACATTTTGTTACAAATTGTACATTACCTATATGTAGATGCTTATTAACAAGAATATCTATATGAAAATTGTCAACAAGCTTTTAGACAAATACTTTCAGTTTTGAATAAGATCTTTAAAATATATTATTTAATTGTTATCGGATGTAGGAACATTTTGGTAATTTCTCGTGCTCTTGATGTTGACGTTATTGAAACAAAACGATGACTCCACAATTGTTACACTTTACCCAAGGGAAATACGTAAGGTCCGAGGAATTCAATTAAGAATTTTATTGCATGGCGAATAAACACAAAAACATGTTCCGATCTGGTTATAACACGAAATAAAAACACTTAATTTATCCACCACGTCCGATCAATTATGCAACACGGCGCGAGTGTGTTACCACGTTTTATATGCATTACTGGTTTTGCTTGGAGATACTCGACAAAATGCTATAGAGGAATTAGTAGATCGTAAAGTTATCGATGTTACCGTTACCATGTATAAAGTAGGAGCTGTCAAATAAATCAATAGCGAGCATGCCAACGAGTATAAGTTCATTCATTCGTTCAGATCGATGTATGGAGATCTCGAGATTAACGTTTGACAGGAAAATAGAATTTTAAGCATCCCAAAATTGTAATTAAGTGATGTTGAACAAAGAATAAATTAAGCATAATTAAAATTAAAAATAATTAGCTTCACTAATTAAGAATCTTTTTTTTTTGAACATTTAGTTTGAAAGATATTATGCCATAATATGCCTATGTGCTCTTTTCATTAATATCAATGTTAATAAAAATAATGCTATGGAAACATTTGGGATACAGATAATATTAAAAATAAGTTTCTTGATTGTGTTAATTGTAATTTATTACTATCAGTTTTTTATATTTATACGTTGGCTTCAACCCATTGATGGCCCACTACTGAGCACGAGTCTCTCCTCATACCCAATTGTCAGAAATTTTTAAGCCACCAGAAGGTATCCGTCATGGCTGAACGCTTTTATTTATACGTATTTTATAATAAAGAATTG
This sequence comes from Ochlodes sylvanus, assembly GCA_905404295.2. NCBI lineage: Eukaryota > Metazoa > Arthropoda > Insecta > Lepidoptera > Hesperiidae > Ochlodes > Ochlodes sylvanus. Next base: position 10,779,820 of record FR990132.1, on the reverse strand, counting down.
CAGTCATATGAGCGTACCCTGAGGTACTCCCATCCCATCCGTCTGCAAAGAATTAATCACCTACAATCAATTTCAATTCATATCTCGCCGGCAATAATTAAGAGAATACATAAAGATTATCTCTCGAATTAAAGCACGCACCAGTTGCCTATGTTTTAGAGGAGATAAATGAGTATTGGTTGGTACCGAACGTATTAGCATTCCGGCTTTACCGTTACCCGATACAGATTCTTTGTCGGACTTATTAATAAGCAAATCTACGAAAGTCGCCTGTACTTACATGTACATTAGCGACTACCTTGGGGCAATTGACTTAGATTTAAAACAAGCCTTTTACTATGTCGAGATTCATAAGTGCTGTCGTTGATCACTTCCTACTTTAAAGTCATCATCAACAAATTGATGCCGCCTTTTTACTTGGTAAAGGTTGAAGTAGAATGCTTAGAATAAAACGTGTTAAGAACTTGATTTAAGTCAAAGCAGATTTCAATATTATTCATATTTCTCAAACTTACTCATGTCGTCTTCAGGATAAACATATTTTTTATTACAGTTGAAGTTACATATTTTTTTAGTATTTAGTTAGTAGTTTCAAAGTTTGAGTTGAAATTAACACTGATGTCAGTGAAAGATGAACGTCTTTTGACAAAATTAAAAATTCTGCCATTCCGTTTATATCCCGGATTAATAGAAGAGGCCTACTAAGCCCGGTTATATGTTTTTCTTACGTGTAAAGTTTTGGACGACCGCATAATACATAATTGAAGTTAATTATAACTTTTAATCAAATATCACCTTTCATTTTACAATGAAGATTTTTCTTCTACTTCTATCTACTCATATTAGTATTTAAGTGCATAATTATTCCGTGATTAGATTAAACGATATCAAGGTGAAAGAAATATTGACTTTATCTGATTCCCATTCTTGATTGATGAGAGAATACTTATTAGTCTTCTCCGTATCCGAAATCGGTTAAAGTAATAGAATTCTCAAGCGTTCAGGGAGCCAAGTGATAAGCATCGTTGAGTTTACGTAATTCACGGATTGTTAGCAGTAATAATATTAAAGAGCGCTTAATTGCATCGTTATCTAAGTCGTAAACGAAAGAGACTTGGTCGGTGAAATTCAAACACGATTTTTACAAAAACTCTTATAAAATAAACAAGTTGATCAGAATGAAGCTATAAATTGTTGCAAGCGGCGCTTTTAGTCTCACATCTAACAAATTAACAAGCGATTAAGCTACCGATTCGGTTTAGAAATGCTCTCGATGGGGACATTAATGGGACCCAACCAATAACAATGATAGGAGAGTAGGAGTTGATAAAAACTCAGGTAATCGAGGAAATAAGCGTTATATACAAAATCGCAGAACAAGATTAAACCAAGATTAAACTGTGACCAAGGAAGATTAACATTACCTACATGATTGATCATGTAAGTAATGTAAGTAATGAAAGGTAGCGAAATGAACACAAAATATTAAACGAATTCTGTCAACAATTTTTCAATAAATTGTAAAATTCATTGGTAAATAAATAGTTATTGAAATAAATAAATAACAGTGTAAGTATAGCGTGAAAAATAATTTCTTGAGAAATTATCTAAATTTATTTATTTATTTATTTATTTATTTATTTTAATGGATTACCAACACAAGATACAGCGCTTACATTTTTTTACAAATTTTGTTTTGGATACTATCTAACTGTTCTTATAATTACAGGTAATCACAGCATGCTTATATGTTAATTAATGACTTGTTGCTTATGTACGAGTTACTTAGGTAATTAAATTGAATTTTAAGAATAACAAATTTTAAAATAGGAACTAATAAACTCAAGTTGTAATATAGAAACAAGTATAAACGGAAACAAAAAACAATTAAATAAAATTAAAATTAAAATAAAATCTTACAATGTTAATAATAATAACAAAAAATATTTTTATCCACACAAAAAAAAAAATATAATACTTTGGATATTTTATGCTAAACTGGTGCAATTCGACCATCTAATATTAATCAGGCTTTTTGAGTTTGCTAAAGAAACTGGTTAGGCTGTCAAAATGGATGTCAAGACATGGTTTCTTTTTAACAACTTCGTTATACAGACGAGAAATGCGTACAACAGGAGATGACTGACCGAGGTTAGTTTTGCATCGAGCGGTTTTAAAAAGTGGACCTGGATATCTAGGTATTCTATTTGGAACTCTGAACTGAAATCTACTCAATAGTGGTGGACAGTCTATGACGTTATTTGTCAACTTATGCAAGAATTTTAAGTCTAAATGAGATCGGCGTTCGCACAGCTGTTCTATCTTGAAGTGTTGTAGTTTGTCATTATAGGATTTTATATGTCTCGGTGTCTCTGTACCAAATATCACGTTTCTTGGTTTAATAGTTTTGGTTCGCGTTCTGTATAAGTCAGTCTCTGTTACCATTTAATTAAAAACATTATTTGTTTACTGATATTTACTGATAGTTATAATTGAGGTGAAAAGTCACTTTTGCAAGTCGAAATTTGCAGGTAATTATCTAATGTTATTATGATAGCATGCTCTAGGCCTCTTCAGGTATGAAGAGAGACCCGCGCTCAGTAGTCGGCCATTAATGGGTTGAAGCCATCTAATGTTATTCAGATTTTGGAAAAAAAAAACACAAACAATACGGACTGTTGGTCAACAACAAGTAAAACATAAGATATTACGTTTATTGCTGAACCGAAAACCGGTAACGACTACAGGAAGCGCTTACCGTAAGCCGTTGCGAAACCCGAATACGTGAGAAACTTGGAAACTGCCGACGATTTGGTGACATTAAAATTTGAGTCCAAAATAATATCTTACTGATTAATTAATACTATTAGTGTGGGCAGATGTGATTTATAGCTACACTAGCTTTTGCCCACGGCTTTGCCCGCGTGGAATTTGGTCGGTCACATAATCTTCAATCTTTTTGTAAAATTAACTTTAAACTGTAAACTAAGTATTATTTAATGTAGAAGACAATCAATTGAAGCTATCATGACTAGCAACCAATACCTATGTATAGTCAGTCACCTTACCATAATGTTCGACTTTTTCATTCAGTTACATAAAAGCTTATAATACGAGTGAACATAAGTCAAGAAAATAACATGAATGTTTTTAAAAGGACTCCGTGACTGATCGCTCAATATTATTGCTTAGTGAAATTTATTAACCAATATTCAAAATAAATACAACACTATTTCCCAAAATAAAACTCTGCGTCCACTTGACCGTACATCTTCGCAGAACCATACTATTACCATACATATTGCTCCAGCAATTTATCTTAAGGGCTGTTTTACACTTGATCTCTAACTTGAACCAGATCTGACCGGACAGGTCCGGTTATTTGCAACCTGTCTTTTGAATAAGTAGGTAAGTCGCATTGAAGACTTGAAAGTTTAATCAGTTTTGGTTACTTAAATTTATGTATTCTTGACATAATTATAGGCCATTGTTATAGTTCAATAGACGCTTTGATACTCATTGCCCCATAGTATTTCCTGCGGGTAATGTACCTAGTAATACTTTGACAGGCAAGCAACCATGTAAGCGTCAAATAAATGTATGCTTGCTCAAACCCATTGATGGCCCACTACAACAGAGCATGGGTCTATTCTAATAAACTGAGAAGGCCTAGAGCATAGTCCTCCTCGCTGCGCCAGTGCGGTTTGGCTTAGGGGTTTGTGTCCAACTACGCCAACCCATGTCAGAAATCTTTATGCCGCCCGGAAGCCCGACATGGCTTAACAATTGAAATTTTTGTCATTAACAGTCACCCATCCTAATGTCGACTGCACCCGCTCAGGCGAAGGCTGTGAGCGCTTCCTTCTACGTACCTATTCTCGCGTATTCTTGCGATATTTTCGCGTAGGCGTGAGGCGCTTCGCTCCCGCTGGTACTACGACGATAGCGTTGTAAAAAACGACAATAAATTATTTGTCACACGGCTACCACTACAACTATGCTTTGAAGTACGCGATGAAGATTATACCGCCAATTCGTGACAAAATTTATGAGATCAACTTTTCATTTAGAAAAATAGCGACAGCACGCCAAATTGGTCGGTGTCTTTCAAAACCTGATCGGTGTGTGCAAAGAGCGCGTATGTCAGTAATTGGTTGATAAATCATTGTTTTAGACACTAGACCTGTCTTTCTCAAAGTTAGTGAAGAAGTTCTGTGGGGGTGGAGGAGACTCTTACTAACAATTACCAACAGGACTATTACTAACAATAATTAACTAGATTAACTATTACTCATCGTCCCTCCTACCACAGTTCTCTTCCTACTAACCAAATGACGAGCACATTTTTTTATAACACCCCCTGCAAACTGGACTGACCATCCTATTCTCGATTTAAATCTTGTTCTGGATCTGCATATAGCACTTGTCATATCCAGCAGGGAAGGGTTGTGCTGTATGGTTGTTTGGTATCATAAATAAAGTTCATAAAATTTCAACAAAAGGAGGATAGGACTTTGAGTTTTTTTATAAAGTAGGCAATGGGTACAACAAGTTTGAGAACCCGTGTTCTAGACTATCACTTTATGTTCTACACGTTTATGAGAAAATGTTTCTTCTGAATACCAATGAATTAGCGATTAGTGTGATATAATGAGAACTGCCAAAGGGTATGTTCCCACCAAACGTGTAAACGTCAGAGCGTACCGTTACTCGTATTAGGTTGGAAATCGAGAGCAATTAAGATCGAGGAAAATCCAAACAAGTAATTTGGATACCTTGATTAAAAATGTCTGTCGTCTGTCTATTCCTTTCTTTTTATTAATAACGAATTTAATAAGTACAAGAGAATATAGGGAGATATACACCAATTTTTTTACGAGAATATGCTTAACGGACCCAGGTCCCGATATTAATATCAATTTACTATATTTTATAAATAACCATAAATTGGGAAGTAGTGAAAGAAGAAAATAAGACCCTTTATAAATGTCTATAGTATCTCTGACGATCACAAATATCAAACCATAACCTGTAACTGAAAATAGTTGTATAATATGTAATGTCAAACTTTGAAGCCGATATTAATGAACTAGTTAAACTACAAACACTAATGAGCATAGTAAACAAGACAGAATAAATATAGGATCAACTCCCAGAGTAAATTACGCAAACATTACTACTCATGAGAACCTAATTGGACCACCATTTCTATTTAGGCACCTATCTAACTATCACGTCGAAAACCATGACCGTGCAATATAAATACCACTTGAATTTGAGTTCGATCCGGACCGATATTTACAGTCGATCGCGTCACGAATAAACGTGGATGGGAATTACTGCTAATAAACCATTATGGCTGTCACTAGCAACAGTAAATAACAAGTTAGTACTGAGTTCAGATACTATTATGTAAGTAATGAGGAACGTGATGATAAATGAAGACAAGATTTAGTCATTCTTGTGTCAAATATGAACATTTAGGTACATTTTACACAATAATACCCTGTTTTGGAATTTCTTGTATTCCGCGTGATATGAACAATACAAAATAAGACATTACTAGCACACACAAATCCGAAAGCAAACATTTATCTGTAACATATTCGTCCTGGCTGGGAATCGAAGCCGGGACCCTACGCTTCGCAGACAAGGTCACTACCAAATAGGCTACTTTTTTGATACAGGCAATCCGTATGGCGCTGTGGTTATGATGCCGGACTGCCATTTGAAGCGTCCTGGGTTCGATTCTCAGCGAGGCAGAAATTTGAATTGAATTGGTGAATATAAATTTCTGGTCTCGGTATTTCCGTGTTGTCCAAGGTGCAACAAACAACACAGGGAATCCTAGTGTAGGGCTATGACTACGAACTACGTAGCGTTATTTCTTAAATAAATAGCAAGGTACATATTGAGGGTAGCAATGTACATATTTACAATGTAAAGACATATTTAATATTATATATCGACGGTTAAAAGGCGACTTGATTCAAGCGCCATTTTGAGAACTTTAAAGGAGAGCGTTTTAAAGTTTATTTTTTGAGAAAAAAAATCACTATTCTTAAAGTATACAATAAAAATTGACGAGTCTCCCCAATCATAAAGCGGCATATTTTGTGCTAATTTTTTGTATATATATAACAAATAAAAGGTGTTTTTTAACGGAGTTAGATGTAACTTGAGCCATTTTGCACAATTCTCTGATCAGGGCAAAAGGAATCTTAGTACACGATTACTATTTATCTGTTCAAAGCAAAATAATTCAAGTGTACAATGACTTCTTTAACAGATCATGGATAAATGATTTAAATCACTCAACTAGTTGTAAACTGTTCATGGATAAATGATTTAAATCACTCGCCTAGTTGTAAACTGTTCATGGATAAATGATTTAAACCACTCACCTAGTTGTAAACTGTTCAAGGGGTAATGACTCAAATTACACAGTGATGTAATAACATTTTAAAAAAATTGTTTTAATCGCAAGATTTAATACAACGAAAGAATTAAAATAAAACAATTCTTTTCATGAATCAACTTTTGTTTTAATTATTCATTTACTTAAATTTAAGTATATTTAAACGTTGGTAATATTTGTAATAATCAGTCTTCGAATATTGGCACTAGTCGTAATTCTAAATGATATGACTTAAAACTGGTCAAGGAAAATTAGCACAAGTCATATTCTTCAACATACTAGTTCAGGTAAGATTGATTCAAGCGACAGAGATAATGTTTGAATGTTCAAGGCAAAATGATTTAAGTTACATACACTAATAAATATGGTTCAAGCAAAAAGGAATTAACATCCTTTGTTTAATTATTTAAGATCAAGTAAAAATAATTCAAATGCTGATACCATTTCATTCCATCCGAGGATAAATGGCTTAAATTACAAATAGTAAGAAAAACCCTTTTTTTTCGTGGGTCTATATACATGCTTTGAAAAAAACAACCAAATTCGCTACACTTGATACCACGTAAGCATAAATGATACCCAAATTGGTCATGGAGCCAAGCGCCAAAAAAGTGCTCAGATTAACCTCAAACCTGGCTCAATCGAAGCGGAAAAATTCGCCGATTCCAATGATGTATATAACTCAATATCGCCCAGGATGGCGCTTGAATCAATTCGCCTTTTAACCGTCGATATAACAATATTAAATCAAAGTGCCACGTATCCACTAATAAACAGGTTGGCGAAGAAATTCAATATGGAATGTCAAGTAATGCGGTGAAATATGAGTGAATTGTTTGCGGTGAATATGTGAGAAGGTTACGCGATTCGAAGGATGCGCACGAGTTTAGATCATGGGCGAGGTTGCTCAAGAGCTAGTGATACAACTTGACAACTGGTATTACTCAGTGTTTAAAAATATTTGATCTATACTTATATTATAAAGCTGAAGAGTTTGATTGATTGTTTGTTTGAACGAGCTAATCTCAGGAACTACTGCTTTGAAATGATAAGTTATTTTTGTGTTGGATAGTCTTTTTATAGAGGAAGACTATAGGCTATATAATATCACGCTACAACCAACAGAAGCGGAGCATCAATGGAAAATATGGGAATATTTAATATTTGTAAGTGTGAAGAGCAAGTTTCCCAAAGCGATGCGAGGGCGTGTCCTAGTATATGGATATGGATAAAGTTAGCAGAGTTCTGAAAAATAGGGCAAGACTTATTAGAAGTTATTAAAAGTAATGCTATATTATTATCGATTAAATAAGACCTGGTCGGATTAAAATATGGTATAATATTTTAGGTAGGTACCCGCACTTAGGTATAGGTACATATAGGTACCTATTTTAATAATTATAATTGCACATATAATAAGTTACAAGTAACGAAAATATTTATACAATTATTTTGAAGTCAGATTTTTTACTTGTAATTCGGATTTCAAATAGCAAACGAGCATGCAGCACCAACCTCCCGCTGCCGCCCATGACAACAGTAGAACGGGCCAGAACAAGTCACATCTACTTAAACTTAGGCCATGTTTACAATAAAGTATTTAGCTTCATAAAATTGATGGTAAAATAATTACATATAAATGACATTTATGTTCCGTGATTTAACATATCAAAGAACCGAAAATTTTTATTCAATCATTAAGAAATAAAAAGGATGATAAATTATTCAGATTCTGTTATATTCGCTACGCCGTCCTTGCGATTTATAGCATTTATTATAACTTGACATACGACTGACATATGAGGCATCTTATTTATTTTGCCGCCTGGTTTCCGCGCTTGTTAAATCAATTTAAGTAGGACTTTTTTATCTTCGAGTCATTATACCACAACATTCTTATTCGCCGACTTTGCCCATAAGCAGGCTGTTTAAAGTATTTAAATAGATTAGCTTCTCAAATGACTAGAAGTATATGCTCATAAAACTTATGAAGTCATTGTAGTTGTTGAGGCTTTATTACTAGTTAATATATTTGTAACGTTATTTGCATAAACTTAAAGTTTGTTCTCAAATTAACTGGTAAAGTATTTATGGTCTAATTAATTACTTTGTGCTTTCATATTATTAGCGGCATAAGTATTAAAATTAAGTTTTTCCTTATTTAATCTTCAAGGAAGTTCTGTAACCTCGTCTAAGTTAATTTGTAACAATATTTTGACTTCTCGTATAAATCGGCGAACGCCGGCTGCACGCACGAAAAAGTATGACGTCATTGTCACGTTCCGCCTCAGCCGAGCGTATAAACGAGAGCGCGGAACAAGCGATAGAGAGGCACGATCAGCCTAAGCGTTCTGCTTGCAACGCATCTATCTCTGTTCCCTTATGACGTTATCACGTAAAATTATCGTCCGTAAACCGACTTTACAGACTACTATTTTTTAATGAAAATTGCCTACAAACGAGCAGACAACTTACAGTAAATGGTCACCGTCACTTATGGACATCCATAACGCTAAGGCACCTGATGCGTTGTCAGCCAAGAAAGAAGAAATAAAGAATATGACCTAGAAAGATCATCGCAAGTATAAACAAATTAAACACACAGTCATCTATAGAAAGTAAACTTTAGCTTCGTATATAAAAGTTCCATTATCGTTTTTGACTTGTGCTTTCAAACAGTCGGTGTCTATGCGCAAAAATTATCAATCATTTCACCAGAAAAATGATAGACTGTCACTTTTCCAGGCCATCCTTACACATGATTTGATTACATCAAAAGTCAATAACCAATGCGTATCTTGTTTGATTAATAAAGGTTTACAGGTTTACATACTGTAGTCCCGCTAGGTGGCTAATGCATTTGACCTTCCATCTACGAGTGTTAGCGTTTGAACTATGCTCTTAATACTCATCCACAAATCACCAGCCAAACGTTTACCATTACCCATGAAGCAGCAGTCACGACAAATTTTATTACTATTAGCAGCTATCCATCAAGCTATGTACTTTTTTTCGTGCCCATAACCATTACCGTATCTTTTAGAAGCGTACCATTTAAAATGAGAAGTTCTACAGCATTGGATGTAAAGCCAATCGTTATCGCTTTTCTTTTGATTGATGGTGGAGCACAACGTGTGATGTATAGAGGCACGTCAACTATCAAATCGTTATAACTATAAACACTCATTTCACAATTAACAGATTCTATTTGAATATATTTGCGTCAATCTACAATAACATCACCATAAATCTAATTATCGTTATTTTGTATGTCATCAGATTTATATATGGCCAGCATTTTTGTGATAAATTGATGTGCATTTAATGACATCGCATCAGTTAGACTGACGAAGAGAGTTGATCGTGAGAAATTTATAATATACATTTTTTATCCTAACGCTCTTCTTAAATAGTTAAATAATCAGTAAACTATTTGCTATTTTTAGTATTACATTTTATATTCACTTGTGCCAGCGTATTTGCTCTTCTCCTCATAATAAAAGCAATGAGTTTCCAGTTACCATGTTGAATCTTTGTTCCAAGGGTCCTAGATTCGATTCCCAGCAAGGCGATAATTGGAATGATAAGTTTTAATTTCTGTTCTCGATCTGGATGTGTCTGTTCTTGTCTTGCGCGTTGTCCGTGATACCCACGATACAAGTAATCCTAGTGTGGAGCTGTGAGTGTTTCTTCACAAAAAATGTGCTGTAAAATTTAATCCAAGCTTCCGAAGTCTTTAAATATATCTTTGCTAACAGGAAAATAATTTTGCAATAATTAACATATTTGGAACTTCCCTTATTAGTAGCCACATCCATATTTTTATTAGATAAAGATTGTTTTGTGGTATTCACACAATTTCGATTTCCCATATGGCATGGGAACCGGACCACCGTTGCGTCGACAAACGGACATCCTGACAGTTTCTTGTTTTATTAGCATAAGCCGACCGCCAATTAATTCATTTCTTAATTTATTCTGCGTGTGATATATATTATTACGAAAGTGAAAATAGTCATTTGACATCCATATCCCATCTTTCTTAACGGCAAATGGTGTGGGAACTTCTTATAGTTATATTTTATAATTAATTTATGCGTTTTGATTTAATTAAAATTCAGTGTCGACTGCTATAATTATCTGTATTAAATATTTTAATGTTCGCGCAGGATCGCTCCAGTTAAAGTTTTGTATAGTTTTGTGTGTGTACCTAAGATTTTTAGCAATCTCAGAAACCGGAATCCCAAATAAAAGCATGCCCATATTACTTTTCGTTAAGTGAAATTTAGGAAAGAAACATCCAATAATCCGATCTCTTATGACTAAAAACGAGTTGTCTTGCTATAAGATTACCTGTACCTTACAACGTTGACCAAGCATTATTATAATAATATTATGACTCTATTTTGATAGTAATAACACCAATACAAAATGAAAAAAATACAAATAAACTTCAGCAAGTTCAATTTTATTGCCATGTTACATTTCAACCGTAATTAGTAAGTTGTTAAAAAGTTTTCTTACGTTATCGTCAGCAGGTTTAGTCTTCTGTGATTGAAACATGGAGCCCTTTTTGGCTATCCAATTTCTTTTCTCCAGTTTCTTCTATGTATCCCTTAACCATTTGGTCCCTACTACTTATAATATCATCAGCCCACCTTCTCCTATCTACAAGTTTCTTTTCTGATTACTGATGATAATCACTTATTGAAAACGATAGAGAATCGTAGTAGCAGCATCATTTGATGATACATGATCGTGATATCGGAACCGGAGCCGTCACGGTTTGCTTCATGCATTTCTATTCCCATATCACGTGATATTGAAACGTACATACGCGTGTGACATAGACGTTAGACAAATCACTGCAATCGGACACTTTATGGGTGGAACGCTTTGCCGGGTTTCAATGCGGAAGTAACTTGAATTAACTTTTCACAGCGCTCGCGGGATCTTAACGTTTCAATTTTAATTAATTTCATTGCCTCTACCTTATTCTTATGAGAAATATCTAAGTACATACTATATTATTACAAAGTGTGTTGTAATAATATAGTCATTAGAGATTTATGATTTGAAAGTAATTAGTATTCTAATGTTCCTAATTGACCCGACACAAGTAAGTAGTAAGTAAGTAGTAGTAAGTAGTATGATTTTAAGTGGTTGTACCCACTTGCATGTCTGTCTGGCTACGTAGAGCGTACTAACGTGCGACATCTTAATAAAGTAGTATAAAATTGGATATGAGTTCAATACGTAGGTACATTATTTTTTTTTAAATTAGAGGTTCGTGTAGGGTTCGAACCCAGGCCCCATGTTCGTGAGTTCATACGTAACAGTAAATATAAAAATATATACGAATGTATAATGGTTTTTATACGACCTTTATAACACACCACATAATATTACTATCTTGTCTGCGGTCATATCTAAGTACTTCGAATTCATCATTCACTAACCTTACAAATTTTTTGTGCCTATAAAACGCATATTCGCATGGGACCTTATATTATATCGAATTAGCGAGCTTTTTATACACACCACATGTCAATTCTCTCATTCATAGTTTTTTGTTGAAGGAACAGGTAACTTAACTTTATTTTTTCGAATTTGCACCCCTGTCGATAACAGTTTTTAAGGGTTTTATATGCACTTTACTTAATGATGCCGCGGATAGTTGATTTCCTGTTTCCTTTTTGTGGTGATCATGATGCATAAAAATGGCATAACAATATAGTATAAAGGTTTCTCTTTATAAATTATTGAAATCAATTAAAAAAATACTTCAAAATAAAAAAAATTGTTGTCAATTCGATTTGTATAAAACTTTCGTTTAATTGAATTGGAAGTTGGCGCAATTTGTAAGCAAAAAGTTTCCTGAAGCGAACCAAGAAAGTATTTCTGTCCATAATACAGATTTACCTTCAACATGTTTATTCCCAAATAGCTTACGTTACCAACAAAATAAAACAAAAACTAGCCAGTAAACAGGAAGCCGCTAGTGGCAAAAATTTCTTGAGCGCTTCCGTGCTTCGGAGGGCACGTAAAGCCGTCGGTCCCGGTTGTTATCATTTGGTAGCAGTCGTTAAGCCATGTCGGATACCTTCGGGCGGCTTAAAATTTCCGACACTTGGGTTGGCCACTAACCCCTCCACCAATCCGCACTGGAGCAGCGTGGTGGAGTATGCTCTAGGCCTCCTCAGGTACGAGGAGAGACCCGTGCTCAGTAGTGGGCCATTAATGGGTTGTAGCCAAGCCAAACAGGAAGCTCGAAGGTTACGAATTACCAAGTATGCGCACATGAAGACAAACAGGAGCAATTGTACACCTGCAGAACACACTGGCCGCAATCTGGCCACAAATCACCTCCATACAACAAACAGCAAATTGGTTTTCTGTTAATAATTATATTTTATTGGCCCCGCTCGTTGTAGCGATAACGTCGCGAACATAATTCTACTTGTTTCTAGGGCCAATAAAGTATGGACCTGTCTGTAACATGGGCCCCGAAATCTAGACCAATTTCATTGCTATTGGATTAAATAGAGTTTGTTACTTAGTTTCTAAATCATTGCTTTTTAATGTTGTAATTTATTAATTACTGTGTAACCAAAATATTCATTTATTTAGTCAATCCTAGATTTACAATAGGTAGTACATACCTAATAGTATTATCTTCAAACAAAAAATTTTTTTAATATTATTAGTGACACTTTTTTACTTAAAAATAGCATATCGTTCCATATTCAAACCTTTCAAATGTCATGAGTGCTTAAAGTATTAAGGATCCTTGTGTGCATTAACTATATTTCTTATCAAATACGAGTATGATAACAATATCGGCACAATATGAACTATATTTAGATATCACAAATTATTGAGGCGAAAACTAAACATACTACTTATTTACATTAACTTATTTGCTGGAGAACTATAACGTCATTTTTTACTTAGGATAAGGTAAGTAATACTTGACAACAATCCTACCTGATGGTAAGTGACGAATTATTTAGGCTTCAACCTTCAACTTGCCTCCTGACTGGCGCGGTTCTACACTAACTAGTAGAGCGAATGATCCCCACAGCTGTGATACATCTGTCTTTGTTAGTAAATAAATTTACAATTGAAAGTGGAGTAACTGAGAGAATCGTACGTTTTTTACCGCCTCGGGCTACGCACTAGCCCGATCGAATGTAATGTACGTTCTCTGGATGTGCATAAATTGTTCAAAAGCCATTTCGAGGTTTCCAATGAATTTATATGCTAACGATTCAATCCCTACTAATATTATAAATGCGAAAGTAACTCTGTCTGTCTGTCTGTCTGTCTGCGTGGCTTTCCCGCTTAAACCTCTCAACCGATTTTGATGAAATTTGACACAGACAATCTTTAGACCCTGAGAAAGGACATAGGCTACCTTTTATTGCGACAAAAAGGGATGAAGAAGTTGAAATAAAGGTTGAAAGTTTGTATGGGATTTCTTCGGGTTTTAAGCACAGCGCCATCTAGGTGAACCTTCCTAACTTAAAGAATAAGAACGCCTAGCGCCATCTCTTAAAGAACCATGAAACTTTATATTTAAGCACTTGATAATAAGTTTCCCGAAGCGAAGCGAGGGCGGGTCGCTAGTATTATATATTTTACATTAGTAACCTGTTATCAACTCGAGGCTTTCTTTCGAGCTGGCTTGGATTTAAGGATGGCTGGAACCATCTACACCCGTTTCGATTCGTAAGAAAAAGATAAAAATTGGAAAGGTGGTACGTACTGATAATTCTGTTGTGAAGCTTTACGAAACCTCTACTTGGTTAACACGAGGTGGAGTTTAAATCCATTTGTAACGTTATAAAATAATATAAAATACATACATTCATTGCCAAGTGGTTCTTTATATTGTGTAATGTATATGTACCTTAGTTGTTATTTGATTTCCATACATATCTCCCTATTACTTGCAGTACGATAACTTATCTAAAGAGTGTTTTACTTAAAACACTAACTTAAGATTACAAATAACACGAACTTATCTTCTTTTGTTTACTTTTAAGTCTTTAAACTTAGATGACGTGCTTTTAAAAGGTTTTTCTACATCAAAAAGGGAAATAAAAAGAGTTTATGAATAAGTAATAGGTACCTACATCTAAGTATATCTGTTTGACGATTCAGATGCTTTAAGATTTTATTGAAATTCGGCCTGGAAACTTTTAGTAAAGGTATGCTGGTAGGAAAAAACTCGAGATAATATCGACCTAGTTGTTACTAGTAAAAAGTAGGTATCTATAACACGTAACCAAGTAAGTAAGTAGATAAAAAAAAATCCGAAAATATCTCTTCTAATCGAAACTCGATTTGAAAATCTTTATTTTTCAATAACGTTACGGTGATGTAAGTCCAGTTTATGACATAAAGGATTTAGAAACACAAACATTTTTTTTTATTTAACTAATTTCATCTGCTAACCGCGCGCCGCACTGCGCTTGATATTTTTACCGCTGGCGCTGCCCAAGCACTACAATAACATGGGAGTTATCAGCCACTAATGATAATATTATATACATTACAACTTATAATTTCATTGTCAGCAACATATTGACGACCGACTAGGCAATGGACATCCTTCCCCAAAACTATAACCCCGTTTAAAATATTGCACGGCTGTTTGAGAAGACGAGCGGTTGCTAACAAACAACCATACAACCGTAAAACACGCTCTTCATTGTATATTACGGCGCTGTATAAATACCATTGTTATCAAACAATCAGTAATTGGTTAGTTTATCGATCAAATTTATAAGGCTATCACAGAATAGCTTTTCAGCTGTGGTTCTAATTGTGGTTGTAAATAGTGCAGCAACCATTTAAAATATCTATAAACATTTTTATTGAAGCGAAACCTTATTATCATCTTATATTTCCAATTTGTGTCTATTCCCTTTGAATTTACAAACATGTTACGATTTAAATTGTTGAAGGTAGACTTAATTAGTTTAACAGTGTGTAACGTTTATTTTCTAAACTTATCATTCGGCAATCAGATGGTTTGTTTTTATTCTGGGGACTTGGTTAATTAAAGCAATGTGTTCCTATATTATTATAACAAGCAGCAGATAACAAGATACCTATTGATTGAAGGAGAAATCTTAATATGAAACTGTCATCTGTTGTGACTGACTGACTGACGAAATTTTTTTCACCTGCTCACATTGACATAAATACTACCTGCTCAAAAAATTTTTTTTTTGAGTTTCCCAAGAGATGGGGAATAAGACGATTGATATTTTAGTTTTCAGTTGAGAGTAGCCGAGAGCAGTTGTGTTGTCTATATAATTATATCTACGAGTCTTCATCACAACATAATTGTCTTGAATTAACTACCAATAGTGGGTGAGAGTTAACACCTATAAAATTACTCGCGCCGAAAGTATGCCATCTAATTGCCGATTTGTGACCATATGAACAATAGGTGATTACCGCCTTTGTAGAAAGTTAGTGGCACCGCGGGGCGATCATTGTGTTTGTGCGATAACCTATAGCCATCGACAAATCGTTTTATCCGAAATCAATTGAATATCGATTCAACAGCTAACAAGGGACCATCTGTTTTCAATTAATTAAACCTCCGAATCGATTATTGATCGAGTCAACCGGTAATTCGATTTCCATACGGTCTATTATGAACGAACCGAAGTGGCTTGTTTTACAATTTTATTAACACTTGATTTGAAGAGAAAGTACCTTTTGATCGATTAACTTCGGTTATAACTATTATAAAACGGTAGATAAGGCAAATGTTATAAAAGTGAGATACTAAGAGCCCTCACAATTTAAACGACGAAGATATCGTACTCGTAAGTAATAAATAAAATCAGTGTTTTCAAAAATAAAAGAGAACTATCTCTAATGATACATAGAATAAAGTGATGGAAGAAAGACGTAGAAGGTACCCATTTTTAAAGGCAACTTTTTTAGGGATCACTTTTGTGAACTAACTTTTCTGCTTTTGTATTATTTGTTGTGATAGCGGCAACACTAACACGTATTCCGTCATCCTAAGGATACGACAGCCATTCATATCCCTGTATGTTCTATATTGTGGTGTTTTGTATGTACCTATTACTGTACGTACCTGTACGTAGGGAGGGTAGATGTCAATCTAAATCTATCAATTCTACCAGTCTTGTGGCAGATACGCACGCGGACGGACGTGCGTGCGCTCTAAGTGATTTATAGGTGAGCCAGTAAGTATAATTCTAGTACCCCTGGTCAAAAACCTAGGTACATTTCAGGCTTAGTACAAAAAAAATACATTATTCGTCACAAACATTATCGTTACATAAATATCTACATTAACTCCAAGTAAAGTATCTACCTAATTCACAGCATTTCCTTAGCTCATTCTATATCAATAAAACTGATATAATTTTTAAGTTTATTATCGTCTCGGCGAGTAACTTGAACGCTTATCTTAATTCCATTCAAACCGACTACCAGATACAAACATTACGAAAGTCGGTAAACACATGTTAATAAAGTAGCGAAATTATTAGTTCATAAACATAAAATGGTAATGAAACGAGACCCACTTTATCCAAAGCCTTTATTGCCACACCTACGATATTAGGAAGTCGGGCTTTATGGCCCAAGGTATAGGGCCTGTATGCAGTACTGGTTAAGTTATGCTGATATGAAATGAGCTACAATATCGTATGACATAACGTCAATGTAAATTTATTGAAAGGATAGCCTGGGCTGACAAAATCATAATTTAATTTATTAGTATTATATCAGATTAACTTAAGTAAAGTAATTGGTAGCTGCTTATAAAGTAGGAAATTATTTGAAAATTAAAAAAAAAATTAGACGCAAATTATACTCTTATACACGACACAAATTGTTATTTATTTATTGTTATTTTACATCACCATGACTCGAGACCAAATATTTATCTGTCACGTACACGTAAATACATACATCTGTTCTGGATAGAACCCGGGACTCCTCGCTTCGCAGGGTCTAACAACAGACTACGGGATAATTATGAGATTAAATTTGAAAAAATTAACAATAAGTCACGATAGTGTTGCCAACTATCCTAACGAGGCGCGCGCAAACAAACAATATAAATCTAACGCTGATTAAATTCAAATCGCGCGAACTAAATATTCATTGGTACCTCTCGCATAGCACCATCCACATGAATAATAAGGACCGGACACTCGCACCGCTTCTGGGCTCATCTTGCATAACGCCTCCCAGTTTTGAAAGCTCGCCCCATAAACATGCGATGATTCCTTATTGTATTATGCTAATATTGAGTTGTTTATCGCTAGCAGGCTATGAATCCTGGTGTTGAATGCTGTATTTCATGGTATTTTTAGCCTTTTGCCGTGAGGTACCTAATAGTACTCTCAAAACTGTTTCTTCTCCAGAAGCAGCAAGTTCAGAGTAATGAAATTCAAAGTTTAATTTTGTGTTCTTTGTTCTTAAGGAATATTATTATGGCCATTTGATGGTAAGCGAATTGCTCATTGCTTATGGAAATCCAAAACATTAGCAACGTCTACTTCTCTAGCATCAAGCGTTATCATACCAAATTTAATTTCTAATCAGACTAAAACTGATCCATCAAACTCATAAACTCTAAAGAACAACAATGAACCTGTAGATCAATCAGCAAAAAGCATAATGACATCAACAGAACTTCCTACAAATCACAAAACAATATGCTCCTGTAAAAACTTTCTGATTCAAGTTCAGCGTCCAATGTGGAAAACAGTGATGCAATATCAGGTGAAACACCTAATTATCTCATAACGAATGAATGGACTTTCGCTTTTGTGTTTGAACAATGAGTTGAACTCTCTTCTAGTGCGGTAATATATTCAGTTTTTACACGGTATTGTATTCTAGGTTCATGCTTGTGTCAGATTACTTAACGTAAGAACCAGAAATTCGTAATCGATAGGCTGGCTTCTGGGGCTGTTATGGCTGGGTTATCAAACACTGTTCGTTTTGCGTTTGTGACCGCTAATATTTTAATGCGATTTTTATTGATGTTGCTACTGCAGCTTATGATATAACATAGTGTTTGTATTATTCCAATGAGTATTAGAAAAGCCATTTGAACTCAATACCGGACGGTTCGAAGGGTCACGGTCCCAGTGACACGGAAATTAGAGTGATGAGATTAAATTTCTTTCCTTGATCGGGGTGTATGTTCTTGTCTTGTGTGTTTTTCATGGAACCTGCATTACAGGGAATCCTAGTTTCCTCCTAGTCCAAACAGTTTTTCGGGTGTGGGTACCTCCTAAAATATTGTTTCCCAAAGTAAGGGTTAACTAGCCTTAGACAATTTCACAACAATTTCCAGCTTGGGCTTAAACCTAAATCAAATCCAAGTCATTTGGTCAAGAAGTGGTTGGGAAGTTGGTCAAGAAGTGGGTACCCGGTATAACCGGGTACCCACTTCTGTCATTGGTGTAGTCGTTGAACAAACTTACCTAATCTATAGCTCAAGTGAACCTTATCGACATATTTCGAAGGCTTGTTGTCTACCAGTCTGTAATGAACTCTTATGAGCATTAAGCAAGACAATTTTGCCTAGTCTGTGGAAACGTCTTCTTATAAACACATACAAGGTACAAAGACACTTGCAATACAATGGTAGAGTACTGTACTTCTAACATTCTTAAAATGAGTCATGTAAGCGAGTGTGTCGTAGAGCCAGTAAACAGCAAATTTCCTGCTTTTGACCCTGGTGTATTCACTTGCGACGGTCACATAACGTCACGTCCGTTACTAACTATTTCCTCAAAAATATTGTTATACTTACCTACTCCTTACAATTTTTAGGACGACATAAACTTCCCGGGGCGACAATTTTTGTGAGCCGTAATTAAGATTATTTTGTAGTTGATTCGATCGAGGCCAGACCCCTTTCTTCACTAGACATACCAACATGTACTCATGAACCTCAGCCGTCAAATAGGTATGATTACATAGAAATTGAGCAAAGCTGATTTGCATAAAAACGTACTAGCGTTCCCAACTGATTTCCGATCATAAATCAGCCACAAAAATCATAAGTCACAGTTAAGAAATATGCAAATGAACGTGGATTACCGTACGCCAAGATGATTACTCACACAATTTACTAATATAAACATCGCTCACACAGAATCTCATTAAAAATTCATGTTCATACTATAATTAAAAGCGCTCTAATAGCTCTTCTAGTAATTAATGACACGCAGTTAATTGATGGATCACGCACGGTCACAGGTGATTTGGTTTGAACAGTACTTTTTAATTATGGCTTACTTATTTGTTATCCAAGGCTTCGTCTGTGTAAATCAACACACACATAGTCCCTCTGTTCTGGGACCATGGACAACACACAAAGATAAGAACACGCGCCCAGATAAAGAATTCAAACTCATCATTCAAATTTCCTGTGTGGGATCCTTGGAACAGCTTGGACTGCCGCCGGTCTGCATATGGGTCGTAAGAAATAAGAAGTCTTTATACGTTGCTTATAAATTGTATGATAATATTAACCTACCTTATTATTTATAGTTACCTAAATAATGCCCTTTATTATCTTTATCATCGCCATCAGTTACATAAAACAGAATTCCCAATCAATTAGATATCTGATTCGCGATGAAAGGAAATAATTAATCTAAACAATCATTTCATTAATTTTTCATGGTTTATTGATGTAAGTGATTCATAAATCTATTCTACATTAACAAATTAAACTTTAACATCCTCCACTATCAGCTAAATTCCGTTTCTTGTTCTTTTTAAAGTTCCTTCAATCATAACGCCTGAAAAGCACATGTTCTCCAGTTTCCTTAAAATAAAATTTGTTACGTTCTTTGCTACTTACTAAGAAACTTTGCAAGTTTTATCGTCTACTTAAAGTTTGATCAACGCCACACCGAGGACTGAAATATGTTAAATTTTCATTCCATTCAATTTCGATAAGTATTTAACTTTGTTTATTAGGTGTGTAAATTTAGGTAAGTTCAATTTGGTGAAGTACCTATACTAAGAGAAAATTCCCATAATACGAACAATTTAAAAATTAATCGGATATTTAAAAGGGCAATACTGAGAAGTGAGAAATAAAATCTAAATACAATCATTTTCCTTTATCACCGGCTTCTGAATAAACTTAATGTTCAGAACATAACGAGTAGAAATTATTCGGTGCACAAATCGAGCCTGGTTACTTGTTTATGGACAGAGTTTATTGCTAACAAACAAGGCAAAACTGAAGCATGTATTTATGCGTCATAAAATTTAGCAACCAATTAATTAAAACACAGATAAATTCAATCTTCTCTTCATAAAATATCGATAGGAAATAACTCAGCACACATAAATATGCAGGTGGTATTTAATCAGAACCGTTATTTAATTGACGATTTTCTAACTAAACAGACTAAACATAATTCTAACCAGAAGCATAATAACGGGAAATATAATCGTGCATCGTCTTCCAAATAATTTATTTCAAGGACAATATTGACAACATCTTTTAGTTCCTGCTGCAATTTGCCCCTCAAAATTAGTTTTTTAGGATTGAATCACTTCACACTAGTTTCGCATTTCCAATCAACTTAGGCAAGTTATTTTTTTGTTTATTCTTAATATTAATGTGTTGGCTACCAATTAGCACTTGGCCAATGCGGTGGGCTATGGCCTGGGCTCCTCAAACTGTGAGAGGGGCCCAAGCCTTGTAGTGGGACAGTTACCAGTTTCAATTATGAATGACATGCCATGGAATGGAAATTCAGTTCCCTTCTACAATGTTGATAAAATTGTTGATATCAGGTACGGTACCTACGGTAGGTGCAACATTATGTTATTTTTATCTATCTCCGGTTTTAAGCGGCATACTAAGATGAATCATGCACCAGTTTTGAAAACCGTATTTTTTTTTCAGTACTTTTTGCGTGATTCACGGACAAACATACCTACAGACAAAAAATCTAAAAATAATATTTTTGGCTTATATTGGCCCTATGAAGAGCCTTCATTCATTTTCTTTCTCAAATATCTCCGTTACAGATATATAACATCATTAGTGGTACCACTCTATATTATATGCTCGGACACAATCATATTCTGTCAATGCGAACGACAGTGTCATCGTACCGTAATTACTTAATTTTTGTCTCGCGCGCTTACACGCACTCTCTGTGTGCATTTCACACGTTTTCTTGCTTTGTCTTGTGCAGAACAAAGAAGTCATGAACACAGTAATTTCCTAAAACATTTTGATTATTTAATTCGTGGGGATCCGCCGCAATGAGTCGCTGTTACGATGGAATTATATTATTTGCTTTTATTAACACTTTCTTTGTGGTCCGGCGTGGATTCTGATAAATACCTATACATAGTCGATTGCTATGCTTTAATAGGGACAACGATTTGTTTCTTTTTATATTAACTGTTATCATGGTAATTTTGTTTAACGACCAATCGAGATATAAATCATTTGCATCACGGTCATTGCAATCCATAATTGTCCCACTGGTCTCGGGTCTCCTCTTACAATTTGAAGGGTAAAGGCCATTGTCCCCCACGCTCGCTGGCCGAGTGGAGTTTGGCAGACTTCACATATTATGTGAAGTCTGCCAAACTCCAAGAAGTGATATTATCACTTCTCACTTCGCCTTTGATAACATTGTGGAGAACTGTTGTTCCATCCGAATTGGGGGTGTCCTTATAGACAAGGCTTAACGACTTCTTTCTTCCTGGTGGTTGACTAAATGTTTACTTCTACCGAATCCTTACCTTACTCTAAATGCATGGTAGCAATAATAAATAATTTTAGCCGCATTATTAACAGTAAAAAATTAAGCTTCTTATTATGAACACCGCTTCAATAGTCCATTGAAATACATAAATAAAAAGAGCTATCAAAATAATAGAATAGAACTTAAAGACGAATGCTGTCAGTGAGTCATGCAAGTGGTGTTCAGCTTAGAACTCAATCTATCTTTGAAAGCCGATAGAGAGTTTTCGGTTATAAATGGGTGTTGTCAAAATATGCCGTACAATGGTAATTAGGCTCTTGTGCTAAACAAAGCGGTAGTGGTAGTGAGCGGCGCGTGCGTTGAAACACACAAAAAGCTACTAGTTTGTGGTGTAAGTTACAAGAATTTATAGCCTCGTCGTGTTCGCTACTACCGGGGAAAGTCAGAAAAAATATCTCTCCTCAAATTACATTTCGATAAATTACTTATACGAGTACATTATGTTTCCGTAACACTAATTATACAATTTACTTTGAAACGTTTACTTAGGAATTAAATTTATTTTATCAATCCATAGATCCTTTACGAAGGACATACACATTATTACTTTTAGTATGGATACACATTGTGATTGTTTCTTCTATCACACCTATCTAAGGGCCAGTTATCCTCAAATGTTTAAGTTTGTGTACTATCTATTTATTCGTCGTGTATATGGACATGAGATATAAGGTATATGGACAAAATTATATCAACACATTGATTTCTGTTTCTAGTAAGTATCATGGTTACTTCCGGTATCAAACATGAGTACCGAGTACCAGACTAGTATGCAAATGATATGTAATATGAATAATTACTGTCTACGGCGATACAAGTGTTAAAATTATTATTCACGCAACTTTCTTTTATAGTTTTAGAAGTAGAAAATGAACATGTAACCCAGTTGTTATTATTTCGCGGGGAAAAACAACTTCAGATGGATTCGAAAACCTACTTAATAGGTTACCCACATAATACACCTCGGGGTCACCAATGTAGGGAGCGTGGTAAGGTACGAGTAGGTATCAAAATGTATACACAAAAACTGACTCCAAAATTCTATGAGGATTTTTATTTCGTTCCAGATCAATTTAATTCAATATTAATTTTTTACTAAATACAGTTAATTATAATATAAGGAAGAAGAGTATTTCCACATTGCACTGCTAAGACTCCGCTGAAGTTTTAAACACTTTTCAAAAATTGTTGTAAATGATTGATATTTACAACATTTTTGTGAGTGAATATGGACGAAACATACAAAAATTACCTAACATTTCAAACAAATTACGATAAAGTTACGATTATTGAAAACTAAACAAAAAACAGTCGTCCAATATTATATAATTTTTACATCAGCTACAATTCTCAACAAATTGATAACAATTAATGTAACTGTTAATATGTAACACTAACTGAAATCGAAATAAAATCTCCTCTCTTATCACTTACAGTCCTCACAGTGGCGATCTCAATGAACGACTAACGAAGGGAAATTAATTACGGATACAACATTATGAACACAAATACCAGTTGTAAGCCGCAATACATTTGACCATTTACGCGTGCTGCAGGATTATTATTGTTTCTATGTGGCCTATTTTCAATAATTTCCATATTCGAAGTGTCAATAATCTCTTGCATCTATTGATTTTTTATATAACTTAAATAAATAACGCTTCACACTCACAGCCACACACACATTAGGGTTTTCGTGTATGTTGGAACACACACCTAGACCGTTTATTTTCGCGTAAAAAAATCTGCCTCGCTAGAAATCGAACGGCCGACTAGGATACCTATTAACCATTACGCCGTATGGGTGGTCAAATTGATTGATATTGATTGGTGGCTATATTTTGATATGAGGATACTCCACCTATGATATATAGATATTCCTGAAAAAAAAACAATATTTATTGTGAATTGGTAAGGGGGTTAGCCAAGTTTCGCAAGACATTAGACCGTCAGAAGTCTTCCGACGTTGCTAAGTGATTACTATCTAACGACAACAACTCAACACGTCGAACCATTAAAAAAACGTTCAAAACAGCCGCAGTTTATAACTACACAATCGTACAAAGCGCAAATAGTTAATTATTCATATTGATACGAGAAATTCATTTACGTACATCGGCGCGCGCCCAACTTTTTACACAGAGATGTAAGCTTTACACCGGACCAGTTCAAACCGGTGAAAGTGCGTGCACACGATAACACCTGAACTAATGCCAGCTAACTTCCGGTTAAGTAACGCCTAAGGTGTTATTTTATAAATAATTACATATGCAGATGTTTTAGTACGCGATTCCGATTCGGATTATGGCCAGTGTCCCTAATCTTGCGATGTTAATGAATGAGAAATTTTGTTACTGTACTTTAATCAGGGCCGGAGATAGTACTCGTAACATTAATTACGTATTGATATCTGCTAATTAAGATTGATAAGTGAACTTTAAGTACGGAAAATAAATAATTATGTAAGTAACTACCTATAATTATTACCTCTACTCTGTAGTACCTACTGTAATTCAAATCTTATCTTGGATCTTACCTCTCTTACATAAAGTGAGTTATTTTTTGACGATTTATTTATTTTACACCTAACTCAAGCATGTTCCAGAGACAAAAATGATTAGTAAAATACTTAATCCTTAAACTCTGAAATACTTTGTGCTTTATCAGGTCCATACCTGCCTTGCCAAACATGATTATATTCTTAAATCAAATGGTGTAGTTTCAAATCTTAAGGATACCTAAACAAGCCAAGAAACCAATCGCATTTCAAAATAGAAAAGTTTTTACAAAACAGGTCAAAGTCCTTAGAAACTGCAATCTCGTATCGAACAATCATGCGGTTGTAGCCGATACAGTTTTTGTATGATTATTTGTAAAAACCCTCATCTAGTTGGCAACCGGCGTACGTGAGGGAGCGAGTATTGATTCTAACTGGACCCACTTGCGGTTGGCAAAGATAACTTATTATTTTTGTTTTGCATCGATTTATTTGTGGGCGTAACGAGTAGTGCATAGCGGAACGTACCTTTTTCTGGAAATGAAACAAACCTGCTGAAGTGAGCCATATGTACGTACAATGTTATTCAATAATTGACTAGTCATTGCATAGTTAGTACTATTAAGTAATTAGTATTACTACTAGTAATTAGTATTACTACTAGAACCTGGAGCCGGTTACAATTTTAAAGGCGACCATTTCCGCTGAGGCCCATGACAACTGCCACTGAATTAGAACAAGACTCATTACTAACAATAACTAACTATGACTAACAGTCCCTGTCCCAGTCCTCATACTTACTAACAAACTAACCAACCAATGTTCTAACACCGTCTACTAAATGGGCTAACCATCCCACCATTTGAGTCTTGTCCTAGATCAAAATCAAAGAGAATACAACAAGAATATTCTGAAGCCAGTATTAATTGTATCAAACCGCAATAATATTAATATCATTTTGCACCAATTCCATCTCATTTCGATTCAGCATTGCATCAAGCTACTGATAGCTAATCAATAACCAAAGCGACGTCGGCCAGTGTTCCCACCGGCCTCGAAACGATAAATCAAATCCGCGTCTGTAATAAACGACTACGGAAACACTAAATCGATACGAAATATTAGCGTTTCTGCGGAATGGAATACAAAAGTTACAAGTTACTCGGTGATTATTTTATTGCGAGTACGTCGAAACAAGGCGGTCTATGCTTTATTGCGTCCATGTCTCGCTTTCTTTTCTCTTTGCATATTTTTGAAGTGAAATGTGCGCAAACGCAGACTGAGGTATGAGATTGTCGCTTACGTTACATAATGTATGAGTCTGGGAAATTGTTTAAGTACCAGTGGAGTGGAGTGGAGCTGAGTTGAGTGGAGTGCAGTAGAGAGTTGAAACAAAGCCGGTAGAGTATGAGAATGTTGAGATTAAGAGAATAAAAACTCCTCTATCCTTTAGGTACAAAAATCTGTATTTTGTAAAAAAAAAATATAAAACATAATCTGTATTTTTGATCTCTACAGCATCATCGTCAACGCAACCCATAACTGCCCACTGCTGGGCTCGTCTCCTCTCACAGTATGAGGGATACAGGCCATAGTCCATCACGCTAGCTAAGTGCGTATTGGTAGAGTTCACATTTGAGAATATAATGTCACATGAGGTTTCCTCACGATGTATAACAATTACGCGCATCATTTTTGAAAATTAGAGGTGCGTACAGAACCGAATCTAAGCCCCTCTGTTCGGGAGACCAACAATCAAACCACTCGCCTATGACTTTATTGTAATACCTTTGCAGTATATTGTAGAGATTTCATTTTATACGTAGCAGGTTTTATACCTACGACAATTCTATTTATATCGCAATGGTCATTATAAATACATGACAAAAGTATTAAAATGCTAATCCCACCTCATTACTTAAAAATAACCTTTCAATACTGTACTGAAGCAAAAAGCTCAAAGCGTTGTTTTAGTAGAATAATAACTAAGAACTCCTTCGCACGACATTCTAATAAAAAGCCAATACACACATGGGAGTGTGTACGCACTAGGATTGCCTGTTTCGCGAGTGGCATGGAAAAAAAAGACACAAACACCCTTGACCCGAAAACAAACATTTATCTGTCACTAATGTCTGCCCCGGGAATCGAACTCGGAACTCCTCGCTTTACAGGTAGAGTCACTACGACTAGGCGGTTTCGTCTAATGAAATAATTTATCGCGATTATGCGTGCGATACTATACATAAATTTGTGTTTAAAATTCTAATATGACTAATTTGAGAACTGGATTAAAGGGTAACGGGAAGTAAAACTGATCGCGTAGTTGTTTAAATTATTTTAATGAATTCGTTTAATTCGCGCGACGTGCAAAAAGATACAATTCGAACTGCGCTACTACTTTAAGTAACAAATACTTATTTAATTAATCTATATAATATATATCTATATATGAATAACGTAGGTAATTACATCCTAACATTATAAAATTTTCCTATATTACAGATTCATGGAAAAAGGGGATAGATATTTTAATCCTTTAAGCAAATAATCAAATAAGGTAAAAATATAATTACAGTATTTTAATTACAGTGGGTGTATACCCACTGTAAGTAGCTATGTATATACCTACTTACCGTATCTTCACAGTTATCGGGACGAATATTTGGGTCATAAGATCCTAAAAATATTCAAAGACTAATACCACCGAGGATGAAGTAATCCTGCTTGTCCAGCAAGGTGTTCCAGGTATGATTGCCGACCGGGTCAGACATTTATATGACAGGAAAAAAAAATGCCTTGGCTGTGCAATATGTCATTATAATCTTAAATGTGAGTGAAGTACAATGCTTTTTTATGGAGTTAAGGTAGCAAACGAGCATGCAGCACCACCTTCCGTTGGCGCCCATGACAACTATGACCGAATTAGAACAAGACTCAAATCTGGGCTACACATTCTGGACACATAAGCCATCAGTGGTATAATTTAGTTCGTCTCTAAACTTGTTGATATAGGTATCTAACTATCTACAAGGAAGTCTACATATAATAATAATATGTAGATCAAGATTTTTTAGTTACTTACAAGAAATATAATCAATAGAAATGTCCTTTAATAATTTGAACATTTCGTACTCTTTTATTGAAAGATAAATCACGATTCAATACAAATAACACAGGAAGAGGAAACACGATGTTTAAATCAACAAAACAAAACAAAAGCATTTACCTACTGCCGTTATTTCTTAAGACTCATTTGTCATGTTTACAACCAGAACCCAATAAAATTTTTATTGACTTACAAAGAAAATGTTTCCTTATGAAATCTAATTGGAGCCAAATAAGAAAGAATACTTACGTCATGATCAGGCACGTATGAATAGACGTGGAGCTTGTCGATTCTTATTGTACCCTGGAAGGGGTAGAGCAGGGCTCCCTTTTGCAGCTCGGTCGAAGTCCACACACTGACCGACGCCTCGCGACCCCTCGCTCCCCCTGGCCTTAAAGCTAAGCTCAACTCTTGAGGAATTAAAACTAAGGTCTCCATTGTCAGCTCACAGGCACATAACGTTCCGAAAACAAAAAAAATCAAAGTCCTCAGCGTGTCATAAATGAGTAATCTCTGGGAATGTCCGTCCCGTCCATCACTGTTAATGAGGACAAATAAAATTATTGGGAATAAAAAAAGATTAGTCGGTCCCGATTATCGAACAGCGTTGTCGCCAACAAAATATCGGCCGTGATCGATCACCCGGTGAAACGTCCCCCCGAATTAATCACTAAGCGCGCTTGTCTTTTGAAATAACTTCAGAATGTTCACTCGTTTATTGCCAGATAAAGTCTTTAGGAACTGTCACAGAAACATCCGCGGGTTAGGAAAATCTTTAAAAAAAGTTGTGAGATAAGTTCGTTCAACCCTCCGATATTGTTCGATTACAATATCAGCACTGTGATGTACCAGCGCAGGATGCGCGCGCGCTCTCCTCTGAACGTGCACTGAAGGAAGCGCTAACATTGACCTTAGCCACGGCCGTGATCGCGTTTACAGTTTTTTGTTCGATAAAAAGGAGAGGAGTAAAGCCCTACAAGATGTCTGTCTCACGGCACGCGGATTGGAACCTTATAGCGTGGTGATAAGGAATAGGTGGTTGGTAAGGTAAGTTTGTAAGATGTGGAGTAAGGTGCTCCCCTCCATAGGCGGCACCTGCGAGCGCGCGCGCCGCCTCAGAGCACCACAACGCCGCGTGGTGTGCGCACCTGATTCCATACGACGCACGCAATTGTTTATGATACCTGCTGGTTTTTATGGGTTTTATAGTTTCATTCACGACATCTGCGCTTCTACGAAAGTCGGCGCGTGGTCGCAGCTTTCGAATTAAGTTTTTATTTGGATACAGTCGCGATCAGTTTTTCTTGATGTCTTGTTGATTTTAGAATTTTATTAGTATCATATTAATGAATTGATTGTAAAAATAATAATAATAGTAATATGGCTCAGGTATGGTATATTAGTATCTAATAATTACATTTTTTTTATTTATTACCTAATATTACGTAGATACAAAATTAATATTAACCCAAGAAAGCCAGAAGCCAATATAGCCAAGCCAGAAGTAAATATTTAGGCAAATAAATATTTACTTATGGCTTATATTAAAAATCCTGATAATGGACGGAGTCCTGATTTATTTTAAGTGTGGTTTAACATACTTAATAAAAATCACGACAATCGCCAGTTATTAGGTGGTGAACTTCACACACCTTTAAGATAGGACGTCTCATATCAATATTTTTAACATCGAAAGAGGAATTTTTAATACAATATTCCATTAAAATTGAGCAGGATTCAAATCTTGGTCGTTCCTGAGGCTGGGATTCAAATTAAACTACTAAATCACGTTGTCTAGAGCAATGACAGCAAGTAAAAGCAAGTCCTCTAGCCTCTTTTTCATGTCATTGCTCTAATGATATTAAAAAGAGGCTAGAGGACCAACATGTACAACCAATTGTAAAGTGTAAGCATAGCATTGATAAAATTATACACTAGGTTGATTTATTCATTTTTTTAAACTTCATTGATCACAGTAAGTTTATCAGGAATACGAGGATACAACCCTTTAGCCTAATGCTTAATAGATGCATGTTCTACCAGATAACCATTAAGCCAAACAGTTGCACCATGAGCCGCATTATACCTATAGAATGTTTAATCATTTTATGATGACTAATTAGGAAGTCATACTCATAACTCGCCACCCCATGGCTCAGTGGAATTTGAAAAAAGGTTCTAATCATGTAGGCCATAATCATTTTTATGTATTTAAAAATCATCCAGTAGGTAGGTACCTATCTGTGTTACCAAGTTTATTCTCTAATGAGGGTGTGTAATGTTTAAATGACTTCAAGTCTTGTGTCGTTAATTACGCAGAATAATTTTATTATTGTATCGAAACTGATTTTACTTGCTATCTGATTTTTTTTATTTATAACAGATTTTACTTGGTGTTGAATTTTTTTTTAATTTATAACGGATTTTACTTTCCGTTGTTTAGTTGCTGTTGGTGTTTTTTTATTTAGGTATATTCTTTTCTCATTTGTAAACTTGATTCTCGTAATACCTAAGTGTGGAGGCCTAGAGCCTGCTCCTCCACACTGCTCCAGTGCGGGTTGGTGGAGGGGTTAGTCACCAACCCAAGCGTCGAAAGTTTTTATGCCACAAGAAGGTCTCCGACATGGCTTAACGACTGCGACTGTTATGTAACGTTAACAACCGGGACCGACTAAAGATTAAAGATCTACTTACCTATGTTCATTTTTGTATTGCTCATATAAAAATCCTCTTTTATCAACACTAGTAGGTGATACCCTCATATGAACATAATATCTACATAAACACATGTCTGTGGATTGCGGTTTTGCACCAGGTGTGTATAGGTCATCGACATTGTACCTGGCTTTGCTACAGGAGGAAATAGACTTTAAGTATTCATCACTAAGTTTAGTTTCCACTGAAGTACAGCCAGGTGTAAAGTTTATTACCGATCAACGGGATTTGAACGCTATTCTGCAGATAATTGACTATATTTCTGAATGACGGAAACAGAGAATCAAACTTGCGATCTGGCTTGGCGGTGTTTGGACAGGGAATCGCTGTACTGATTTTCTTTATTATTAAAATTTATAATTAATGCGTATTCGAGTTTTTTGTTCGATATCCTATAACTTTGTAGGTAATAAAAATTCGTAATGGCTTCAATCTAACATTGCCTTCCAATGCCATGTAGTAGGTAAGTTTCACTTTATCATGCTATAAAAAATCATGTTCAACAATCGGGTTCAAACCCCGTAGGTACGCACCTTTAGTTTTCAAAAATTATGTGCGTATTAGAATTTAATTATCACTTGCTTTGGTGAAGGAAACATCGTGAGGAGAACTACACAGATGAGTTCTCTATAATGTTCTCAAAGGTGTGTGAAGTCCCCCAAATCCGCACTTGGCCAGCGTGGTGGACTATGACCCCTCACGTTGTAAGAGGACGCCCGTGCTAAGTAGTGGGTTGGTTATGGGTTGTGATGATGATGATGATGATGAGATTACAGTGCCTGTCTATCATGCAGGTATAAGAAAATATCAGAAATAATAATAAGAAAAAACAATCGACGGTCTTTTTGCTAAGCGGCAATTTCTTCCAGACAAATAAATAGGTAAATAAGGCGTGTGGACCTAGAGGAACTAGAGGACAAAGATTTTAGGTAGTGTATACGAATATTAACTATTAATTACCAAATTGGTGACAATATACCGAAAACAAACATTACCTACCTACCTAAATTATTAAGTAAGTAGGTAAGTCATCATTGTTTAAGATCAAGTAATCTTTAACCTGATTCTTGAAGGATTCTATGAAAGGAAAACTAACAGAGATATGTTAGGAATAACGAGCAGACGAATCATTTGATGGCAAGTGGTTACCGTTGCGGTGGCCCTCAGTAACACCAAAGAAAGTAGGTAATGGTACCTACACGTAGCAGTTAAAGTAGGTAATCCAAACCTATCAACGAGTGCCAAACTTGACGAATTTACAATCATAATGTATTGTTGAAAACAATGTTCATAAATCACTGCGGAACAGAGCTTATGGGCGGAGCGGGGCGTGGCCTGCGTGACCCCGCCCCTGCGCGCGCGCGTGCTATACCGAAACAAGCTATTGTTTGCTTCGTAGCGCTATTGGTGAGCTTTGAGCGTTTCTGAGCTTTTGTGTACGCTCAATAGCTTATATTGTTTGTAAATTAATCACTGAAGTATTTTGAAATGTTTGTCTGCCTGTCTGTCTTATAAGCAGGTAGGTAGGTACAGGTATGATAAGGCGTGAGGCCATAGTCCACTGTGGCCAAATTCTTAACTGCAAATCACTGAAGACTTGAACCAGGTTTAAAATCGTTACGTATACATATACATAGGTATTATGTATTTAAGTTCTTACGAGCAAGTAGGTAGGTATCTACTCTATCTACTTAATAAAACCAACTTTATCGTTAAAATGTTATCGACATGAACTCAATTACATAAGTCAGAAGAGACTTAAAAAGACATACGATGCCCTTACATTATTGGAACGTAACTTATTATAACCGCCATTCATACAAAACGTCTTTATACCAGTTTTAAATATTTCGTCGTCCTGACGAGTTTGTGGAAATACACGGCTGAGTAGTTGGAACGGAGACTTCGCGGTTTTATGAAACAATATTAGGTAGGTAACTACTGTGCCATACCTATTTACCTAATAACTTTGAGGTTATTTTAAATAATTCTTTTTTTGAGAATTCGTCCAAAGTTTTTGAATTTTTAGTAGAAATAAAGTTGCGTTGACTAATATTGATAAGACATATAAATCTAGGTAGGTATATAAAGGTATTGCAACTCTTAAGGGACAAAATTGTTTATTTAATATGTTGTGAAAATTTTACTTTAATTAGGTAGGTAGATAAGTTAACCAAACTTTGTTGCATAGAAAGCATAGAAGCCAAAATGTGTATCTAAGTAGGTTCCTTAGATATTCGTTTTTGTAGTCTGTCTACCAGATATTATAAGCAGATATTTAGGCTCACTGAGGTTCACGTGATAGATAACGTTTGAGATGCACAAAATGAAGTGCATAGTTGTACCTACCTACCTAATTAGGATATAAACCTACTTGCATAACTAAAAATAAGTTACAACATTTACAACTTACGACAATGTGATTTCCAAATCGTTAGCGGTTAATAAGCAACTCATCGTCCGTATGTTCTCATGATCCCGCAAGGAACAGACGCTAAGCGGATTGCATCCCTCTCGGCTTAATCGTCATTAATTTCAACTCAATTTGATCTCGACGGAACTAAGCCGCGTCCACTTGTCAGTATTGTTCGAATCTGTCGAATATTGAAACTTACTTTAAAATAAAATGATTTTGTGTTTGTTTTGCCGCATCTACCTACATTAAATAATATGAGGTATAAACTACAGTGCTTATTGTTATAAGAAACGGGCGGAAAAAGTTTGAAACGAAATTTATTGAAATACACAGCCTAATTGTCAACTACAACCCCTAGGTATTACCTACATTGCTCGTCTCTTCTATGGCTGCAGAATAGCATAGGTAGATTATTGTTTGTATACTGATTTTCACGTGTGTAATTATGTATTATCTTTAATAAGTAGTACGAGACTTATAACAAATTCTAAAATTTATAAATTTAGTTTTGGTTGTGTTTAGCGTCTGGAGGTTCTGTTCTAAACAATTTGCGATTTTGGCCATTCCTTTTTCAGCTGGTCTTTGTACAGCTTCCCGATCGTTTCCGTAATATAAAATTGCTGTATCGGCCGTGAATGCCAGTATTTTTGCTTGGTGGATGGGTAGGTCGCACAGGTAGTGTAGGTACGTAGGTCTGAAAGAGGTTTGCTGAAAGCACTCCGCCTTGTGGCAAGCCGTACGTTGGTATGAAGTAGTCGCTTAAGACTACGTCAACAGCTACTCTGTGTGCTTTCTATTGGACAGGTATGAGTTAAACCACTCAAGTCCTAGGCCACGTACACCTAGATACCTTAGTTTTTTGAGTAAATTTGCCTTGATGGGCTTTGGCCAAATCAAGGAAGACCCCGATGCATTTGTTATCAGCGTCTAAGTTTTTTGTGATATAATCCGAAAGGGTTTATTGCGTCTTCCGTAGAACCGTCTACCTAATAGCTTCCCGAAGCGACACGCGAGGATAGTCACCATAACCTATGCTCGGCTAGCCATCCAACTCAAAACTTTACTTGTATCGAACTGTCACGACGCGAGGCAAGTAAAAATAAGAAAAAAATTAAACATAAACACATCTCCGACGATAAGCCTATAACGAAGCCGACGTCACGATTGTATTTAATCTTCTAAAGGACACGGATGAGACAGAATTATTTTTACAGTTCCGTGACTTCTAATGAACGATTTGGGTTGGCTGTCGACCATATAAACAGTTAAATGAGTTGAAAGTAATAATCATGTACCCTTTGCAACAAACAGTCGTACCTACAATAAATTAATTATAATAAATCTATACTACATAATATAATTAATATTAACTACATTATATACTACTTATTACGATGTACTATATTGAAATAAACATTCAACATTGGCTATATTAGGGCGGCCTAGAATACTGATCTGAATCCCATGCGGGCAGATCAGGGTGTCGTAAATGAATGTGACAGAACCCGGCCTCATTCTATGATGATCTTAACCTTTTAAATTAGTTATCAATATAATTATTATCATTTTTCGTGATGCTCACCCGGATAATTACCTACTACCTACTTCTTATAACTAAATCTAGTTCTTGCTTGTGTTAGTCGTCGTCTTGTTTCGGCTGGGGGCTTCAGAACCAGTGGGTGAGTATTTACTAGGTATCTTTATGCATTCTCTTTTTTAGGGTTTCGTACCCAAAGCACAGGCCAAAGGGCGGAAGCGCTCATAGCCCCGCGGCTTGTGTCGATCTTGAGTGATCGACTGAGTTAAGCAACAGCGGGCGCGGTCGGTAGTTGGATGGGTGACCGGATCAACCAAGATCAATCAACATCAACCAAGAACAGCAACCAAACATCTACATAAAAAGCAGTGTTAGAAGTAACTATATGTGTTTAAATTATAAATAAACATTAAACTACAACATCTAACTAAACATTGATGTATCATCAATACAACCAATTAAAAGACTATCCAATATCCTTGTA
The DNA here is from genome assembly GCA_905404295.2 of Ochlodes sylvanus. Lineage (NCBI taxonomy): Eukaryota > Metazoa > Arthropoda > Insecta > Lepidoptera > Hesperiidae > Ochlodes > Ochlodes sylvanus. The sequence goes on along the minus strand of FR990132.1, from coordinate 10,744,814 downwards.
AATTGTCCGTGTAATGTGATTCAAAACAGATTCAAGCAGCAACCTAATACATTTCCTAGCTTTGTCAATTGCATTCCATTGTGAGTCCCTCCCAGTCGGACCGCAAACGTTAAACGTAGTCAATTAAAACACTTGGCCGAACAAGATGCTATAATTCAAGTCTAAGCAAATCGGGAGTCCTCGTAATTATCGGCAGGGTAAGTATAATGTCTCATTGTTAATTGTTAAGGTATCGCGGCCGGATCTCTTTGGCGCTGTCTGCCTTATCTCTGAGAGGTAGGGCTCCGCTGGATAAGACCGAATGTTCACAGACCTACAGCTACACGCGGATTATAGATTTTTACGGCAAAACGATAAATAGGGTCTAATGATGGTGACTGACACGTCCGTCTAAATGCATTAGCAACACCAGAGGTACCAATGTTTACTCACAAAATTTGAATGGGATTAGAAAGTATGTACCTACCAATGACATTATAGATAGGTATACAAAAGTTGTAGAAAATCACAATACTCGATTTAACACAAATATTGTGATATGTACCTATATCCGGTTAATCGAATAAATTTAATAGGTAAAATTACCAAGATTTAAATAAGGCTGTGCGCATTGGAGGCTAGTTCATATTTAGAAAATCCTCACTTATACCGGATAGCTGCTAAGACACTTATGTAAGTTTTGACGGGGATTGTAGGTAACCCGGTCACCGTTCCAACTTGACCAGGCATTTTATGATTTACTCGTATGCAGACCAGCTCGTAGCGACTGGACTTTTATGTTACGCCGAATATCCGTTCCAGAGTACACGTCCACGTCCACGAATACGATCGATTACATATACGTGACTATTTATGTCATCTCTCTTTCTCTCTCATAGATTTTTAAAACAAGGATGATGCACCAAAGTATCGACACCGATCTGAAAACGAACGGACACTCGTAGCGAATATGGAAGATGACCAAATAGGCCGTTTACTTAGATACTCGTATTTGCACGTTCTTGGCCTAAATATATGAGTGTTTGTTATATCTCATTTGTACACACATGTCCATGGTACCCAGCTACAACAAGGTATCCTACTACGTACAGATGTGTGAGCTTTTATTATTACTAAAGCTAAACTGAACCAAACAGAAACCAAAATATTACTAACTTGAATCGGCTCACAACGTCGCGCGACGTTGGTATGAGTCGTATCTTGAACAGCGAGCTTTATTCGTTCATTTCGCTCGCAATTAGCACTCGAAGTTGTACGAGAATTTTCTGAAGAATATCGCTGCTGTAATAATAAGATAAAAGATCCCCCGAAGTATGCGGTATTGTATCGATTGTGAACGCATACGATGGCTATGGCGATAGGTATCTTACGAATTCCGTTGATCTTTTAAGATTTTGTAGCTCAATGAAAGGTATCTAGTATTTTATCTTGCACAAATAAACCTTTTAAATAAATATTTCATAACTTCTTAAACAAATAAATACTCATTCTGTTAATAATAATATAAATAAATAATATAATTCCCTGTGTCTCGGGCGGCTTAGACAGCACAAATAACAATCACTAACAGCCATGATCAAAAATGTTTTTTTCACATAAATATCTGCACTGGCCGAGAATCATACCCAGTGCGTATGCGATCTACCCGTACCATAAGTGACATTTTATCGAAATAAAATGTCACCTATGGTACGGGTAGATCGCATTGTTATTCAAAATATGTATCTTTAAAGAATGCAAATAAATCAGAACAGAAATTTTCTCGACGTGATTCAGTATTTAAATAACCTAAAACGAAGTGGCAAGCTAACCGTTAGATACATCCTTCAAAATTGTAGCCATAAACTCATTTCGATCAGATTCCTAAGCAGTTAAGCACCAATCATACTAACAGTAGCAATAACATACAATCATTCGTGAAAACTAAAACAAAAAAGCTATTTATAAGTTCAAGATAATTATCAGTTCAGACGATTACGCGAAGCCTTAACTAATCATTTCAGTAAGTTCTCGTATCAATTTAGAACACTTAATTCGAAATGGAAAGATAAACGTTTTAAACTTTGCATATGAAATTCCCAATTCGTTTCGACGTCTGATTGCAGATTAGATTTGATCATTGAGAATGGATGCAATAGAGTGCGGACTTAAACGGGAAGTTCTTACGCACCTACTAATTCAAGGAAGTTGATCCTTTATGAAATGCTCTTGCGAGTTCATATTAATTATATGGTCACGTTCATTATTGTTGAGTACCACAGGAGAAAAAGGTGGGTAGGTACTGAACTGTGATGTTTGAGCTTATTATAGATAAAATATTGTTAATCCATGCCACCAGCAATTCAAAAATAAAAATAACCAGATTGTACATGTGTGTATGCGAGTGTTGATTTTATTTTAAGTTAAGGCCATAATATGGCACTTATGTCCTTATTGACATGAATAAATAACGTAGGTAGGTACTAATATTCCATGATGCGAGCCCTCGAAAACAACAAACAAACTTTTGCACAAACCTACACTTGCTACAGCAATAGTTTGTTGGTTTCACGATGAAAAATGCACTCTACAGTTTATCTTGACTCCGCGGGCTGCCCGGACAGTGGTCATCAAACCATTAGTGAGCTCCCGACTGCCACTTGTTTCCGTAGGCGATTCGTTTTAAGTTTCTCTGCCTCGTAACATGCGAACACAAACCGCTACGGGGCACGTCATGTGAAAGGATGTATTTGACCTAATTTCCAGTGTTCTTTCATCTTCCCTATAGCATGCATAGATGTGCAAATGGGATTCAATTTAGTATCTAGGTACTAGCTGTCCCAGCAAACTTCGCACCGCTCTATGATTAATAAACAAATTTGTTGACACGTCGACAGCAGCGCCGCCTACCGGGCCCAATTGTGAATCTAAACCATTCTCGGATCCACCTGAAGACATACAAAAATTTTCAACCAAATCGATACAGACGTTTAGGTGGAGTTTAATTACAACGAAAAGTGGTATTGATTTTTATATTATAAAGATTATTGACAGTAGGAAGTACCGATCATGATAAATTTGATGGAAGTGAGACGTAAGGAAGAAGACTGAAGACGAAGTTCAGAAGAGACGTCGTGGGAGTTGTCTTCTGCGAGGAAGTGATGTCGCTTATGAAAGATATGGAACCAAAAGGATTATTGACAGAAAGGAAAAGGTATGGGACCAATGCTTCAAAAAAATATTGAAATCTGCAAAGGTTTTATGAGTACCTGAGTTAGCCAACTCATTAAGTACATAAAATTCTATCATGATTTTATAAAGTCTTTCATAATATTCGACAACACGCGACAACACGACACGCAAAACCAAACGCACAAAATGTATCTAATATCCAATTATACTTTAAGGGAATCAGGGTACCTATGTAAGTAGACGAATAATAAGTAGGAACCTTCATGAGTTTTTGCCAAAATAAGCAAAATTAGTTTTGATGTCTCGATGTTCATAATACCTATTCATTTTTTTATGATAGCAAAAAGCTTGTCGCATCCCTCCTCCGCTGCCGCCCATGACAACTGCGAGCGACTCAGAACAAAACTCAAATTGGGACTAGGATGGTTAGGCCAGTTAGCAGAGTCGGTTCAACTCAGTTCGCTAGGAGGTAGGTAGGTACTAGGTACATACGTAGGTATGAGGATTGGGGCAGAGACTGGTAGATAATTTTACAATTAGGTAAACTAACACTAACAACAACTAACAATAATTATTATAATTATTTATAATATATACAATAATTTTATATATACAATAATTATTTATAAACTACACTAACAATAATTATTGTTAGTTGTTTTTAGTGTTAGTTTACCTAATTGTTAGTAAGTCTCGTTCTAATTCGTTCACAGATGTGTTACTAACTTTGAGAACTTAGATGGTCGCCTCTCAAAAAGGGTAACCGGTGTTCATTCAACGTAAAGTAAATCCTAAAACAGCATATAGGTATTTCACTAATAAAATATGTGCATTAAAATCCTAGGTCATAAATCTATAGCTTCCATTGAGATGTACATAACAATATTTTATTCATTAATCGTACAAAAGCTAAAGAATACACTTTAAAACATTGTTCGCAAAACAATATAGCTAACTTGCTATTTATATCGAACGCATCTTATCGAAAGTGGCGTGTAAGAATGCTACTCGAACGCCTCGGGGTCGGAAGAACCGAATAAAATACGAGCCCACAATAATTGCGTAATCGCAGGAGCTTCGAGTCACGTTCACTTTAGTAGCTGTAGCTCTGCCCGCAGCTTCGTCTATATTATGTCAGCTTTAACGTATTAGGTAGTTATCTGGGTAAGTACTGCGAGCCTTTAATTAGGTACCTATATCTTGCTTCGGTGAAAACATCGTGGAAATCATCATCGTGGAAACAAACCTGTACATCTGAGAGTTCTCCACAATGTTCTCAAAGGTGTGTCTCAGAAGTCTGCCAATCCACTCTTCACCACCATGACCCAGGGCCTTGCGAATGACAGTCCATGGTTAACCATTGCGCCACACAGGATGGCAAGTTAGTTGTCACGCCAATAAATTTTGGAATAGTATCTGACTACTTACCTATCCATAACTACTGGGACTACTTACTTAACGGCCTAATGTAGCTTCGCGGCCTAATGTTATGAAAATTTTTAAACGTTTATCAGTGGATCTCAAATTTTCAATCATGCACCGCCGTTCCGCTGCCGCCCATGACAACTGTGATCGACACAGAACAAGACTCAAACGGGGATTGGGGGATGGTTAGTCCGGTTACCAGACGGTCACCGGTGTTGCTATCCTTCAGGACTGAGATGATTGCCTCTAAAAAAGTGTCCGGATCGACACCTTTCTAACCGGAACACAATATTGCTGTTAAACAATTAATACACGGTAGAACGAGAATTTGCTGACGTTAGGGGTAGCGACCTAGCGACACCCACGTACCACGTACGTATGTTATACCTACTGAATACTTACTGATTTTGTAAGTACTTACGCCGAATGTCCACTCCACTGTTATCTTTAGACTCCATAGTTTTAACTACAGCTAGTGACATCTATTGATAGGTTATTGAATCGACGTAAAGAATTTCAAATTTTTCATACTAGATGGCAAAAAGTATATTTATTATATTACTAAGTTACAAAATGGAAATATAATTGAGGTCATAGCGACGACTTAAATTGTATTGTTTATCATCCCATTTTCGCAGGAATCCCATTTATATAAGAAAACAAACAATATAAATTTTAATGTCTATGTTTAAAAACCATACATACTCTTAAGGATTACAAGAGGGCGCTTACTTAAAAAAATACGAATAAATTGACAACAGCGACATGTTATAAAATTTTCTGGAAAACAATACTTAATTATTATATATTTTTTAAATTGGTTTAATTTAAAAAACATTTACAACTCACTGTTAAAATATTTGACTGTGTTGTTTTCTAGTTTAATAAAAAATGTTGTAATGTCAAATTGTCAATTTGTCAATGTCATCATTGTCATCTGCCAATAGTGTCAGGAATCGATCAATGAACTTTAGTAATCGAGATCGCATCAAAATTCAAAACAAATTGTAGAGGTTAAGTATTTTGTTCGAAATTCTTAAAATAACTTTAATTCAGAGCAATATTATCAGAAAAGGATACTGAAAACTTTATTTTTTGAACCTTTGTACTTCTTGATCTGGTGCAGAGTTACGAAATGAGTATGTTATTGATGAAAGTAATCGGAATAGACTATACTACACACAAGTAAACTGATTTAAAACAGGAAAAAAACCTTATTAACTCATTGCTGTCCATAACGGCTCTCGAAGACGTCATTGGCACATCATAATTATTATACTATAGTGCAAGTAAACAGTGACTTCAGTGAGGTTTTAACTCACAATTGGGAAGAGCTTTCGATCAGGAACATATGAAAATCAGTTTACCGCTTGTCTTGTTTACTCAAGTATCTTTATTCCTGCAATGGTCAAATCTTGCAGAATATTCTCAGCGAGGAATATCTTTAAAGCTGTAAGTGTACCAAACCTAATTAACCAAAACAATGAGTCTGGGGATGGATGAAATGAATGTGAACTTCCAAGTAAAACAAGGAAAGTTCTGGTATCAAAGGAAACAGATGAAAACAACAATACAAAAAGAGGATAGCTACAATAACTGTAAAAATGTAGGTTTTAAGTTTGTTTAAAGCAGTGTCTCTTAACCTGTGGTCAGCGGACCCCTGGGGGTCCTTGTGTGTGTGATGCTTTGTAATATGGTTTTTGTCCCCAAATACTTATAGAGTAGAAGTCTGATGCTGTACTAATACCTGTGCTAAGTCAAGATCAAGTAGGTATCTACCTACAGTCTTCCTTAATTCTTAAAAGCGTGTTGACTTCCCAGTGACTTTTGGTGGGAAGTTCCCACCAATCTACTTATACAGCGATAGCATTGGAAGATGTTTACAACTGATGATTAATGTTGTTTGTGAGAAGAATAATTTGTGAGTTCCAAACATTTTCTATCCACAGATCCGATCCCATAGGATTGCCCCCGATGGTGTTCAGACTAGCAGTGTGCGTCCCAAAGCCATGTACCCCACAGGATATGTTCTCTACGCTCCCACTTAACGTCACTGATATGGGCTTCAGAATCCACAAAGAGTTTTTTCGACTGCCCGATGATAAACCATGAATGGCGGCCGATACTGTTGCTGTGTGAGTTATGCTTAATTTTTGAACAACAATTCGTTCTAAATTAACTAACCATTAAACAATGTCCAAAATAAGGTATAATATACAATTTAGAACGAATTGTTGTTGTTGTTCAAGTTAAGATATTTTAGAAAATGAGACAATGTACACATATTATTGATCGTAACTGTACATATTGATTGGAAATGATTAGTATAGGCCAGTTTATTATTGTATTATAATTTGATATTGTATTCAATTACATAGTATTTCTGTTAATTATATTACTCGGGCTAAATACTCTTTCCCCTTTTAAAGGACAGGTGTTGATAAGATAATTATCATTAGGCTTATTATTCGTTTTGTTGGTTTTGTATTATTAAAATCTCTTTATGTAATCTAAAAGATTAAATTAAAATTAATCGCAATTAGATCCATCAGTCCATGTATGTGGCATAAAACAGGTAATGGATATTACAACAGACTATACATAAAATAAAGATGTAACTCATCATTGTCTGTACATGGGAGATATAATGAGAAAAACTATTTTGGGTGTTCTATATTATTGCAATAGAATCCAAAACATTTTATTGTTTGAATTTTTGTCTCTTTGTCTGTCCCTTTCAGACATGGCTGAAACGATTTGGTTGCGTTGTTCACTAATGTATTTTGTAAGCTTTCAATCAGTTCATAAATGAAAGTTGTGTCAGTTGAAAATATCATGTCGAACATTTATTCCATAACGTAAAGTTTCAGTACAACTGAATTGGCTGAAACCAGCCTAAGTACTTAGATAATAACTACGTACTTAACGCAAACGTAAGGAATAATTCTTTTTTTATTGAATTAAGCATTGACTTAATGGAATTAAGGTAGCAAACGATTGATTAACGCGCTTTTCAGACTGTTTATTTATAGTTTTTGTAAACTTTTAGCAAAGCGCTGAATAAAACAGTTTTTTTTTGCAAAATGTAACTGTTGCAGTATTTTTTTCTTTAATTTGGGTTTTACTCTGTAAATAATCTAACTAGTAATCTATCTAACTTATTTAAAAGTAATTTGTGGGACTCAAAATGAAATGCCTGCATGATTTCTTTAAATTGTATAAGTTCTTGGCAACTATTCCACCTGATGGTACTTAAGTGGTGATATAGTCCGGTGTGGTAAACGCACTAACTTGCAGAAACCTATTCACTACATAAAATATTTATTTATTTTATTTATTTATTTTTTCTCTCTTTCTGTTGCTACCGCCTTCTTCATTCTCCCATCGCATCCAAGGCAATTGGGGCAATTGCAAGGTGTAATCTTGCGCCAACTGTACTACTCGCACTGACTGTACTACTTGCAGTGACTGTAGTACTCTACATATGGTCGAATTTGGGTTTTTTACGAGGTTAAAAGCTGACGCGGCGTTAAGGTTCGCAACAGCAGCTTGGCAACGGCCCAAGTTTCCTTGCAGCCGCCTTAGCCTTTTATTCGATGAGCCCACCAGTTTTCAAAAAATTCCTTGCGATGATTTTGTAACGGGCGGTCCTAATATGCTATCTATAACTACTTTATCTAGAGGTACCTTTTATGGGCTACTTTTAACACATATATTATTTACCACGTCCAACTATGGCTCTCTCTCTCTTGGGCTTTCTCTCTTTTGGACTGAATTTCGTCCCGAATGGGACGACTGCCCGGCGTCTTTCCACTACTGTGCTGTCATCTGCGTACTTAAACATACCGGGCGTGAGAAGATCATTGGTGTGATATCAAACAAACAACCATTTCACGTTAAAATTAGTCATACAATAAATTTTATCTAAATCTTGGATTTATCAGATTGCATATCTACTGATAATTAATAGTATTTATATTAATTAAGGCAAAAAAGTATCAGTATACATAAAAGACAAGTCAGGAAACTGACGACAAATTTCTATAATTATTTTGTTATACTGTTACTTTGACAATGATTTGTAGATTAATAACAAATATTGCAATAGCATTATTAGTTTTATTTATAAATGTAACGCAGGTTCTGGGCGCAGAAGATTTAAGGCGGCCTTTTGATCAGGAGTTGTATCGGAATGTTTTAGATTCGGAAGCCTGTCAGGCTCAATTGAGCAATATATCTTCGGGGAATCCGTTACTTTCAATGCGGTGTAAGTAGTTTTCTTACCTTATTAGTGTTGGAAACATGTACGAAGATACGAAAATTCGTTTTTGTGGAATCAAATCAATTTATTGCATTCACGTAGTATTGTAAGATGGTACTGTACAGTATACAATGTAGTGATTGATTTTTCGGTGAGTGATTGAGCTTACATGTGCCCCTATGGGCGTTGCAAAATTATGTCGACAGTGTCGACACATTTAATTATGTTTCAAATTACAAGGTATTGGAAGTTGAACTAATATAGTTTTATACTCTTTAATACCTAATAATTAAACGATGTTTAATCATATCTATTCCAGTTCTGGATGCTGGCATAAGAATACCAAGAGGTGTTCTACAACAAAACCTCTTGGATCTAGGCAACTATTTCCAGTGCCTTGAAATCGACGAGACTTTACACGATGACATGAGGATCCAAGGGAAGTACTGCAGTATCAGACTACCAGCTGATCAGGATATTCAATTACCAGGGTTGCCAGGAGGCTGGCTACATGACCGTGAATTTCAAATGGACGGAGCAATGCAGAGAGAACTTGAATTTGCCCATGCTGCTATGTACAAAGCTCGCGCTGCACATGGCATGGAAGATTTTAGGTAAGCATTAAAATGTATTTTGTCGTTGACTTTCATTATAATCTGTTATATTTTGATGCTTTCATCATCCATTCGGTTAAGGTTCCATCAATATTATATCTAATGTTCAATGCACTTAGACTATGGACAACCGATCCTGTTTATCGGCATTCTTACGTTGCTTCGATAGGAGAATGACCGTTAAAAATTCGTATCCGTGGTATTTTCTAGACAAGGAGTTAAACAAGCAGACGAGCTGAAATTGATAGCCATTGGCAACGGGCATAGGTAACATCCAAGTGATGCCTTTGAAGTGACGTGTTGTCGACCGAAAAGAAAGCGAGTCTCCCTCTTGGCAAGGCAAAGTTCGTTATTCACCATCAGGCCTTGCATTTAGTTCTACATTATGTCTAATGCTATACAATACCTGGATGACATCATAAAAATGGTGATTCGTTTTCTGTTTACAGAACTGGAGCCATCGGATTGCCAAATTTGGCGTTCAGGCTGGCAGTGTGCATACCCAAGCCATGTACCACACAGGAGGCGTTATCGGGATTAAACCTCAGATTCGACGAAGAGTTTTGTCGACTGCCCAATGACAAGCCTTGGGTCGCGGCTGATACTGTTGCCGTGTAAGTTGTATGTAGGCCCGTTCCTCATGACTGAGGAGTCTTAGGGCATACTCCACTACGCTGCTCCAGTGCAGATTGGTGGACGGGTTAGTGGGCAACCCTATCCAACTCCTTAGGGGGGGGTAAGGGGGTTGGGGGGGTGGCCGTTTTCCAAAAATCCTCGCTTAGTGCTCGCTTACACCCCCCAACGAACATACATGCCCAATTTCAGCTTCTTGCGTCCAGTAGTTTCCGCTATGCGTTGTCTGTCAGTCAATCAGTAACGCAATATTTTTATATAGACTGTCTAACCGAGTTCGGTAAGGTTTTCACTAATGTATGTGTGTACTTAAAATTTTCCAATCCAACTGAATTTGTCCTCATTATTCGTTTTTGTTATATCGAGTAACATTTAAATTCATTGGTATTTCAGTGTGTTGTTTTCCTTCATCGGATTTCTGACCTTGCTGAGCACATGTTACGATCTTTGTCACACGCTGTTGTTAAAAAAGGGTAAGATTTTTTAACATCTATTCGGTACGTGATTAAAACTTAAGTTAAACTATTTAAGTAAGGAACGATCCTACTTCGAAGCGAAGTTGTTGTGAAATATCGTTACTTTCTACATGTAATAATTATTCAAATAATTATAATAAAATAATCGCTTACACATTCATACCCTAGCACTAGGGTTCCCTGTGTCGCGGTTGTAATGGACCCCATAAATAACACATCACTGACACCCATGACCCGACAACAAACATTTATCTGTCACATAAACATCTGTCCCGGACGGAAATCGAACCGGGACCCTTCGCTTCGCAGGCAGCGCCACTACCATCTAGACTAGGGGGTCGTCAAATAGTTTTTGGTGATTTTGATGTCATTATGTGAGACCAAAGGACGCCATATTTTCTTAGAGAAATTGACTTCTCAGAGATAGGTACATAGTTTGTTGTAGCTCTGTTGACCGAAACGTATTGTACATCAAAGTTTCTCTGTCGATTCCGAGATATGCCTATTTAAGTACGTGAAAGTTTATTTATTATTTAATCATATTTTTTTAAAATAAAACTATAGGTAGATAAATCTATCTTTATTTGTACGTACATACTTTGATTGGCATAAACGTGTATTATCAATCAAGTATCTTTTAATTTAATTCAATTTTAATTAGATAAAAACGAATTATTGAATTTGATAGTAATGTTTCCTGTTTATGAATAGTTTGCTCTCCTTCCTTCCTTCCTCATAACTGAGAGGTATCCTTCTGCTGGACTGGCTTAGTGAGGGGGTTAGTGGCCAACCCAAGTGTCAAAAGTTTACGCCGCGCAAAATCTAGGGGGTTAAATCTCCGATTAAGGTTCTTAAGGTTCAACAGGTTGAGCTACTCTCAACAGTATGACAATTTTTATTTTATTTTACAGATCCTAAATCGGCTAATACCATCTGTACTTCATTCTCTGTGTATACCAATACGCGCCGCCTGCTCAGCTTCAAGTCCAGTGAAGGTGCCCTGGAATGTCTGGACGGGATCAGAGTCCTAGCAATGATGTGGATTATCCTTGGCCATACTTTTATGATGCCCCCATTCGTTGCTAACATGATGGAAATGTTCAGTGTAAGTTTTTTTTGTGTAAATAGCGGACCCGTGGTAAATATCCATTATTCCGGTCGCCGACCATACAGCCAATAGACACCTAATGTTTGATTTTCCGTATTGAATGCATTCTGGCAACTACCTGAGGTAAGACGAAGCGGGGTGACTGGCTAATTCAACGCTGTGATTGGCTAATTCAAGGCCACACGAAACGTTGGTAAGAAATAGATTAATTTAAGCAACGGGAAAGAGTGAGACGGCACGAATTTATATCGGTACTATAAGCCAGTGTGTTGACAGAAGCCATTCGCCTGTTATTAGGCGTCTATTGGCTGTGTGGTCGGTGATTCCGGTATTGCGCCTAACAGAAGTCACGTATCTTTTCAGTGGCTTATGAGTTCCCAGGCACTGTTTGTTACAACGGCGCCCGTTTCAGTGGATACGTTCTTCATGTTATCAGGAGTATTGCTGGTGTATACTACCACCGGGAAAATGAATGGAAGTAAGTATTGTGCATAAATAATCCATACTATCATATTTCGCTACTCTTTATACAGGGTCTTCCGTAATCGGTGAGCCGACGGAAGAATGTTAATAGAGAAAATCATTTTCTATTAGACAATGCAAATTTTATTCCCGTGACGTCACTATTTTCGGATTTACCGCCTTAGAAATTTTAAATTTCGCCACAATAAGGTACTTACATGAAAAATTAAAAATTGTTTATGTAATGAATCACAGTATCATTTACTGATATTTTAGTGTAAAATGATAAGGAATCCTTGGTTTTAATTATTTTTGTACAAACTGTTCACAAAAAAAGATACATAAAAAAATGCATGGGAAATAAATTCACAAAAAATCGCTACCATTTTCAAACGAACCTAGGTTGAAAAGACTATAGGTAATATTATCACAAAAAAGTGCTACGTTATTTAATAACATCTTCTTTTCATGACGGTTTTAAAAAAATATAATAATATGACCAGGCTTGATTGGTTATGAAACTGCTTTATGTTTTGTCTTGGAATCGGTAAAAGTATCGATTTACTCATTGACTTATTATTACTATGGACGCCGGGTCCGCGCTAAAAAATGTCCGAGCCTAATGAACAACAGAACGCAAAGAGACCAACAATTCCGCGTTCACGACTGCAATCGAAATTAAAACTTGATGGGATAATTTTAGTGTTTAAATCACCTTGTTAACATTTCTATTCTTGCAATGGCTGGTGTTCACGACTGCAATCGAAATTAAACACTTATAGAATGATTTTAGTGTTTAAATTACCTTGTTAACTGCATGACATGAAATGACATAACTGACTGGGACATTTTTTCGCGATTTTACTATGAGATTAGATGTCCATAGTAATAATAAGTCAATGGATTGACTAGATAATTTTGTTCTCTATTGTTTTGGCGATTTTACTATTAAAGAACCAGCTTGTGTGGATTATAATACCTGTATCAATATTTGGTATCAAAGATTATTGTAATTAACTATCCATTTGGTTGATTAATAAACGAATGGTACTAAGAAAATAAAAAAGTTATGATTGACACATAAGTCGCGTAATCTGACTGTTCACATGAACTAAGATAATATAAAAGATAATAAATATGATTGCCGCATATGTCACGTAATTAAGCCAGGTGTTCACATGAACTATTGCGCTGGCATTACGTCACACGGTAACGTCATCAAACCTGAATTATTTTTTTAAATTTCAGAGCAGCTTATCCGTAATCTGCACCTATTCTACTTGAATAGACTTCTGCGGCTATTCCCTGCTCTCGCAGCACTCGTGCTTCTAGAAGCCTCTGTGTTCCATCGGATCGCAGATGGTCCTCACTGGAGCGTCGTAGCCGCTAATGCACAGACATGTAGAAGCAATTGGTGGGCGACGCTGTTGCATGTTCAGAATTACGTCACTCCAACCGCTATGGTGAGTATTTCTTTGCCAAAGGTGTTAGAACATTAGCTGGTTAGTTTGTTAGTTAGTATAATGATTGAGACATGGACTGTACCTCCTACAGGCTTCGCAGGTCCGATTGACTATGTTTTTACTTCCAGTGCGTTTCTCACTCGTGGTACATAGCGATCGACGTTCAGTTGTACATTGTATCTCCGGTGATACTGTTCTGGGTGTTGGGCGGTAACAGGAGAGTTGCGTGGGCCGCGCTAGTTCTCAGCCTACTGGCCATCCTCACCAGCTCCACTATATTCCTCTTTAACAAAGAGCTGCATGGCGACCATATTGATTTACAGTAAGTTTGGTTATGTTACTACTTTCATAAGCTTATGTCGACGGTGCCCCACTTTGCTGGGCTCCGTCTGTTTATATCTACGACAACCGAGCAAACATTTTTGTGAGTTTTTTAGAATTTTTAGAGTGCACATGTGTGCCGGACACATTATGTTTTTAGAAACTAATATAATGTGAAAGGTTTTGTAAAAAAAAAGGAATAATTAACTATTTGTCTGGTTATTTTAATTTATATCATAATATTGTTTTCAGCGATATTAATGATATTGATGACTACATGAGGTTTTTTTATTACAACACGCTCACTAGAGGTGCGCCGTTTTTTGTCGGAATGATAGTCGGATATATACTGCACTTGTGCCGTGGCATCAAAGTTAAAATTAACTTGGTATGTTGAAAATTTATACCACTTATTTCCCATAAAATAAACATTACAACCAGTATTAAACTCTAAACATATTATTATATACTTATATAGTAATAAATAATATTATCTTTTGCTTATGTAAATAACATTAGGTACCTCTACTGCAACAAAACATGCTTCGAAGCAGTTAAATCACTTTGACATCCAAAACTTTCTTTATAATAACACAAAACCCTTATATTCAAAGGTAAACAAGTGACCGCTTAAATTGTATTAACCATTGAAATATAGCGCGCTTCCTTCTGGTCGGCCGAGATACCGTCATTAGATAGGTTTAGACTGAAAATCGGTGCGTGTCGTGCCGAGTCTAGACCTATTCGGGCACGCATGATGGTGTAAACCTTTTACACGGCCGCCGCTTTAAAAGCTATGGCGTCGTCTTACTGGGGCTTTCGGGTTGTTAAGTAAAACATAGTTACGTATCATAATTTGAGTGAGCTAGTCAGTTTTTCTCTCTGTTTTCGCTGTTTACATTTATATATCTCGAATAAACGTTTCATTCATTCCATTCATTAATTCCATACATTCATTCCATTCATTAATTCCATTCGTTCATTCCATTCGTTCATCCCATTCATTCCAATGATATCATTCATTCATTCCATTCATTCATTCGTATTCCAGGTTGTAGTATTGTTGTTGTGGCTGGGGGCGCTAGCGTTGTTAGCGTTTCCGTTCTACGTGACATACTCCAACTGGGACAGCCAGACCGCGGCCAATCTGCTCAACGCGTTCCTGAAGTCGCTGTGGGCGGTCGGGCTGGGGTTGCTGGTCTTCGTTTGTGTACAAGGATACGGGGGTAAGTCATCATTACTTCAAAATCGGCCAAGTGTGATTCTTACTCGCAAACGAAAGGTTCCGTATCGACGTGCTGTTTACTTTATGCACATTTAAAAAATACTCACTGCGGCTTATTTAGTTGATTTAAACAACGTTAAGGGCCAATTTAACTTAAAGCGTGCCTTGGCGGAAGCTGTAAACGGTCAAGTATTTAAAATATAAATAAATAAATAGGCGGTATAGGCTATCGCTGCGGGTAACCTTCGTTAGAATCATAAAAATATACACTGCAGCAGCATTATGTCTGTGGCGTTTTAAAGGTTTAAAACGTTGAAACGTTTTAACTCACACATATAAAAATTCTTCGTCGAATGGTGCGAGTCTCGTAGCTCTACGACCAATAGAAAAATTATGTACAGTGTTAAAATTAGCACATTTTGTTCTGAAATCCCAATGGTTTATCGGTGAACGTTTGCTATTTCGTGGATTTATGCTTTTTTGCGTCCATATCAACTGCATGTGTGCGAGCGTGTTTAATTTGTTATAATTTCCACCAGGTCCAATAAATTGGTTCCTGTCTCTGTCGATGTGGAAGCTGCCGTCCAGATTGTCCTACGCTATGTACTTGTACCATTACCCATTGATGATGATCTATGGCGACATGAGTTTGGCCCCATATTACTTCACACTACCCCACGTGGTAAGTATTATATTCATACAAGATTAACACTCACTTGCTCATAGCCCGGCGGCCTGCGTCGATCTCAAGCGATCGACAAAGTTAAGCAACAGCGGGCGCGGTCGGTAGTTGGATGGGTGACCGCTAGTGGCTAAATTTCTTGAGCGCTTCCGTGCTTCGGAGGGCACGTAAAGCCGTTAGTTGTTACCATTTGAGAAAGAGAGATGTGAGGAGGGACCCGCGCTCAGTAGAAGGCCATTAATGGGTTCAAACTTTATTAATTATAGTGGCCCCGCCCTCGCTTCGCTTCGGGAAACATGTCCCTTAGTACGCACATTCGGCAATTGTTAGACGTGATTCTTTAAACATACAAAACTTTTTTATTTCAATTATCAATTATCAATCATGCATTCAGTAATATAAATTGATGCTGTGTCGAGAACGAAGTAGTTTTAGAACGCAGCAATGATGTCAAAGTGACATGAAATAAAGTTTATTCGATGGTGTTTTTTTATACTTTTCGCTTCAATAAATCAATACCGTGAGTGGTATTGGAAGAAGGAGCGGCAAGAAACCCCCAAGCAGCTCTTTTCCTACTTACAGTTGCAGATTGCACTTACTACTGCTTACGGCTAGAATGTCAAACTCATATCCAAGCATTTTTATGTTTAAAATAATCATCGAGTTTGTAATAACATTTCGTCATAAGAATGTCTTTGAAAGTTATAGTTTAGTATTTTCACTATAATAATTGCTACTATATATTACTATACTATACTATATTATACTATGCTATACTATACTACACTATACAGTAATGTACTGTACTATATTATACTGTACGGTATTTTATTGTACTTATTTTCAGTTTTACGACTTTATCACTCAAGTCACGTTGGTTCTGATAGTGGCCGTGATTGTAGCAGTCGTTATAGAGGCCCCATTTAGTACGCTGGTCAAACTGATGCTCTCTAGAGGTAAGTTGGATGATTTACATCATTTTAAAGATAAGTTCAGTTTTATGTATCGACTGGAAGCTTACTTACTGATATACGAAAACGGCAGCCTGTAATTTTACTATATCAGTAAGTAAGGTGTCCATCATCACGTGACCCATAACTGTCCCACTGCTGGGCGCGGGCCTCCTCTCCCATCGTGAGGAGCACAGGCCACAGTGTACCACACTGGCCAAGAGCGGGTTGGCGGACTTTACACACCTTTCAGATCATTACAGAGAACTCTCAGGTGTGCAAGTTTATATTGACGTGATAACGTCTTATAAATTGATTGACGCCGGCTTCACGCACGAAAAAGTATGACGTCATTGTTACGTCCCGCCTGAGCTGAGCGTGCAAGCGAGAGCGCGGAACAAACGATAGAGAGGCAATTATTTTATCAACGTTTTCTTATGACGTTATCACGTATAATAACCGCCCTTAAATCGGCTTTACAGACAACCTTTTTTATGTTTATCTTGTGTAGTTATTGTAAGCGTCTCTTTAATAGGCACTCACTTTCTAGCTATGAGTTAATTGAGTTACGGCTTTCTATTAAATAGCATCTTTATTGCAGGGAAGGTGAAGGCGAAGCACACAACAGACAATGAAGATGGTGCAACACATAAGAACGAAGCAAGGCCATAGTTAGATGTAATAGTAAATTGTAAGAATGAGACCGTGTCATGGTTCATGGTAGTGACATCTTAGTAGTGATTATGTGATACATTATCCTTTCATGGAATGTTCTGTGATAGAAAAAGTTTTTAACCGACTTCAAAAAAGGCGGAGCTTAATGATCGACGACTAGGTATACATTCTATTTTGTTCTATGTACGTCCAGCGATTTCTCTTACATATTTTGTGAACCGATATTGATTATAATTTTTTGGAACGAAGTTCCTTACGGCAGGCTTGGAGGGGATAGGTTTTGCTGCGGCGACCGAACTGAAAAATATGTGATAGTAAAACCGTAAGAAAAAATGCGTGGAATAAAAGCGTTAAATGAGACGTGCGCCGGCGCGACAGTCGCATACACAAGCGAGTAGTGTATAATACCTTTTTTTATTTGAGTATTCCTTCTGAGTTGTACGTACTTTTTTTATAATGAATAAGATAATGCTTGACTACAATCCCACCTGATGGTAAGTGGCGATGAAGTCCAAGGTGTGACTTCCGAGGTGGTCCCACTGCCAAGTCTGATGAGGAAAATCGAGGGAAACCCTCAATTTTTTTTATTAAATGTCGATTTTGAAGTTGGTGTTTTGTTTTGTTAATTTATTGGTTTATTTATAGTAAATAGTAAGCGAATAAGTCTGTGTGTGTATTAATTAGTAATATTGATTGTGTGTATACGTGATACTAAGTGATATTATTCTTATAAATCAAATAGTCCAATTAATTGAAGCATTTAGTTAATTTATTTGTATTTGTAAAGATTTTGTTAGGAAAATAAAATTGATGTGCAGATTTATTATTACTTTTATTGCATGCTTGTTTGAAGCTGCTAAATCACAATAAAATTACCTACTATGTATATATTGCATACGTGAAGTATTTTAATAATAACTAGTAAACCCGCCCCCGCTTCGCTTCTGGAAAACCACGACCAATTTACACAAAACTTTAATATATTATACATATAAACTTTCCTCTTGAATCATTATATCTATTAAAAAAAACGCATCAAAATCCGTTACGTAGTTTTGAAGATCTAAGCATACATAGGGATAGAGAAAGCGACTTTGTTTTATACTATGTAGTGACAAAATTTGGGTGAAGCCCTGTTGAGATTCGCAAGTATCTGCTACCGCTGTCTACACGACACATCAAAACCAAAACAATCATTTGGACTGCAACATTGAACGTATAGTACTAGTATTGTGGACGGCGATTTACATTCGAGCCAGCGTGACTGGAGACACGCAACTCAAATATTCTATAGAAATAATTATGCCGAACATAAAAATGCCAAGCGCTTAAGTCCGAAAAAGTTAAGCGTTGAGTGGCAGGATGTGGTTAGTGTAGTGAGTATGGAATTAAGGTAGCAAACGAGCATGCAGCACAACACTTCCGCTGCCGCACATGACAACTGTGAACGACCTAGAACAACACTCAAATGGGGACTAGGATGGTTAGTCCGGTTAGAAGACGGTGTTAAAACATTAGATGGTTAGTCTGTTAATAAGAATGAGGATTGGGACAGGGACTGTTAGTGATTGTTAGACCTATTAGTTGTAGTTAGTACTTAATAGTAAATAAATAAATAACGCTACACACTCATAGCCCCACAATAGGATTCCCTGTATCGTGGGTGCCATGGACAACGCACAAGACAAGAACACACACACTCAGACCAAGAACAGAAATTTAAACTCATCATTCTAATTTCCGCCTCGCTGGGAATCGAACCCAGGACCCTCGGAACGGCGATCAGGCGTATTAACCATTGCACCATCCGGGTCGTCGTGTCCATGTACTTAGTACCTAATTTAGTTAAGAGTCTTGTTCAAATTCGGTCACAGATGCGTTGCTATCCTTGAGGACTAAAATGGTCGCCTCTAAAAAGTATGATCGGCTAGACTAACTAATTTAAAATTGATCTGAATCAGATCCATCAATCCATGTACCTAATATGTGTCTAAAAACAGGCAATGGATATTACAACAGACTATCTTAAATATATAATTCGAGTGTGACACACTCACACTATGATACTGAATTCCTCCTAAACGGCTTGAACGATTTGGTTGAAATTTTTTGTGTGTCTTCAGGTGGATCCGAGAATGGTTTAGATTCACAATTGGACCCGGTAGGTGGCGTTGCTGTCGATATATCACCAAAACATTTTTTAACGACTGGACCGATTTGGATGAAAATTTTTTGTGTGTGTTCAAGGGGATCTGGGAATGGTTTAGACTCACAATTGGACCCGATAGGTGGCGTTGCTGTTGATATATCACCAAAGCATTTTTTAATTATAAAGCGGTACGAAGTACGCCGGGACAACTTGTAATTACATATAATAAAGATGTATGTAACTCATCACTGTCTCTTTGTCTGTTCCTTTCAGACATGGCTGAAACGATTTGAGTGCGGTGTTCGCTAATGATTTTGGTAAGCTTTCAATCAGTTCATAAATGAAAGTTGTGTCAGTTGAAAGGATCATGTCGAACATTTTATTCCATAACGTACCTAAAGTTTCTGTTCATTTGAATTGGCTGAAACCTAAGTAGGTACTTAAGTAATAAATACATATTTGTGAACGTAAGGAATAGGTATTTTTTTTTATTGAATTAAGGTAGCGAACGAATGACCAACGCGCTTTTCAGGTAGGTACCTACCTACTGTTTATTTGTAGTTTTTGTAAACTTTTAATTAAACGCTGAAAAATTTAAACGTTTTCAAAATTTAACCGTTGCAGTATTTTTTTCTATAATTTGGGTTTTATTCTGTAAATAAAATTGTAGCAAGTTTGATGCGGGACCTCGTAAGTCATAATTCTCTAACTTATTGTGGGACTCAAAATGAAATGCTTGCATGATTTCTTTAAATTGTATAAGTTGCCAAGAGGCAACTATCCCACCTGATTCTACTTAAGTGGTGATATAGTCCGGCGTGGTAAACGCCACTAAGTTAGTAGAAGCCTATTCACTCTAGATTTAGAGACCTTACATTACTTACCTACATTATAATATAACGGCCATACCGACGCTGACAAATTTTAGGCCTTCGCGGAATGCATGGTGAATGACGAATGACGAACCAAAGCGTAGGTATCGTCCGTACCGGCCGGATGTCTATGACGAAAGGATGGATATCCGCCGTGCGTCTGGATGTGCGATAGTGGAAGGGGGATGGGGAAATTAAATCGTACAATCCCCGCGCACACTCTCCAAAATGCCCTTACCTATAGGTTCCGAGAGGCTCGATAATATGCGCCAGTGCTCGAAGTTATGTAGATTGGTACCTATCTATTAACCACCTCGGGCCCGCAAATTAGCCTCAGCATGTCTCGCCATCGCATCCAAGGCTAATACTCGTAGGTGTGATTTTGCAGCAACAGCTCAAATGTGACTACGGTACTCCAGATATAGTCGAACTTGGGCTTTTTACGAGGTTAAAAGCTGACGCGGCGTCAAGTTTCGTCGCAGTAGCTTGGCAAGGGCCCAAGGTTCCTTGCAGCCTAGCCTTGGATTCGATGAGCCGACCAGTTTTCAAAACCGGAGTGCGATGTCCACAACCCTTAAAGCGCAGCTTAGCAAAAGCATGATCTCCTCCCATTGTTATAATTTCCTCTCAGTTATTCAGATTTCCTTGCGATGATTTTGTTACGGGCGGTCCTAATAGTCTATCAATTCTCAATCCACAGCAATGTCAAAAAATCACATCATGATCATCGCAACCCAAAACTGTCCCACTGCTGGGCACAGGTCTCTTGATAAAAATTAAATGTGGCACTCGGAGACTGCCGCGGTAAAGCTATTGCATAGCATTTTTTATCAACTTATGCAATTATAATTATTAGAAGTTATATAGTTATATCAGAACAGCGTCATCTAGTTTGTAGAAAACATACGTACCATACCTTAGTATTAAGGTATGTGTGTTTTAATGTGTTTTTTATCATTATTTCATTTTGTGCACGTTATTTTTGGTGCGTAAGGCTTTTTAAAAGGTACTTGCCACTCTGAATGTTATATATGCTCGAATAAAATGGCTTTTACTGTTTTGTTCCATACAAATTTAATTGAAAAACACATTTCATTTTTTTTCACCTGAAGTCGCACCAGTGCCAGCTATGTGCGATATGTCAAAAAATGGAGAAAAATAGTGGCAATAATCGTACGAGAGGAAATAAGGGGCACTCTCTCGAGTCTCGAATAAATTGGATTTTTCTGTTTTGTTCCATACAAATTTAATTAAAAAAAAATAAAAACGTGTTATTATCGCCAGAGATGCGTAAATATGATAATGTTGTGGCTTCCTATACGATTCTACGTTAGTTTCCGAAGGAAAATCAAAAATTTATAACATAAGAACCCTAAGTCTATGAAGACCCGATTTTCGTCCCACTGTGCGGCGTCTCCACTACTGTACTGTCATCTGCGTACATAAACATACTGGGCGTGAGCAGATCATTGATGTGATATAAAACAAACAATCACCATTTCACGTTAAAAGAAGTCATACGATAAATTTTATCTAAATCTTGGATTTATCAGATTTCATATCTACTGATAATTAATAGTATTTATATTAAATGGAAAAAATATCAGTACACATTATCAAGTCAGGAAACTGACGACAAATTTCTAAAATTATTTTGTTCCGTTATACTGATACTTTGACAATGATTTGTAGATTAATAATAAATATTGCAATAGCATTATTAGTTTTTATAAGTGTAACGCATGCTCATTTGGTTCTGGACCCAGAAGATTTAAGGCGGCCTTTTGATCAGGAGTTGTATCGGAATGTTTTAGATTCGGAAGCCTGTCAGGCTCAATTAAGCAATATATCTTCGGGGAATCCGTTACTTTCAATGCGGTGTAAGTAGTGTAGTGCGGTGTAGTACTTAGTTACCTTATTAGTAGGTACCAATTGAAAACATACCCTACCTACGAAGATACGAAAATTCGTTTTTGTGGAATGAAATAAAATCAAATCAATTTATTGCATTCATGTAGTAATGTAAGATGGTACATTCAATGTAGTGATTGAGCTTACTGCCACCTATGGGCGTTGCAAAATTATGTCGACACACTTATGTTTAAAATTACAAGTTGTTGGAAGTTGAACTAATATACTTCTGTAGTCCTTAACGATATTTAATCATATTTTTCCAGTTCTGGATGCTGGCGTAAGAATACCAAGAGGTGTTCTACAACAAAACCTCTTGGATCTAGGCAACTATTTCCAGTGCCTTGAAATCGACGAGACTTTACACGATGACATGAGGATCCAAGCAAAGTACTGCAGTATCAGAGTACCAGCTGATCAGGATATTCAATTACCAGGGTTGCCAGGAGGCTGGCTACAGGACCGTGAATTTCAAATGGACGCAGCAATGCAGACAGAACTCGGATTTGCCCATGCTGCTATGTACCAAGCTCGCGCTGCACATGGCTTGGAAGATTTTAGGTAAGCATTAAAATGTATTTTGTCGTTGACTTTCATTATAATCTGTTATATTTTGATGCTTTCATCATCCATTCGGTTTAGGTTCCATCAATATTATATCTAATGTTCAATGCGCACTTAGACTATGGACAACCGATCCTGTTTATCGGCATTCTTACGTTGCTTCGACAGAAGAATGACCGTTAAAAATTCGTATCCGTGGTCTTTTCTAGACAAGGAGTTAAAAAATCAGACGAGCTGAAAAATAATAGCCATTGGCAACGGGCAAAGGTAACATTAGAGGCATCAGTGACATGTTATCGAAAAGAAAGCGAGGGTCTCCCTCTTGGCAAGGCAAAGTTCGTTATTCAGCATCAGGCCTTGCATTTAGTTGTACATTATGTCTAATGCAATACAATACCTGGATGACATAAAACTGGTGATTCGTTTTCTGTTTACAGAACTGGATCCATCGGATTGCCAAATTTGGCGTTCAGGCTGGCAGTGTGCATACCCAAGCCATGTACCACACAGGAGGCATTATCGGGATTAAACCTCAGATTCGACGAAGAGTTTTGTCGACTGCCCAATGACAAGCCTTGGGTCGCGGCTGATACTGTTGCCGTGTAAGTAGTATGTAGGTTCAACCCATTAATAGCATACTACTGAACACGGATCTTTCCTCATGACTGAGGAGTCCTAGAGCATACTCCACTACGCTTCTCCAGTGCAGATAGATTGGTGGACGGGTTAGTGGCCAACCCAACCCAAATATGTCAGGACTTTTTATGTCGCCCAAAGGCCTCCGACTCGGCTTAACAATCAAGTTATTTAATGATAAAAACGGGGACCGACGGCTTAACGTGCCATCCGAGAAGCGGAATCGCTGAAAATTTTGCCACTACCGGTCACCCATCCAGCTACTGACCGTGCCCGCTGTCGCATAACTCGGTCGATCACTTAGAATATTTGTAAATAGCCCACCAACGAGCGGACGAGCCACGGTGGGCCTGTTTGCCCGTCTCTCTTATAAGAAAAGATTTTGAAACAATAAATATATTATGCATATTACAAAAATATAAATTTATTACCGCCGTTACCGCTCGGCCACTGCGCGAAAAGTATCGCGTGGTCTAACTGGGGCCTAATTGTTAAAATTTTTGTCTTTTTGTCTTCTGCTTATACAGTATTTTTGTCTTCTGCTTATGCAGTATTTTTGTCTTCTGCTTATACAGTATTTTCGTCTTCTGCTTATACAGTATTTTTGTCTTCTGCTTATACAGTATTTTTGTCTTCTGCTTATGCCGTATTTTTGTCGAGTAACATTTCATATCGAGTATCATTTAAATTCATTTGTATTTCAGTGTGTTGTTTTCTTTCATCGGATTTCCGACCTTGCTGAGCACATGTTACGATCTTTGTCACACGCTGATGTTAAAAAGGGGTAAGATTTTTTAACGTCTATTCGGAACGTGATTAAAACATAAGTTGATCATGTAAACCATTAAAGGAAGGATCGTACTTCGAATTGTTTTGAAATATCGTTACTTCCTAAATGTAATAATTATTCAAATAAATATAACAAAATAATTGCTCACACATTTATACCCTAGTACTAGTATTTCCTGTGTCGCGGTTGTAGGTAATGGACACCATAAATAACACATCACTGACACCCATGACCCGACAACAAACATTTATCTGTCACATAAACATCTGTCCCGGACGGAAATCGAACCGAGACCCTTCGCTGGCAGGGCAACTACCAACTAGGCTGGGGTGTCGTCTAATAGTTTTTGGTGATTTTTATATCATACTAGCGACCCGCCCTCGCTTCGCTTCGGTAAACGTATTCCTTCGTTTTGCAAAGATTTAGTTTTATATTTTAGATAATTCACAATATATCTTTATAAATTATAGCCTATGTGTTATTCTGATGTGTAAGCTATATTATTGTAAAGTTTCAGCAAAATCCATTCGGTAGTTTTTGCGTGAAAGAGTAACAAACATTCATACATCCATACAAACTTACGCATTTATAATATTAATAGGATGTGAGACCAAAGGACGACAATTCTTGGAGAAATTCACTTTTCAGAGATAATTTGTTGTAGCTCTATTGACCGAAACGTATTTCTATAATAGTAGTAGTAGGTAGGTACATCAAAGTTTGTCCGTCGATTGCGAGACATGCCTCTTTATATACGTGAACGTTCATTTATTTTTAAATCATAGTTTTTTTTAATTTTTAAAATATAATGTAATTGTTAATGCTTCATCACAGTCGCTTTATTAGTGTACTTATAATTAGTAAAGCGGTCTACTTTGATCAATCAATTTTGGTCAATGAATCTTTTAATAATTAATCTAATTAGATAAAAATAAATTATTGAATCTGATTGTAATGTTTCCTGTTTATGAATAGTTTGCTCTCCTCACGACTGAGGAGGCGTCCTCCAGCAAGGGCATACTCCACCACACTGCTCCAGTGCGGCTTGGTGAGGGGGTTAGTGGCCAACCCAAGCGTCGAAAAAGTTTACGATGCGCAAAATCTCGGACGATTTTCTACATTGCCTAACGACTGCTATCTAATGGTAACAACCGGGAGGACGGCTTTACGTGCCCTTCGATGCACACAAGCGCTCAGGATTCTTTGTATGTTAATAGCGGACATACGAACAGCCAAACCACTTGGTATGTGGTAAGGTAAGTGGCTGTGACCGTCGGCCATGGACATTTTGCCACTAGTGGTCACCCATCTAACTGTTGACCGCGCTTGCTGTCGTTTTACTTGCTCGATTTCCAAGGATCGACACCAGCCGCCGTATTGTGAGCGCTTCATAAGTTTCGTGCATACTTGTTTATATTAAGTTTAAACCACGAGAATTCAAGTAACATACACTATGTCCAATACCGAAATTGGTACCGATTTTAGGTTCAACAGGTTGAGTTACTCTCAAAATTATGACAAGGTTTATTTTATTTTACAGATCCTAAATCGGCTAATACCATCTGTACTTCATTCTCTGTGTATACCAACACGCGTCGCCTGCTCAGCTTCAAGTCCAGTGAAGGTGCCCTGGAGTGTCTGGACGGGATCAGAGTCCTAGCAATGATGTGGATTATCCTTGGCCATACTTTTATGATGCCTCCATACAGTGCTAATATGGCGGATATGATCAGTGTAAGTCTTTTTGTGTTAATAGCGGACCCGTGGTAATTAGTAACATCAAAATGTAATAACCGATGCGTTACCAGCTAAAAGAAATTGGACCCAATTAGCGGATCTTCAATGGGCTTCGATTCATCAATGGCCCACTACTGAGCACGGGTCTCCATTCATACTCGAGGAGGCCTAGAGCATACTCCAGTACGCTGCTCCAGTGTGGATTAGTAGAGGGTTTAGTGGCCAACCGAAGTTTTTTAGAGATAGTTACAACGTTTACCTCCTTGGACTTCATCAACACTTGTAATCAGTTTGGGTGGTTGGAAAGTGTTCATAATAATTAATAAGTAAAATTAAATAACCTTTAAAGCTAGAAATGTAGTCGATTGAATATTTGGATGATGTCCATAGGGAACGGCGAGACACATCTTGAGATGTCATCAGCTTATTTAATATAATATTATATGTTGTCACAGCATATAACAGCGGGCACGGTCGGTAGAATGGATGGGGGGACCGCTAGTAGCATAATTTCTTGAGCACTTTCGTGCTTCGGAGGGCACGTAAAGCCTTACCATTTGGTAGCAGTCGTTAAGCCATGTCGGATACCTTCGGGCGGCATAAAAATTTCCAACACTTGGGTTGGCCACTAACCCCTCCACCAATCCGCACTGGAGCAGCGTGGTGGAGTATGCTCAAGGCCTCCTCGGGTATGAGGAGAGACCCGTGCTCGGTATTGGGCCATTGATGGGTTGAAGCCATTAGTGTTGAGCATTATCCATTGTTCTGGTATTCCGTTTAACAGTAGTCACGTATCTTTTCAGTGGTTTATCGGTTCCGGGGGACTGATGATTACAACGGCGCCCATTTCAGTGGATACGTTCTTCATGTTATCTGGAGTATTACTGGTGTATACTACCATCGGGAAAATGAATGGAAGTAAGTATTGTGCATAAATAATCCATATTATCATATTTCTCTACTCAGTCTGTCTTGTTATTGACCAAACTTGGGTTGCGATGATGATAAATTAACACTTAATTTGTTGTCTATTATTTTGGTGATTTTCCTATTAAACAACCAGCTGGTGTAGATTATAATAAGTATATCAATAGGTAATTGATAACAAGGATTATTGTAATTAAATATCAATTTGGTTGATTTATAAACGAATGTACTAAGAAAATATAAAAGATAATGATTGACACATGATTCACGTAATCTAACTATTCACATGAACTAAGATAGTATAAAAGATATGATCGATGCATGAGTCACATAATCTTACCAGGTGTTCACGAATTATTGTATTATGATTCAGGAAAAATAAAACGGTGTTAACGGAAATAGGAACCACCTGATAAGATACATAGATGATACGGATGGGTTAAGGCCTGTTCAGATACGCGCGGTATCCTCTACCGCTGTCGGTAGCGGTATCCGAGGAGGTAAAGCGGTAGTTTTGTCACGCGAATCAGCGTGACAACGTAACTGTCATGAAAATGCAACGCGTTTGGTCCGGCGACGGTTACAAGTCAGGAGCAACCTGTAGGCTGTTAAAAATATCCCATACCGCCTAATAATATAGCTTACCCACTAGAATACCGCTGCCCACGGCTGCCCGCCTTGTTGATAAGAAAACTGTTTGAGATTGGTAATAATTTTAAATTTCAAATTCAAATTTTATTTATTATTGCATTTAGGAACAGATACTTATATTTATGTATTGTGCCACAAAATAGATAAATAGCACACGCGTCACACGGTGACGTCGTGAAACCTGAATCACGCTATCAAAGTTTTCTACACCGCTTGCATATAGGTATACAAGTTCCAAACATGAACAGTCTGAGCTCGGCCGCTCCATAACACTCGCTTGCATAACACTTCGCCTGGCGTGGGATCTCCCTTTGCAAAATTGATGACCCTGATGTGAAATATAGGAAAACTAAATGATTTGGTGTCGTGGGACACCAGATAGGAACGAAGTTCCTTTGGCTACTGTCGCGCCTGCGCACGTCTCATTTAACGCTTTTATTCCACGCATTTTTCTTACGGATTTACTATCACATATTTTTCAGTTCGGTCACGCAGCAAAACCTATCCCCTCCAAGCCTGCCGTAAGGAACTTCGTTCCAAAAAAAGTTAAATAAGATTTTTGTAATGAAATCCAGAACGAACAGACGAAGTTTTTAACCTCTTAAGGATATTTTATCTCATAAGGATTATTTAGTTCGGTACAATAGTCATTTGAGACATTACACAGAATTTAAAAGTCGCGCTAATCTTTCTGCATCTTTTAGTAATTGACTAACGACCTTCTAACTAAAAGCTAAGACAATAATTCAAAACACGTAACAAAAACGTTTTTTTTTTTCAATTAAAAAGAGATTGGTATGTATGTATAAAATAAATGAATTTCTGATTATTTAGCCAATGACATTTTGTAATCCCAGTTTATAGCGTTCTTATTTCAAAATAAAATTTAAAAAAATTATCATTATTTTTTTATAATTTCAGGGCAGCTTATCTGTAACCTGCACTTATTCTACTTGAATAGACTTCTGCGGCTATTCCCTGCTCTCGCAGCCCTTGTGCTTCTAGAAACTTCTGTGTTCCATCGGATCGCAGATGGTCCTCACTGGAGCGTCGTAGCTACTAATGCACAGAGATGTAGAAGCCATTGGTGGGTGACGCTGTTGCATGTTCAAAATTACGTCACTCCAACCGATATGGTGAGTATTTCTGTGCCAAAGACTAACAAACTAACCAACCATTGTTCTAACACCGTCTCAAAACCGGACTATCTATCCCAGTCCCCATTTGAGTCTTGTTCTAAGTCGGTCGCAGTTGTCATGGGCGGCAGCGGAAGGTGGTGCTGCATGCTCGTTTGCTACCTTCAATCGTTACTGTGGACCATAGCTCAATAATGTTGCCAGATACAACGATGCACTGTGAGGTCCACTATTGAGCACAGGTCTCTCATAATTGAGATCGCCTAGAAGAGCATAATAATATTATGTAATTCACCATGCTGCTTCGGTACGGGTTGGTGGAGGGGTGTATTTATTTATTTACGAGCTGTGTCCACGACTTCGTCCGCGTGGAATTTAACAAAATAAAAAAAGTAGCCTAAGTTACTCCGTAAGAAATCAGCAATCTGCCAGTGAAAGTCCCGTCAAAATCGGTCCAACCGTTCCAGAGATTAGCTCAAACAAACAGACAGACAGACAGATACTTGTAAAAAATGTTATTTTGGTATATGCACCGTGTATACATCCTTAATCATTTAGTAAAAAGCGCTTATTTCAATATTACAAACAGACAATCCAATTTTATTTATTTGTATAGATATCTATTTGGACATTAAACAAACGGTAGTATGTTATACAGATGTTATTTTTCATGGAATTAAGGTAGTAAACGAGCATGCAGCAGTGGCCGACCTGGAACGAGACGTAAATGGGGACCACGATAATAAGTATGAACATTAGTTGGTTATTTTGTTAGTACCACTAATATTCCGTGTCCCAATATCATTTCTCCCTGTCCCTGTCTCCCTGTCCCTGTCCTATGTCCTATTGACTTTATAATTTTTTGTTGTTTTTACTTCCAGTGCATTTCTCACTCGTGGTACATAGCGGTCGACGTTCAATTGTACATTGTATCTCCGGTGATACTGTACTGGGTGTTGGGCGGTAACAGGAGAACTGCGTGGGCCGCGCTAGCTCTCGGCCTTCTGGTCATCCTCACCAGCTCTACCATATTCCTCTTTATTAAAGAGCTGCCTGGCAACCTTATTGCTTTTAAGTAAGTTTAGCTCTGTTAAGACTTTCATAAACATAATGTCGACGGTGCCCCACTTTGCTGGGCTCCGTCTGTTTATATCTACGTCAACCGAGTAAATATTTTTGCGAGCTTGCCTGTTTAGATTGCACATATGTACCGGACATACTCGTATTATTTAGAAGCTAACATTACCTATTAGTCTGGTTATTTTAATTTAGATCATATTGTTTTCAGCCATGCTACTGATATTGAAGACTACATGAGGTATTTTTATTACAACACGCTCACTAGAGGCGCGCCTTTTTTTATCGGAATGATATTAGGATATATACTGCACTTGTGCCGTGGCATCAAAGTTAAAATAAACTTGGTATGTTGAAAATGTATACCACTTATTTCCTTAAAATAAACATTGCAACAAGTATTAAACTCTAAACGTATTATATTTATACGAGTTACTGCAACAAAACATGCTTCGGAGCAGTTAAACCACTTTGACATCCGAAACTTTTCTTAATAATAACACTAAAGCCTTATATTCCAGGTTGTAGTATTCTTTTTATGGCTGGGGGCGCTAACGTTGTTCGGGCTACCGTTCTACACGACGTACATTACGCAACAATTTGACTGGGAAAACCAGACCGTGGACAGTCTGGTCAACTCGTTCCAGAGGTCGCTGTGGGCGGTCGCGCTCGGGTGGCTCGTCTTCGCTTGCGTACACGGATATGGGGGTAAGTCATCATTACTTAAAAATCGGCCAAGTGTGATTCAGACTCGCAAACGCAAACGCAAAGGGCAAGTGCTGTATAAAAATACACATCTAAAAATAGTCAGATTTGTATTGTGAAGGAGCGCGGCGGTTTTATTGATTCGTCGATTTGAACAACGTTAATATAGGCGGTATTAATATTATAGGGTTACCGGGTACATTACAGAACAGGCCTTAATTTTGCAGTGCATATTTTTATGGTTCGTTAGAATTTCTCCGTGTATCGAGTAAGACAGTACGTGATAATAAACGCTTGCACACTCATACCCCCGCACAGCATACTAGAGAACAAATTTTTATTTGTCACATTAATACAATTATCTGTTAATTCTGAAATCCAAAAGTTTATGCCGATAAACTTTTGGACAGCAAAGCCGTCTGGTGAACGTTTTCTATTCCGTGGATTTATGCTTTTTTTTTGCGTCCATATCAACTGCATGTGTGCGAGCGTGTATTTAATTTGTAACAATTTCCACCAGGTCCAATAAATTGGTTCCTGTCCCTGCCGATGTGGAAGCTGCCGTCCAGATTGTCCTACGCTATGTACTTATATCATTTCTCATTGATGATCATCTATGGCGACATGAGTTTGGCCCCAAATTACTTCACTGTACCCCACTTGGTAAGTATTATATTCATACAAGATTCGACGCAGGAAAGCGATCCTTGGTATCTCGAATAAATATAATTTTACACTAGAGCGAAAAAACTATTTTATTTTAAAAATTCAACACTTGTAAACTAACAGATATAATTTTTGTAGCAATTGAATTTTACACTGAAATCTTCGTTACACTGAACACGTTTTCACTGAAATCTTTTTGACGTGACAACGTCTTAAATTAGGTTAGCTGGGAGTCACTTATGAAAAATAGTAACGCTCGGTAACGTTACGATGAGTCACCGAACGAGAGAGAGGCCCGCCGAATGCCTTGCGTCTCTCTCCCACTCAACTATGATCGGTCTGTCGCGCGCGCAGCACTAGAGAATTAGGCGCATTGAATCGGCGCGTTAAGTTTAAGTTTACATGTACAATGTTTTAGTAAACAAAATATATTTCTATAGTTAAAATTTGTGCAATTCTTATTTTCATTCAATTCCTTGTTCCTATTGCGCAATTTAATTATATTCATATCAATAAATATTCTACCGAGAAAAAGACGTTGTCACGTAAAATCTTCGCCCGTAAAACCGACTTTACAGGCAACCATTTTTTGAAATTAATGAAATCGTTCTATACTATTTTTCCTAATGAAATAAATATATATAGTGATATAGTCGCATTTTTTCGAGATGCGACAAGATCACTTTCCCACGTCGATTATACACTTAGACACTCACTCAATAAACACGAATTCTCGAAAATTATTCTATGTATTAAAGTTACATTTGTCATGAAGGTAGTTTATGAGTATGATGTGTCAGATAAAAACGGATTTTGTGATATTTCACCAATTAGGATTGGATTTATTAATTTGATGCACTTCTCATTCATGAATTATAAAAATTAAGCTTTCTGCACTCCTCTATATGGAAGTTTAAATTTCGTATTTCTGTC
This sequence comes from Ochlodes sylvanus, assembly GCA_905404295.2. Classification (NCBI taxonomy): domain Eukaryota; kingdom Metazoa; phylum Arthropoda; class Insecta; order Lepidoptera; family Hesperiidae; genus Ochlodes; species Ochlodes sylvanus. The sequence continues at coordinate 10,712,594 of FR990132.1, read as the reverse complement.
ACATAATGTCAGTCAGGACTTGATTTTCAATACAGGCTGAGTCCTGAGTCAGGGCGCATCGCGCATGTGGAGTCCGCAGCGCACGAAACAAATACTAATTACTACCTATTACTGTACTATATTATTCATTATAATTTTCAGCTTTACGACTTTATCACTCAAGTCACGTTGGTTCTGATAGTGGCCGTGATTGTAGCAGTCGTTATAGAGGCCCCATTTAGTACGCTGGTCAAACTGATGCTCACTAGAGGTAAGTTGGATGATTTGCATCATTTCAATGATAAGTTCAGTTTTATGTATCTACTAGAATATCCATCATCATCTTGACTCTCCCACTGCTGGGCACGGGTCTCTTTTCCTAACGTGAGGAGCACAGGCCAAATACCACACTGGCCAAATGCGAATTGGCTGACTTCACACACATTTGAGAACATTACAGAAAACACTCAAACGTGCAAGTTTATACTGACGTGATAACGTCTTATAAATCGACGCACGAAAATGTATGACGTCATTGTCACGTTCCGCCTGAGCCGAGTGTGCGAGCGAGAGCGCGGAACAAGCGATAGAGAGGCAATTTTTCTTCAACGTTGTCTTATGACGTTATCACGTAAAATTATCGTCCGCAAATCGAATTTACAGACAACCATTTTTATGTTTATCTTGTGTAGTTATTGTAAGCGTCTCTTTAATAGGCACTCACTTTCTAGCTATGAGTTAATTGAGTTACGGCTTTCTATTAAATAGCATCTTCATTACAGGGAAGGTGAAGGCGAAGCTCACAACAGACAATGAAGATGGTGCAAGACATAAGAACGAAGTAAGGCCATAGTTAGATGTAATAGTAAATTGTAAGAATAAGACCGTGTCATGGTTCATGGTAGTGACATCTTAGTAGTGATTAATGATTATGTGTTTCATATATCCTTTCACTGAATGACTGTTTGTTTATTTATTCTTTATTTTAACAACCTTAAGCTAGGTTTACAAGGGGCAGACTAAATGCCTATTGGCTTATTTTCTGTGTGGCTGTGATCGAAAAAGTTTTTAACCAACTTCAAAAAAGAAGGAGGTTATATTATTATGTTTGACGACTATATTTTGTACGTATGTATGTCCAGCGATTTCTCAGACATTTATGAACCGTTTATGATAATTTATGTTTTATTTGAAAGAACGTACTTCTGAGGTGGTCCCACTGCCACCAAGTCAGGATCTGATGATGGAATCCCAGGGAAATCGAGGGACACCCTCCAATTTTTTTTTATTAATTGTCGATTTTGAAGTCGGTTTTTTGTTTTGTAAAATTATAAGTTTAATCATAGCAAATAGTAAGAATAAATATTAAGTGTGCGAATAAATCTGTGTGTGTATTATTTAGTAGTATTGATTGTATACGTGATACTAAGTGATATTATTCTTGATATTGAATCAAATAGTCCAATGAATTGAAGCATTTATTCATTAATTGTGTATCTAGTATTTGTTGCGTATATGTGTTGAAATATAAATGTAGATACCTGCTGGATTATAATTGTCTTCAAGTGAGGGCGTTAATTAATTTGTATTTGTAACGTTTTATTTAAGGAAAATAAATCCTGTACAGACTTATTATTACTTTTATTGCATGCTTGTTTGAAGCTGTATAAAGGCCAGTTCAGATTCGCGCGGTATCCGCTGCCGCTGTCGGTTGCGGTATCTGAGTACGTAAAGCGGTATTAATGTGGTGGGTCAACACGACACATCAACATTTTGTAATCAACACAATCATTTGGACTGCAAGTACTTCAACATTAAACGTATTGTACTAGTAGTGTGGACGGCGCTTTCCATGCGAGCCAGCGTGACAATGGAACTGTCTGGAGACAACCGACTCAACCATTCCATAGAAATTATTCCGGACATAAAATGCCAAGCGTTTAAGTCCCAAAAAGTTAAAAGTGTTGAGTGGCAGGATGTTGAGGATGTGTTGTAGTGAGTGAGTCATAAACGAAAGCTATTTTTTATGGAATTAGGTAGAAAACTGTGAACGACCTAGAACAAGACTCAAATGGGGACTGGGATAGTTAGACTGGTTAGAAGACGGTGTTAGAACATCGGAAGGATTGGGAGTATTGGGACAGGGACTGTTAGTGATTGTTAGTCGTGTTAGTTGTTGTTAGTAATAGTCCATGTCGTAATTGTTAGTAAGAGTCTTGTTCAAATTCGGTCACAGATGCATTGCTACCCTTGAGGACTAAGATGGTCGCCTCCAATGACATAGTCGCCTCTAAAAAGTGTGATCGGTTAGACTAGCTAACTAGACTCAAATGTCACCTGCCAGCTTGTCAAAAGTTTCTCCGCGCCACCGCAGTTCAGCCGTGACCACGATCCATGCAACTGGGTCGAAATATTGACGTAATAATTAAATATCTACATATATTATTATCATGAGTAGGTAACCCATCATAATAAAATGTGTACAATCCGCAATGAGTTAAATTTAAAATCAAATTCAAAATAATTTAATTATGTGGGTATTTTTATACAACATACTTATGAATGATATCTTTTTGTTTTTACCACCGTTTCGACAAGGTGTGGTATTTTTTTATATCACACGACAAATCAAGTAAAAAGATACTTACGTCAATTAGTAAATAGCTGTGGTAAATAGACTATTGCACCATCTATTGTCCAAGTCGAGTACTGTCTATAAACCCTTCATCGACTAACACTTGCTTGTATTAATTTCCATGTAGCGTAAGTCTGTAAGCATTCCTTGTAGTTCACAGACGTGCCCAGAGATGTCGTGCGCCGCCAATACTAAAATCGTAGTTACCTTATCCTTTGCATTTTGTAATAAGTATTATTAATATCAAATAGTATTCTTTGATATACAGCCCATGCCCTACACAGCCTTTGTTTTGTTCCCCTTATTACCGAAGGTTTCACAACGAAAACAGATTTATTTATAAGAACAGATTAAGTATACCATGATAATTATACTTGTATATTACATAATTTTATACTGTAGGTACCTACTTACTTATATTACATTGTATGCGTCTGAGGCTATAACGCCAGGTCCCTGTTGGAGATATTTGAGCTTTGTACCAGTTTTATTGGGATTTTATTTTTCTTTTGAGTTTTGTGGCGCCCTGCAGCTTAAGCAGCCCCAGCAGACCTAAGCGTTGCCCCACTGCTTCTGAGTGGATTAACAAAAGAGTTTGTGACAAATTCAAGTATCACCTGACGGGTTTCTATAAAACTCAAAGACTGCAGTATAATCTTAATTACCGATGATTTAACCCTAAAGATCTGGTAAGTTTAAACGCGCCGCGGGTTATCGTCCGTGCGGATATCGTTTACACGGTGCAGACTAGCACGGGCCGATGCTCGTTCGCCCTTCGATTCGCGTCAAAGAACCCACAAGCGATTGTTCCAGCAAACTTTACCGAGCAGCACCCAGTCCGGATATAGGCCACCTAAACGCACCATTTGGTAAGTGCTAAAGAGATTCAGCCCCTAACGTTCACTCGTGTTTGTGCAGCGGCAACGCATTGGTGAAACCTTTGGTATTAGGTATGTATATGGGCGCGGGTGACCACCTACCAGCAGGTGCCTCGTCTAACTCGTCTGCTCGTTTGTCGAATCCGATTTTTTACAAAAATAAAACCTGTGTCCTATGTAATAGAGGCGCAATTGCTCCAAGCTGAACACAGTATTGTGTCCCAGAATAACTAACAACTCTGTGATCCCCTTATTAAGTAGTTTTTGTTTTTTTAATAATTTAAGTGATTATAAAAATAATTATGTTACAACAAACTACATTTACACCTACCTAATTACTGTAATAGTCGCTGATCTATGTATCAGATCGCATTGCAATTATCGATAGCGATATCATATAATTAGGTACCAAAAATCTAAAAACTTGTCTTTCGTTCCGTGATTCAATTACCTAGTGCCAACATTTACGTAATCTCACGTTGTGTGTAATTAAATTGGTGTTTGAAAATGGGAATAAAAATAATTAACATCTTAATAGCCTTAAAAATTGTAATAAGAATATCAAATGCGCGTTTGACGTTAGACGTCGCAGATTTAAGGCGGCCTTTTGATCAAGAACTTTACGCAAATGTTTTAGATCCTGTAGCTTGTGAGGCGCAATTGAGAAATATGTCTCAGAGGAATCCGTTACTTTTGTTACGATGTAAGTACTTTTAAATGAAAAAAAAAATTACGTAATTAACTGTGTAATACTTTTCAAAGTGTTACCAACTTAGTGTTACCTAGTTATATCGTAGATTAAAAATTTAAACGTGGTGTGTTAAAAAAGGAGTACCTAGGTAGGTACCTAAAAACATGTTAATTTTTCATAATACTCTAAACCGTTTTCCAGTTCTCGATGCCGGTATAAGACTGCCGAGAGGTGTTCTAGAATTTAACATGGTCGATCTGGGCAACTATCACCAATGTCTTGGGATTGATGAGGCATTAGACGATAACATGAGGATCCAAGGGAAGTTCTGCATGATCCAATTACCCACTGATCAAGACCTAGAGTGGCCACAGCTTTCGGGGAGCTGGCTAGAAGAGAGTACTCGTGAATTTCTAAGGGATGAAGAAATGCATAGGAAAATGAAGTATGTTAATATGAGACTGTACCAAGCGCGCGCTGCACAAGGGTTAGAGGATATCAGGTAAGTTTAAATAGTTACTGTGATTAAAAGCTTTATGTAAGTACCTAATTAATTAAGTTTTTTAATAATTAATTAAATAATTAATTAATTTTGCTCTAACACCGTCACCTAACCGGACTAACTATCCCAGTCCCCATACTGAATCTTGTTCTAAGTCGGTCACAATTGTCATGGGCGGCAGCGGAAGGTGGTGCTGCATGCTTGTTTGCTACCTTAAATCAATAAAAAAAAAAAATAAGTATTTGCTTTGTAATATTGTGTTTTGTCCCCTTATAAATGAGTATGCTGTACAAACCTGTGCTAAGTCAAGATCAAGTAGATCTACACTGTTGATAGAATTAAAGTATACTGTAGATTCCCACCAATTTACTTATACAGCGATAGCATTGGAAGATGTTTACAACGAAATTTTAAAAAAGTTTGCTTTTAATGACGTTTGTGAGAAGAATAATTTGTGAATTTCAAACATTTTCTGTCCACAGATCCGAACCAATAGGATTGCCCCCGATGGTGTTCAGACTAGCAGTGTGCGTCCCAAAGCCATGTACCCCACAGGATATCTTCTCTACGCTCCCACTTAACGTCACTGATATGGGCTTCAGAATCCACGAAGAGTTTTGTCGACTGCCCGATGATAAACCATGGGTAGCGGCTGATACTGTTGCTGTGTGAGTAATGTTTAATTTTTTGCCATTATATAATACCTACTGACAACACTAAAATCTAGTTTTAATTTCGATTTCAGTTTTTTATGTTTGAAATTAACACACATCACATCTAAATATGAAGTTAAATTTTACTATTCTAAAGCACAAATTCATAGGCGTGATCGTTTTACAGTAAAGTGTACCAAAATTGCTCAGATTGTGGGATAGTTACTTTAAATACTAGTACACCAGTATTAATATCTGTTTCACCACATACCACCACTCGGCTTGTCTGCTCTTTTGTCGTCTAATAGCATAAAAAGTAATGATATTATCTTACAGAAATGTGTGTCGTTTTCAGTGTGGTGTTTCCCCTCATCGGATTTCTAACCATACTGAGCACATGCTACGACCTGTTCCATACGCTGTTATTAAAAAAAGGTATTAAGGTTTTTTTCTTGATATTCATCAGAGTAACATTTGAATTTTTCAATCTCGGCCCATTCGGCTGAAGCTCGGGTCTTCAATTACAAATTCGAACGAACGAACCTATTACTGCGTGTAATAAATAAATAAAATTATTTTATGCAGGAGTTGCATGTAAATTCAGTATGATGGGATGTTTGAAGTTCACTGTATAAATTGATAAACATGGATATAATTTGTAGTTTCTACAACTTTAAGTAAACTCTCAAAAACAGGAGTAAAAGTTTAACCGCGCATTTTGTTACATCTCTGTGCTCTTGCTTGCTTTTTATGTTGGTACATGATTTTTTAAAACATAACGTAAACGCAAAAAACTAAAATTATCAGTTTTCTCTACGATATTATGAATGTATTATAACATAAACCTTCCTCTTGAATCACTCTATCTATTAAAAAACCAGCATCAAAATCCGTTGCGTAGTTTTAAAGATCTAAGCATACATAAGGAAGGCAGAATGCAGGGCGACTTTGTTTACTATGTTAAGATGTTATAATGTTAAGATGGTTGTTCCACGTAAAGTTAGCCGTTCAACAAAAATTTATCTGATTAAATTAATTTTAACCTTTGCAGGCCCGAAATCAGCCAATTCAATCTGCACTACATTCTCTGTCTACACCAACACGCGTTGCCTCCTCACATTCAAGTCCAGTAAGGATGCCCTGGAATGTCTGGACGGCATCAGAACACTCTCCATGATATGGATCATCATAGGCCACGCCCTAACTATGCATCCCTTAATGCGAAATGTCGGGGATTTGTTCAACGTGAGTTTCTTAATTAGGTAGATTTTATTTGTTACCTATCTATGATACAGCCATATCAGCGCGGTAATTTTGGAATCTCAAAATCCTTTCAACCGATTCCGCGGTGAGATAATCCAAATAGTTACCTATCACATACGCAAGTAATTATGTTGAAGTACGTAATAATAAATCCAAAATTAATTATGTGTACGGCAAAATAACTGGAGATCATAGCGAAATTATTTCGATTTTTTTGCAGATTTAAATAAAATTGAAATGCCTGTCAGTGATTTCATAATAACGGTTTTCTCAAGTGCGAACTCAACGAACATTTTTTTAAATTTTCTTTGTCCGGCTTTCTGCTAGATCTCTGAACCGGGTAAACAGACATCATTTTAATAGGACTTTCAATGAAAGATAGAGGAGCTTATAGGGCAACATACACGCGACTTTTTATGCCTACATTGCCACGGGACAGTTTTACGTCGGAAAAGCTCCCACGCGAACGAAGTCGCAGACACAGCTAATAAAAGCCGGTAGCAGGGCGTGCGTTGGTGCACCAAACACGCTTAATAAACACATTTTTGTCGACAGTGGATCTCTTCTGCCGACGCGCTCTGGATTACAACGGCGCCGATAGCAGTAGATACGTTCTTTATGATGGCCGGAGTGCTGTTGGTGTATACCACCGCTGGAAAAATGAGTGGACGTAAGTTAGCATGTTTATTTATACTGTTTTCTGGGCCTCCTTAGAGACGTAGAAGGGCCCGTGATTTTAACGGGCCATTCTATCAAGATAAATAACAAACGCTGCACCCGTATACTCAAACACTAGGATTCACAAATGTGTTGCAAGTGACATGGGAAAAACAAATAACACATCAGTACTAAATATTTATCTGCCACATAAATATCTACCCCAGCCGGGATCTAACCCCTCGCTTCGCAGGCAGTGACATCAAGATCACTCACAGTGACTTGAAAGAGTTTGACTTTAAAAAAGTGTTAAATTGCGGTGACGAATGAAGGGACTAATAACCAATAGGTAAATTTGTTGAAGCATCATGCAGGTGGAATGTTATTGTTATCTAAAGCGCTAAATTTAAAGCGCGTTTAAAAGCGCTTGAGATAAGATAAGACCATGCAGCTGTGTTACCCACCTGTTGTAAGTGATCACGAATCGGCGACAAAATTAATTACACACATCAACAAAGCAGGAAAATTAGATAATCAAATACATGATGGCGTAAAATATAAAGAAATTTTCTCGAAGACATCCACATAACTACAAATGAGCAATCATAAACAATCCAGACAATTGAACAATTTTTCCCGGATTTTCAGGGCAGCTTATCAGTAGACTACATTTTTTCTACTTGCACAGACTTCTGCGGTTATTCCCTGCTCTAGCAGCACTCGTGCTTCTAGAAGCTTCTGTGTTCCATCGTATCGCAGACGGGCCCATCTGGGGACTAGTTGCGAGAAATGCTCAACGCTGTAGAACTTTTTGGTGGTCTACGCTCTTGCATATACAGAATCATGTCAATCCGACGGCTATGGTGAGTTCTTTTTTATGATTTGATATCTAAAGCTGACATGCGCTACACAAAAACGCACGCACCCTTGAATTTGTAAGGGTTACGTCGCACTGCACACGTATTTCTTTAATTATTATTGAAGTCAAAACTTCTATAATACCGTTGTGATTTGGAATTCGATGAAACGGAAATGACGCGCAAGTGAAATGAAACGGAAAGGAAAAGAGACAGACAGACATTTTAACGTGGGAGAAAATGATATAGGAAACATCGGTAAAATGGCGGCTTACGTAAGCAAAGCAAAACATCAATTTTTATACTGACAGTATTAGTTTTTAGCACGCACGTGTGAATTGCACACACTTTGTTTTTTTTATATTCACTTCACCTAATATGGTGAATGAATGTTGAATGAAAAAAAAACTGAAATAAGTATAGTACCACCAACATGCTGTTTCTTATCTTCCAGTGCATTGCTCACTCGTGGTACATAGCGATCGACGTCCAGCTGTACATTATATCTCCGCTGATACTGTTCTGGGTGCTGAGTGGTAATAGGAGAACAGCTTGGAGCGCTCTGGTCATCGGTCTACTGGCCATCCTCACTGGGTCCACTACATTCAACTTTATCATGGAGCTGCCTGGTGGGGTAGTTGCGATTAAGTAAGTTAAGACTTACGGTTTTTGCTTCAGTTAACCGGCAAAGGACTAGTATCGGCGATTCGGCGATGGCGAAGAGTATAGGCTAATTGATGCCATCTATCGCACTCACACAAGACAAGGGAACACTTGCGTCAATGACACGAAAAAAAACGAAACAGAATGATACTGTTTTGTTTCTCATTGCTTGCCGGTTTTTTAAGGAAAGCACAGTAACTTAAGTTACTTACAAGAAAATTGGACAGCAGACCGTCGAATTTTTGTCACTTGAATTTTTTCATTCGACTGTCCGTCGTATCAGTGTATCACTGATATAGGTACTAATGCACGTCGCAGGACCCTTCGAAAGACTGTCTGGAATGATAACCACGTCATCCTTCTTTCGTAAGTTTAATTCTTATTGGATTTTTTGCAGTCGTTGGAATGAAATGGACGAATTTTTCAAATATTATTACTTCAACACACTGACGCGAGCCGGGCCATTCTTTGTCGGGATGATATTCGGATATACACTGCACTTGTGTCGTGGAATAGAAGTTAAAATGAATTTGGTATGTTATTATGACACACAATTATAATAATTTATTAAGATACACTTCAGAAACCATTGCTTGGTACATGTGGTATGATTCAAGTGACGTAACAATGTAGCCAACTTCGCGTATATTTTAAGTGACTGTTAGAAATCAATGTATTACAAATCATTGCACATAATTACGTAAGCTAACACAACGTATGTATTCTTAGGGGAATAAGATGTCGATTAAATACCACCTAAGATACATATAATATTAAATCATAAATCTAAATGGCGCGCGGATAGGCAATCAGTGTAGAAACACTACTGCTCAGCAGAACTACCTAATTACATACCTCAAAAGGAAGGAAACTTTGATAAGGTTAGGGTCTGCTTTTGTTATATTATGCACGCGGAAATAAGAACCCCGCGCAGCGGTAGCAGGTTAGCAGGTGGATGCGACGTACACTACGTGTGTACGTACCTACCTCTACTATTCGATACTACGTACATACTTGCATAAATTGTGGCCGCGGATTGCTGCAAAGAAGACTAAAATAATAAACAATTACAATGTCTTCACTCCAGGTCATAGTACACATATTATGGGTTTTGACGCTGGCGGCGTTATTGACGCCTTTCTACACATCGTACATTATCAAAGACTCCGACTGGGACAACCAGACCGTGGACAGCCTGATCAACTCGTTCCAGAGGTCGCTGTGGGCGGTCGCGCTCGGGTGGCTCGTCTTCGCTTGCGTACACGGATATGGGGGTAAGTCATCATTATTTATTTATTTATTATGAAGTAATAGCCGAGTCGTTTGAATGTTGGACTCCCGAACTAAAATCCCATGTTAAAATCCGCGCAACTCTAATTGTCAAAAAGTTATGTGTGTAATAAGAATTTAATTATCACTGGATTCGATGAACGAAAACATCGTGAGGAAACCTGCACACCTGAACGATTTCCATAATGTTCTCAAAGTTGTTAACTTCTTGACTTCTTACCATTGCGAACATTATGGAGAACTATAGTATGAAGCTTTCGTCGCAGTTATTCTTCACGGTGATAATTTATTATTAATGTTAAAAAATTAGAGATGCATGATTCTTACTCGACCCCCCTGTTTGGGAGTCCAATCTTCAAACTACTTGGTCAAATAGCTGTTAATGATCGAAACCTAACTGACCACTGAACCGTCCACCAGGTCCAATAAATTGGTTCCTGTCCCTGCAGCTGTGGAAGCTTCCGTCCAGATTGTCCTACGCTATGTACTTGTACCATTACCCATTGATGTTCATTTTCGGCGACCGGTTACTGGCCCCAGTTCACTTCGCTATTACTGATACGGTGAGTAATTGACTGATATTTTTTGAAAGTTTGTATGTAAGTACGAGTATCATACTATTACCGTGCTATACTATATACGGCTTCGTGAAACGGCGGTAGAATTAAAAATAAAAATACATGCGTAAGTGAAACTTACATGAATAAATGATTCAGAATTTGAGTTTGGTTTTCTAACCGTTACTTGTGTTCATTTTTTTCAGATGATTGATTCCATTAGTCAATTCTCATTGACTTTTATGGTTTCTCTGATTGTAGCAGTCGTTATAGAATACCCATTTAGTACGCTTGTCAAACTGATGCTCGATGGAGGTACGAAAATTATACTTCCTTACTAATATTATAAAGTGATAACTGCGTCTATATTATGTGGTGCAATAGTTACCCCGTCGGATCGCCGTTCCAAGGGTCCTGGGTTCGATGCCCAGCGAAGCGTTTTGAATAATGAGTTTAAATTTATGTTCTAGGTCTGTCTTGTCTCGTGTGGTGTCCATGGCGCTCACGACACAGGGCATTCCGTGGGACATAGCCCCACAGAATACCATGTGGCGTTATTTATTTATTTACAAAACTCACATCATAATGCGACGTGCTTTTACAGGAGCCGGGAAGTCCAAGAGAGCAATTGAAAATACTTCAGCGCCGAAAAATGTGACGTCATAATTTGATTCTCATGTAGGGCGAGAACTGAATACGGCCCTACCAGAGTGATAAGGATAAAAAATCATTTAACTATTTACTTACGAGTATGTGTAGTGCCCAAAAATATAGGCTTTGAAGGAATATCGTTTAGAACAGGTGAAGTTGTGAAAGGTTGACTAGAGACTGCTTCTGGTTTTGTTCGTTTTGTGTTATTTCCAGACAAGTCGTAATTATTAACAAATAAGTATTTACATACCTAAGTATGTCGATATTGCATTGACTTACATTCACAATTTTACTACTTCCAAGGATGGGGCGATAATGGCTATAAAACAGGTTGATCCTAGGCTAAACATTAGCTGCATCACACATAGTACCAGAAATTGCTTAAACGATTAGTTTAGCATAAGATTATGCGTAAAAAATATAGTTTACAGTTTATTACTTAATTATATTATTTTAATCATTTAATATTTTATTTTAATTTTTAATTAATTTATTTATTATTAGTTGCGATAAAATGTTTTGTGGATCTTTAAAGTAGGCGTTTAAACATTATTCGTCAAAATCCGTTGCGCCTGAGCTTCATAGAACTTAGACTAATTATAGATGTCGCTAGTTGGTCAGAAACGATGAAACATCCCGACGGCCTTCGACATATTTTAACGACTGTTATCTGGCGATGATAAACGGAGCCAGCAACTCAATGTGATCGTCAAGTAAACTATGTTCATGTAGTCAGTTACACGACCCTAACATCGATATTTTCTAAGAATATCGTATACTTTTTTGTTTACATTCATATTTAAGTGTAAAAATCACTACAATCACTTCTCGTGATAATATTGGTATTGTGCTAATCATACCGAGAACGATTATTATGATTAGATATTAACTTTCCTATTAATATTTGCAAAACAATTTATTTTTGGTATAAATTAATCATAGTATTGCGTCAATTAGCGTAGGCTATCATAATAATACTGGCAAGATGTTATTGTATTCTGTGAATATATTGTCTTTGAAAATAAATCTTAATTTACAAATAAATTATGTTTTACTAGCGATCCGCCCTCGCCTCGCTTCGGGAAACTTATTCCTTCGGTTTGCAAAGATTTAGCTATATATTTTGGATAATTCACACTATATCTTTAAAATTTATAGCCCATGTGTTATTTTGATGTGTAAGCTATATTATTGTAAAGTTTCAGCAAAATCCATTCGGTACTTTTTGCGTGAAAGAGTAACAAACATTCATACATCCATACAAACTTTCGCATTTATAATATGATAGGATTTCGCTTACTTAGTTTTTTTAAATTTTAGTATAAAGGTACCTAAGTCTTGCTATTTAATAAGTTACTAATAGAAAAAGTATAGAAAATATTGAACTGAGCAATGATGTGCTTTGCACATCTTGCAAACAAAATCACAATTTATTGCCTTAATTAGCTACAACCAAAGTATTTGTAACGTCAGTTTGTAAAAGCTATTTGTAAGTCTGTGGCGTAGATTTTGTAAAGGAAACCGGGGGCTTGTAACTATTAAAAATTATAGAAATTCCACCGTCCGTCGTCTAGCTTATCAGAGAAAATATAATAGTAGTGTAAACCTACATCTAAATTTGTAATCACATTGCTGTGATTATTGATTTATTTGTGTGATTGTGTAATTTATTTGCATAAAGGATTAAAATTATCAGGTTTTAACAAAAGCTAACTTCTAATGTGTCCTTAATTACCAAAGATATTGCTATTTTGCCGATAATAATTGAACGTGATATTCTAATATGCGTCATGCGTATATCGATAGCGGCGATTATCATACTGAGGTAATGTCGTATTAAGGTGGCGGTTCGCGGCCGAGACCGAGACAAGCGACCGAGACAGGAGACCGCGACCGGCACTTGACCATAGGCAATGTATAGGCGACAACTCGCGACCGAGACCGAGACACTCTGTCGCGCCTATACAAAGAGACGGTCGCGGTCTCCTGTCTCGGTCGCCTGTCTCGGTCTCCTGTCTCGGTCTCGGCCGCGAACCGCCAGCTTTAGCGGGAGGATTGATCAACCAATCATATTATAAAGGGCGAAATAACCATTTTATTCAATGACAATATGAAATTATTCTTTTTGTAAATTCTTGAAGATAGCGTGGTCGCTGGCCAGTAATATTTTGCTGGAATACCTGAAACTTTGAAAGACTCCCAACTTATATCTCTCCTATCCACTCCTCTTCTCCACCCGCACCTCACCAATCCACACCGCGCCTCACCAGGTCGCCACACCTCACCTCGCTACACAAATACCTCATTATTTATTTTAGTAATTTTAGTAGAGGAATATAATATCTAAAATTAATAATAAATTCCTTTAATTTGTAAAAATACAATAAATTTCTAATGCGAGTAGGTACTTGTGTACGCAGAAATAGATCGAGCATAAAAATATATTATACTAGCGGCCCAACCCGGCTACGCACGGGTGGACATTTATTTTTTGACATTTGGTGTCATTTTACGAAAGGTGAAAAAGAGAGTTCTCCAAGAACGTAATAATGAAAGCTCGTCGAACTCCGAAATTGACACGATATACGTACGTCATGACGATGAAGACACCGACATCGAAGATCTTCAGAACAAGTGTATGGCTATGCAACAATTAAATGGCCAGAACAATAAACATCGGTAGGTTCATGTGTGTTCTGTGGGGTCCAAGACTCACATGCACAGCTGATGCTGAGTGTTTAGACTGTGAATCACCCAGTCGTTTGTGTCGTTAAAAGCCTGACCGGTATTGTCATCCTGCTGACCGCCTTTTCCATTACCCTCCATGTCGGGCAATGGAGATGGCGGTCAAATACACTTTTTTATAAAATGTTTATTGTGTTTAAGACTATTGATCTTATTGTTTGTGATTATCGTTAAATAATAGTTGAAATTATGTTTGATTAACAGTTTTTAAATAAAAGATTGATTTTTATTTGATTTTGCTTAGGTGACCGGGAATACCCACCCTTGCCCTATGCCTAATCGGATCCGAGACTGCGATCCATAAGGCCGTCCATAACAACACAATATCTAAGTCATCTAGTGCAAGATGCCAGGGCCACCAGACGTCACGTATTTTCTGGCGGACGAAATTTGGACGATTGGGTAGTGTTAGTATGTACTACGATCGTATGCCTACCTGCTAGCTTGGTCAAACGGCCAATTCCCAGGTATGAGGTGATCAAGGTACATAAAAACATTACTAAGTTCACGTATTTTCTGATGGCATATTTTCACGTATGTTTTAGACAATATAGTTCAAAATAAGTCTTCAATATTCCTGGACACTTTCATGTGGCCATAGCCCTTTTTAACAGACGCTTTAAAGCTTCCATCGTGGTACATACTGACACTACCCAATCGTCCCCATTTCGTCCATCAGAAAATACGTGACGTCTGGTGGCCCTGGGACCTTGGATCAATCGGTCATTGACTGAAAATCGTTTTATTGGCGTAATGCACATGTATTAATCCAATTGACTTTAATAATCTGATCACAAGAACTCAAAAATACAATTATCTTTGTAGAAATTACGATAAGATATACACCCGTTTGAGAATCAATGAAGTAGTGTCCAGTAGTGTAACAAATAAACGAGTAACGTAAAATAAACGAGGGAAACATGAAAGTTTTTAAAAAAGTGTTATTAAGTGTGATCGTTTTTTGTTTCACTGATATAAATGCTCTTTTAAATTTGGAATATGATTCAGAAAGATATCCGTTTGATAGACAATTGCATAAAGATGTGCTGGACCCAGATTTATGTGATCGACAATTGCTATATCTGAATACGGATATTGGATTATTAGCGCGATGTAAGATTTTTATTATTTTACTAGTAAACCCGCCCTCGCTTCGCTTCGGGAAACATGTCCCTTATTACACAAGTCCAAAATTGTTAAACGTAACCAGCGCACGAATTTATTTTCAGGCGCGTTATTTTCATTTTGCGAAAACTTTAATATATTATGCATATAAACTTTCCTCTTGAATCATTCTATCTATTTAAAAAAACCCATCAAAATCCGTTGCATAGTTTTAAAGATCTAAGCATACATAGGGCCAGAGAAAGCGACTTTGTTTTATACTATGTAGTGATAGTGATATTAACTTTTGACATTAACAAAGAAAATATCATTCAATATTGTATGTTTCATTTTATTCACGTTATATTTTACTTTCGCTGGTAATACTTACGAGGACCTATTCAAAATTTAGTTTTGTTTTGCGTAATAAAATAGTAATTATAAGTAGGTACTCGTACCTACCTACATAATACATAAGTGCCGGCAGTGAGGTCAAGCAACAGTTGTATTCCCTATCTTATGTTCCTTTTTCAATTCCTGTTGTTTAATTAATTACTATTAATTAAATTTAATTCAATTAATTATATAATTATTTTTTTGGTTTCAATGAAAACTGAAATAGTTTTCCTCGTAGAGTAGATTTATCATAATGTTAATATTTTGCAGATCCAATAATTTTATAAATGTAAGTACCTACATTATGTACCTTCGTATCAAACTGATAACGTCCTTTGTTTGAAGCTAAATAAAAAAGTCTTGAATCAGGGTCGTCATTGTTCCAGTAATTACAATACAATGAATTTTCAGTTCTCGATGCTGGTCTAAGGATCCCTCGAGGCATAATAACAGGAAATACCGTAGATTTAGGAAACTTCCATCAATGTCTCGCTATTGATGAGGTGGCAGAAGATATGACAATTAATGGGAAATATTGCCGTATACGAGTACCAGTGGGAGAAGATAAACCACTTCCTGAGTTCATAGACCGGTCGTCTATGAGGTTTGATCCAACTAAATTGCAAGTAGATAAAGATACGCTGAGGAAGTTAGAAGCTGTAGGGCATCAGAAGGCAGCACTGAAATCTGGTCTTGCTGGAGATGTGAATATAAGGTACCTACAACTGTTTAATTTTCATTTTAACCGACCATATTTAATTATTAGTAAACAATCGCTCTGATGTTAACTTTTGAAGGAACTTCAAATATGTTATGTGACGTGCGCTCCAATGGTTTCCTATAAGTTTAAAACTATCGTGAATTATTATTAAATCCTTTAAAACTCAGCCTGTTCAGCGCACGAAATGTCTCACTTAAGGATAGTCCCATTATACTAACAAAATAATAAGTATATGTAGTAAAAAAATATCAACGGCTTGAATTCAAAAAAATATCTCGGCATTTAAGTACCTATAGAAAGTAATTTTATTGCTTCCAACTGTTTCTATATGTTATATGAAACACGCATTGTCTGATGTAGACTAACTCATTTCATTTCATTCCAGGATTGGTCCAGACAGTCCGTTAGCAAATACGAGTATAAGTTTCAGTCTAGCGGTATGTATACCAAGACCTTGCTCCACGGAGCAGGCGATCAACGGTCTGATGTTCAACCTGACCGACATCGGGTTCCAGTTCAGCGATGATTTCTGTCGTCTTCCTGATGACAGGCCGTGGGTCGCTGCGGATTATGTTGCCATGTAAGTTTATTATTTTGAGACGTTGTTTAACTGTCGAAACTCTTGTCTATAATTACCTAAACTTAGATCCCTGGGTTCTGACGAATTTATAAATTATAATATTTATAATATTTGTAATTATATTAATATCGGTATGGGTTTTCCATGCTCAACCTTTATGGTCGGTGTGTTTCCGAAGCTCCCACCCTGAAACCCTCAGGGAGAAGGAGATTCGGTTTCCCCAGCAAATATTATATTGTATTATATATAATTATATTATATTATATTATATTATATTGTATAAATTGTATTATAGTTCTTGTAATATTTGGTAAACTTTTAAATAATTATATTTTTGTCTTCTTTAAATTTACTTCCTAAAACTGAATAGCTGAGTAAGAACACGTTTTTTTTCCAGCGTCGTGTTTTCCATTATTGGGTTTCTCACTTTAATCAGTACCATCTACGACCTTTACCAATCAATCTATCTAAAGAAAGGTAAACAAATTATGCATTATGTTAAGATACTGTGTCACATAAAGAAATCAGTTACATTATAGTTATTTGGTCTCTTTTTTAATTCAGGTCCCAAACAAATTAGCTCCGCATATACTTCTTTTTCCGTGTATACAAATACACGTCGCCTCTTAACCTTCAACTCCGGCCCAGGGTCGTTGGATTGTCTGGACGGCATCAGAACCCTCGCGATGGTCTGGGTCATACTTGGGCACAGCTTCTCTACGGTATCCGAAGTTGTCAATCCTATCGACGGTTTTTTGGTATGGATAGTTTTATATTTTGTAACCTCTGATTTTATATGTATATTATTATTTTTTCAACAGATTTTGAAAACTATCACGTCTTTATGCACCGTACTATAAATATAATAATTATATTATACCTTCCATATTTAGCACAGAGATAAGTGTTTCGTGATAAATTTAGTATTAAACATAACTAACAGATTTTTGCGAGTAAACGCATTAAGTAAGCGATTTGGCGAAGCTATAACAATGTGACCCATCGCTAGATAAGCACTAGTACCTACCTATCGTAGACTATCAAATACTTCTCATCTTCTACTCCAGAGGATTGGAGGACAACAGGAGTAACTTGATCATACTTTTGAGACATTAATTACTTTTATTTTTGTTTGCTTATTCTATTTTGATTTTATTTTAGTGGTCAATATCAGCACAAGCAATATGGGTTACAGCGGGGCCGCTCACGGTTGACACTTTCTTCTTTCTAAGTGGTCTCCTTTTAGTTTATTCGACGGCTGGCAAATTTAGTAGAAGTAAGTTTTTTATTCATATTTTTTTCTATCTTTTACACTATTATCGTTCTTTAGCTCCATTTGCACCCCTGTGTAAAATTATTATCTTTGTCACTTATCTCTTTATCTTTGATAAGGAAATAATATCATGGATTAATACTTATTTAAGACGTAATTATGATCACGTCAACGTATTATTATTTTAAAATGTACGTAATCATGAATCGTACACAAATTTAAACACACACACACTTTATTGAATTGTGAATATTTTCTCATAAAATTTGAGCCATTTATTCAGATCATTACTAAACTAAAGTCTAAAATTCGACTCAACATAGTGAGCATGCCTTTATATTTTAACATTGTATGATAATATTACCTTGCCTAATCAACTAAACTAAAAATATAAAACATTTAAAATGTCTACCGTTTGCCGGGAAGTGTGTTAAAGTATATGAAATAGGTTTTCACATAAGTGTAAATCATTAGGCATAATTACTGTTAAAAACATTTATCAAGATTTATTATTTAGTTTGATTCAGAAACATCATTTATTTTGATCAAATTATTATCTATCATACCAATCCCGCTGATTTGACGGTCGCAGTCTTAAAAGGTACAATGCTCGGTCCTTTAAGTGTTAAATTTTAGAGTCTCTACTACTGACTTTAAAAAAAATTGGTTGTCTGTAAAGTCGGTTTACTGACGATAGTTGAACGTGACAACGTCTTAAGAAAATACTGATGGAATGGTAGCATTTTTCAAAAGAAAATTTTAATTTCATTTGTTTAATAGATTTGTCAATGTCAATTATAGCATAACCTACAATCGCTGCACTAGCGGACCGATGCTATTCATTTTAATGATGAAAGCACGAATATTCGACAATATATCACTGAATATATAATTAATATCGAAAGAATCATTACCTTTATCGCTGTAATTATCGTTGCTATAAACAATTGACACCACATTCACTTTTCACTGCACTTGATACTCGATCAAAACATATAAATGTACTATAGTATAGCAGCTGTCCACGCAGACGCATCGTTTACTAAAGTAGGAGAGAGACGGATGTCGGACGCTGCCGAACGCTGCCGAACGCAAAGGCCGATTGCTACGCCGTTACGGTAACGACGCATGAGTCATGTTTTTTCATGCGTGCCACTGGCTCTATCGAATTATAACACGTTGTCACGTCAAAAAGTATTATTATCTAAACCTTAAACCTTACATCTATTATTATTATTATTAAAACCTCTTCCTTCATTTCCTTTTAGTGCAACTACTAAAGAACTTACATATGTTCTACCTGCATCGTCTTCTACGTATGTTCCCAATTTTGGCCGCTGCCATTCTGTTCGAGGCGTCACTCTTCATGCGTGTATCAGACGGGCCGTTGTGGGATACAGTGGCTCCTCAAGTGTTTAGGTGCAGGGAATTTTGGTGGTCAACGCTGATTCATTTGCAGAATCTTATAAATCCCCAACATACGGTAAGTACTTATAGTTAGTTTTGGTATTCTGTAGCTTAAGTGATAACCTCCTTTTTTATTTATTTAAGGCAGGAAACGAGCATTCAGCACCACCTTCCGCTGCCGCCCATGACAACTGTGACCAACTTAGAACAAGACTCATATGGGGTGAGGAATAGTTAGTCCGGTTAGGTGACGGTGTTAGAACATTAGTTGGTTAGTTTGTAAGTATGAGGACTGGGACAGGGACTGTTAGTGAATGTTAGTCCTGTTAGTTATTGTTAGTAATAGCCCAGTTAGTAAATGTTATGAGTCTCGTTATAATTCGGTCACAGATGTGTTGCTACCCGTGAGGACTGAGATGGTCGCCTCTAAAAAGTGTAGCCGGCTCCTCCTTAAAGAAAAGTACAATTTTCTGCCATTATCCTATTATTATACAAAGAAATTATATTAGGTACTTGGTACGAGTATTTCAATTAATTATCAGTTACCTACGTATATGTTACACTGGTTTTATTTTGTGACCAACTTGTTTGTTTGTTATTTTTTATTTGTGTTCGCTTTAAGTACTCGTATATTCTTAATTGAGTGTAGAGATTAAATATATTTATTAGCTCAGAAATGGCTCAGAATAATAAAAAATTGTCGTCATCATCGGTATCAATAATATCAATACCGTAATAAAATATTCCTTCTTTTATAATTTGATTTTCAGTGCATTGGATTGACATGGTTTCTTGCAATAGATGTGCAGCTTCACATTTTGTCACCCATCATTCTGTTCTGGGTGCTCACCAGTAGACGGGCAGCGTGGACGGCGTTGAGTACCGGCTTAGTAGCAATTCTCTCAGCTTCTACAATATTCATCTTCTTTAAAAATCTGCCATCAGGAGTCATATCGCCAAAGTCTGTATAACCCTCCTTTTAAATTTTGTCTTATCCTTTTTTCTCCATTCTACTAAAGAGCTATGAAATGACTTGATTATGAATGGTTGGACGTTTTTCATAATATCATTTTATAGAAAAAACTTTCACAATTATTATACTTTTTAATTTGCTTTATTATTTACGTTTTACTTTATTATTGTTGAAACTTATTTTCCTTAAGTTTGATGTATTCCTAAATTTTGAAAGTTTTTTATTTTTTTTATAAAAAATTACTTAAGGAATATCCTTAAGTTTCAACAAGAATAAAGTAAAACGTAAATAATAAAGTAAATTTAAAAGTATAATTTTGGAATTTTATATACACACACAAACATGTCACATTCAGTATTCACTAAGATGTTACATCTATAAAATATGTAAATTGGAGACTATTTCAATGTTTTTTCTTTATTTTAGCCGAGGAGATGAAATACTGGATTTCTTTGTTTATTACTACATGAATACATTAACAAGAGCCTCGCCTTTCCTCGTCGGGATGGTATACGGTTACTTACTGCATCTTTGGAGAAAGAAAAAAGTTCAAGTACCTAAGGTAGATAAAAACTTTATATTTGAATTGTTTTGTAACGATTTTTCAAATAATCTAAATTTGTATTGGCATTGTGACTATCCTTGTACTCACGTGCATTTAATCCAATATTAAAAATTTGCCCTTAAAAATTTGCCTCACTCGAAAGTGGCCAAAACCAAAATAATAATTTAGTTATTTCATTATGATATGAAGCTTGTTGTTTCTACTATTAAATTCAGATTCTCAATTGCCACCATCTTCACCATTCATATTCCAGTTCTGCACATATTCTTTACTTAGAATACATTTCTGCCTGGCTCAGGCACCCCTGAGCTGTTGAATATTGAAGTCTATGTGGCTTCAAAACTTGGTGTGTGTCTTTTACGTCTTTAAGACTTAAACAGACTTGTCATCAGGACTGTACTTTCATTGCTGATTCCGTTATAAATCTTTATCCAATAACGATAAGCATTATACAGTAGGAGGCCTTATTCGCCATCCCTTCATATTAAAATTAACAACGCATTCCTTTTATTGTTACAGATCCTCACGAACATCTTACTCCTGTGGTTCTTATTAACTATGCTAGGAGTGATGTATTGCTCACATGTAGCGATGGGTTTGGATTGGGACAATCAGTTGGCTGACAATATGTTCAACTCATTTTTACGACCGCTGTGGGCGTTGGCTTTGGGCTGGATAGTTTTCGCTTGTGTACAGGGGAGAGCTGGTAAGAATGTGATTGTAGGATATGGACACCTTGGACTTCATCGCCACTTACCATTAGGTGGGATTGTAGTCAAGCATTCGTATTCAATATAAAAAAATGGCTTTTAATTTACACCGCTACCTGAGCACGGTTGGTTCATTTATTGGTCATATACGATCAACCATCCATGACAATATCACCCGGCTTATTATGACTTTTCTATTTGCAACGCTACCTCGCGGACTATAAAGAATTCAGTTTCAAGCAGACACTTGTTGCAGAAGATACGAGTAGACATTATAATTATGTTGAAGTCTATGTGGCTTCAAAAATTGGTGTGCAAATTAAATTTAATTAATATTAAACATTTATAAGCAGTGATAGCCGAGTGGTTGAATGTCGGACTCCCGTATCGGGGGGCCCGGGTTCGAAACCCAGCACGCTCCTCTAATATTCAAAAAATGATGGGTGTATTAGAATTAAATTATCACGGTGAAGGAAAACATCATGAGGAAACCTACACACCTGAGAGTTTTCCATAATGTTCTTCAAATGTGTGTGAAGACCGCCAATCCGCACTTGGCCAGCGTGGTGGACTATGGCCTGTACCTCTCATTTTGTGAAAGGAGACCCGTGCCCAGCAGTGGGACAGTTATGGATTGCGATGATGATGATCATGTTTGATAAGATAAAAGTTAAGTTTTTTTTTCAGAACCAATAAACTGGTTTCTCTCCCTGCCCATGTGGAAATTGCCAGCTCGGCTCTCCTTCGCCATGTATCTGACACATTACTCAATTATGGTGGCATTCTACGCAACTATATTTTCACCTATTTATTTTAGCGTGTCCTCTATCGTAAGTAGTTTGTTACGTCTTTTAAAATAATAAAATCAAAATGTGTGCAATTTACGTGCTAGAAGTGAATCGAAATGAGCTATGAAAGCGACTTGTTGTTACATTACGTTGAATGAAACACGTAAGCGCCACGAAATTCATGGCGCTTACAATCATGGCGTTTTGGTTGCGAGTAAACTATACCCTATATAAGCGATCTAGCGCTGCATGTTTTAATAGTCTGGTTAGATGTCATAACACACAACGATACTAAAGAAGAAGAGTTACAATACCGTATGTAACAGTAGCTACTAAAGTATGTAAGTGATATCCTAGTTTTATTCCTGCATAAATTGTGCACGTAGATATAGGTTTCCAAAATTATGTGCGTTGAAATTAATAAGGATATCTGCAATTTAAGAGTTCTTCCTATTATTAAAGATAGAGTTTTCCATAATCTGAGAGTTCTCCTTAATGTTTATGTAAAGTCTGCCAAGACATACTTAAGTACATAACTGGCTGAGTTGATCATTAAACCATTTTAAGGATTCCGTTCCTAGCAGTTTTGTAATTACGTCATCACTGTTTTTTATAATCCAAATAGACAAAAAAACGTTTCTTATTCTTGGTAGGAAGGTAGGTACCTATTATTTAATTTCATAATTAAATGTTTCAGTTATTCAACTTCATGAGTTTCATGTTCACGACGTTGATAGTATCATTTTTTGTGACACTGCTGATAGATTCACCATTTTCGACAATATTCAAGCTGATATTAGATAGAGGTGAGTAAAATTTAAATTAAAAAATTAGTAGTTATGTATTTTTTCTAAGATTATCATTCAAACTATTGTTTATCGTCGACAGTTAACTTTAATCGATTCAGCTTGTACAATCAGTCAACTAGACTAGAAAATAAGCTGGCTACATCATTTAATTTTTAATCATGAAAAAGTGTCAAAAATGTTTGAGTCGTAATTACTCTGGGTCCTGCTTACTCTCTTATGTAATGGATTCGGTGTACGAAGTTCATATCCACCCTCCTGCTTGAGTCAGACGGTAAACGTCATGTCGTGTTCCGGCTGGTGGCTTCAGAACCAGTTTTCTTCCTTTCCCCATTATTTTATGGCCGACAACCATTGACTTATTATTACTATGGACGTCGGGTCCGCGCTGAAAAATGTCCGAGCCAAATGAGTAACAAAGCGCAAGGAGAGAAACAATTCTGCATTCACGACTGCAATCAAAATTAAACCGTGATATAATGATTTTAGTGCTTAAATTACCTTGTTAACATTTCTATTCTTGCAATGGCTGGCGTTCACGACTGCAATCGAAATTAAACCGTGACACAATGATTTTAGTGTTTAAATTACCTTGTTAACTGCATGACATGACATGACATAACTGACTGGAACATTTTTATCGCGATTTTAGTATGAGACTAGATGTCCATAGTAATAATAAGTCAATGCCGACAACGCATCGGTAATGCCTATGGTGTTACTGATGTCCATGGGCGACGGTGACCATTCACTAATCCCACTATTAGTGAATAGGCACATTCGCGCGTTCCTCTATATTGACATAAATATTGTAATAGTACCTACCTATATATTTTAAATAATTTCATACACAGGTCACAAGGAACGTCAAACAGCTAAAACAACAGATAGAGAAAATGCAATAGATACAAACGGTCAAGCTGGTTACAGTTATGCAGCTGATAATGATAACAAAAATGAACAACCTTTAAGTACTCAAGCAGAAAACGGTGATTTAAAACTGAACGTACATGAAGGAGACAGTACTTTATTATCCGTAAAATAATTTAAGAATGAAGAAAATCTAGACAAAATTATATATAAGATATAAAATAAATAATCAATAAATAAATATAGTACCCAAAATTAGAATAGCGAACTAAGAAATCAATGTATGCATTATGACTGAGAAATTTAAAAAATGATACTGATTTAGATAGTGGTAACTTTTATTTTTGTTGCTTTATTATGATTGAAAATTATTGCGAAAGTTTTGTACATATTGTTAATTTAAATGTGGGTTTTATTTATTTGTAGAAAAATAATGTAGGTATATATTGAAAAGACATTCATCGCTAAGCGAAAGATAAAATAAAACTATGTTGATCTTGAATGTTGTTTCATTTATCTTCTTCAATACAATTAATCATTATTGGCCTCCTATAGATTACTTTAGACTCAGTCATTAGATTCTGGAAAATAACCATCATGAATCACGTCAGACGACTTTGAGCATTTAGATCACATAGAAGCATTGATACTTATTTATTTCAGGCACATTGCCCTCCTTATATTGATTTAGTGGACAATTTTTGTTGTGTTTTGAATTAGCAAAATATTTGTTTACTGCAAACGTTGCCCAAATGCTGTCAAACATTATACAATTTATTAACCTTTTCCCAAACCCTCCGTAGTGATTTTATCACCATAGAAATAAAATCAATCCAACACTTAGGTGGTAGTCTGGTAGTAGTGGAGTGAAATAATACTCATTCTATTAATTCTCTTCTCTCGTTCTCGAGAGTCAAATGCATTTTAATTTTTAAGTGATTATCACTTACCAGTTAGTCATTTAAGTCTCTGTAAGATGCAAGGTTGTAGCTTTAGGACGGTTGTTTTAGGTCCATATAAGATCTGAATATTTAAGTTATTCGCCACATGGTTGCCAAGCGGGACTTTAAACGTTCTACATATACCTCCCTCAACGAGGCAGAGGTTTAAAGATTTCCTACCGGCAACGGAACGGGATACCAAAACACGATACTGTGATAATTAAATTCAAAGAAAGTTTAATTCAGAACTCATCATCATCATCATAGCTCATAATCATTAGTCGACTTTTTTCACAAATACGGAGTTCACCGTTGTGGTTTTTAAACAAAGTACTCAAAATATCGTCCCGTCTCATTATTCAATGCATTCAATACGGAAAATCAAAAATTAGACGTCTATGGGCTGTGTGGTCGGTGCCATTACTGCCATTAGGTGACTCGTATGTTTGTTTGTCTGTTATTCATATTAAAAATCAATACAGAAATAAGGTTCCCTCAAAACTTGGCTGCACCCGGGCGGCTAAATCTACACTACGCCACTGTTTAGTAGATAATTAATAAAAACTGATACATGATACCTTACCTATCGAACACGATATTTCAATCTATTGAGTTTAATCTGTGTTAATCTCGGAATCCAAATATTTGTTATCGATGTCAAAGTTTAGATAAGATAAGTGGGTAATTAAAAATTAAAGAACTAGTTTTTAATATCACGTTAGCCTGTAGAAATAAGGTCATACATTTTGAACAGTAAATGTAATATAAAAAATATAAATAAGTGACAAAATGTTACAAAAAGTGTTCTTCAGTGTGATAGTTCTTAATTATATCTATATCACTAGTATACATGCTCTTATG
This sequence comes from Ochlodes sylvanus, assembly GCA_905404295.2. Classification (NCBI taxonomy): domain Eukaryota; kingdom Metazoa; phylum Arthropoda; class Insecta; order Lepidoptera; family Hesperiidae; genus Ochlodes; species Ochlodes sylvanus. The sequence continues at coordinate 10,686,578 of FR990132.1, read as the reverse complement.
AAGGTAGATTTAGATTCAGATAATTATCCTTTTGACAGACAACTGCATAAAGATGTGTTGGATCCTGATTTATGTAATCGACAATTGGTTCATTTGACGACGGATATTGGATTGTTAGCGAGATGTAAGAAACCTTTTTTTACAAATTTTATTAAACATCCTGGTGGTTAAATAAAACTATTACAATTTTAATTAAGAGTCATGTTCTTATTTTATACTGACTATGTTAAATTCAAGGTTGATAAATAGGTCGAAATATCACGAGCACCCGAATCAAAGAAAATTTTATTAGGTATTGTTACAGAAATCATAATTTGATGAATGGGAAGCTTTTCAAATTTCTCTACTTTGTGTTTTAGAATAGTATATTCTGGCTTGGTGCATAAACTAAGTATGTAAAAAATTGTATCATAGACGATATTTTAAAATTTAATCATAGCTAAGAATATATAACATTGTTTAGATTCCCCGAAACAAACTATATGGAGAAATACACTGTCAAAATAAAAAAGTATTAATAGCCATATCTTCCAGTTCTCGATGCCGGTATAAGACCCCCCAGAGGAATATTTGATGGAAATCTCATAGATTTGGGAAATTTTCACCAATGCCTAGCCATCAATGAACAAGTGAATGATATGACAATCAACGGCAAACATTGCCAAATAAGAGTACCAGCGGGGCAAGACATTCAACTGCCGATACAATTAGACAGATCTCTTGTAAAGTTCGATCCAAGTACATTACGGATAGACAGAAACACGCTGGAACATTTGGAAACTGTTAACCGTCAGAAGTTAGCGTTGAAATCTGGGCTTCCTGGAGCCAATGTAGATATAAGGTTAGTAGATACCTGCTTTATTTATTTTATGTTAAAAGGGCTGGGAAATTTTCAACGTTGAACGTCAGATTGAAAATATATAGCAAAAAAAGTTTCATACACTCCGACCAAATCATGACGTTGAAATGGAAAAAAACTTAACAAATTAAGTACTTACTACTAGTACATTCTTATATGTTTATTTCTTCCTGTAATGTTCTTTACACATTGATACAAAAGAATGTAATACTCGCTACTTTTGGTATAAAATAAGACCTCGAGATAAGTAAAAGCTTTCTATACCTGCTAAAGTATTGGATAAGAAGCCAAATTTTATCTACATTCTGATTTGGAATATTTATGATCTCAAAACAAATTGAATAACGCTTTCAGAATAGGACCGGACAGTCCGTTGGCAAATGTAAGTTTTAGTTTAGCGGTATGTATACCAAGACCTTGCTCCACGGAGCAGGCGATCAACGGTCTGTTGTTCAACCTAACCGACATCGGGTTCCAGTTTACTGATGTATCCTGTCGCCTTCCTGATGACAGGCCATGGGTCGCTGCGGATTACGTTGCGATGTGAGTTTAAGATATGAAATTGATTGATTGATAAATTAAGGAAATTTCCTTACTTATCATTGCTTATCATTGCTTAGGTTTAGTCTTTAATTAAAATTATATTTTCATGACTCGAATTTTTATGGCATTTCAAAAAGAGAATTCTTATTTAAGATAGTCTTTTAATTTAGCTCAGATTTTTTCATCTCTGTTCGTTGTACGTTTCTTACTAATATACCTACGTCTTATGGCAAAATTATGCGCATAAAGTAAAAATAGTTACTAAACTATTTTTCACATTTTTTAATTATTGTTTCAGCGTTTTATTCTCCATTATTGGATTTTTGACTATCATTTGCACATGCTACGATATTTACCAGTCCATCTTTCTTAAGAAAGGTAAACAAATAATATAATATCAGCTATACTGAATACTATTATCTCTCTAGTGATGTTTCAAATGGTTTACTGTTGTGATTATCTTTGTAAAATTTATATAATCATTATAAGTAGTATTCAATTTCCTATAATTCTTTTTAATACTGTTAAAAAATCACGTTTTTGTAAAGTAGGTATAGATAATGACATATTCAAGGCGTTAATAATTCAAGGCGTTTTTATTAAAGGCCACATTGACCTATTATCGTTACCATTAAATTATAAAGGCGAAAGCTTTTAAACGAGTTATAAAAATAATAAAATTGAGTGTTCGTTGTTGGTAAAATAATTTAAATTTGACTTATTATTTTTCTTATTATTTTTCCATAAAGGTTCAAAGGAAATAAGCTCATTGTACACTTCCTTCTCCGTATATACAAATACTCGGCGTCTCGTGACGTTCAAGTCCAGCCCAGGGTCCTTGGAATGTCTTGATGGAATCCGAACCCTTGCTATAATCTGGGTCATTCTCGGGCACAGTTTCTTTACAGTAACGGAAACTCTTAATCCCATAGAGGCTTTTATGGTGAGTAAACAATTTCTTAATACTCTCAGTATAATCACTTCGTTTGCTAACCTCATCTCATCATCAACATCATCATTCATATTACTATATACATATACCTACATATTCATATTATTAGTATTCATACGGTAAAACATTTTTTATACGCACATTAAAATAAATATGATACGAGTAAATCAATTTAATCATGTTATTGAAGATAAGCAATAATAGCAAAGTGATTTGAAAGTTGTACTTTTGAGTCCTCATCATTGCAACCTACCTAAGGTTGTAATAATGAGGAATGAAGATTAAGCCTAAAACGTTAGGGCTTCTTACGCCTAATAACAATACACTTGAATTTTTTGTTGAAAATTGTATGTTTTTATTAATGTTTTGCCTTTTTCCGTTTAAGTGGTCAGTTTCATTACAAGCAGCATGGATCACCGTGGCGCCACTAACTGTAGACACCTTCTTCTTTCTAAGTGGTCTTCTCCTTGTATACACGACAGTTGGAAAACTTGGTCGAAGTAAGTTCTCAGTTTTATTATTTAAACTTATTTATGATAATACTATAAGACTAACTTCTACATGCTTGTTGCTAGGGCTTCGGTATAAGAATTATATATTTATCAATATTATTGAGTATTTAATATTTCTGGTAAGATATATATCTGTGAAGTCTGCTTGGCTTCTTAGCTATTTTAGCATAGCTCTTTGCTTCTGATTAGAGAGTTTTTACTTTCTTTCTTCTTTAAAATGTATCAATATTGATTAAAATGATATTTCTGATTTGAAACCATATGAAATGAAATGTACCTTACCAACAGCTGATAAAGAACATTACTATGGATACTACAGTACTATTGCCTAATAAATCTAAAATGTCGTGTAAATTGCGTGACGTACGAGTAAATCTGTTGAAGATATTGAGAACATAATTATGATAACGCTACGATATTATGGCTTCTAATCAGCAATTATAAATGAATACAAGACGCTCGTATTTAAATCAAAATTAATCTATTATTATCTTTGTAGTACTATCGGTTCTAGAATTTAAATGTTATCTAAATTGGGAGATAGTTCTTTTTCAATTTTAAATTATCTATGTACCTAATTGGGAAAACGTCCATGTGTCTATTTTTTAGTAAACAGAAAAAAATAACACTTAGATTAGACAATGATGATTTACGAGATACGTAAAACGTTAGATAAACTTTACTTTGACCCCCTCCGTTCAGATAAATGGTTTGGTTTTAGTTCTGTATAACCAATCAAAACTTTTGTCATTAATTGATTCAATTTCTTCCATAAAATAGGGTTTACTAGAACATCAGATACCTGACTCCTCTTCCATGCATGGCATGACAACATTCGTGATTTATGAATGATGATTGAAAATTTTAATGTTCTCACGAAGTTAAAAATTGAATTTAAGTGAACTAAGTAACCTTATGATTTTAAACTTAAACTTAAACTAAGTAACCTTGTCTAAGTTATGGTGTTTATTTTAGTGCAACTTCTAAAAAACCTACACGTGTTCTACCTACATCGTCTGCTACGGATGTTTCCAATCTTAGCGGCGGTCATTCTCTTTGAAGCGTCTTTTTTTATGCGTGTATCGGATGGCCCATTGTGGGATACAGTAGCCTTTCAAGTTCTTAAGTGCAGGCAATTTTGGTGGTCTACGCTTTTACACTTGCAGAACATTGTCAATCCACAAGAAGCGGTAAGCAAACTTTTCAGTCTATATTCTTAATCTTTTTTTATCTACTTCTATATACGAGGATCTCTATAAGTAATCTAAGATAAAATAGTTTTTCATCTATATTTGTCAATGGATTTTCTTTTATTGCTTTGTAGCTATTGAAGGACCAGATTTAGTGCTATTAATAAAAAAAAGGTCCTATGGGAGTAGAAATATCAAGAGGATTGACTTAGGTATAATATGGCATAGTCGCTACTTTCTTTACCTGATGTGGTAACTCACATCTACGGTGATAGCTCGGTTCTGATTGTTGTTTTTATAAAACAAAACAAAACAAAAATGAGCTCCATTTCTCTACGGGGATGTTATAAGATACAACTCTAAAGACTAAAAGCAAATTTCATCATTGAATATTGATAGTACATATTCAGCTATTACTTTTAGACTTTGGAGGTGTTTATAATATTTTCTGTAGAAGCCCGTTGACATTTCATTAATGTCTTCCAAGACAACTCACGGTAAGGATTTGTTGAAGCGATGGCGTAGTTTGACTTTCGAAAAGTGTTTGTAAAAAACCAACTTCGAATAAATTTCATTTCATTTCAGTGCATTGGAGTGACGTGGTATCTCGCAATAGATGTCCAGCTTCACATCCTTTCTCCCATAATCCTGTTCTGGGTGCTCACCAGTAGACGAGCAGCTTGGATTGCGTTGAATACCGGCTTGGTAGCGGTGGTTACAGCTTCCACTGTATTCATATTCTTCAAAGACTTTCCGTCAGGAATCGTATCGCCAAAGTGAGTATATCCGGCAACATGGGCTAGAAAGAAAGAAAGAGCTAATGACTAAGTTCCTAGAACAAAAATGATAGAGATTTTTTATTACCATAAACGGATACAAACTACCTGATGCATTTTTTAAGATATACATACATATATTTACTTTTTTTAAATTAATGTATATTAATATTAAGATTAAGGTTTTTTTGCGTCCAACCAATTGCTTAGGGACACCCTCGCCCGAGGGAGGCGGTGAATGCTCATGCATACAAACGCAGCCGTCTGCGTTGGTTATATGGGACTCACGAGTATGAAGCCTCGTGCCTACCCACTAAACACCGCCTTGGGGATGGCTTTGGCCCTAATGGCCTCGAAGCCTTCATCTTCATCGCCTGGAGAGACGAGGCTCAAGCGGCGCCCCTAGGGAGCAGCCGCATGGGATTCATCAATTTTTTTCCTTATATTACCAAAAGTGTGAAATGATTAATTTTTTGTTTTAAATTTTCAGTCGACAAGAAGACATGGTAGATTTTTTTATATATTATTACGTGAATATTCTAACTAGAACATCGCCTTTCATCCTCGGGATGATATACGGCTATTTTATCCATCTATGGAAAAACAAGAATGTGAAAGTGCCTATGGTAATATTTTTTAAATTTTGTATAAAGTTGTATATTATGTACGTCTAGCTATTGATGACGCCTCTGTTGATGTAAATAGCTCTAAGCAATTGTAGCTATTCTGAAATTCTCGTTTGCTTATTTTTCAATTTAAAAATTATTGTTTCCCTTGTTTCAGATGCTCTCAAACGTCTTTCTTCTGTGCTCTTTACTAATTATCCTAGCAGCAATGTATTGCGCCCACGTAGCGATGAGACTTGATTGGGACAACCAATTGGCTGATAATTTTTTTAACTCCTTTTTAAGACTATTGTGGTCTTTGGCTTTGGGTTGGCTTATCTTCGCTTGTGTGGATGGAAAAGCTGGTAAGAATATGATTTAATGTGAGGAATCTACTGAATGAATACACTAGCTTTTACAATAATAATAAAAAACGTTTTGCACTTTAATTACAGTATCTTATTTATTACAATATCAGTCATATTAACAGGTTTCTCTCGCGTTAAGTCCACATTAAGTACAATGTTTTCTTCTAGGACCAATTAATTGGTTCCTGTCACTTCGCATGTGGAAGCTACCTGCTCGGATCTCTTACGCTATGTATCTGATACATTATTCAATTATGGTGGGATTCTACGGGTCTATAGTATCACCTTTATACTTCACGGTACCAGCTATCGTAAGTATCCTCATACACTTTGGCATAATATTTTGTTTTCACAATATTTTGATTGTTAGTGCTCAACCTGTTTAATATAAATAGTTAATTTTATAAATTATTCAAATTGTTTCAGTTGTTCAACTTTATGGCATATCTATTTATGACTCTGATATTGTCTTTCTTTGCCACATTGCTGATAGACTCGCCATTTTCGACAATATTCAAGCTGTTATTAGGAGGAGGTGAGTCAAGTTTAATGTTTTTAATTTGGTTACCTACTGCCAGTAACGATTCGTGTTTGAAGAATGTTAACTGCTTAAAATTAAATGCAAGTATTACTTATACATAATAAAAATCGTAAGTACCCGTTACAGTTTAAATGTTTAGTGTCAGCGATGATAAAAGTTTAAAATCATATGCAATAAAAATCTGTAACATGATAGCACTTGCTTTTATAGGATTCTTAAACTACTATCTTGTTAATACATTTTACTAAGATTTTTAACTACATGAATGACGATGAAAAATTTCTTGCACAGGTTTTAAGAAATCGCCAACATCTGATATGAAAGAAAAGCGTAGCAATCCTACTAAAGATGTTGCGGCTTGAATAATATGTACTTATATGAAAAAGGAATACGACAAAGCTTCAACTATTGAAACTTAAAATAAATGAAAAGAGAGGTGGATTGAAGTTCAAAGATACTTATAAGCAGTAAAAAGTATAATTTATATTCATGCAGTACCTTTATCCGAAAACAACGTGTAAAATAAGATAATGAACCAATTGTGGACTACTGAATGTCAGATGTGCATTAAACAACGTGTATGTATACATATTTAACATGAGTTATGTTTAATCTTCACTAAATTGAATATTAGAAACTAGAGACTTAATAAAAGTATATTAATGTTGTAGTGTGGGTTTCATTTATTTACCTTCTTCATGAAATTACTCGTAACTTTATTCAGCTTTATTGTGATTTAACATTACGACGAAAGATTTGTACATATTATTGTTAATTTAAAAGATTAATTTGTCAGTAGAAAAATATTAAACATAAAATCTTTGCTTCAGATTTTTTGAACGTTAACACCCCGCTCTAGGATTATTTGTGTCGCGGGTGGCATGGACAACAAAAATTACAGATCACTAACACCCATGACCCGAGAACAAACATTTATCTGTCACATAAACATCTGCCACATCTGTCACATAATCATCGAACCTGGGACCTGTCGCTTCGCAGACAGGTCACTACCAACTAGGCTACGGAGTCGTCAAACCTACATAATATGTTGATCTTAATTTTTTATGTCCCCCGGTTTATGTCACTCATTTGAGGTTACCTTCTGCAAACTTAATTATTACAGTTTTTAACAAAGTGAGACTTTTCAAATAAGTTAACACTATTATAAAAAACTAGTCATCACTACATGCACTCGAAACGTTGCTACATATTTGGTGTAAAGTGGTGTTCTTTAATTAATCAGACAGGCAGAAAAGTGTAATACCAAAATATAAATTTAGGTCCGTATAACGATAATTAATAACCAGGACGTGTTATCGTTGGGCATTGTACCGCGCATTTGTATTGTAAGCGCACCGTTATAATGCGCAGATCTAACACCGTTACAGTTTTGTTAGTAGGTATAGATATTTGTAGATAGTTAGTAGGTATAGGTATAGATATTTTATCGGTCCTCTGTTAATTAATCAGTTTAATCGTGATAACACTTGATGCTAAAGGATAATTATAATATTAGTTTGTAATTGACTATTAAACATTGAATTATTAGATCATTTCATTATTGTGGCGAACATTTATGTTATATAATGACATGATTAAAAAAAATAATTCGAAGTAGAAATAAAAAAGTAAAATGTTTTCAAAGGTGATTTTCGGTATGATTCTTATGAATCATATATTAACTAGTAATATACACGCTCTTATGGATTTGGATTTAGGGTCACATAGATTTCCTTTTGATAGGCAATTGCATGAAGACGTGCTGGATTCAGATTTATGTCAACGACAATTGGATTATTTGACGACGGATATTGGATTGTTAGCGAGATGTAAGATATTTTTTCTATATAATACATAAATACTATTTATATAATACCTACGGTGGACAATCCTGAAAAATCATGAGATATAATTTAAATACGTAAAATAAATAAATATATAAACAATCTTAAATTTAATAATATAAAATTTATTATTTTTGGGCGTTCATATTGTCTGTTCACATTCATATTGTTGTCTGGAGAACAACATAGATGTAGTCTGAATTAACAGAAATCATTGTAGTTAAAAACAGAAAAAAATAATTTTCAGTTCTGGATGCTGGGATCAGAGTCCCTAGAGGCATATTAACAGGGAATACCGTGGATTTAGGCAACTTCCATCAGTGTTTGGCTATTAAGGAGGTAGCAGAAAACAATATGGCAATAAATGGCAAATACTGCCGAATACGCGTACCAATGGAACAAGATTTACGAATACCGGATTTTTTAGATAGGTCGCTTTTGAAGTTTGATCCCAGGGATTTGAAGATAGATACGATTAAGCTACGACAATTGGAAGCTATCAACCGGCAGAAACAACGTCTAACAACGGAACTTCCTGGTATCTATTTGGTTGAAAGGTACCTATTTAGATTGAGATTTAAAACACATTAAGAACAAGTTTAAGTGACAGTTCAGGTTGTTACTAAAGATGTTGAACGCACTAAGTTAAAAAAGTATATTATTTGCTCATCTCTTTTCTTAAGACCCACATCATATGTAAGCGGAATTTTTCTATTTTTCTAGGATTGGACCGAACAGTCCTTTGGCAAATGTAAGTTTTAATCAAGCGGTATGTATACCAAGACCTTGCTCCACGGAGCAGGCGATCAACGGTCTGATGTTCAACCTGACCGACATCGGGTTCCAGTTCAGCGATGATTTCTGTCGTCTTCCTGATGACAGGCCGTGGGTCGCTGCGGATTATGTTGCCATGTAAGTTTAAATCTCATTTGTGTAGGAAATTTGTAATAATTTTTACCATTATTAGAACATATAACATTCTAATCATGTCTTTGTAGTACGAATACCATAAACTCGCTTTGGTTTATTATTTGACTGACGATTTTTCATGTACTGGTCCTTTGTTAATTTTGTTATTGAATATTTAAAATTGAATATTATTTTTAATTTTTGTTTAGGTACTTATTTTTCACTAAATATTCTTATTTTTCAGCGTTGTGTTCTCTCTTATTGGTTTTGTTACCGTAATCAGTACGTGCTATGATCTATACCAGTCCATTTATCTTGAAAAAGGTAAGCATAACAATTTTGATATCGTATTAATAATGTTTCCAGTCCACGAATGTAGATTGATCAACCGGTCCTCATAGTTATAATAAGGGGATGTTTAGAATGTTCCTTCAAGATAATACGCATAGATTTCCTGAAATTTTAAATGTTCACATCAAAGAAATTAAATTCTTTACTTAAATAATCATTCTGCTTTACTACGGACGTAATAGTTGTAGGACAGTAATGATAGTTAAGTGTAATTATGGTTACTTAATTATAATGACTAAACGATTATACATATGATTAATGCTTTTAAAGGTACACAAGACATAAACTCAGCCTTCACTTCATTCTCCGTGTACACAAATGCACGCCGGCTCTTGAGATTCAACTCAATCCCAGGATCTTTGGAATGTCTAGACGGAGTGCGGGCACTTGGTATAATCTGGATCATACTAGGTCATAGTTTTGCTGCAGTCACTGAACTTACCAATCCTCTTGAAGGTTTTCCGGTTGGTACCTATTTTTGCTATTTAATATATTCGAGTGTAAGATTTAGTTTTTTTTTTAATAAGAGTGATGGGTAAACAGGCATACTGCCCACCTAATGGTAAGTGGTCACTGTCGCCTATGGACACGTGCAACATCAATAGATTGTATTATAATGGTAACAAACTCGTTTTGCAGCGCTTTAGAAACAGAGTATATAGAGGCCATCATCACAACTTATGACTATCCCACTACTGGGCACGGGTCTCTCACAGCGTGAATGTTACAGGCCATAGTCCACGACGCTGGCCAAGTGCGAATTGGCGGACTTCACATACCTTTGAGACCATGGAGAACTCTCAGGTGTGCAGGTTTCCTTCACCAAACGATGTTTTCCTTCACCAAAGAAAGTGATAATTAAATTCTGATACGCACATAATATTGAAAATATGAGGTGCGCGTCCGAAGTTTGAACCCCCGGTTCGGGAGTCCAACGTTCAACCTCACGGCTATCACTGCTCATATAAAAAGAGTGATTGGTGGAATAATTTAGTATAAAAATAAAAGCAAGACCTTGCAAGCGATTAAAATAGAGTACATGACAACAGATTTCTTTTAGTCGTATAATATTAGGTATAGACAAAACTTCGTGCTCTTCTTTAGGTCCTTACAAACAATGTTTTCAATCACACTGTGAATTGATTTTCACCGTCATCATCATATCAGCTTCTTCTGCCTGATTTGTTCCTATTGTGAGCTGTTCAATAAAACCGAAACATCAGCAGAGCTTCTTTTTATAAGCTTTTATTTAACTTGCTATGTATGTTCGGATCAAATCTTGCAAGCTGAATTGTAACTATTTCCTCTTAGTCTACCACCTGGAAGTTTTTCATATTGCTTTAGTACCCGTGACAATGCAATTTTATGACAAGCATTTTCGTATACTACGCTCAGAATTGGCTCCAGTCAAGGTAACTCCTCATCGGTTAATAGCACAATGATAAAATTTATTGCTTTGAATTTATAATTCACTTAGAAAAATAAAAGCGTGTTTTAGTGTTTCATACTATTAACTTATTTATTGTTTTACTTTATTATGAGCCGATGAATTTTCAGTGGTCAATATCACCACAAGCAACATGGATTAGCTTGGCGCCTATTTCTATGGATACCTTCTTCTTTCTTAGTGGTCTCCTCGTAGTTTACTCGACAGTTGGGAAAGTTAGTCGAAGTAAGTATCTTGTTGTATTTTCTTTTTGTGTTTTTTTTTCTTAAGGAACAACAAGAGTTATTTAAATAATTTCGCCACAGATTGAACATCGTGAATAGGTTCATTTTAAATATTTGTGTTAAGCATTTTTCCGTAGTACTCATTTGAACATTTAAAAACCAAATATCATGAACAATAGTCAAATATTTCTCTATAAACGTGTTGTTAAACCAGCATCAACAGTCAATTTGTTTTAATTTCATTTCAGTGCAACTACTAAAGAACCTTCATATATTCTATCTACTTCGACTGCTACGCTTGTTTCCAATATTAGCGACAATCATCCTCTTTGAAAGTTCATTCTATTTCCGTGTCTCCGATGGGCCATTATGGAACGTAGTAGCCGTTCGGACGTTAACGTGCAGGGAATTTTGGTGGTCTACGCTACTTCATGTGCAGAATATTGTAAACCCCATGGATGCTGTAAGTATCAGATTTGAAACAATATTATATTATAATTAATCGTAAATAGTATTTAATGTACCTATTTTCTTATTATTGACCAAGTCGAAGTTCCAAAAACACAGGCCCCATTGGCTACTTGGTAGTTGCCTGTGAAGGGAGGGGGTCTCTGGTTTGATTCCCGGCCAGATGTTTATCATTTATAGTCTACTTTTCTTTATTAGTTATGGTATACCTAATGTTAACTTGAATTAGTTGGAATTCAATACGATTTCATTTCTCAATATTACTTTTCAGTGTATTGGAGTTTCATGGTATCTCGCAATAGATGTCCAACTTCATATTCTATCCCCCATCATTCTCTTTTGGGTGCTCACCAGTAGACGAGCTGCGTGGACAGCGTTGAATATCGGATTAGTAGTAATTCTTACAGCTGCTACGGTATTTAACTTCTTAAAAAATTTTCAATCAGGGGTCTTATCGCCTAAGTGAGTATATTGTAATACGTAATTACAAAAGTCACCTTAAAGATAAAAATTGCCATCTTTTACTATTTTTAACATGATACAAGATATTTTGCCTTAAATATTAATATTTTCTTACTTGTTTTCTCCTTTGGCTTAACCTTCGGCACAAGAGCTCTCCCCTTTGCTTGATACTGTACGGTTTCTCAAAAGTTAATAAATAATATTTCCGTGGTTATATTTGAATTTAACTTGAAATGAAGTCTACACTAATATTATAAAGAGGAAAGATTTGTATTTTTGTATGTTACGAATAAACTCAAAAAGTACTGGACCGATTTTAAAAATTCTTTCATCATTCGAAAGCTACATTATCTACGAGTAACATAGGCTAAATTTTATTTTGGAAAAAAAAATAGGGATCCTTATAATGTAACCCAAGGTGTAAAAAAATACCTAAAATATTCTTTACATCGCGTGCGCTGCGAAAACTATGGATCATAGAGCAAAGTAATGTACTGCAGTTTTATAAAGGACATCAATATCTACAATAAAGTCCGCGATGGCATATGTCTAACTATTATAGTTATGCCAAAATAAGTGTTTTTTTTATTTAAAAAACTTAATTGAGATACTGCCGCTGGAAAAGACTCTTTATTTGTATCTTAGTATTAATCCTTATCAAAATAAATTAATTCATATTCAAGACTGCTTAATTACCTTTATATAATTTTTTAAATTATTCAATTCGGACATTCCATTCGAAATATATCACGAGTTTAATAATTTAAGTATTGGAAAAAAGTTGCTCTGCACTAGGAGAAGCTGACTGACTGATTGACATGTCAATGCAGGGCCTAAACTACAAGGGTTAGAAACTTGAAATTTTGCACAGGGGCTCCTTTTATAACGTGGGGGAGCACTATGAAAAGATTTTTGAAAATTCACTCCCTAAGGGGGTAAAACGGGGGTGCAAAGTTAGTATGAAACTTTGCCGTTTTTGAAGGTATTCGAATGAAATTCAGTATGAAGGTTTTTCTTTGAGAGTTATGAAACATGTATAAAATATTTTTTCGAAAAACATCCCTTAAGGGGGTAAATGGGGGGCGCAAATTTTTATCAACTTTTATATATTTAGGGGTTTATGGCGGGCGAAGCCGCGGGGGAAAGCTATCATTTATAAAGATATCCTGTGAATTATCCAAAATATATAACTAAATCTTTGCAAACCGAAGGAATAAGTTTCCCGAAGCGAAGCGAGGGCGGGTCGCTAGTAATCAATAAATGGGTTATCTTGGCTAGCGAAGTTTATAAGCCAAAGGTAAAAACGTATAGAGTCACACTCAAAATGACAAAAAGGATGTAGGTACTACGATTCTGCATGATGCTTGATGATCACATACCATTAGGTGGCTTATTTGATTCTATTTGAACAAATTGTATTTGAACTTCCTAACTAACTCAATTTTATTTATAGCCGACCGGAAGATTCTATCGATTACTATGTATATTATTACGTTAATACATTAACAAGAGCTTCGCCTTTTTTCGTCGGGATGGTTTACGGATATCTGCTTCATCTTTGGAGAATAAATAGCGTGAAAGTACCCAATGTAAGTAAAACATGTTTACAAAACAAAACCTGAATGTTTCATGTAATGTAACAACAGTAATGCAACAGGATAGATGCTTAGAGAGTATAAATGGATAGGAATCACAAATAACGCGTCAAATTCTAAAATAACCGGATATCTCTTGAATAAATTTTAAACTATCGCTTTTGTTGTTGCAGCTCATCACGAAAATCTTCCTTCTGTGTTCCTTATTAACTATGCTAGCAGTGTTGTATTGCTCCTATATAGCGATGACACTAGATTGGGACAATCAATTGGCTGACAACTTCTTTAACTCATTCTTACGACCGCTATGGGCGCTGGCTTTGGGTTGGATTATCTTCGCTTGTGTACAGGGGAAAGCTGGTAAGAATTTGTTTGTAGGACTAATTTACCCGACGACCCGTATGTCGCAATGGTCACCATGCTGGATCACCGATCCAAGGGTCCTGGGTTCGATTTCCAGCAAGACGGAAATTTAAATGATGAGTTTAAATTTGTGTTCTTGGTCTTGGCACGTCTGAGTGTGTGTTCTTGTCTTGTGTGTTGTTCATGATCAAATCCTAGTGTGGGGCATAGCTCTATTTTTTTTTTTCGAAAATGACTCGTAAGTAATGTTGTGTATGGAATTTTATATGAGTATTTATTTACTGATATTATCATAAATTCTATAGCCACCTAACAAATTTATCATCATATAATGAGGTTATCAGTGCGAAATAACATCATTTAAAAAACCAGTGAAATCAAAAATAGATAAAAATATTTTATAGCAAATTCCGATTATTATGATTGGTAATTACCTTATTTATTATGATAATGTTATTAAGTAATATTACGTTGATTGTAATTTATAATATAAAATACGCAATTGATTATATTTCAAGATTTAGAATTAGCAATTTAGATTTGCAATTAGCATTAAACTCGCCGTAATATTTTATTATGGTCAATAAAGTTTAAATAAATAAATAAATTTAGGAGCCGTTTGTTGTTCTTTATTTTGTTACAGAACCTATTAACTGGTTCCTATCACTCCGCCTGTGGAAGCTGCCAGCACGGATCTCCTACGCCATGTACTTGATACATTTCTCAATTATGGCTGCGTTCTATTCATCTATAATAGAACCCATTTATTTTTCAGTGCCCTATGTCGTACGTAATAATAATATTTTTGTATTCACATCTCAATTACCGTATATTCCCATTGACTTATTAAGTATATTCTGGAAAGATTTTCAATCCTAATACATAACTTTAAATTTAACTGTTTCAGTTTTTCAACTTCACGGCTTTCATGTTTATGACGTTGATAGTATCATTCTTTGTGACACTGCTGATAGATTCACCATTTTCGACGTTATTCAAGCTGATATTAGATAGAGGTGAGTGAAAATGAATGATGAGATCGATAAAACTCATTGCTGTTATTTTTTATTGGGAAGTATGAAATTAGTTGTTGCTGAAATAACTATATTTCGAAACGTAAAGGCGTATGTACATAATTACCAAATTTATGAAACTTTTCGGTAAAGACCCTGGATAAGCAATCATTCGAATTTGAAATGGCCAAAGATATTATACATTGGAAATGGCATAATATGGTAGGCAATTAGAAAAGAGTTCATAGCTACTAATAAAATTCCTTTCACTCAAAAATATTCATTTGCGGCCAAGTTGTAGTCATCACGCTGTCAATAATCACATAATAATCATGCACATATTTTTAACAAAACTATTGCAGAAGACAGTTTATAAGTCATGCCTCTTTTGCCTGATTTAGTGCTATGGTTTAATAATAAATTTGACATGCTTATTACAGGCTTCAAAAAACCTCAGGTATCGCAAACGACACCGAGAGATAATAAACCAAAAGAAGAAAGTACTAGAAGAAACGAAGATCACAGGAGACAAAAAGTACAGAAATGAAATAATGAAGTTTCACTACGAAATGGTGTAACTGCAATCTTTTAACTAAGTATAAATAAAGAAGAGAATACCTAAATAGTTCATAAAAAATATTGACATGTTTTTGTAGCAGCATCGATATTTAATTATAAACGGTTGTCTTGGCTAGAATCCATTAAGTGTATGTTAACGGAGCAAGGAGACCATAATTAATTGATTAATATTGTTTTACAATAATTGTTTGAATGTAAAACGATTATAAAATGTTCCCGTCAATTATTGTAGCTTTTAACAACATAATTTAATAATTCATTAAATCACGGTTTTATTTCGATTGCAGCCGATTGTAGCTCTTTTTGCGTTTTGTTGCTCATTTGGCTAGGGCATTTTTAGCGCGGATCCGACGTCCATAGTAATAATAGGTTAATGATGTAAAATAAACAAAAACGGTGTATTGTTCTGATCCTATCGCACGGCTCTGTCTCAATAATTATGGTTCTGAAAGCAATTAAAGCGTTATTATTGCTTACCGCTATTGTATTTCGTTTTGCTCTATAATTGCCTTAAATAAAAGAGCCACGTACATACTGAAAAAAAAATTAACTTCGATGTTAATACAATGTCATTTTATAAATTCTTTTCTTTCGAGTCCGAGTAACAGTAATATTCAATTATATTATTACTCTGTGTACGCTTCTATTTTTCCTTGCGTGATTTTGTAATAGCCTATGTATACAGGGTGTAATCGTTAAGTGTGCACAGGCGATTATTCCGTAACTATTACAGATATCAAAAAGCTTTAAACTGATATCGAAAGCTCTTTACCTAATGAGTAAAATTACAATAATAATTTATTAAAATAAAAACGAGAAATATCCAAAAAAAATACCTTAAACTCTTCCATACATTTAGTATGAGTTAGTAAAAAGGTTTTACTTTCTTTATTTAAAGTGGAATAGTACCTATATATAGTAAACAGCCTATAAAACACCATGCATAATCGTGTTAAGGTCCACAGATGTTCACAAATCACAGGATAACACAAACACACATCCAAATCTGATTATTATTTCCTGTCAATATTTCATTAAGCGTATCCAAAAATAAAAAATAAAACCGGATGAATAAACCGTTAGTACACCAGTTAAGTGAACTTAACACTTCCGAGTAAAAAGGAATATTCAATAGTAGAGGGTGAAAATCGCATTAATCGGAGTGAACTAGTACTCTTGGAAGTCCTGTTTGCATATTTGAACGGGCAACAGATTTGCTGAAGGGTCGGTGCGGGTCTCGCAGTCGATTTAAGACGAGTGGTCTGCATACGAAACGCGCACGTTGGGATATCCCCAGCAACAAAGTGAATTCGAAGTTAGTTTTTTCTTTCTATAAACAAACGTAAATTGTATTAGGGTTCCGTTTCAGACGAAAGAGGTAAACTATGTAGGAATAGGTTATCACTTTATCTACTTAGTTTAATTCTACGGAGGTAACGGCTTTAGATTTAGAATTTTGGAAATTAAATTACTGTAATCTGGAATCTTATTTAGATAATTTACTTTACTTATTTCTTTGTATTTTTACTTTGTTGAGCCTATATATTTTCTTCATGTGATATTATCCTCTTGATAGAACGTATGGTTTAAAGTTATGAACCTGAGAAATATTGTTTTTAAATTTTTATACTTGTATAACTACGTATCTACTATAAAGAATATAACGAAATTACATCCAAATGGCAATGAATTTAATAAACATAAATTAAAATTTACTTCAATCTGAAACTACTAATTCTAGTCTGTTACACTGTAATTAAATTTAACTCAGCTAGATTGTAGCTAGATTGTAATACTGAAGCTGGGTCCTCTGATTGAGGGTTCGTTGGCCGGGAAAAAGTCTATAAATAAATTGATTAGCCAAAGTGAATCAAACAAACAACAGAATGTTTACCCTTCAAGCTACGTTACTAGGCGGTCATAAAATTGTAACTAGCCGATGCCTTCCAGGTATCCATGCATCCCTGAGTTCAATCTAATCTTCCTGCGTGTGATGCTTCATTCTGAATAACGGAAGAAAGCAATAGCGTGTTACACCTTTGACTAAGACTACAACGTTTTGGCCCAAATAGTCACTTGTCTTCAACCCAATAATGACCTACTATTGAGCACGGGTCTGTCCTCATACCTGAGGAGGCGTAGAGCTGCTAGAGCATACTCCACCACTCTGATACAGTGCGGATTAGTGGAGGGGTTAGTGGCCAACACAATTATGCCGCCTGAAGGCATCCGACAAGGCTTAACGACTGCCAAATGGTAACAACCGGGACCGACGGCTTTACGTGCCCCCCGAAGCATGGAAGCGCTCTAGAAATTTTGCCACTAGCAGTCACCCTTAAGAGAGGCTATGAGCACTTCGACATGTATTCCGGCTAGGAGCTTGAGTACCAGTTTTTCTTTAATTATTTCCTCTTCTCTGTTTCTTGGCCGGTGACGCATCGGTAATACTTTTGGTGTGACCGATGTCCTACGGCGACGGTGGCCAGTTACTGACTGGTGGCTCGTCTGCTCGTTGGTCTTATTTATTTACCTGTCTCCAACATTTGAAGCCAGGAGTAAGATTAAAATTTTATTACGGTGCGTGTATTCGCACAGGAGGAACGGCAAAATACATTTAAGTTAATTTTACCTGACCTGTAACTCGAAGTGTGTATTTTGGTGAATGAATAAAATGAAAATGAAATGGAAATTTAATGCCGGCCTCATTCAACCGCCGGAATGCGTGCTCTTTCGTCGTGTAATAAGCTTACTTCAATTTATTGCAATGAATTTTACTATATGTAATTCTGTACCAATTTTCAAGATTACATAAATGTACAATGAAAATATAGAAATGAAAACAAACATACAGATATTCATAGAAATATCCTTGGTTATTCAAAACATTATGTAAAGGAGGAGTTTTATACCTCTACTAGAACAAGAACACTACACACACTGAAACTAAAAAGCGAGGAGTAGGATCAGCAGGAAGTGGTGCGATGAGGTGTGGTGAGAGGGGTCAGTTGATTTGAGTTGGGGTGCGGTGAAGAGAGAGAGAGGATATGATAAGAAATATGATGAGGAAGCAGAATTCCAAAGGTTTCTGGCCCGTGTTAACAAAATGTTACTGGCCATCGAAATAGCCATCTTTGAGAATATAGGTACCTGTATATTCTGATTAATTAAAAACAATGAGAGTAGGCTACATGTTGTAAACTATTTAGAAGACGGTGCACCAGCATTTTATTTCGCGTTACACATATTTTTGTTTACCAACATAGCGCTCATAGCCCGAAGGTTTGTGTCGATCGTAAGTGATTGACTGAGTTCAGCAACTACAAGATCGGTCGGTAATTGAATGGATGACCGCTATTGATAACATATTAATATATTGAGGTCTTCTGTGTATTATTGGGGACGTTAAGAGATCGGTCACGGTTATCGTTAATATATTAATATTACGTATTTACTTCGATATATTAATGAAAACGCATACAAATCGGTGAAGCCGTTGCTAAGAATACCGAAAAGATTAACACAGTGACAAACAGACAACAATTTTAAAATACTTCGTAAATTTTTGTGGCATTATTGCGTTAGAAACAATATTTTCTTCTAACTCTAAATTTTTATTAGACATATTCACATACTTTTCTTATGAAATTAAGGTAGCAAACGAGCATGCAGCACCACCCTTTCGCCGTCGTCCATGACAACTGTGACCGACCTAGAATATGACTCAAATGGGAACTACGATGGTTAGTCCGGTTAGGAAACGGAGTTAGAATATTAGTTGGTTAGTTTGTTAGTAGGTACGTATGAGGAGTGGGACAAGGACTGTTAGTGATAGTTAGTCCTGTTAATTGTTGTTCGCAATAGTCCAGTTAGTAATTGTTCGTAGGAGTCTTGTTCTAATTCGGTCACAGAAGCGATGCTTCCTGACGATGTATGTATTTAGAAGGTACCAACTGGTCCTTAAGTATACAATACAACACATACACATCAGCACAATACATAATGTACTTAAAAACTGAAAAAGCATTTAAATTCTTATCGTTTTCCTGTTATTTTGTTGGGTGAGTTTTGTTAGGGAGACTTCGCAAGCGCAGTATGCATTTTACTACCAGCTGTGTCATCATATGGTAATCAAAGCGGGCAGGCGTCGTGTGGATTATAAGATTTTCCCAGTCTTGGCACCTATATTTGCATCATAGTACTCTTTATAGCATAGATTGGAGCTTGATGGACATTGTTCTGCTATTTCTTGGCTTAGAATTTGGAAATATTGATAGGTTTTTATGTGAATCAGCACCACCAGCAGTACCGATGCGATTTTAATACTAAATTAATAATAGATATATTGATATATTATTAAAATCGCTTTAATATAAGGATAGATTATTGATTGTTAGTAAGTAGTATGTAAATAATTATATATATTTGATATTGTAATATCAAACTTTTTGTACGTAATCATAATACTGTCTTTCAATAATATAGCATTATACCGCTCTTCGTGTATATCTGTTTGGCTTAATGGTTAGCTGGTAGAGAGTGCATCAAGCATTATGCTCGCCACATGTACCTCATATATTTTGTGGTCATTAAAGTTTAAATAAATAAATGGTATTAGTAATTATTTTAGATGTTAATACATGAAAATAATACATTTATTCTACATTATTTCTTTATATTGACCAAATAATTAGAGTAAATATCGCTCGGTACGGAACTCTTCGTATGCAAGTCCGACTCGAACTTGCCCATTTTTTACATTTAGTTTACTTTAATAAGATTAAAGTACCTATATATATTCTCGATCTTTCTTTTTTCAATATCAAATGTAGGTATGTACTGAAATAAGTTTGAATTGATTTAGTTTAGATCCAATTTAGGATTCGATTTAGTCTGGAACAAGTTTATCTAGTTTGTTCTTGTAATAACAGTCTTCGGGTGGATATTATGTTCCATGTAGATCACTGAATTAAAATGTTCGCTATTTTTAGTTCGTAGTTGATTTGTCAATGTATTTTATAAATAGGTAATGAACAATATTCGTAAATCTCACAAATATAACTTTCCTTTTAATATTTCCTACGGAAAATTAGTCACCTGAAGCTCAATAGAATACATCAGTAAAACCGAATTCAGTATTTTCAAACAAACGTAACAGATAAAAAATTAATTTAAATCACAATAATCAACATAGTACCTATTGTATAAATTAGTTATAGTTAGATGAACTAACTTAGGTATATAACTTATATGTACTCGTATATGTTTAGTGTAAAACACAGCACCGTTTTGCAGGAACTAAAAAATAATACTTTGCAGACTGCGTAACATATAAATTGGCTTAATTTCAACTCTATTACCTAAAAGACAGTATATTTATAAACATTCTTCTCTTGCCGGCTAGCACGATTATTACTTTAAATACGTTTACTTTGCTTACCTCAAAATGCTTTTAACGGCGCGAAAGGGTCATGAAATTTCCGTGGTTCGGGTAAGCCACAACAAAGGAGAAATTAGACCATGTTGGACTCTTCGAAAATGTGGAAATATTTCATAAAGCTTAGAGCGTATATCAGTGAAAGCTTTTCTGTCTTTCATCGTTTGTACCTACCTGTACAATTGGCTTAACGAATGAGATTTGAAACGAATCTACGTGGCCATCGGAATTTGTTTGATATTGCTTTCAACAAAGGAAATCAACAAAGTTATTAGACGATGGTTCGAAATTGATATTAGGTTCTGTCTATTTTATTTTTATATTAATGTTCACGGATCCCCGGATCCCCGGCCGGAACCCGATGAGTCGTTCGATGGCTGGTTCAAGCAAGAGGGTGGCAGCTGGTCAGACCTGCTTTATGGAAAGATAATAAAAAATGGTTGTCTGTAAAATCGGCTTACGGACGATAATTTAACGTGATAACGTAAGTTGCGGTCAGTATTCATGGCTACCGCATTACGGCCATTGGTTATTCTAGTAGGTACACTGGTAGATGTATATTTCCGATTTTCAATTTTGTATCAGCTAAAAATTGCCCATAGATAAAGAAGCAATAGATTGGTTTACATAAACTCAATATCGTTCATAACAATTATAAGTCCACTGATTTGAAGTTAGCTCTGTAGAAGTTTTAAGGCTTGAGAGATAAACTGATTTCCAACTTTACTTTGCAAAGAGTTAGTCGAATTTGTCATCGCTGGAAGAAATGGTGCAAAATGTAAGCAGGTACAAAGTTTGTTGGACTTTCTTAGTTATTTATTTCTGTCTTAATACTAGATTTATAAGTATTATTCACGTTTGATTCGCTTCGGTAAACCTATGCCTGTACTGCAATCGAAAACAAGTTTTGATGATTCATTAAATTGACATAGTTAAACGACCATCAAAATTGTTACATGGGATGATAAATATACATCAGTGAATCAGTGATCAGCTGTTTTGGAGATGAACGAAATCGACAAAAAGTCACGGTTAAGTACCTTACAGTTAGTAATGGGGGAAGGAACATAGCCTCACTGCTAGAGCACCGAGGTTATTACACTGTCATACTGTGTTCTTTAAACTTTAATTCCACTGCGCTGCCTAATTGCGGGTTGGCAAAATTCACACACCATTGAGAGCTCTCACGTGTCCAATTCGCACATGTGGAAGTGATTATAAGTTAGAGTTTGAATTCTAGGTGATTAAGTTTTAACTTACTCACCTAGAAAAGAACAAAATTTTTAGACATAAAACAAAGAAGGTTAAAACGTGTTTGTTGGTGATAACATGAAACTTACTAATCCGCTCCTACGTTCATAAAACTTTGAATGGCCTCGATATCTGTTGTGTGTTTGTTATCGATCGTATAATTTCTTAAACACGACCGATTTAGGTCGAATTGTTAACTATCTAATAATAGATATATTTCTTTTATTGAAACGGCTTAAATTACCGCCATCTCCAATAAGAGAACGTTCACTGTACTACGTGATCCCTCCAGTGGGGAGAGGATTTTCTAAAATACTATAATAGATATTATCATTACTGTCATTGAATAAAATGGTTTGGAAGACGGTGCATGAGTATTTTATTTCCTCTTATACATGTTTAAATTAAAATCTTCCATGTCACAATATTGTTCAAAGTTTCAATTAATAATGAATTCGCTAACGTGTTCGGACCGGATGGCCAATTAGACAATTAAAAATCTTGCTCTTGTCATGTAAATTTTGCGTGGGAGATAAAAAATACATATAAAGGAATTATTTTTTGTACCTGATATTTATGGCGTTGAATAACCATTAGCTAGATTACATATAACTTTTTGTAACTAAAGGCGTGTTTTACTATATTTAACTGCAATTATATTGAACACTAGCTGCCCCAGCGAACTTCGTACCGCTCTATAATTAATAAACAAATAATAATATGGTGACATATCGACAGCAGCGCCACCTACCGGGTCCAATTGTAAATCAAAACCATTCTTGGATACACCTGAAGACACACAAAAAATTTCAACCGAATCGGTACAGCCGTTTTTGAGTTTTAGCGTGACTAACGCACAGCAATTCATTTTTATAATATATGATATAGCCTATGTCACCCGGGGATAGTGTTACTTTCCAACAGTGAAAGAATTTTTCAAATCGGTTCAGTAGTTTTGAAGCCTATTCGATGCAAACAAACAAACAAACAAACAATCAAATCTTTCCTCTTTATAATATTAGTATAGAGTATAGAAGTATAGATAGATATAGATATAGATTACAAAATTCTTTAAAACCCAACTTTAAAACACCGCAAATAGTTTAAGCTAGATCCAATTACAATTATTTGAAACCTGAGTTTAAACGCTAATAGTAACTTATAGATCGCCAGTCCGCACTTGGCCAGCGTGGTGGACTATGGCCTGTCCCCCTCACATTGTGAGAGGAGACCCGTGCCCAGCAGTGGGACAGTTATGGATTGCGAAGAAGAAGAACAAGAACCTACATATGAACTGTACCTGACTCAAACAGTAACCACAGCACATACACCGAGTTAAACAAAGTACTACAAGTACACAGTCGAACATAAGTAAGGTATACCGCGTGTTGGACTTGGCGGTGTCTCACAACTCAAATACGCTGCTACCCACGCTCAGTTAATTATGTTGAACTCTGTACGTGCGATATCTTGTTATGTTGTTCGGAAATATAAACAACAAGCAATTGATTTGAGGCAATATACTGCAATATGCGGTGTGGTGACTGTAAAATTCAGATTTCGTTACATCGTGAACGAAATACATAATAGCCAGTAGGTATTGTTTTTGCTTAAAAGTTGAAACATTCTTTTTAAGAATTTTTACATTCGCAAATTGCATTTGATTCGAATAAGGGCGTAAAACATGTCTACTATGTAATGTCATAAAAAGTAATGTTTTTAAGCTATTGCATAGCTTTTATCGCGGGCCTTGAGCGTGGGGACCGAATCCAGAAATTCCGTAACGAAAAACACCTAACACCCCCAATCAGCACCATCTAGTACCTTAATACTAAGGTATGGTACGTATGTTTTCTACAAACTAGATGGCGCTGTTCTGATATAACTATATAACTTCTAATAATTATAATTGCATAAGTTGATAAAAAATGCTATGCAATAGCTTTACCGCGGCAGTCTCCGAGTGCCACATTTTTTTTATGACTTTAAGGTAGCAAACAAGTCTCAAATGGGGACCAAGATAAATAATTAGTCCGGTTCGGAGACGGTGTAAGAACATTAGTTGGTTAATTAGTTAGTAAGTATGGGGACTGGGACTGATAATGACAGTTAGTTCTGATAGTTGTTGTAGTATTAGTCCAGTTAGTAATTATTATGAATAATCTCGTTCTAATTTTGTCACCGAGATGTTGCTGTCCCTGCGGACTGAGATGGCAACATAATTATGGGTATGCAGACAAAATAAAATTCTCGTGTCACAATGTTAGTTACCATACTCCTCCGAAACGGCTTGACCGATTTTTATGACATTTTATATGCATATTCAGTAGGTATGAGAATCGACCAACACCTATTTTTCATACCCCTAAATGTTAAGGGTTGTCCACCCTAGATTTTTTTTTTCATTTTTTGATCAAATTTTTTTTGGTTATTTTTATATGGTGTTGGTTTGGCATAAAAAATACACGTAATCCCAGATTTTCACTTCCCTATAAATCGCGCTTTTTGTATCTATATATATGGCGGAACAACGTTCGCGGGGCTAGTCGATTTATAAAACTTTGATATAGATTACTAGCCAACCAGCCGCCCACAGAACAAAACTAATTTACAACAGTTTTATTATAATAGATTAAATTTTAAAGCTAAAATGATTTAACCGATGCCCTTCATAATTCTTTGTTAACGACTTTATAGGTGAATGTAGCTTTACAAAAACAAATTGAAGTTTCCCGGCCCCAGTCCTCGAAGTTTAAAGGCTTTATGCTAATATTAACAAAGACATAAATTTTAATGGCTTACATTACTTTCTCCCGCTTGAAATAGTCGACTATTTTGTAATTGAAAATGTTGCCAAATATAAGAAACTGGGTCATATTAATTTTTCTTTATAAGTTCAGATATCAGATATCACAGGCTAGAATAATAACTTAGAGCAAGAAATAGGTACCTATACCTACCAATTTTATTGAACAAAGTGATTTGAATGACAATAAATTTGTTAGTAGCTTCTAGGTAGGCTAGGTTCAATAAATCACTAATAAATAATGATTGACAGACAATACACAGCCTAAATTAGGGGGCATAAACCATGATGATGTTTCAGTTCTTTCAAGTGGGGTGCGCCATGCGCCACTCTAAGAAAGGTTCTTTGAAGATTAATTCTCCAAAGGTGTAAAACACTGAGTAAAAGTTACGATAAAATAGTGTACTCAATTCAAGGGATAATCCTGAGTAAAGTATTAGGTACGTCCGTCCTAAATTATTACCCCATCATAATAGTTTAGTCCGGGTCTTCCCCAGGGAACTCCTTATCAAATTCCCTTGCAGAAACTACCTGTTCTACCGATCGTGAGAGTATTTTTATCGAACTCTTATGGAATTTCCTCTACTTTTAATATATATTGCTTATTTTTATCATCGATAACCACCTTGTGTTTTGTGAGAAAAGGAAAATGCTTTGTAACGTAATGAAGCTGTAATGTGTACATAGGTACATGTATTATAAAGCAAATTGTGTTAGCAAAAGGTGTTTATATACATATATCAACCGCATTGTTTTCCAAACAACAAGACTTACTGAAAATCACTAACTGAATGATTACTGTATATTTGCCTTTAGAAAGTACTGAAAAGACTGTACACATCTATATTCTGATGTCCTAACACATTCGCTGCGGCGATCGTAATTTTCTATAGAAAGACACGATGTATACATGCTTTGCAGCGAACGTGTTAATACCAAATCGAAAGCACGTTTTATAACAAAAAGATGATGTCGTGGCAAAATGCAAAAACGACAGTAAATTTGAGAAAATTAAACTAAACTCGCGTGAGACGTAAAAAATTTAAACGTTAAAGAATCATTCGAATCTATTCCACGAGTCCTAAAATTTCTGGTTGAATGGACCTGAAGAACGGGCTCTTTCAACAGTATCTAGTATTTCTTTTAGCTCTTTGGGTTCGAAGAAGTAAAGCTGTAAAGTCCGTTCAAAAGGAAATGCGGCGGAGTTTGTTATCCGTTCGGTAATTGGCTCTCCAGGATAAGTTTGTTACTTGTGAATAGGGGACAGTTTCTAACCAGGTTACTATGTAGAATGTTTTCAGTTGGTACGTTTTGTTCAATTCTTTATTAGTTCAGTACGTAACGAGGTTGAATTTAATCGACTTCTAAAAATTATACTAGTTTATGGTGTACCAAAATAAAATTAATTAATAATGATTGTACTAAATATGTACGAGTATAATATGTATGTGTATTCCTTTTCCCGTCCATGTACCTAGTTGATTGAGTTAAATAACTCGATAGCTTTGGCGGACACAATGCTCATAACTTTGGTCATAAAATATAAAATTTTATTGTGTTTATGCATGACTGGGGCTATAACGTCGGCAGTATTTGATATTCAGCCTTAATACAGCTATGACATAATACTTGTTTACTATTCGTAAAGGTTTCATACATTTTCAAATCTCCCGCCAATTTAATCTAACTACACTATGGTTCGGGGATTAGCCAATCGCAAAGCGCGGTCGCCGGTCCAATGGGAGTCGACAAAAGGACGAAAAAAGGACGTGAACGCCGGGCGCGAGTAAATTCGTTAAATATTCCAAACTTCCTTTAAAACCTACCGAAATACGCAAAATCAGTGTCTTTCTGAACCACAATTATAACCTACGTTCAACACGGGATCCCGCGGGAGTGTTAACTTACCGAGAACTTTAAATTCTACCAAGTGTGTGGTGTGAAGTTTCCTACCTACCGGCCAGCGTGTCCTCATCACCGAAAACCGACCGAAGAAGAGCCCTCGAGCACTACCAGGCTGAAGGAAGGTACCGTGCAACCCTTTGTTTGGCATACGACGGTTCCCGAACCATACACGATTATTTCTTTCTATCGGCGGGATTTTTCATTCCATTCAAAACGCGTATCCCGACCCAGAGTGTCGTCAAGGGCCCCCTATCGGCAGGGCCGCGTCGTCACATCCCTTTTGGTGCCGAAACCCGGGACTCGGGAGCCAACACCATCCTTTGGCCTCACTAAAGGTTGGTTTTAACCTACATAATATCGCTGGTATTTCATCTCAAAATCTAACAAATATCTATTTAATCCGTACAGCTAACCATATTCTATGTGTTTACGTATCTATTTGTTTAAATTCTAACGAAAATATACCATATTTTATGTGTTTAAAAGTAATTCATACGCATTTTGCATAATTACATTTTATCATTTTATGTGAGGTAGTTCATAACTTCATACATTCGTATTCCTCCATTTTGTTTCTTGTTGCGTTGAATTACTTGAAATAGTACAGTAGAATCAGTTCAAACTTCAAATCAGTTAGATACTGAGTGATTGAGTGACTTGGACTAGGATCGTTCTATCTCCCTTCCCCACACGCGTATTCGGTATTCTTTATTTCATCATTCGTTTGGTTCACTATACGCGCGCGCGCGCCGCGCCACCTACTCGCCCCACAGAGTACTTTTGATTCGACGTCATACTCGACACAATATCCGTTCACCGCGCGCCGAGCCGCCGCGGTACCGATGTCGTTATTCTAAGTACTCAACAACTTATTCGAATTTAACTTGTTTACTTGTACACATATTCGTTATACGGTGAATTATAATTACTGCAGATCATATATAAACAATCTATTCTAACAAACTATCGGTGTTTATATATCCATCGGCTGTAGTGACTTATATTCAATCTAAATCATAACAAAGTTATTACGTAAACAGGTTCTTCAACACACATTCGTCCTATTATTGTTATTATCTCGTAGGCTCATAGCGGGCTACACTGCTACGAGTCGTAGTCGATTACCTTACCGTTACGATTACTTGGTTACTTATTTCATTATTTAAATTCGCAATTGTTATTCGTATCTAATAACTATAATCGTAACTAACGTTGCAATTAACGTATACAACTTGTTCTATTATTATTTCTTATTCGTCTTAACTACACCATGTCATTTAATACGAAACGCAGCATACGTAAACTCAGTAGAACTAAATCAAAACATGTGGATGCGGCGGAATGTTATTCTGTTCAACATTTACCAGTATTGCGTAGAAAACGTACTATTGCTTTGAACCGTCTATTGAAGGCGCTCGAAGTAGGTAACTTAGCGCGTAGCGATGATAGTCAATGCGATTTATTTCTTTCATATTGCGATCAGCTTGAGAAGTGGACAGAGGAGTTTGAGCATACACACTTTTCGATTCTAGAGTTATTACAATCATCCAGCCATGATGATGATGACGATGTTGAGGATGATGAAATTCGAACTCGCTTCGATGATACCTATTTTCAAGTGTTGTCGCTTCGTCGTCATTTTACGAAGTCAAACTTAAATACCGCGGTGACTTCTAACCAACCTATCGATGCACCATCATCATTATCACATGTGAGACTTCCGAAGATACAGATACCGACATTTTCGGGTGATATTAAACTATGGCCTGAATTTATCGATTCATTTAACGCTCTTATTCATGATTGTCCGTCATTGAAGGATGTCGAGAAGTTTCATTATTTGGTTTCGTCATTAAGCGGCGACCCGTTAACACTTATTCGTACGTTTCCTGTTACGGGTGATCACTACGCGGATGCATATGCTTCTTTAGTCGCACGTTATCAAAACAAACGCGAATTAGCATTCACATGTTGGAAGGATATTTTAAATATTAACTTTAAATTTCAAAATGCAACTGAGTTTCGTAAGACATTGGACACTATCGATGAAAACTTAAGTATATTGAGAAAATTAAACCTACCAGTTGAACATTGGGATTTTATTACGGTCTACCATATTTTATCGAAATTAGATTCTAAAATGCGCCGCGAATTTGAGGAGAGGTGTGGTAACACGGAGTTTCCTACTTACCTAGAATTAAAACAATTTTTGCATTCGAAGTGTGAAGCGCTCTTACGCGATAATCACTTTTCTGACGTAAGCAAGGGGACTCCTTCTTTCAAATTAGTATCTAAACCTACAACTAACACATCTTTTAAGCGTCAAAGTGTTTCACATACACTCCTAACTGATAATTCGGTAAATTCTAATATTTCTAACAAACAAAATAAAATCGAAAATAAATCAAATAATTTCAATAATTATACTAAATCGTTAAAATGTGCATTTTGTACCGGTGTTCATTCAATTTCTCAGTGCAAATCGTTTCTGAATAAATCCGTGGACGAACGTACGTCCATTGCTCTGGCAAACCGTTGGTGTTTTAATTGTCTCAAATCTTCTCATCACATAAAAGATTGCGTATCTATTTTTCGCTGCTTGAAATGTAAACATAAGCATCATACGTTACTTCACAAGGATCGTGCGGTTAACAACGAAAGTAAAACTGCCGTCGCTGACTCCCAGTCAGTCGCATTGGTAGTAAAGGAGAGTAATTCGACTTCAGATTCTAACTCGTCTTCTAATTCAACGGTGTTGCTTGCCACAGCAATAATTCAAGTGCAAGATTCGAACGGACAGTATCACTCGTTTCGTGCATTATTCGATACGGGCAGTCAGAACAATTTTATTACTAAGAACGCTGCACAATGTTTAAATCTTAAGTCAAGTCCATGCGTATCAAATATCAATGGCTTAGGAGGCGTTGCTGCAAATCTTTTTGGCTTACTTAATTGTTCGATTGCATCTAAAAACAATCATTTATTTAATGTGAATTTACATGTTATTTCTACTATATGCGGGGATCAACCAATAGCTAAACTTAATACCGTGGGTTGGTCTCACATTCAATCGTTACCGTTAGCGGATCCTGGTTTCGATGTTCCAGGACCGATCGATATTCTTTTAGGCGCTGATGTTTTCGCTGACTCGCTCTTAAGTCAACGCGTAAAGGGTTCTGTCAATCAACCCGTTGCATTCAACTCGGTCTTTGGCTGGTTGTTGTTAGGTCGAACGGCCTTGGTGACCTCTTCGTTACTCCAGTTCTCATCTAAACCCGACAGTGAGCTCTGTTCTCTTGTTCAGCGGTTTTGGGAGATTGATAGCGTTCCTCAAGCTTCATCTCTCACTCCGGATGAAATTGCGTGCGAACAGCGTTACACCTCGGAATACCACCGTGACTCCTCGGGTAGGTATATCGTCAGGCTTCCTTTCAAGGTGAGTGCTGAACCGATATTTGAGGGCTCTCGCGACATCGCACTTCGACGTTTTCACGCCATTGAGCGTCGCATCTCACGCGATCCCGACCTGCACCGACAGTACTCTGAGTTCATGGATGACTATATTCAATCCGGTCACATGACGTTAGTTGATGCGAAGGACATGAACCAAGGTAAATACTATATACCGCATCATTGTATTTTAAAACCGGATAGTACTACAACTAAACTTCGCGTAGTCTTCGACGCATCCGCCAAAGACTTTCAAGGCAAATCGTTAAATGACACGTTGCTAACGGGACCTAAGTTACAAAATAATATCGTTGCCGTGCTTCTCCATTACCGTTTACACGCAGTCGTTTTCATGGCTGATATTCGCCAAATGTATAGGCAAATTCTAATCGCTGATGATCAACGTGATTATCAACGAATTCTTTGGAGAACCGGACCTAATCAATGTCTGCAAGAATACAAGTTAAATACCGTAACGTATGGTGTCTCATCCGCGCCATATTTGGCTTGCAGGACTGTTCAGCAGTTAGCGGAGGACGAAGGATCTACCTTTCCTCTAGCTCAACAAATTTTAAAATCGAACATCTATGTCGATGATGTCGCAGCGGGATTTGCGACTCTAGAGGCAGCTTTAGAGGCCAAATCACAAATCATAAAACTTTTCAAACTTGGTCATTTCGAATTAAGAAAATGGGCCACAAACGAACCTCGGTTGTTGTCAGATCTTTCTCCAGAAGAATGTCTTCTTGATCCTAAATCGTTTTCTGACGATCAACCAACCACTATCAAGGTGCTTGGTCTCAAGTGGGATCCAGTATCCGATTCGTTTTTGTTTGACGTGAAGCCGTCGAATCGTTTATGTACCAAACGAAACATTTTAAGCGACATTGCTAAGGTTTTTGACCCACTGGGCTTTCTATCGCCTGTAACGATTAAAATTAAAATTCTTCTTCAAAGACTTTGGTTATTGGGTGTTTCTTGGGACGAAGTTGCTCCTGAGGACATAGCTTTCGTTTGGAACGCCTTCTGTGATCAGTTATCTATTCTACGGAGCTTGAGAGTACCGCGGTGTCTTACAGCTCAGCACGCGCTATCATACGAACTTCACGGATTTTGTGATAGTTCCGAAATAGCCTATGGGGCAATTCTTTATATACGTATCCTTTTTGATGATGGTTCTATCAAAGTATTACCATTATGCGCTAAAGCTCGTGTTGCGCCCCTTAAGAAGCTTTCATTGCCGCGTCTCGAGATGTGCGCAGCTGTGGTGCTCGCAAAGCTTGTTCAATTCGTTCGTGATACGTATGAGCAACAATTTTCCTTGCATGCGATTCATTTGTGGACCGATTCAACGATTGTTCTTTCTTGGCTTCGTTCGCATTCGTCACGTTGGACAACATTTGTAGCCAATCGGGTTAGTGCGGTTCAAGAAATTGTTCCCGCAGACGCTTGGAATCATGTGGCGTCGGCGGATAATCCTGCTGATGTGTGCTCGCGAGGGCTATTGCCACGTGATTTAATTCATAATACGTTATGGTGGTCAGGACCGTCCTGGTTATCGCAAACTTCCGATCGGTGGCCAAATCATACCAAATTTCCCGTCCTTGACGATGCAGAAGAATCGTTATTACGAGCTGAAGAACGCCGGTCTGTCACATTGGTCGCTGAACACGCTTCAACTGATCAATCAAATCCAATAGATTATCTTTTAAATCGTTATTCGTCACTCGACAAAATAATTCGTATCGTTTCGTATATGCGTCGGTTTCTTCTAACTACCCGTAACCAGAATCGAGGCATGATTCCTCATGACCTTGAAAACTATAAATCTTTGCTTTCTATCGTTAAACACGTTCAATCGACGTCATTTTCTAGTGAAATCCAACAGCTTCAATCGAACCAACCGCTACCCAAACCGTTACGCAAGCTTAACCCCTTTTTGGATGAGGAGGGTATTCTCAGGGTGGGCGGTCGGATCTCGCGCGCTGGTATCGAATACGATCAAATGCATCCAGCGTTGCTACCAAGTGATCATTCGTTTACACATAAGTTAATTGAATCCATTCATCGTCAGCATTGTCACACAGGACACAACACGACTCATTATTTAATTTTGCAACGTTTTTGGGTTTTGTCGGCAAAACGCGCTATACGTAAATGTTTATCTAAATGCATCCGTTGCTATAGAACCAATCCGAAGCCGTTACAGCCTTACATGGCGGATCTTCCGTCGTATCGGGTTAACCAGGTCAAACCGTTCTCCGTGGTCGGTGTTGACTTTGGTGGACCATTTCGAATAAAGGTCGGTACTCATCGAGGAGCTAAGATGGATAAAGCTTATCTTTGTCTCTTCATCTGCCTAGCAACGAAGGCCGTTCATCTTGAGGTTGTCTCGTCGCTTTCTACCGAAGCTTTTGTTGCTACCTTACGCAGATTCGTCGGTCGACGCGGACGTTGTAATGTCATTCACGCGGATTGTGGAACTAATTTCGTTGGCGCTCGCAATTACCTAGCTTCACTAGAGCCAGCGTCGCACACTCTTAACATAAAATTCGACCACAATCCTCCTTCCGCCCCTCATTTTGGAGGTGTGTGGGAGATCCAGATTAAAGCCGCCAAAACGCATCTCTATCGTGTTGTTGGCAATCAAGTGTTGACGTTTGAAGAACTTACCACTTTATTCGTTCAAATTGAAGCAGTATTAAATTCTAGACCGTTATGTCCATTAAGCACGGATCCCAACGATCTGAACGTTCTGACTCCAGGTCACTTCTTGACTCTGGAACCTCTAACTGCCGTACCGGACTTGGATCTTTCCAACGTCAAATTATATCGACTTAATCGTTGGCAACTTATTCAATCGTTTCTTCAAAACTTTTGGGTTCGTTGGAAGAATGAGTACTTACATTCGTTAACGCAACGTGCAAAATGGACGAAAACGTCAAAACCGTTATCCGTTAATTCAATCGTTATCATTAAGGATGATATTCGTACACCTTTACACTGGTCTCTGGGGAGAGTAACCGAGTTACATCCGGGCCTCGACGGCATCGTCCGTGTGGCAACTATCTTCACTCAAAACAACTTTATCAAGAGACCTCTTGTTAAGTTGTGTCCTCTTCCCATAGAATCGATTACTAACTAACCTTTAACTTTACCTTAACACGTTTTAGTTTTAAGTAGTCATTATCTATCTTTATATATCGTATCTATTCACATCGTATCGTATTTATATCATATTTATCAATTTCAATTTTATTCGAAAATACCAGCGGTATTTTGGTGGGCGGTATGTTTACTATTCGTAAAGGTTTCATACATTTTCAAATCTCCCGCCAATTTAATCTAACTACACTATGGTTCGGGGATTAGCCAATCGCAAAGCGCGGTCGCCGGTCCAATGGGAGTCGACAAAAGGACGAAAAAAGGACGTGAACGCCGGGCGCGAGTAAATTCGTTAAATATTCCAAACTTCCTTTAAAACCTACCGAAATACGCAAAATCAGTGTCTTTCTGAACCACAATTATAACCTACGTTCAACACGGGATCCCGCGGGAGTGTTAACTTACCGAGAACTTTAAATTCTACCAAGTGTGTGGTGTGAAGTTTCCTACCTACCGGCCAGCGTGTCCTCATCACCGAAAACCGACCGAAGAAGAGCCCTCGAGCACTACCAGGCTGAAGGAAGGTACCGTGCAACCCTTTGTTTGGCATACGACGGTTCCCGAACCATACACGATTATTTCTTTCTATCGGCGGGATTTTTCATTCCATTCAAAACGCGTATCCCGACCCAGAGTGTCGTCAAGGGCCCCCTATCGGCAGGGCCGCGTCGTCACAATACTTGTTATTTATTAAACACTTTTTATAAAATTTAAGATGACATAAAGATAACATAAGATTTAAGA
Source organism: Ochlodes sylvanus (assembly GCA_905404295.2). Taxonomy (NCBI): domain Eukaryota; kingdom Metazoa; phylum Arthropoda; class Insecta; order Lepidoptera; family Hesperiidae; genus Ochlodes; species Ochlodes sylvanus. Next base: position 10,652,219 of record FR990132.1, on the reverse strand, counting down.
TAGCCCGCAGTACCACTTTTCCGCTGCCGCCGATGATAACTGTCACCGACACAAAACAAGACTCAAATTGTCAATTGCTGACAGCAACTTTTAATACCGGGGTACCGGTATATGTCAATACCGTTATTCCGGTATTTTTGTAACATTTTATAATAGCAAAAATTTTCTTAATATGTGAAAGTAGGTGAAAATCCAATGCGTTCGTCCACACACAGATAATAAAAAGACCCCGAAAATTACGTGGCTCTGTAACCATCTCAAAATATCCACCTTCAATATTTCAGTCCCGAGGACATCAATCTCGAAGGTTTAAGAAACTTACCGTTTGAGGTATTTTTCGACATGAGTAATTCATGTTTCCCCGTTGTAGGCACGGGTCAAGTGAGGCTAGTTTATTTAGTCGGAGAAAGTGTCTTACCGATGAAATGTACCCCAACTCTGAAACGCCGCAGAATACTAACGCGCCTTGTTTTCAAAATTTATGCGCGTAAGTTAGGTCGTAGGGCAATTTGCATGGTCGTCACGTCGCGGATCTAATATTGTAAATCATAAGTTTTTACTAGGTAGGTAGTTAAGCTGTCAACATTGCTGCGTTGGTCAATAAATGTATTAGAAGTTTTTGTTTATTGTTCTTTCAGCTGTGTTGTAGCTTCTGTGCTTTGTAAGCTTCTGGTAAAACAATTAGAATGTAGACACATGATTTGTAAAGTAAGAAAAGTACAGATAAGTTGTTAGTTTACCACGACACGGGTTTTCACGATTTGTACTTCGTATATTTTTCGAACCATTTTCTCTCCTCTTGAAGACTCCCACATCATACACTGGTGGAAACACCGACGCAGGCAAGCTATTCCAGTCCTTCGCAGTACGTACCATGAACGACGACGCAAACCTTGTCGTTCGTATAGGCGGAATGTTCACGACTTGTAACGAATTGCAACGTCCGTAATCACAGCTATACTCGCCGTATAATATCGTACCAGTACTATAGCAACATGTCACAATCCACCCTGAGCTTAGCTTAAAATCATAAGCTGTTATTTATTCAAGTGATCCCTTGTAAGCCATCGTTGATTGACGCAAATGCGGAGTATAGCTCTTTCGAGGGTGAAATTGCGCATTTAATTGGATTAGTACTATACAGCATAATACGATATTCCGGAGATACGGTGATACAATAATCTTCGGTATAATAGTATTTTAACTGTAACCAGTAATCACGATTTTTATTTTTTTGGCCTCAACCCATTAATCGCCTACTACCGAGCACGGGTCTCTCCTCAAAACTGAGGAGTTATACTCCACCACGCTGCGCTGTTCCAGTTCGGATTGGCACTTGGGTTGGTCACTACCCCTCCAGGGCTAGATTGTACCATCCTGTGGTACCAACCACGCTCTATTTCATAGCTACAGTCCAGGCAATATCTATTATCTTAAAATATTAAAAAAATAATTGATTAACCAGCAGGTGAAAATAAATCGCACGCAGTCTTTAAATATCTCAGGAAAATATTTTCCTTCGAACGAGGAAAACTTTTGAACAATGGGTCAGTTCAAAGAGGATGAAATAGTCGCTAAAAGCTTTAAGAATGAAGTAAACCGCCTTAACAAAAGAACGTTGAGATTCCCAAAGTTTAAATCCGATTCGGTGTAAGCCTTTTGAAATCTTTTGACTCTATTGAATGGGACAAGGATGTAAAGCCGTAATGGGAAAGGCCTTATTTTGCCAATTTGGGACCCAATTTGACGTGGTTTAGCTTTTAGCTTATTTTAATGCAGCTGAAAAACACTTAAATAATTATCTACATTAAATAGATATATGCATAGTTTCTTATGATAGACAATGACTGTAATCATTATATTAATACGTGAAGCAAAAATTTTGTACCCATTTATACTAAAAATAAGGCCGCTTATACAAAAAAGTGACATCCCAACGGGGGGCTTTAAAGTAAGCTAGTACCCAAAGTAACCTTAAAAATGAGTTTTCTACATTCGGTAGGTCCAATCAGGTACGGAACGCTACCTTATGAGAGTCCGCTTCGTATTTGACCAGTTTTATTTTAATCTATTCCACGTAGCAATACGTTTTGTAGAAGCTCCATTATGTGCGTGAATGTAATGTTTTTCATATGAACTGTCAACAAAGGGTGCTTTTAGATACCAAAATTGTATTGCTCACGACATATTAAAACAGAAAATAAAATTATTTAGCAGATTTACAGGCCGGTTCCACTCAACAGAAAATTGGTTTAGCCGTCGCTCGTTTTAACTTTTAAATTAATTACAGTAAATTTTTAGCTGGTTTTGCTACGAAAGCGTATTTTAAAAATTTTACACGTACTAGTACGTAAATGGACATTTAAAAGTTGACAAAAATGGATCTTGTTACAGTAATGTTCTCCTTACAGTTACTAAAAAACTTCAGTGTCGATGTCGAATACTTCACTATGATCGAATTGTCAACCTGGCTAAAGTGGACTTCAAAAATTTTAATTTCGTCCGTGTGTATAAAACTAAGATTTTTTAACAACAAATGAATTCAAGAATTAAGCAAACAAATTCTTGCTTCAGTAATATTTTTCTTACGGTGACTAAGAAAACTTCAATCTACGATAATAATATCTATCTAATGTGTAATGATGGTTCCGGTGGTAAGACGCTATGATAGTAGGTACTAATTTGTGTTTAAATTTATTAGATGTTATTTCCTGCGTCACAAATTAAGCGCAAGTTCTTTGAGATCGCCAACTCAAGATCAAATAAATAATTACGGTTTTAGAAAGCAACTTGCACAAATTTCACCTACTACATTGTTATCTTTATTATGGAGGCGATATTTAGATGTACATACTTATGTAAGGCATGAACCAATCCTAAGTCAAGCCTCCCTTGCTTGTAGTTCACCTGTAACATAACCAACTAATGCTCTAACGCTGTTTTTTAACCGGGCGCATTTGAATCTTGTTCTGTGTCGGTCGCAGTTGACACAGAGTACTTTATATACACAGTTGTCATGGGCGGCAGCGGAAGGGAGGCGCTGCATGTTCGTTTGCTGCCTTAATTCCATAAAAATTAGACGAGTATTTGACACCAGGGGAAAAACGGAAGGGAAGGTACCTTTTATACCTCTAGTCTGCGTTCTGTACCATCTAGCTTAATTTTGACAATATTCTCTTATTTGTTTGCTATCCTTCTAGAATCGTTACTATCTACCATCTAGCTACCATCAGCTACCATCAGGGTGATACGTCTGCTTTTTAATCGACTATTTACATAATAGCGTATAATATTGTCTTTATCTCCTACTGATCTCAGTCCCAACATTTGAATAGAACATTTATCATCGTGATAACATTTGGCCATTTTATTCCTAAAAGTTTTTGACATTTGCAACTTCATAAACTCCGAGAAATTCTAACTAGTGTCTCGTGAGGATGTTATTTCCATTTTTATAGCTCTAACGAAATATGTTATGCGTGAAGTTTTTCAATAGTCTTATTGGAACCCTATGCTTATGAGATCGTTACGTTTAGTTACGGAGGAAATTCTGGAAATAGATGAGAAAAGTTCTTGTCTTCTAAAAATAATTTTGATAGGTAAAACCAAACGGTGTACGATATATTATTACTCGTGGTAAATTATAATTACCTCTTTTTTATACCTATTAGTGTGTATGCATTATTTTTTATGCATTATCATACAAATAACAAAACTAACTGAGCAATGTTGGTTTGTACATATGTAGGTACATAGAAGAACGTTTTTGAGACAGCTCAGACTACTGCCAAGATTTCCTTCTCGGCTGCAGTTGGGATGAAATAGTTACTACTGGTCCAAGGGAAGCCTGGGTTAAAATCCTTCATTCACCTCTAATCCTAAAAAAATTTTGCGTACTACCAATTACCGATCAATCCGCACTGAAGTAGAGTGGTGGAGTATGCTTTAGGCCTCCTCAGATATTGAGAGACCCGTGCTCAGTAGCGGGCCATTATTAGCCACAATTCCCTCTCCACCCCTCACAATGTCTAAAATATCGACCACCTCGAAAAATCTTAAGTTTCCATCATCCAGAACTTGATAACAAGGTAAAGATAATGGGTAATTGTTAACCCCTTTATATAATTATGTTGACGCCAACGTTGTATCAATCAAACCGTTCTGCCTTCACTAGCCGTTCTGAATTATACAGTCACTAGTATAACACCTGTAACGATTTGTTTTTAAATGAGTGGAAGTTAATAAGAACATACTTCATATGTATTGAAGCAACTCCTTCTAACTTTTGAAACAATTCACAGAAACATTTTGGGTTGAATAATTTACAATTTATTCAACGCTTTGCTTAAACTTATAACAAGTTAACATGTGCGGGCTGGTGGCTTTGTAACACAATCAACACGTGAAAGACCTTTCCCGTTATGGAAATTTTGTTACAGTGTTAAACTTAGTTCCGGCTACGTTGCGATCGTGCAGAAAACCGGAGTCCTGCTCATGTGTACATGTGAATACATTGATAAGAAGAGTAGTAGGAGTTTAAGTAATTGTATGTCGTCAGCTGATTGTATTGTGGCCAACCATGATATTTTTCGGTATTTCGTGATAAGTGTCAATCATGTTGTGTGTCTAGATAATAGGTAGGTATAGGGAAGATCGACTAAAACTTCGGTTTAATAATTAAATGATATAACTCAAACCGAATAATGTATTAAAATATAATGTGATTGAGACGAAACGTTACTTATTGATAAAATTTATTTTGACCAGGACAGAAAATTCAAACTAATTTTTATCCTCATCGTAAAAATTCAGCCAACAGAGATTGATCTATCGCGTCAAAACTGAAAGCGATAAACTATAATTCAGTACGCAGAGCTCAATATTTTAGAGCAAATATATCTGTTGTCACAGTGACTCCGAAAACGTTTACCGAAGTGTTCATTTTTCAATATTAAAATGTCAACGCTTAGAATATTTCATTCCTTCACAGGATTTAAATCCAGTTCACGTATGCGCAGTGATTTATCATAACAACAAGCTGTTCACTCCGACTCTGAGCATGCAAAGTAAGTCTCTTAGTTTTAAGAAAATATTCGAATGTGAATTGATGAACGATTGATATAAATGATTTCTAATTTTGGAACGTTAATGTTTCAACTCGAATCAAATTAAAAATCAATCATCAATGTAATCTAATTTATTAATTGCCATGTGCTAAGATTGTTGTACTATCTTTTTCTATTATCTATTTATCTGACTTCAAAAAATAAGAGGTTAAAATGTTCGACGACCATTATGAATTTTTGTGAATGTCCAGCAATTTATCCGTCATTTATGAACCGATTTTGATTAATTATTTTTTCAGCCACCAAGTCACCACCAAGTCAGTCAGTCAGTGCCACTAAGTCAGGATTTGCAAATGGAATCCCAGGGAAATCAGGAAACCCTCAAAATATTCAATTACCTGTCGATTTTGAAGTCAGTTTTTTGTTTCGTTAAATTATTCCAGTTAATGCACTCATCTCCCCTACCTATTGACACCTCTTATTTAGGTACTATAATATGTATAAGTCTGTTTTCATCGGTTCGATAATAAACACTGCTTGTTCATTCGCCCACACATTAATTTAGTGCGAATATTATTAAAGAATAATCTCTATAACGGCGTACGGCGATATACTGCGAATATAAAAGCCCGTGGCTGATCGATGGGTGGCCATTACTCAGTAACAAAGCGGACCGCGGCGGACGCAAGAGTAATGGAGGAGAGTCCCGGCTCATCTCCAGCCGGATTAGTGGTCACTGAGTGTGTCTTATCCGTGAATTATCACTCCGACATATCATAGACCGACCAAGGATACATTCGTATGAAAGCGTTTGTGGGTAGGGTTGGTGTGTTGTAAAGCCAAAAAATTAAGCGTTTAGCTTAAATTTTTGCTAAAATTATTAACAATATGATTTTAAACGTTTAATCAGAAATGTTTCAACACAAAAAAATGTGTATATAAATATTATAAATACACTAAAATAAACAGTAATGTGCGAGTGTATAGTGTGCTATACACTTGCACATTTTTACGACGTGAATGGTATGGACAACGTCAATAAAACATCACGAACACCCATGACCCGAGATCCTCTAACCTCCTCAATACGGAATGCACCCTACTGAACAATGGCAAAGGCTGTGACGCCAAGTACTGAGAGAATCTTGAAGCGGATTGATTCATGACAAAAGCAAAACATATTGGTGGATCTTGCCATAGAAAAAGGAAGTAAAAATAGCTTTGTTGTCGGGTTTCTCGCTTGCATTCAAAGACGTGACGTGCTATAAATATTAGAATCTCTAACCGTTTACAACTTTCTAAGCGGTTCCCGAACTTCCTAAGTGTTTATTGCATTCCCACTCACGTTCGGAGACTGGGAAGAGATCTACGAGTTTGGCATATTTTGCATACAATAGAATATTAAGCTGCAACTGCAACAGTTTGGTAACAATCTTACGTATGTAGGATTGCAGAATATCCTGCAAACTTAATTGTATCCTTAATTATGCGCTTTGATATTGTCCCATCCCATGTTATTGAACCTAACGGGACCTTATTAGCCGTTGGTTTTTGTTTTACACTATAAATATTACCTTAATATTATGCAAAGCATACTAGTTAAGTGGTTAAGGCTGATCTTTAGTTTTCATCTTCGATTTTTCCCTTGAAAGACGAAACTGATGTATGATTTCTAACACATCATATCTAATTACCAATTCTAATATTGCCTTACAATCTTTGAAAATTTTAAGTCATAAATTCACACTTCTTTAACCACAAAACAAAAACACGAGTTAACTCCAGCCAAGAAAAACTAACAAAGATTATAGTAATAAAAATGTAGGCACACATGACGGCCCGGATTAGTTTATCGGCACCAGCTTTCACATCTAGTTAAGTTAATGCACTCAACATCTTTGATTTGTTTGCATTAACTCATTTTGTTTAAAAAAACATAATAAACCTTTCTTAAACTACTGAAGTCCTACATGAAAACGTCTAAACACTTGTAACATGAAAAATTCAATAGAAGTGTTGAGTCACTTAGTGAAATTAAAAACTCAAACAAGGAAGGGGTCTCCAGCCCCACACAAACACGGCCGTGCGTATGCAAGTGTCTCATTAGTACGGCCGCGGCCGTGCCGAAAGAGCTATGCATATTTTGCCCTAAATACGCGGAAATAAGAATTTGAAGGCGGTCTCCTTTATGGTTCATTCTCACGGGTCGAGTTTTATCTCGAGTTATTGATTTATTGCTTAAGCCCATGCGGTTTCTGTGGTATGCGATCATTACACATATTACGTTCAATGTTCAACCTTTTTGCCATATAAAACACTACATCTCGGATTATTTTCATACTTAACTTCACCTAAATCGGTTCAGCAGATTAAGCGTGGAAAGGTAGAAGACAGACAGAACTTCACTTTTATAATATTAAATTTCTGCAATTATTTAATAATTAGTGTCCTTGATGGAGCTAAACTGAACCTAACGCACAAAGATTTTGAACTCATAAACAAAATTTTTTATCATCGCGCACAATAAACATTTTCGGCCCTATTAATAAACATAGACTAGAGCAAGAGTAACTTTAAAACTTGTCGTAAATAAGATTTAATTAATATTCATTATTAATAAACATGTAGTAGCGAAGAAGTAAGCTACTCCAAGTATTATCTCAGTATCAAAGATAGTCCATGTCGCTACATAGTTTAGCGACCGATTAGGCGTGCACTGACGACATTGACGTTCTAAACGTCATTGATATTTATTTATAACCTTTGAAAAATTCGTAGGTTTTGGTTCTGTTTCTGTTCGTTACTTCGTTTTTATTGTTATTATGATGGATAGAGATTATTATAATGATGATTTGATGGTGATAGACGAGATACGTGAGGTGGAAAACCTTCCTCATTTACTGCGACGCGTCAGGTTGTAAAAAACTCGTCACAATCCATTGGAACTTCATGAAAGTGAGTTTCAATCTAAATACAGATTTTCAAGATCGACTGCCGTGTACATTATTGACATGGTAAAAAATAATTTAGCTGGTGATGCAAGAGGTGGCTTCATACCACCGTATCTGAAAGTCTTGACTGCAATTCGAACATGGCATGGAGAGGTAAATTATACTGAAATATATATATATGGCCACATCTTCAAGAACTGTCCAAAGATCAATTAAAAGGAACCATGTCAACCGAAGGTGGCACGTCAACCAAAGGGTTTGTTGACAGCACTTGCAATTGGTATTAAGAAAGATGCTTGGTATGTGGACAGTGGTGCTACCAACCACATGTGTAACAACAGGGAAATCATGGAGAATTTTATAATGGTTAGGTGTAATAGTGTCAATGTGGCAAATGGTCAATTCAGACAGCGGGTCACGGTGATGTCAAGGTTCAACTGAAAGATTGTTTAAGGACTATAAGCAATGTGTATTATGTTCTGAATCTTTCTGCTAACTTGTTCTGTGTGTGCATTAGTAAAAAAGTTTCATATTTAAAAAGTAATTCTTTTTGTATTGGTGTGTTTGGTGTTATGTATTATTGTTTTATATACATAATGTTGTGATTATGGTGTATACTTACAACAATAACTTATAACTTGTGATTTACTTAAGGAATGTAGAATAAGTTTGTTGCAACTAGATGTTGGCAAGTTTCTAATGTTGTTAAGTTTATATAAATGATATTGGTTTAAGGGCTAGTGTTGGAACAAATATGTTGTCTGTAATAAACACAATACATTTTATTTCTAGGTTTTATTTCTTCTACCTTGAATGAAAAATTGAAACCACATGTTTGTGACATTACACCAATTATAATTATTATTTACTATTTGCAAGGAATGTCGTAATTACTAATCAATTAACAAAAATTAAAAATTGTTTTGGTTAATACTTATTATTTATTCTAAATTTCTTTTTTTAATTTCTAAAATTTCTCTTTCTAAAGTTGCTGCTTTTAAATTTTCTCTAAGAATCTCCAATCTCTTTTCTTCTTCATCCCAGTTACTTGAGCGAGCACGTTTTTGGTTCATGTTTTTAATAAAAATAAAGGAATACGAAACGAAATACCTAATTAAAGGAAATCAATTTCAAATTTTACAAGTAACATACTGCGAGGAGTAGGCTCTTGAAATTTAAATTTGAAAGCTGTAGTGCACGTCTATTTTGAAGATGTCAATTCCAAAATATTAGCTGTCACTGTCATTTTATTGCATGAAGTCGTTCACTGACTCACTCTTTTTACTTTTAAATTATAAAGGTTGCCATATTTTACTCGTTCAACCCGGACTAAGAAATGTATTGTTCGTCCGACGCTACTCCATGTTTATTAATAGCATTTCAATTACGAAGTTGTTACTAGGTTAATCAAGAATTAACTAGTCAAAGTGTAGACTCGGATGACGCTTGGAGTAAGCGATTTTTATTAATAGGGCCGTTTAAGTATAACAGGTACTCATGATTTTTATAATTCGTACTATAAAATATACAAACGGAAAGTTGAAAACAAAAACATTGAAAGGAGGACTGTTATAAAGTTTGTTGGAAACCCTTGCACACCAGGTATTAAATAATAAATTATTAAATATTCACGGTACAGAACACACGCGTTGCTTTCTAATTATTACATTGAATAGAGTAACAATTATCATGCCTTCACTCACTATATCGAGTAACAAGGATTCGATCCGAATAATTATGTTTATGGAAACAGCTTTCGATTTTATTCAGAGTGTAGTGAATGTAATATTATCATATTCACCACTAAAATAGATAATCAAAAGAAGAGCGTACGCTCAGGATTTAATATACACTCATAATTTATGACACACAATTTAAAAATAGTATTAAATTGTGTTTGATAAAGTGTTTCAAGTTTGAACCGAACATAACAATTAAAATAATTTCATAAGATGATGTTGACGCACAGCTGAAATACGAAAAATATAAAGAACACGAATATTTTACGAATCTACTTTGTGACGAAGACTAAGCACATTATCACGATGCATCATTAAATACCTGATGCCTGAGGAAGACCCAGGATTTTGCGAAAAGGAATAGCCCCGTTGAATAGTAATACTAGATATAGGAATTGGAATTCAGAGACAGCGGAAAGGAGCGTTGAAGAGGCCAAACTCACAAAGGGTTGTAGTGCCGTCAGGACTAAGAGGTGAGATTGCAAGCTCAGTTTACGCTGTATGACAAAAATCAGCCGGTGTAAAACTCACCCAAGCGAGCGTACAGGGTTTTTCTTTTAATAAAACGTTCTTCAGTTTTTCAACGCGCTTCCCGACGCTTTTTCAAGGTGTTCATTACAAGCAACCGAGCTCTTTAGCGTGACACTTGTTTATGTTTACCTACTTAATTAATTCAGGCTCAATTAGTGCGTCTAGCAAAATTATTTCCTCTTAAATTATCTTGTAGAAGACAAATGAGGTTTAGGGCATTATGGGAGTAATTTGCGAACCGTCGACGGTAGGTCGAAATAAAATATGCGAGAGACTAATGAAAACGACCTATGTTTAACTTGACAGAATTCCGGGAGACCTTTCATCCTAAGCAGAGCCTGCCAAATATATTGCGAGTAGGTTTCTATTATGTAAAAAGTAATTAGCAAAGGGGAAATTAGATGGATTAAAGACGTGCGGGGTGGGCTATCGAGTGATTAAAGTAAAAGAGTCATAATATTTTTTTATGGAATAAAGGTAGCAAACGATCATTCAGTGGATGTGGTGTGTAAAATAAAATAGGTAATAAGCAAAATTCATTCACTGTAGCTAGGAGGGGCCGAAATAATTATGACATATTTCAAAATTTAAGAAAAAAATTGCTAAAAAAATTTTATGGTACCTACAAAAAATTTTTTTTTCGACGTAGTATTACGTAGAATCACGGTCCGAAAGCGTGCTTACAAGGTTTCTGTTTGAACCCCTAACACCCTGTATATGTATATAAAATTAAAGGTGTGTCCCCCTATATTTTAGTTTGCAGCCAAAACTACGCATCGCAAACGAATAGTGTTTGTATGTGGCAGTAGGTACAAGGCTCCCATCGCACCATGCACCATGGTGGTTGCAAATCGATAGTTGTCGGTGTAAAAGATACAGGGGTTGAAACAACACTTTAAAAATGTAATACTTATTATTGGTCTCAAATGGTCTGAACTCCTAAACGGCTGTACCGATTTGTTTGAAATTTTTTGTGTCTTTAGGTGAATTCGAAGGTGAAAAGCAGTGATAGCGGTGTGGTTGAACGTTGGACTGCCGAACCGCAGGTTCCGGGTTCAAACCCCGCACGCACCACTAATTTTCAAAAATTATGTGCGTATTAAAATTTAATTATCACTTGCTTCGGTGAAGGAAAACATCGTGAGGAAACCTGCACACCCGAGAGTTCTTCATAATGTTCTCAAAGGTGTGTGAAGTCCACCAATCCGCACTTGGCCAGCGTGGTGGACTATGGCCTATACCCCTCACACTGTGAGAGGAGACCCGTGCCCAGCAGTGGGAAAGTTATGGGTTGTGATGATGATGATGATGATGAGGTGAATTCGAGAACGGCTTAAATTCACAATTGGACCCGGTAGGTGGCGCTCCCAACGATATGTCACCAAATGTCAAAAATTTCCACCCGTGCGAGGCCGAGACGGGCAGCTGGTTATTTTATAAAATTAGTATTATAAAATAAACCACTTATACGCTAAGCTTGTAGCAATACTAACCAGAGTCCCAAATCAACAAACCTTGTATTTAATTCTGACCTGGCTAAGGGACGTATAAATAAGCAACATTATACGCGTAGATAAATAAATTAATATCAATTTAGTTCCCGAACACGCAGCTCCCAATGGAATATGACTGTATATATCAGGACTCCGGGGGAAAGGGTGGGTTCTAACGACTATTCAGAATGTATGTGTCAACGTTAGTTGGTGACGATTTTTATTAGAGCTACCTTCGAACTTCGATAGATTTTTAGGATTCTGTATCACAACCGAAAAAATGGTAACCCCCTCGAGGAGGATCATTTTGTTGTTCGTCTGTCAAAACCCTTTATCTCAGGAACGCGTGAAGGTATCAAGCTAAAATTATTCTCAAATAATAAGGTCTGCAAACCTTGGAGCAGAGAAAAAATCAAACTTCTAAGTGAAAGCAAACATTAGATATGGCCGATTATGCTCCGTTTATACCGCATTTATACCGCCGTTTATACCGCAACCCGTTCGCAAGGGAATCAAAACCTATACCTATATATCACGTCCCGTTGTACAACAATCATGAAATTTGGCAAGAAGTGAGAGCTCACAGCAAAAATAAAAGAAAAATTCCGAAAGTTGGTAATTTATAAAATAGTTACATCATAGAAAAAAAATATTACAAATGAAACTAACGAACTAATAACATTATCTACTAGTTAGTACGAAACCCTTGGTGCGCGACTCCGACTTGCACTTGACCGATTTTCTTACTAAAATACGAAAACATTTTTATTTAAATGCTGCGAACGGCTGGAATCGCTTTCTAGCGCGGCAGCGTCGGTATTCCGCTTCGATTATAATACGGCCGTCAAGCAAGACTCCTTATATTATATAAATGGGCCCAGGGCAAGATTGCCTTTTAATTCAAGATTGAATAGACTCGTATTAAGATAGATCGGTTTACCCAGTCCAGGACTACGCCTAGTCACTATTAGATAGGATTGTATACAAGCACTTTAAAATACTTTTATCATGTACTTGTGTAGTAGAGTAGATATTTTGAACGGTGAAATTTTGACGGAGTCCTATGGTAAGTTAATAGTAAGTTGCGAACAGACCACTGTTAGTAAATCAAATGAATAAATTATTTTTAGAATATGAACATGCCAATAATCTCATGATTTTGATATAAAAGCGTGTTAAAGTGGCAGGTTTTGTTGGTTTAAAGAATGGATTCATCGCGGTTTTCTATTAAGGTACTTATAATACCTTAGTTTAAGCAATTGTTTTAGTGTAATTAGGCTGCCACCAAGTGGCGCCGAAACGTAAGTTATGTTTATCATATTAAAAGCTAAGAATTGTATAGAAATGCTTGTGGTGAAAAGACTAACCACCGAGTAAAGCTCGGTTTTCCAAACTAGTATACATTATTTCAATGTTGCCTCTAATACCATCAGTCCAGCAAGAGATTGGCTTAACAAAAAAAATACAGGAAACCCTAGTACTTTTAAAAATCCACATTTACAGAGCACAAATAGGATCCAAATTTATTATGAATCGCAAAAAATTACGCTTTAAAATGGGAAAGATATACAGCGTACCGTCTGTTTCCACGGAAGGCTTCCGTTCCAACCTTTCGGATATAACCCTAAAAACGTACCTACTGCTATATACTCGTACGCTCTTTGTGTAATATGGGCAGGTCGACTCACTTCACACGCGTTTTGTTCCGCCTAAATAATGGATGTAGGTGCTGTTATGAGAAAGCCTTTTTATTTTCACCATTCAAAGTGGATATTTTATTTTATACTGATGTCAAACAATTTGAACGTTCATGGTTTGGATTTGTTTTGCCGTATTGTTAAACAATAAACTCAAAGCGAAATTATTTTTGCTTTGATTTTGGATAAGATCCTGCTCGGTAAATTATCCATTTATTCATCCATGAGCCTTTACAAGTCCACTGGACATATTCCTCTCCTAAGAGCCTTCTCAGTTTTTTAGATGCTCTCTGTCTTCTTCAAAGCACCACGTTGAGAGGAGTTTCATGCTCTGTTTACAAGACGTGGTCTCCATTCGACGATATTTTTTCCTTATCAGTAGTAGTTATAGGTTTGTAGTGTTTCTGATGCGATCACGTAGGGAAATATTACCGATCTTAGTCATTTCTATAATCCGCTGTGCTACTTTATTTTGCACTAGGCCAATAGTATCGGAGCTATATGTGACAACAAAATAAGTTTTTCCTCGAAGTTGGACTTACCCATTTGGATCCCTTGCCCCAGGAAATTATATGCGTCGACAACATCGAGACCAGCGCTGTTGAAAACAATCGGCAAAAGCGTGACATGTACATTCGACATAATTTTTGTTTTGTTCTTCTGAGCCCACTCGTTGTAAGGCGCTGTTCAAGTCCCCGAGCATAGTACTTACTTCCTTTAGGGAACTTTAATTATCTATCTACGATACCAACCGGGATAACTGGTAAACTTGTCGATCTACTGTAGCGCGCCTGAAATTTCGTCACAAGCTGTAACTATCCAGGTTCCTATCCTATCGGTTGGTTGACTCGATAAATTAATTACCCAATTAAGTTGGTTTGCCTTTCGTGCCAATTAGGTAAAGCTTACGTCCAACAATAAAGTTTTGGAAGATGAATGGATAAAACGAGAAACTAGATAGCAAGGTTCAAGCCCTAAATAACGTTCCAATTATTAATATTATTGAAATATAAACTGACATTGATGTAAGTATTATTGTATTGTACCTACTCGTTAATTAATTTACAATTTACTTCAAATATATCTGTATGAGTTATTGAAGGATTGACTAAAGTTTTGTAATTCGATTAAAATACAAATACTTATATTAATTTTTTGTCACAACAATATTATTATTCATAGCTGTGATAGTATTTTAATACGTAGTTGAATTGTTATTTATATAGATTTCATAATTATTCATTAGACACGCTTTGTATTCAAAATTCGTCACTATCTAATTCTGTTTTGTAATAAGATTATTTCACATAATTATGTACCTACTTAGATACACTATGAATGTAAACTTTTTTTTAATAATGTATTTGTTACACATAGTTTACATAATATTTTGCTTTCATAACTGCACAGTGTAAACTTTATCTTTACCAAATCTAACATTTTCTGTATGCATGCATTATTCTTGAAAAGGAAACAAAGATTTTCTCCACTCGTGTGTGCCTGGTTGAACATAGTTTCATATTCAAACCAACTAAGATAATGCGTGTAACAAACACTATAACAAAACATGGCAATTTTCAGGTAATATCAGGCCGTTAAAAGTAAACACATGGCTTCATAATTTGCGGTATAATTCTTAAAAGTGTTCCAAATTGTTGCCCTTATACATTTGAATAGAAAATTTATGGGCCGTTGAAGGAAGGCGTAATAAACAAGCCCTCATAAAATACATTTCGTGAATTGGGGGCCGTGTCAAGTTATTCGCACCTGGGCCAAAGTACCATGATTACCTGGCTATGAGATTCCGGAAAAATAAGCTGTTAGAATAAACAAGGAATCCTCCTAACCGCAATTTGATGAGCAATTAAGTAAAGACAAAACATTACAGGTATTTTGTTTTAGTGGTGGACAGGATAGATAGCATAGTGAATAATATATATAGATCATTAGTACAGGTACATCGAAGCTTGACTTGATATGACGAATATTAACAAATATTCCACTTTAAATTATCGAATTTTAATAATTATAATAGAAAGCAAACCAATATAAACTACCTGGATAGAGAGACGATTGCCTCTGAATTTTAAATTTCAAGTGCACTCATAAAAATAAAGTAAGTATAAAATAGTTGATAGGTACTTAGAGTATTTTAACAAAATATCATTTAATTCTCAGAATAAACTGCGCAACACTTAACACTTAATTTAAATTGGATCTCATTCCCACAAAGCTGGAGAAGATCTGAACAACAACTTTGTGGGTTTATAACGGTCTTTGCTCTCTAATAATGTATTTTCTAAAATAAACAAACACTCTTATAACCCTATGTATTTCATCAAGTGGGTATTCATTTTTAGTGTTAGTATATTAGTCAATTACTATCATAATATTCAATTTATTTTTATATTCATACACATTGGTAAGTATTGTAGATAAAATATTGTAATGTCTTGGTCAAAAATTTACCCATCACGTACCTAAATGTTTGACCTGTCAGACCATTGACCCGAAAGTGTTCACTTATCAATCAATATCCGTACCAAATGGATTTAGGATGTTAGGTAATTAGCACAGGGTCTGTGGTAATTAGCACCTGCTAATAACTCTTACACCAAATAAGTGACAAAGATATCCGATCCGGAAGCCGATGGTGGAATTTGTCACGAACGAATAGATAGCAGCCGTTTTAAGCCTTTACAAAGTCTTTGGTAAGTTTAAAGGACCGTAGACTAAGAACTTGAATGACCTCCTTCTTCACTAGAACAGGATAAAGGACTGCGCACAGTACAACGACTCCACGACCGACAGACGCGAACGCGACTAAAACCTTGACAAAGCTAACATTCAATTATGAGCCTTATATCTTTGAAAGTAAGGTTGAATTTCGAACTTATACTTAAAAGCCCTGTACGGCCCCTCCCCGCCCTACACCCATAGCCGTTCCGTTTCGAGACCAACGCGTCGACGTTGCGTTGACGACTCACCGTAGACGAGTAGTCCACGCGTCGACCGACACAATGACGTAATGTACCTAGAACGGAACGTCGGAGTTGAAACGGAGTGGAGACGGAGTCGAGTTGACGTCGATGAAGCGTTGATCGCGGAACAGAACGTCGGAGTTGAAACGGAGTGGAGTCGGAGTGGAGTTGACGTCGAGTTGGTGTAATGTGCGCACTCCTTTACAGGGTGTCGGAGTATGCTCCATAGCTTTGCTAAATAGTAAGTAATTATTTTTTAGCAAAGGGAGATCTCCCGCTAGGCGTGGTATCATGCTTGGGGAGCAGCTGAGCTCCGACTGATCCGTCTTTTCGATGTTTGTAACTTGTATGTTTTGCGAGCTGTGTAAAATATTTGGATAGCGTGATTCAGGCTTCTCGTCGTGTGAAATTTATAATTATGATACGAAAGTGTATATAGTTTTACTTATAAATGTATGCAATTGAAGTCTCATTTTACATACTGTAACGTGTATTAACGGTAATTAATTACTTGAATCAAGATTGGCATTTCGCTCCTGTTAACAACATTCTCGAATTACTAATGGCATCTATGTGCCTTTAATTGCCATTACAGCCATTTTGCTACACGTGGCTGATTGTATAATTATTGTGGTGCTTACTTCTTCATTAAATAATCATTTGCATTGTCACACTTCTGCACTATGATGTCTTGAGATTCAAATGCATGTATGTATAATAATTATAACCGATAGAAAAATCGGTAACTACTAAAACTTGTTAGAAGTTTTAATACTTACAGTTGACGAAGAGAGAATGTTACTTAAATATCTCCCAAAAATCTAACAGAGAAATCAGTATTACTGAGTATAGGATATATGTACATACATACTTATGGTATCGTACCTATATGGACAAACCAAAGTAATGATAAATTTTCTTTATTCTATAATCTACTAACATGCATTCACTGACTAGTTACCTATGATTCAGAAGTACACTTGTGGTTCACTCAAAGTAATCGTTTATAAAGAGCCTACGGAATTGTGCCAGTTACCACGACAATTTACGCCGATCATGAGAACCTTTATGAACATGTTATTAAGGGCTAACATGACGACCTCAGTTTGGAACCGTCGACCTTATTATAGGTAAGCGACAAAGCGTTGGACGTGATTAAGTGGCGTATTTTATGACTATTGGAACATTCTTAAGTTCCAAAGATTAGCTTTGTGAAAGTCTCTGTATGTGGAATTTGTATTTTGTTTTTCAAAAGCCTAGTTATAATTTCCTGATGGTGTGAATCGTAACACTAGATAGTGGTGTTAATGATTGCTTAGAAAGTTAAACATGTTAACCACAGAAACTAAAGAGTTAACAATTTCTCATTGGTTTAGTATTTTGGTGAATCAGTCAATCTTTAATTTTTAACAACAACGCGCAGCCGAAACTGCTGAACGCAAGAAGCTGAAATTTTGGCATGTATGTTCCTTAGGGAGCGTAATGGAGCATTAAGGGAGGATTTTTGGAAATTCCCCCTCTTAAGGGTATAAAAAGGGGATAAACTGAAATTTTTCATTTCTTTAATAGATTTACTTGAAACTTTGTTTACGGGTTCCTCAAGTGATGCAAATGAGCACTAAGAAAGGATTTTTGTAAATTGACGGGATAAGCCGCGGGATAAAGCTAGTTCTCATATAAGATTGGGAGTCCTATTATGAATGACTTATATAATATGGAAGTCTGATACAGAAACAAGAAAGAGTTTATTATGATTGAAAAGCGTATGACTGTGGTTTACCAATACCAGTACAACCTTTATTGAATTACACATACCAAGTAATACCAACTTGGTAAAATATTATAGAATACTTATAGAATAGACTTAAGTCAAATCAATTTGTCTTTGTATAGTTAATTAATATCAGCTGGTTTAATTTGTAATAGTAGTACAAAATATAGAGCTAGAAGGCTACCTGCCTCGAAAGACAGCGAAGAAGTAGAAGCCATAATTCACTATAATAACTGAGGACCAGTAAAGCGAGCGGTGTACTGATGCGATAACCAATGTAATTTCTCGGCTAGAATTCTACTAAGAATACTTTTTATATGTTGTTTTAAAATAATTTAGTATATTAAGTATAATCGTCATCATCCTCATAATAATGAATAGTATAATTAAAGAAGGTTTTTCTGGATTGGAACGTTTTATCAAATAAATTGCAGTGAATTATATTTGAAAAAACAGGTAAATAAAATGCGAAACAGAATATTTTGAAGTCAAAGCTTATATTATCGTTGTGATTTGAAATTCGATGAAACGGAAATCACACGCAAATGAAATGAAGGTCGGGGTCCTAAAGCAATACCTTTTACGGCAATATGGCGGCTTACGTAAGCAAACGTACGGAACAGTATTCGTTTTTTTGAAGCTTTCACTTCTACCACGTGTGAATTGCACACATTTTTATTTTTTTTATTTTATCATTTTTGTAAAACCTTACAATGGACCGTACCGTACCTTACCGTACATGGACTTAATGCCTAATGGCTTTCTCTGCCTGTCAACCCTAGTATTTATATAGATACGCTTTGAAACACCTGTTATATTTTAGGAACTAAATTGTAAACTAAATTGCTTTTTATGAGTATAATTATCATTATTAAATCTTTTTGTATTAATCAAGGTTTGGCTGCAGAGCTCTATCCAAACGTAACAAGCAAGTTTATTCTTATTAGGTTTCGCATGACATCCGTTACCCTTTTTATAATAGATTTGTTTGGGCAGCGATGACCATTTAGAAAACCATTACTCGGTCCATTTGCTTAGGTACTTGTCGGCAATTGCAAAAGTACAACAAAAATATAAATATTGATATTCTAAGTATATAAATATTAATATTATTCTTACGTTTATTTCAACCTCGTCAAGAAACCTGGAACACTTAAAGAATTTTTCATTATCAAAAGGTGTTGTATGTTTGTATTTTCGAAAGTACTTTAAAATCAAGTCGAACTCAAATAAACACAAGAAGAAATCGTTCAGACGATTGCAACTGTAGTAAGAACATTTTAAATTATGCCACGAACTCGAACAACTTCCAACCATCCTTAGTAAGAATACTACCCAAGATAAATAAATCATTCTTCAAAGACTACAAACTGAGACGTTGAGAATGGCAAAGGGTAAGTCGGAGAGGATAGTTCAATATCATTATTGTTTTTCTCGTTTCTCTAAGCAAATTTTTTAGCTGTAGGAAAAATGACGATTAGTTATTCATTAAAAGTCTCATTTATAGAGACATTATGCATATTCACATCTAGACGGTATATTTTGCATAGGTAGGCCAGGGTGTCGTAGGAGGCGACTTGTCTAGAGCCCTGTCTAGCGATAGGTTTTCCGTAATGATTATTAAAAAGAGCTCTTATTGCGCTTTTCGAAGAAGAAGAAAATGACATTTCGTTATGTCAATTTATTGATACGTATTGATGATGAGGGATAATTAAAATTACTTTATATGAATAATACAATAATATATATTGTTAAAATGTAATTATAACAGGATTTTTAATTAATAAGTTCAAACGACACGTAAAGCCGTAGGTAGATATTATTATGTAGCAGTCGTTAAGGCATGTCGAAGGCCTTCGGGCGGTATAAAATAAACTGATCTTAGGTTTGCCACTAACCTCTGCCTATCCGCACTGGAGCAGTGTGGTGGACTATGCTCAACCCCTCTTCAGTTATGAGGAGAGCACCGTGCTTAGCAGGCCAATAATGAGTTGAAGCCAATGGTATAGAATTCCACCTTTTATTGGATCAAAACCACAGCTTATGTTGTTCAAAGACCTTCATGACTTTCATAAAGGTTTTTGAAACGTCTTTCTTCATTTATCGGAAAATAAAATAAAATTACCATTTTAATTTTAAGTCAGGAACGTAGCGCATAGCTTTCAATATCATAATGAAACTGTTTAGATACCTAGGTGTCCACCTTGTAGATTTTACGTTGCATTATTATAATATTGCGTGTCTTTAAGCTTATATAAAGCGAATTATAATAATGAGTATTAATAATAGTAGATTTAACATAAATATCGATTCAAATAAAAATTTCACAGACCTTGCTAAAATATTCGTTTTATTGCTAAACGGATCCATCTAAGCGATTCTCATACACGAGTTTTGATCGCGAAACATATTGGAGTTTCGCGCCATATCGTATTGAAATGATAAAATAATGTTACAACGGTTTAAATATTTTATTTTTATTGCACAATTTGTCGGAAACGTGTGCGTTTTAGCCAGCTTAGCGAACGTGAGCGGACGCGGGAAGCCGTAGCAATATTTCTACATTGTTTTAAAAATCTCAGAAGATATATCTTTTTATTATTCAGTCCAAAGGGGATGGCTGCTGCGGTCCGACAACAAAATATAGAAACATTATACAACACTGGTATTTTATTGTTTCATTTCGCGTAACAGACTAAATTTTAAACGAAAAATTTGAAAGTAAATTCGGTTTAGACTGAATTGAAGAATGAACAAATTGAATTATTATCTTGTAGAAATAGACTATTTAATCATTCTGTCATACATCATATCAAATTAGATTAAGGTAAAAATATACATACCTACATAGGATTTCCTATAGGATTCCATAGGATAAGAGAAGAAGATAGATACATAAGATTCTGTTCGGGGAAAAAATAAACATATTGTTCATTGGATAATAATTTATAGCAAGAATTGGAGCATAGCTCGAGGGGCCTTGCGATTGCGAGTGTCTATTGGTTGGTATTTTTGCGATTTATGAATACACTAGTTTGATGTGGCCCATGAATTACGCGAAATCAGTTACTTAAGCAAAGGTCAGTTGTTTATATTCGCAGAAGGAGGAGTTATATGGTTGGTAGAAATTCCATAAAATCTAGAACTTTATATATTACATTACCCATTTATGCTTGCTCATTGTAGCTCACAGACGATCTCAAAGATGGCATTTGGCGCTAACACTTATAAATTCATAGTCATTCAGCCCTTTTCTTTTGTATACCTTTATCTTCCTCTCAAAAAGTATTCGTGAAATAAATCTTCCTCTACCCTTTCTAATAGTGAAATTGCAATACTTAACGCGATTAACTAAATCAATAATCTAATTTCCGAAATAAGATCCACCTCTACGAATGTCCACGAAGGTCAAATTCATAAATCTCCGTGCAACTATAATGACCGTATCATAACTTAAGGGTCACACACACGACCACGACACTACTTCGGGGGGAATGACAAACGTTGTTGGAGATAGCGGCGTTTCTTAGATTTATTCCTCGGTTATCGTTACGACCGATCGTGTCTCTCATGTGTTTTCTCCTGAAGTGTACAACAGTCTATTCATATCGAATATAATGTAGTAGTAATAATGTGTAGTGTAGTGATAGTGATAACCGAGGGGTTTTAACGTTGAACCCCCGCAACGGGGGGCCCAACGGCAGAGGTTAGTGGCCATTGCACGTGTGGGAAATTTTTATGCCTCTCGAATTACTGCGACATGGCTTAATGACTGCTACCTAATCGGACCGACGACTTATTTATGCATAAGGCAGCATTACAATTGGCAAACGTTTCTGGAAGTCTCATGAACAGGATTGATCTTAAGCCTGAGCTACTTAGTATTGTCAAATAAATTTCAATAGCAAGGTAATAAATTTAGTAGCCAGTCCCTTTCCCCACAATAATACATCCGCTTTCTGTCTCGACTGTAATTATACTTGTCGTGTCCTGCGAAGCGTGGGGGTCAGGATAACAGGAGCAATTGATCATTTTCCCATGAGATACTTTCATCATACTATACCCGTGAAAACTTGAAACGATTCGTTCAATGTTGGTTAAGTATTGTTTTACCGGTTATGTCGTTTTGCTCATTATTTTTATTAGATATCCGTCGGTTTTTTATGAAATTAAGGTAGCCAATGATCGTGTAGCACCACCCTTCCGCTCCCGCCCATAACAACTGCGACCAAGAACGAGACTCAAATGAGGACTAGGATAGTTAGTTATTACTTACATACTGATTATAGTTCTTCGTGACAACGAAGAGGGAAAATGTGCCTCCTTATACAACATCTTCATTTAACATGAGGTGCAACTATAGTCAAACACTTACTTTAAAAAGTTAAAAAAGTATATTGAAAAACTAAAGTGGTATACAACTCATATGTTATATACCCAACCTAATAACGACACCAATCGTTATTCGCAATCATCGTAATTCCATAAATTGAGCATGAACAGAAAAAAGCTCAGAACATTATTACTAACATAATTGAACATCCATATTAACTTTTAGCCCGTTTCCCGCGGGGACACGATTTCCAATACCTATCCTAGAGATAAAAAGCACGAAAAAGACTTTGAACTTTTAAATGAGAAAAATAAATATCATCGTAATTTATAGAGCGTTTTAAACTCCAAAATAGTAGAATAGGATAGAATCATAATTACAATTACAATAGATATGCTATATAAATTTAACTATTACAATATTCTCTTTGAAGTAGACGCTAGTAAATGCTAGGTGTGAAGCTTCAGACAGTTTCACACGTTAAAGTTGTTAGTTCTGTTAATCAGCTCAGTACCAAACTGTGTTCTCGTAATGTTGTTGTCTAGGGAGCTCATAGTTGAATTTTTTCAAGGAATCAAGGTTCAAATTCTTCACTCACTGCATCTAATACCTTTTAACGAGCAATTCTTGTAGATAGAGTATTATGTAATCTGAGTCTCGGAATGTCTCCAATGATTTTCATGAAATTTATGTTTGTGTTAAACGGACAGTTAACACTAACGTCGTATAGCAATCAATCGTTACATCTTGTTGTTGCCAGTACGCGTATCCAAATCCCTAGTAGATCCTATTGCTACAGCGACAATTATTGGCCATCAATTGGGCGTTAACGTTCTGGACCAGTGGCAAATTGGATCATTCGACTCCAACCAGAAACTAATTCATTTCAGAGCTGCTCAGGTAAATCTGAAAATACACTGTTGCCAAATATTTATTTTCGCATGGGAGTTAAATCTACCCGAACGGAAATTGTTAGAAAAATAATAGAATTTATTAATATAATAGTATGATATAAATGTATATGGTAAAGTTAAAGTTTATATACACAGAGGAGAAGTACAGCAATTATATAATCATAAACAGTACATTCAATGTGAAATAACACTTCACGTTCACAAAATAAAATACGGTTAAATTTAGACAACAGAGCGGGTTTCTAGTTGCTATAAATAAATGTCAAAAAATATTACGTACAATATGATTTAAGACTAGAATACTGACCTCAATCCTGTGCCGACAAACCAGGGTGATGCTTGATAATAGGGCTTCACATAGGGATTATATATATTATCAATATTATTTTTGTCAATAATGTTATAATTGGTATTATTTTTCTTCTTTCTTTTTTACTTGACTCAGCCACCGAACATCTCTTAGTGTTAAGGCTGAGAACTCGAGAACCATTATTACTCTCCTTATTATTTCTCCTTTCTTGGTCAAAACACATCAATGATATCTTTGGCGTTACTTATGCAACTATGTGGCAATTACCATTGCGTGAAATGTAGTACGCGGAATACAGCGGCATAATTATGATGATAAGTTCGAATGTTTTTCCATATTTAGATGATTCAAAACAAATATCTACTATGGTTGTTTAACTTTAGACATATTTTAGCCTACATTTAATCGTAAGTTTCATGCTTAATATTGTTAAGTTAGAAAATAAATTGAATATCCGTAATAACTGGATACAGGAAACTTTCCAGCTTTCAAGAACTCAATATAAACTGGTGGGCACTTAAATTTATCAGGCATCGGATCTCATCTCTTCCTCAATGGAAACGAGTCTCACAGCTCCGCCCTACTCATTTCTGTTCTTCACTTAAGTGGAAACACATCCGGAGCTTGTCCAATTTGAAGGTAACATGTGTGAGCGAGTCCCTTTTGATCTCTTAGTCACGTCGTCGCGTAACGTGTAAATTCCAACGCTTGTGTCTGATATGACATTTAACTTAATTACGGGGTATTATTAAGTATTTTTAATGAGGCCTTTGTTAAAATTTAAACCTTTGTAAGATTTTAACGTCTCATTTCTTAGTAACCAAAGTATCTTAACATCTATTAAAAAATCTCTCAATCATCCTCGCGTCCAATTTTTATGTATAAGAAATATGTGTATGCATAAGAGTATGTACACGAGTATATATAAGAGTATTTATAAGAAAATAGAATAGTAGCATGTATAAGAAATTAAATATCATTAGCTTCTGTGACTTAAAACATGGTAATGAAACTTGTGTATCTACATAAACCAGAACTTGACCTAACTTTTCTCAAAGGCTTGTGTCTGCCAATCAGCACTTTATCCGCGTGAATAAAACTATGTGTGTGTCTATGCCTGGACTGGATAATGAGGACATCTCATAGAGAGGTTGAGAAAAAAAAAATAACACGTTGTGAGTAAGTGATGCAATATAACTATGTTGTAAACACGAGTTAAGTCTACCAGTAAACAATGACGAGGCGCATTCAATTGAGATACGACGTGTTCGAGCGAGCCTTTTGATGTTTTTGTCATATCAACTTGTCAACGCGTAATCGTAACTTTTACCGCTCACGCGCGCGTGTTGGCTATGACGCTGAACTTAATTAAGGAAAATTGTGAAATGTTTTGATGAGTGACGTGAAGTTATGTGTAATAAATTACTTGTAGGTAATGTTAATTTACACTGGTTAATTAATTATCACGTTTTGGGGTGCGTTTAATTTTATTTATTCTTAGATGATGTCACCTCACGAATCACTTGGTTTTATAGAATATTTTAATGTTGAAAATGTGTTTATTAAATTACGTTTTGATAGAAAACCTTTGTACTTCATTGTGTTACCTGTTTTGAATTGTTTCAGTATTTTTTTAAACCCATACCATATATTGGTTACAATGAATTTGAAATCTCGCAAAAATATTTTAGTTATAAAATAGGTTTCTAAGTACATTAAAAACATGATAACACTTAATACGGACAGCCTAAACACGTATAGATTATCCAAACCAATATTTAAAGACATTTAGCTTACACAACTTTTAGCCAAGACGGCCCGTCTCAAGCCGAAAACGATAGTGTTGTCGAATAAAGTTTTACGAGTGTCTGTATCGGCGTTTGTCGAGACGTAACCATGGTCCTTTCTTTATCTCGCTCCTTCGGGAGCTGTGAGCTGCAGTCTCTAAGGAAATTAGCGGTTTGGCAATCTCGGTAACGACATACGTTGAGGAGCAACGGGTGCCCCAATAAGAGTAATTTGCGGCTTTGAAAGACAAAGATAAGAAGGCAAAACGCTAAATACGACGGCTTTTTGTTAGTGGAAATGAAATTGTAGCTTTTACGAAATGAAAAGGTCTTTGAATAGTTAGAATGACAGGGTAAAAGTCCTGCTCTATGTCTAATGTATAAAAAAGTCTGCACTTTTGTTCATGTAACTTTAAAAAATTGAATAAAATATGGCACATAATACCTCCTGGTAAATTCATTAAAGAATTTTACCAGTAAATTAACAACAATCTTGTATCATATCCAGATTGAGTGCATAATTATACAAGTACTACTTCAACGGATCTAACTTGTCGATATTTAATCATTTTAATTTCCAAATCCAAATCCTAAGAGATCACCAATCTCGATACAAAACCTGCACCTCAATCAAACGGCATTGATTAACCGTCCAGATTTAGGACAAAGCCTCGTGAACATCGTAACAGCTAATCTAGCCATAGATCAGGCCACCGCAGGCACGTTTCACAGACCTGTACCTACCGAGGAGTAATTGCCGTGACCCAGCAAGTAATAGCTGTGACGTGGCAATAATGAATGGAATCGTGATTATCGTAAGCTCTGGTACCTAAAATAGCCGTGAGTCTTGTGAAATTTTGTAGTTCATGTTCTAAATCTGATTGCTGTACTATTTTAATGAATATTAACTTTAGTCATGTTATTGTAAATGTTCCTTCATTGCCAATTGCATTCCATACTTTTCTGTCCCATTCTTCTGCTCCCAAGTATTAACTTAAGAGTATAGAGCAATCTGTGTCTAGACGAGTCCTCATTGCCTAGTAACTACTAAGAATCGTTATACTATGAAATGTTTAACTGAATTATTTCATTATTGAATACTGAATAAATTTTGCAATCTGTTCGGAAAGATCTTTCAAACGAACTTTCTTTTGCTTCTTTATTAAAATATGAAGTCTGTTTGAATCAAGTTTTAAGTTACTGTAATATTTTGGTGTCATTCAAATGATTGAGAGCAATCGATTTGCGGGAGACCATTACACGGCTCACGCGTTTCCTTTCTCGAAAGTCACAAAGGAAGGAACATACAAAGATACGCGTGAAATAAATGGCCTTTCTTTTCGTCATGCAGTCGGGCAATAAATGCCCTCTTTACTAAATATAACAGGTATTTGTGACATGGTGAAGTTATTGGCACCTTTTAATTGCTTTGACTTTATAGCTACAGAGATGATATACTTTAGGAGGCCTAGAATATACTCCACCACGCTGCTCCAGTGCGCATATACATAATAATAATATAATGTGTATGGTAAAGTGTATGGATGATCTCATATACACAACAAAGACGAGAAAACATTAAAATAATAACACGTTTCCTTCAATAATATTATGATAATAATGATTATGATTTAATAATCATAATCATTATTATCATTAATAATATTATCATTAATTAATATTATCATTAATAATATTAATAATCATAATCATTATTATTATTATATTATTCAATTAATCAATCAAATTTGCGTTTACTATATTTTAGTGGTTTAATCCATGCGGTTTGGCTCCACGGTTTGATGGCTACAGAGATGTACTCGTATTGGAGCGTACGTACTCAACATGGGAATTCCGACAAACGCGATTTGCAATATTTCGAACCGCGCAGTGCGTAATTGAAACCTTGTGGTTTCCGCAATCCGCCATACAAGAACCGAAGGGGCTGGATTGGTCGCAAGTTAATATTTTAATAAAAATATTTGCTCTTACTACGTTAAACAACCTCACATACGATCAATTCATTTAGCCACTCTCTGCATCAATCACGTAACAAGAAACGTCTATTATCAATCAGTTCATGTACCCGAGTCGTCAATATTAGAAAACACTTTGACCAAAACGACAGATAGGGTGGGACAAGGACAAAGGTCAAACCACTCGAACGATAAATCACGTAATTACAAAGTGACTGGACCGAGCTCTGAAATGAAACCGCAAATGAAATAGCTCAACTGTCAAACTATACATTTGAGTACAAAGGCATGGTTATTTGGTATTGGAAATAGACATGGAGACAATAATTAATAGAAAAGAGAGTAAGTTATTTGTTATGTTCTGACAACGCATTGATGTGATAAGGAGAGGTACTGATATCTAAATAAAGTAAATAAATAAAGTAAAATAAGAAATAGGATAAAAAGTTGTATAGGTACGCATTTAGCCGAAATACAAGCAAACAAAGCAAGTTAAGTTTCCCTTCGCCCTTTGACATCAGATACACCAAAGATATCTCCGTTGCGTTGCCTGCTAAGAAAGAAAGAGGAAAAAATGTAAACATACCCTGAAATACCAATTTCATCGCAGTTTATTAAAATACTAATACTCCAATTAGCTATACAAATTTAACATTGATACGTAGCGCAGCGCCATTGAACTTAGACCGCAACATCGGTTGCCGAGGTTGGCGGCAATCTGAATCTAGTTGATAAATTTATTGCTTTGTCACGTTCCTATAAAGTGTTCAGCGTTTAGTGGTAGTAGTAGTAGTAATAGTAATAGTAAAATGTAGGTTATCCAATTCCGTGCACTAAGTGGCTGGGTAGATGTTGTTGTAGGATAGATTTAATAAATATGTTATTATCATAATATTTACTAATATTTGTATTACAGTACTTGACAACGACATTGACGATCTATCATAACATTATCATCCTTAAAAATCCATATCTTTGCCTTACCTGGTATTTTGTGACCGCTACCTAAAGGATACCTTTATAACTCGTTTTCCTTAAAAAAATAAGATATTTTTTTAATGAATGAATAAGTGAAGAGCAGAAGCAATAAAGTAGCAATCTGGATAATGGCGTCAATTTTTGAACCTACTAAAAGCATCGGTCCGAGCAATGATAGCGAGGTCGCGAAGCTATAAATCCTCCCATGGGATTCAAATTGCCCCTTAGAAACTGCCGCTAATGCGGTTGCGGGTCAACAAACTTTGCCTACACTGAGATTTCCCTATTCCATTTACTTACAGTTTCAAATTAGGAAGTCTGTTTAGTATGAACGTTGATAGAATGGGTCATTTCCTCCTGCAAACCATGTAATCATGCTCCAAATAGTTTGTAGAAAAAGTATTTCAATCGTACATTAAAAAGAACAGAAAAGTTGTCATTCCGTGATCTTTAGTTCATTAATTATTCAAATTAGCCGACAGCGTTAGTCTACCACAAGAGGAATTGAAGAGGAATCTTAAACGTGCTATCTTTTCATAATTATATGCGTATAAATTAATGGTTACTTGCTTCGGTGGTAGCTAAATTCAATTTAATAAAATTGAAATGGTATTAATAAATGCTGTAAAATTTTCAGAGCTTTTGCTTTGACCCCACTTCGATATAAAAAGTTGATGAATGTTTCTTTCTAAATAGGCCTTCGGCCCTGGTTGGTAAAAATGTGGTAAGGCAATAAATCTATCCATGACATTCAAAGTCCCTCTTGCCGACCTCCGCTAATGTGTTTGTGGCTCAGTGAATTTTGCTTACGATGGGATTTGTCCCGCATGAATTGACCATGTTAACTTTAAAAATATCGAAAATGTTTTCTTTGTCTTAACAGCTGGTAAAAGAGAAACTGTATTCATTACCACCCACGTCATCAACATTAGAATCGAAGTGGCGTTGCCAGTCAACTCTACGTTGAGTTTAGCAGTTAATTTAACTCTCATAAAACGTAGTTTTCCAGCACTACAATGACAATAAGCTGAACATATTTTAGGGTTAATTTGCATGGTAGAAGGTAGGTAGCAGATACAACTACAACTACTACAATTAAAGTAGTAGATAGTAGTAGTTACTACTACTTTTACTACTACTACTACCGGGTACCTACTAGTACCCTGGCACTATGAAATTACGTAAGTACCTTTGATGAGATGTTAGCAGTTCCTCGTCCTCTTCTCAGTAGCATGCACTACCTTACCTACAGAGGTAGGTTTGGATTTAAAAATGAAAGGAACTTTTTCCTTCCATGATGCAATAATCACTTTAGTTATATTTATTCTTTCTTTCTTATCACCTAGGGGAAAGGGATCCTGTTTCGCTTTCAGGAATATGTTAATGTAAATACAAGGGAGCAGATTAGAAACTAGGTATGGCTAAGGGCTAAGGGTATGAAGCGCTCATAGCCCGGTGGCATACGTCGATCGTAAGTGATCGTCAAAGTGAAGCAACAGCGAGCGCGGTCGGTAGTTGGATGGGTGACCGTTAGTAGCAAAATTTCTTGGGCGCCTCCATGTTTTGAAGGGCACGTAAATCGGTCCTGGTTGTTTAAATTATAATATGAAAATAATATTATAAATTAGAGGTGCATGCAGGATTTGAATCTAGGTTCCCCGGTTCGGGATTCTAACCTTCAAATAACTCTGCTATCGCTGCTCATCACTGAATAGATTAAAATAACATTTAGCATTGTATATATAATGTGGGTCATCTAAGTGCCGGGAAAGGGATCTGCCCCCACGAGATAAGAGATGTAAGTTAGTGTTTTATTTATGTTTAGAGGGTATTAGTTAAATGCATTGTCCGAATTTGTCTTGATATGTCAATAAATGGATATAATATTATCTCACAGTTTTTATTTAACTTTCAATGTTTAGTTGCAAGCTGAATTAGAACCACTTTTTCGTAACGTTGAAATTTTAAACATAGGTACGCTTTAGTTCTGATTTTAATGCATTTTTATGATAAGCATGACGTGATACGGTGGTGCGACGTGACGTACGTTACGTTGTATGTTAACAACGTCGACATCAAATTTTATACACGCATTAGGGTTTCTCGTTTCTCGACCTTTTTATTTCTCGGGCCACGAGAATTCTCGAGAAATTGGTCTTTAGTCGAGGCAGGAAAAATCTCTAAACCTCGACAACTCGAGAAATCAATTCCATGCTAACTATAAAAACCGAGCAAACACGAAATTTTATATACGAAATTAATTATAATAACTTGATGTTAAGTTCAAAATGACTTCAGAGTAAGGAACTCCTTAACTTAACCTTAACTTAAATATAAACTTTATAATATTATCAGCATTGGTTAATCGTGTAGGTACTCGTAATTTGTAAAGAGGTTTCCAAAAAAAAAGTGAAGACAGATCAGCGGAAGCGAAATAAATCGCCTTTCCAACTGACAATACAATATTCAGTATAACACGCCTTGCTTGTAGTCGGAGAATACTGATGCGATAACAATGTTGGGTAACTTTATAACTTTTAAAGTGGAAAAGTGTTCAGTTCTCTTCTGTAATGATTTGGTGTGATATTGATATTCTTGTAGATGTCACAAGGGTCTCTTCTACCTGAGAAAATTTTATGTCAAATAGACAATAATGCATAACCCAGAATGTTGGATCTGTACTTTTATAATCAATATATTGTGTACAATAAAAACCTAAGTGTTGAATTATAGTATTTATTTACGCAATAGACCGCAAATATCTATCACTTGTTATGAAACCTTTTGCGTAAATAGATACCACCAGTAACAAAAACTCTAAAACCTTTCATGTCAAATGTATACCTAAAAATGTATCGAGCATTGCAGTTTTAAAACAAGTACTAATTCTGAGATGATTACAAGCTAAAATTTAGCACATATTGACTGATGTACACGTACACTATTATTCAGAAGTAACAAAATTCTTGTTAAGTAATTTCTAATTGTTTTATCACTGGATATGAGGGATACAGTAATTAATTTTTTAACCACAATTGCGATGTATGTAATTAACTTCAACAACCAATACAATACATGTCACTTTATTAAATTTACGTGCAAATCGGGCATGCCATTATAATGTTATGTTAAATAAATATTTTGTTAAATAATAATTTGTAAAAAATAATACCTAATAGAACTTTTATTTTTGTTATAACTAGAGACCTGTTCTGCGCTCGAAAATTGACCGTAATTCATTCTGTCTAAGAGTTACTTCACGTTGATGCTGTGAACGTACACACACATGTATTTGTATTTGTAATCAATATAATATTTAGACGTGAAGAAAAAACTTTGTACCCCTTTTTACGAAAATTTGCGCAGACGTTGGAGTACGAATTTTGGGCACAATTTTATAGTTTATTCGACCGAGTGATTTTTTTTTCACTTAACATTTTTACTATTGACTTTTTTACTATCGTTTTTGATCGCCAACAAACGATAGAAAAAACTTACTTTACTGTAACATTTATATCTAGATCATATTATTAACTTCAGTGAACGTACTAAGTTAAGAAAAATATATCGAGATAGAAATTATTTCGTCTTTTGATCTCAATAAATGGACCAATTTTGTACAATAAAGTCGACATAAACAGTTCAGACATCACTTTCCAAGTTTTAACGAGGTTTTTAGTATGTCCGAGAGCGAATTGAGATTTCGGCTAGTCGGGCTGGCAAATTGACAGGGCAAACTTGTAGATACTAAGCTTAATTTAGTTTCTTCAAATAATAACACCAAAATATGGATCTGAAATACATAGTATTGTCTGGAAATTATTGTTATTTAAAAACTGGGAAATGGGCACGGTATTATTATTGAAGGCATTTTTATTAACGCCATACTCGTACATCCCTTATAAGTGTTTTTTAGATTTCTTATCGGCATGTCGGTTTGACACTTTATGTGTGCGTTTGTTCACGTTTAAACCGTTTGGATGCAGTTTTCACTTATCCATTGTAGTAAACTTGGAGCATCTTTTAAATATTTTTAAGATTTTACGAAGAACAAGATAATTATAGTAATTTTAAAGAATCCCTTCTAAACATATTTTTTGTACTCGACGCGAAACGAGGGCAGTTACTAAAATAAAGAATTTGGAATAAAAACCGAATTAATCTGCACCGTGTAATCAACATGCAACGTGAACATCCGATTAAAACTGATTCATTACAATCTTCATCGCAGTGTGCCAGGCTGAACAGCTACTAAATGACATTATTGGTCCGAATATTTCATTGTCTTTCGTGCAATTTCGTTTAACGAAGAAGTAAATTATGCAAATCTTCTTAATTATTTATACTTACCGGATCCTGCATCGTAACATTTTACAAAATGGCTTAATGCTTACAATTCGGAAGACACTGTATATTAATTAAAGTATTTACATATTTAAAGTATATCATTACCCTTATCATAACAAAATGTGTACAATCCGCGATTACCTATACCTACCTTACCATATTAAAGTAATACCCATTTCTAAAATCCATTTCGGCTTATTTTTGGGCGTATGTGAGGGGACTAGACTACTTTAAACGCAGAAATTAAACCTTCACCCAAGGTTTTCCCTCAAATATTTTCGAAATTATTTCATAGCAAAGTTCTATTCCTTTGCAACTCACTCCACATTGAAATTAAAGATGTCTGATTTTCATTTAGTAGAAGTTCTTAGATACAATCAGAGAAGATGGATTTTTAAGCGGCCAATACTGAGCGTAAAATATACTCCATTAGATTTATTGAACCAGAATAATTTGTTTCCTTACTTTGACCGCTCAAAATTGTGGTTATGATCGTTAGATTTTTCATGAAGAAAGATTTAAATTTTCATTGAATTTCTTCTACAAAAGTTGTTGTAATAAGATTATCAATCTCAAAACTTGAAGTTAAATAAGGTTTCGTATTAATAATCCTCGATCCAATTTATCATTTCTGTGTTATTGCAAAATAAATTAAAGGGATAAAAACAATTGAGCATTGATGTCCTTTTCTTCATTTTAATTGACGTCTGGGATCGCTCGCTTAAATAAGACGTTATTCTGATTACAGATAATTTCTGACTTTTACTTAATAATACTTGATTAATTTATTTTAGTAAAAAATAGGTGCTAGCTAGTCAGTTGGGTGTCACGGAAAGATAATAAAATTTGTAATAATGTAATTTGCAAAAAGCAGCAAAAAGCAGTGGGCCTTTTTTGTCACATCTTACGATGCCCTAGTCTACCACAAGGAATTTGGATCATTGTTCTAGACCGCCAAAATGCGATAAAGATAATATTACAAATAATACATAATACAAACCATATTAATTCGTAGAAGAAGTCAAGTCAAAGACCATTTAAAATTGACTTTCTGGAATAAGCCAATAGAAGTATGCATTCCAACACAATAAAGTGAATGTTGTGTGAATCTTTTATGCAGAGACAATTGCTGTCGATTAAAAGTCAATACAGTCTTTGGAGTTCTTTGGAGTTTCGGTTTCTTTGGAGAGATAGACCCCTGATTTGGTAACTATCAACTAATTTATTATTCCGAAGGGAATATGATATATTATAAAGTTGCTTTTCACTTCAAAGGAATTTAATCCAATTAAATTGTACCAATTAACTGGGTCGATATAATATTGCCCTTTCAAATTAAGGTACAGCGAGAAGCGAAGTTTTAGCGGAGTACTGACAAATTCAAATATTCCCGTGTAATTAAATTGTAGGCAAGGCTGGACAAATTGAAACGATCGGTAAGGAAATCGGCTATAGAAATAATTACTTCCCGGTATTAGCAACAATTGTGTTGTTTTGAGTGTAAAAGAGGAACGCAATTCTAATACGAAGACGAACTTAACGGTTTGTATTATAATTTTAATGAAACGTTTATTGAAAATAACAGCCTGAATTCTTTTGGTTTCTTTTGTGTGTACACCCTGCCTTTCTGGAAAATTCTATGTTAAACTCAGTAAGAAATAACTTATTGTTAGATACAATAAATTCTGATAGATATTCAACCAGAATTTTACACCGTTTTTCGAAGCCGTAAACATAAGTAATATTTCAATAGAATATTGACGCTGCAAAATTAAAAGAGAAACAAGAATAATTAATGCGAAGCACATTTTATTAATTTCGGAATCCTAATTAAGCCGATACCTCGCTGTGATAAAATATTTATTGCTCTGAATTGTAAAGATTTCCTTGCTTAATTGAAAAAGGTGTCTCTACAAAACATGGAAAGACCTCAAGGAATACCCAATTTATTTTTTCCCCAAAGCCGGTAAAGCGCGGACGCATTCATCTTGCCCTTTTTCATTTCCTTTACTTTTTGCGGGCAAAGCCGAAGGACTAGTACATTATGCTTTTATAAATCATACAGATTTAGAAACCCTGGAATATAAGGGACATATCGTTTACTATATTTGAATACGACGATGGGCAAATACACACATTTCTCCGTTATTTATTTTAGTGATAACGGTTTGAACGTGCGTCGTGTAGGTAATATTTGACTTATGTTGGTACTAATTCTGCAATACGCTTTATAATTTTTCAGTTAATGATAACAAATAACTACAAGAAGTTATCAATTTTAATGTACGTAGTCTTTGATGCCGATATTAAGGTCAAAGTATATTTTTGAAAGTATAGTCTGTCTGTCTGTTCTGGTATCACACTGAAACCACTGATCAGATTAAGATAATGTATTATGTATGTATTTGTGACTTATATCACTGTTCAAGATATAGAATTCAACACGAAAACCAGGTCTATTCCCATGAGATAATAAGTATATTTAAGGTTGTAAAAGGGATTCTGTTAAGACAATAATAAATAAAGTTTGTATTACTTTTTTTAACTATTGCAACCATTTTTTTATCTTCAATTGCCAGAAGTTTCGCAAAACTAATTTGGTCAACGTATTTAACTAAGTCTGTACATTTATTTGATTTTAGAACAGTTGTGTTCAGCGCTCTCCGTACTGTGTTCTCCTAATTAAGTGAGTAAGTCAAAGTTGAGGCTGAATAAAGCAGATGGATTGTATTTCAGAACAAAGGAGGCTAGTTCTGCAACAAACTGCAAGCGATTCAGGGTTGATTAAACATGTTCAACGCTCCAGGCGGAACACCTATTTGTCTGCGTCCTTAGTTGTAAGTTGCAAGTGTTTCGGTGGAAATCCAATTTGTGATACTCGAGTTCTTGCACAACCGAATACCGGGTGTTGAAATAAGTTTGCTTCGCTTCTTGAATTTGTGAAGACGTCCTTATACCTTACCTTAAGTAGCGTTGTTTTGTTTTTACTGGCTCTGAATTTCTAGTTATTACCTACCTATCTACCTACTCTTCAGTCAGAAGATTTTTAGTGCTTGTTGGGGCCTAGATAATGACACAGTGTTAGAGCAGCATTTTAAAAAATCACTTTTATATGTATAATTAAACAATTATTAAAAATACATATTTTTACACATATTTCATTTTTTCTTACATTTAAATAGTAAATCATCTTTATTGTTTGCATGAAAATAGCTCTTATACTCATTTTTATCAGCTTCACACACTCATTCGATACTGAATTAGACTGGCTGGTAGACATTGATGATAATATACGCTGATTTTCCCGGAGCATTCTCGTGTCTTTTATGAAAGTGTCAATGTGCAAATGTCATTAAGTAAGATTGTTAAGAGCGTAAGTACCTTTCTGTGTAAAAAAATATCTGTTTTCTGTTTAATCCCTTCTGAGTGTTGTACACCACGGACTTACTTGAACTAAATAATTCTTTGTAACTATTTGGTCTAAACACAAAGCGGATTTTCATTGGAAACTAGTTCTTATATCTTATACTTTGTGGAAGCTTATTTCGTATCTAGCTACGCTGAAAACAAAGATATTTCCATAGTGATTAACCAAAACTTGTTTACCTAACCAGTAGTTCCATAAGCGTACCTCTAATCAGAATTTACTATAACGATTCAGTAAGTATTCTAATTAGATGCAAGTTTTAGCTGTTCGAGCTAGTTCCTTCGCGGATTACCCTAATCTTAGTTTACGAAGGCTGTGTAAGACCTTAACTTATTGTTATTGTAAAAGCCGTGCTTTTAAACTTGTTGTTATAAGGAAATTATTCGCAAGAAACTGCTAGAGTCGAAATTCGTTGGAATCCAAGTATGTATAATCATTGGAAAAAGTTAAAATTTTTCAGAAGAGCGATTTAACTTACGTTTAAAATAACATTAAAAATTATATATAAAAATATTATTTCATTTAATTGAACAATACTACTCAACTTTTCAGAAGAGCGATTTAACTCTACATTTAAAATTACATTAAAAATTATATTAGCAATATTATGTTATTTAATTTAACAATACTGCTATCACCCTAATATCACGGTCCGTGAAAATTGTCACCAAGTTAAGAGTAAGGGTACGGACAAATTTGAACTTTATCCTTTCGATAATATTAATACCTATATGAGTTGGGTGATACGGCGTGTTGTTTCCGTAAAAATATAACTACAATTTCACAACTTCTATTTGATACCATACACATATGAACCACCGAAGTACTTTATCAAATAAACGTATACATAGGTAGGTACATCACTACTATACTCACGAATAAAATTATGTAGTTTTTCTAACTTATAAAATTATCTTTCCTATTTGAGTATTTACGCTAAAAAAATCTCGCCAAATCGTTGCAAATTCAACTTGAGAAAAGAAACGTTCGAGCGAAATTAAAGCAATAATTTTCTTCTCGCTATAATGTCTCGTAGAACTGGCACAAAATAAAAGGTCTTAACGAGGAAAAACGATTAGTTGTTTAGGTCCTAATGAGAAAAAACAATTGGGTATGTCCGCCTGGTTGGTTTGCGATTACAGTCTTCGTTCTTTCGTGACGGACCAATTACAAGAGGGGTCGATAATAAGAATAAGTATTAGGGAAATTATATTCCTTATAGATATTGTGTTGATATATCGTAGGTAGTATAGGTAGGGAGGTATGATTTGTGTGATGCATAAAATATTTTACTTAGAGATAAATAATCTATTAATGTTATATTTTGAGTCTTATATTGTGTAGACACGAGTAAAATGAAACGTGAGAATTTGCAATTAAATAGTAAACAAATGAGCCGTTTGATGAAAATTTATCACCCTGACACAACTGGTACATCACCAACGCGTTGTCGGCCAATAAAGAACATACCTAGAAGAAAGGGAGAAAGTGCTGGGTTTTGTTGTTTATCAGCTCAATCAAGTAATAGGGTAATAGGTAGCTAAACTGGCTTCACGGAAAGTTAATAATATCAGTAATAATATTATGAATATAATAATTGTAAATTATTATAATAATTATTTATTATCCTTTTATCCTATTCCGGACGAAGAAAACTTTATGAGTGCGTAACTTCAGAATCATGATTAAAATATAAATGACTTTAATACATAAATGGATATGAATCAAAATAATATTAGTTAAACTCGATTGAGAGTAGCAATATTTCAGTTCTTTTCTGTAGAAAACTATCAGTTTTGTCAGGTTGTTTTCTTACAAAATAATAGAATACTATAACAATAATAAAGAATCGCTTTTACTAATATCGTTACTAAACGTTTCCATAATAGCATTATAAAATAAATTAACCACGACCTCATTAACGGTTTGTTGTCTGACGCAGCGTAATTAATTACCCGTCTACTGAGAAAATTGAAGAAAGGTCGTGCAATTCCTTAACCATTGAAGGTTTACGTGTCAGATAAATTAATGTTACTTATAGGGCCTTAAAAGCTGGATAGCTGCTCCGATTTCTAATACACTATGTTAAAGATGTCCCTGGTGTTAGCCCTTTTCTTCCTTAGAAGTTCCTCGTGGGTAGCATGAGAACGCTTAATGCATTTTAATAATATAAGGCGGACACGTAATAGTAGTACGGACACTGTACATCATTATGAGGTCCAAAAAAAGACCAGCTTATATTTATTTAATGTTGTTTGTGTAACTAAAGCAATTAAACTTGATAGTATGTGGATATCTACCAGAAGAAAGGTTTTGTTTTGATTGGATGTTCTATTTTAAGTGGGCGTTTAGTTTTCCAGTGTTAGTGAAGCTGCATAGTTTATTATTTAAGTATTGTTATCGAATATACCAATCAAAACTTCATTATTGTCATCAAGCCTCATGATAAGGTGAAAAATAATTGATCAGTTTAAAGTTGGTGGGAACTCGTAATGAAAAAATCAAACACTTCAATATATTTCCATAACAAATATTATTCCAAATATTTCATTTGTTATTTACAATCATAAAAGTTTATAAACAGCTTAAACAAATAAATTATATGGACATATAATAACAGATAAAATTTGTACGTTATATAACATCAACTTTCTGCATTACAAGTAAATGGTAATAAACAAAATATAAAAAAAATCTTTTGTCATACAGTTAACAACAAAGAACGACATACTTTTTAATCCTATTATCAAAAAGACAAGAAGAAAAACATTTTACACAGATGTGAGATAATTTACAAAGATTGAAAGAACGTTAATATCTACTTACGTACAATTATTAATTTATAACATATATTATACATATATACAACTGTACAATGTGGCTTCAAAAGTAGCTGAGCTGAAAAATAAATGTATTAAAAAATGCCATCGGCCAGAATAACTCCTCATGTCAACCTGGAACTTTCCCACATAATTATGATGATAATACTTATAATTCTTTTTCTGAATTTGGTTCTTTCTTATTCTACATTATTTTATCTGGTTGAATTTTATACCTAATCTATTTCAGGTACAAAAACATGAATAAATTATAGTGCTCGGCACGGATATGAGTAAAAACAGAGGTATTCAAATACCTACATAAATATCATTATTTCTGGAATTTACAAGCGGTATTCTTTCAATTTTATGCTATCGTCAGGTACCAGAATAATACGAGTATATTATGTGTAATTACTTTCATTGTATTTAATGTAACTGTAACTGCATCAAGTACCTAATTTATGTACAATAACAGGAATATACTCACTAGCAACCGCTAGAAATAACTGTTGGACATTCTGACATAACCTACTGATAGGCGTAATTTTTGATTGTTTTTGCTAAAATATAGTATAGTTTTCTATGAAAATATAGTATAGAATGAATGCTTGTGCGTTTCTTTCAGCTAATCTTAAAATCTACCATAATTGGACGCACTTTTCACTGAATAGTGTATTAAATTTGAATTTGGATGATTGTGTTTGTTTACTGAATCGAAGCAAGGGCGAATAATTGGTTGATTTATGAACAGTGTTGGAGATAAAGATCGTTTAAAATAAAATAAGAAATATTTAAAATCTTCATACTAAAAAACCTTATAATCAGGTACCAAAATAGACATGAGGAAATGGTCGCAATATATACAGAGTACTTAGGAAACAAAGTGCTGATGCAGTGTTGTCTAGTGACGACTTTGCCGAACCCTGCTGCATTGCAGCTGGGTGCTCACCTGTAAACAAAAATAAATATTAATGCACAATAACGAAACGAACTGTATTTGGCCAGCTTGGTGAAGGAGGTATGACGGGTTGGTTATTATTTATAACGCTATTGCAATAAATTAACATGTTAAAATGTGAATAATTAGTAAGTTGACCATTAGGAAAAACAAAAAATTGCTTAGTTTTATTATATTATTCTATTAATTTAAATTCATATTAGCTCAAAAATATGAAAGATAATACAATTATACATAAACTATTACTGTACACAATCTAATTAACACTTAGCATCGTTAATTAGTCACATTAATATATCCTTATTTATAATGTTTGACGAATTGTTCGACTCCGAATCTTTCTTTATATCATTAGCCATTTACTGCAGAGCGCTTGATCAATGATCAAGCCAATCTGACCCATATTTCATCACAATGTTTCAGTGCTTGGTTGCCTTAAATTACCAACATTCAAAAATAATATTTCATATTAAATATTCCTTTCCTGCCACAAAATGGAAACGTGACTTTCGTAAAACATGCTGAACGTATAAATCGTAACATTATTTTTCCGCTCATTGTGCGCAATCATGGCAACGCTACTTATTGAATATTTCATGAGCCACGGTGATTATCCCAGTAATGATGATGGCTGTACGATATGGAATGTAATCGAAGTAAGATAGTTTCATAGTTTATTTATTTATGAATAGTAATCGCCTTCGCTTCGGCTTGGGGCACCTTAATATCCTCATTCGAAAAATATCCTCAATCGAAAAAGACGGGATTTTTTAAATTGACATTATACATTTAAATTGTTTTTGTGAATCGATTGAAATAAGAATTGTGAAGCGATTAAAATGTTAACTGGTAGGTTACATGAGGAAATTCCGTACAGCCACCAGTTTAAAAAGATCTCAATAAAATTTTCGTTCAGTGACAAAATAAAAGCAAACTATATACCTAATTCATCTCATTAAAATCTGAGAGAATATGCAAGCCCAGCATTGCATTATGGTGATTTGTGATTGCATTGTCATGTAAATCTAGGCAAAGTTATCTGATGGGATGATTTTTTATACAATAAAATGTTACTAAGATCACGCAATCAAATAAGAAATACAACGGTTAAAATCATATTGTAAAGAAAAAAGACTGAACTTTATAAAGTTCATATAAATTATTCATCGTCAAATTTAAACTTTCTTCGTAAACCACTATGAGAAAAGTGATTCAAATTCAAAAAAATGTTTTAACTTTGTAAAAACAACGGCGCGCGGCACAAGCGGCATTAGACCGCAATGTTTTGAGCGTTCGCACACTGTGTCCATACTTCGCGAGGATTTTTAGATATCTTTGAGTACCATTTTTTGAATATTTATCTTGCAGAATTTTGATTTCATATTTTTAAACATTACATAATTATGACCAAATACTTTCATGTCTCGACTATGTCAAGTGACTAAACTTTCACCCTGTATAAAATCGGTCACGTGCAAGTAAGACTTGCGCACGTAGGGTTCCTTACAATCGAGCGATATTACCTCTAATTTTATTTGATCAATAACAATATAGGTGAAAATGATCTTACCAGACAATACGTGTACCCTGGTGGCGGCTGGAGGCGCGTTATTAGGACCGCAAGTGTACACTCCAGCGTCTGATCCTCTCGCCCTTTGAACCAGTAGTCGACTCGTGCTTTTAAGTCCTTTCTCCGTCACTAGTGAAATCCCCCCGCGCGCAGAGTCGAAGTTTATGATCTGAACAAAACAAAACATTTGGGTACTATTGCATCTCTATCGATACAATGGTTCAAATTGTGTGCCTTATTCTTGAGAATTTAGATTACTATTGCATCACAATCTGTTCGATAATTCAAACTCTGAGCCTTGAATCCATGAGTACAGTGCACGGGTCTCTCCTTACTATGGAGAAAGCCTAGACCATACTCCACCACACTGATTCCTGAGCCTTATTCTTGACCATTTATTTCCCCTCCCTTATTATATTATCTTGAAATATACTGGTTTTTTTCGCAAAACTAAATATTAATATTCTTTACCCACAGTGAAATAGGAAGCGAATGAAATCCAGGAACAGTAGTGCACATAGAAATAAGACCAAACAAATGTATAAAAGAAGAAACGAAATTATTTGCAGTCCTATATAAACTGCTCTTATGGCTATAAAAGTAAGGTTATATAAAAATATCCGGTCTCACACACATTTCGGCAACATGGTATGTGTTCATCCCGCTGGTATACAAAAGTAATGTATCTATCGTAAATAACTTTTACGAGGGAAATTGTGTGCGAGTGTAAGTTACAAGGTCCGATTACGTGTTCTTATGGTTACATGTATTTTCGTGTAGGTGTAATAAAATCCTTCGTTGTTTGTTGTAGACAAGGTTTTGCACACATCATTCTTCGTTTGTAATTAGTAACTCCGAGACTCTCGGAGTACCTACGTTACTACACTAATTTCGATCATGTATTACATTTTGTATTACGTACGTACTGTACGTAATGTATCTATCTATTTATCTTGTTATTTATTATTATGTTAGTGATCGGACGAGCCAGCAACAGCGGTCGGTAGTTGGATGGGTGACCGCTTGTAGCAAAAATTTTCCCGCATCGATGGGCATGTAAAACCATCAATCCC
Source organism: Ochlodes sylvanus (assembly GCA_905404295.2). Taxonomy (NCBI): domain Eukaryota; kingdom Metazoa; phylum Arthropoda; class Insecta; order Lepidoptera; family Hesperiidae; genus Ochlodes; species Ochlodes sylvanus. Next base: position 10,609,495 of record FR990132.1, on the reverse strand, counting down.
GGTTGTTATCGTTTGATAGCAGTCGTTAAGCTATGTATGACACCTTCGGGTAGCATAAAAACTTTCGAAACTTGGACCACTAACCCCTCTACTACACAAATGCCCACCAGAGCAACGTGGTGGAGTATGCTCGGGGCCTCCTCAATGACGAGTTAAGGCCCGTGATCAGTATGAGGTCAATAATGGGTGTAAGTCAACTAAGAACCCACCCTCGCTTCGCTTCGGTCAATCTTACCTATATCGATCGGGAACAAAGACTACCTTTATACATGTCGCTATAAAATTCAAAAAATATTTGGTTGCGTTAGTTTTGTAATAAGTTAAAATAAAAATAAAAGATCATACCAACCATTTTTCCTCACTCCAATAGCTAGGATTAGTAGCGTCATAAATTCAACTATTATTTTAAAATTACATGTACTCATTCTCAAAAACTTTACACAAAAAGTTTGACATGAGCAATTCCGTATATAGGGTAGCTGTGTAGCTATTTATTCCTATGCAATAACGTTTCCTCCACAAATATCTCCCCAAGGAGCCTCGTGTAATTACAGACTTCCTACACCGGCTTTGATACGCGGTAACCGTTGAGTTTCGAGGGAATGTGCAATCATACCTCCAACTGATTTTCAGTTCCTAACTCTGTGGGGAATGCGCTTGTTGTTATAATTTGTTGCGTTGAACTGTATTCCAACTGTAGCAGGAAATGGGCTCCAAGGATTATGTCAATTGTGCCCGACGGACTGAAGCAACTACGGACGTGTACATTTGTCAGATGGGAGACCGTTATCGTTAGCAAAAAGTAAAATTTATACTGGTAAAAAATTCTTGATTTTTGGCCTTTACCTACTTCATCATTTCAGATGTAGAACTAGTATTTAAATACTTGATTATTATTCAACAAAGTATGCAGATGGTAGGTGGTAATAGCAGCATACCTACTGGATTTCGTATCACTGCCAGTACCACAAAAATAATGTGTAGCCCTCCAACATTTCAATCGAAAACATTGTCAGGTACATACTATTTTATGCCTATGTCCGACAAATGAGGAGAAGGGCCCCCAAATTTTGTGTAGTTCACTTTTCCATGGCTACCTTACACTCGATAATGAATCAACCCAACCTTACGTTCCAATAACCCTTCAAAATTCAAGAGATGATGATGATGAATTGAACGCCCCTGCGAACAGAAATTTAGTAACACCGGACACTAAATTCAAAATTTTTAGTCTGATACATTATTCATAAGCTAAACCTAAAAAAGTATCCCACAAACTCCTGAGTAACACTTCATAAAATTTCTCACCGCAACTGTTTGCTGTTCAAGTTCATGTTCATAATTTGTACAGTTTTCATAATTAAAACCGGCGGGTGAATTTCTGCGTGACCGCTTCGCCCGAACCCGCAGGTAACTTTTCGCTTCGTTAATCTCTAAACGAAGTTAACTCGTTAAGTTAACTTTGTAAAAGTGCCAGGTTAGTATCTCAGGGACAAGGACTAACTAAACTAGGTTCTTGGTTATTACTTATTATGAGTCAAGTACCTAGCTAAATAATTTAAATTAACTATATCATAATTATGATTTAGTAGTCCCATGGATATACAGGTATAATTTTTTAACGTTTTTATATTGCAGTATACGTTACGGTTACGTTACGTTACGGTTAAGCAGTGTAGAGTAAAACAGAGTAGAGTAGAGTGAAGAAATGTTAAGTGAGTGAAGAGTCACAGGTGTGGAAAAGTTGTGGAGTAGCACGGTAGTGGGTAAATTGGGGGAGTTAGGTAACGTGTAGGGAGTAAGTATCATATGGGAGTGGTGTAAGTTGGGGTAGCGTAAGGGCAATATCAATCCCAGCTCAATTTTACCTGCGCAAAATGTATAAAATTCTTTGAACGATTTGACTTTTAATGATTTGAATAATTGCGAAATAGTTTAAAACTATCGACTTGAAACTCACTATAAAATAATCGACTCGTAACTCACGCGATATCGTAAACCATGTCTTGAACATGCAATTTCCGTTCGAGCTTTGTAATCAATAGACCTATCAGAAACTCGGCAAAGTTTTAACAGCTCGTCCTACGGTCTATATCTCCTTTGTGCAGTTGCTACGACAGCGAGAACGCAGGCTACTGAAGTTACTTCTATTTTACAATCAGTTTTAACTTCCTTTAAAGCGTTGTATTATGCGTTTAATTATATTCAATATTCTTTGGTATGTATGTTTACCTTCGCAACCCATAACTGTGCTACAACACGGTCACGTGATGGAAAGTGGTTACCGTCGTCTATAGATAAACGCAGCTTCAAAGGACCCGAAAGTGGTCGATCTTGGAGGAAAAGATTATATTTTTAAAGGTCTTACTAAAATATTTAGTACGTAACGAACCCTAAAAACTAGAAAAAATATGTAATTACCTGTTCACCATGTGTCCACGTAATTGACGAGGGAGGTTCTGGTGTGTGTAGAACAGTGCACGTGAGGTTGATAGTGGATCCTGCCTGAATGAACAGCTCAGGCCCGCTCGATATTACTGTCTCTGGTTCTAAACGGAATAAAAAATAATAGGTTTCAGTAAAGAAGTAAAAAAAAAAAGACTAGAGAAAATTATGAAACAAATAATTACGGAGGGTTGGTAGGTACCAGCGAAGACATAGAATATAAAACTGGGTCGGCAGTACATAAATTGTATTTCTTTTATGTTTTTAATGTAATGAAATAATATTTAATTACTTTATTAGTAATATTTAGTTTATATTACTTTTTTTACTTATATTTAGTTGTTAGTAAAATCTGGAATAGTTTTTTACATTTGCACTGGAATTTGCTCAAGGCATCTTACATCTAGCTACAAGCCAATTTAAAAGTAATCGATCATGAAATTGAAAACAGCAAACATCATGTTTGTAAAAAAATTTTAGAATAAGTAAGATTCAAGTTGAATAAGCACGAAAATAAAAAAAAATTAACATACGACTAGAGCTATCGAACGAGGTAATACTCGTGTTACTTCGAACATTTTTAATTTCAATACCATTTTACCTTCAGTAGTTCTCACCTACAATATTGAGATAGACCGCGTGACCGATGGGCGGCGTGGTGGAGATCTGGCACTCGTACTGGCCGGAGTCGCGTCGCTGCGGGCTGCGGATGCGCAGCGCCCACTCCTCGGAGCGCGGCTTGTGCTGCGCCTCGAACCGCTGGTCTGACGTGTACGTGTACCGACCCACCGTCAGCAAGTGGATGTCGCGGTGCCTCACCCATGATACCTGGTAGCAACGTACATATAAAACACTAGGTAATCTTCGAGCAAAGTTATCAACACTGATAATAAAAGTAAAAAAAGAAGTAGATATGCCACTAGCGCGCAAAAAGTGAGGAAGTCAAATTCGACCAATTAGCGTACTTTTCATGTAGTTATCTATTTTTGTGTCATATATTCTGCAATTATCTTTTTCATCCTTAGCTACAATAATGTCATCGTAGCGGGTACAAAAGTGCAATTCGCGTAATATGAAGGTCAAACATCTATAGCTAGTTATAATATCTTTGGGACACAACAATTTTCGTCGGGGGACTGAGGACGCTATCGTTTATTAGTGTACGTTCCACGGTGCGTTCATACACGGTGGCAGTGCGACACGCACACGAACAAGCGTCGTTACTATCTTTGTTTAAAGATGATCAATATACTTTTTAAAGGATTATTTAGATGACGCATGTCAGAAAATAGCTTCAACTCTTTGTAAATGTAAAACGAACAAGCGAGGCATCTAATAGTAGGTGGTCAAGGTTGCCCATGGACATCAGTAACAAATACATCACCGATGCCTTGTTGGCCACAAAGGAAGCGGACCCGCATTATTTCTGGCTATGTGACTCTACCACCGATACATGTAAAATCTTATTCTTTACCATTGTTGTTTTGGCTTATCTCATATTTTTGAATTAGCGTAAATGGAAAGGCGAGAGCTCTTTGCCGCTTTATTTTTCCATGCAAAAATATATTTCGAAAGCAGAAGCAGAAGGCTTGAAAATTTATTGTTATTAGACACCCGCTCTGTGGACAAAATTCGACCGTAATTCAGTCTGTCAAAGGGTTGCGTCACATTGGCACTGTGAACTTACACAGGTTCTTTAATACATACGCATTATACATATTTAAATAGGGGTACAAAGATTTCCTCTTTTAATATATAGATACAATATGATACGCATACGTGAATATTATTGATATATCAAGGTTGAGCAAAATATTATATTTGTGGTATTCTCAACCTGAAATCATGAAATAAGCGAGTGGTCGGATAACACCACAAAGCGCTTACTTACCCAAAAACCACTGTAACAATGGTATAAATGTGATATCATTGGTTTTAAATTCATATAAATGAAGTAATGCCTTAGTAGATAAATTAACTGTTGTATTACTTATAGGTACGAGTAATAACTTGTGACATTGCATTATAAAAAGATACACTCTGTCGCTTCTTATGACCTTAATTTTAACATAATTATAGGTTAAATACCGTATGTACTAGATAAAACAACACCATATACACAAACAAATTCTACAATATCAGTCGAACTTAGCTACTGCTAATTGAATAAACTATGTTTATCAACACGTCCAAACCCTTAGGTGATACGAATGAACGTAGAAGATAATAACGATGCCGTAGGCTAGTTGGTACTGAATAGCCTATGAAGGAGGTGTCCCGGGTTTGATGGCCGGGGCAGATATTTATGATTTTCTCTCTCGGGTTGTGGGTGATAGTCATGTCTTATTTGTGTTGGTCGTGCCAACCGTGACACAGGAAATTGTAGTGCGGGGGTGTGTGTGCGTGTCTATTGATCATAATTTATTTATTTACGACCCAATGTGCTCGTTTGTTTGTGAAAATGGACTTATGAAATTGAAGTGCCTTTATTTTAAACAAGCATTTGAGGAGAACGAAACGAGATAGCAATGCTTTATTTATTCTGTTTCAAGTTTAGTTTTGAATTCATCGTTGTACGAGTACAAAGTTTTGAGAGAAGTAAAATAATACACCGAGTGTACGTTTATCATAAAAGGTTTCGAGTAGCTGTAATTCACGTTAAACTTTACAAGCTACTTATAATACGGAGAAACTAGAACGTCCGCAGTCTTCCCGACAGCTCGCTAACTTGTAATTGCAAATCGTTATGAAAATCTGCGAGAAAATTCTTATTAAGTTATAGTTTTAAAGGAACTGACTAGCAAACACTACTTACGAGATAAAACTTATAACTTACCCAGTTTTCTGTAAAGTGTTCTAAATTAATTTGAAAGTATTTTACATTTAATTAAATGTTTGATATTGTTTTTATAGAAATTCAGTTTTACTTCTAATGTAATAGAAACAAAGAAAAAATAACACTTGTCAGGGCTAATTCCTTCTTAAATTCTCACTGCAATTTATTACCTTGGTTTTCCTTGAGGTATTTAAGTAAGCTTGGAGTATCATTTTGTGTTTATTTAAAAGGTCTGTTCACAAAAATAACAAACTAAATAAAGTGATTCCTTCCAAATATTTTTCGAGTGTGAATACTAAGGTATAGATGCCCGAATCGAAATGAGTACACGTTACTAGCAGGAAAATAATAGAAATGCGACGGTACTAATACCTAATTAAAGTAAAACATCATTTATTCCAGAAATTTGTGTAAATGTATGCAATGAAGGTACTGCTCGATTCAGAGGTAATTAATCTTGCATGGACCGAGGTATTTGATAGTGAACAGTCATGAATGAATACATTGAATACCGAATATGTACATATACAAAGAAGAATACGTGTACGTTACATGAATAGATTGAGCAATTGGATCGCCAAGCGATGGCTTGTATTATTGTAGTAAATATTATCGATATAGTTTGATAAGGCGTCTTGTATAATATTGTCCAGATGTGTATAGCAATAATATCAAATATATAATATAATATATTGAGTTACTTAGTGACCTATCCATTAGATTATTAGATGATACATACTTTGACATAAACGACAATCCCTTGAGTAAATTTTAAGTAATATGGATCGCGGGCATCGAAAATAATATAATTAAATTGACAGTGTACATACAATTCTACGTACATTAACCAGGAGATTCACAAAAAGAATACATTGATAAATAATAGAATAATTTGCAAGATTTCTTTTTAAAACACGATAACATTAAAAGTTGATAAACGCACTGTAAAAAATGAACCAAGCAAACTGTAAATTCTCGCGCATAATTAAAAAAATATAGAACAGCCCTTCAAGTTTCCCCCAAATTAAAAACGGGTTACTTTTTTGCATGAAAACGACGGAAAAAGGGGTATTAACCCCAATTTCTACCTCGGCGCAAGACTCATTTGCATGCTTAAAATTTAGATAACCATCTGAGGAGAACCGGGAAATTTAATTGTTTTAAATTTATTGCTTTATTTCTACTTGAAACTTTACGATGTTATAGCCGGGAACTGTCTAGCTTAATTGGTTGTAACCCTGCTGAGAGGGAATACGGGTTTGTTCGCAGAGATAAATATTATTGTTGTCCCCGGGTCCAAGTCATTTGTTATGTCTTAATTGTGTATGTCCAAGTTAAGCACAATAAAGGATCCTTGAAACAGGAGTGAGGTGTAAGCGTTTAACTCTTTCACCATAATGTTACTTAAAACAGAATTATGCCGATATTCTTCAATTAAGCTGAAAAATGTTGTACGTCTTAAGAGCTTGCATGGCGTGCGCTGCGTGAATAGCTGTAAGTTACTCGACAATAATGGCTGAACTGTTTATCATAAAATGTTTTAATTATTTAACAAACCAAGAAAGTATAGAGATCGGTCATTACGATTAAAAATTGTTTTCTCAACCTGGATTATGCAAATTGGCCTTCAGCACATGAAAACCATTCAAAATATCTGAAGCAATTTTTATCATGTCCCTTAAATTTTTCCTCATAACGTTTAAAGTATCCGTGTTTTTCAGTGAACTTTTCGCTATAAAACCTTGAAAGTTTCAACAACACCGATTCAAGTGGCGCTGCTTCCTTAAACTGCCCAGATAACGTCTAAGGCGCCTAGAAATACATTAAAAGTACATATAAACTCAGTGAGGATCCAACTTTATTGAACTCACTGTACGTGATATGCAAAACATTTATAATGATCAAGCGACCTTTATCCGAGATTGTTATTTATCTATACATATAATCATTTTGTAACCGATCGCTGTCTGTACATGGAGGATATACTAAGAATATATTATAATAGGGATCGTTATTGACGCAATAGAACCTAAAACTATGATTTTTAGTATGTTTGTTTGTTTGTCTGTGGATTTGTACGTGCTGATTTGATGATTTTCAATAATACATTGTAGTAAGCTTCACTTAATATTAAGTGTTTGTATTATTTCAATCGGTTTATAAATAAAAAATTGTGTCCGTTTAAACAATCACGCGTCACAATTCCGATTGTGCGTACCTACTACCTAATATGTTTCCCGAAGTAAACCGAGGGCGGGTTACTAATCTTTTAATGTATTCAAAGGTCGCGAAGGATTGTTTGGCATCTTACGAGTAGAGTTTATTTTGTTTACGGTTTCATAAAAGAGTGATTCATAAAATATGATGTTTGTTGTAAACTTACAGGTAACTTTTTGGAACGTTTGGTAAGCGAAAATAGAACGAGGTATATGTGCCGTGTGGTAATGTAGTTGTTTGCAAGTGCGTTATTTATACATATGTCGTATTCGGATAACACAATCATAAAACAAGCTAAATAAATAACATTATTATTGAACTGTGCGTTACGGGTTTTAAGACGATTCATAGGCAAGATAACAAAACATTCAAAACATTATGTTCTTGAATATTGGCATGGCTCTACGATTCAGGGTGAGTTTAACGTTTTAATAAAGAATAACAACCATTACACTAACTATGATTGAAAATACTCATGAAACTTGTCCAACTTCCAATTGATAAAAAACATGGTCTAGGGCTATTAACGTTTCAAACCTTTCTTTACTAATAATATTCTCACAATTCGTACTCTTCAAGGCAGCGTGTTTTCAGACCAGATCAGAGCGTATTTTCGTTTCGTGTACGGGTATGTATACTAGCTTTCCCTCGCGGCTTCGACCGCCAATTTCCAAAAAATATTTAAATTATTATTATGTCCAAAATCCAAAAATTATTTATATTATTATGAAAAAATATTAATTTCGTCAATCCATGCAGAAAGTGTGGGATATTCAACGCAATACTTGTTACGGGGAAGGGCAACAAACCATTCCCCTTTATCATACGAGTAGCTATGAGAGTCACGAGCATTAACCCATAAATTATACCTACATACATAATATCCATATCTTGACAATCACGTGTATAATAAGGAAAACCACGGAGATATTTCGGTGTTATTTATGGCCAAATTTATTGTTATATTAATCAATACAAGTCATAAAATTCTAAGTGTTTGATGTATGTACATTGAAGATACTTGAGAAAAACTTTAAACATTTTTTGTCTGCGTGTATTTCCAGTAATCTGAGAATCGGTTTTATTGATTTTGGATTTCATCAGCAATTACTACACAAATAAAAAGATATGTCAATTAAAAAATTGTCTCCTATACATTATTTTTCAGCGTTAGTACCTAATAAGGCATTTGTTTTCCGAAGCTACAAGGACACTTTGGTCGTCTAACTTTCTGATCTTATTATTGTGATGAGACAATCTGACAAGTTATCACATAACATTCAGGATGCTGAATAAGACGCTGGATTCCACAAACACAATGACCTATTTTCCTGTGAGCTATTTTATTGGCATTACCTACTCGGTTTATGAGTTTGAACTATAATTTAATTGGTACGTTAATAAATAATTGTTACGCACCGGCTCTAATATTAGTATCAAATTGGCAGAACTTTCTTTTTGAAATTTATAAAGCTAAGAAGCAAAGATGTATGCAATTTATGTTTTACAGCCATCTTTTCAACCCATTAATGGCCCACTACTATAGGCACGGGTGTCTCCTCATCATTAAAGAAGGCCTAAAGAATTACGCATTACATTAAATTACATACGATACATTCGTCATCATCATCATCACAACCCATAACTGTCCCACTGCTGGGCACGGGTCTCCTCTCACAGTGTGAGGGATATAGGCCATAGTCCACCACGCTGGCCAAGTGCGGATTGGTGGACTTCACTAATCCGCACTTTGCCAGCATGGCGACGTAATGTATTACGCTAGTACAATGCGGATTGGCGGGTCTACAGCTGTGGTAGGATTGTGTAATAGCACTGTGGTGTACGTTATCATTAAATTCATAAGTCAACAATTTTGGGTCAAAATCTCCAGGTGAGCTAATAAATTGTAAAATTAATTTTACAAGATTTTATCAATCTAACAAATGATTGGTTTCCACACGGGAGACAGAGGCAGGGGTTTTCATAATGTATGATTTTCAGTAGGTAGTTATGATTTGGATACACTGAATTTTTAGTTACGATACAATTTACAAAATCGTGACGATGGGTAAAAAGCAGCTGTCCTGAAGAGAAAATATGTTTTCTTTCAGGTTGAATGAGATGGAATTAAGTAATAAGAAATTATTTAGTAATCTTTGGACCTTAAAGCCTTAAATTTCAAATTATCAAAATATAAGCTCCTCTTTGTTAAGTTTAAGTTACGTGGACTATTGAGTTACATAAAATCCTATCAAATTTTCCTCAGATATACATACCTAAATATCACCTAATGCCAACCCACACGCCTACGAAAATTATTAAAAAATATTCTTATATCAACATAAAAGAACTCCGGAACAGGTATACATTTACAATAGGCTACCAGCAATATAAATAACAATGGAAATTGCTATAAGCAAATCTTTATTTCCTCGCAGTGGATTTCTTTAGGGCATTCATTTCCCGTAGGGCTACTTGAAGGTTTGAGTATATTCGGATATATAATGCTATGTTATCAATGGTTTTTTAAAGTGGGTACTTAGAAGCCGAAATGATGCTATCAAGAGAGCTAATCATAAACATAAAACCTCCAGGGGCCATAATACTGAACAATTTTACGTTCATCGCGAATAAGCTGGATACAATTTATTAGAAGATACTGCTCGGAGAAAGGAAAAATTTGAGCTCTTTGTTCAATAAAAGAACGAACGGTTCAATCGGGAAACTGTTTATTTAATAAAACATACATCCCGGGGAGGGAAAAATAAATTCCCATTGAATTTAATCACGTTTATGATGGGAAGACATACGTAGTTGTTAACTTCTTTAACTTACCTACTATTTAGGTACCTACTAAATTTCTTTTTAAATCAATGTGTTGTACTTCAGTAGCAAAGAAAAAAAAAAATTCTGTTGTCTGTGACATAGCGCGGGTTTCAGACGCACGTAGCGGCCCTACTTTAGGTGGTGCGAGATTTCAGCCCCTCAAAAAATGCTAGCCAATCTCATCGTGTCCCATTCCGCGCCTTATATGATTTGCCACCTTCTAGAAACCACCGTCTCTAAAACGATTTATAATATGTATGTAGAATAATTAATTTAATTATTTTCGGATAACTACTTTCTTTAAAACAAATTTTATTTGTATGATATTATCATTTTAATTTTATCCTGGCTTATGTTCAACTTATCCCAAATGAACAGTTGTTTGTGATTGTGTGTGATTTAAAAAGGTTACATAGATGCAATTAAAAATGGTTTATTGTGACAAAGATCCTTAACGCACGTTGCGAATACGGTCTAGGCCGAAAAATATTAAGATTTTGACTATCATTATAGCGTATTTACAAGGGATGCCTGTGTAAGTATCCAAAATTACTTTGGTCTACTTTCACGTAACTACACTAAGGGCCAGTTTCACCGGTTCCGGATAAAGTTCCGGATAGCCCTAGGAATTTAACTCCCAGATAAACTACAACTTTTGGCTTCATAGGTATATGACAGAAGTGACAGATAAAGTGTTGGATAGGTATCTGCCAGTTCAAGTGGCTGTTAAAGGCGTTATCTGACGGATAAAAAATGTTTCAAGTTGCGTTTCTATAAACACATTTGGAATTTGAAGTTTTGCACTGTAGTAAATCATATCATTATAAATCCTACTATTTTCGTTCTATAAAGATAAAATTATACTTGAAAATATTAAAAAAGTCGAATTGGATTATTTTGAACAAAAAATATTTTATTAATTAAGTTTTCAAAATAATTTTCAAATGACAATAATTTACGTAGTAGTAACGAAACGCAAAAAAGCGACGTTGCCGCTCCGTCAACTGTTAAGTGGCAGATAAATTCCTAGGGCTATCCGGAACTTTATCCGTAACCGGTGAAACTGGCCCTAACAATACTATTTATCCTTCTACATTATATAGTAGGGAAATGATCATAACGGAGTCTTCGTGATATCCCTAAGGGAAAGGATCAATTCAAGGAAAAATGTGTAGGTATATCCTTATCTAATAGTTCATAGACAACATCGGAGTTCTTACTGTACGATTTTGCAGATTCTTCACTCGGCATAGCAGTCGGACGGGATGCCCAACCAATCCTGTAATGTTTCTAGGTGTGCTCGGGTCGAAGTATGGTGCATCTGCAGCGCCCTGCCACTCCTGAAGGTACTCTGCTCGGAAGTGACGCGATGATATGTCCATAGTGGTGCTGTCTGATGGAGCTTCAGTTCCTGATCCAGCTAAAAAAAATAAAGTTGTTATTTATATTACAATAAAGCCTCTTTTAAATTGAGAATTGAGACTGTTTCCCACTGACAGAATACTAGAAAAAGTCATGGACACGGCAACTGAAGACAGCTTACTTATAAAAGTTATGCCGATATTTGAACAAAACGTTGTGAGTCGGTGATACAAAACATTATGTTCTAAAAGTTTATATCAAATTTCTTCATAACCTTGGCTCATAAGTATTTAAAATGCGTGATGATCTCGCATACTTAGAGGAGACCCAAAAAGACATGTGTTGTCATGCATCAATTTTAGTCTTATCGGTATCAAAGGCACTTCAAATTGATACTTCATGACTGAATTTACTTTATGAAAAAATAAAGTAAATAAGTAAAAGTGAAAAGATTTCATTCTAATTCATAATGTATAACCTAAGGTCAGCAAACAAAATTCAACCCGGCAAAGCTTTGGGACTTTGCCTTAAGTTAGCTAATGATTGCGATCCATTCTTGCATTTGTAATGCAAAAAAATTTTCGAAATTGTGCCGACACCTTTATATACTTAAGGTACTCTCAAAATTGGGCATCCGAGTTTCCTTTGTAGAACTTTAGATAGCCGTGTGGTTGAACGTTGGACTGCCGAATCGGAGGGTCCGGGTTCAAACCCCGCACGCACCACTAATTTTCAAAAATTATGTGCGTATTAAAAATTTAATTATCACTTGCTTCGGTGAAGGAAAACATCGTGAGGAAACCTGCACACCAGAGAGTTCTCCAGAATGTTCTCAAAGGTGTGTGAAGTCCACCAATCCGCACTTGGCCAGCGTGGTGGACTATGGCCTATACCCCTCACACTGTGAGAGGAGACCCGTGCCCAGCAGTGGGACAGTTATGGGTTGTGATGATGAGATACCAAGTTATTGAGCATTTGAATGGAAGGGCCTTTTCAAAGACTTGTGACACGAAAAGAGAAATAAACAACTACTTTAAAATCGTAAAGTTATAAAATTCAGCACAATTTTGGGAGAATAAAAAATTTCGTTACTATAACAGTCTTAATTGCTGAACTTATCTTTTGATAGTCCGAGCAGAAAACATCATACCTACTCGTTAAATTATAGCCATTAAAATGTTATGAAAGCTTTTCTTGTTGGCGAAATGAAATTTCTTGACGTAGAAATATTAAACAAAACATATTTATAAATTAGTAACCAACCTCGCTTCGCTTCGGAAAATCTATGCCTTAATCTTAAATCTTAAAAACACATGACTAAAATGTCTAGGCGGAATTTATTAAATTAAATTAAAATAAAAAATAAAGTTGTTTTTTAAATTGCCTTTTCTTCTTAAGCCTTTTAAGTACTTCCCCATTTCAAGTAGTGGAACTTCTTAATTTTATTATCTTGGATGTCATAGTTTGGTAAGAGAGGATCTCTTATTTTACTAAGCAATTAATTTAATTCGTCTACAATATATGGAACAATTATTACCTTTACTCTTTGGATCACTGAAACGATATCGTCTTTGTTTGGAATATAAGCAAATAACAATCTAACCTATAAGGAATATGAAGCCATGTAGAAGAGATAGCCATAGGCCGGATTGGAGACAGCGTACCCTTCCCATTATGATCAGCTGACTGCCGTGTTGAAGGTCCTGTAAAGATAAAGATTTCTTTAATAACGTCACAATTGTCGTATCATATGCCTTTATAGATAAAGATTTCTATAGTGTTGTTACAATTTTGTGCAAAGTAAAGATAAAGAAAATTCTTAGATTTTCCTGTAAGGATAAATATTACGTAAACGTAACAATCAAATTATTCCCGGTGGTGGTTGGCATTTTTATCTGTCACTTAAATGTTGCAGCCGGGAATCGAAGCCGTACTTTTTTTTACTTACATACTAGGACTGCCAGTGTTTCGGTTGGCATGGACAACACAAATAACACATCACTAACACCTAAGACCCGATAAAAAACATTTATCTGTGACACAAATATCTTCTCCGGCCTGGAATTGAACCCGGGACCCCTCGCTTCACAGACAGGATCACTACCAAGTAGGCTACGGAGTCGTCATTAAATTGTTAACACACTGAAATGGTTCATACATGTTTGACTTAATGAAAAAAATAAGGACATGAAAAATGATAAAATTATGAGTTTGCATCAGGCAAACATTCGGGATCTCCAACAAATTTTATGCTTAAAATATTCTCAGGTTCGACTCTTTCGATCAAATAGTGGAGTATTCTGGCAAGAACAATGGCAATGCACACACAGCCAGGTTTCTCGTAAATACTACAATAATATTATGTTGTACTGATATACTAGTGTTAAAAATTAATTGATTTGTCAAACATTAACTTAACTTATGTAAAAAAAAGTGACGCTCAATTTAGCAATGTTAAGACATTGTTAAAATTAAGAGTAAAAACCTTAATTAGGGAGAGAGTTAATCATCGTTCAAAAAAGTATTCAACACAGGTTTAATTAATCGATTAGGTAATTACAGTTAAGCTGTTGAAAAGGACGTGTTTCACAATACGCTAAAAGACTTGGGCCCGTTATATTGCTATAATACTTTGTAGATACTTATAGATAAAGAAATTCAAAGAAGGGAGATATTTGCTACGTAATACGACAGAGCCAGATACATAGACAACACTGCTCACGACGGCTTCCGGAAATATTTTTCCTGTTTTTAATGACATTTTTGTAGCAGGAATATTTTATAGAGTTTTATACATTTTTGTTCGATTGTTTCAGCAATGCGAATTGTTTTTATTCCAATTCGAAAATAACATGTAATGTTAAAAAACAAGGATCTATTACCATCCTTTAATATCAAAGGCATTGACCATGATATTAAATCGGGGAAAATAAATAGCAAATGGAATGTGACAATGGGACCATCCAGTGGAATTCCAATTTGGGGAATTAAAAGTTAATTTGATTTGCCTTTCTCCCTATTAATGAAATGGATGGGACGAAGTTATGGAATTCCACTAGTCTCTCGAATAAGGTCAAATGGTGTGATTTGTATAAGAGCTAAGTAATTTGTTTCTTGTTGATATACGAGTAGCAAAATTCCTTTGTGTCTTATGATCTTCAATTAATTAGTGGCCGGTAAAAGGCAGGGTTCTTTTTTCGTCATTAAGGTAAACTAGAGCCTTCTCCACGCTGTCATTAGGTATAAATTGGTAGAAGCGTTAGTGCCCAACAAAAATGACGAAAGCTGAATAGGGAGCTATCGTTTTGGCCAAAAGGGTGCACTTGCAGACAAGGGAATTATAAAAGACGACGGAAACTGCCCACCTGCTTGTTGGTAAGGTTTCTCAAAATAATTTTATGTCACTATTATTAGTAACTAAATAATATCATTACTGGCATTACTACAATTAGGTCGCGTAGATTCATCTGTTGACAAATTTTTACGCGTATGTAAGAAAATGTTCGAGAGGGATAGAAAAAATTTAAAGATGGAATTTCTAAGAAGTTCTCGAATTAATAGAAAAGAAAATGTGCGAGCAGAATAGATGAAATTTATAAATAGAATCTCTAGAATGTTCTCGATTTATAGAGACAAGAAATTTAAAAAGACGTTTAAATTTGGAATGTTGGTATGCGAGTATAAGGCGATCTGAAACACGACATGGGCAGTTCAGTTCCGGAAGCGAGTCCGGAAGGAGGTCAAGAAGAAGATGATGAAGAAGAAAAATATGGAAGAGCAGTAAAGTGGAGTGCAGTGAAAACTGTCGAATCGCCGTATTAGTGTCGCGGGTGTTATCTGTGGTGTGAATAAAACTCCATCTATTGAAGCCGGCCTTAATCCTTTCCTAGTATAGCCTTTACTCCTGTGAAAATTATTACTACTTGCTACTGGCATTGTTTCCGTGAAGTTTGCCTGGCTAACTACCAACCTCTTGCTTGAGTCGGCCGTCAAACGAATAGTTGTGTTCTAGCTGGGTACTTGACAGTCAGCGCTTTCCTTCTTCCTTCTTTCTGGATCGGCAACGCACCTATGCCTATAATATACTATTCATTCATGGGTGGCGATGACTACTTACCATCAGGCTCATCTGCTTGTTTGTAGTTATTTACGTACAAGTAAAGATAAGTAGAAATCTTGGTTCCATTCAGAGTGACAAAGATTAAAGAAGAAAACGAAATAGGTTGTAATAATTTCAAATAACTCAACAAAACATACATGCATGAAACAATTAGAGAAGGTTGTAGAAATGGAAGACATGTTATTATATTTAAACAGTAGCGTTTTGTGGTCCATAATTTCTGTCTACTCCAATAAGGAGGCAATTTACTCATACCAACCTACGTATAATTAAGACATACGTACAATTTGTGCCTCGAAAGCGAATTGATGGGTGTGGGAAGTTATCCTCACGATAGGGAAGTGAGCTCGCGGTTTACTGATCAAAATTAATATTAATGAAGCAAATACATTTTTGTCAATCTTGTCACTGGAAATTTTTCTTAGTAATGTTAAGCTAAATAGTTCGAGAATATATCAACGCAAACTAACGATGATGTTTAATTATTAAAGTTATTGCTTTTTTATCAGGCCCGATACCATCATGGTCCACTGAAAAGTCACATTAAGGGTTGCGTTGTAGAAAATTAAATTTGCAACTAAAAATTTTCTTACATTTTTTTATTTAATTTAACTTCACACTTACCCCCTCTAAGGAGGGGCTTTTGAAAATAGTTAAATTTTCAAACATCGAACACAGTCGCCTACAGCCGTTTGTATACGATTTTAACTCTAAACTTTTTAACACTTTAAGCACAGAATCGCGTAGGGAAGTTTGCTCAGACTAATTGGAGCGAGGTGGCAAACAATATATCCCACATGGTCAGCAGTTTTTGCTCGCTTTGTTTGCAAGTTTTAGCTTTTAGTTTTGTTGATGTTTGGTTTAGTTTAGTTTTGTTTCCATAGTCAAGCAAATATGGACACATTTTGCTTAACCAATATTAAAATCTTATAATACTTAACTGTGAATCTACCTTATTTGTAACCAAGTAAATATACATACTCGCTACTCGTATAATACCTCTACTTCCGTTATATAATATTGGACTCATCGCAACCCATAATTATCCCACTGTTAGGTTCGGATCTTTAATTCAAAATGTAAGTGATATAGCCTTAGTGCTGATTAGCAAACTACACATACCTTTGATGAGAACATATTAAGCAAGTTTCTGTGGCATATTTTTGTTCGCCGAAGCAGATAATTTCTAACGTGTACGTAATTTTACTAAATTAATAAAGCATGTTTTGAACCTAGGTACATAACAGGTAACATCACAAAAGAAAAAGATATCAAAACTTATGTTAATATTCGTACACATATAACACCCTTTTTATCCCACTCTCCATCCACTCTCTAATTTGATAGTGTTATTATGTCCTAAGCGCTTTACTTCGGTGATATGATGTAACTTGTTTGCTCAGTACTACCCCAGATCTAGGAACAGAACATAAAACACTACGGAGAGACAAAAGCGATAAAAACCTAATAAAGGCGATAAACAACGCGCAGTTGTACATACAAGAATATGAACCAATTCCTTCTCACATGTCGCATAAATTCAATGATGCATACAACCGTGTCAAAGTAGTAATGAAATGTAAATGCACAGAGAGGAAATCTATAGCTCGTTAACCGTTATATGTGATAGTTTAGTTATTTCCTGACGCGTAGGATTACGCACATTATTTGGTTGGAAATTTGATGACGCTAATTGAAGCGTAATGCAAACATCGATTTCGCAGTTGGGTGAGTTTTGACTGATTTTTTATACTAGCATTTTTGATTAGTCGATAAATACCTTGTCAACCAATTTGATATCTTCCATGAATTGATTATTAAGGAAAATATATTGGGACAATTACGCAAGTTACCCAATAAGAGATTTTCACAATGATGAAAGTGACCCTGCCTGCGAAGCGAGGGGTTCTGGGTTCGGTTCCCGGCCGGGGCAGATGTTTATGTCACAGATAAATGTTTGTTCTCGGGTCATGGGTGTTAGTGATGTGTAATTTGTGTTGTCCATGCCACCCGCCACACAGGATGCGGGGGTATGAGTGTGTTAATATTATGTTGAATAATTATTATGTTAACTTAATTTATATATAGCCAATCAAAGATCACACAGGCTACCCGGCGTTAAGTGATTACAATCGCTCATGAACATCCCATTAAAGGAAAAACAATCAGTATGGAAATAGGGAATCCGATTCCAAATGGGGTGTCTGACAATGACAATGAAATATGGTAAAAAGGTTTCACGGTTGAATGGTATAGTAAACGCTTACACGCTCATACCCTCGCATTAGGGTTCCTCGGGTTGAAGGGCATATTGACAACACAAATAAGACATCGCAAACACTCACGATCTGAAAGCAATCATTTATTTCACAATAATATCTGCTCCGGTTGGAATTTAAATCCAGGACCGCTCGTCTGGCAGCTAGTGTCATTACGAACTGGATTAACTGGTTGTCAAAATGAATAGAATCAAATGAAGCAGTTTAATAAACCTTAAAGAGGAGCGTTGACCAATGACCAGAAGAAATCAAGGGGAGCTTCAGGATCCAAGGATCTAGGAGCACTACAAGCCAGCACTACAAATTCAACGAATTCCTAATATGAATAACTTTTTGACCTAATTTTTTTTATTGAAAACGTCTAGCGCTTGGCCAAGTGAGCTTAGTATGACTAAAGAGATAATACAATCCATATTATGAATGTCAACAAGAAATAAACGAGTAAAATTCAGTGGAAATCGCAAACAATGCCTCTGAGAACGACAGACAAAATTTCGACTCTAATAACATGTAATATTAGGTGTGATATAGCACGAACAGGCTGGCTGGTTACTGAGTTTGCTGCGACTAATTGGAGCAAGTCGACAAACAACATACGTCCCACATGACAGGTTTTGTTTGTTTCGTTTACAAGTTTTTGTCAGCAACTCCATTTGTATGAGTGTGGTTATATGGAAAGGCGCTTGCGTGCGTATGCCTGAAATATTCATTTTGGCATTTCACTCTGATTTTAACTAATACTTGTGAGTCTGCATATTTTGCATTAGCTTTGAAGGTATAATGTGTAATCTATTAATTTTTGTATGCCACTTTGCATTTTTTTACTTTGCACAATGAATAATACGAGTAAACAAAATCTTAATTCTAGATCATTTTTGTACTTCTTCGTGTTTTTCGTTGACTATAAATTTAATACTGTGACATTACCAATACCAATACTTTACTCTTAATGTTAAATAAGTACCTACCTAATATCATTATTATTCACAATTTTACTATATTTTTTGTAGTCGCATTCTTGCTTAAGTTTTCAAGGATGTTTCTATGCGTTATTCTATATTATGGAAATTAACATAAATAGGTGTTTTTATTTCAATGGTTACCTGTATTTTCGTGAGCCTTACATAGGCCTATTACAACCGTCACGCAGTGAGTACGCGAAAGTTTATGTGTCAATTACCACAGCCTCAGGGGAACTACTGTTTTATATAAGTACGACGACGAAACCATATTCAAAACACATATAAATTTGGCGGATTTACTTACAATCAAACAGAATAATGAATATTCTAAGAAGGGTAGAGTTTAAGTAATGTAAAAATAATTTTATTCGGGAAAACCGGTAGAATACGTAAAAGTTAATTACCTACTTAAATGAGAGGTGAGGTTTGAGTCCCTTAATTATCCTTTAATTTTTCCAAAAATAGGCAGCAAACGAGTAGACGAGCCATCTGATGATACGTAGTCAACACCAGCTATAAAAAATATCTATCTATCTACAACACGATACGAAAAAGGTTGCGAAGAATTCGCTTTCCGCTGACTCCACAACCCTACTTTTTCACGAAACCGACATTTATCACGGTTAATTCTAGAAGGAAAAGATGGAAGGTTCCTACCACTATGCAAAATCATATTTTTGACCTTTTTTATTATTTCCTGTAGGGCTAACGAAAAAACAGACTGGCCTTCATGGTATGTGGTTACCGTTGCTTATGGACATATGAAACACCACAAGGCCTTTGTATCTTATCTACTTGACACTAACCCAATTTATTCTGCTTCTGCTCTTGGTACGTCCTGACGGTGACGGCATTAACTCACCATTCGGCCTCTATCTCGTTATTATTATAAAATAGGCCCAGTTTGCGTGCACACTAGCAATTTGCGTGAGTTTGATACAATGCGTGTCACGTCTTATCTTTTCGTGCGTGTGTGTTCTAGTTTTGTTATCATTTGATATATCATTGCTACCTTTTGAACGGTAGTTTTGTTTTGGGTTACAGGGATAAATATGTTGATAACAAACAACTTAATCTATTGGGTTTTATCAAATTCGGTTAACGAAATTGAGGTTGTTATCGTAGGAACATTCGCGTGATCAAAACTTGTTACAGGGTTTATCAATTCAAGGGAATTAACAGAAATGGTTATTTTGGGTATATTATATTTAAAAATAGATAATGCCGTCCGAATGATTAGATCGTAAGACTCCCGAACAATGTTCAATGAACAATGTTCTCCATAATGGTCTCAAAGGTGTGTGAAGTCCACCAATCCTCACTTGGCCAGTTTCGGCGAAGCGAGAGCGGGTTACTAGTTTAAGGGTTACTATACTAACTAGTTAATTATATCCGTAGAAATGTACCTTCTTCAATAAATTAACAAAACAACACATTAACTTTCTTCGATATAGAACTTCTAAAAATATAATATTACATTACTCGTTTCATATTATAAGGTGTATTTGTATAATAGTAAAAGATTCGTACATTCTACACCAGATTATTTTATCCAGTCTATTTATAAGAGGATCGAGGGTGTAACGGGTTATTACTTTCGCTTCAATAAACAAGAAATTCACTCAGTAACATCATGTATTGAAGCTCGATGACTATCCCAATAAACATAATATTATGTATATTTCATTATTAAGAACGTAACAACATGATCGAGTTTAATTAAATACAATATATGGATTCGGAGAATAAGTCATATTATTACTAGTCTTCATTTTATTGTTTCTAGAAGTAACTCGTGACGGCGTCAGTATAAACATTTATATGCTTAAAAGTACACGCACCCCAAACATTGCTACTCATTTATATCAGGCGTTATTCTAATTTCATGTTTACCTCGTTTTATCAACTTATGGGACAATTTATGTCCTCCTATAAATTAGAAAGTTATTTTATAAAGATGTGTGAATTTATCAGTGGTATATTAATTGTACTAGTAAAACCTCTCTCGCTTTGTTTCAGGAAACCTGTCCCTTAGTACCCACACGACGTTTGACCTGATTTTATAAACTGGCATTTTTATTTTTTGACATATATTTTTGTTACCAAACAAACACAACATCTTAAGTAAAACCTATTACAATACATTATGAAGTGAAACCCGCATGCAAATCGGTTATGCAATCGGTACGTTTCTTGGTTACCGCATATGAAGGCATAGAGTCTAGGTCTAGGCATAGAGATATCCATTTACAGACGGCGTTCAGTTACATTTTTATTAAATATAGATGTTTGCTTATGTCATTAAGTAATATCATATTTTTACTGGCTGATCTTAAAAACGAAACAATATTGTACTTTACGTATTAATGTCTTTGCCGGCAATTCAACATTCGTGCAGTATTGTTAATGCTCCTTATGTAAAATTTTACATTATTTTTCATACTTCCTCCTAAACTTTCCCGGTAATGAAAAAGAAAACTCTAAGGGACCGGAATAGCCTCATTCTTATTCAAAGCAATTCAACATGCAGCGTTTATAGCATAAACTTTATCATAACAACGCGAAGGCGGATCTGGATGTACAAAACAATGAAATAAAATTCGCATATTTAACGTTACACTTTTTTAGAGGCGACCATCTTAGTTTCAAGGATAGCAACACAACTGTAACCGATTTAAAACGCGACTCACTAACAATAACTATGTCATTATTGGACGACCCCGTAGCCACGGTAATAGTACCATACAGTATTGTGACTCGGCCCTGTCCTTGAAATAAATGCCTACAGCCCCGCGCTCTAGGGCCGCCTCTTTCTAGTTGTAGTGAATGTAAGTGGGTAGGTAAATCGCACGCTACCTGATTACAAACCCACACGTTCGATCGTCCTTATGGCGCTTCTGTCGCTGTTGTGTACTTAATGTGTACTAAATCCGAGGCGCGTAGGTATGATTCGCGTTCCGACCGTTTATATGAAGATGGAATACTGTATGATACTATAACCATGCCGTAGTCAAGTTGGCCCAGCCTGTCAAGCGCGGGGTCACTACCAACAGGGCAGATGTTTATATGACAGGTAAATATTATTTGTTCTCGGGTCATGGGTGTTAGTGATGTGTTATTTGTGTTTTCCATGCCACCCGCGACACAGGGAATCTTATTGCGGGGGTATGAGTGTGTTAACGTTTATTGTAACTGGACTAATATGACTGTTGTCCATGGGCGAAGGTGACCATTTACCACCAGAAGTCTGCTCGTTGGTCGGCTATTTACATATACTATGTATATAAAAAGTAGTCTTTGTGGTAAATTAAGATAAACTCCACACGGCTCGATAAAGCCAAGGTAAAGAAACATTCGACTAATATACACGTTAAGGGAGGAAAACTTTCATGTCTGATATGAAAACCTTTTTATTGATACCGAAGTAGTAATTGGGGATGAAGGCGGGAAGGTGTAAGGCACAAAAGGCCATAAACGTAATTATGTTTGGCCTCAAAGTGTTCTTTGATATTATTTTCGTTAACAATAGTGGTTAGCCAAGGCTTTGGCTGAGCATCTCAAGTTCAATGTGTCGTTATATAATAGCATTATTGTATGTAATCTTCTTCCTTACATAGTATAAAACAAAGTCGATTTTCGTGTCTATACGCTTAGATATCGCACTTTTAGAATTGAAGTGGCATAAATAAAAATTTTAAGAAAATGACTGTTCAACTTATAAACATTATTTCTTATAAACTTGTTTATGAGTCGTTCCATCTATAAAAGTCATTATCTGAATTTTTTTAGTTATGCCACTTCATTTTTAAAGGTGCGATATTTTACAAGACGCAACGGATTTTGAATTTGTTTTGAATATCGTTCGGATAACTTCTTCCAGATTATTAATAGGTGTTTTACATATTTTTTCGATTATTGCATAGATTTCCTGGACTTATTGCATAGAATATAACAATTTCTTTTGCGATTCGGCTTTGAGAAACTGTTTTGTTGTGTCATGTTATTGTAACAAAATTGTTAACATGGGTGACCGTTTTATCGAAGAACAGCTAAAACGAATCTTGTCAAATCAGCAAAAAAATCCGAAATACGAGAATACGAACAAAGTTTGTACATTTTGCTCGGAGGTCACGCCTACTCGTCACTAACTTATCGTCTAAATTGTAACACGTATTCCGACAGGAATTATTACGAATATTTTACAAGTTTTTGTTTGGCCTTTTTTCGGATCGTAATAATTTTGCTGCAAAAGTGCTTGCTTGTAGTTGAACGAATAAAAGAAATAAACGAATCAAGAAGTCAACAAGAACGACCTTAAGAAGTCTCATCGGAATCGGTGCTATCCGTTGGATCGAGATACATAGCCCACAGATGATCTCAACTGAAGGTTACTAAAAAAACATCTGGTGTATACACTAAGTTACCACAACAATTCATTAGGTATAGGGCGGTACGAAGTTCGCCAGGACACCTCGTCTTATATAAAAATTGCAATGACAACTGATGTATTATAAGGAACAAATAGGAACAATTATGAAATAGTAAGATAAAATTCTTTTACCTGTTTTTAGAACTATTTCGTAAGCAACGTATTTCGTAAGGAAGAGATTTCTAGAGACATATACAGCGGTAGTTTTAAAGGGTTTAAAGTAAAAATTCTGGGGCTATGAGTGTGTAACGTTTTTTATTTATTACATTTAAAGCCAATCCAACCTCCAACTTGTGGTGTTGTAATGTTAAAAATGGTTAAATATGTGGCACCCGGCGCCTATACATCTATTACACCACCTACAAAACCACATAAAAAATACCTTATATTACCACCCCCACATACAAAAAAACCTTATATTACACCACTGTATCTAACCAACATATTATAGGTAAGTATAATACCACATAATCCTTGTCTCTAAGCTGGGATATACTGCTTACCTGCGACGATATCTTTTAAGGCTCAAAGAGTATACACCAAAAATATACCAGGATCTGGTTATTATCCCTCGGAATGAGATTAAGTTTCGTTTTCATGGATCTTGCATTAACAACTTAAGGGTTTCGAGAGTTACGTTATATAATAAGCTCGCTTTTATCTTTAATAATATTAAGGTAAACGTAAGTGTACTCTTCTGAGAGCACGAAATAAACATTTTACAAAGGAAATTAACGTTCATAACATGATATAGCCTATGACATTCTAAATTAAACCAAGAGGCAATAGCAAGATTATTAAGTTGTAATAGCCAACAATGTTACAAGTTAATCTTGTTATAGCCAAGACCAAGAGTAAGAGCCAAGACCAAGACCAAGCCAAGAACAAAATACAATTTCATGTTTTTTAAAAGATAGAAAGAACTAGGGCCAAATCACGATGAACCGACTTCCAACAAGAGGAATTTGACTCCAATCAAATGTCTGTTACTCAGCAAGAAAATAAGGAATAGATCTTGATATTATCTTTTTTAATATACATATGTATTTGCGTTATTTACTTTTGCCACTGTTTATCTGTTATCTTACCGTAGAATTATGTAGTAACGAAGCATAAGAGCCTGTTTTATTGCATAAGCATAAGTTGTTTTTAAGCATAAGATACTGTGTTCTAACTTAATCATAAGTATCCAGATATTCTTTTGAATTTGGTATAAAAGCAAAGCCTGCAACACAGGCGGAAGCTATAATTATAAGACACGTGCAACTCATTAATCCGCAGAATAGTGGAACGTGCAGAATTTCTGCTTTTGGTACAAAGTACGTTTTGACGACAAAATGAAAGATGACTTTTGAAGAGAGTCCAACATACGTCATGGAGTGGTATACCAAAGTAGATCTCTTTCCGGTTCGTTTCTACAAAATGGATGCCTTACAAATATCTAAAGCGTAAGTTTGTTCAGAGATATTATTTTTAACGAAAAATATTTCTACTTTGAATCCAATTAACTACTACTTAGAGTAAGGCGTCGTCCTAATTGGCAGCGATCGTACGATGGCGCGATGCGTTTTCGTCGTGCGATGGGTATTTCAATACAATTACTTGCGAGGTTAAAATAGGACACTCTGATGAAATCTGTATGTTTGAACCCATCGCACGACGAAAACGCATCGCGCCATCGTACGATCGCTGCCAATTAGGACGACGCATAAGTATTATGTTACTAATAATAAAGTGTGATCGTGATCCAATCGTTATATTGCATTATTTTAGAAAATGTAAATGTAAACAGGCTTTGTTATCGACGTATAAAACATTTTTGTATATTATCTGTTTTGTTTGTTGGAGCTTCACGCTGACATCGCTGTACAGGTACTGAAATAGCTTTACACAAGCATAGAAAAATGGTAACCAGTCTGCCATAAAAAATATATAACTAACTTGCAGGAGCCTAAACTATTCAAATCAGACTTTATTCAAATAATAAATTCTCTGTTTCGGTAACAAAGCGTATTTGTATACACGCTGAAAAAGTTGACTCTATTGTTCTTCAAAACAGTACATTCGTTTTTATATCACAACTACGACGTCTCTTCAAAGTTCAAAGGAAAAAATATGACATAGTTATTGTCGTACGGAACTTGCAAATATCGATGTGCTCCTAGCAATTTGAAGTCCATTGTCAGTTGTTTGGGCGACGATACCGTCTGGTTATTCAATCTCCGCCTGACACAATAAAGCTACGTGCTCTTCAGAATCCACTTTTTATTCATGTACGTTTAAGAATTTTTATTAAGGAATAACTTCTGCTTCCTTTGTTATGTATTTTCAATAAGTAATTGTATAATTTATATGAGTAACAAAGAAAATTAAGAATATTTTATACAAGCGATTTATATTGTTGACACACCTATACGTGTTATTAGACCCGATGATATTATACGTAAAAAAGTAGATTTTACCTATCATACTACGAAAAACTACCGAAAATAATATGACGATCCCATAGCTCTCTTTGTAGTGACTCTGTTTGCGAAGCCAGGTTTCCCGAGTTCGGTTTCTGGCATGCATTATGTTCATTGCTGAATAAGTTGCATTATATATATAATTTAAACAAAAGAATTACGAATAACAAATTTAGTATTTCATCCATATTAATCTTTTATAGAGGTATGAAAACCTATAAGTACCTAAAATGGGTCATGTCTGCCGAATTTAATCCATATTACATAGTCTGTATAATAACTACGGGGCGTTATTATAGTCAAGGATAAATGTTAACTATAGTTTATTAAGAACTATGTCGACAATTCCAGTCAATAAATACAGACGTAGGGAACTAAAGTAGGTATTTGAATATTCATGGAGCGTTCCTTTGTGAATAATGACTTGTTCAGACGTTCAATGATCTTTGTCACCGAAGTTCTTTGTATCAAGGATATTTTTGTTTAAGTTTGAATCCTGGACTTAATCAAATATAGTCTTAATTTTATTCTTGGCTTTTGTTCGTTTATTATTTCATTATTTCTTTACTGTTTAGTTTAAATACTTGTATCTACTGGTCCTGGTTTATTTTATGAGTATCTTCACTAACAAGATTTTTTTTGTTTGCACTTTTTTTGAAGTGAAAACTTTTTTGTGGCGTTGTGCACTTTTTGGAATTGGCAAAAAATGAAAACTCGCGTCAGGGCACGTGTCCTGATCGATAATTCGTAAGATGTTTTTAGAATCAAGAAGCTACTCAGATACTTTGTAATAAGGTTTCTTTTAAACTGTCAGTGGTAACTGTTATTTATAATACTATGGCGACGTCAGTCAGTCAGTGACCCCACGCGCGAGTTCACCCACACGAAAATAAAATGGAGTAAGGTAATAAGGTTACAAATATTGGAGCTATTGTTTATGTTAATGGCCGACGAACGGACAGCCAAACCACCTGATGGTAGGTGGTCACTGTCGCCCATGGACATCAGAAACAACAAAAACATCACCATATTATCGAGTACGTCTAATAATGACACTTCAGTTACAAGTGTCATGATCGTTTAGACCTACAAACACTTCAGTTTATTTGAAGTTGCAGATGAAATGGTTCCTCAACAGAATTCACTATTATGTTTTGGTATATCTATCAAGTTCCAAGAAAAACGCACAATATATCCTCACTCCATGTGTTATGTATGTTGCTATCTCTATAAATAGCACATCTTACCATAAATGCCTGAACCCGAATTCAATTTAAGAAATATTCAATATCGAAATGCGCGATCTCTTCGAAATTTGAATTTGAATGCCATTCGATAACGCGCTCAGTTTTAGAAATGTTTTCTACCGGCTTTGAATTTTTTAGTATTCGCAATTTGAATGTGAATAGCGCAACTGGCTTACAAATTTATGTCTTCCATCTGTTTATGTCAAACTGTGTCAAGCTCTAGCTATTCACATTTGATTCCTGTATAGTTTAGCATTTAGATTTGACTTACAATGCCGCTTTTTCAGTGCTTGTATTTCAGAATATATTTTATACTGCTTATTAGTAATAACATACGATGATAAAAAACGTTTATTGAGATTGCATTCTAGCAGTCTTCCACAATTTTATATACCTTTTTTCCGCATGTTTGCCAATTAAGCAACTCTCGGATTCTTCGGAAATTTTAATTTTTCATGAAATTTTTCTTGAAAGGTGCTAGAATTTTTCATGAATGTGCCAAATATTCTACCTATGACCATAAGCCTCCACTTAAATGTAATTATCTGATTTTCGATCAGTAAAAATACTAACTGCGCGGAACCAATTGAACCTCAAACTCAAAATTTCAAAATTAAAATTCAATAAACTGACGAATCATCTCATATTTTGAATACCGCAAATGGAATGTAATACTGTGACTCAAAAAGACCAAAGTTTTTAACATAAATATAACAACGTCATTAATTTCGAAAAGAGAAGCAATTATACCGAAATTCTGTATGATATGATAACGTTATGAAAACACACGTGCACTCGTATTATGACACATTTGTATTCAAATATTAAATTTGGTTGCACAGGTTTTAATTTTACGTTATAATATTTCATACACGGATAAAATTAGAACCAACATTAAATGTGTGAAAAGCATTGCTTTACTACCAACAAACCAACAAGTAGATCGTCAAAAGAGATATGACGTTGAATAATTATAATAACAGTAAGAATGGGAACATACTGCGTGTTCATGATATGTTCGTTGTTACCGGTAATATGTAATTTCTCATTGGGGTACTATGTACTAAAGTACTAGAGAAGCTATTAAAAACAACAAGACTTATGAAGTCTTGTTTTTTCGGCAACTTAAAGTTATCCGTCGTTGCAGCGCTGAAAAAAAAAATGTTACAGCCTATTATGTATCATTCAAAACCACAGCGCTAGATTAGATACAAAGGTATAAGTTTCTTGCGCCCAAAAGGTCGCTACCGCTAACAATTTCAATGGTACTTTAGTACATAGAATCTTAATATAATTTCGCTACTTTCTTCTTAGCCGCTTTAAAAGTTAAAAGACATCCTGTTGATTGGTTTTAACCAATTAATCCAATCCACTACTGAGCATGAGTGTCTCCTCATCATTTAGGAGCCCTAGAATATACTCCAGCACGCTGGTCCAGGGCGGATTGGTTATTATATTTACGAAACTTAGCGCACAGTACAGCTTAGTAGACTCCAATTATGGTTATGCACTGCTGGAATTGACACCCCTACTGAATGGGGTACTAAACTAACAATAACGGGGTTTATGTAATTAAGCTTTTTACAAATTATACAAAAGTAAACATTGGATCACTGAGCGACATCAAAATATTTATATTTAAATTATTTGTTTATTTTCAACAGATCAATGACTGTTTGCCCACATTAAGCGGTTTTGTTAGCATTGCGCTTTGTTTCATTATGTTTTGTGTATTGTGTGTGGAGCCTGTATAGGCTTTCAATTACATTTGTGTGTTTTGTATTTGTACTAAAGTTTAGTCCATGTATGTAGGCTTTGAATCGAGTATAATGGTACTTGAGCTACCTAATTAAAATTGGTGAATTGATAACTAATTACATTAATTTGGTTGCCTTTGCCTTTTCTTCGCAACCAATAACGGTCACATACATAGATGGCCTCGAGTTTCCTCTCACAATGTGAGTACATGCCATGCCACGCTGGCCAAGAGTCGAATGTATGTACTTATACTATTTATTTTAATTGACTGGCCCTATGCCTTATAATAATAATTTTAATTTATCAATGGTTTAATGTGCATTTCGCTAACGATTTGGGATCGCCTGTTATGTTAGTGTAAATTGTGGGACATAAATAATAATTAAATAAATAAAAATTAGACTTCACACAACTAAGAGAAAATTTTCGCAGAGTATAGTTGTGTTGGAACCCAGAGCCACGTTTGAAAGTACAACATTTAAACTACTTGGCTATCAATGTTTCGTTGCTCAAAAACAAATAACACCTTGTTCTGCGCAATGTCTAAAAAATATGGAACCCGAATAAAATTTTCGTCCTACCAGATTTATAACTCATACATATACAATGTATTACTCTGAATGCTATTTAGGGAGCGACCTCAAATACCAAAGGAGAATAACTCATACTCATATTGTCCAGATATGATTCTCAATGTAGCCGTTTTCATCCCGATTTTTATAAGACTAATGCATCGTACGAAGTTATAACCGTATGTACGTCGGAATATTTTTGTGTGGAATATATTTAGCTGTATCTTTCTTATCCTTTTGATCTAAACAAATTTTAGTAAAATATATATCATGACAAGGAAATGGAATAAACTGGCATCTAATTTATGATTACATAGGGTTCCGCACCACCGAGCGTAATAATTTAGTTAATATTACTATATTAACTGAATTATTTCATCCATTTCAAGAAAATGACAAATGAATGTCATACATCTAGCTATGCACGTTGAAACAATTGATATTTTCACGCATATATTTCAAGTAGCCGTGGCCCGGTGGCTTGTTCTATGGACGCCTAATCACGAGGGCGTTAGTTTGAACCCTGAGAATGTATTTTTTTATTTCGTTTTTTTAAATAAATAATTCATTTTTTTAAACTATTGATTTTTTTTCAGTTAGTACATTTTTATGTTATTATCGTCAGTAAATCGACTTTACAGACAACCATTTTTTATTATTTGTTGTTATAGCGGCCAGAGTAACACGTATTCTGTGAAAATTTCAGGTGTCTATCTATTTTCGTTCAAGAGATAGAGTCCTGTGACTTACAGACGGACAGACAGACAAACAGACAGACAGACAGACAGACAGACAGACATATGAGGCATATTAATATTCCGTTTTTTATCATTTTGGAATACCCTAAAACCATTTTAGAATAAAAATAACATTTCATGTCAGTGTAAGTCACGTAGGTTAATCTTGAACAATAACTAAATTTAACTCATCTATCCAAATAGATGAATAACTCTCGTATTGTTGTCTCTAGTGTTTCGCGTCATCGCTACCGTCCCCCTAAATAAATATCGCGTGAATTGACGGCATTCCCTTGTACTCGTATATATACAGCAACTTATACAAAACTGTCGTATCTTAATTAAATGTTCGGGCTTTTGTCACTGATCCTTTCTGCCCTTGGACTAATTGGATTCCACTTGATAAATATAATCGTCAAGTTGTTTAGTGCGACTTTATTAATAACTTAGTTTTGTCGCAAATTAATTTTATGCCACATTAACTTTATTACGTAGTTTTAGATAATTATTAATAACAGCCCTCCTTCTCTTCCGGAAATCTACCATACCCCACACTCGAAAATATGTTTACACGTGATTCTTAAAATCGACATAATAATTGTTTTATTTGTGAAGTGGTTAAAATTAAACAAAAACTAAATGTTAGGTACATCAAGCTTACTTCAAAACAACAGTCATTCAATTAATATGTCAAGCCGTTTTTGAGATTCGGGAACAAACGCACAAAACAAAGCCAAATAGACAAAAATTATAAAACAAAATTAAATGTGGCACTTGGAGACTGCCGCGGTAAAGCTATTGCATAGCATTTTTTATCAACTTATGCAATTATAATTATTACAAGTTATATAGTTATATCAGAACAGCGCCATCTAGTTTGCAGAAAACATACGTACCATACCTTAGTATAGTTAGTATTAAGGTACTAGATGGCGCTGATTGGGGGTGTTAGGTTTTTTTCGTTACGGAATTTCTGGATTCGGTCCCCACGCTCAAGGCCCGCGATAATGTGTGCAATTCACATAATATGATAGAAGTGAATCCTTCAAAACGAATACTGTCAGTCCAAATATTGATGGTTTGCTTTGCTTACATAAGTCGCCATTTTGCCAATGCTTCCTATCTCATTCTCTTCCACGTAACAATCTGTCTGACGTTGACGTTTCATTTCATTTGCGCGTCATTTCCGTTTCATCGAATTCCAAATCACAACAATACTATAAAAGTATTCACTTCAAAAACATTTTTATGGAACCTATTTCGTTAATAAATACGTGTACAAACATCGATCACTAAATTACCACCACAACACCATTTTTATTACGTTCATTGCAATAAAGATCCAAGTGAAACGCGCATCCGCTATATATATTAAATAATCCAGACATTATTTGAAAGACTAAGATTTATATTTCATTCAACAGTAGGTACTTTCATTTTGATCATCAATATTTTAAAAGTTATATCATTATAATTTAAAAAGGCAACTTATTTCATTATAATTTAAAAAGGTTATTATTTTCAACGTAAAGCAATTTGCTTTATATACCTACATCTAAGCAGGTATGAAGATGTTTCTATACCAACTATGCATATAATCTAACAAGATTGGATTTTCTCAGAAAAACTTAGTGTAATAAACTATGTAGCCATTCAAAGAAAGAAGCTAGATTAAATATCGCTATGGCTCATAATGTACATTGTACCTACATAAGTGAATGTGGACAATATGAAACTAAAAAGACGACGTAAAAAAGGAAATAATTTTGGACCTCATAAATACTGCACAGGTTTACTTGGCTTTGTTTGAAGATGTCTCGATAAATAAACTGGATACAACCCGGTTACATATGAGGTCCATATCTTATCCGGGTTTTGTTCATTATCCAGTGAATGAAGACATTTTATGAGGAAGATATTACTATGATAATGCATTAGACCGAAACAAGGTTAAAAATATTCTTGGTTATGTTACGCTACGTCACTCGTTTTTTTTTAAGGTATAATATATCTATCTACATTTTACTGTGTATCTTTTGTGGGATACATATTCTTTATTTATGAGTACTTATGCAGTTTTTTTTGTTTTATTATTACACTGGGTGGGGCTCACATATTATCCTTTTCGGGTTATGTACCTACATATACTATACAGTGGATGAAAATATTTTACAAAAATGATTTTTATGATAATAAATGTCAGCACGGTAAATTATACATCTATGAATTCTTCTTTGTCCTTTAAATCATATTTTTAAACATTTATTTATGTCGAGTTTCTAATCTAGAGCCTAAAATGTTATAATTTTTCTCTGAGATTACGCCAGCTAGACTTAACCCGGTTATATATGGCGTCCATATCTTATCCGGGTTGTGTTCATTATCTAGTGAATGGAGATATTTTATGAAAAAGATTATTAAGATAAAGTATTAGATCGAAAAAAGGAAAAAAGTTTTATTTGTCGCACATTATAAATGTCTCTCCAGATATTTTTTTGGGTTTTTTCTGTTGACATTGACTTATATTTTACACATATTGTCCCTTAGGTAAACAGATATAAGCTTTTCTTTCATAATAATATTAATTGTGTAAAGATAATTATTATGAGTTGTTAGTAAAAGTTTTAAAGGAAATTATTTTGTTTTTTAGCGCATTTAAATAAATAATAAATAAATTTGTTTTTATTGTTGTTGTTTTATAGTTGTAAATGTTTTTTGGTTTTAATCTTTATTTTACATCCATATACATGCACCTGTTAAACCTCCATAAACATTTTAAAATTTGATGAATAAAATAAATTTTCGTACAGTTTAAAGTTACAGAAACATTGATTAAGATGTCTGTTGAACAATTTATACACATCATAAATAACAAATATTGATGTTACGGTCAAAGTTTAATTAATACGCAGAAAGCCAGCATTCAAATATTTGACGGTACCTCAATAAATAACGTCGACAAAACGGACAAACCCGTTCATATACAAGTGTAATATATTTTACGGGTAATGTATTCATTACGCTAAATAGAAATATTTTGGGGATAAAACATCACATGGAAATTCTTTGACCCAGTAGACCGTTTTCTATGGCATTCGGGACATATAGTTGTTTCATAATTACGACTATTATAGAGAAGCTAGACGTAGGTTTAGGGTCAAGGTTACTTTCCTTTTGTTGTGTCAAATAAATATTATATTTCATAGAAATTAGTGAAATGAGCGTCGGGTAGGAAATAAAAGGGGTAATTTATAACCCATTTTTAGGGTTTCGTAGGCAAAACTGAACCCTTATAGTTTCGTTATTTTAGTTTGTCCGTCTGTCTGTGAAAAACACCTACCTATAAAGTGGAGATCATTTTTTTCGTCTAGTTTGTCATATCTTTGGTTCTTTAAACAGCTAAGTAAGCTAAACTAGTTAATGAGTAATAGTCCTTTATATTCCATATAAAGGTTAATCGACTACATTTGCGCGCGACCTGACACACTTGGTCAGTTTTCATTTAAGTTTTTTTCATTTGTTTTTCTTTCAGCGTTCCTGATTTTCAGTCTAACTGTGCGTTCAGATGGACAAAAAATTTCCAACATGGGCATAATATACGTAATACTGTAGATTCTGTAACAACCCTTAGCATTTGCTTTTTTAGTTAGATATTAATTGCTCTGAAGGTCTCCAACACCGACTATTGACATAAGCAAGTTCTACGAATTGGGGCAGTTTTCATAAAATGATTGACGATTATGGAACTTGACACAATAATTATGATGTATGTATGTATTTCAAAGGAAGTAACAGCCGAGTTGTCGGAATGTTGGAATCCAAAGCCCGGGGGGGCTGGGTTCGAATCCTGCACGCACCTCTAATTTTCTAAAATTATGTGCATAATTATTCATATAATTTAATTATCACTTGCTTCGTTGAAGAAAAACATAACTTGGCCAGCGTGGCAAGCAGCAGCACTGCGCCGTATACCCCGTATATCCCTCATATTGTGAGAGGAGACCCGTGCTCAGTATAGTGGGACAGTTATCGGTTGCGAAGTAGATGCATTTCATTTGTAGTGTTTTGTAATTATTTGTTGTTCATGTACTGTTTTATATGTCCATATTTTAATTTTATAGTTATTATATTGTCCTATAAATTTATTAAGTGTATACGGACTTTCTTTTAAACTTAGGATCGCCACCGAGCAAGCAGCACCTCCCTTCCCCTGCCGCTAATGACAACTGTGACCGACCCAGAACAAGACCCAAACCGGGACTGGAATGGTATGTCTAGTTAGCAGAGGGCTTTATTATTTAGTTGGGTATTAGTTGGTAAGGTTGTTAGTACGTATGATGACTAGGGTAGGGAATGTTAATGATAGTGAGTCCTGTGACTTGTTGTTAATAATATTCAAACTTTTTAGTTTCTACCATTTAGCTATACCGCTAGCATTTAGCTACAGCATTTACACGGTTATACACGGTTTATGCATAAATACAAAGATTTGATCGAATCGGCTAGGTACGCAATAGGTACCTGTATATTTTTATTATTTCTTCGCAGTGAGTACAACACACGTAGGTATCTACTAAGCACAAACTACACAATTTATGAAAATTTGAAATACTTATTACTGCTTATAATAGAAGGTCACTTAAAATCCTTTGTAAAGTAATGTTTAAATTGTAGTAAAGATAATTGTGGAAAATAAAAACTAAGAAATATCTTAGCTGTATAATTTTGTGTAACACGTAACCATTTGAATGGAAAACCTTATAACGTATGAACATAATACGAATAGAATATTAGGTATATATCTTAAAATAAGTAGGTATACCTAAGCACATAAATAGCTACATCACTGATTAATAATGCATGGGTTAACATAATGTTTTACGTTTAATGAAGAGAAAAAGTGGATAAAATGACTTGAAATACAAAACGATATTTGTGTGTGCAAGTGTCCTTCATTCTGAATTCAAATTGACTTACAAAAACTGCCTTCCCGAAAGCATGAAAAACTACTTACTTTCAACATGCTCACGAGACCGCTAACTTTTGGCGCAAAAACTCATATTTTATTTACGCTGTATATGAGAAGAATCCATTAGGCTCGGTCGTGTCACGCTGATTCAGCGGAAACCTTCGACCACAAAGAGCCGAGCAATATTTACTATCATTCATTCCCTTGTCACTTTACCATGACAGATTACTGCGAACAATTTACAATAAACATCTAAGTAACTAAAACTCACCTACCAACGCACATCACTTAAAGTTCACACATGCTGCCGAAGTTGTTGAAAGTTTGTTCAAATTTCGTTAAATAACTTTAAAGTCATCGTTCGTGTCGCGTATTGGGGGTGTAAATCAATTATTTATTTTGACAAGTGGGGTGAGCCGGCCGACCTGTCTAGGAACGGGCCGCTTTGACGCGGGCTAATCGTATAAACGACGGAATCAACTGCGGGGTACATGTTCCGCCGACGATCGCGGCAACACGGGCCGCGCGCACGCGCTTTTCATACTTCTCGAACCGCAAATTTTTCTCATCGCCAGTTTCAACTAAATTGCAAAACCACAAGCAGTTACTGCGCCGTGGGATTTCAACGGAATGTAATCACCCGAACAACATGAGCGAGGAAACGAGATTCTTTCATACTCACCTACAAAGTAATTCACACCCGACTCGATCTCATAATCGACCGGAAGAATTAGCATAACGCGCGCGCTGCAAAATTTAATTTCGGCCCCGTCTTGGATTACTGCATAATTTAATAGTTTATTTGAACATTTGATGGACGGTTTGTTACGGTTCGCTAATTAGGACAAACTTGTTGTTGAAATTTGAATACAGAATTTCCAAAGTGTCACTGATGGCAGAATAAACAATGTCTTCTCGAAGAATTTTACTTAGAATTGGTATATTTTCTTGCGTAACTGGATAGACCAGCAACTTTGGTTTGCTAACTTTCTTACTTATTTATATGTATAGTGGTAAATAAGATTAATCGTTCTTATTGACCTGAAAATATTGCGAATGTTTTTTTTTTATTGATATAAGGCAGCAAACGAGCATGCAGCACCACCTTCCGCTGCCGCCCATGACAACTGTGACCGACTTAGAACAAGACTCATAATGTTTCGTGAGATTAATATTCGTAAGGTTTTAATCAATTATTCGGATATGGGTTAACTTCGCTGTTAGATATACCATACATAGCTAAGACCAATTCCATTAATTCTAAATCCATATGATATTCAAATTGAATATAGTGAATCAAACCAGCATATTATGAAAGAAGACCCGAGTCCAGCTGTTATGACTAAACCAGTTTACTCCGCATTGATTGCCTTGTGGAGCCATCAGGAAACCTGTTATTTAGCACTTATAAGACTGACATCTAAGACCAGACAGCATAGGTTTATGTTAATTCCCCATAAATGGCACTTTCTTGCCAAGAGCTTTCTTGAAAAAAGACACCACCTACTTTTTCTCGAAGCGTTTTGTCGTATTTTTAAACTGCTTAGGCCATAATAATGATATAGAGCTGAGATTCTTTGAATAAGGTGTTAGATAGAAGTAATAAGACACTAAGTTTCATTTGTCTAACTTAAGTTTAGACTTTAATTCCATCTAATATACATACATCGCATTTGCCAATGACCCACCTGACTAACCCACCTATCATAATTTCTCGGATAGGTACTTGCCGTAGTCCTAGAAAGCTGAAATTTGGTAAGCAGGCTAAGATTCGTACACTAACAACAAACAAATAAGAAACTTATAAGGTAATTTTACTCTACGATCTTCAAAAGGACTTTTTCCTTCCTTCCAAAGTTTGTATTTCTTACAAGATAGATATTATACATAGGTCCATTTGCCTAACTGCCTACATGATAAACAACGAAAAAGAGACTAGGCTATATCACAGGAAAAAATAATAAAAAGAAATAGGGCATCCTACTAAAACAAATGAAATGCCACCAAAACGTAATAATAATAGGTTGGACTCGGAAGCTCATAAAACTTTAACTGTTAAAAAGTTATATCTTTTTTTACGGAAAGAAAACATTAATTTAATTAATCGGAACACAATTACTGTTAAAATATATGATTACATATTATGATACTAAGAACCGTGTCGAGCGCTATTACTACCCCGGGCGAACTCTAGGCTCTACTACCTATTATCAGATCTCATGAATCAATGATCTCATATAGAGTCAAGCCCTTGCATCGCTACTAACACTAAAATAAAATGTTTAATTTTTTTATTTTAATAAAGAATGATAAAATTAAACCGAACAAATTAATTTGGAACTTATAACATACACAATAAATCTGAAAGTATATCACTGAGAGTCGTGAGAAAATGAGAGCATTCAAACAAGCTCAGTATTAAGTTTTAATTTGTAACAAAGCTATTAAACATCAAATGTTAATTAGAATTTAACATTCAATGTGTGCATTGGGTTGGAGTTTATTTGCATGCATTGTTTTTTGTTCTGACAGATGCAAAACTTTAAAATAAAAAATATGCCATCACAACATATTTCTATTGTACCAATAATAGTGGTACACCTATGCGGTAATATTATCAATTAACAACAGTTACACGTACATTCAAAGTAATCCAAGTTGACTTATTTTAAAACATATATGTATCTATAATATGTATATCTTAATATATATAATTCGAGTGTGAGTGTGTATGAGAGTGAACTCCTCCTAAACGGCTTGACCGATTTGGTTGAAATTTTTTGTGTGTCTTCAGGTGGATCCGAGAATGGTTTAGATTCACAATTGGACCCGGTAGGTGGCGTTGCTGTCGATATATCACCAAAACATTTTTTAACGACTGGACCGATTTGGATGAAATTTTTTGTGTGTGTCCAAGGGGATCTGGGAATGGTTTAGATTCACAATTGGACCCGATAGGTGGCGTTGCTTTCGATATATCACCAAAACATTTTTTAATTATAAAGCGGTACGAAGTACGCCGGGACAACTTGTATAATATATATTTATTTTATTGATTTCGCAATAACTTCGACTAATATTTAAGTAATTTTATGTATGTAATTGTCGTGCAGTTTCTTAAATAGTTTATTATTATACGTGTTTTATTTTAATATTGAGCCAATAATTTAATTTTTTATCCTACTAAGTTGAAAACATACATTTTTTATCTCCTCTACCATACGATTCAATAGACAAATGCACGGACACACAGACACGTCAAACTTTTTGCGTCAGAGGTAAAAAGCAAAACATCTCATGAAGTGAACGAAGATGCAAGTGATGTTATTATAGTGCCTATTTCATTCAACGGCCGAAA
Source organism: Ochlodes sylvanus (assembly GCA_905404295.2). NCBI lineage: Eukaryota > Metazoa > Arthropoda > Insecta > Lepidoptera > Hesperiidae > Ochlodes > Ochlodes sylvanus. The sequence goes on along the minus strand of FR990132.1, from coordinate 10,570,913 downwards.
CCCTAAAAAGTTGTCAGCACGCTTCAATTTGTCGCTGTTCGGAAACTTTTACGGTACAAGCCCGAACGACACAAATTCATGAACCCATTATTTGAAACACTAAGAAGCTCCACGTCTAGACGTCTTTTACCAACGGTATAACTTACAATCTTACATGATTTGGCTTCGCCACTTTACTAGTATAGTAAGAAGAAATTTTCTCTTTCAGTCCTTTTATTCAGCACTTAAAGAAACTTGAAGAATTGCAAGTAGAAATTAGAATTTGAATGCTGAATCTAATAAGAGACGTTCTCTTAGATTTTAAATCGCTCTAAACGTTTTAATAACAGAGTTCTGAGCACACGATTTTCAACGGCACTGGAAATAAAATTAGCAGCTAAAAAGTAAAAAATCTAAATCGTATTAATTTATATTCGCTTTTTTATAATCCATCGCCTAACGGGGTAAAAAAGGAGGTATAAGCTATAAATAATATTTAAATATTTGTAAGTTATTTTACAGTTGCATAATTATTTGTATACTAAATAACTTAACTTATAAAACGATACAATGCTATTGTAAGCAGCAAGTCTATAGGGACACGCTAACGAAGCGTCGACGTATCATCAAAACAGAATAACTGGGGGACGACGGCTTCACACAATTAATGTCAGTCAACATTATTCTTCGTGGCAAAGTTGCGACAAAAATACAACGTCAGCAGGGAAAAGTCGGGGCAAGACGAGTCAGAATATTTATTAATATCTTTTTCTTGCAGATACCGCTGAGCGTATGCGAAAATATTGTAAGAATTATTATTATCTAACTATTTATAAAGAGGTCGTGGATCATGGACATTGTTATTATTACATAGCTCAAAGCAATAGCTTTTCAACATCACACAATTACAATTCAAAGCCGGTTTTGTGTTGTGTTCTATTGTATTCGTAACTTCACAAAATTATTTAGGTACACTCGCAAGGAAATTAGTAAATCTTGGAAAATCTTTTCAATTTGATTGTTAAAATCGGCCTATTGTAAGTAGGACTTGCGATTGTAAGAGTTCTATACTTAACTTAATAATTATACATATTACTCGCTGACCCAGCGAACGTTGTTCCGCCATACCTAATTATAGATTAATTGTAGTGAACGATTTAAATTTGAGGGGTGGGGGTAGGGAAGTGAAAATTTGGGATTATGTGTATTTTTTTATGTCATACCATAAAAAAATAAGCAAAAAAACAATTGTCCAATAAATAAAAATAAAATGTTAGGGGTGGACAACCCTTATCAATTAGGAGTATGAAAAATAGATAGTACTCGATTCTCAGATTCGATTCATAAAAATCGTTCAAGCCGTTTCGGAGGAGTATGGTAACTAACATTGTGACACGAGATTTTTATTTATAAGAACTATTAATACTATCCGCTAATCCACACTTGGCCAGCGTAGTGGACAATGGCCTGTACCTCTTACATTGTGAGAGGAAACCTGTGCCCAGCAATGGGATCGTTATGGGTTGCGATGATGATGATGTTTCATACTACTACTACTTTATCATCAGCATTGTCACCATAATTATAACTTTTCAATGAACTTTAAGTTGCCTTTTTTACTCGTATTCGGAAAACTCACGGTACTCACGGTAGCTCACACTTAGCCATTTTTATAATGTTTTATCTAATTTTTATGATTCCACTACGATGAAATTTAAAACTTAGTTTTGTACACGTTACTATGATTGTTTTAATTTGAGCAAAACGAGGAGACTATTGACTTTAAAGAGTAGACTACCTATCGAAAAACAAACATTTATGCTTAACTTTAATGGAGACTTCGATTGTTTTTTATTTTATAATTTGACACAGTCATTTTGACATCTGAAATCTTTTACGGCATTCTATAATATCAGAATGTTTTAATTTTTATCCTGTGTCTGTTGTGTATCTATGCTTTATTACAACTCAACGATTTATTTACACACAGATTATGTGCCGGTAAGGTGAAAGTGTATGAAAACAAAACTTCACATTTCAATGCCTGTAATCTGTCTCGCATGGTAAACCGAGGCTAAGCCAAATGGGTCGTCAAAATCCGTCATGAATATTATAGGAGCTCGCTTGCTTCTCTGCCTTTAGGTAGATTTCGTTCCCACATAATCATTTCTTCAACTGGATTCGATAAACTGACTCATTTATTCCATTTCAATTTACTGCTTTCAAAGAACCTACAGGTACTACAAATTAATGTTTCGTGAGAATTTAAATGCTGGTTTCAAGTGTTGCCAGTGTACTAATTTGCCGATAGGGCATATTCCGCTCGACGAGTTCTCGTCGTTTTTTTTTGAAGTGAATACTTCTGTATCGTGGTGATTTGGAATTCGTTGAAACGGAAATGACGCGAATGAAGCATCGGCAAAATGGCGGCTGATGTATACAGAGCAAAACATCAATACTTTGATTGACAGTATTCGTTGTTATGAAGTTTCACTTCTAGCATGTGTTAATTGCACACATTTTGATTTTTTTTTCATTTTACTACTTTTATAAAATTTAACTAACACTTAAATTTTATATGTATACTAGTTGTCCCAGCGTACTTCGTACCGCATTATGATTAAAAAATTGGGTCCAATTGTGAATCTAAACCATTCCCAGATCCCCTTGAACACACACAAAAAATTTCATCAAAATCGGTCCAGTCGTTTGAGAGAAGTTCAGTGACATACACACTCACAGAAGAATTATATATATTAAGATTACATTTTTTATGTGAATATCAAATAAAAATAGAATATCCGACAAAGCACTAAACGTGCCACTTTCATCATTAACGTAAGTGTCGTCACCGTCACCTATGAACAGTAGAGAAAAGTCAGTAATGACCGAATCTGGAATTACACTAACAGTTTATCTATAAGAGTAGGTGTTATAATTGTTTGTATTTTCGTCCCCAAATAAATCCTTTTTAATTGAGGTAGCAAACGAGCACGAAGCACCACCCTTCCGCAGCCGTCCATGACAACTGTGACTGACCTAGAACAAGACTCAAATAGGGGCTAGGATGGTTAGTCCGGTTAGAAGACAGTGTTAGAACATTAGATGGTTAGTTTGTTAGTAGGTATGAGGACTGGGACAGGGACTGTTAGTGATAGTTAGTCCTGAGTTATTGTTAGTAATATCGTGATGGCGTTAAACTTATCCTAAAAAAGTAAATGCAAAAATAAAAAAATATGAAATCCTAAAAAGCTCGCAGACTTTATAAAACTATGAAATGTGACAATTGAGATTTTATCCAAGCATGCTTAAGGCAACAGCTTGCTGCAGATCCATTGTCTATCCAACCCTAATTTGCCATTTTTTGTCGCTCACCGACGTTTGTGGAAACACACGGCGGATATTAAAATCGTACGTCTCGCTGCGTTTACTCATATCATTTGAGTGAGAAAATTGAAATTAGCATTAATTTTACGATGACTAGTATTATTAATTGTATACTTCAACCAATTACGGACTTTATAAGCAAACGACAACACTGGCCAAAAAGGAAGATTAAGTAACGTAGGCACTGGTTTTTTCTAATAATTACGGAGTCCCGTGTGATGACGTTTTCATGTCGATTGGTGGAAAGTGATCAACTCAAGTGTCTTCATACTGCCCTAAAGCGAACAACATGGGTTAATGACCGCTATAACATGATAACAATGGAATCGATAGCTTAAAGCGCCTCCCAACACATCTTCCGTATTTCATTAAGAAAATTTCATAATATTTGTCTTTTATTTAACTACCGTTCACGTCCTATTGCCCGAAGTGGCGTACCGAAGGCCGTAAGCGTAGTAAACGCCTCTCATACTTTACTCATATAGTTATTGTTTTCAAAACCACTTTCCGTAAGTTAATTAAATTCCATATTCTGCTGATTTTCATTTTTTTATGAATTCAAAAGACAAATCAACTGTGGCTACGGAAATTAAATTTAGACCCTTTAGCGGTCTTAATTAACTGTATATTTTAAAATTCCAATTTTAATTAAAAGATTTTTTGTGACTTGTTTTGTAACTTTTATTCCTTATAATGCAGTAGGTTATTAATTGAGTTTACTGCAGAGGGAAATCGAACAGGAATGACAAGGACGCTTACAAATAAACAAACTCAAGTTGCGGTGTGCGGTGCCTTGTATTGAAATTTGTAGCGTTGTGTGTTGAACTATCATTCCATAGTTCCCGGGATCAATTCCCAGCGACACGAAAATTTGAATGATGTTTCACCCCAAAACAAGGCATCACCATTATAAGTAGACTCTACGCTGGTTTATAAATATATTTTCTTGTAAATATATTAGAAAAAATATTTATTAAAAAAGTTATTTATTGGTATAAAATTTGAAAGGCGGTAACAGTGCGTTTCCGAAAATTTTCCATCGTATTTTTCACATACGTGACAATGGCGCTCGCCAGGCTCGACACCTGATGGCTGCGGCGTGACGACGGAGATTATTGACGCAGTAAATCAGGTAGATAGGACACGTACACTAACCAATATATCAGGACTGAATGAAATTCGGCGCCATCGTTCGCATGGAAGCATATTGTACGGTGATTTCTCGAACGATGTCGCCACTTTGTATCGTAAAACGTGCTCAGGCCGACCGACCATAAACTGACGATCGGACAATTTGACTACACAAACGATTTTGTTCTATACTATTTTCGATGTATTTGTGAAATTTCCCAAAAGTAAGGGCTTACGAGTGTTCGATTAATTTCTTATGGGAATACTTAATTTGGAATGTTCAGTTAGGCTACCTGACTTAGAATAATAAAACTATAGAAAGACAGTCTTCATACAAGCGCTCTGTCTAAAGTGAAGCACTAAACCGAAACTTTCCCGAAAGCGGGGAATGATTCGGCTGCGGATAATCATAATGTTTTTAGAAATAATACATAAATAGCTTTTCAGATATTTTGTGACACAATTTAACTGGACAAATCTTCATAATTCTTTTTTTTCGCGAGACACGTTTGGCGTGCGTTGACATGAGCTGCCCGGTGTTTGGAGTCATTTCTAACTCCAATTAAGGTGCTTCAAAACGGCCGCGCGGACTTCGTTTCTAAAGTGTAATTATTCTAAGCTACCTGACTACATTTTTGAGACAGTTAAGTTCCCTTTGATTTAATTACGATACTAGTACAATATTATGCTTGTAATGTAGAAAACTTCAATGGCTATATACAGTAGCGCCATGTCTTTTAGTAAAGTATTAAAGGTAATTGTTTTGATTTCAAAAATGTCCAAAGTATTCCTAGGCCCCTTCGTTTAGTCTTTAAGTGGCGAAAACTAAAAATGTGATTTTTATTTCATTCAGAAAATATGTATCGATTATTTTTGTTATTAAGGTATAATTTGTATGATGTTTGAGAAAACTATATAGGTAATACAGTGATCTAATCTTAGCATAGCAGCAAAAGGCAAAAGTAAATTCAAACACATTACCTTGATCACTAATATCACAAAGTAGATAAGTAAACTAATATTAACTAGCAATATTTACTTACAATTACCAGTCATCGTTCAAAGCTCCTTTTCAAGTGAGTTAATAATATGAAATGAATAACTGTGTCTCCATATTTGTATCTGCTATTACCTCTTAAATTAGTGTTAAGTAAAGTTGCTTGTTCATGTTAGTTACTCTCTTATGTAAAATATTTCATCATTTAGGTAACAAAGTGTAATTGAACATAATGCGTTAGTTGATGTCATGTTTAAATGTATTCAAAGATATTAGTTTTTAGACGTAAATCATTTTTTTAATGATTTAATACGGACTGGGACATGATTAAGATAATATTTAGTTAATAGATTGTTTTATAAATAAGTTAAGACGTTGGAAGAGTAATTTGATTTGAAAATACTTAGTGATTACATATTGTTATCATGGTTTATTGTAAGTAATGAATTAGTTGAAAAAAGAAAACCAAAATATTGTTTTGTTTTATGGAAAGGAATATTAACACTTCCGCTAAGCCAGTTTATGAAAATATTACACCAAAGAAAATGAGGGTAGATTCGAAAAAAACTCAATTTCACTCTGCAAAATGGTACAATACAAAATATAGTTACGGATATAATTTGTTCCTCAGTTCGCCATTCGACATTCGTTAAATTGAGGGATATTTCATTGTCTGCGTCGCTCCGTTTCATTTTTGTGGAAAATCTCGAGAACATTATTCCTTTAATTTTTAACGAATACAGTTCGTTATATGCAAAGTTTCGTCATTTAGCCCCAAATTATTTAATTTTGAGAAAAGTTTGGAAAAATATATTGCTATTCCATCTATCATTTAAATAAGTCAATTGCTGGACATACGCCCTAATAGCGCCTCTATAGACCTTGAGTGTTCTGAATCCAGCGGATGCTCATTGACTTCTTCAGGTCGTCAGTCCATCGGTCGCAAGTCGGGGACGCCCTATTTTCCTTTTTCCAAGACATTGTCTCAATACGAGGATCTTTCGATGCTTTTAATTTTCATAGTTTCACCCTTTTTAAATGATTGCTATTTCTGATCATTTATTCAGAGACATATTTATTTATTTCCTTAGAAACAAAAAATATTTATAAAATCGCTACTTTGGAAGAATAGATTATTTTATGTATTCTACATTGGATTTTTCTAATTATTTTCTAATTGGATGATAAAGTGAAAGCACCAGCTAAAGTTTTTAATTCACTGGTAATAAGTTTAAATAAGACGTGACTATTTAGATAGATAGACATAATATATAATAATATCTAAGTATACTTATTCAGTAACCGATTTTAATATATCAAGCACTAATTGATGTATATTAAACTTACTATTTTTTTCAATTATGAATCTTGAGTGAGCTTTCTTGAATTTAAAAATCACTAAACTCTTCATGAAAAATCGATTAGTCTTAATTCATTATTCTCTTATAATTAAAATATTACAGATTTTCTTATATGTATAATATGGAATGATAGATTTATTAAACGCAAGTTCTATTACTCTGATGTGGGTAGATCATAATCTCCTTCCTCGTCGCCTTGAACCTTATTAAGCGTAGAAAGTGTCGGTTGAGCATTTCCTGCTGTCAGCGAAATTATAACGAAGAGGAATATTGTTTCTACCGTGGTAAATGCTGGAACAAAATTTTCTTTGCCAAATAAAATACTAATTCTACCTATCAGGCTTCGAACATAGGCCTACTCATTGATAGCAATCCGAAGGCTTCTCAGCCTTCTGAATGTAGCGATTTCCCCCTGTTTTCTTCAGGTCAGTCCACCTGGGCGGAGGAGCTGTGCTCCTGCTACCGAGGCGCGATCACCATTCGAGGTTTAAGTGGTCACGGTTACCCATGGTTATCATTAACATAAGGTATTCTAAGCTGTTCCAATACGGTTTTGCTACGTATGATTTTAAGCTCTCTCTTCTACGTATGATTACTCTACGGTCGACGGTCACCAATACGACCTCACTAAATTAAGTGAAACTTAAAGGTATGGTTCATTTTTAGACATGCTATAGTTTATGATTGCGAGTTGGTTATTTATAGAGTATGAAATTGCGATAGAAAATTTCGTCTCGTGGCATATCACAAAATTATAGCTTGAAATTTAGAATCTACATAGTAAGCCATATAAAGGAAAAACAAATCTAAAATATTCAATATTACTAAACCAATACCTGTCTATTTTCGATTCTCAAAACAATACGAACTACTGTCAAACTTCAAAGCTTATCGGAACAAGTTCGACTATCTCAATATGCTTTATTAAGTGCCTACTTACATCCAACCTACCATGAATCTAAACTAACGTCTGGTTTGATCATATCGAGCGTTTCTCGCTCCACTTACTTTGTATGAACATACCCACAAGTTACAATCAAAGGGTTCGACTCTGCTGTAGATTCGTGAAACGAATAGTTTGCATCGTATGAATAAGTGATTTACAACATGTCGGTCTTTGCTTATAGTCAAAAATTTCGACAATTTCATTAGAAGTTCAATTGAATTTTGCTTCGAAAAAAATAATAGAATATACTTACTTTAGTATCCACGCAGGATAATAGCTTAGGGATCAAAGTCTATAACACAATTTAAGTATCCAAGAATAGATCGACAGGTATATCTACTTTGTTTTTGATACTTATCTTTCTATACCTACGTAGTATTTTAAACCTTCTAACGAGGCGATGTTATAGTTTATTTAAAATAATAATTAAAAAAGCAAAAAATGCAGATATACATTACTCTGTTGATTACAAAACTCTGTTAAGTCGTTTATCGCAAATGACGAGAGGCTAGACGACTTTAATGGCGAGCTAAATCTAAGGTCACGTAATGGCCCGGGGGGGTTAAAATATTAGCAACCTTCCATTATCCCGCAGAGGATTTGGGCCTTTACTAACGGCGTGTTGGGATGTATCGGATTACCCTTGATAAATGGATACGCGTAAACTATTATTGTTTTGGCAGTGATATATTTGTAATAGAACAATATACGATTGTCCAATTGGTAGAGAGTTTGTATACTGAGCAAAGAGTCTCAGTGTTGATTCTTGACTGTGTATTTTTGCGGCTGGTTCAGACGACATTTACTTCTGCAAAAATAGTACTCTTTTACCTACCCACCATACCTACATGCTCGGTGGCTATAAAACATCTTATAAATATTTCGTAGTCTTTGGTGGCAGGACAATCACGGTAATATATTATCAGTTACAAATAAAATAAACCTTATTGTGATTGTGCATTAAGTTGAACTTTGAATGATGAACTCGGTTTGAAATATAAAAACATGGATGCATAGATTTTACTGAGAGAGACTTGTCTTCATTTATCATGTTTGTGGTTCCATATTTGATCTATATTTTGTAATCTACTTTCCTATCATACAACCATATTCTTACGACAAAAGCTAAAACATCCTTTGTATTGTGAAAATGTATTGCATCATGCTTCGGGAAATCAGGAATGGATAGAAATGCACGAATTATTTTCAATATCGATATACACGATAGCTCGAACCCATTAATAGTCCACTGTAGATCACGATTCACATCATCAATCAGATAGAGTACCTATCTGATTGATGATGTGAATCGTACTGAAAGAATCTTAAATAAACACATCTTATTAAAAATATATTTCTTCTGTGCGTGTGTATGTCACTAAATTCCTCCTAAACGGCTGTACCGATTTGGTTGAAAAATGTTGTGTGTCTTCAAGTAAATCCGAGAATGGTTTAGATTCACAATTGGAACTGGTAGGTGGCGACGTTGTCGAGATTTACTTAGAGATCAGCTAAAATATTGCAGACCAGGAATCCATAGAAAAAGTTATTGTATTTGATGAGTATTTCCTAAAGGTATATGTTTGCGAACAACGTCTACCAGATCAGCTAGTTATTATTATAATAGGTATACGAGTATATTTAATGTAGGCTGCAATGACAAAAGCACGCATAACTCGTTTTGTTGTAAATGTCGTTATAATTTCGAATAAACCATGAATAGAATAGCAGATTGTGAAATGGGAAGCAACCCACAGTAATTATTACAGAGCAGATAACATTACCACGCATTATTCATTGTAAATGTGAGTAAATATTATAAATGTTAGTTACGGCTTTTGTTTGTGTAACCTAAACGCCCACACTTCTTTGGGAAACCTACGCTTTAGGCCTATAATTTTTTAACGAGGATTTTTTTACAGTTAAATAACAATCGAGAAACGAGCAGACTGGCCACTAGTAGACCACCGTCCATGGGTGTCAGTACAACCAAACGTCATGAAAGACGCGTTGCGTAGCCTGGTGGTCTTCTACCATGCGTCGACGCATTCCCGCAGGAAGATCTACTTGCCGTAACCCCGTCAGTTGTACAGCAGGAGGAACCACTAGCAAGTAAGTTTGACTTGGATTCCAGAATGGAGCACTGAAGCACTTTTTACTTAAAACACATCAAATACCTTTTTTGCCACCAAAGTTAATTTGCTGTAATACAATTGGAAGAGCGAGTAATAAATACGTACGATTATAATGGCACAGGATCAATCATCTGTCACCAGAAACGCTTATAACTAAAGATCAGATATTTGGAAATTATATTTATATTTAATTAATATTTTTATAAATATTTCACTATTCGGCTACACATTTATTTAAAGTTATTTTGTTATTGTGATTTAAATAAAAACTCATAATTATCAGATTCATCGGAAGTATTCGAGTGAGATGGCACTGAATTGGGGAGCCGCTTCCATAATTTCATGGCCAAAACTTTAGTTCAATATAAATCCGAATACAGGATCCCTAGAGATCTGTCGCCTTACCATTTCTCACCAACTCGTCATCGCAAACGGCATTTTTCAAGTGTGCACAAAGATAATAAATTTAACAACGGTAAAACATTTTTATACGAACATCTAACACAAATGTGGCGGTCCTTATAAGACCAAAAATAAGTAGAAACGAGAGTAAAAACTAAAACTCTGGTTCCTTTATGAGCTAGTTTCTCTACCCAAGCCTAAATAACAGCCTCAAACGACACAGGAAATGAGACAAACGACACACGGAGCTATTCTACAACTCAACGACCCACATTTCCTTCAGTCGGACAAATGCTGCGCCGTCAGGTAGGTAAAGTGTTTCGGAAGCAATCTAAAATTCCCATTCCCGAGGAAACCTATAAGTTTGCGAAGTTCCCCGGTGCTGTTTGAATAAACTTGGTTATGTGCCGCTTAATCTAATGTCAACAGATAGCGATCTCAAGTCCTCGCGAGTTTGTCGTAGAAGCATTTTTTATGTCCAATGCGGACAATTTCTATTTCTGGTGTTCTTTTAGAAATTGTTACAATTTTTACGTTTGAATATTTTTAGCACAAATCAAAACATTATTTTTCTTATGATTGTACTCCTTTGCTATCACTTTATGTTTAAATGGTAATCAGGATATGTATATCTGGTATATTTAAGAAATGGTGCTTAAATAATTGTGGTTTAATGGGAAGCCCACTGGTCTTCCATCCTTGTCCATCAACGTCCCCTGCTTGTTAGACATCCTGGCGAACAACAGACGAGGAAGAAGAGGAGGTTAAGGGTCACTCTTGACTTTAACTTTTACCTCGTTGTTGTAGTCTGGGTTGTCCGGGGTTACTTCTGCGTGGTAGGAATTTTACTTGTCTATCTAGCTCGTTTCTTTTGAAGTGTGCCGTGAAGTATTTTAACGTATTTTTTATGGGTTCCGTATTGATTGCAGTGTCGACGAACCGGTGAACTATAATTATGCAATGTCTCTGCCATTTCTAGGCTGGCAACGCATCGATAATAGGCTAGTTGACTAATTTTGAAAAACTAAATCATAGTTTGCCAAATGGTCTAATTTAACTGAAATATTAATATTTCAGTTAAATACTAACTGTACCATATTTTAATTTATATTTTCATGAACTATTTGACGTTTCCGTCAAAAAACGCGTCAAACTGTCATGGCGACTCGTGTGACGTCATATGTTGGAAAACGAGGAGCTGTTTGGTTGAGCGGAAAGACCAAAATGCTATGTCAAGTTTGTTTAGTTTTGCAACGTGTGACGTCACGCGTCGTATTGGCGTTCGCTGTCACGTGACTAGTGACTGTAATTTCGGGATTTTATTTCTCAAAAATATTAAATAATCATGATGTATTTAATCAATAAGATCGATTTTTCGCATTTGTAAATATTAAGCTACCATAAAAAATAGAAATCTTCAAAATATTTTCTTACTGTCAACTACCCTATTCTTTGGGTTTACTGAAGTGGCAGTAATGTCTGTCATTGTCATTTTTTGCTCTAAAAATTCTGCTTTTATGGAGTTAAGGTAGCAAACGAGCATGAAGCACCACCCTTCCGCTGCCGCCCATGACAACTGTCTGACCAACCTAAAACAAGACTCAAATGGGAACTAGGATAGTCAGTCCGGTTAGGAGACGGTGTTAGAACATTAGTTGGTTAGTTTGTTTGTAAGTATGAGGACTGCGACATGGACTGTTAGTGATAGTCATGTTAGTTGTTGTTCATAATAGTCCAGTTAGTAATTGTTAGTAAGTTTTGTTCTAATTCGGTCACATAAATGCTTTTAATAAATGTAAAATACTGCTAGGTATAAAAATATTAAACTTTGTGTAAAATCTTGCTTTATGTATAATACATTTCAGCCAAACCTTGCCCTATTCATATAAGCAAGATTTATGCGGTCATGACTACCATGAGCTGGCAACCCTTTTCGCTCGCTATGTAAAGACACTGTTGTATTTAATGACTACGGTACGTGAGTGGCCGGAAACACATGCTTTCAAAGAGATTCCTTTGAACGGGATAATGGAGTTTTGCTTTTTCCGTGATATTTCTTTCGGAATGTCAAGTTCTGGTATATCTCGAATGTTACTTGAACTTTCTGTTATTTCGTGGTCTGAATTTCTACACGCTTATAGACCGTCTTGAATGTATTAGTTGGTTTTATATTTTTATCTCCCAATAATCTACATTAAGCAGGAATATGAGCAGACGGGCCACCCGACAATTTCTTGAAACGTAGTGAATATACTCGTAAGAAAAAAGGGAAACAGCGCTCTTTGAAAATGTTTTTATTAAATACCTAATTATGTTATAAACAGAGTCAATATTAATGCGTCGTGAAATGTTATCAAGATAACAAGTAAAACAAAAGATATATACTTATATATTAAGTTTGGATGGATTTAAATAATTATCTTATTATGGGTATTAGGCGTAATTTATAAAGTTCTTAGTATGTAGATAAACGATAATTTATTTACAATAAAATTATTCAATATTACCATTAAAAATAATTAAGGTATTTTCACAAACAACTGTTTTTCTTATTTAATTTTGTTAACGTTACAATTCATAACTTAATAAAATGTTTGTATTATTTACCTGTTATATCATAAATATTTCTCTACAAAGTTTTATTACAATTTTCGTTCAGCTTAGTTATTCTATCCGAAATCCCTGTCTGCACAAATCCATTGGCTTTCCCCAGAGGAAGGGGGCTGTGAAAGGACCGAGCTGTTTTCTCTAGTGACACCTTTTCCAAACATTATGACAAAACTCTTAAGAATAATGGGTCACTCCTTGGGTCTCAATATAATAAAGAAAATTATTATTGTATTCCCACTCACATAAATTCGTGAGTTATTTAGTAACAAATGCGTCGTCAACACTTAGGTATACTTTGTTTGTGTTGACTTTTCAATTTTGAAAACAAAATTTTAATGTTTTTGAAGAGTTAAAATTATGTTTAGAAAGATATTCTGAAGAATTTCTTTCGCCTTTCTTCACCTCCAATATAAAAAATAATTAAACACCTCTTGCGAAACGGCGGTACAATCAAAAAAATTACGTGAATAAGTGTATCAGCGATACCTACCTGACTAAATGATTTTGAATTAAGTAGAATTTGAATAAGATTCCGATTGATATTGATAATTCTATGATTTGCTACAAGAACGTTATTCTCGTGATTTATTATGATTGTAAACTTTTCATTTCCAAACATATCCCCAAAAATAATCACCATGGAATAATTTAACTATTCCGTGATAATCAAATTACACAGAGACACACACAACATCAAACACAGAACACAAAGGCTTAACCGATGCCTCGCCTACCAAGAAATAAGGAACGATTAAGAAAAGAATTAAATAATACATAATTGTTAAGCCATGACAGCATTCAATGGGTGCCATAAGAAGTTCCGATCATCATCATCATCATTACAACCCATAACTGTCCCATTGCTGTGTACGGGTCTTCTCTCACAGTGTGAGGGGTATAGGCCATAGTCCACCACGCTGGCCAAGTGCGGATTGGTGGACTTCACACACCTTTGAGAACATTATGGAGAACTCTTAGGTGTGCAGGTTTCCTCACGATGTTTTCCTTCACTGAAGCAAGTGATAATTAAATATTAATACGCACATAATTTTTGAATTTTAGTGGTGCGTGCGGGGTTTGAACCTGGACTCTCCGGTTCGGCAGTCCAACGTCGTCCACACGGCTATCACTGCTTATCATTTATTTTGTCAAGAAGTTTCGATACGCAACTTGATACTTACTCTTCTAAACCACAGAAGAGCTGCATAAAGTTCTGAGCATTTTCATTTACCAAGAGACTGACCTACAATGGACCAGTAATGTTTAAAGTCAAACAATAAAATGTAAGATAAGACAATACACGATGTACTAAACCCTCTACAACTCAGTGTCTCGGAGTGTATCTAGTATATCTAAACCCAGAACACTTTGTTAACTGCAGACGCAATTCGTAATGGACGACAATATCACCGCCGGCCACTGCCCTCATATTCAACGCTAGTTTGTCAAGCGTTTGTACCATAGAACAAATAATGCAGAGTAAGTGTCATACAAAAAACGTTTTACAAACAACACTCGCATAACTTCCTAAATTAGTGTTTCACTATATTAAACTAATTACTTAAGTCGAAATCATTTCATGGAAAAATAAACCTACCTTGCTGAATTGAATACATTTTACTTGATCTATGTATTGTAATGCTATTTATCATTATTTAATCAATTATCTTATTAACCTTCTACAAAACAGTAATTACTGACACATTATTGATACGTTAGTAGCTTAGTAGTACGAGTACAAGTAGTATTAGTAGAATTTGTGTAGCGACACACTCATGCGATTGTGGGACTAGCGAAGCGAATACTAAATTCAATTTGCACTTTATACTATACGGGAATGCTGTCGTAACGGCTGACTACTCTGAGGTCTTAATACATCTACTTGCATCAAGTCAATATTGCATTAGTTGAATTTGTGTGAATGAGATTGTCAGTAGAATAACGAACATTGAGTTCAATTAATGCAAAACTGCACATTTATAACATGCAGTTACCCCATCATGACACTTCTATATGTATTTTTGTACTATGGTCGTAACGCTAACTGTATCGTATGCTTGCTGACAAGTGACTATTAACTCTTGCGGAATGTCATAACCGTGTTTGAACCGTAAAGCTTTGCTGATTTTACAGTAAGTCAAGATTTTGGTATAACTCCATTATTTTGTCTTTGTGAGCTTTTCATTACTATTCATGTCTGACAGCGCTGTAGCTTCTCCTGTATCCCCTCTTAATTGCAAAATTAGTCTGTGATTAGCATAACTAATATGTTTAATATTTTAGAATTCTGCTGAAAATTCTGTTGAGTATTAAATTTCTTTTGCCAATTTTTTCCTCCAAGTTCACCTCTTTATACTATGCAGTTTACGCTGGAGTTAAATAAATATGACGATGCCGAGATTTTATCAGAACCCTAGATAATAAATTCATTCAAATTCATAAATTCGTAAGAGGCAACAAAAGCCGGTAAGGATTATTTAAAATTAATTAAATTTTAAATTAATATTATACTTTAGTCATTAATAATATTCTTGGTATTATCTTTCTGATTTTGCTTGAGGCAGGCGCCAAACAACTCGTTTTTGTGTTTGTTGGTACTGACCAGCGTTGATGTGTCCATGGGCGATGCTGACCATTACCATTCTTTGTTAACATTATGGAAAACGTTAAGATAGAGGTTTCCTTATTTTTTTAAGTAATCGTTAAGTGATTATATTATGCTACCTGCCAACCCAGATTCCTCGAGATAAATACACCAGAATACCCTCAGTCGTGCATGCCATGGACAAAACACAAATAAAAAACAAGCAGCCAGCAGTTGATCATATTTTCTTTCACGTCTTCTTGACACATTTTACAGTACCAACAATCATTTTTATCTTCTGCTTGTTTTTCTTTTCAGATATTATCGTCTTTTTACCTTTCTTTACACCTAGATTCTTTGAAACGGTTTTCTTCTTAGTTTCTTCTATTTTATTATCGAGCTCTTTTTTATAAGCACTTCCTGTAATAACAAGAGCGCCTGTAGTTTTTCTGTTTAATTTTAAACTTCACTACGTTTTCATGAATAGGCCTTTTACGTCTATAATAATAAACTGAGGACTCAATTTAATCTCAGTAATTGTAGCAACGTTACTAAGTTGTTGAACTTTAAATCGTTTGATGAACTTTGTAGCAGTATTGTTGCCATCCATTTAGGGCATCTAGAAGTCATTAGTTTCTTCATTTCGAAATTAAACTAAGTACATTAAAAAGACGTCGTATTAGTGTAATGTCAAAGTACTATAGTTAAAATGTAACTTTAGTATTCTTACTACACATTCAGTTCAAGAGTTCAAAGGGGTTCTTACATTTGTAAATTCTTTTTGAGATAAAATATAAAATTCTGTCATGACTTTAACCCATTATTGGCCCACTACTGACCACGGATCTCACCTCATACCTGAGAAGGCCTAGAGCATATTCCACCACGCTGCTCCAGTGAAGATAGGTGGGGGTTTGAGTGGCGGCTAACCCAAATGTCGGAAACTTTTAAGCCGCTACTTAACGAAATACGGAAGCCTTCAAAAAGTTTTTGCCACTAGCGGAGAAGAATTTTATAAAAGAAAATTGCGCGGAAAATGAGAAAATTTAAAAATAGGTACAACCACCATATTAAATTTACTAATGATTTTCTAATATAACCTTAGCGCTTTTGACAATATAAACTCTTTAATGTAACCTTATAAAGTTTTACATAACATTGACAGAATGCGTGCTGCAAATATTCGAATTCAATATTCATAGTTAAGACAGGACAACTTCTGTCGGGTAAGCTAGTATAGAATAAATCGGGTTACATTACTGATGAAATACATGAATATATTTCTTTCGTCCAACTTTATGATTTCATACAGGTAATCAAAATTGACAAGTAAATTTTTAATTTCATTCGGACAAGGCATCTAGCAGCATCTTGTATACAATTTACGTATTCGATATAATATATCTTCGTTTTGAAGCAGAAAATATTTCTTAATAATTTTCTGCAGAGTAGGAGCTTAGCATCCTCGAGATCCTCGGTCTACCAGACGTCTCTACTGTGTGGTCAATGAAGCGACAAATTTCAGTGAAATATTGCATTTCTTTACATTTCTTCACGTACATTATATTGGGTACGGTTTTAGTTTTACCCATTGGATATATTTTTATACCACTAAACCCACCCTCACCACCCTCACTTTACTTCGGGAGAAATTGTTAGGCGTCACACTTTAAACTGACGTGACTTTTTAATACGTTTTTAGCTTGACACGTCATGTATGTTAGTATGTAACTGTCAGTGGTAAGAATTTCAACTACAATTTTTTCATCCATCAATGCCATCTATTTATGACTTTGGGAACTATATTGTACAAAGGAAAATAATATGAATGAATGACAGTCGTGTTATTAATGATGCCATGGTAACTTAAACTAGGGTTGACTATAGTATTACAAATAGTGTAGGGTTGTTGTTTTACATTACTCCCTTTCATAGAATTGCACAAGCGTATTATTAGATTTTCAAACTGTATATTTATTTTTAATAAACTGAATGAATTAAAATAAATACTAAATTTTAAATTAAGTTTACCACATTAATTCGAAAACCGCGCTTTAAAACATCGCTGCAGCGATCGTTATTTTCTGTAGAAAAAAAAATTGGTTGTCTGTAAAGTCGGTTTACTGACGATAGTTGAACGTGACAACGTCTTAAGAAAAAAAGCACGAATACCTATTCGACAATATATCACTGAATATATAATTAATATCGAAAGAATCATTACCTTTATCGCTGTAATTATCGTTGCTATAAACAGTTGACACCACATTCACTTTTCACTGCACTTGATACTCGATCAAAACATATAAATGTACTATAGTATAGCAGCTGTCCACGCAGACGCATCGCTCACTCAAGTAGGAGAGAGACGGATGTCGGACGCTGCCGAACGCTGCCGAACGCAAAGGCCGATTGCTACGCCGTTACGGTAACGACGCATGAGTCATGTTTTTTCATGCGTGCCACCGGCTCTATCGAATTATAAGACGTTGTCACGTCAAAAAACAAGACGTATACGTGATCCGCAGTGAACGTGTGAATGCGTTAAGCCATTTATGAGATTAGCGCGTACGAAGGTACAGACACACAGACAAAAACGCAAAAAGTCTAATAAATTTTTGATTCGGGTTTTATTACGTCAAGAAGGGGGTAAGGTAAGGGGGTCTCCCCTATAAAAGTTTTTCTCATATATTTTCCATGTACAGACAGCGATTAGTTGCAGATTTATTATATGTATTGATGAAAATAAGTCATTGTTATTCCTTAAAACTATAACAAAATATGAAGTATGATTTTACGAGTGTGCAATACCAATTTATCGAATTTTATTTCGTTGCCGAGACCGTGTCGATAAACTAGATTCAGTCTTGGTCAACGAAGCATGAAGAACTCATTTCATTCTACACTTTTGCCTTAAGTATTTATTGAAAAGGGATTGAACTTTTCGAACATGTACATGTTTCGAGAGTTAATAGATATTATCCGAGCTGTAATGATTAAAATTAGCGTTGTCAACTTGGAATACTGAGCATGTAACTACGATCTTAACACAATATACAGCTACAATATTGTTAATGTATGTCTCATAAGTATAATACTACTAGGCTTGCGTATCCTCAATGTGAAGAAAAAAGAAAATTGCCGCAAGCACTGGCCTAGTACTGGTTGGTAGACCCCATATTTGTAAAGTTTAAATTAAACGCTATAAACGCTAAATAAAGGCTTTTGATATGCACATGACGTTGATACAGGTGCTGAAATCAAAGATGTTTGACCCATGCAATAAGATTACCTAGTGTTCATAAAATATTTATAGTATCAGAATGCTTGATAATTATCAAAAATTATATTCTAAATTGCACGCAACTCCGATATTTGAATTTAAAAAACTGATCAAGTTCAAATAATATATATAGTACATTACAGGTTCCGCAATCCAATTTTATTCAAGAGGTTTAAAAAAATTAAGACTTTTAATAAAAAAAACTTCTGCACACAGTACAGAGTAAATACTGCACTTTTCCAAAATTATTGTCAATAATTTCAAAGATCCTATCTTTGAAATTATTGACAATAATTTTGGAAAATAATTTTGGTGAATAATTTAATTAGTGGTTCAACGTAATTTAGTTAGTAGAAAACACTAATTTCTTTTTAAATCTTAAATTCAAAAATTAAAAAAACTACGTACATGCGTATCATAGAAAATTAGCCTTCTCATTTGATTTGCATTTTTATGAAATATAAAAACACGCGAAGCACTACAGGAGTGTTTGTAAATAGCTTCCAAAATCAAATTTCGTTTACTCGAGTCGTACATTCGTCATCGGTTCCCTAATCTCATGTATAATAAATTTTAATGTAAGACAATCACACAATAGACACTCGTCCTGTAAGGATTTCTCTTCATCAAATACGTATTCCTAAAACAGAATCAAATAAATACGAGTTTCAGGAGTCACTGACTCCATGGTTCAATTCTGAAAAGCTATTGTTCTTGCACGAACGACACCGGAGCTTTTTAGTTTTTAGAACCTTTCCAAGCCATGTTTGATAGAAGTATCAAGATTATGCAAATCACTAATATTAAACAGTGAGATTCGCGATTACAATGATGGTACTTATGATTTTCTAGATATTACTAGATATTAGTGTCTTACACATGGTACATAATTATACTCGAAGCTTTGTTTTTTCATAGTAATAATTTTATAGTACTTACTCTAAACTTTTTTAATTACGTATTCTACTACTAAACACATACTTTGCTTTTGTTATATACGTTTTGATTCATCATTTAGGTCCAAGTTCCGAATTTATTCAAGTACTTAATTCCTGTGATATTTTTTTTATTTTATTTCTTTACTTAGAATATGACAATACACTTTTGTAACATTCTTACTTAAAACTTTTATTAAAGTGACCGTCAACGTTAAGAGCGCTTTATTTAAAATTCTATGTGAACCTTCGCCATCAATGCAATGCTTTCAACGACTAAGTGTTTTCTTTTACGAGGCACAATTTAATTCTGACATAGATTGTTTTACATACAGCTCATGTTGCTGAGTGTAAAAAACTGGATACTATTAGACACCTTTTCATTTTATTTTTACGTCGACTTTATTCAACGACCTGTAACCGACACAGAGAGAACAGCTTAGAGTACTTTTTACTCTAAGGAGAACAGACACTTCACATCTGCAACACCTACGCGACAAAATGTAGCACAGCCACATTGTGACAATTTGTATAAATAATTAAATACCGTTCAAGTGAGCGTCAAACTCTCACACGTAGGGTTACGTACCAACGAGCGATATTTAATTCTATTTACTTAAGCAATAACAAGATAAGTAGAATATCGGAAACCCCCATTTTTAAGGCTATTATGATACCAGCCACACGCGTTCTATGAAAAATTCAGGTATCTACCTATTTCCGTTCAAGAGATAGACATACCTAAATATAGTCAAACAATCGAGCATTTTTCGATTTGTAGTTTCTAGAAACACATGGAAATTGGATATACGTATAAGCAAATAAATATATTTTATGCTTTAGTTTAATAAATAATCACCTACGAATTAATAATAAAATCATAAATTAACTATAATTATGTGAAAAACAATGCAAACAATTATATTCTGTGTTGTTTTCCACCGTCAAACGTAATACCCATTACTTTCATAGCTCTGTTACCAATGATTGTTGTAAGAAACCGAACAGAATTTACTCAATGTGGCAAATAGAGGGTTCAAATAGAATCAAAACACAAATAAATAACATTTATGACTGATCTCGTCTGGTAGACATTTGTGAGTAAGGTATACAGAATCACAATATGCGATATAAAAGGTAAGCTCATCTGTAAAAATTCTATTCTTTCGATATTTTTTATGTAAATACTCGATTAACGAGTAGACGAGTATTAGATCGTAGGTGGTCACCGTAGTCCATGGGCATAAAGACATCAATGACGCATTTTATAGTATACCTTTATATTATTGTTAATTGAAATCCCTTCATTTAGAATTATTATAAAGTAGTGACCCGCCTTCGCTTTGCTTCGGGAAACTTATTCCTTTCTTTCCATTTTCTTAAGAATATTTTGTATAATTCACACTATATCTTTATAAATTATATCCTATGTGTTATTCTGATGTGTAAGCTATATTATTGTAAAGTTTCATCAAAATCCAATCGCTAGTTTTTGTGTGAAAGAGTAACAAACACACATTCATACGTCCATATTGGTAGGATTAGTTATATATTTTGGGTAATTCACACTATATTTTTATTATTTATAGCCGGTGTGTTATTCTGATGTGTAAGCTATAATATTATTGTAAAGTTTCAGCAAAAACTCCATTCGAGAGATTTATACGCGAACTGTCCTATATCCGTAATTGTACCACTACCCATAACGTAATAGAAATACCTATAGCTTATAATACTTTCCTTGGAAGATCTATGTATACCTATGATTCAATATTTTCCATAAGAAAACAGACAGAAACATACAAACAACAGACATTACGTTTCATATAGCATAGTTTTCAACAACTTAAACTGCTTTAGTCTTTGTTTTTTGCCAGAGACTTGTATCTAGTATAAGCGTGATCTAGCAATATTAAGTTTCATTTATGTAAAGCAAATTCAACAGAACCTTAATACTCTGTGAGCGCAACGACCGAGGTGCTTGAATAATGGAATCACAACACAACAAACTTGTTTGATTGATCGCTGCTACAGAATTTATGTGTGGGATTTTCGCAGATCCTTATTTACAATTTTGTAATATAATATATGATGATAAAATTGTCTTATTCAAGTGATGTACGTATATATTTCACCTGCAGAATAATCTGAGTTACATCTATTTGTTTTACTATGAATAAAAAAGCCGCACCAAGGAAAAGGTATTTTTCACGTATATTGTACTATATAGGTCAAAGGAACGTTGAACTCCCGAGCAAGGGATTGGGTTTGAAACCTGCACGCACCTTTAATTTTCAATAATTGTGAGCATATTATATTTTAATTTTATGACTTGCTTCGACGAACGAAAACATCGTGCGAAAACCTCCACACCTGAGAATTCTTTATAATATTCTCAAAAGTGTGTGAAGTACGTCAATGTGGTGGACTATAGCTTGTACCCTTTACATTGTGAGAGGAGCTCTGCAGTGTTATGGGTTGTCATGGTGATGATGATGATGATGACTGAGACCCACCACAGTTACAACTGCAGTTAATACCCTCTGTTGGATCAGCTACGAATAAATACACATTTAAAGACAGCGTTAGATATTTTAGACCGCACTCAAGACTAGATATATTAGTAACTAACTAGAAATAGCCCTGTGGTTCAATTGGAGATTTATTTTGTAACCAAGGGGAAATCTTTAAAAGTTACCCAACCTTATTTAGGAGAAGTTCTTGGTTATATGGGTTTCCATTTACTAAAATTCCCTTGGCAGCCATTAGGCGAATAGTAGATGAGATAAGGGATCTCGTTTGAAAGCTTTTGAAGTTAGTAACAATTGAAATAGTTTTATGATAATACACGCAATAAATGCAAAACGGCTCCTCCTAATCAGCCGGACCCATTTGGTTAAAATTTTGTATGTAAAAAGTTCGCCGGGATAGCTTGTATACATAATATACATTTATATTATTATTTGTACAATTTTTTAAGTGACCCTTTAAGTTAGTTTTTAAGTGACATAAAACTCTTACGTCATAGATGGGGTTAATAAGGCTATCATATTTTATAAAAAGTAATGTTCTATAAATAGATTTAGTGCACATTTCTTTAGCACTAATGCCCCGCTATACATATAATGCCGTTTTACTGAACAATTGACTGACTGTTAAAATCGAATCCAGAAACAACAGCTACAAAAATATTCTGGGTTTATAGTTCTTACATCGAATGAGAAGCCGCGTGTTCTATATTCGTTCTATCATAAAACACTCATTTCCCGCGAGATCCTACCCTCATATGCGACGGATTCTTCTATTTTTTCAATCAGCTGAAAGCTATCGACAAAACGTGTGACAATATGTTTTTCTACATAATACAGGTTATTGTGAACCCAGATAACATTGCTTTGAGGTACTGGGTAATGCTTATGAAAAAAAATATTTTTGCCTGACGAATTTATGACGACTAGGGAAATAATTTTGCAATGCCGGACTATCGTTCGAAGGGTCCTGTGTTCGAATCCCAGCGACACGGAAAGAATGATGAGTTATAATTTCTGATCTCGGTCTGGGTGTGTGTACGTCCTTGTCCTTGTCTTTGTGTGTGTTGTCCATGGTACCCACGACATAGGGAATCCTATTGTGGGCTATGACTGTAATAGCGTTTTTTTATATAATAATCTATTTATTAGGTCAAACAAAATCATGCAGCTCAAAAGATGGTACGGTTGTTGATTAGGTACGGTGCATCATCTCAGATGATGAGATCTCTTGGAGATAATTAAAGAAGCTATCATGCTAAATTCTTATCAAAATGAATTCGCTTCCTTCAGGAATATTTTATGTGGATAAAAATTGCCTTTTATACAAACTTGTTTGGACAAGTAGTTTAGGATTAACGATCGCGTTGCAGGAACAAATAAACATATTTTACGCGACTGCCTGAACATTTGCCTATTTTTCACTAAAAATAAACACTCATAGAAATTAAAAAAATATGATATATTTTATTATGTCAGTATAAAATTTTGGTTCTCAAGCATAAGTTTCAGAAGCAAAGCAAGGGTGGATTACTAGTTAGTACCAGTAAACCCGCGCTTCGCTTCGGGAAATATGTCCCTTAGTACCTACGCACATTCGGAAATTGTTAGGCATGCTTCTTTAAGCTGACATAACTTATTTATTTCTCAACCGATTGAAATAAAACAAACAGTTATGTTGTTAAGCATAGCTTACTACAATATATTATTAAAACCTCACCCACATCGGTTAAGCTGTTTCTGAGATAAGCGCGTAGAAAACCACAGACAAACAGACAAAAATTCTAAAAATCATTATTTTGGGTTCTATTGCCTTAATAAAGACCCTCAATAAAAGGTATCTTATATAATCTTCTACGTACTGACAGCGACTAGTTACAGTATTATGAATATAGATCGACAAAAGTTATGTCTACTTTTGATTTTTCGGTACTATTAAATCAGTCATTGAGTCACGTTTCTAAATCTACCCTCCAAAGTCTGTCACGTTTCGGTCTCCAAATTCATTTGTCAAGCTTATCGCTCGCATTTCTGCTCAGAATATGGAGAGAAGTGTCCATGTCTTCTTGGATTTCGTAAGTATGATGTCATTTATAACTTTAGCTATTAAATCATAAGTGAGCGGTAGAAATTTATCTCTTGATATTTGGTCACTACGTCTAATACAATAATGTTAACTTTATTTTGTCCAGACTATGGTGAAGTAAGAAAAAAGGTTATGATTTTGATTAGTGTGTATGTAAGTTTGTGTGTAGTTTCATCTTTATCATCATTACTTCTGAACTACTGTCATAATTTGAAAAATCAGGTATAGTTGGAAGCGTCTTGCTCATCCTCTGGTCTTAAGTGACGTTATATTCAATAGAATTTAAAGTTCTCTTGAGGACATAATATCATAAGCGAAAACATAATTATGAAATAGGTCGTTTCCTTCGTGTGTAATATATTCGTGTGTGTAATTATTTATGTAGATTTTTAAGATTACATTACATTGTAGTAAATGACAAATTACATTTCCAAGAACATAGTAGAAGATCGTTTGCCTAATGGTTTATGCAAAACAATGGTAATATCTTTAAAAAGTTTAATTTTAAATAACTATTTACGGATCTTAATGTAATCTCTAATTATCACTCTCGCTTTTACTGTCACTATATTGCTTTAAAAGAACATCAAAAATTCGTTTAAAAAGATATCACTGTCCGCCATCTCCAAAATAGAACAATGTTACCAAAGCCCCAAATCGTTATGAAGCCGAAAAGAGATTTCGTACCGGCTCTAAATTCTCTAAAGGAAATCTCCGAAGCCCGATTTGAAACTGAATTTATACCACTTGCACAAATGTCTCAAATGATCCAACTGCTGAATTTCGTGCTTGTTACAGAAAATATTTTCATATTTATCGTTGGCTTGAATTTTATGTCAATCGTGAACGTCTATTCCACGTATTTAAATGGGGTAATTATAACAAAAGCCCAAACGTTATCAGACAGTGGTCAGATAGTACGAACGGTAGGGTCATGATGTAATATATTTTAGACATACCTAGTAAAGTTTCTTTCATATTTGTTTATACAATGCCAGTACCTACTAGTAGTGGTCAAAGGCGTAGTAGTAGTAGGTATGTGTTTCACTTCGAAAAACGTATGCCTTAGTAGTTTCTAGTATTTTTGATTAAATTCATGTTTGGGCTAGATCTTTTAAATTATTGCATACCTTTTTATTTTTGATTCGATTGAAATAAAACATGCTACACTTAATTAATGTTTACCTCAAGCTTTTTACAAAAAAAACTGTGAAAATCGCATCTACTATTATCTGTGTATAAATTTGCACACCCCTTAAGGCATACCTATTATAGAGACACGAACTCATATACCTACACCATCTTAAACTACTAGTAATAATGCATTAAATGAATTTGAATTTGAATTTCACGTACATGGTTTCAATGCAAAGAACCAACAAACGAGCATACGACACACCTAATGGGATGTGGTCAAAGTTGCCTGTGTAATAGCGTAGCCCACGACCAGCTTGTTTGAAGACAAGGATAAATAGTTATTTACACCCCCAACCAAAACTAATCGTAACAAACTGTTTTTACAATTTTGAGTTAGGCAGACCTCCCCGAAGTTGCTTAGTTGATTTCGTAAATTTTCATTCGCGTTACCTTGCAATTAAAGTTATATTTTAGGCGGCTTTTACGGCTTTTGCCCCAATTCTGTCAGTCACGTGAATATAAACTATGCCACTGTTTACACTCACATCATTGTTTAATTAATATTGCTTACCGCAGCTGACCCTTATCATTATAATTATGTTCTCGTATTTTCGTAAATAGAGTTATATTCAACCTTCGTATTTAGGACGTCGGATTCGTGGAGTAAGTAATAGGTATTTGATGACATAGTATGTTTTATTTTTTGACATTTACGACAATTTTTTGGCCTACGTGACTTTTTCATGCGAGCAGTTCCAGGGTTGATTCTCAGTCGAGGCAGACAAATTATTTGGTAAATGTTCTCCGTCATCTCAAACGATGTCTTGTTTTTGTATTGTCTTGTAGCTCTGAGACGGGGTGTGAGTGTGTAACCACTTATTTAATTTCAATTACAATACATTAATACCTTTGATAAAAGAATACTGAGCTAGAACTAAGTTGAACATAAATGTAATTAGAGTGATGCAGTGATAACACTATTATGAAACTATTATACTCGTACTACTAAATACAAAACCAAATCACCCACTACTAAGAAGAATATCAAATTATCCCTCATGACAATAAACTTTATTATAACGTTCACTGAGAGTGCATCTCGTTTAATTTTAAACCGGATCAGAACATTTTCAGGATTTCAATTTTCTTTGATTCTCGCCATTTTTCACCTTGGACCGTTTTCATAATGCCACGAAGTGATTTTCCAGAACTTTCCGCACGAATGAGCGGTGACGTTTGGAACAAGACGCTTAGGGATTTGAAAATATACAGCTGAAAATTTGGTTGTACATCGCGATAATGATTTAGTGAAACAGCTAGTCTCTATTAAATTTAACCCTTCACCCATTTTCCAATACATTATTCTTGCTATAATCGTTATCTCTGCCTTTAATTTTTTACCACTTTTTTTATTAAAAATTTTCGTATTATAATTTACGTCCTACGTGTTTCTTTTAAACATTATTTTATCTACAGCGTTTATAGATATTGACACCCAAATGATCGAAATTTTATCTCTAATTTGTAATTTCCTATGGTGATTCTCCATTTTGGGGCAAAACGCATGTTGATACTGTACCTAAGTATGTTGGTACTTTGATTTATTGTCAGTAAAGCCAGTGAAGTCAGTCCTTTGTAGAAGAGAGGAGCTACACATGCGTAACGGTATTTACCTCCATACATTCAGCTAACATATTGTCGCAAAGAGACAATACTAACTTAATAAACATGCAATGACAAAAGTATTTAGACTGAAAAGTTGAAGCCATGCTTATATTCATGCTTTTTTTACCGCTACGTAGAAGTACAAAATAAACAGCCGTATGTTTCAATAAAGAATTTACCCATTTACTCGACTGACGTTATCTTGCGCACACGCTTACCCTGGACGTTAGTTGAGGACATTTCCGTAAAGTATTGTCCTATTTGAGAGCCTTTTCATATTATCCGATGGGAACTGATACGACATCGGACTAAATTTGTCGTAATGTGTATGTATTACAAAACTGTTCCAGCTTACTGGACATTCAATCTCAATTCAGGCAGATCAAAATCCCTCTTAATTAAGCGGTTAAACAGTTGAGTAATTAAATTTTAAGTTAATTAATTTATAATACGGATAATATAAGCATAATAATTACATTAAAATTGTGATAGTTTCACCGCGGAACTACGATCTATTTCCTGATCAATTTATACGGCTAACAAATTTTCACTAACAAATTTTCAAATAATTACCGTAGCTAATTTAATGTTTTATTCAATAGATTTTGTTTTTTGTCAAACAATATCCAAAACGTGATGTAAACGTGTGTCGGAACGGATAGACTGTAACATGGAAGGGCTAAGTGTTTGTAAGAGGATTTTGTATTTTCGTTGGTAACGATTCCCAAAAAGTTGTATTAGAATATGTTTGGAAACAAAGCCCGAAACAGAAATATTACGGATATCTATCATTCGTGGGCTGAACAAAATGCATAAGCGATCAATCACTGGCATGAGTCGGTAAAATATGTGCGGATTCCATTAGTCACCGCATACATACAGTATTAGTAAATATCCGAATAGTGAGTATCCGAAGGTACTTCCATGTTTTATGTATTTCTTGTAAACATTAACTTGAAATTATATATCTATACTATACTAATATACCATAACCATAACTACTTTATCTTTTTATTGAAAGATTGTCTGTTTGGGAATTACTCGGCAGTCAAAGAACATAATATGATGATAATTATAATAAGATATTAACTTATATCAAAGGTAAAGACCTAGGGTATTTTACCTACCTACGAATCGGTTGAGATAAACTTGAAAGTTTTGCAATGTCTGTAATAAATGATTTTATTACTTTGAATTTTACACATATCAATAATAATACTCATGTCCAATTTATTAATTCCTTGTTTTAACATAGTATACAGTTAAAGATTTCAGAAAAATCGACGGTTATTCGATCGTTTTTTTAGGATTTGGTTTTACATCGCTTCTATTTCATGACTCGATTTACTGTTGACTTATAATAAGTCTGTTTGCTTTCGTAGCGAGATTATTCATCTCGTAAAAAAGCAAAGTTCTTTTTCCTGTTACGAACGGTTTAAATCATCGAACGGCATAGATGTCATTATATCTTTTACAGTTTCATCATCATCATCACAACCCATAACGGTCCCACTACTGGACTGGTCTCCTCTCACAATGTGAACAGGCCATAGTCTGCCATGCGGTCAAGTGCGGATTAGGAACTTCACAACACTTCAGGTCATTATGAAGAACTCTGAGGTGTGCAAGTTTCCTCACGATGTCTACCTTCATTGATAGCACTTTTAACGAAAATCTAAAGGTTTTTTTTTTCAGTATCTACATATAACAATATAAATAAATTGGCATATAAGCGAAGGTTTTAACCTGCGCATTTTATTATATATAAATGTTATATCATTATGATAAATTGTAGGGTAATTGTATGGGTGGGTCATCTACGTTTATAATATTTGGCCGGGTCACATAAACATTATTACCCGTCTTTCATTTCGTAACTTTAATGATCTACTTGATCTCTTGACTATTTCTCTGAAACAAAATTGCCCCAGTTTAAATACTGCCAGTATGATTGTGAGCATCCTTTTTGTAAAATTCGTTTCGCAAATATTCACGAAACGAAGCACGAAGCTGAAAAATATAAAATTTCTGTTATATTTCAACGTATAATTTTCATGCACTCGTGGCTCCTGCTACATTTTTTGTTTTGACATACAAAAAATTATGTGATTTACGTATTCGGTTGGCTTTACCGCCTACGGGCTTGTACACACGTGCGACACTTTCACGTTTTTAATTTAAAAAAAATGTTTCTAAGTAACTTAACCTATGAATAACTCGTCACAAATTAAGAGTGACACTTTTTAACCTCGTTTGATTTTGGTGCAGATTAAACAGTTTATGTTTTAACTTATGTTTAAAGGTAGATATAGGAAGATGTATGTATGTTATAAATTTAAAAATGGAAGGCGAGTGGTACTAGTGTTTATTAGTTGCTATAGCAAATAACTGGACACAAATAGCATCATGAGTTATCTAGTTGGTATTGAATATCCTTTAAAATAATGAATCTAACGCCCTCATATTATTATCCATTTGACTTTGACTTAGTGATGAACGAGTCCCTAAGCGATAACATTAATATAATACCTACATAATATAATTTTACTTTAAGAAATGAACAAAAATAATACATTTATAATACAATAATTATAGTAAATTCAAAACTTAAGCACTGTTTATAAAGGAAATACTAAATGACCCGTAATTACTACCTATCAACAATATTATAATGAAATGAGTGGGTGAAATATTTTATGTAAAACACTGTATAAATTTGAATTAATTATATTTTATTATACTTTAAAACGTAGCAGCAAAGTGACGTTAGACCTACCCCGATTTTACAACGCCTAGTAAAACCTTACTTTAACCTTTAACGTAGTAATAAAATAATCGTAGGTAGGTATAAAGAGTTTATTAAATGCAGTTATAAAAATAGGCTACTTAAAATATAAACGTGTTGACACATTATTATTTTGTGGTTGTAAATAACCAACAGTAAAAATGAATAAACAGACGTTTTTACGTGTCTGTAAAGAAGGTTTAACTCGTCGGTCAATAAGAAAACGGAAATTTGTTTCTTAATTGGATCTCCAATAGCAACTAAAACACTTTGAATTAAGTTTGGTTGTTTCCAATATAAATAAAAGTGAGTAAATAATGTGGTGACATCTTTTCAACAAGGTGTATTATAGTGTTGACAGAGTTTCAAGTCTAAAGTTACTATTCAGTACGGTACTACTTGAAGAACACCGGATGTAGAGCGTGGGGTAAAACACTGCGCTGGGTAAAACCAATCTACAAAGCCTTGACCATAGGCGCAGAATTGCCAGCCTTTCGGTCTTCTGTAAAGTCCATTTTGCAGAGTGTGTATACGTTGCAAAAACATCGTGAGGTAATCTAACCGTAGCTCCGCATAACGTTCCAAAAGTCTGGTGAAAATGCCAATCCACACTTTTCCAGCGATAATTATCAGAGGCACCCCAAACACGATGAGTAGTTGATTGTGATAATGATGATTTTGATTAATGTACTTTAGCCAAAAAATTTAAATATTTTACATTGAAAGTAAATAACAGTTAGCGAGAGTTGACGGCAAGTTTATGAACCTTTATCGATGTTACATTTGCATTGTAATGCGGCGACGCATGTGCTGTATAAATCAGCAATTTGTGCTGATAGCAACGATAAACAACAATTTAAAACAAAATAGAGTTATTTTGCATGTCCCTAACGAATTATTTATCGGTGTCATAATTTTCATTTTAAAGTTACAATGTACTAGTAAAATAGTAGTAGTAAATTAAAGTACTATTTATTTACTGGCTAGCCTTATTTCTTGAGTCAGTAGGCGAACGACTTGTCGTATTCGGGCCGGGAGCTTGAGAGAGGTACTTTCTTTTTTCTACATTAATCTTTCTTGGCCGACATAGCATCGGCACTGTAATAGTATCATGCAGTATTGTGACTCGGCCCTGTCCTTGAAATAAAAGCTTACAGCCCCGCGCGCTGGGGCCGACTCTTTCTAGTTATAGTGAATGTAAGTAGGTAGGTAAATCGCAAGATTCCTGATTACAAACCCACACGTTCGTTCGTCCCTACGGCGCATCTGCAGCTGTTGCGTACCTAGCGTGTACCAAACTCCGAGGCGCGTAGATATCATCACTATCGGTCGCGTTCAGACCGTTTGTATGAAGATGGAATACTGTATGATACTATTACCGAGCACCTGTGACACCAACAGTGTTGCTGATATGCTCATGCGACGGTGATCACTTAAACTCAAAACTCAAACTCAAATCATTTATTTCATGTAGGTATGATGCATACACTTATGAACGTCAATTTTTTGCATTTACTTACCGTCAGGTGGTTTGTCCGCTCGTTTGTTGGCTATTACATAAAAACGGTCGACTGTGAAGTCGGTTTACGGACGATAATTTTAAGTGATAACGTCATAAGAAAACATTGAAGAAAACCGAACGCATAGACCGACCGTGCCTTTAATCGCTTGCTCCGCGCTCTCGCTTCCACGCTCGGCTCAGGCGGAACGTGACAATGACGTCATACTTTTTCCTGCGTGCAGCTGGCGTTCATCGATTTATAAGACGTTATCACGTCAAAAATATATTCAATGATCCCCTGATCTACCTACGTTTTATTTTTGGATGTGTGATTCTTTCGCTCACAATGAATAATGGGATATATTACGTTAAAGCATTTAGACATACATATGTACGTGATAATATCTTCGCACTGTTACTCCGTCGAGTTACAAAATTTAGAGACGTTTAGAGTAATGGGTTACCTCGTTTTGCAGATAAAGCTATGTCCAAAGGGAGTTGAAAGTTTTGAAGTAGGCCAAGGTATTATATGAAAATTAAAAGGTTCTGTGTTTAGAACACCGTTAAAACAATTGTAGTATGCTTATACTATTTAAAAAAAATGTAATGTTCATTTTTTTATGGAATTAAGGTAGCAAAGAAGCATGCAGTACTAGCCCTCCGCTGCCGCCCATGACAACTGTGACCGGCCTAGAACAAATTAGTAATTGTTTTTAAAAGTCTCGTTCTAATTCGGTCACAGATGTGTTACTACCCTTGAGGACTAAGTTGGTTGCCTCTAAAAAAATATGGCTGGCTTCACACCTTTCTAACCAGAACACAAGCAGCGGCAGTGATAGCTGAGTGGTTAAACGTTGGACTCCCGAACAGGGGGGCCTAGGTTCAAACCCCAGCACGCACCTCTAATTATCACTTGCTTCGGTGAAGAAATACATCGTGAGGAAACCTGCACACCTGAGAGTTCTCCATAATGTTCTTAAAGTGTGTGAAGTCCGCCAATCCGCACTTGGCCAGCGTGGTGGACTATGGCCTGTACCCTCACATTGTGAGAGAAGACCCGCGCCCAGCAGTTGAACAGTTCTGGGTTGCGATGAGAAATGGTACTAAGTACCGTGGGGGTAGTGGTACTACTTCGGGCAAACTGCGTTATCACAGCTCTGATTTGGTCAATCCATCTGTCCATCTCATTGTGCCGCGTCCTCTTATGCCCTCTACCTTGAACCACTAGATATACCTACTAACATTACTTTCGTAAGATATAAATGCTTTAACTACAAGTACATCAAAAACAATCCCCTATCTATTTTCTCATTTAACATTTCCGTGAGCTTACCCAAGTTTTATCCAACAAGGATTCCTGCTCACTGCTAATTCAAACACAGGTAGGTATCGATACCCACAAGTTTTTCAAACTCCAACTGAACGTCATTCCAAACTCCAGTAATTAAAATTTTCCCTATCTGCGTATTTTTAACTTTCTCAGTTAGAATGATTGTTCTAGAACTTTTATTTTCTGCATGTTTGAAGTAGA
This sequence comes from Ochlodes sylvanus, assembly GCA_905404295.2. NCBI lineage: Eukaryota > Metazoa > Arthropoda > Insecta > Lepidoptera > Hesperiidae > Ochlodes > Ochlodes sylvanus. The sequence goes on along the minus strand of FR990132.1, from coordinate 10,537,930 downwards.
GGATTTTGTATAGTTTTTGTAAATCTAATTAATGGTTAAACTGAAACATTATCACGTGCGTGTATATGTTTTGTTCGTAATTAAGATTATTACCACAAACAATTTTGTCAGAATGTACTGGACCAACTTTTTTTTATAGCCTGAGGGGCTGACGAAAAAGCAGACGAGCCACCTGATGGTAAGTGGTCATCGTCGCCTATGGACACGAGCAACACCAGGGGAGTCGCCAGTGCAACGCCGGCCCTGAAGGATAGCTCTTTTTACACCTTTTTTGAAGAACCCCATGTCATAGCGCTCCGGGAAAACCTCAGAAGGAAGTTCGTTCCACAATTTGCACGTACGAGGAAAAATGACCGTGCAAATCGGACCGTAGATGTTCTCCACGAGTCCAGTGTGTGTGGATGGAACTTCAATCTTCGGCGAGTGGTGCAATGGTGGAATGGAGAAGTAGGCACCATATCGAACAATTCCTCGGAGCACTCACCGTTGTAAAGTCGGTAGAACACGCAGAGACAGCCAATGTCTCTCCTGAGACTTAGGTGCTCTAAGCTGTGAGTGATTCGTGGGTTGTTGAAAATTCGGACTGCGCGCTTTTGTACGGCGTCAAATGGGCTAAACTGGTATTGTGGCGCCCCTGCCCAGAGATGAGAACAGTACTCCATGTGAGGCCTGACCTGAGCTTTATAAAGCATCAGCAGGTGCCTCGCAGTGACATATCGTAAATGAAAAAAATCTTAACAATTGAACAGAAATTATATCAATATCATACTAAACTCAAAAAGCTGAATTTTAGCATGTATACATGTCATACATGTGTACATATGTATCAGACATGTATGGCAGGCATGTATGTATTAGAACAGCTGTCGGGTATGGTGAACATTGCGCCGTACTGGTCGAATAATTTATATTAAAGTGATCAAGTTATAATAGATTGAAATACCCTAAATGAGTGATATTTAATGCCATAATTTTCAAACAATACCGTGTCGTTAAAAGATTATTCCCACTTCGATTGTTTTAATTAAATTATTAAAACTCAGTAAACTAGAAATCTTTCAATTATTCACGCGAACTATATTGCTTGAATAAATAATACAAAATTTGTATATATTATTGTTTCTCAATCAGAAATTCGTAAAATATAGGCCTTACTTGATTACTTTAATAAACGTAGTTGAGCTGAAGCATTCTGTCGGATGGAAATTTATCGTTTATTTAATCATTCAGCCAACTATTTTATTTGAAGTCAATTTAATTAACTTTTTTATGTTAATTGCCGACAAATGAGCAGATGAGTGGTCACCGTCGCCTATGGAAATCTGGAACACTAAAGGCATCATCGATACGTTGTCAAGAATCTCACCTCATAGCAACCCATAACTGTCCCACTGCTGGGCACAGGTCTCCTCTCACAGTGTGAGCGGAGACCTGTGAAGCGTACAGGCCATAGCCCACCTCGCTAGACAAGTGCAGATTGGCGGACTTCACACCTTTGTGAACATTTTGAGAACTTTTATGTGTCCTATACTATTCGTACATTTTTAGGGGTGATTCTTTAAACTGACATAAGGTTTTTATTTATGAACCGATTGCAATAAAACAAACAATGTTAAACCAAGCTTACAAATCTTACTTACAAATACGGTAAGCCGTTTCTAAGATTAGCGCGTAAAATACCACAGACAAATACATATTCTGAAAATCTTGTAACGTGGTTTTTATCATTTTTATCTGCCATGTAGGTACAGTCAGCGATCAATATCAGATTTATTGTACTTATAGATTTAACGTTTCGTATACTAGTAATATTTTACTTTGTTCCTATTTATTATATTTACACCAAAAAGCGTGGAATTTGTCGTCGCGTGACTCGCCCGAGTTTATCTTGCGGATGTTGGATTAATTGGATTCCCTTCTCAAACTTCCTTTTCGGGGAAAGGAACAGTTATATGAATAGAAAAGTTAATGAGAGTTATTAACACAGCGTTTTTTTAGCAAACAATAATTAGTTATTAATTATAAAATTTTACACAACTATAATGTTAGTGGATTGTGCTGAGCTAATAAAAAGAAAATCGAAATAAATAATAATATGTTTAAGTTTATTACAATTTTTATTCATCTTATTTATGTAAAATATAGTTTATGTGTATCTTTACTGATATTTATTTATTTATTCAGTTCGAACGTTCATCACACGCGCACTGGCCTGGGTCTGAATACGGCATCACTACTTTCCAAAGTTACGTAATTTCTATTTTATTGACACTAGCCTCGGTGAAGAACATAATCGTGAGGAAACCTGCACAATTGAGATTTGTCCATAATGTGCTAAAAGGTTAAAATTTAACGTCCTTAGGTAATACCCACCTTTTCAAAAAACGTCATTTACATTTATGTCACTGATCTGTTCGTACCTAAGTAACAATGTAACAGAATGTTTCAACGTAATCTTAAACGACCTCCAGACGTCCGATTAATTGGAAAATTTGCACACGTTTAAAGCCGCGAACCCACTGCGGCGCACGCTGTGTTTTACAAAGTTGGTATATGTTTCCACTGTAGCACACGCTATAAACGAATACTTACCGCAGCAAAGTATTGAATCTTAGACCGCGTATCGTTCTGTGCACCGTTTGCGTGAAGCGAATCAACCGTAACGCACGGAGAAACTTTACACGTTTAGCTTCGCTTTGCAAGAAAATGTATGTAATGATTCCCACGAATACGCTACGCTCGAAATGACGTTGTCAAACGAGTCGAGTGTCGAGCCCACGCAGCTAAAATGCGGCGGGTGGACACCACCAATGTAAAATCATATACAAATTTGTATGCCTTTCAATAAAAATAAAACATTATTATTTTCCTTGTTGATTGATTTCTACTTAACCACTTACTATCAAATGGTTTATCTCTCATTCGTCGGCTTACAACATCAAAGTAATCAAGTTGATTCGAATAATTAAACCTTAAGGCCGTGACAGAAAGTTTCAATGCGTAATAAAATTATTATGTAATTACAGCTATCATGACTTCCAAAGCTTTTAAGGCTCAAATTACTTTAAGTTAGTAAGTATCTTATGGAACGCAGATAGCATAAGTACGTTATTAAGAGTATTTTGCATAATTAAATAAAACTGAATAAGTGTCATTGGATAATATCCAGTTTAATTCCGAAGGTACTTAAGTCTGGTGGTAGCATTTTGTACATGTCTAGCTAGGTAATAGGTCTTCAAAGGTAGTAGAGAGCTACGCGCCTAGAGTTCACGCGGGGAAGTACTACCACCACATTACCTCAATTTTTTTTTACGTTTTCAATGACTATTTTGAGTACTTGTAGAACTGTGTTTTGTGGGATAGATATTTCCAAGAGACAATTTTATGTCTGAAGAGAAACCGCAGAATTGCCACTGAAGCATATCACGTAACGGAGGTTCTCTTCTCAATAGCGAGAAATACGTTGAATTTAATAATTGTTATTATGAATGCGGCATAATCCCGCGCATTGAGATGCAAAGTGCGCGTGTGCACACATGCAGTGCGAGTAATGCTTCGTTCAATTTATTCAGCGCACGCAACGCGACGTGTTGAGACGCCAGTATAAAAGGACCAAATTTTTGAATCCTCTTGTATTATCCGCTTTATAACTTATGCTACCTTGGTACTTGATTTAGGTTATTCTTCTTGTAGGTTTAGGTTGTGATACTTTTGTATTGCTTTATGGTAGTTTAGTTTTCCATGGTTAGGCCCCCAAACAATACACAAACAAACATCAGTGTTTTGAACACAATTTTTGTTTTTAATTCGCTATGAATACGTCTTCAGTGCAGCAAAAAGCAGTGATAGCCGTGTTGTTGAACGTTGGACTCCCGAACCGGCGGGCCCGGGTTCGAGCCCCGCGCGCACCTCTAATTTTTAAAAATGACGTGTGAAGTCTTGTCCAGCGTGGTGGACTATGGCTTGTATCCCTCACGTTGTGTGAGGAGACCTGTGTCCAGCAATGGGACAATTATGGGTTGTAATGATGATGATGACGTCTTCAAATACCTACAGTGCAGATGTTTTTTACTATCTTTGTTTTTTAGTAATTTTTTAGTTAATAGTTTGTACCTACTTTACCCATGAGGTAAAAATCCTGAAAAATGCTACAGAACTTTAATTTTTTGAAGATTTAATTAAATATTAATTTACAATTTTGCGAAATTAGTCTTCATTTTGCTTTCATGACCTTAAAATACAAAATCATTTTTGCTACCGATTACTTATTCCGTCTTCATTGTGATTGAATGACACGCACTATTCCTTTATTTTCTACAGTAATATAATATAACAAGGTAGTATATTCGTCGTGTAAGACACGTATTTGAACAGAGATCTGTTCAAATCCACGTAAGCTCGGCTGCTCTCAAGACAAATATTAGACCGTTCAACGTACCCCCATTCGCTTCCCTCCTTCGGGAGCGTTCATTCATGGCCACGTGTTTGTAATTAATCTGCCATATTTACTTGCAAATGGAAAGTTCTTCCGTCATGACAAATGTAGTAGTTTCAAAAGTACATTATGTTATTGCACTTTTTTTTGAACGTGCAAATTAAGTAGATTAACTTGTTTACAGATTCGATGATCTAATTAAAAGATGTGCTTTTCTTAAGCCGTTTCTTCTCCTAGGTGTTAAAGCTCCTTTCCAAAATAGTCTTAGAAGAACAAACGATCATAAGAAGTGTCTTATTAAAAGACCCTCTTGATTTTATTATTCAAAAAAGGAGGTTCTCAATTTGGGACGTATTACTACTTTTAAAAACATACCTATACAATATGTGTCTATGTAAGTTTGTATGTTTTTAAAGAATGAATTTGAAATTTGAGTGTCTTATAACCCGAGTTTTAACAGTTTTTCTATTAGTTGTTACACTCTTGGCGGAGTGGTCGTGGTCATGGAGTCTTCAAATTTTGTTACAGGTAACAGTTTTTACCGTTGCATAAAAGGCCAATAGCGATACGGCTGAGACACAGTCTGGTCAAGCGATTTTGGCTATGGTTGTTTGTTATGTTACGGTCATTTATCTATTTCAGAGACCTGTGAGCTCTTCGAGAACTTCATAATCTTCATCTATACGTTTTGTAATGCATATTCTATGTATACCTAAGTCAGATAAGTATATTTTTAAAAATCATATTTCTGAACTTTTTCAAAAACTATGATAAGTCTCGCGTTTCTCCATACCAGTAATTTACTCAAGAGCTTTAATAGGTTTTCAAAAATTAAGCATTGTACTCTTACATAACACGTAACATCTACCTATTCCACAAAAGTAACAAAACTCACAAAGGAACTGTAAGAAGGATAAAGCTCTCTTTGGTTTGTAAGTTCTAAAGCTAGTTTCAAGATCGACTGCTCATTCAGTATCCCGGAGGAGGCAAGTACGGGTAGTTTTAAAGTCAATAGGAAACAAAACGACGAATACATTATAGCAAAAATGTCCACAGTTCGAGTTCGATCTCCCAGTGCCTCATGCATTTCAAATTTTATTACCGTTGCAGGGGATATCTTAGTTTGTAAGTTAAATTTCCTTATAAAGTACCTAGTCTTGTGAATGTGTTAATAGACTTCACACATCTAGGCGATTTCACAGTGTCTGCAAAATGTTAATAGTTGTTGAACGAGATGCAACTATTTGTAAGAGTGTGAAGAACAATTATTATTATAACATCAATGTGGGGTTGAGTGTATTTGGCATTATTTTCTCAAAACCAACGTTCAAAAACTTATAAAGCATTAAATTATAAAGCATCTTCATCTCCTTAGTAGACCGAATATATTTAAGGAACTAGTAAACCAGCTCAATAAAACACTAAATGGTACTTTAATACAGGATTGCACACCACATCCAATACGGTTTAGCCATTTCATTTTTCTGTTTGGTTTTTCTCTCTTCTTTCTTGGTCTACAACATCGGTAACGTCTTTGATGTTAATAAAGTCTACGTGTGCAAGTAACTACTTGCAAAACATCATGGACAATTAATGTTGGCTTTAGCTTCTACTGAAATAATATTGAAATTCGTTTCTTGAAACTGTGCTACGTTAAGGAAAGGAATGTTTGTTTATGTTGAATTATCACCATCATCATCGCAACCCATAATTCTCTCACGGCTGGGCAAGGGGCTCCTCTCGCACTGTGAGGGATACAGGCCTTCACATACCTTTGAGAACACTATGGAGAACTCTCAGGTCTGCAGGTTTCCTTTCGATGTTTTGATGACAAAGCAGTATTCAAACCCAGACCCTGTTCGGGAGTCCAACAATAAAACCACCCGGCTATTACTGCTATCAGATTATACAACATCAGAATCAAAAAGCAGAGAAGGACAAACCTTTTCCTTTTCTCACAGACACTTCCTGAATGAAATTTGACATGTCAATATGCAAAGAGACAGATCCTATGATATCCACTCAATAACAACGCCAACCGACAGTCCTTTCCCATTCCTGTCACGTTCGTATCATACTTTATGCGTGTGTTCATCGTACTGTGACGTGTTGAGTTACGTTCGAAATTTGTTTTTGTACTAGTAAAGGGTTAGGGGGTTCATGCTACATGATAATTTCCGACTGCCTTTACATCTTTTTGGGCATGCACTGGATTAATGTGATAAAGTAAGTTTCATATAGGCCCACCATGGGCACCTTCCTCGTGAGCAATACCCTTATCTCTAAGAATTTTAGATTTGGTCCTAAACAACGGACAATGATCATTAAAGTATGGGGAAATGGCCTAAAATGGCTTCACAATTACTTAATTTGATCAGCTTAGCTAATTAAATTGATTACCAAGTCACGTTAGTATTTTTCGAAGGTAAACCGGGGTTAGAAATATGTTATTAAGATTAGTTAAGATATTCACAGTTCACACAGTTCAACACACCTTCTCGTCATAGATGACAACTTAATTAATAATACTCATGTTATATATGATTTCACATCTAAACCACGTGCTGCATCAAAAATTTGATAAAAGGGATCCCAACATAATTCATTTATACCATAATATTTTGTTTTACTAGAGTAAATTCGATCAATACAACAATAATTAATAAATCATAATTAAACACAAATAAAAATATGATATTATGTCAATATTCATGACAAGTGACGTTTATCAGTTATTAAAAAATATAACCTATACATATTACAACCTCATTTTGGAACAGGTAGTCATAGAATTTTAAAAGTTCTGATTGTGAAATAGATTTTGCATTGTTTTATGTTTAATATACAAAACCCCCAGAAAAGCGTAAGTTATCATTACCATTTAAATGAAGTTAGTTTGATTTTCATTGAGCAACTTTTATAAAAGGCGTGCTGTCAACTGCCCCATTACATTTTAATGGGCTTTAGAAGACCCGCCCTATAATTTTCGTATCAGAAATAACCTACCGTTTTATGAAACTGCTTTAAGCGAGGTTAGTCAGGCTTCACTCATAAATGTACAGGTTGATGAATAACTGCAAGTCACGAAATATTTATTTTAACACGCGTATATTAGCTGGAGTTGTATGAGTATGTATGTGTTTAAATTAACCAAGCCTGTGAACAAATTTTGTAGATTCATTATGGAATAATTAAATTAACGAATGAATTAAAGATCCTTTCAATTAACATCTCACAGTAATAAGATCAACTTTACTGATAGATGTTTATGGAAGATAGGTACTTGAGAAAAAGCATTTTTTAATTTAAAAAAGTTTATAACTGGCAGATCCTTATACAGTACCCAGAAGTATCAAGTACCCAGTTACCCTTTAACATTTTTACAGCAAGATTTTAGAGACACACAAACATAGATAGATTTAGAGACATAAAAACAATGTGTTAACATAGTTACAAAATATGTATTCACTACATTAGCATTAGCGATAATGTAATTCGATGAACAAAAGTTATCTACATAGCGGCAGAGATGGCCAGATGAAATTACAAGACAGATCGTTCGATGAATGAATAACTGTTAACAAAAGTCCTTGAATGTCTTCCAAGCTCGGTAATAAAAGAAGCACAAATCTCTTTTTGTTTTAATTCTTTCCAATATAAACTAATATTTTCGATTCAGAGATAAACCAAAAATAGCAAAATAAAGTTAGGTAACTTAAGGTAAGACAATGAAAGTCAAGTAGTTTAAACTTTGGACTCCTGAACAGGGGAGCCTGAGATCAAAATCCACACGGACCTCTAAAGTTTTTTTAATATGCCTATTAGAATTTTATAATCACTGTGTTGTGAAGGAAAACATTGTGAGGAAACCTGCACACCTGAGAGCTCTCCACAATGTTCTGCAACGTGAGAAGTCTAACCAATCGCGCACTTGAACAACGTGGTGGACTATGACCTGTTAAACTAGAGTAAGAGGAGACTTGATATCAGCAGTGCGACAGTTATTGATTGCAAAGAAGAAAAAGAAGTTGATTTTAAATGTTAACGAACTATCGACAATTTACTATTGGTGAATCATAGCGGTGTCAATACATAAAGGATGTGAATCATAATAAGCTTTGATTATGACGTGTATATAATCAAAGATAATAAGATTGGTAACATCAAGCAGGCCGGCTTCTATAGCCTTTAACATATTCTGTTTTACCGGCTTGGTATTGGGATCAGTATTCTAGGCCGCCCCAATTCGGCCACAAAAAATATATAACAAGTTTCTTCTCGACTTCATTATCATCATAAATGTTTTTATTACACAAAGTTGTTAAAAATAAAACACAATCTCGCCATACAACATCATTCATCGTTTCCACGTTTTCTCACGCAAATTAAAACTGACTTGGCGTTGGATCTCGTGAGGCCAAACAAGATTAAGGTCGGGCAGTTTCAATAAAACATAACGAGATCCGAGAGTATAAAATGAAAGATTTATCTTTGCCCACGACAAGGGTAGGGGCGTGGCAGCGTAAATAAATTCATACCACTCTATTGAAAGTCGAGAAACCCCGAACCGGCTGAAGTGTTTTTATAAGCAGCCTCTTTGATATTCTCCGTGAGACACGTCAAATGGCTCAAAGTGAACACTGAAAATGGGACGTTCGAAACCCAATTCCGCACAAGTACGCGTCAAGCTCAACGTACGCTATAAAGAGCCATCGTTGTCTTAAAACCGGGACGCTTTCAATCCGTATCAAGAGTGGGATTGATATAAATCTTTATTTCTGATTCGGCTGCGATTGAAATGTAGGGAGGAATGCGGATTTGGGACATTTGCTGATTCATCAGAACATGTTATAGTTGCAACAAGGTTTGTTTTAGAGTTAAAAGTTGGATTATTTGTGTGGATTCATTCATCATCTTCATCATCATCATCACAGCCCATAACTGTCCCACTGCTGGGCACGGGTCTCCTCTCACAGTGTGAGGGGTATAGGCCATAGTCCACCACGCTGGCCAAGTGCGGATTGGTGGACTTCACACACCTTTGAGAACATTATGGAGAACTCCCAGGTGTGCAGGTTTCCTCACGATGTTTTCCTTCACCGAAGCAAGTGATAATTAAATATTAATTCGCACATAATTTTTGAAAATTAGTGGTGCGTGCGGGGTTTGAACACGGACCCTCCGGTTCGGCAGTCCAACGTTCAACCACACGGCTATCACTGCTTTCTGGTTTCATTATTTCATTACAAATATTCAGTGAAAATTTCCACGAGGTTTAACCATCCAGCTTGATGTATAATAATGCTCCATCCATCCTTGAGTCCAAGCCAACACCACGTTCTTGTGGTACACTGTGCTAAATAACGAATAGGCGATCCTCTTCTTACCCCTCACCTAACCTCTTAGGTACCTCTTGTTGGAGGTCGCTGGGCTGTGTACCACTCAGTTAATCCTAGAAAAAGCTACTACAGCTACAGTTGGGCAGAGCGTCGGCGATGCTGATACCCAAAAGCAACGGTGACCATGACCACAGAGGCTAGAAATAAAATACTGACTCTCAAGCTGCCAACCAGAACATAGAAAATCGTTTGGAAAGTGACTCAAATATATAACGCTTAAGTAAGTCAGTCACATTTTTTATCTCTATTAAACTTAGACAGGTCTACTGGATTATTCTGGGTATTCTAGTCAGTTATAATAATAGTGTAAACGATCCCTTGCGATGTCCCATCTAAATCCAAAGGAAGCGTTAGCGTAAGATAACGTCACTTGGACGAATGAGCCATTTTCTAAATAAAATATTACGTATGGATATCTCGTCATGGGACGCTGCATTTGAATAAAATGCTGCTGTTTGTTTTTTAATATAAAAAAATAATTAATTATCTTTCGCGCAGTGTTCACGTTAATCGATATTCTTCTCAATCCATTGCTTTATTTGAATAATATTTATTGCAATTAATTTATTACGACAAATAAATACCCGTAATCATTATACTTTGATTACCATTAATTTAATATAGTCATTTAAACACAATACACATTTAAATATTTGAGATACAGGGTTGCAGAAATTATACTGTTTTAACTGTATTGAGCGGGTTTACGACTTCCTCTTTATCTGGCCATAGTATATAATTGTAATCTTAAGGCTTGCAGATGTAAATATAGCAGCCATTGCTACTTTATCAAAACGTAACTCTTCGGCCTCTTTGCCGATGGTAAACAATCAACGCTTAAAAGGCGTTAAACAAGGGTTAAAAATTTGTTTGAAAATCAAATAAAAGTTCATTCGCGCAGGCCGAACCGGTAAACAGTAAGTCAATAATTAAATAACGAAAGGAACCGCTGTCCCACCAGGTAACCCAATGGTACCTCTTTTTTACAATTTGGAGGACCTTTTACAATGACGAATAGCTAAAAATCAAATCGATCCGCACATAACTTTATAATTCGGCAAGTAATAGGATGATGGATGGTTGAGGTGGACTGTAAGGTCAACTATGTGGATCGATCATATTGTGCAATCTGTAGCATACACAAAGGAAACGTAACTTAGGTACTCTTTACTTCCATTATTTAAGAACATTAAAGAATAAAGAAATAAATTAATATATTTTTTATTCATCCCTAATACGAGATTTTTTGTAAGCTTAAATTATTTTTATGGACAATTAGTTTCAACTAGACTTGGCGCGCTTTATGGTTTTATTGAGATGAAATTAATATTAATAAAATTGAAATTAACATTGTGAAATCCATCAACGTTTTAAGAGTTTTATTTTCTTTTATTCTCAAATGCATGACTTTGTTATTTTCTTTGTTGAATGACGAAATGTACTTAAAATTTTATAGCTCGTTGATTCTAAGTAAATTTTACGCTTAGTATTGCTGTTCGGCCATTGTGAATATGTTCGGCCGTTATGAATTATAATAGTAGTTACACAGATAAATAATAATACAAATTGTTCAATTATTCAGTACCTCGCTGCCTATGTTCTTGGTTCGTTATATCAAAATTCTATTGTATTTACAAAGCTAAATTGTAATATTACAGGCGCGTGCCTGTCTAGAGGTAAAAGATATGAAAACAACAATTTTGCACGTCATCCATTTATTAACCTACGAATAAAGATAAATCTTACTCAGCTCCTTTGACCAACAATATTTTTATAGAAATATTTGATTATTTTATTCTGTAACGAAGTAAAATAATACTTTATAATATAAATCTCGATTCCAGCAGTTTTGTCAACTACTTTACCAGCTATTTTAAGAGTGAGAAGATGCGTTGAGTGCGATAGGGATTGAATTGCACCCTTTTGATTGGATATTCTCTTAGCCAGGGTTGATCAGCGATCGGTTGTGTCCACCGATAGTGATCGATAATGATCGCTCGTGTGTGTTGTGTGATGAATGATGATTCTGTGAGTACTTTCATGTTCATAGTGTTTTCTCAGTCATCACACTGAAACAGGCTAGAAACAGGAACAAGGCAGTGGAGTACGCTTTGGATCTAAATAGAAATGGCATGTAAAATTAGTTAGTATATTTTAGAAATTTTCCCGTAACAATTAAAATTCCACGCGGACGAAGTCGCGGGCACAACTAGTTCTTAGTAAGTCTGGTTATATATAATTCAGTCACAGTTTTCTTGCTACCCTTGAGGAATAAGATTGTTGATATAAAAATGTAACCGAATCCCACACAATTCTGTTTTTATTTTGGGTTACAATTCAGAAATTTTAGTTTTATTTTTAAGAAACGCTCACATTGTAGAACTGTATGTTTTCATTTTGTCAGTATGATACGTGTTCCTGGCACTGCCATTCGTGGAAGATCTCTTGGAAATCACATCGCGACGTTTGACCCTATCGAGATAAAATATTAGAATTAGATAAACTGAAATACTCTGAACTACTCTGAGAAATATGTCTTAGAAGCGCATTAATTTTATTTTATTTCTTTTGTTTATTATAATTTATTTCATAGGCAAGCACATTATTGTAAAAAAAATACGTTGTATTTTGCCAGCAAATTAAAATAATGGGCCAAAGATTTAGCTATACTAATGATAGCATGAAATATATTTGAAAAACCTATTATCGCGGATATTAATTAATGAAATAAATCCCATAACAATATTTTTTAGTATTTTTGTCTTTCGCTTTTGTCTGTTTCACGGTTTATCACTTTGTCTGTTGCTCAATTCATGAATACTTAAAAAAATCCTCCTTTATAAAAAAAATATACAGTGCGCGTCCTAAGTAGTTACTAAGTAATACGCCTCTTCGAAGCAAAAGCCATTGGTAAAATCATAATGGTGGTTAAAATACTACCGTTACTATTCTCAAAGTAATCCATTCCAAGGAACTAACTTACTCATTAAATTGTGGGGAAATTCGTCAAAATAATGACTTTGAAACTTAGATAATCAAGGAATGTCGTAAAACACAAAACTCAATTACGATGATGAGGGTCAATTTGGTTTTACTTTAATATTTAAACACAGTTTACGTCGCGTGTGGAACTTCACACTATCGTGTCATATTTACGCAAAAGTCTGTGTTGTGGGCCCTTGAAAGTTGTTTGAACTATTTATTTTAATTGTAACGGCCACTCACAAATTTTGGATATTACACTAACAACTTTTTACTTTTTGACAGTGCGTTTCTATATTAATAAAGAAGAAATACTAAGAAACTTGTTAAAACACGGCTTATTGAGAAATGGTCGGTTCCGTTTGGTATCGGTTCCTTTTGGCAGCGCCCACTTCTGAGCACGGGTCTCTCCTGCTCGTTTACTGACAAGGTATACCATGGATAGAAAACACAATCTTGGAACCAAAGAGAAATAATGGCGGTAAGGCGCCATCACGTATCTACATTAATATTTCATAACGCATTTAATTGCCGTATCAAACGTTAAAAGCAAACGATAAAGTTAGTAAATCTTTTTTAATAAGCTCCTTAGGAAACTCGAGCCCTTAATAAAATCATAAACTTTCATGAAAGCAAAACTCTCGTAACATTAGGACGAAACAAAAAAGACGTTTTTTCAACATTAATTGAAGGTAACAGAGAGTATCAAAGTTTTGTTTTTTAATAATAAATAATGAATTGCGCCTACCGCTACTTGTCGGCTGCTGACAGTAAAATAAGTGACGATGAAAGATAGCGATGGATGGCAAAGTGCACTTAAATACGTACTTTTCCGTTATCTGTGTAATTATCATAATATCATACTTATTAATAATCGAAATAATTGATCAATGTCTGTACATTGAAGATTATTGGGGTATGTTTTTTGAAGTGTTTCTTACTGGACGTTGTAGACGGTTTCGTTAATGGAAAGGAGCTCTTGGAGACATCAAATCATCATATCATTATCTATAGAATCAGTGTGTAGTAGGCAACACAGTCGATAACTGACTGCCAACGTCACTCTCAGGTTTTAAGTATGACGTGCGATATTGCGGCCAGTAATCAACGTTGACAACTTAGCTCACCTGAACTACTGACTCATTGCAAATAGGTCCGTATAACGCGTTAGTTACAATCAACCAATTGTCTCCGACGTATTATTATTATAAAGAATTATGTTCTCTCGGTTAGACTATAAAATATGTTATAAAGCTGCATCTGCCAGGGCATCTAGTTATAAACTTTAACCTACCAATACTACACCAGTACTATAGTACCAGTACTACGCAGAGTCCTTCGTAAGAGTTGTCTGTAAAAAGGTACAAAGCTTTATCTTCGTGTATTAGTAGTACCAATATTATGTAGATAAACTAACATTCACACATCTAAATGAAGCCGTATATTCTTCAACATAATCAAGATAACAAAAAAGGGCCTTCAACTAAAATCTGCAGGGTAGCGTATCTACAAAAACTGACCAACTCATTGTCAGTGTTTGCTGAACAAATGGGATTGAATAAACAATGGTCACTTTTTGCGACCCTTCGAGTAATACTGAAGAAACTTTAACCTACGAGTATGTTACTTTACTATAATTTAATAATTTTACTTTATGAACGGTTTATGTTATGATTTTTTGATTTATTTAAGGATTTCACAGTTTGTGCCTCAAATGTTAAATTTATTAAGTCAAGAGGACCCAAAAATAGCACTCAAGATGGGAGCAATTAAAACAGTTGTGGATGTTAATGGTGATGACTGTGATGAAATAATATGTACCTAAGCTTAAAACTTAAAACTCCACTACAAAACAAATCATCATTTGAATTGATTGTTATTTTGATCAGAAAAACATACCCAAATTTATAAATATCTATTTAACGATACACCATTTTAACATCATGTGTGGGGTTTTGTAGTATGGGTCCCCTTTACCCAATGATTACGACTCTTTTCTGACACGGGTTTATTTGGTCCAGGAGCAAGCACTAGGTTCTATCTAGTTAAGTTACAGTAATAACTATTATATATTATTCTACTGAACAGTGATGCGTGCGATACTACATGCAGTCGTGAGCGGCGGACTCGACTTGTGCGGACTTGTTCGTCCCGCGGTCGGATACAGAATGTGTTGCCATATAAAGAAAAGTATGGCGCGTGTAGAAAACGCCACAAATGTTTCGACAAATTCTTGTCTTTCAGAATAAAGCGTTTAGTTGTCGCCATATTTAATTTTCATTATTTTCATATCCTACTATCTGTCTGTGACACTTTATGACAATACGGCAATATGACAATTGGCATATCACAGTTACAACCCCCTATATGACTGTACTTTGAGAAAAGTCTAATAAGTTCATGAAATAGACGACTTACCCAAAACTTTGGCCACTATCCGAACAAAAATAATGGTCCCAAATGAACCATGATATTAGTCGGTTTCTAAGACATTTAAATTTTTCGTATTAATAAACAGATACATGGCAGCATAGATTAACTAGATGGAACATTCAATAGACATAACATAGGCCACTTTAGCATTTATGTTTGCGTGACAACGCTAATAGTATTATTCACACTAAGAAACTTACATTTTAATTGGTCGGTACTTGTCAACTTCAAATAGTCTATCAAACCGGCTGTTATTAGTTGAAAATGCACCTTAACACTTTATCTTAATTTTTATTTTTCCTTGCCATATTTGGTGTCTTCTTACCTTCATCAATTAAGTAGATAATATTTATAAAGTTCGTCTATCCACCGCTAGATGGCAATGGAATTTTATGTAACGCTATTGAACGCTAGATGGCGTGACTGGTATCTATAACAGATTGACCTTACGCATATAGTCTTAAGTTACATTTTTGGTTAACAACTGCTTCAGGCATAGTACCATTATCGGTTTAGGCTTAGTGATGTGCCGGTGTTTTTGCCACGTTATCGACAATTATCGACAGTTTATTGTTGCATGGTCTAGAACTAGATACATTATTATTATATTGCTTTTTTATATGAAAACGATAAAAACTGGTACTGTATTGTTTACTCGTATAATATTTGTTAATCATAATTATAAAAGGCAGTAATAGCCTAGTGCTATTACTTATATTATTATAATATTATGTTATTTATTATAACATTCAATAGACAGAACATAGGCCACTTTAGCATTGATGTATGTATGCGTGACAACGAGGAATGCCACTGTAGGGACACGTGTATCTCTGTGTGCGTGTAATGTTGCTAGGTATTGAATAAGTTCCCGTTATTTAAAACTAAAATATTTTATTATTATAATTAAAATAAAAGATAAATAATATATAAATTCAATATAATATACATATCGGAATCAGGTATGACCGGTGCGGTCGATTGTATGGTTTGTATGGTAAGTAGGTCTTCTTCACCAAACATCCATTGTGGGCTTATTTCATATTATCAGGACTTCAGCTTAGGATACCAAATAAAAGACAAGATTCCGGACCAACACATAAAGAACTCATTTATTCACTGATCACGGTCCGATTTGGTATTAACGTTATTATACTTTGTTAACTTGGTTATTTACGTAGAACCCCATTATGACATATATCGCGATATTCATCCCCCAACCATAGATCAACCAATACCATCGATTAACGCGTATCACAGACTAATTCGTACTAAATACTATTTACTACCTCCGACATACATAATAAATAAATAAACTTTAATGAACGTTTTTTGAAAATATATTGTCCGTGGCGGGTTTTGAATCCGCCATCTTACGTGTAGTGACATGTCACGTTATTACTACAACAGACGGCCGTGATTACATTTTATGATAATATTGAGATATAATTAATTTATCACACACAGGGGTAATAACATATTAAGGTGTTTTGAATAGGTAGGTAACTTAAAATATTTATTCAAATCACAGATAATTATAGGTATTAAATCTTAACCACCTTTATTTTGCATTTTCATCCCTTACGCATAACAACTAACCAAAATCTCATTACAATTGGATGAACAGCTTGGAGTGGTGTAGAGGGCAAAATATAATAATTATTTATTCCACACCATGTAGCAGAACTGTATACACATGTTTTTTTTATTGATTTAAGGCAGCAAACGAGCATGCAGCACCACCTTCCGCTGCCGCCCATGACAACTGTGACCGACTTAGAACAAGACTCATAATTATTCATTTGAAAATTATTAACTAGAAATAACATAATAAAATTGTCGATATCGATAAATTTTCACCCCATTCCTTCACGAGTAGCATAGAAAGTTCTGGAAGTAGCACTACTACTTAAAACTTAAAACGAACCTTATTGCCAAGTAACTGAGTAGCTTTTTGGTTATAAAATATTTATTTATTTTATTTATTTCTTTATTTATTTACATGGGTAAATATACAACAAAACAGTGAAATAAAAATAGTTATCTGTGAAAAGATATCCCATCTTCGTTTTTATGTGTTTGGGAACAACTTTTACAATGTTTAAATATACAAGACGGCATTTTTAAGTTGTAGTAATGCGTGACGCGTGATTACGCGTGACGTCTAAACAGTACGACGGTCTGAATAGCACTAATGCGAGTTTGTATTCGCTTTTGAATTTGTATTTGCTTTTGTGGCTTCACTTTTTTGTTCTGCACGCTCCATCTGCCTTTTTTTCTATATCGCTGCATGGCAGCAATCAATTATGACAGCTTATGCTGAGCACAATCTCAGCGTGGCATGTCTATAAATACCAAATCGCAGTCTTTGCAAAGTCAAGTTTTTCGTAAGTAAAGTCTGAGCTAAGGCTAAGTATCGTCTACACATCTCAGCCTTATTGTTTGTTTTATTTGAATCGTTTCACAAATAATTTCAATGGGGAACCAAGACATACTACACGGGGGGAACTCGAAGGTTCCCCCGAAATGAAGCGGTTGTTAGTGTGAAATATTTTTTTGTCCATAAAATACGAAACTTATCAAAATATATTTTATGGACAGAAAAAATGATAATGTTTTTTGATTAATCCGGTCTGATATCTTCAGCTCAGTAATTAGGTAATAATAATAGTACCTGCTAATAAAGAAATTGCTAGTATCTGATGACATGAATCGAGCAAAGCAAATATAAATATTCTTACTCCACCATTTATACCTATATTTCGTTCTTAATGGTCCGTATATTTTATTTTTAAGAGAATTCGAACCAAACCTTGGGCAGTCATTTATTCCAGTCTGGAATTTCGTGGAGTGTAATTTAAGAACATAAATAACTTCGTTAAGAACCTGGACACCGATTCTCAATTCGTAGAGATGCATCTCTAACAGAGATATCTCTGAAAAACATGGCGGATCTCTAATGAAACCTAATTTCCTTATTCTCGGGATGTCACATTAGAGATATCTCTGAGCCTTTTCTTTCGACATGCAACGAATGGTCTGCAGCGTTCGAGATCGAAATGTCTTGCATTTTGACCAATTGTGATTGGTCAAAATGCAATGCGTTGCATGTCGAAAGAAAAGGCTCAGAGATATCTCAAATTTGACATCCCAATCTCGAACGCTGTACAACTTGATTGATTATGTCTGATTGACATGACATACAGCTGACATGACAAAGATGACTACCATGAATGTTTCTTTACACGATATGCGACGGCTAGTCTTTTTGTTAAAATATGTTACAATGGTTTTTAACTGCAATATCACAGTTAATAAGTTATAACTATTCATAGATAGTTTAGAATGAATAATATAGTGATTGTTTTATACTTTTATATGATTTGAGTACTGTAAACCCTTTTTTTACGTGTAGTCTTGTTTTGTTGACTTGGCGTCGCTATAGTCTAGAAAACGGAACGTATATTTTATATGTCTAATGGTAATGTCGAAAGATAAAATCTCTATTGTGGCCCAGAATTACGTTTTTGGATACAATAGAGATTTTTCCAACATGTCTCGTAGAGATTGACACAGTAGAGATATGGCAAACTTAGAGATTATCTCTACAAAACGAGAATTGGGCTCCTGGGTTTATGTCTCGACTTTGTTATTTAAAAGAATAAATTACAAACGTATTTTTGGAGGTAAGAAGTGTTCTGAAATCCATATCATTATATTTAGTCGGAATACATGTAGATAAAATAACATAAGTCAACAGGTATAAAAATTATGATTTTAATCCTACTTATTGCCATTTTAATAGTAATGTATCACTAACGGAACGAATTAATCAATAAATGTTACGCAGAGCGCTACTACTAAGAATTATCAACAAAGTACTAAATTTTAACTATCAATGAATTTGAAGTTACCTCCTCCTTGCTTCGATGTCCTCAATGCTGAGGGTCGTGACCCCCTCCACGGATCACTTTATCCCGGACTATGTTGCGCCAACGGTGCCGGTTTTTCGCATTGTGGATGGCTTCGTGCATCTTACTGTTGAGAGTACTTACTTACTTACTTTTGAAGTAACCAATAGAACATAACTCATTGCCCCCACTTCACATTTGATTTATTATCAAAGATAAGTTCCCTCTATATTTTCCGGGCATCACCGGAACGATTTCAGTATTTGACGTTAATTCTGTGAACAACAACGGTTAGCAGAACAGATGGTTTCATTTCTCATAAAGTCTGGATGAGTTTCGATCCTTTCAGCCATAAAAGGTCCGTGAGTAACGACGTAAAGTATAATTACGATACCTATTTTCAGGATACAAAACCTTTGACATGTTTTTGTATAACCATAGCATTATTATTATGCTACATTTTGAAGTGAAACTTTTATATCGACATATTCGATAAAGATAACATTCCGCAACGTTTTTTGAAACGGTAGTTGCGTTGTGACGGAAGTTACGTTATGACAGCATTCACATATTATTATAATAACAACAAAGTGATTTTTTCTATAAAAATTAAATTCCACATTCAGAGGAACCCTTTAACGACAGACAGATAGATAATGTATAGACATAGACTGACAAACGGACAGCGGTGGCATTTCAATGTGGTTCACTTCTAAAAATGTAAATTACGCATTAAATTATAGCTACGCGGCATAATGTTATTATGTCAGAGTATTTAGCATGACACATAAATGTACCTACATACTTTACAACGCACTACACATATTTCACAACGGCTGTCTCTTATTGGATTAGCATATAATTATGTATTTCTTTCGCTAACAAATAAAATGAGATTAAACAATTTTACAGACAGAATGACTGATTTGTAAATGAACAAGATGTGTGAAGGGTTCCATCCATCTTTAAGCTGTAATTGGATTATTTTTCTTAATGCAGAGGGGCCTTGTTATAGATATAGCGACCATGTATTTTTCGAAGTGAAAACTTTAGCGGCGTTGTCCAATTTTTGGGATGGATAAAAAATGTTAAAGTCGCGTACCTAAACGTACTACACGAAGTACGTGTACTACACGAAGCCACTCAGATACTTTGTCATATAAGGTTCCTTTTAAACTGTCAGTGGTGAAGGTTATTTATTTTTAGAATCAAGAAGCTACTCAGATACTTTGTAATAAGGTTCCGTTTAAACTGTCAGTGGTGACTGTTATATATAATTTGCTATGGCAATGTACTGACACTAATGTCATTGACTGCAGTCAGTCAGTAAGAGAGTGCGCGCACGGGGGACTTTTGTCGCCGTGACTGTTTCGTCGCTCTTATCAATTCCTTGGATATGTATGGAGGTGCGCGCACGTTACGACACGTCAACTGGGTGATTTTTATGTCCGCCTACCGGCGTCGGTGACAAAATGGTCACTCTCCGTTCACATTGACGAGCCAGGTGGCGCAATAGTTAACATGCCAGATCGTCGTTCCAATGACACTTCCAGTTCCATATCAAAAACGTTTTGTCACTGTCGCCCTCGTGAGCGCACCCCACTTTAGAAACGCGACGCGACGAAGACAAAAACTTTTATGTCACGCAAAAGTCCCCCGTGCGCGCACTCTGTAACATTCTAATGTTATTTATAATGTGCCATGGCAACGTAAAGCTAGGGTTGAATATGCACACTAGGTATTTTTATAAATGTAGGGTTGCTACACATCTTAAGTAGGTAATAGGACAACTAATTTACTTCTGTTTATAAAAATAAATAAATGTTCAAGGTTTAACCCGTTTTAACATAGCAAACGAGCATGCAACGCCACACTTCTACTGCCGCCCATGTTATCTGTGACCGACCTAGTACAAAACTAATGGCATTAGTAATGACATTAATTTTATTTGCATCTTACATTAATTGACAACCCTTTTCTTTGCCAATATTTATTGTCAGAGCATTTTTTACATTTTAGAAACGAATAGAAAGTTATCCAATTTAAAAGAGCTCGCTATTTAGCGAACTTTAAACTAATTCAAGTTAAAGACATTTTGTGTTCTCGAGAAAGAGATTCTCAATAAGCTTTAAGGATTCTTTTCAGCTTTATACAAAGCCTAATTATTAACTTTAAATTTATTTATTTAACTCAGAATAATATGGCCTTTTAAATGGTAAAAATAGAGTTAATATTCAAATCAAAAAAGAATTAAAAAGTACTAAATGGAAAACGTACCGTATAAGTACACGTACCCGAAAGATTGCTAGTAATTGATTTCAGGCACTTTTGTTGTTCTATAAGTTACGAAGATATTCGTTCATTATTATAGCTGCATGAATGCTGTCAAAACAAGTATTACCAACCATTTCACAGAACCACAACACTAACCTAATCCCAGGAGTACAAATTCGTTTTCTGGGATGAAACTTTTCCTAGGAATTACCCGTGATATCAGCAACAAACATTCTAGATATCCATTAGATATCAAATTAATTTGTTCAGTAGATTTTGCGTCATGTTTGAATATACAGGTTGGTACCTACTTACCTAATAATGAAAAAAAAACGTTGTGTTCATATCAAGCGTGTTACATAATTTAATTATGATTTAATTGAAACTTTTCCAATTATAAGACAAAGGTAATATTTATAATTTGTATAGAGACAACAAGAGTTACAAAAAAAATCAGGGTGTCACATTAGATATTGTACCTTAAATGGTTACATTTAGTGCCTGGTTTTCAAATTAACGGAACATTATTATCAAGAACTCTGCAAAAATTTTGTAATACCATAGTTGTACAGTAAGTAGTATTGATCAGCACTTGGGCGGCTTCTGAATGCTTCGTTAGCTTCACAACTAAGCGGACGAGGAGACGTGCGTGGTGTTTAACGCAACCGTTGCGGACTCGAAGGTATGATCATTTTATTATTTTAATAATTATAATTTATGTTTTAAAATGTAATTAATTATGCACATAATTATGTTTTTAACTAGTGGGCCCACCCTCGCTTCGCTTCAGGAAACTTATTCTTTACCATTACAAATATTAAATATTGCAATTGTTAATATCTCAGGTTCTAAGTGGCGTATTAAAATGAAACATGTACCATTTTTTAAATTTAGATTTCAAGCAACACAACTGCGAAAACTGCATCAAATGCGAAAAAAGCATACCGTAAACCAGTTAGTTTTATTATTACGTAAAGATTCGACATAACGGCCCACCCTCGCTTCGCTTCGGGAAATATTAAATATTTTCCCACTTTTGCAACATTTTTAATTGATGCTCCGCTCCTTTTGGTCGTAGCGTGATGTTATATCATTATAGCCTCTCCCGATAAATTGACTAACCAACACAAAAATATTTTTTCAATGTGAACCAGTAGTTCCTGAGATTAGCTCGTTCAAGCAAATAATCAAATAAACTCTTCAGCTTTTGAATATTATTAGTATCTATAGATTATAACTTATTGGAAGTAGTGCTACTTGCGGTGCGATTGGTTTGGATGGATGACTGTTGGTGGCGAAACTTTTTGGGCACGAAGCTTCAAAGAACACTTCAAGTTGTTGATCTCGGTACTTAACGTTCAATCGCAGACGTTTAGTCGAAAGCTTTAGACGACAAAAGCTTTCGGCACTCAAGTAAGCCATACTTCCGACGATTCGCTCTGGAAGAGCGTGTTCGACTGCGCACTAATATACTTGGTGACATCGCATAACAACCCGCCTTAGTTCCGCTTTAGAATGCCTACAGTACCTTGCCATATTATTAGACCCAAACAAAAAGAAAGAAAGAAACGCCTGGAAATTCGCCAGATATGAACCCTATTGAAAATACCCGGGAGCTTCTGAAAAGTAATAAGTTTATGCTAGACTTTTACCTCACCAGATGGTAAGTATTGCTGTAGTAAAAACAAAAAATTAGGGCATAGGCTTCCCAAAGCGAAGCGAATTATAGAAGAAGAAGAAAGAGAAGGAGAAAGCGAAGTTAATTATAGTAGAATATAAGCAGTAGAAGCGTTAGCAATAGTAAGCTAAGTAAGGTTTACCTGCTGATATTTCAGTACATTAAAGATTGTTTGACGGGGTTCCTGAATGCGGTTCGTTAGGTCCTGTGTAGAGTGCCGATACGTGCGTAGTGTTCCTCACGAACTTTATGTACTCACAGCTAATATTAGATCATACACATACCTTTAGTTTACAGCGGTTATTTTTGCCCTGTTGTTTTTTAATATATTACTAGCTGATCCCACAGTCGTTGTCCTGCAATATTATATTATTTATACAGGGTGATTTTTATTTCACTTGACATACTCGAGGACATGACTAGATTGACATGAGGATTGACTATGACCTAATTTGAAAAAAATTGAAACGTAGAAATAATGCACTCACTGTGTTATTTTCTTGTCGGACTTGAAGCTTCAGCAAAATTAAATATTGAAGATTCAAACAAACGTGACTTTCACGTTATTTGAGAAAAAACCGTTCAATCTAGATTATTCGCTGTCAACAAAAATTTAGAAATTTGTCTTAAGATAAATATTTTTATTACATTTACATTTATCTTTGTCATAAGTATTTTTATACTCTGAAAAGGCCAATGAGCACAGGCCACCACGATGATGTGATTTCTGTCGACCATGAACATTAGCAATACCAGGATCGTCACCAACGCGTTGCCAGTCAATCCCGTGATTAACCCGCTTCTTGAAGGATCCAATATCATGTTAATTTTACTACATGTTTAAAATATTATAAAGTTATATCATCGATATCTGTAATACATGAAAGATAATGTAACTAATAAAAACGGGGTATTTATGGTTTATTAACACACCCGCCCTGTTAAAGACGTTATGCAAATTGTTTTGGTTTCACATTGCACATTATAAAATATTACAGATTATGAAGAAGAGCAGACTGAACGAGAAACCAGCAAAGAAAATACTTAAGCCGGAACCAAAACCTGAAACTCAGGAGAAGATTCTGTTGCCTGTTGATTCCATCGACGATCCAAATGGAGGCTTTGGAAGCTGGCTCAGGTATCTTATAATTCATTCAAAAAAATACTTGTTATGATAAACTGTTTGTCAAGATGAATCATGACTAATAATAAAACTATAACGAGCTCGAATGTGTACATTGGATATATTTTGGAAGTTTTAATATCTTATGTATTAGTAGTGTATACAGGTATAGTTGTGGTAGTTTATACAGGTGTGCCCCTGCGTCGGGGTTCCGGCGACATGTATGACGTAATCACATTTATGACATGAGGTCAGTCGCAGTTGGGCTAGTCAAGCCCCGATTAAGTCGTAGTTAGTTTCGTTGTTTGATTATTAACGATAGACTCTCCTAGGATCAGACATACATTTATTAGTCAAAGGCCGAAATAGGCTTTTGATTTGGACTTTGACTTAGACATCTTGTCCGGGACTAACACCGGGAACTAGGAACACTTAAATGTTGAACTATAACTATCTAATTAAATAAACTTATCATGGTACTGGTATTTTTAACATCGACTTTAATATAAAAAGTATTAGTACCTTACTCTATTATATTTTATGGATGTTTATACAACGCGTTTTGAAAACATGAGGCCTACCGAAACACGAAGGTCACAAAGAAACATTAATAACATAGTCGCACTGTACGTATGTATGTTGGTAGGATTAAGCTGTAATACGGCACCCTTATGAATTCATTGGACGGTGTAACGGTGCTGTAATAAATTAATAAAAAACGCTTTCTACAATCTGCCTCATAAATGAGTATTTCAGTCAAATTTATTTACTTGGGTAAGCAGCGTAGATATGTTTTTAAAGTGATATCATCGCGAACCTAAAATTTTTTCAAAATCGTGAGTACCCGTACACATCAAAAAAATAGTCAGCATTTACAATATAGGATTTATAAAAAACTTTTGTAATATTCGGCAAAATATAGAGTAATTGTGTTCTAGGAAAGTTAGTAGAAAAACCTGATGAGAAACCTGAAAAATTGCGGTTTTGAGCTCTAAATTTGATACTTGGACCAACCAGATCCGTATAAATCCCGCCTACAGTACAATACCGTAATAATTGGCGTCTTTGAGTATTGAATATTCAAAAATTGATGAAGCTAAAAGGAATCTGTGAACACGTTTGCGACTGTACTGAAGATTACGAGTACGTACAAACAGAAAGATTGATTAATTTTGTGAACAGAGCATGCAACACTCTAGTAGGTATGCACCGTTCTGTATACAATTCTTAGAGTAGATATAAAGTGTATTGTATTGCATTGTATTGTATTATATTGTATTGTATTAAATTGTATTGTATTGTGTCCTATATCTGTCGTCCTACTAATGGAATTGTATGAACTTTAACTCACAGATAAATTATATTAAATTTGAAAAAGCCAACCGAGGTTTACTAGGACATAATAAATAAACGCTCCCAAGACCTCATCTTCGTACAGAAATTTCTATATTGGAGACGACATAATATGATATAAAATCAGATATAATACACAACAAAATTATACGTAACATAACAATACTAGCATAGACCTTTATTCCGGCAATGAAACTGGTGAGCCTTATGCTCAATATACAGGGTTGACAATAGTTACATTTATCAAAATATAAAGGTCCTTTATCAATCGAGTGCGACAAGAAATATTATTCGCTCATGGTGGAGGCCCTTGCTCAGCGGATTATTGGCTTAGGACCCTAAAATTTACATATTTTGAACACCTTGTGCTTCATTTCGCAACATGTTAGGTGATATTGCGTTGAAAGCTTAGCAAACATGTCGGATAATTTAAGTCTGTAATGATTGTAGGATTAGGTTAGGTTACATACATAATTAAAACGCGGTGATACTCTAGTGTTCTAATGTCGGTCTCCCAAGGGACCTGAGTTCTAATTCTGTACCTACGCATTTGTAATGATGAGTAATGTGCGTATTGGAAATTAATTAATACTCAACAATAAAGTCGTAAGAAAATTTTAAGTGCGCCATATAAACCAGCTATAAGGCCTGTACCTCTCACATATGAGACGAGACTGAGTCCAGCAGTGGAATAACTATGGGTTGTACTAGTAATAATGATGAATAAATAATTTAAGTGCTACTTTTAAGCCTTATTTTTAAAGTAAAAAGAAACCATTCAAGCGTTACCTATTATTAAGGTCTGGAATTGTATTTAAACTTTATATTTAAAGCAGTAATTAGTTCAGAGATAATCTCATTTTACATTTAATTCAGCTGGAATTAGTTTCTAATCGCCTATAAATTGTTCGTCGTTAGTTTCGGCTGCAGATTCAAGGAGCTCCGCTTTATCTGTAATGGCCTAAGGTGTTCTATTCACTGAACGACAATCGTCTCAAGATTGTGCGGTTTGCGGCTGCTAGTGACATTTTAGAACATTACAACGTATTATCTCGGGCAATGTTAATGCAAACTGTAGCTCTTGAAAGCTGTATTGTTCTCGCCTAGCAGCACTGTATTTTCGATATAACTGAGGTTGTTTAAATGTCTATTCATATTTTAATAGCAACCGATTTAGAGATAAATTAGTATTTATCTTTTATGATAGTTGTTTGGCTATTAAGAAATGAAGGAGGAAAATAAGTAGCTATATTCCTTTTTAATATTTAAATACTCATACATATATAGTCCAGTGAATACAAAGCTTTAAGCATATGACACAATTTGGCGTGTGTTCCCACTTGCACTCTATCACGCGGATTATCCGCCAACATTATGTGCGAGACGGTACAGTGTCATTACCGCGTTGACCCGATACAAGTGTACGACGGGTGCGACGTTGCCAAACTGTGGACATGAGGTTTAGTAACAAGGGAAAACAAAAGAGAAAGATAATGTCGTTCGTAGGACAGAGTGAGACTGATAGTCGCAACTTAATATGAAGTTGACAGAGATAAAACCATAGACATTCGTTGCACCACAAGCACTGTCGATGTACGACACTAAAAAAAGAATTAAGAAATTTTATGATGATTGATGAATGATGATTATTCTCCCGCACAACAAAAATCTAATGATTCTAAAAGGAGATGCATAGCCCGATAAGTAAAGAATCCTAACAGGATGCATGCCTGAAATTGGGTGGTGCAGCAACCTTTGACAGGACGAAGCTGGCCCCAATACTTTATCTTTTGTTCACCAGAGTGAGCCACAAGCAGTGATTTTGGCATGGACTCAACATGGACGGAGCTTAATATATCACATCTAGAATCTTAATGTGCAGACAGATAGAAAAACCTTCGTTAACTTTTATTTTGGCAGAAACTAATGTAGAAACATTAGTATCTTCTACTGTTCATATAATATTACACCTATTTCTTTCCCATTATTGATTAAAATTTTATTCCGTTTAACTTTTTATTTACCTAAAAGTAAAAACCTAAAAGTTTCTCAGAATACAATTCTGAGAAACTGTACAAGTTCTTTAATAGAAGTCTTTTGAGAGTAAGATGTCTACGCAAACACGTTCGTTCATGAACAGTTTGAAAGCGAACATTTTATTTCTTTACAAATTTATTGATGCGATTCTACTGGTATTGTAAATTGAAAGAGACAACTAGCAAAAACCCATTAAGAACTAGAAATCTTTTCCTGTACTTCACAAGTAAGATATTGAGCATGTGGAAGTTGGCGATATTCCAAAGAAGATTTTACGATAGATATCAAGATCTAGAGGACGATGAGCTAGCTTAAAGGTTTTCGACGTAAAGATCCGCTCATGGCTGGCATTACCGTGTTTAGTAGAGACAGGTTCCTTTGTAAGCCGTGCATTATTTATAAGAGCGTCTATTCAATTTGTGCCTTCCTATTGTTTGGTATCTAACAACAAATTATAATACTCCTACTTAATAATATTATAAATGCGAAAGGTTGTGAGGATATATGGATGTTTGTTACTCTTTCACGAAAAAACTACAGAATGGATTTTGATGAAACTTTACAATAAATATAGCTTGTGTAATCTATATTATTGTAAAGTTATTGTTATTGTCTGATGGGTATAAGAATAACTAACATAGGCTACAATTTATAAAGTTATAGTAGCGATGCATCACAAAAACAACGGTGACACAAGTATGACCACGACCACTCTGGTATGACTGCACGACTAAGATGATTTATATATTATGTATTTATATGGCTGAAGTCTGAACGCGATAATCTTAAAAAATATTGTAACAATAGACAGTTGGATCCAGGAACAAGGTTAAAAGATTTTGGAATAAGAATAAAAAATAACAAGTCTAATAAAAACGAATGAAAATTGTACCGGCGCGATTACTATATTTGTGAACGTAAGGATCATATTTCCTTATTTCCTTATTTTCCGGTTGAGGATACATACGATAAAATAAGAACAAAATAACGATGTTAAACCCAAATTAAAATTGACTTTAAACACTCTTCGGTTGTAGATAAAAATGTTTTACATTACATTGTTAAGTACGTCGTTTTATCTGATAAATCTGCCGCTAGCAACTTTGCGATGCAATCAAAAGAATATGGCTGCCGGCGACACTAATAAATGATGCGCAGTATCACAGTTCTCACGAATAACAACACTACTCATAATACCTATTTCAAATACAATTTCTTTTGTTTTCATGTTAATAGATTTAACAGACCCAGGAACCATTAAACAGCAGGAGGTATGACCATTTAATTTACTGAAATAACCATAATTTGTAATATCTACAAAAATATCTTGAACGTTGCATGATGATAATAATATGCATTGCATAAATAAGCAATAATTATTATAGTTTATTGGCTTCCTGCATGGCTTGCGGGTTGGGATCATGCACTTTACTTATTTTTTTCAATGTAATGTGCATATTGAATATATTTTAATATTCCTTGCGCATAGCAAAATACCGTGACGTAACGTACGTAAATGTGCTGCATAATGTTCTTGTGTAACGACCCGAAATTTTCAATACATCAATACGATGTATTATTTTTCTGGAAAGGAAATCGGTGTTCAATAATGTGTAGTAAAGTTTTCCTCGGTAATGAGATTTATTTCTTTATTATTTTCAGATCTACTGAAGGCATGGAAAATATGAAACTGTTCGTCATAGCAAATAGTATTGTCCTACTCATCACGTTAGTCTACCCGCATATATTTATTGTCTGGGAAATTATATCTGATGCATTTTATGGACCAGATGCATTGTTTTAGATATAAATTAACTAAGAAGACTATTGAGTGTTACTATATTTATTACTAAGGACATAATATTATATCTCTCCATTGCACGATTTTATTGTAACCGTTTTTAGAATAATTATTATATATTGTAATATTATCATAAACATTATAGAGAAATATTTCTCTTCGTTTGAAATAAATTGATAATTATATTAAATGTACCTATTGATTAACTGTGTTAGTTTTAAATATTGAATATAATTTTAGAATGTTCTAATTACTTTAATAATATTTAATATAAACTTAATTACGTTAAATAATACAAAGCATACCCTTCGTTCCTCCTTCATTATCGCTCACAACTTTGTACTGAAATATTTCTTAACAAAAATTCCATTGTTAAACAAAAACCAACAACTAACAACGTAAATATAAGTACTAAGGTAAATGCTAAAAAGAACAAACATTTTGTAAGTTAAGTGAACAACTTTACGAATGATACAACATTCGGTTTAAGTGCATGTAGTTATTTGCAATGGTTATGGGCAGTTTAATTAAATGAAGGAAGAAGGATTTTTTGCTATTTTTAGGTAATGTTTGTTCGTGTTATTAATATTTATTTTGTATATTTAAACGAAACTTGGATTCATTAATTTCGCTACTCTTGTTCATTTAGAATTGACTTTTACTAGAGAATGCGAACAAAAATCCCGCGTTTGTTGATTCACGTTATTAATTAGTAAAATTTCAGTGTGCTACCAAAAAACGTAGCGGAGATAGCTTCGAAAGTGTAAAAAGCCAATATCGGTCACATTAAAAAACCGCCATGATAGGTTTTGTGGCACGCCTTGTTTTTTCGCTCGGCATACTAATGTGGTTTACAATTATTATGTGGAACATGATATCAGAATACTTCAATAGGGAGTTTGCTAGGAAATTGTTTAATAAATCTAATGATCAAATGGAAGAAGACTTGTAGATCAGAAATGTTTTATGGAACACACGAAATACAATTATGCTGATACTCTTACGCACACCCATTAAAAACTATGGTGGAGTTGGATTTGTCCAGTGCAGCAACATGAGGATCCGATTACACTTTTTTACAAGCGACCATCTTAGTCCTGACGGGTAGCACATCTGTGACCGATTTAGATAGATAACTAACAGTACTAACTATCACTAGCACTCCCTGCCCCAGTCCTCATGCGTACTAATAAACTGACCAATTAATATTCTTAATAACACACTCTGCTAACTCTACTAACTATCCTACTCCCCATTTGAGTCTTTTTGTGCGTCGGTCACAGTTGTTACGGGCGGCAGCGGTAGGGTAGTGTTGCATGCTCGCTTGCTCTCTGAAATCCATAAAAACGTAACCAAAAGTTGCTGTAGTAGATCTCTTGAAGTATGCGTTCCTCATCATACGTTCCTTACTAGAAGTAACGTAGAACTTCTAGTGATTGCTGAACTTAATGAATTTGGTATTGGAGAACTTAAAGTGTACACTTCATACTGCATCACTAATAATAATTGAAATCGGTGCCGCACCTCTCTACACCCCTATTTTCTCATGCCAATGTTGCCCCAGGCATATGCCTCTTTAAGGGAGCCCATTTAGTGAGCGGTTTACTTATCTACTTTGTGGTGAGCAGCAAGTCACATGCCGCATTTTCAGTTCTTATAGTGATAACGATAATTTTTTAATTCGGCTAAGAAGTATGTTAATACCTGCAAAATTTGCACATACCTTATTTTACCCCTTTAGGGGATAAATTATAAAAACTCTTGTGTTAGTTCCACAATATGTAAGGAATCCCTGTACAAAGTTTTATGCTATTAAGTAGAGGTATTTTTGTTCAAGCAATTCGTTCCGTCAGTAACTCTTACTACTATAGGTAAACTTATTTAATACATTACAAGAAGTTAGACGATCAATCGCTAATAGACGCACCGGTATTTAGGATCATGAATTTTGTATTATCATATTTTGTAAACCTAAGAATTTATCTTTTAACAATTTTAATAATGAATTTATCTTTTAACAATTTTAATAATGTATCACAGTTGTTTCAGGATAACACAGGTGTTTTGGCTTTCATAGCTTGAAACTTTTTCATACCTTTTAAGTGAATAACATTATCTTTATAAATCTAAACTTGTAAAATAAAAGCGACAATCAAACACTTCTTTATTTATTTACATAAATATTCTTCAAACCAGCAGACGAGCCACCTAATGGTAGGTAGTCATTGTTACTCATCAGTAACACTCACTCATCAATGCGTTCCAAGCCAATAAAGAAGAGAGAGAATATTTTGGTTAGTCCGGTTAGCAGACGGTGTTAAAACATTAGTTGGTTAGTTTATTAGTAAGTATGAGAACTGGAACAGGGACTGTTAGTGAGACTGTGGGTGAGTTATAAACCCTCAGCCGGAACAAGACAACTCGTTTTGCCGCTGACTCACGCAAGAGGGTGTTGGGCTGTGGTTGTGTGTTGGAGGGTGTGAGCTAGGCAGGTACTACGAAACCCTAAAAAGGTATGCAGTTAGTAATTGTTTGAGTGAAAACCACTGGAGTCAATTTTAGTGTACGACTATTAGTGCTTTGGAGAGGATACTGCGCAATTTGTTTCAAGTAGTTATCATTAGAAAGTAGTCGTTAAGGCAAGGATCTTTCAGGAAACTTAACTGAAATGGTGTTTAAGTTAACCAATATGGGTGTATTGGTTAAGTTAAAAACACCAATTCAAACTGGAGCAGGTAGAAACTTCTTATTACAAGTAAGTGCACCTTTCATTGGACCGCGGGTGATGATTATAAAATATAATACCTATGCCATGGTGTACCTAAAATAATTGAAAATAAAGTTTATCATGAGTTAGTTAAAGTTACTTTCCTGATTTACTCGGGTTACATGACATAGGTGCTTCAGGGTTCATAACGGTACTTTGTACATAAAATAATTCTTATGGAGTGGAAGATCGAGTGTCATACGTAACGTGAGACTTAGAATTTTTCGTACATTCGCTTTAACTTAAACTTCACATAACAAGCAAACTTTATGCAAGTGAAAATAAAATTTTGTTACAAGGGTGCATTTCATTTCTTAAAAACATACGAGACAGGTCATTAAGCGTGTGTTTCAGTTTAAATCGATACTTGCGTCCTCCTTCTGGACCGAAGCCAAATGCTGTGTCCTAAGGACTTCGCGAGTCTGCCATTTGTCGAAGCATTATGGCTAATGTTAACTAATTACTGCATTCGGTTCATTAAATGCACAGTAAATACTCCAATGTATTGTAACACCAGTGATAGCCTTGTGGTTTGAAAGTTAGACTTCCGAAACGGCCGGCTCGGTGTCAAATCCTGCACGCACATCTAATTTTCATAAAATTATGTGCGTATTAGATATAATTATCACTTGCTTCGGTATAGGAAAACATCGTGAAGAAACCTGAACACCTGAGAGTTCTCCATAATGTTGTCTCCAAAGGTGTGTGAAGTTCAAACCTATCACTGCCCAACAGCGGCTAGCACAGTTCAGTATTCTTATAAAAAGTACCATAGGTATATTTATTTGTGACTTTCCTCATATTGTATATAGTAGGTATACTTAGGAACTATTAGTAAAATTGTAAAACCGTTGGTTTCAGCCAACTGTTGCCATAATTTGTATTGTCTTTAGAATCGTGTTAATGACTGCAATACCTATCCTTTTTTAGCCCAATGAAAGCGTGACCAACACCAATGCGAAGAACACCAATGCTAGACCTGGCCAGAAGCCAATCTGCACCAGCTTTCCGACTTGGCAATTTATTGGAGCACTTAGGCTAACTGTTTACTAATTGTTTCACTCATTTCACTAAAAGGTTACAGTTAGCGCTTTGTTCAACGTTCACAAGTACTCGGGTTGTGAGTAAAATGACCAATCCACGCTTTAAAATTATCGAACTTTTATTTGATTTAAATGGATTAAGCGATAACGGAACGATTCTCGCTTTTAACAGCATACTGTTTGTTTTTATTCCCTACTTCCAAAAGAAATACCCCCCCACCCCTCTCATTATTAGTAATTCTAAAATGTCTTCTTTTAACTTAGGTAAGTACCTAACAGTTATATCATATCATTAAAATATATATGCATTACGCTTCAATGACATTACGATCGAACGACTTTTCATAATTGAATGGTTAATTACAATAGTTATTGAAATAATTATATTTATCCTAAAAACCTTCAGAAATAATTTCCAAAAAACTGTTTCCGAACGACTTGAAATTCTGTGTCGTTTTATTTTGATTGACAATCAATATGAAATGTTTAAGCGATTAAGTGGCTATAGTATAGCTACGACTTTCGTTACGAGTATCAACCCTCGGCACGGAATTGACCCGTCATGGACAAGCGATGTGCCTTATATTACAACTGAAGTTAATAACCGCTTTAATCCCAGGCTTAAGCTTGGCTAGTTACAAAGGCAGATTGGAAAAGTTTTTTCTTCTGAGAGTCCAATTAAACTTGTTAGGGGCAATTTCCTGTGGCTGTAGTGTGTTCTGTGAACGGAAAATATATGTTGTCCTACATATATATCGACGGTGGAAAGGCAAATTGTATTAACCGCCATTTAGTAAAATGTTCAGGAGAGACGATTAAAGTTTTCAAAAATTCATAACTTTTAAAGTATTGAAGATATCTCTATGAAACTTAGTGAGTTAGTAATAAAATTTATTACAAATGGATACATGTAATAAAAAATATCGTATGTCTAATATTTGTATTAATTTATGGAGTTAATACAAAATACCAAAAAATCTCAGATAGGTAAAATTAGCTGTTATCCAAACATTATATCCAAAAAATTTCAAGCAAAGTGTATTATATCCAACATATAACTTAAATATTTTCAAGTAAATTGTTTTATATCCAAATAAATATGATATTGCTATCGAGTAAAATGACTTAAAAACAAATCCAATCATGACCAGAGAGAGGTAAACACTTTTATGTAACTTTTTCGTATCTATTCGAACCTGGTAAAACAGTTGTACAGACATCATTGTATTCGAACAAAGAGGGCAAAGTGGCTTAACCATACACTTATATATAATTTAAGTCAAAAACTAAACTTTCAAAAACTTAACTAAATCCCGTAAACTGTAAAAAAAGGAAAAATTAAGGTAGTCCTAAATGTTTTGCTAAAAGTACATACATACATAATAATAATCACGCCTCTTTTCCGTAGGGGTAGGCAGAGACCACTTCTTTCCACTTGCTACGATCCTTACATACTTGTTTCGCTTCGTCCACTTTCATTATTCCCTTCATACACGCTCTTTGGTTTAGGGTACTCTTGATCTGGCGTTTTTTCAAGTTGTCCCTGATTTGGTCTCGAAACTTCTGCCTAGGTTAGCTAGCTACCTTTCATTCACACTCGCCTTATACACTTATTTCGTCAATCGTTCTTAATTCATTCTCACGACATGGCCAATCCATCTCAATATACCTTTCTCAAATTTGTCACTACATCTTCTTTCAGACCACAACCTTTCCTTATCTCACTATTTCTTATCCTGTTACTCAGTTTAACTCCTATCATACTTCTTGGTGCTCGCATCTCAACCACATTTATTCTGCTTTCATGTTTCTTCTGCTATGGCAAAACTTTCACTGCCGTACAGAAGTGTCGGAACCAACACTCCCTCACGCACAGCCAAACGAGCCTTGTTAGACAACTTCCGACTGTTCATAAAGGAGTGCAAAGCTCCATTCACCATGTTTCTTGCATTCACTCTTCTTTCAATATCACTCTAACACTTTCCATCTCTTGTAAACTTTGAACCCAGATACACAAACTCATTGAAGCGCTCATAGCCCGGCGGCTTGCGTCGATCTCAAGTGATCGACAAAGTTAAGCAACAGATGGCGCGGTCGGTAGTTGGATGGGTGACCGCTAGTGGCTAAATATCTTGAGCGCTTCCGTGCTTCGGAGGGCACGTAAAGCAGTCGGTCCCGGTTGTTATCATTGGTAGCAGTCGTAAAGCCATGTCGGATACCTTCGGGCGGCTTAAAATTTCCGACACTTGGGTTGGCCACTAACCCCTCCACCAATCCGCACTGGAGCAGCGTGGTGGAGTATGCTCTAGGCCTCCTCAGGTACGAGGAGAGACCCGTGCTCAGTAGTGGGCCATTAATGGGTTGTAGCCACACAAACTCATTCACCTGTTCAATTTTTTCATTTCCAATAACGATATTGCAGTCTGTCACTGCCTCATCTCTTTCAAACACCATCACTTTCGTCTTCTTTACATTCATCTTCATTCCCTTCCTAACAAAAGCTTCACTCATAGCAGTTACCATCTCCTGCAACTCCTCAGCCGAAGACGCAGGTAATACTAGGTCATCAGCATAGAGAAAACATTTGACGAGTAACACTAACAGTAGCATTCATTCTGAACCCACTTTAATTATCTTTTAAATCTGTCAAGCAATTGTTCATGAACAGACTAAACAGCCACGGTGACACTACACATCCCTGTCTAACACCTTTTTCGATATTAAACCATTCGGTGTATACCCCGTTTATCCTTACACAAGCACTAAAGTCCCTATAAAGAGATTGCAATGCTCGTATGAGGACACTGCTCACACCGTTCACGGACAATGCTGACCACAATTCTTTCCTCACCACACTATCATAGGCCTTTTTTAGATCCACGAACGCGCAATAAACCTTCTTGTTTTCTCTCTCTCATACTTTTCAACGCTTTCAGTATTTCATCCATGCTTATCTCACTTTCATCAACATTTATAATAGTTTCCATGGAAGGTGCCGGATGTTATACCTGCACTTCCTCTCTTTCAAACAAACTTTCAAAATACTATTTCCGTCTCTTTAACATTCTTCTCCTTTTATAATGCTCCCATCTTGACTCCTGATTGTACTCAGCTCCGAGGTAGAAATTTTTCCTCTGGCTATTTTGATGGATTTACGCAAAAAAATTATGTTTGATTGGAAATCTTCAGTGACCCTCCTATCAAAATCATCCTTTCGTTCTTCTTTCTTTCTAGACACAACTTCTTTCGCTGCTGATTTCAATCTTTTATACTTCATTCTTGCTTCCTTTATCTATTTGAAAAGTGTTCGATGGGTTCTACGGCGTGACACTGACAGAGGACGAGGGGAAGAGATTCTTCTGGAGTCGTTTGAGGTCGGCTGGTGAACAGTTGAAGATGTGGAAACCATCGCGTTCCAAGTTGTGTCCAAGGAAGTTAGATATCATAAGAATCGTGACTATATTGTGAGATGGACAATACACGATGTACTGGTGATTGAATCGATTGCTTTTATTGTAACCAACATTTCCCATGCAACGCCCACAAGAGAATATCGGAACCTTTCAAAGAAATATTACACAAGGACTCCTTTCCTTTATCTCGTCTTCCGTTGGCTTTTGAACTTTTTGGTTAGCTTTTGTTGCTAACCAATCCAACCACGCTTTCTTCTTTTCTTGCACAGCCCTTTGATGACCCACCTCCGTGCAGATTCGTCGGTGCATAGACCCCAAGGATAAACAAGCGAGTGAGTCCGACTTTTAACCTGATCCAGAGGAGTCTTGGGCTTGCACATTCATGCTCCATCACACATTCAACTATTCGAGAGGAAAGAATCACGCCAACTCCCTGACAGCCTCGGCTGCTTTGGGGGACTCCCGACCAGTATGCCGTGTAGAGACCATGAACCGTGGTGTCACATACTTTCCTCTTGGTTTCGTTCACGTACGGAATGTCTACTCTCTGCATCGTTCATCCATCATCTGACATACTTCATCTACCTTACCATCCATTCCTCCTCTTACATTCAACGTAGCGAAGCGGCTCTCCATGGGCCGCTTTTGACCCCTGCGAGAAACGAGACGTGATGTGTGGCGATCCACTTCGCCGCCATTTTGGTTAATTTAATAATTATTATCTCTATATATATAAAATTCTCGTGTCACAATGTTAGTTACCATACTCCTCCGAAACGGCTCGACCGATTATCATCAATTTTGTGTGCTTATCAAGTAAGTATGAGAATCGAGCAACATCTATTTTTCATACCCCTAAATGTTAAGGGTTGTCCACCCTAGAATTTTTTTTTCATTTTTGGTCAATTTTTTTGGTTATTTTTTATGGTGTGGCATAAAAAAATACACATAATCCCAAATTTTCACTTCCCTACCCCCACCACTCAAATTTAAATCGCGCTTTAATCATTCACAATCTATATGGCGGAACAACGTTCGCGGGGTCAGCTAGTATTTATATATAATTATATTTATATAATACGTAATTATATTTATCAAAAAGTTACAATTAAAAAAACTGAATTAAACTTTCATACTGACGTTTACAAACAATAACTATAATAATGGCAAAACGCGAGGGTTGACAACGGCACGAAGTGCGCGCAGCCGTCCTCTCCGACACAAGAACTAAGAAGGGTGACTGAAGCGCCTACGCATCAGCCCGTACTTAAATATTATCTCTGTTTTACTAGCAATTTGCTTTATTTTGTATGGTTTAACCAACAATTTTGTAAGCGATTAAAAAATTGTAAAATAGTTTAAATGCAGATTTTATTTAAAAAAAAAACAGGTAAATTTGTTTTATTGTATTAAAATTGGTTCTAGAAAGAATAGCAAAACGACTCAACGCATAGTGTTTTCTTATTTTGGATAGGTATAATGTATTATCTTGGAAATAATAGCATTTTAGAGTAGAGTAAAATGTATTAACTTACAATGACTAACATTTAAAATCGGAGTAAAATGTTTTAATTCTATTGATGATGAAAAGTCAAGTTGGGTATAATGTATCAATTACAAAAGCTTATAATAATATAACGTGGTAAATTGTTTTATCATTTAAATTTAGTTCAAGTCAAGCAAGGCAAAGTAGCATAAGGTAAAATTTTTAGTTGAGATGTGTTTTAATGACAAAATCCACTATTTACTATAAAGTTAAAACACAAAAATATATGAAAAACTTCAAAATCACTGGTGTATTAACGACCATAAAAGTCGTCAGATCGAGCTGAAACCAAGACCATTCGAAAGAGAAAATTCTCCCGATTCCAACGATATATATAACTCGATATCGCCTAAAATGGCAGTTAATACATTTTGCCTTTCCACCGTCGATATATATATATATATATTATTATTATTATTATATATATATTACCTATCTGGGTAATCCGGCAATCATTCGAGCTTCTATTTCAAAAATTCTATTCTTAAAAATGATCCGTAGACGATTATTAAGTACGCTGATTTTTTGTATATAGCTAACTATCGAGTAGACGTAACCGATAGTAAGTAGTGAAAAGTGCATCAGTAATACAATCGTTATAAACGACGAGTTATATGGAGAATCCGCGTGTTGCTAACTTTACGATACCTCAATTAACACAAGCATTAATATTTTACGACCAATTTAAAGTACCTATAAGAATACTTTATACCAAAAGGCTCACTCATTGACCCTTTATATTATTTATGGAACCTTTCCTAATATATTGTACTAATAATTGTGCTATTATATTGCCAATATATATTGTATAACTTCCAGAAACCTCAAAATTTCGGATGACTGGAGAAGCTGATCAATATTTCGGTTATAATTAACACAGGATAAACTTCATTAGGTAGTAAAACCACCAACTAAACTGTTTCAGAACTTGAGACACGCACTATTAATAAAGATAATTAATTTTACTAAACTTCGTCATATATTGTCAAAATTCTTAGTAATATTAAGATGTCTTTACAGAATGTATAAGGACAGAACAGAAATGTCGCAGTTGTTAATGCAAAACTACTAATATTTTCGGTATACCCAATTTTGTTATTCTAATTCCCTCAGACACAAAGTAGCCTCAGAGTTAATAAAAATAATTGGAACAATTTTATTGTTTTCGACAAATCTTTGCTTATTAATTTTAGTTTGCGTAGGACTTACAGGGGCGAAAATCACTTACCAGAAGAACTCAAACTAATAAAATATTTATTTTCGCCATAATAATTAATAATGCAAAGATTAATTATTAATTAGTTATGTCTAAAAATATTAGTGGAAAAAATTATTCACCAACGCTACGTTAAGGCAGCAAACGAGCATGCAGTACCACCTTCCGCTGCCGCCCATGACAACTGTGACCGACTTAGAACAAGACTCATATATGGGGACTGGGATAGTTAGTCCGGTTAGGTGACGGTGTTAGAACATTAGTTGGTTAGTTTGTTAGTATGAGGACTGGGACAGGGACTGTTAGTCCTGTTAGTTGTTGTTAGTAATAGTCCAGTTACTAAATGTTAGTAAGAGTCTCTTTATAATTCGGTTACAGATGTGTTACTACCCTTGAGGCTTCTTCCGCTAATCTCAGAAATGGCTTATCGAATGTGGACGCGGTTTTCATCTTATAATAAGCTTAGTGTTTCTTTTATTTTAATAGATTCAAATATAAAAATACATGATAATTACAACATAAATAAAACAAAGGTTCCCGAAACAAGCGAGAGAAAACCATTGAAATAGTCGAAGTACTCGCTCTATCGTATTTTTTATAGCGACTAGCTCGGTGCTAGTTTCG
Source organism: Ochlodes sylvanus (assembly GCA_905404295.2). Taxonomy (NCBI): domain Eukaryota; kingdom Metazoa; phylum Arthropoda; class Insecta; order Lepidoptera; family Hesperiidae; genus Ochlodes; species Ochlodes sylvanus. Next base: position 10,497,895 of record FR990132.1, on the reverse strand, counting down.
GTGAACTCTTCGGAAAGGTGAAATGATGGACGGCTTTTCATTTTTTCACATTAATATGGATTTCCTCATTTTTATGCGCGGTTACCTTCCAAGGGTCGAGTTTGTCATAATATTCGGTTAAGTGGCTCGTTACGCCAAACATTGAGCACGCCAAACCGCGATTCATAAAGTTGAGTGACTGCTCAAATCGAGCTCGACTCGAAGATGGATTCTATTTCGGTAATTGAGAAATATGTTTGTGGCCACAAAACGAAATACAAATAGATCTTTCGAATGTTTATGGACGATAAACTCGATATCGAATTCTGTGTGGGTTATGGTATTGCAGCAACGTGTAATTTTATTGGTCAGTTTGAAAAATGGACTGTGATTTGGGTATTTTGTACAAAACTACTATTGACAAGAAAATAAACCTGTATATATTTATGTCAACTTCAGCAACTACCGATAGTTAATGGCGAAGTTAAAAGCTAATCAAAGTTGTGATCCATTATCCATTATAATGTATACAATCTATAATGACATATTATACATAACAATTATATCAAACAATGAAACATATTATTATCATAAATATTGAGGTCACAATACTCGTAAACAACATTACTCAATCAATACTCGTAATCAATATTGGGCTGATACTAATATATGAATACAATAATTTCAGCTATCGTAACAAAATCGTAAACTCTCTTCAGTCATAATAGCCCTTGGTAGTGCGGTCGTGGTCGTCAAAGGAGGGTTGTGGCATGCTTTATTCTCAATTTTTACTCCTCTCGACTGTCTTTTACGTGCATTGACGCAGAAGTTTGTTCAGCACATCCCTGGTCAGGCCATCTCAATGGTAAACTCACAGTAAACTACAACAATCATAATTATGTACTTCGTTACTTACATTAAATATAGCTATAAAGCCTCTATAATCAAGCATCATAACTTATCTAGTACAATAATCGTGTCACATATTTATATACCTACGTCATTCATGTAATCATAACTACAAACAAAATACAAAACGCGGATTTGAGAAAAACATCTGGGTTGGTCCCAATGCGCAAAAACTTATATTGACTACTTCAGATACTCACGGAAGTCATGCCAGTACAACAAAGGGTTTCTAGGATAGTATAAGTTGCGTCTTGAAGTTTTGTTAGTTGTCTGACCTAATGAAGTTGGGTAGCGGGAAATTATGAAATCTTACTATTACTGCTGGGAATTATATGTAACTTTATTACATTTTTGTAATATTACAATGTAACATATAATAATAAAATTCTAAGGTATTGATACAGGTACATAGACACGACAAGCTGTAGGTATGTGAGCAGATTGCACGCTGGCAGATTCGTAAGACACGACAGACTTCGGTTCCCCGTCTAGGTAATAGATAATGGATTAACAATTTTTGAAGTGTACCTACTTCTTTAGTCGTTAGTTTTGTCGTTGTGATTTGGAATTCGTTGAAACGGAAATGAAGTGAACGAAGCATCGGCAAAATGGCGACTGACTTATAGCATAACATCAATATTTGGACTGACAGTATTCGTTGTTATGAAGTTTCACTTCTAGCACGTGTGAATCGCCCACATTTTTATTATTATATTTCCGTGAAGCCTGCTTAGCTAGCTACCATCGTCTTGATTGAGTTCACCAAACAACTCATCTTGTTCCAGTACAGGGCCAACATTTTTGACAACGATGACTTACCATTCGCCGGCTTGTCTGCTCCTGTGTCAGATATTTACATTAAAAAATAAAGCTTTATCTATAATAATTCTATGTGAATATACCGCAGACCTATCTATTCCCTTCAGATTCGTCGATTTCCAACAAACAGCCAACTAAACAACAGCTAAGCACCGCCCAGGGACATATTATCTCTGACCTAGACGGTCTTATACTCGCCACACACAGGACAATAGGCATTAGCACATAATTATCGGATAGAACATCTTAAGATAGTCATAATAGCACAAGAAACGAATTAAAACTTACTTAATAGTCTAGTTGTCAGTAGCCAACGAACCAAGCAGTGGTAAGCAAGTGGATTGAAAGTTGGACTCCATAACTAGGTCAGAATCCTGCACCATCGTGCTTTTTGATCGTGCACTTGCACGTTCTTGTAGATTCGTAATACGCATAATGCCAGTTAATGACAAAAAATGACGTTGGATTGAATAGATACATTCGTTTTAAGTTAACGCTTAACGCTTACGCTTGCAACGCAGAGCAAATTTGCTTTGAGGGTTGTGGTTTGTGGCCCTTAGGACTAAATTGACAAATTACCCAGTATGATTGAATGACTTGAATTTTGATCACGGAAATTAAAATAATAGCACAGCCTACGGACTTCTTACACAAGAAACCTTGCACAACTCCCTAATAATTATGATAGGCTTAGATTCAACAGTGGATAGATCATCTTAATTAATAAAAGAAATTATATCGTTCTATCACTAATATACATTTTAGACTTCATATACTAGAGTCAGCGTCTAGTGTATGAAACACCTTACTTTATAAAGCTACAGCTATGATGTTGGTTCTTTATAATAGAAAGGCAAAAAATATTTCAGAATAACGAGAGAAAACAAACGGTCCGTGAAGACTCGTTCGATCCGACCATTCGACCATGATTTTAGGGTTCCGGCGGCCTTATTAATCTTTATCCTTACGTATGTTACAGAATACGAGGCAACTTAGCTACTACTATCTACGGAAATCCTTTCGTCGGCCTACGAACAAATCCGGTCTGATTGAATCAGCAGTACGAGAATGTTTTGTTTGAACGCGATGTATCATGTAGCAAATATATTTATTGAATTATATTTTGTTGAACGTCGCTCTGTTGATGATGTTATTTAATGTGATCGATAAAAAATATTTAACACTAGATATAACACTACTCAGTAGATATTACTTATAGACCCACACTAGTATTCACTGTGTCGTGGGCGTCATTGACAACACACAAGATGAGAACACACATCCCAGACCGAGAACAGAATTTAAACTCATCATTAAAAATTTTGCCTCGGGAATCGAACCCAGGACCCTCGGAACGGCGATCCGGCATGTTAACCATTGCGCCATCCGGTTACTTGTATTAATCAAACACAAAACACGCTCAGGAGGTAATATTAATGAAAAGCTTTACTACTATCGGTCACTCAACAAATTTGTATAAGGAAAAATAGCTAAGCTGGTGTTTACTCTTATCGCCTTCGAAACGGAGTAGATAGAAGAATATGATTATAAGGACGTATTATATTAATCTTTGGTGTCGTCAGAGGCAACAGAAGGCGGCCCCTGCTTGGTCGACTTGAGGATAATATCGTGATTATTATTATTAAGTAAAAGTTAAGTGTTAGTATATTATATTTCCGTAAAGCCCGCTTGTTTATAGATTGAAGATAGCAAACGAGCATGAAACACCACCTTTCTTTCTTTTCGTTTCGTTATTTCTGTCCCCTTTTGAGACTAACTTTTCACTTTTTGTTTTGAGTTTGTTGTGAGAGCGGCCACCCTTTGGTACGGAACCCTAAAAAATCAAAGGGGCATAAAAGCATAATATGAAATATGAAAGTACGTAATTAAACTTTATAAAACTGTCTACCGATAATAGTTATTCTTTTGTCAAGCAAATGGTTCAATTTGTAAAAACATTTGATTGGCATAAAATTTAAGATTTGAGGAATAAAATTACTTCAGATTTCTTTAACTAAAACTTTTGTGAGGTTTTCTATTAATTCTTTAAAGGACCAAATCATTAAAGACTTGTCGATATTGTCAGCTGCACGACGGGAGCCATGGATTAAACGTAGGAACCAGATGTTCATTAGGAGATTGGTAGGTCGTACGTCGCTAGTATAATGTAATTGAATTTAATAGGTTGTAAAAGTAACTTACAAATATAAGATAATCAACTTTTCTCAGTGTTATATAATTATATTGGCAAGTCAACACATTATATACCTATCATTGATATATAATGTATTATATAATTGATACAAACAAAGAAGCGGTGATAGCCAAGTGATTAGAATCCTACACGCACCTCTAATTTTCAAAAATTATGTGCCTACTGGAATTTAATTATCACTTGCTTCGGTGAATGAAAACATCGTGAGGAAACCTGCACACCTAGACACTCCATAATGTGAAGTTCGCCAATCCGCACTTGACCAGGGAGGTGGACTATGGCCTTTAAAGCTGACAGTTCGCGGCCGAGACCGAGACAGGAGACCGAGACAGGAGACCGAGACAGGAGACCGAGACAGGAGACCGAGACAGGAGACCGAGACAGGAGACCGAGACAGGAGACCGAGACAGGGGATCGAGACAGGAGACCGAGACAGGAGACCGCGACCGTCACTTAGTATAGGCGCGACAGACTGTCTCGGTCTCGGCCGCGAACCGCCACCTTAACTCTAAGCCTATGGCCTTTTACTCTTATTGTAAGAGGAGACTCGTGCCCAGCAGTGGGACAGTGGGTTGCGATGATGACACGAAGAATGTTACAGTAATAAATTTGTTTGCAGTGTGTTTATAAGATATTTAATACTAACTAAATTACGCTTTTTCCTCTTAAATAAACTTTGAATAGTGTTACGAGATACATAGTATGTTAACTGTGTCGTAGTATAGCCTTGATCGTGTGCCATGATTTGTGTACAATACGACCATGCAAATATTGACGTACAATACAAAAATCATGAGCGACTGTATCATAGTTACACAATACGAGATTATTGTGAATTAGCAAGATCAGTAAATAAACCCTTTCATAGTGAAAATGTTCTTTTAAAGGGACTGAAATATATTTTATTTCAAGTAAATAGACGACAATATAATACATAAACAACGCTTTACCACCGAGCAGGGAATCCGACGTCATCTCTTCTGTCCTTCTGTCTTCGTGCCACCTGGTGTGCCGCCATGGGATCGGGGTCTATTCTAGATCAGTGTTCCGCAAAGTGTGTACCGCGGCACACTGGTATCATTGTCAGTAGTTAGTGTACCTCGTAAAAGTAATATCTTATAAACTTACTTTTAATAAGTAAGGGCACGGTAATCGTGGTAAGGGTAAGAAAAATACTTACACTTACTATATTTCACGTTTTAATTTGTGGTGTACAAAATAAGGAAATGATTATCCATACACTGCAAAAATGTAATCATGATGATCATTATTAGCGATCCACTTAAAAGAAGGTACAGAAAACAGTTAAAATATTATTCTGATAAAAATTTCTTAACTCAAATTTCCCGTAAACATTTTTGTTTAGTATAGTATCGCCTATTAGTTATTAAGCATATTATTACGTTACTTATTTTATCATTTTTAAAAATTTGGTTATTTTACTCAGCGCCTGATGCATCTTAATGGCATCTTTATGTTTACGCGTCGCATCGTACTCGGCGAACAATTAGCATTAAGTACCGTGCATGTTCTTACCGACATTAATGAATATTACATTACAACTCTTTACCGTGAACTGTGTGGTGGTTTTATTTTGCCTTGACGAAGATTTTAATTGCTATAATACCTAAACTACAGCGGCAACATTGGTCACTTCGGCTGGATTATTTACGAATAATTTGTGGTGATAAATTATTCGCGTGTTGGATTAATAAATCTGGAAGTTAAAGTTTAACTAGAGGTCATTGGAAGGTTAACCGCGTGGATGGAAGAAGATAAATTTGAAGAAAAGGCCAAAAAGTTGAACTTATTATGGTACTAGTGTTCCATTGATTTCCACCCAACACTCTGTTATGGTATTATAAGTATTTTGTAAGTATAAAAGCTTCGATTGTGAACAAGGTTGGTGAATACTTACTTTGATTACTTTTAACTATTAGTCATGATCAGTTAATTTATTGTAAAAGTTAGAAGTGATTAGTAATTAATAATTTAGTTAGTTACTTTCAAGTAAATATTGCCTTTAATAATTATCTACACAGTTTCTTTAATTAATTTGTAAAGATTGTTAAGTTAGCATTCAAATCATAATTTATTCAATTTCTTAATAACATTGTGTAAAAATAGTTCAAGTAAGTGTTAAAATCATAATTAGATTATTAAAGTTTGGTCATAAATTGAAATTACATTGTTGTTTCTAATTTTTATTATTCGTACTTAAGTATTACAGTACATAGGAACATCATTGTTAAACACACATTAAGACGTTTTTATAAACTAGCTATTATTACATCAATTCCAGGTTGATTACATACCAGCCTCGCAAGATGACGCAAGAGGTAAAACTTATTCGTCAACGTGCAGCCTACAAGGGACAATTAACGTCATTTTCAAGTTACATCGATGACTTGGATGCTGCTTCTCTAAACACCTTCGAAGTTGACGAGTTGCAGTTACGTATCGCGCGGATGGAAAAAATGTTTGATCGTTTTGAAGAGGTACAGTTGTCTTTAGAGTGCCTAGTAGATGAGGCTGAATCTCACCTACTAGAGCGTAGGGAATTTGAAAAATTATATTATAAATTACTTTCACAAGCACGTAAAATTCTCAATGATTGTAGGAGGGCCGAGAGTGTTGCGACTGAGGTAAGTGTACGTCGCTCGTGCGCCCACAACAACATTAAGTTGCCTACCATTCAATTGCCAAAATTTAGCGGCTCCTACGACAACTGGTTGGAGTTTCATGACACCTTTTCCAGCCTCATTCACGATAATGACGATATAGACAATATTAATAAATTCCATTATTTGAGGGCTTCGTTGGAGGGATCTGCTGCGGTAGTTATTCAATCCATTGAGTTCTCATCTGCCAACTATTCATTAGCCTGGCAGATACTATGCGATCGCTATGAAAACAAAAGACTGTTAATTCACAATCACGTCTCTGCTATATTTAATTTAGATGTCATCACAAGAGAGTCGTCAGCTAATTTAAAACGCCTTTTAGATCAAACTAATAAACACTTACGAGCTTTAGAATCCCTAGGAGAACCAACTAAACACTGGGACACGCTTCTCATTTATATAATTACACACAAACTTGACAGCAAGACATATCGGGAATGGGAGCAGTCTATAAAGCAAGATAGAAAAATAACATTTAACATATTTCTGTCATTTATTAAAAATAGGGCTGACTTATTAGAAACCATAGAATTGTCTACATCTTCAAATAAAAGTCATAATAATTTATGTTCACCTAACATCAACAAGTCTACCAATAAGATAAAAACTTTGGTTTCTGTTTCTGATAATAATTGCAGTAATAAAAATAGTTCATTTTCCAAACGTTGTCCTAAGTGTAATAATGATCATAAATTAATTAATTGCCCTCATTTCTTATCGCTCACTAATGAATCGCGACTAAAATTACTGCCCGAGTACAAGGTGTGTTTTAACTGCTTACAGTCCGGACATTACGCTAATAATTGCAAGAAGCCACGCTGCAAGGTTTGTCGGCGTAAACACAATACACTGGTGCATGTCTTGGATCGTAATAACAAACCGGTTTCTGCGATTACGGGTGCGACACATCATAACTCGGATAATAACAACATCATGCATCCCATTGCGCATACGCAGCTACCGACACACCAGCCGACCGAGTCGAGTGCTCGCTTATCACTGTCGGCAAGTGTCGCTGCGCTGCCGCACACTCAAAACGGAGATGTGTTATTGTCCACTGCGTTAATTAAAGTATTCGGTAAGAACGGTAAACAACATGTCGCTCGTGCGTTGTTAGACAGCGGTAGTACGACGTGTTTAATGACCGAGGCACTGCATGAGAAACTAGGGCTGCCTATTATTAGGATAAATAACTCCATTTTAGGGATCAATAATATTACGTCACAAATTAATAAATCATGTCGCTTACAAATAAAATCGTTAGACGACAGTTATTCGACGAATATACATTGTTTTATTTTGCCTTCAATTACCAATAATACACCATGCAAACAGATAGATTTGTCTGTTATAAACATTCCGTCTGATATGTGTCTTGCGGATCCACACTTTCATATGCCGGCCGCTATCGATATATTGATCGGCGCGGACATATTTTGGGACATTTTAGGTACTCAAAGGCTTACGTTAGGAGACGGACTACCGATACTCTGTGATACGAAACTGGGTTGGCTCGTATCAGGTCCCATTAAAGGTGGCCATGTATCATCGTCTCAAGCCTTGTGTAACTTTGCGAAGTTAAATGTCCAGTGTGATGAGGATGTTCATGACATTCAAAACCAATTAACAAAATTTTGGCAGCTCGAGGAGGTAAGTACAGACTTTGAGTACTCTCCGGAGGAAAGGGCTTGTGAAAACCATTTTATAAAAAACACCACTCGCTTAGATAACGGTCGATTTTGTGTTAGAATCCCACTCAAGCAGTCACCTGAGTTACTAGGGGATTCTTTGTCACGAGCGAAGCAGTGTTTTCTTTCCCTAGAGAGAAAACTTAACGCAAAGCCTAAACTCTTGGAGATGTACAAGGATTTCATGTTGGAATATGAATCCTTAGGTCATATGACTCAATGTCATAGCATTATTTCAAACCCTAATGTGCATTACATTCCTCATCACGGGGTTTTACGTGAATGTAGTTCCACTACAAAGCTGCGAGTAGTTTTTAACGCAAGCAGTCCTACTACCACTGGCGTTTCGTTCAACCAAATCCAAATGGTTGGGCCAGTGGTGCAAGACGACTTGCTATCCATTCTGCTGCGGTTCAGACAACACAAATATGTTATCGCAGCAGACGTGGAGAAAATGTATCGTCAGGTGTACGTTCATCCAGATGATCGAAAACTACAACAAATTATCTGGCGCCATAGTCCGTCGGATCCTCTTAAAGCTTACCAGCTTAACACCGTCACTTACGGTACGGCAAGCGCTCCGTATCTAGCAACAAGATGCATGAAGCAGCTAGGACTGGAGGCTTCCGACAAGAAAGTTGCCGATGCTATTATCCATGACTGTTATGTTGACGATTTGTTAACTGGTGGGGACGACTTAGAAGAAGTCATTAATTTACGTGACGGGGTCACTTCCACATTAGCTTCTGCTCAAATGAATTTGAGAAAGTGGAAGTCTAACGAGCCTCGGGTACTTCCTAAGCCTGAATCTCCACAGTCATCAGTGAATTTAAACATCGGCACTTCCGAGCCTAGTAAAACGTTAGGACTTGGGTGGTTACCAAATTCTGATCAGTTGTGTTTTCCAAGTGGCTTGGTTGCCGGTGGAAACACTAAACGCGATATTTTGTCAGTAATCGCACAGATTTTTGACCCGCTTGGTTTGCTAGCTCCTTGTGTTATTGTTATGAAGATGTTGCTTCAACAACTTTGGTTGGAAAAGTTGTCCTGGGATGAACAACTACCACCTGAAATAAATAAATTGTGGGTTGAGATAGTCGTAAATCTACCTTGTTTAAATGATATTTATGCCCCGCGGCGTGTTATTTGCGACTCACCGAAATCCGTTGAATTCCATATTTTTTCTGACGCATCTGAACGTGCGTATGGCGCATGTCTATATGTTCGTAGTGTCAACGATGATGGTGAGGTGGTAGTGCGCCTGCTACTTGCTAAGAGTCGTGTAACTCCACTTAGGTTAACCACTATACCGAGACTCGAATTGTGTAGCGCGTTAATAGGTACCCGTCTTTGTAAAAAGGCTATCGCCTCATTACGGCTGGAGAATGTTCGCACTGTATTCTGGACGGATTCTACTATTGTCTTAGGGTGGTTGAGAACGTTGCCTAGTAAGTTGCAACCCTTTGTTCGTAACAGGGTGGCAGACATTTTAGACAAGACATCTAACTGTCAGTGGAGGCACGTAGGTACCAAAGACAATCCTGCAGATTACATTTCCCGCGGAGTAGATATAAAATCTATAGCGACTTTAAACAAGTGGTGGTCAGGTCCATCTTTTCTTTATGAGGACGCCTCACTATGGCCATCGAATCATTTATCTATTAATAACGACATCTTACCAGAATTGAAGTCTAGTAATATTTCTTTATATAGTGATATAGCTAATAATAAAATTTATAATAATGAATTCATTGATTTTAATAGATTTTCAAATTTCTTAAGGCTCAATCGTACTGTGGCATTTATATTAAGGTTTATTAAACGTTGTAGAAAGCAGTCCTGTTCTGATCCTCGGTGTACTGACGAACTGCAATCTGCATTAAATGTAATTATCAGGCAATCACAATACGAAACTTTTCCTGAGTATAAACTACTCATTAATAATAAAGAATTACCTAAGAAAAGTCCTTTATTGAAATTTAATGTTTTCCTGGATGACAATAAAATAATGCGTGTGGGAGGCCGTTTGTCTAATTCTGACTATTTATATGAAAAGAAACATCCAATTTTATTACAGTCCACTCATAAGTTCACTAAATTATTATTTGATTATGAACACCGACGGTTACTGCACGCCGGGCCACAATTATTATTGTCTTACATTAGAGAAACGTATTGGCCGATCAGAGGTCGCAATTTAGCAAGGCATTGCTGTCGACTTTGCATCAAGTGTTGCCGAATGAAAGGGCAAACTGTATCACCTATTATGGGTAACTTGCCGCAGCATCGCCTTCTAGCAGGTTTTCCTTTCCAAAATATCGGGTTAGACTATGCAGGCCCTATTCAGTCTGCTTCCCGCCAAGGCCGTGGGTGTAAATTAGTTAAAGTCTATATCGCCATTTTTGTGTGCTTCGCAACAAAGGCCATTCATTTGGAATTGGTAGGCGACTTAACGAGTAACACCTTCTTAATGGCATTGCGTAGATTTATATCACGCAGAGGAAAACCTACAAACATTTATTCCGACAACGGTACCTCATTCGTTGGCGCGTATAACGATATTTCCAAATTTTTAAAGAACAACTGCGATTCGTTAACTGAAGGTATGGCTAATGACGGTATTAAATTTCATTTTATACCAGCATATTCTCCTCATTTTGCTGGTCTTGCGGAGGCTGGTGTGAAGTCAACAAAGTATCATTTAGTTAGAGTGTTGGGCAATTGTCATTTCACGTACGAGGAACTTTCCACAACGCTAGTTCAAATCGAGGCCATATTGAACTCCCGGCCACTAACGCCTCTCTCTTCAGACCCTGAAGATTTGATGCCCTTGACTCCTGGACATTTTATAATTGGACGTCCATTGACCTCTCTGCCTGCACCGGACTATCTCGACCGCTCCACAAGCATGTTGACCAGGTTCCAGCGTATTGAACAGTTACGCCAGCACTTTTGGATCCGGTGGAGCAAGGAGTATGTGTCAGAACTCCAAGTACGCACGAAATGGCGCTCCAGCAAAGGTGCAACATTGAAGCTAAATGCTTTAGTTCTTCTAAAAGAAGAAAATGTGCCACCATTGAAGTGGAAGTTGGGTCGGATCATTGCGGTGTACCCGGGCACGGATGGCATCACCAGGGTTGCGGATGTGAAGACTTCGAATGGTGTACTTCGGAGATCATTTAGCAAGATTTGTCCCCTACCTGAAATTGATGATTTGGGTTGAAAGCGAGGCTTTCAACGCCCGGGGGCATGTTTAGTATAGTATCGCCTATTAGTTATTAAGCATATTATTACGTTACTTATTTTATCATTTTTAAAAATTTGGTTATTTTACTCAGCGCCTGATGCATCTTAATGGCATCTTTATGTTTACGCGTCGCATCGTACTCGGCGAACAATTAGCATTAAGTACCGTGCATGTTCTTACCGACATTAATGAATATTACATTACAACTCTTTACCGTGAACTGTGTGGTGGTTTTATTTTGCCTTGACGAAGATTTTAATTGCTATAATACCTAAACTACAGCGGCAACAATTTTCTATCGATAATATTCCAAGCATATCAGTTTCAAAAGGAAACCCTCAAAGTTATTGTTGAAGTACTGCCAATGAACCGAAAATAACGGATATTCTGGGGCTAATTTAATCCAATTCGGCCAGTTAACGTTCATTATTTCCAAATCTCATCCTTTTCTCACTTTACTGCAGTATGGTTTATTCTGATTAATTTTACTACAACGGCTACAATGGGACTTATAGGTGGAATTGAGTATAGAAGTTGGGAATAATTGAAGCAGAAATATATCACAAGTGCAGGCGTAACTTGGTGCAAAGCTACGCAGGCGCGTTCTCGTCTATACTTCGCAGTGGCGGATCTCCCATCACAACGAACGCTCGTATCGCGATAAGCTTTCTCACTTTGACGTTACCGTACGAATTTCCTAAGTGACATTCTGTTTTTTTATTTGTTTACCATTTTTTAAGTATTCAAAAATTGAAGTGCTTAAACTTTAACAACTTTGAGGACAACGGATGAAGTGTTGCAAGCACCGTTTTGTTATTTTAAGTGTTTCGTTTCTCAAGTGTTTTCAAGTGTTTACGAGCTGTTAAATGGGGCGCGCAGTGATTAATTTGCGAACTTGCGAATTCAAAAACGGTAATTCATGGCCCTTTCTCCAGTTTCTTCGATGACATTGTAAATTGCTGTTTGAAAGACTTCAATTATCAGGTTCTTTCGAAGAGGTATTTTAAGGACATCATTATATTGGGTAAGCAGTGCTTACTTTTAAAATAATTAATAAGTTTTGTACTATCATTTTCATATTATAAAACCTATTATTTAATCACGATTATAGACTTTACAGGAAACAAATAACAATAAAAGTTTTATTGCAAGTAGAACGATTTCAATGGCAGTTTTACGACGATCGCTTTCTCGATTTTTTCAATAATGACATTGTCATGATATCGTAAAATTCATCCAATCTCAGTAACAGAAAACTCGTTAAAAATAAATGGATTTTCTTATATCGTTTGCCCTTAAATAACATTTCTGGGTTTATCAGCATATAAATTATTTCTACAACCAACTTCAAAAAAGGAGGAGGTTATAATGTTCGACGACTATTTTTTTGTATATCCAATTTCTCCGTCATTTGTGACCGATTTTGATTATTATTATTTGAAAGGACGAACTTCTGAGGTGGTCCCAGCCACCAAGTCAAGATCTGATGATGGAATGCCAGGGAAATCTGTCTGCCTGTTTATTGTTTTATTAAATTATATATTTATTATAATTATAGGTGGTTATTCTAGTTAGTGATTCAATAATTTTCATAAGAATTAATAACGCGTCTACCATTTTCCGTTAGATCACAGCGACATCTACACTTAATAAACACGAAACCATAATCAGATTTACTATTAGGCCAAATAATGTACATATACATTAGTTTCATATAATGAAACTAAAGTTTATAATGATATTCAAGTAGCGTTCACCTACTATCCTTTCTTTTTACTTATAACTTGACTACAATCTGACCTGAAATTAAATGGGTGTATATTTAGGATTGTGGATTAGCTAACTTATGAAGATTTATTTAAATATGTTGCCTACTTTTATTTTGTCGTAATATTGTTCACAATAGCAACTGTAACTATTTGTTGCAAAAATAGTGGATCGTAGATCACAACTTATTAAGGAGTGGAGGGAAGTTTTTGTAAATTATAAATAAGATACGATAGTCTTCGCTTAAAACGCTTTTATAGTTCGTCACTATATTCATTTTAACTATTATAATTTCATTTTCATTACTCTTGGGCCTCACTAGTTGAGAATACCTCTAGGCACAAGGCCCATGGTATATGGAAGCAATAATAATAGTCATTGCTTTTGTGTGTATTAAGAGTCCAGACGTTATTTTATATGCCACAAATGTTATAGGCATTACCTTACACTCGTAAGTTAAAACAAATTAACATAGGATGCCAGGGGATAAATGTACACATTTTACAATATACACTTTACAAATCCTTTCAGTATAATCACACGCTATTTAGCATAAATCATTTAGATTTGGAACGGCGTAGATGCAGATTAATGCAAACCAGCATTAAAGCAACGGTAATGAAGCCTAGGTTATTTACATAACGAAGTATGAAGTCCTATTTGTTAACTACGTGTACTTTGTCACATTGGTATAAGTTTGGGATTATGAAATAATTTTGTTTTAGAATCGTTAGAAGTAATGTTAACATTTAGTAATTGCGTCTTTAATATTTCATATTGTACTTAACTTGCAAAACAATTAAAAAATTACCAATTTTTTCTAATAATTCGTATTAGGTAAACTCGAATATTGAGTATTTTTATACTCTTTATAGTCTTTAAAACAAGATTCCGTAAAGTTAACATTATGTGACTGTAATAATTCAGAAGTAAAAAATATATTGCAACACATATTTTATATTGTAATCCATTAAATGTTTACCAAATTGTAGTTACTTCCTTTTTTGTTAGGATCGTAGCCAAGAACTTAGAAACTGTAGCTGCTATAATTCTCGCTAAGTGTCCGAAGAACGAAGCATTACTGCTTGCTCTACTTCCTATAGACATTGGACAATAAACTGTAAACATGTAAAGTAACACAAATGTACTGTAAAGTAAAGAAAATGAGACGAGATAAATACTTTCCTATCAAAACTCAAAGTCAAACTCAAATCATTTTTATTTCATGTAGGTATTATCAATAAATACACGTATGAACGTCAATTTTCTACATTTATCACAGTATAGTAAGATAACTTCCCGGATCTTTTTTCTTGCTATATATATAGTTGTAAGTGCTATTTGACGACTATAGTAAATGACAAAAAATGTGAATAATTGAGAATTTAGAATTTAGAATTGAGAATAATTGAAAATGTGTCATCTTACGAATCAAAGTTCAGTGCTGTGCTGCTAAGATTCCAAATTTGTTTATGCTGGTATTTTTTTTGTTTCATTTATTATTGACCTCACTAATTTACTTCTCCAACCAGTTGTTTATTGCAGTCTTGTATATTGCAGTTTAGTTTTACAATTTTTATCATTGAAATGACATGAATAAAATTAATCTTATTTTAATCTTAAAAATTAATCTTATTTCGTTGTACTTTTTCCTTTCAATTACTTTGAAAAAACTTCAGAATTTGCTTAAAATCAGCCACTCGCGTCATAACTTCTAAGATCTGTTTTGCTTTGCCTGTCTTGAAGACAAGCTTGAAGTGGTATTTAAATCTTATAAATAAGAAAATGTTTAGCTTTATTTCAATTTTAAGCTTTTCTAAAATCTGTTTCATTTAATTCTTGATAGTTTGCCCTTCCTTGCTTCGCTTTGAAAACAGTTGACTGCACCCGAAACAAGGTCCCATGTTCGTTAAATGTAAGAAACCCTGAAACAATAAATAAGATCTTCATCAGTGCTTAGTACAAAACCCTTAAGTAAATTCTAACGATTCAACAGAAACCTTTTCAGTTTTCTTTTACAGTATGTACAAATACATTTACGATTTCTTTTTATTCAACAAAGCTAATTGTGCATACAATTCAGTCCCGTATTGACATTGTATGTTTAGTGAATTTCAGTGTATTTATCGTTCTGATGAGCTCAAATTTGTATGGAAACGTATTTCATTCTTGTTTACTTTCCATTGTTCAAATGTTATGCTTAAAATTTGCATACTCGTTAGCATAAAGGATAGGACTCATAATCATGAAAATGTCAGACGAGTGCGTAGGAAGCAAATGGTTTATAATTAAGTAGGGATATTGGCATGTACAAAGGTTATTGGACTTCAGATAGGCAGATGGATGAATGGAAGGAATAAGTTTACCCGCAAATGTCGCTATATGGGTTCCCCACTTACAGTCTTAAGTCGAATCGAAGAAGTATAGTTTTATGACTTATTCAACATATATTTTTAAACAAATAAATAAATTTTATATTTTTATTATCGTTACTCATAATCAGATGAAACAGTGAAATCTGTTTTGCACAGTGATACACGTATAGGTATATAAAAAGCTAACCAGCCACAACGCAGCCATAATTTTTATTAATAACAAGTAAATTATTTTATACTTTAACCCTTAATTAGGCGCATTAAGAAAGTCACACAAATAGTCGCATGGGGTCACTACTGACCCCAAACAAATATATAAAAATGGAGTGGAAGAAATTAATAAAACAAAGTATGTGTTATTAAAAATACTTAAATGCTTTATTATAATTATAATAAAGCATTAAATATATGCATAAAATAATAACTTTGACTTTAAACAAAATCAACTTCTAACATCCCATAAAATACTTATTTTTGATATAGCCGAGATCAATTAAAAAATATATGTAATTCATATTCATCAACAGATTCTTCTATTCTGCACTCAATGCTGTAAGTCCTGAAGTGTTGCTGACAAACAAATTTACCACACTTATGGCATTTATTTGGCACTTTTTTTTCGTTCGTTTGTTGTCGTTTTTCTCTTTATTGTCACATAGATTGTCTAGATAAAAAATAGTACCCTCCGATGATTCAGGGACATTTTTACATCTTCGGACTCTTCAAATACACTTTCCAAGTCATGAGCACTAAGTATAGGAGTATTATTATCTTCCGCAATTTCACTATCCTAAGTAGAACCAGCGACGTCTTCCTCATCATCGGATAAATCTTCCAGCTATTTCTGTAACTGATTTTCTTTATTCATATTGAAATTTAAATTAAAAGAAAATAGAAAACATTACAAAAATTAAGAGAAGTGTATATAAATTAAATATTACACGAATACAAGTTAAGATATATCCATTTATTTAAAATGGATATATGTAAAAACATAAAAATGAGAATTTACCTTTTGCCAAAAATTGTTACGTAATTGGTCGCATGGGGTCAGCACCTAAGAGAGCAGCGACAAATGTGTACGCGTTGGGTTTCCGACCCAGACTGATTTGCATACCCCGTGGGGAGTTAGGAAGCTAGAAAGAGCGCGTTCGCTTTCCAATCACTTTAACATAATTTTTTTTCAACTTCAAACTGTCCTGACCCCATGCGCCTAATTAAGGGTTAAAAAACCGTTTTCATGAGAAGTTTCGTAATGCAGATTTGTGTGCACGCGAATGAGGTCAAAACGATTATGTGGAGCAGGAATGTTAGATAGGTCAACATTTATTTTCCTATTGAAACTGTGGTGGTGCGTGGCAATGTAATAAATGATAAACTGACTCCAAATAGAATGATTTTTAATTACAATGAGAGAAACATATTATATCCGTAGAAAAGTGAAGTAAAAAAGAATTATTTGACAATTCTGTTGATTTATGTTGCTATGGCTAGGGTTGAAATATGAACATTAAAAATATTTACAAAAGTAGGGTTACTACAAAACTATATGGATACAGTACATTACCCGATCTTGATGTGATCCAGGAAAATAAAGCAGTGATAACCACGTAGTTTGAACGATGGACTTCCGAACCGGGGGACCTGGGTTCGAATCCTGCACACACCGCCAATTTTCAAACGTTATGCAAGTGACAATTAAATTGTAAATTATCATTTGTTTCGAAAAAGGAAAACATCGTAAATAAACTTGCATGTAGAAATGGTATGCGATATAGATCGGCAACTAAACAGTTCGCAATGATTTTAATGTCATGTCCGAAGAGACAGTAACAAAGAGGCCATCATCGTAATCAAATATTTAAATGGAAAAAGTTTTACGACAGAACAGGAAATCGAGCTGTACAAAGAGGAGGATGGATGATGTAATTTAGACATTAGTGTGTCCACTTTCCACGCAAAACAATGTCGCTGTTCCACAGGTTCGCAAACGTATTTCAAAAACTGCGCCTATTCAATTTAACAATTTTCTAAATACAGGTAAATATTATGCTTAAGTATGAAAAAGTTCTAGTCCGTTCTTTTTATTAGATCACCTAAATATCTTATATTATAATATTTTTTATAACTTCTACATCCCCTTGCAGGGTATGATGCCTACAAGTACCTACATTATTTGACTCACAGAAACAGAAAATCCGTTAGGATCGGTCATGGCTTAACAGGGTCCAAATCATCCACAAAATCATCCTAATCATACTGTCTGGATCATTATGGTGACCAAGCTGTCAAAGATGAACCTTAATATTTTTACAATAAAAAAACCGACTTCCAAAACAATGCAAATTTAAGACTTATATGGTTTTCTCATGGATGCCATTGTCAAAACTGGACCAAATACCAACAATCAAAACCATAATTTCGTTAAATGAATTAATTTCTATCAATTAAAATTCATAACACCATTAAGTCGTAATATTTCTTTCTTGTCTTTCAATTTGAATTCAAACAAGACGCCATAACATTAAATTTTGATCTAGGACAAGTAAAGAATTAATAGAATATATTTGCATTGTTAAAATTTTGGCATCGCTCTCAAAGAATCGCGGTCTAGTTGCTTCAAGACATTTGTATAAATTGTATTGTCATGGGGTATAATTGAAATAAAATATAACTTACATAGAATGAAAAATTTTAAACACAGTAAACAGAACTTACTAAGTATGTTACTTCGTTATTTTTAGGAGATTAAGAGACTGAAACAAAAAAAAGTTTTTTCGGATCAATATTGTAGATGTAATAAACAACGTTTTAGTTATTTGTAATTTCTATTACGTTAGTATATCTATATTGACACATACCATTGTATAGATGAATTATTATACGGCCGTATCGAGTATTGGACGCCGCCAAACTATTTGTACTTCGTTGTTTATGACGCGGGCTATTGCGATGACGTAATAAACTGTCACACAGCTCCGATTTATAGAATGGATACTGCTGTAGCTTGATATATATGATTGATGACGTCGTATTGTTATATAACGTGCTAGCTAGACTAGAGCTTAGTGATTTTGCCCTTGGGTAGTTGAAAAACAGTTCTGTAATGCTTAGAGAATTGGGTTTCAGTGGGTAGTTCAATAATAATGCTAGCGAGTTCTATATAACCAATGCCTAAAATATGAAAGGAATATTTTTCTAGAATCGATGTGAGAGTGGTTACTAATCTATACTGACATACCAAGTATTTGAATTTAGAACTGTTCATGACACGTACAGTGCAACCTATCGAAACGCTAATAGCCATGAACTATAAACTTGACAAAAACAAGTATTTTGTGTTAGCCCTAAATGCCAAATTCTTTTAGTCTCAAGTTTCTAAAAAACGCATACATACCTATTAGTGAAATTCATAGAACAATTGACAAGTTAATACTAATAAAATATCTGAATATGAATCTCATAGCAGAGAAAGCATTACATTATATGTATATTAGAGTACGGTAGAAGAGCCTTAATAACGCGGCTGCCACAAAGTAGCACGAGTCGATGGCAATCAATCATTTCTGAATTGCTTCGAGTGCCACTACGGTGATGCTCGGGCTGTCTACATGCCACTTAACGTCGGATGGCGGCGATAAAGTCCCATCGGGAGTTTTAAATTTATTCTCTTAGTAAAAATATTTTGCTGGGCTAAGTGTACAAAGAAATTTTGAAAAATATGAAACGTTGAAATTGAAATGATAATGAAATGATTGAAATTGAAATTGAACCAACTTATAACAGAAGATAAAAATTGAGAAAGACCTACATATCCAAGAGTTTTTTGTAATGGTATCAAAGATACTTAGTGTCAACAGAATTTCGATAACCTAATTATATTTATGATAAATCCCTTTCATTCTGCATGAGAACTTTTATTTTGTGTTAAGAAATATGATTACAAAATCTGTTTTTTATTTACAAAACTTAATAAGACTTGTGACATGCATTGAGGACTATTATAACATTTTATACCTGTACAGTTTGTGATATCTTAAGATTGATATTAAAGATATTGGTATTTATAATACTCATATTATTATGAATGACATTGATGTTTACGATTTAGGTGGAAATGGCATTGATATTCATAAACTGTCGTACAATATACGTAGTAAACATATAAGTTTGGGTAAGCATGCAGAAACTGATGTTATTTCTTCCCCGGGGAAATGTCTCGTAAAGTTGCGTACAATTAATCATACAAACAGAATTAAGTCACTTAGGAAATATGGCTTGGGGACAGACATTGTTATGTCTGATGTGGACGGAAAACGGAAATATTTGGAACGAAAAAAATACAATTTAAAATTCAATTTTGGAAATATGAACATTTGACAACATCCAATTTGGAAATAGACAGATCTCCTTTTTTATACATCTTAGACCAAATTTTGAAATAAAAATACTGTAAAACACGCTTTCGGAACTAAACAAATTAAAATATGAGTACTTGTATTATTATAAACTATAAAATAACTGTGATCGAGTAAATATTCCACTAAAACACTTAAAGGCTTAGGTTTTGCTCTAAAATCATTGTTGGAGTTAGGGGATATATTGCGTTAATAACTATCCCTAGTAGTAGTTTTTCTCAAATATATTTCGTGTACAGACATCAATCACTTTTAATTTTATTATTTACCTTTCTTTTTCTTTTCTTTCTACCTTCTACTTTCTACCTTGGCCGGTAGCTCATTAGTGATGTCTTAAGGGTTAGTGATGTTCATGGGCAATAAAGCACACTTACCGTCAAGTAGTTTGCCGCTCGTTCATCCGCTAGTTACATAAAAAAAGTTTTGTTTTATGGTTTGGTACCCTAATTTCATAAAAAAATATGTACGTTTTCTTATTACAGTGACTTTGTAAAAGCTTCAAGTGTCTACCTATTACGGTTCAAGAGATACAACCTTGTTACAGACGTTCAGACGTACGAACATCGGATCTTAGTAATAAGATCCCTACAGCACCCTTTGTGTACAAAACCCTTAAAACGTCGATTCGAACATATTAAAACAAATAGGTATAAATAACTACTATTTCAATATCATACCACCAATATGACATTATTTCGCGCAGTATTTGTAATAAACATGAGACGTTAATCACTAATTACAACCAGACCGTGCATAACATAAGGTCGTATATTAATTACCTAATGAGCTAGTAGTGTAAGCACGTATACATGCTGTAATAATGATTGTCGTAAATTATTATGTGAGTTACGAGTGTTTAGTTACTGATAACAGAAATTAGGTGTTAAACTAACTAGAGGAATTCTGGTTAAAGGAGTTTAGTTTAAAGAGAGGTAGAGAGAAACAAAGCGCATATAAGTGTATGACAATAGGCAGGCCATAACGTTCATATGAGAGATAATTGATGGGGTAGAAAAGTTCTCGAATAGACATTACGCATCGATTAAAAAAGGTCGCCAGGTCGCCGTCTGCGTAGGCTGATGACCTATCGAAGAAAGAGGGAAGTCGCTATATACAGAGAGCCCAGGACCGGTCAAAGTGGTGTCGATTAGAGAAGGTTATGCAGTGAACGTCGAAAGACCAATTGCATCGACATTGTGGCTCTGTTGGCATGAATTTGTCTGTTGTGCGAGGAGTCGAATCCCGTGACGGGCTGACATTGACACGCCAGGTATTATGAATGAACTTAACATCATGTTAAACAAGGAGATGGAGACACCGTGTAAGTTGTGAATGTCCAAGAGCTTCAGTGAAATCTTAACATCACGTGGCCCATCTTCCAGCGATGCAATTATGAAGAACCAGAAATTAACACGATGTTAACAATTATTTCGCAACATAACAGAAATGGTTTATCAAAGAAAATAACTGGAATTAATTTGTACCATTTAATAATACGAAACCGTTATAGAACTACGAGTACTCAACTAATTTACTTGGGACCGTACAAGTAATTACGAGCCACTTGTACACTTTGGCAGCAATTTGAAAACTTATAACTACTGTAATGCTGGTAGAAATTCCGCAGTAGTTATGGACAATAAGTATTGGATAACAATTTACTTCAAACAATGAATAGCCCACTTTAGGGCAAGAATTTCTCTTTATAACTGAGGAGAGCATACTACACTCGCTGCTCCAGTGCGGATTGGTGGAGGTGTCGGAACTTTTTATGCCGGTCGTATAGTTTAACAATTGCTATGTACATACCTATGGCTTTACGTGCCATGTGAAGTACAAAAGTCTCAAGAAATTTTCGCAACCAGCGCAACGGTCCGTCCACTCACCGACCGCACCCGCAGTTTCATAACTTGGTGCCGGGCTATGCCCGCTTGCATCAACAGGCTAACAAATTAATTATTGGAAATACTAAGATGGCTTTTGAAACCTTATTTTTTCGATACCTAATAATAACGGACGTTCACAAACCGAAAACGAAATTAAAATCTTTCATAACCTTAATTCCTTATTTAATTGCGAATCGTTAAAAATCTCATCAGGATTATGGGATTTTCTAAATACAGATAAAGCTAAAACGTATATGTTTCCATGCAAAATTCTAAGGTATTCGTAAGGAGTGTATTTGCGGGAACAGGTCAGTAAACGAGGGTAGAGATAGATGGCGGTTCTTGAGGTCATAATATTTCGGCATCATTGTAAAAGACTTTCTCCAAACCTTTTGGCCGGGCGATTTATCTTACGCGAGATTTATTCCATGTGAATTAATAACCCTTTTTTGGGCCAAGAAATTGGAATAAGACGTATTATCGAGTATTAAAAAGTAGTGATATCCAAGTGGTTCAAACTTCCGAACCTCCCGAGGACCTGGGTTCTAATCCTGCACGCATCTCTAATTTTCAAAAATTATTAAGCGTATTAGAAACCACTTGCTTCGGTGAAGGGAAACATAGTATGGAAATCTGCAGACCTGAGGGTTTTTTTTCTAATCGGCTCTTGGTCAGAATTACTTAATTGGACTAAAGCCTATCTATCTCACATTGTGAAATTATTCCCGAGCCCACAAGTGGGACAGTTATGTTGTTCGAAGAAGAATTTTGTGAGAACGAAAGTGATCTACGCTATTCCAAACTTTGGCTAACCAGAACAGAAGCGATAAGCACCATCATGGCTCATCATCATGGCATCAGGCTCTTAAGTTAATTTTGACCTCCTTGATAATTATTATCGAGAAAAGTATTTTTACAGTCACCGATATAGGATTTGAACACAAGTATTACATTTAATATTAACGTATTGACAATCAGATCACAGGATTTATTTAAAATATTACAGGATAATCTGTTAAAAATAAATTGTTAGCTTAACCGTATTATGAAAATGTTTCATATTAATTTCAGAACAAACGCACGCAACTTTTAATGTTTAATTAATCGAAATTAATGCCTATTTAGTTATGAATTAATGTAATTATATCTCATTGAGATGATAATTAAATTACGAATACATGTAAAAAGCAGACCTGATTCCCCGGATAATTTTCGCATTTGAATTAAATTTCTCAACTGAAAAAAGGGTACCTACCCTTTTGCCGACGGACGGTAAAAAAATTGCGTAATTTAAACACATTAGATACAGCTTATATGAATAAGTAATAAGCGTAGGGAAGTAGTACAGTTATATGTAATAGTAATCCGCCCTCGGTTCGCTTCGCTAAACCTGTACCTATAAGTACACGCACCCGAAACATTGCTACTTATTTAAATCGGGCGTTTCGTGTTTAGGTAAATTTTAACGATTTATGGAATATTTTTAGTTGTTCTATAAATTTAAAAGATATTCATTTAGTACAGCAGTTGCATAAACTAGCCAAGACATATGCATACAAATTTTCATCCACGCGAAAACGAATACTTATATTCAATACAGATTTCACCCTTATTAGAGTAGATGTCGTAATAGTGGGTGTTAGTGATCTTTAATTCTGAACTAATCGAGGTCATTATGTCACAGAAGAGAGGTAAAGGATATAATGTTTTTTTGTACTTTTTGCAATACCGACAAACGAACAGATAAGAACCGATAAAGAAAGATAAAGAAAAGAAAGAAGATAAAATACATTACCTATAATATAGTAAAGACGAATACGTCGATGGAAGGACACTTGGAAACAATACCGTCATGAGGGTTAGAGTAGAACAATATTTCTTTCGAGAAAATAAGTTGGATTCACAACGAAGCCAAAAATTCTAATATCCTGAGCGGAACAGGGATACGACAGCCGATTAGCATGATTTGTATACCCTAATTTTATTTTTCTCTGTACCTATATTATTTAGTTAACTATAGCTGTTATATTACTGACTAGTAATTGCTTTCATTTAATTGCTTAAAAACTATCCCCAGTTAAGCACAACCTCAAAAAGGTTTATATTTTTTAAATTGATATATCTTTTGTATTTTTAAAGCGATGGTTTTATTTATTTCAATCGCGTTATGTTATGATAGTATGTTTATGGGACTTTTTTAATTTAATTATTAAGTTAGCAAACGAGCGTGCAGCACCACCTTTCACTGCCGCCCATGACAACTGTGACCGTCCTAGAACAGGACTCAAATCGGGAGTAGGATGGTTAGTCCAGTAAGAATACGGTGTTTAGTGTTGGAACAAATAATATGTTGTCTCTGTATAAACAAAATGTAATAAAAGAACAAAGCTGTCAAAAGATAAGTTAGAAATCAGAAGAGCTTTTGTTGTGGTTATTCTAAATTCAAATGACTGTTTTGTTATTCAGTAAGGGAATGGGCATTTTGTTACCAAAAAAGCCAAATAATAA
This sequence comes from Ochlodes sylvanus, assembly GCA_905404295.2. Lineage (NCBI taxonomy): Eukaryota > Metazoa > Arthropoda > Insecta > Lepidoptera > Hesperiidae > Ochlodes > Ochlodes sylvanus. Next base: position 10,473,400 of record FR990132.1, on the reverse strand, counting down.
TATATTCTTCTTGTGTAAAATAGATTTATTACATACCTACTTCTTGTGCTAAATACATTTATCACATACTTCTTGTGTTAAATACATAAAAATCATCACGATGTTATCCGTCACCGAAACAAGTAATAGGTAATTTCTTATACGCACATAACTTTTTTCAAAACTAGGTGTGCGTGTAGGATTCGAACCCGGGCCCGGGAGTCCAACGTTCAAGTCACTGGGCTATGACTGCTACATGTACATTACACTGTTAATACAGGTATTGTAATCAATACATACTATTTACAGTGTTTTGTACTTCAATACACCGTGTAATATAGGTCGAAATCGTTTAGATGGATTTTGAAGAGCTACTCGTAAGCATTTTCGGTCCAGTGCACATTTAAATTTAGTTTGAATAAAATCCGAAAGTTCCTACTGAAGGTAGCTCTCAACAAGTCTGTTTTAGCTCAGATAAAGCTAGTTTGGATGCAACTGTCCTTAAAACTTTGAAACTTTAACGTTTAATGCAACTTAGACAATAAGAACTCAGGGGCATTAAATCTGCCTTACCTTTGCTTCTTTCTTGTTTATAAACTCGTTAATTCAGAAGCCGATTCGGTTGCTTTTCATTTTTTTATATCTTGTTCGGCAACATATTGGTGGTGCCGTTGGTTTTGCTGATGTCCGGGGGCGACGGTGACAACCTGACCACTTACCATCAGGTAGCTTGTCGGCTCGTTTCTCGGTTATCTTCATAAAAAACACAAACATAAAAATTCTAAATATTAATTTTATGAGATCTATTGCGTCAATAAACACACCGTATGCGTGATAAAATTTCAACTCAGATATAATGTGTACAGACAGCGATAAGTTAAGATTAGTAAAACTAAATTGTACTCGTATAATGGTGGTTATCCTTCGGTGATGGAAAACATCCTGAGGAAACCTACACACCTGAGAGTTCTCCATAATGCTTTCAAAGGTGTGAAGTCCGCCAATCCGCACTTGGCCATAGTGGAGGACTATGGCCTGTACCCTTCACATTGTGAGAGGAGACCCGTGCTCAGCGGTGGGGAGTGGGTTGTGATGATGATGATGATGGAAATTGTATAATACAACATTATAGTAATAATGCTGTATTATATATACAATTGTTATTCATTAAGCATGTTATGTTAACTGACTCTAGTTCTCGTAGTTACGAGCAAATAAGGTTGCATAAAGATTCCACTCGAACGCCTAATGTTATGGAAAGTAAAGCAAATAAATTCAGTGACGCATACTAATGAATAGCGGCTTATAATTATAGTGCAACATTCAATAGATACCTACATAATTATGTTGAAAGCCTTCTTTATTCAAGCCTGTGTATTTACAATGCCCGGTTTAGGATACATTGAGGCTTTACGTTCAAGTATTGTTATGGTCATTAATTTTTCCCCGCCTAAAGCACACATTATTTGGGAGAAAAATTAAAATTTATACCAAAAAAATACTTAAGCCAAAAATTATCTAAATAAACTTTGCATGCAACATTTACATGATAATTATTTGTATCAGGCGTTACTTTGCGGAACTCCATAGTTAGAAATGAAAGATTAATCTAATGCAACAATCCGCGATCAAACACGTTTGTTGGTGTATACTTTCTCGCAAATAGCACCTTCCGCCCTCCTTCGCAGGAGCATGCAATACATACCACCAACGTAAGTAGTTTAATCTAAGTTAGTATTTAGATACATGATAAGACATCCATTTTACCAACAACCGACGCGACGTGGTAGATTGCTGGTTAGTTAGACCCCTAGAGGCAATTTTTTTTAACGCTTACGTAAATCGAAGTATAGGTACGTTGCGTCGGTCCTAGTGTATTGTCGTTAGATGGCAGTCATCAAGCCATGTTGCATGCTTTTGGGTGGCATGGAAACTTCCGATATTTGAGTTAAGCCCTCGACCTAACCACACTGAAGCATCGTGATTGAGTATCTTCTAGCCCTGCTCAGAGATAAGAATAGATAGACCCGTGCGCTCTATCCATGAATGGTACTTCCTCCAGTCTATTAGAAACGACTATTAATGTTTTGTCTCCAACATAGACACTACACGACACTCAGCAAACAATACAACAGCACAACGTGTGTATTTTATTTTCAACAGTTATTCCCGTTTCGGACAAAGCGAAGTTTTCTTTGAGAAGTTATTAACACGGCCTTTGTTTCAGGCACGATGAACCCTCGCCCTCAGGGTTGAACGGAGCGATGGCGCGTACCACTGCCGTCGCCTGCCTCTTTACGGTCCATTTTCTCTCGTGCATTATTGGTGAGTTATTTACACTTTTCCTTTAGTCTCTTTGTAGAATGCAAGCGAATTTGAACCGTGGCGATATCGCTTGTTGATGCTGCAGTTTTATGTTTACTGGGTTGAAGTTCGGGTACTAACTAGAATTGAAGATTTTATTCGTACGAAAGGATGAATGCAAAATGTGATTTGAAAAAAGTTTGAAATTTAAATCAACATAGTTGCGAGCGGCAGCAGAAAACTTTTAATGACACTGATTTATATTATGGAAGTTTTATTAAACATACGTGACATTTTGTTTGAATCAAATTTAAATTCAAAATGGTTTTGGAGGTATTGTTTAGGCATTATATTATTATATTATAATATTTTATCAAGATTATTTTAACAGGGCCACTCCCGTGTGTCTAGATGCACAATGTTTTGAGTAAACTACCGTTTCGAAAATGTTTTATCGTAAACATAAATAACAGAAATCCTCAATATATTATAATTGTAATGCATAGTTCTCATATAATAATAACAAAGAAAAATATTTATCCTGGGCAAAACTGGTTATGACAGTAATATTTCCTTATGTTATTGATATCGGTACTGTTCAATAACTGTTCATGAAGAGCATGTCCCTACTAAGTAGTTTGAAGATCTGGCGAAGACAAGCCACCTCCATAATTATGTGATCATCGTTGCCAATGGACATCACTAATTCCGATGCCGACCGATGCGTTGCTGGCCAATTTATTGTTCGAACGTCAAATCAGAATCAGTACACTAAACTACGTAAAAATAACACACAATGTTATTTTCACGTTGTGTCTGAACTAAGAATTCATTACGGCAAAAAAATCATTAATCATGGCAGTCAGCAAAAAAAATTCTTACATAAGTTACGAGTACGGTTGCTAATGAGAATAATATTGGCTGAACAAATTACAGAATGCGGTTTTTTCCTCACATTTTCATATTACGATATATTTTTCTAGGCGCGTTACCTAGATTTGTGCTAAGAATAGAAATAGAATTTTTCTGCCATGTTCAATAATACCGTGGGCTAGGATAAAGGTTGAAAGGATTATAGGTTTGCCGACATGTGAAGATAAATTCATAAATTTGGAATGACATAAATAACGTATGTTTGAGGGCTACAGGCTACAGTCCACCAAGCTGTGCAAATACGAATTGGCGGACTTCACACACTTTTGAAAACATTATGGAGAACTGTTAGGTATGCAGGTTTCCTCACGATGTTTTTCTTCACCGAAGCAAGTGATTCAATTCTAATACGCACATTTTTTCTGGAAATTCGAAAGTGTGTCTACTATTCGTATCCAGGCGCGACTGCTCGGTAGTCCATCGTTTAAACCACTTGAGTATCACGTAAATTACTTAGGTTTTGTTATCGATATCGGGGCCAAAACATTATGTCGATTATTGTCAGTGTCCAATGGCACCCACGATACACGAAAGCCTAACTTAGGGCTATAAATGTGTGGCGATATTTAATTATTTATAACTTATACCACACAAAGCATCATTTCATTGCATTCCGAGAAACAGATTTATTTCCGCGGGATAACACAACAAAAATTGTGTCCTAAAATAAAATAACGTAAATATTAAATGTATAATGCTTGAAATAAATGAATAGCAATATGTTGAGTGTGTGTACAGGCACAGTTTACCGAAGCGAAACGAGGGCTGGTTACGCGTTCATTATGAATTTCTTAACAGACACATACAATGGAGATTAAAAATTAAATTACATCAGAAAATTGTCATGAATATTTCGTTTAAACCTCATGACACGCTCGTAAAAAGCCCGTCGCGTCGCATCTGACGAATCGTAATTCAAAATTTGGGGCTTAATCGAGTTCCTCAAAATCAAGATTTATAAACTGGTATCACTATAAGCTATCAGCGAATATCCTAGTAGCATTATCTCCCATTTCGAGAATACATATAGCAATCGTAGAGAATACCTATTATTCTCTTTCTATAATAGATTTAAGTGGTTGTCAATTATTGGCAAGTAGTAATGCATCCTGCTATTGCTGTGGCGATCTGTGCTTCTTATAGGTTGCTGTTATAGAGCTAGGTAGAGAGTGGTTGAGTAATCTACCACCCAGTTTAATCCACACGATACTCACACAACGACTATACAACAACGCGTCCGGCTTTATAATTTGTTAGTAAAAGATTTAAAGGAAAAGTTATTTTATTATTTTTAACGCATTTAAATAAAACCTTGTTTTTAACCACTCATAAATCGTTAGCAATTTTTATTATTTGTGAACTTGGTTATCGCTTACTACTTGTATATGCGACCCATTTTATGTCCGTTTAGGGCGTTTCATTTTCCGCTTCATTTATTCCCAGATTTTTAGGGGCGATTTCGCAATTAGCATTATAATCCGATCTGCCATCGTTACTCTGATATTTATGACATCCTTATGCTAATGAAGATGAGTTTCTTTTTTATTCGATATTAGGTGAAATTACATATTATATTATGTATTTGGCATCGAATTAAAATATTACAGTTTGGAGTTATTTAATGTGGTTCTTGTAAAGACACTTAATGTTACCCTAGGTTTACTTACATTAGTGAATATCGTATTCAAATCGGTATACCATTTCCGAAATTAGCGAGCAGGAGGGCATAGAAAAACTGTAATTTTTTTATTGTTGTTATCGAATAATAAATACTGAATTATCCATTCATCCATCCATCAGCCTTTGAATAAAATACAAATACTGAATATATTTTACTCTCCAACATCTCCCACACACAGGCATCGATTAGTTCGATTACCTAGTTACAGTTTGATTATACACATTTTGTTAAATAAAGCAATTTTCTATTTTTAATTTTGAAAATGCCATTAATTTGACGGCCCGCGACATAAATTATTGAAGTTATGGCTTGTTTTGTTACAGGATTGTGAATATTCCAGTGATTTACGATTTCGTTTGCAAAAGCGAGTTCAGAAGTTAATTTCGTTTCAACTTGTTTGCTCACTGTGGTTACTGAACTGAAACTTAGGGATTTGTTTCAGACCACCAAATTATAAGTAGCGTTTGACAAGAGAAATATTGGTAAGCTGTTGTCTGCTTGTTTACTGTTGATATTGACGTTCTCCTGCCTGAAGTTAGAATAAGAAAGAGTTATTAAAATAGGCGGATAAAAAGAAGGCTGATGCTCCCAGCCGGAACGCGACAAGTCCTTTGGCGGCTGACTCTAGCAAGATAGTAATAACCATTGCTAAAATAAAATAATAAAAAAAAACAAATGATTGTCTATAAAGTCGGTTAACGGACGATAATTTTACGTGATAACGTCACAAGAGAAGAGAGATAGATGCGTTGCAAGCCGAACGTTTATGCCGATCAATCGTGCCTCTCTATCGCTTGTTCCGCACTCGCTTGCAAGCTCAGGCTCAGGCGGAACGGGACACTTTTTCGTGCGCGCTGTCTGTGTTCATCAATTTATAAGACGTTATCAAAAAATGTCTGTAGTGCATGCCTATACATTGTCTTATGTACCCGAGTAGAGGAGGGTAGATGTTTATCGCCAATCTTGCGACGGATACGCATGCATGCGGCTAGGCGTCCCTTCTACTTATGGGGTGTGGTGAGCCAGTGAGTGTATGCTATCCCAGTGATATCTAGGAGTGCTATACGAATTAAGGAACGCTATTTAAATGACAATTTAAATAATCAAGTGTTTTTTACATAAGAATCCTTAATAAGGTTTCCCGAAACAAAACGAAAGTAGTTACTACTCAGTAATAAAAGACTAATAAATACGTATTTTAACAAAAGATTACATTGGCTCAGCTATCAGCGCTCAATCAGAACAACGAAGCTGACAAATATCTATGACATTATCCGCAATCATAGACAAATTGCTCTCCGAATGTAGCTCAAATAACATTGTAGGGAGTGAATCAATCAAATCGAATGGACGCGATCGAAGTTTACGTAACGACAGTAGGTAAAAATATTGTTATACGATGATTAATCACGACTCCCAATATAAATGTAGTTGGTTAGGAGATATGCCTTGTTCGTTTATCTGTACACGTGAAAATATTTTGAAAGCGAGTATAAATGGAAGCTAAGGTATAGGTTTGTAAGGTAGGTATAATGTGTTTTTGGGTAAAAGGGATTCCATTCTTCATTGAGCCTAAGCCAATAACCGCTGCTTTTAGTGCTCGCTACTCTGCAACGTTTTCTTACTTATCCTGTGTAACAACACACAAACAACAAACAGTACAACAGTACAACAAAAGCACAACAATAGTTACTGTCCGCCTAGTTAGCTACCATCCTCCATCTAAAATCAAACAGGAAAAATATTTGTGTTTTGGTCGCAGTATTGCAAAGCTAGTAATAATGCGATTCCCCCGCACGTTATTAGTCGGCAACGAGTCTGTGATGCCTTTGGTGTTGCTCAAGACAGATACTACTCACAATCAGGTAGTTCGGGTTCCCATTTGTTGGCGATTGGCTTAATAATATGAACGTAGGTGTGTAATCTAGTGCACTTTACCACCTATGTCTATGTTTCCAATTACTATTCGGTAGGATTATGGAGAAGCGTTAACTCGTAAAAAACGAAACTTGTGAAAAATTTATTTTTAGACTTTCGTTTCTTCGATGTTAAAGATCTTATCAAAAGAATTTGACGTGATAACGTCTTATAAATGGATGAACACTGGCAGCGCGCACGAAAAATTGTCCCGTTCCGCCTGAGCCTGTGTGTGCAAGCGAGAGCGCGAAACAAGCGATAGAGAGGCACGATCGGCCTAAACGTTCGGCTTGCAACGCATCTATCTCTTCCCCTCATGACGTTAGTACGTAAAATTATCGTAGGTAAGTAAACCGACTTTACAGACAACCATTTTTTTTTCATATCATAGAATTTTCCGTCATACGCCTCATGTACAAAACTTAGCTGCCCTGACCCAATTTCTAGCGCATATTGTCCCTACATTTTGTAATTGCTAGGTACAAAAATGACCCGGAAAATAATTTCGCTGGTGTTCCCATTCCAGACTTATTAAAATTAAGCTTTCGTTTAATTAACAATTGGGTTCTACAATGACAACCTACACTCAATTATTCGCGAGTAAAATCAGTACGTCACTATTTCTTTTCCCGTAAAGATAAATTATGTTTTATCGTCGAAATTGTATTGCTTTGAAGATCTTAATGTGTTGGTTAGGCCATAAGTAGGTACCTGAGTAAAATTGAGTCAGTTGCATTTTTTAGAATGATAACAATGTCAACAAGGAGGCTGCTTAAATCTTATATAAAATGATTTTATTTTATAAGTGCCTTGATTAGTAAAAACCTTCACACCCTCATATTAATACTAGGATCCGCAACATCGCTCTTGGAGTGCCTGTGTTGCGTGCGGCAGAAACACAAAGAGAGATCACGAATATCAACAGCCCTAGAACAAAAATATATCTGCCACATAATTATAAAGACGGAATTTGAAACTGGGATATTTCTCTCAACAGCCATAATTCCATTAAAGATGGCTAAAAGAGCGCATAATTATATAATTATAATATTTAATGACTGCAATACTCTAATGTTTCTTTCCTCTTTATATCTTCCGTCAAAACATCGAAGCAATTATAGTCAATCAACTGTCTCGTCAATCGATTCAAGTGTAATCTTATCAACGTTGCTGTTGTCTAGGGCTCAGAGCTTCTGAGCACTTGATCGCCATTGTAAAAGCTCTACAGACACGAAGCTTGATCCGACAGTCGACGTGATAATCACGTAACGTCGAGTGAACTTAGTCGGCTTATTGCCGCTTAGCCTTCCTTCTTTGGCAATTGAGCCTACGGTACCTATTTCAAGGACTTTTAGTTAAATCGGTACTGTAATGTTCCATGTTATGTAAGCAATGTTCAAAAAATAAATTTGATGGTTTGAAACTTTTACAAAGAGTTAGTGCTTTTACCGCACGAGCTGCAAGGAATATTACAAAAATCCGGTCAAGTAGGAGTCAGTAGGGTTCCGTAACACCGAGTGATATTATTTAATTATTTGGGCAATAGCAGGTAGAATGTAGAAAACCTTTTTATTTTAGTTGTATGGATCACCTCTGTCGAACAACTGTTTCGCCTGGCCATGGACAAAGAGAGGTTCAAGGAACTAACGGTTAACCTTCAGCAGTGAAGAAGCACAATAAGAAGAAGTTGTATGAAGGCCCTCTTTAGTAACTAACTTTTTTATTACTTTCTGTGATAGCGTCCACAGGAGAATGCATTCTGCGAAAGTTTCAGGTGTCTTCCAATTTCCGTTCAAGATATAGAGCCCTGTGACAGACAGACACACAGACATCAGCGATGGCATATTAATAGGGTTCCGTTAGTCATGTTTTGGATACGGAACCCTTAAACTGTACCCATCAGACACAATAAAAGTATTTTTATAACCAATTATAAAAATTAAATGTGTACATAATTTATTATTATTATCAATGTATATTATAATAATAAAACTGTAAGTTATTGACGTATGTGGAAGATAATATGTTAGAAAATCTTAATTAGGTAATCATACAGAGCGAAACTGTTTATTTAATACAGTATTAAATAAACAGTTTCGCTCTGTATGATTCTGTAATAAATATTTATGTCTTATTCTGTTTTTAAAATGTGCTGAGGACTAACTTTCACCGTCTCTACTCGTGTATCTTTAAGTACCTTTCCAACTTGACACTAAAAGCAAAATTAGTAAGTAAATAAGTGGTACCTACATTTAATAATGACTTCTTTTTAATTTAAAAACCACACTTAGTTTTTTACACGGAAGATTGGTAGTATTTTACCATAGCTAATAAACCAACCTTAAATGTATTAAGATTAAATGTATACAGATACCTGACCTGCTCTTATAGGTATTTTTACACGACCACAAAATCACACAACGTATGAAGAGCACTATGCCCGGTATTTCTTTACACGATCGATAGTAGACGAACACGAGTTACCGACATAGTTGGCAGAATTTGTCGGCTGCGACGGCAATAGGCAGGTCAGGCTGTTACAGATAGGTAGGTACTATATGGTAAAATGATTACGTAGGTTTAAGTTTAATTTTTATGATTTCCTTCGATGAATCAAATTATTGGTAACCTGAATATAAATTACTGAATTTGAGTTGAACAGTTTTAGGGATAATTTGGGGGAATCCATTTTTATTGCGTTGGTAAAATAATATTAATATGATCATAGTGTTTTTGAGGTTGTTTAAGAGTATGCTTACGCCTTCGTTTTTACTCATTATAACTCAATGCCTAACAATAATAATAATCATTAATTGATTTGATATTTGGCCATTTAGGTTATGATAAATATTTAGCCAAACTCATCTTATTCTCTAATACGATGTTATGAGTCTAATTGACTATTTTGGGTCGAGTTAATGATGAATCTACGAGAAAATTAAAAACTCTTTTTGTTCCAGTATGCCAGCAAGACAGCGGTAACAATCGACCACGGGATCAGAGCACTGTGTCAGAATCTTCCAAAAGATTTCGGACAGAGTTCCTGGAAGACTGGCCACACACCCCTGGTTCGCCGTACTTCGACCCTAGCACGCCAGACAACGTGACCGGCTTAGTTGGACACCCTGTCACGTTGTTATGCAAAGTGAAGAATTTGCAAAACCGAACGGTATTGTTAATTAGCCACCATTCTTTTATATAACTAAGACCAACTAAGGCCAATCCTTACCCAGGACGTTTTGAACGATATTCCGTTATGGCAACCATTGCTCTATAACGGACGTCAAAGGTGTATTGATGAATATACATTTACAACAAAATTAAATCATACCATAATTAAATACATTGTGACCACAATGCCTACCGAAACGTGACGCTTGACGTTGACCACATTGATACGCAATATTAAATTAAAATTTTCGTAATTTTATATGCAAATTCGGATATATTACACGATCTTCAACACTATTACCAATATTCACACATTCAGCACATCAGATAAAAACTATACAAACCAGTAATATCTATAAAACTACTTTGAAACATTTCTTAGTCTTTATCTTGAAAGAAAAAGGCATAAAAATAACGTTTAGTTATGTTATAAAAAGTTAACCCGTAATCATTGTGGGTTAACGACTGTTGTGTCAATATGTGGATAAAAGAATAATTGGTCTATATTTGCTTTTCTGTTCCTCTTCCAACAGATATCACTTAGACAATACAGATTTAACACAGATATAATTGTATATAATTACAGTGATTGTTATAGAATGCCTTCCTCAACTTATCATCTCCAAGGGTTTAATGGTAGATAATGCCATTAGGCATTAAGTCCGTCCATCGTAATTACTTTTTCAGTAAAGAGTGACATATTTTTTATTTATTAGAAGTATGCAATCAATTTATTTTATACTATTGATGGAAAATTATTAAGTAAAGATCTCAATCTTCTAACTGTCAAGATATTATTAAATTTTATAATAATATAAATAAAATATTGCTTCACGCCCATTTAATATTCCCATTCATTTTTTGCTACCTAAAGAATAATATACCAAACACTATCATAAATAAGCTTTCCGTAATGGTCCCATACAAGTACGTTATCGCATGAGTTTAGCGCACCTGCGCTTCCATCTTCAGATCTTCAGTCCATTATATTGTTTTACGAGGGGTAATTCGAAACAATACTGCGATCCGTGCCCGTCTAATGCATGCGCACATTAAGATTCTGATTGCCGATGCCAGTTGTCGCCAGTTAGATAAATTTGACGTCTCTTGGCACTCGTATATGTGTTTTGGCAGAGGTTCTGCTTCGTAGATTTTATCGCAATAAGGTTTTCATATCCAGATAAGAAGGACATGAATCTAGAATTACCTCCACGCATGCTGGAAGAAAATAATTTTGTCTAATAGCTGTTTTCGTGCCAGAAGTTGCAGTTCTGTATTGGCGTCTTTCTGTAGATAAGACTGAGACGTTACAATATGTCCAATTTGAAGCAAACTTTTAATAACAATGCCTTGTTTTAAATTTTGAATTTGATGGGAAATAAAAAAAAATCTCTATCCTCTTTTATAAGTTAACGGTGCGGGTTATTACGACGGACATTTTAAATTAAGAACATTTGTATACCTTTTTGCTATCGAAGTCAGTTCTACACGTCGTAAAAACTGTGTAGTGTATTTTGGCAATTTTAGAGTAAATATTTCAACTGGAAACCATTTAATGGAGCCACGTTAAATAAACTTGAAAATCCCTGTTGCCGGACAATAACTTGCCTTGTTCAATCTCTAGTTTCACGCATTCGAGGTTGACACGTACAAAAAAGCGGTGCCATATTGTGAATCTCGGTTTTAAAACTTTATTTGTTGTTAGTAAAATTTCGTGTGCTTCTTTAAATTTTTACAGTTTGGTGGAGTGATTTAAAATTAATTATTTAGGGTTTTAAGGAATAAGCATTCTAAAAACTAAACTTGACTATTGATTTACTATTTTTTTTATTTTAAATTACCTACGCAACATATAAATTAATATTAGCATTAATATAAACTCTATCAATGCTCCGCTCGCTGATCTCCTCACAACGTAAAAGAACTTTAAGCATACATCACAAAACTTTAATACACCACACTGGCCAAGTGAGCAACTCAACCTTCATGCAACGTAAATAAATTTATGAGAATTGCAAATTTATTTTAATATTCTCAGCTTGTTTAACAAGCGAATGAAAAAATTATTGAAAAGTTTATTATTCTTGATGAAAACCTTTTGCTCTTTCATACTGTACATCAAATATCCGGTAATACTGAATTTTGCAATGCATTCGATTGGAGTATTGCAACCAGTCGATTCCAATTCCACTTGAATTCTGAATCACAGTGGCGGGTGTAGTAGATACATATTATGGGCAGGCAATCCTAAAATATCGGCCAAATTTTAGCTCAAACCAGTTGTCGCTGAAAGCTAACCAATGTCGAACACACGTTTCAAATGATTGTAGATTTGTTGACAATAAGTAAACTTCAGTGCGTGAAATTGTAGATTTTACAGGAGTGAGTGTTGCCACTGAAGACATAGAGATATGAGACGTGGATCTTTAGGATCCTAATAGATAAGTTCAAACTGACACCGCTTACAACGTGATGGAATCAGAAATGATTGTATTGGAACAAGTAATCGATAAAGTTTACAGAATACGCCAGCTGAAATGGCAATGACCTGACCAATTAGGTGTGAAACCGACAATCATGGAGGAAGAAATTCCATATTATCTAGAAGGGGACTTTAAGAGTAAGACACAAGACTCAGAAAAATGCTTCTGATTATATACAACCGGACTAACTATCCCAGTCCCCATATGAGTCTTGTTCTAAGTCGGTCACAGTTGTCATGAGCGGCAGCGGAAGGTGGTGCTGCATGCTCGTTTGCTACCTTAAATCAATAATTAAAAAATACAGCTCCCGCTTTTATGAAAGGTCAAGAAATTATAAAAGAAGAGAAAACCCATATAATTTGGTTCTTAACACAGCGAATTAAAAGCAAATGAAGTAAAGAAACAAATTTATTACAAAAAAAGTTAAAAAATGTTTCAAAGTAAAGCTACAAACAGCAGAATATGGCTTTAAGGCATCCTTGTCCCTTACGTGCAAAGGAACTTCGTTATTCACATAGACACAAGATCCAATACATAGCTAATGCCGTTTCGTAGCACAAGTCAGAATGCGAAAGCAATCTGACTCCAAATCATCAAAAATTGAAAGCTCCATCACACGAGTATGTCCGAACAGCTGGTTCAGTCAAGTCAAATTGTCAGTACTAAAATTATATCTATTTTCGTTCGTACTATATTTCAAGCATGTTTTGGTTGTAACAATTCTGTCGAAGCTTTGGTATTAAGCAAGGTATGAGGTTTTATCTATGTATATTTGTTTTCAAGTGCATACACTTGAATTATAGCTTATACTCTTTTTTATTTATTCTTTTATTTATTAGACACCTTCACAATAATAGCAGGATACGCTGACTTAACGCTAAATAGCACCGCCATCTTGTACCCTGGATTTGAATGATTTTGTTTTTTTTTTCCTAGGTACATATAAATAACCGACAGACGATATTATGGAAACAATAGTATACGAGCCACCTGATGGTAAGTCACCATCGCCTATATTAGAGGCATGATCGATGCGTTGCCGAGCAATCAAGAATGAAAAAGAAGGAAAGAAAATACACTCAATGTGATATTTCTCGAACGATTTTAGTTGCCTTTACAACACCCCGGTCTGCCGGCAATGGTTTGGGCCCAATATTGTAGGCCGTCCCAATAGATAAATTAAATTTTTGAACTTTATTACCAGGTATCATGGGTGAGGCACCGCGACATCCACTTGCTGACGGTGGGTCGGTACACGTACACGTCGGACCAGCGGTTCGAGGCGCAGCACAAGCCGCGCTCCGAGGAGTGGGCGCTGCGCATCCGCAGCCCGCAGCGACGCGACTCCGGCCAATACGAGTGCCAGATCTCCACCACGCCGCCCATCGGTCACGCGGTCTATCTCAATATCGTAGGTAAGAGCTACTAACAATTACTCAAAACATATTAATTTGTAACTACGGAAACTAGCAGCAACTGAATTGCGAATCTTACCAGTATGACAAATTAATTCCCATTGGTATCAATTCCTCGATTGTATTGTTTCCTTTGATTTTTTGTGCACCATAACAGGTGTACATTAAGAAAAAATATAAAGTACAATACAATGGCCCTAATCGCATACAGATTTATAAAATACTTCTACAAATATTTCTCTCGAAGCTTATTATTATTTGTTATCATTATTTGTTTTGTACACATGGGTCAAAATAATTCTATGAAATATTTTACTGTTGGAAGCAATCGTTCTAATTTTAATGAATTTGTGAAGTAAATTAGTAACGTTAATTCAAAACAATTAAAATTTATTTGAAAAAAGGCAGTTTACTACGTTCCACTCCCGTTCCTTTTATTATTCGCAGAGCCAGAAACGGAAATAATGGGAGGTCCAGACTTGTTTATCTACGCGGGATCAACAATAAATTTGACATGCATTGTCAGACACACGCCAGAACCACCCAGTACCATAAACTGGACTCATAGAGGGAAGGTAAACTAGAGATATATAATCGTTTATCACTATGATAATGCCATGAGCATGAACACCAATAATATGATGGGTATAATAACCAATAACATGATCACCAAATATATTAATATTGATTACATTTCATACATTACATTATTCTATTTACAGTTATTAATTACGTGACTCGTTACGCACAAATCGATGAGTAATTCATCAAGTTAATAATATTTTAAAACCATTAGAAAAGTAACATTAAAATTAACAATAATACTGAAGCTGAAAATCATTTTCAAATGGCTTATTGACTCAGTAAAAACAAATAAAGGGACTCGAATCGACAAAAATAAATATGAGCTGACCTTTGAAAAGGTACTCTCAAATGAACGAATCTACACCAAAAGTCAACTTATTTTCTTCTTGTTTAAGCTACGCAAAGTATTTACTTTAAAAGTAAAAATGGCTTTCTAAAATTCATGTTCGAAGAGTCCAACGTGCAACCGCAATTACTTTCCAATGGCTAGCCTAGCTCCACGATCACTATTGCATTCCCTGAAGTCACAATTAGTCTCTCCATTGGAACCTTGAATTCCCAACAGCGTTCGTGACTACATCCGATAGGTATTCTGTTCGAACAAATTCAAATATCAACTATATCTACAATAAATTCAATAAGATATTCGCGATTCAGAACGATTTATTATTGAAGATTATTTAAGTAGGTAGATGATATTTTTTTCATAACCATTATCCAATAACCCTTACAGTACCGATCAAAATTATTTGTCATTCAATATGATTTATTGTATTTTACGTTCCACCTATAACCAAAATCACAGAATAGTCAGTAACTAGTAGTACTAATAGTTTAACAGTTTAGTTATCGGATATAAAATTCGAAATCTAGAAGATCTTTGCAGTAACAACACAGCACAAACAATAATAATATTCTCAACTTGAAAGACAATCGTGATTACGTCAATCAAAGATTAAGTTAATAATGTGCACTTACAAAGTTTTATTGTGGATATTGATGGATAGAAAACTAATAATGATAAATCATTTACTTAGTCAATAAGACAACTTTAACAGTAGCTGGCTTATACTGAACGCGACTATGCTGATGGTACTTGACAGCTCCCAAAACTTTATCTGGCACAACTTTGTTATTATAACACTACACATGTTCAGACTAACCAACTTGACGCGTAATATGTTTCTGTTCTTCGTCACGTATTCTTGGATAATCACATTTGAGCATTCTTTTTCTTCTTACATGTTAAGCATTACGTCTTATTCTGGCGAATTGTAGTTTTTATGATATTTAGTAACTGCCCCAATATTTGTTTCAATATTAATATTGTAAGAATTGGTTACAATCATTAATGTTATTGTTGTGTCGTAGTCGTAAATGTTTGACGAAATCCTGTAAGAGAGTAGTTCTAGCCAAGCATCATATACATTTATTATTATTTGTTATTTTGTTGTTATATAATTATGTGTTTATATTTATTATTGTTTTCATTCGAAACGATTCCAAATTAGGCTTCTAATAAATATCAATTTGTAAAAAACAATATTTTTTACCGTTGTGAAATTTAATCTATTTGTCAACGTTATACTTAACCGAAAAAGTAATTCAGGTAAAGGTCAGATGAGTATTAAGTTTATATCCTATCATGTTTTTATTGGGCTACTGAAATAAGAATATTGCCAAATTTCAATAACATCGATTCATGTTATATATTACGATCTAATAAACATGATTAAGCTTTTTCATCAACGCTTTTACAATTTATATTAATATCCTTTCCATGTTACTACGTCTATTTATTTGATCATAAATTAAAAGTATTTTTTACGAAAAACTTAAAGAATCAATTAATTTCCTGTTTGGAACGTATCTATATCGTATTAAATCCTTCATAAATAATAATAAGTCTTAAAAATGGAATTGGCGATCATATTTTATAATAAATATTTTACTATGGCAAAGAATGCCAATAATAAAACAAAAATATGGATTTTGCTGTTGGCATTAGGAATATACATTAATTTACAAAACCATTAAATCTCATTTAATTGCTATCAATATTGTTTAGTATTTGTTACAGATATAACAAAGTAATAAAAATTTCAAAACTCAATGTCAACAACGTACAAATAAATCCACGTAATCATATAACTCAATGGATTTAAAATGGGTAAACTAGAAAGTAGAATGTCAACCACAGAATACTTTTTGGAACTGGTCCAGTTGTATTTTCGCATATTTACCAAAAGTTTGAGTGTTTACACAGTAGAGCTGACTGGTTAGTTTAATTCGAGTACGTAAGTAAGTCGAGTAAGTGTAGGTGCTATTGTAAGTCTGTAATATTCTATCATACATATTATTTGATATTAAGTATTCTCAAAACAAACCGATTCGATATCACCTCATGGTCTTCGAGCAATTTCGTCTTTTGTTCAATTCCCGTCTGGGGCTGACATTTATGTGACAGATAACTGGTTGCTCCCGGGTCGCGACTGTTACCGACGTCTTATTTGTCCTCCGCACTAATAGTTTATTTTTAACAGCCGACAAACGAACAGACGAGCCAAGATGGTCACCATCATCGATGGACAGTAACACCGAAGGCATCACCGTCGCGTTGTCAGCCAATAAAGAAGAAAAACGAAAGAAAGAAAATCCTGGTTCTCAAGCACCCAGTTGGAACACGACAAGTCGTTTAGGACTTAAGTGAGAGGGTGTTAGCCAGCTAGGTTCACAAGCAACCACCAAACAGGGCTTTCTTCTATCACATCTTATGATACCTCGGTCTATCGGCATGAATCCTACTAGGTTCAATAATTTAGGCGCCCCAATATAATAGTAACGTGTATAAAGACGTTTATATTGATCTCTTATTATTTTCAGACTATAAACTTCGACTCAACCCGCGGTGGGATATCACTTGTCACCGAGAAAGGGATACACAGTAGTAGTAGGCTACTAGTTCAGGCTGCGCGGACGTCAGATGCGGGCGCGTATCAGTGCGTTCCAGACAACGCCCAATCAGCTACTGCAAGGGTCCACGTTCTTACAGGTAAGTTTCTCTACTGAAAGACCTTATAGCTTGTACACGCTTGGTTGGGCGTAACGTTAAACGCGTGTTAGCGGCACACACCGCGCGTTTGGCTCAGCGTCTGACAACCGGTAGTGGCGTGAACATTTTCATCAATAAATGGATTGGTATGGACGTGACCGTTCTTCATCGTAATTTTCTTCCTCTTTCTATATCATACATTCCGCCATTCAATATAATACAATTTTACGAACACGTATCGTTATGTACATACTATTTCCATTCATGTTCAATAACTTAAAGGTTCAATAACTTATAGGTAGGTCGGTCACGGTTGCCATGGGCGGCTTCGGAAGGTTGGTTGCATGCTCGTTTGCTACCTTAAAAACCACAAAAAAAGTCAAGCTATTATTTAATTTAGGAGATATAATGACTCCGCCATTAACCCATAACTAGTTTTAGTAAAATTGTATTGTATTACTGTATTATGAAATTATCTACCAAAAAAAT
Organism: Ochlodes sylvanus; assembly: GCA_905404295.2. NCBI lineage: Eukaryota > Metazoa > Arthropoda > Insecta > Lepidoptera > Hesperiidae > Ochlodes > Ochlodes sylvanus. The sequence goes on along the minus strand of FR990132.1, from coordinate 10,455,391 downwards.
CATTAAATTAACAAAAAACACTTCTAAACTAATCAGTAATCGGAAACAGAACAAAAGGTGCGATAACCAAATACAGGTAAAATGGAAATAAAGGTAATGATAGGTACATTAAAACAAAAGCTTATTAATGACTCTTTGATAACAAGTGGGCGTAGACTGGTAATAATAAATTTTCTAGTTAAACAATACCCAGTAAACCTGTACGGCGAAATAAACAAACGCCCTCTGTTAAAAGGCAATGATTGAGGCATTACTAAGAAGTAGCTTAATTGTGGTTAGTCACGGCATCGGAGTAAATTGATTTGACTTCGGGTTTTATTTTGTTATACGCATATAGTACAGGACTATATGAATTAAATGTCTTAGTTTACGTGCCTTAGATTTTTTTATTGATTTAAGGTAGCAAACGAGCTTGCAGCTCCACGTTCCGCTGCCGCCCATGACAACTGTGACCGACTTAGATCAAGACTCATATGGTTAGTCCGGTTATGTGAGGGTGTTAGAACATTATTTGCTTAGTTTTTAAGTCTGAGGACTGGGACAGGGACTGTTAGACCTGTTAGTTGTTGTAAGTTATAGTCCAGTTAGAAAATGTTAGTAAGAGTCTCGTTATAATTCGGTCACAGATGTATTGCTACCCTTGAGGACTGAGATGGTCGCCTCTTAAAAGTGTAGCCGTGTAAATGTCTTAGTTTACGTGCCTTAGATCCTTTTCTAATAATAAGTTAATGCCTTTACACCATCAAGAATACCTAGACTAACCAAACTAGCTATCATACATGTCATGTTTCGGTCGCAATGCCGGAGTCAGTTATAATGCGGGTTTCCCGCATCCTTTCGGCATCGCGTTGGTGATGCTTTTGACGTGATAACGTTTTATAAATTGATGCCGCTCCGACAGGAGGCATTCTCGAAAAGTTGTCACAGAGCCGGTCACGTCCAGTCACGTCCGCCGTCCGGTCACGTAACGGCGCGCGCGCGCGCGCGACATTCGAGAAAGAGGCTCGCTGGCCCGCTCTCTCTCTCTCTTCCACTCAAGCGGAATCGGTTCGCTATTACTTCGGAGTATTACTGCAGTTTGTAAAAAAGTTTGTAAACAATAAATGACAGTGTAAGAGAAATGACTGAATCTTCATTTAATCCTTTGTCCTTATAGACTTATACTACATATAAAACGTTATCACGGAAATTTCGATCGTAAACCGTCTTTACAGACGCTTTTTTGTTACCAATGTACCATTGAGTCGTGTTTGAATAGTTAGACACATTTTGTTCAAAAAATGGTTCAAAATAGTGCCTGACTATTCAAACACGACACAATTGATGCATTTATAAATTATCAGACTTGGGCCCCAGGTGTCACGTCAGTTTGTGGGCTAACTTCGTATGTAGTTGTATCGTACAAAACTAAGAGGTGCGAAAGGGTACACAGGCGCTTCTGAACTGAATTCTCAGATACTTGGACATAATTAATTGTATGCGTATTTCACAGGTGAAACACCGGCAGCAATGCAAGGCAGCGCGCAGTGGGCAAGAAACTTCGGTTTTCACACGATTCTGTGTTATATCAGTGTAATTGTAAACTGTGTTATAATTGTGCTATAAAGTGAACAGAGAAGAACTTATATTGGACTAAGTTACATTGGGTTTGAACAGATTATTTATACAGTGTGGGTTTTTCCTCATTTATTCACATCGATCAGTACCTATACCAAATTCTATTTTGATTTGATTTGCGAGTAGTCATATTGTCTGACAGATCGTACCGGATTGGTTACTTCGAAACTGCCTGAGTATTTTCGGCTCTAACCGATCTTGAGTGGGTAAATGAGGTGAAACGTGAAGCTCGTGTTGAATGTATGGTGACGATCTAAGTGAAGAAACTTTCTGTGCCAATGCATAGAGTATAATATCCTAGTTATCAGGGTAACCGATTGATGATAACTAATGTTACGTAACATTGGGATACTGTCTAATGTACCATTCCAGTTCATTGTTGTAAAATAAACAGTATTGTAGTCGTAATAAGGGCTAGTATTAGTCAAATTGTTTTTCAGATCTGAAGTTGATTTAAATAAATAATAATTTTTATGACTGTGGTTTTTTTTACGTCTTCTCACCTTTTCTGCTTAGCCCGTAATGTAGTTGGTTAGTTAAGACTCTCATTTGTCGAGCAAGGGGTCTCGGGTTCAATACCCGGGGTATTTATTTACGTGACATAAAGATGTTTAATCCCGGGTCGTGCTTGTTTGTGATGATAATTGTTTGTACTTTTAAAAGGGGGTTTTGAAGAATGAGTGAATAGCCTTTAGTTTTCAAATAAGTCTACTATAAAATGTTCGGCTCTATTTCATATTTATAACGAACAATTTACAACCAAGCAAAAAAAAAGCTTTTCGAAGTTGACTGCTTCAGTTGAGTAGTGGATAAATTAAGGGCCTCCCCAGGTATGAGGAGAGACCCGTGCTCAGCAGTGGGCCATTGATGGGTTGAAGCCAAAGTACATATTGTAAACTAATTGATTACAGTAATTAACGAATTGAGTTTTTTTTACTGAATATAAGTTACCGCTTGACTACGATCCCACCTGATGGTAAGTGGCGACGTAGCCTTTAGATGGTGAAGCTCGTTAACTTAGAAAAAACCTATTCACTCTTGACTTAAATAATAATATTATGAAAGAAAGAGAGGAAAAGAAAAGAGAGAACTACAGCGAGAGTTTAGTATAAAAATAAGGTATTTAGACCTACCTTTATCATAGTGGACAATCAACCTTTTAAACGAAAACGGGTACTCACGATTTTCTATTGTTAACCGATATTTCAATTCAGTTACTACTTAATCACTGCGAAATCTAAATTCGTGAGGTCATGATCAAAAATCGTGAGTACCTGACAGCGTTTATAATAGTTATGGACAAATAACAATGTTGCAGTAACTAGAAAAACTTAGAAACATAGGAAATCTATTAAGTATGTCAAGTATGTTCAATGCTCTCAAGCAGCAAGTAGTTATAACTAGTTAGGCTGCAGAACTTACTATTTAATACGTGCTGTAGATACAACCTGCGAACAAACGTGCTTTGCCAACAACTTGCAACTCTTAACTACTTATACTAACACAATATGAAATAGTTGTTCTGTATAGTTGTAGAATTAAGTTTCTCTAAGTATTATTATGCGACTTTTTAAGACTGTTTTAAAGCGTTAACAAGATTTCTTTTGACGTTACATTGGCAGCTTTAATAATATTGTTCATATAGACATAGTAGGTACTGCATTGTGATGTTTGTTTGCCTAAGTGATCGGCCGAGTAAAGGGCTTCGCACAATAAACCCCCCCCCCCCCTCCCCGACTCGCCGACAAAACTAAAACTCAATTATGAGTTTTACATCTTGTTACGCAAGTTTGAATTTCGAACGTATAATTGAAAGATGTGTAGGTACTACTCGCCGCAAATCCATGAACGGAACGGAACGGTCTGAGTCGGAGTTGAGTCGACATCGAGTTGGTGTAATGTGCGTAGTCCTTAAAGCAACTTCGGTAGTTGGATGAGTGACCGTTAGTGGCAAAAATTCTTGAGTGTTTCAGAGCTTCGGAGATAACTTAACTACTTTCGGTGAGAGAATAAAAATAAATAAGATCTTAAGCAAGAATGTTGTACACAAGTTTCTAAATAGATAAGTCAGTATGTCGGTAGAAGTCGTAAACAGCTTTACGACTGCAGTGGACACTAACTAAAATGAAGAACATTGTAACATTTGTAGACCGGATAATTAACTCTAGAATGTGACGAGACCTATAAAACCGGTCATAAAACAATCAGGACAAAAGCCCACGGTTCCAATTTTATTTAGTTATACAGATAAGTGCTAAAATAAAACAACTAATTAGGTTTGTTACCAACCTACGGAAAAAAATGTAAACAACCATTCACAACAATATTATATTATCTATTGATAATATCTTAATATTCACTAATGTTGAAATATAAAATAATGAATCGCCAAGTGGTCTTCGAGAGACCACCATTAAATATGAATATTAAACAATATTCAAATTTGAATTACACTTTAAAATATTGAAAGACAAAAAGAAATTCACACCTCATGCTCGAAATTATTGTTTAAAATCAGTGAGCAATCATCTGATGATAATATTATATCGTGCTAGATGTTATGACATCATGTGTGAAGCAATTGCGATGTTAGTTGCGATGACGCTGTTTGTAATTAAGTTAAAAAGTTTTTATTTTTGCTAGTGAGGTCAACAGTTCTGTGTCACACGAGCGCAAAAGAATTCTGTTTGCCGTCCCTTTGAATCCCTCGTCGCTTCGCTCGTTATTCAATTATAGAATCCTTCGCTGGCTCGGCGACTGACACAAAAACGTACAAAACCGAACTTTGCTCTCTTGTTGAATAAAGAAGTTTTTTCAGATTTTGCGATTCACTTTTAGTCTTCAATACTAGCAATAGTATCAAAGCAAGGAGTGAAAAGCAAGAGGACTCCTTAATCAACCAGCTGCTACAGTGAACTTCTAGAACGTCAGCCTTTGGCTTTAATGGTAGCCGAGAGTATTTCAGCAGATAAAAATCCTGCATAACCTAGAAATTTTCTACTTTTTAATTTAAAATTCGAGAAATTTGTAAACGGAATACCTGATGGTAAGAATTCGTTGCTGCCGACCTACATCTAAGTCTAAGACCACAGTTATCACACTGATCAAGAAGACAGAGAGTAAAAGAAGTGAAAAAGTCATAATTGAGGAGACCCACTCCATCACGTTGCTGCACTGCCGATCAATAGCCGTGTGTGTTGTTTCTGTTCTTATGCTAGTCAAAGACTGAATTACTGCAGCCTATAAATAAGGGTTTGAAGGAGACTACATAGCAGTTTATGAATACCTACTGTTCACATCTATGTACCTACATCACGAAAGGCGGGTCTGTCAACTTATTCGATCGTTTACATTTAACCGATAACAAGGGCTTATTACTTTTATTTTTAATCCATCACAATGACTTCAGTAGTAATAACGATTTCAGTACCAGATAAATTTACAGAAGCAGAGGTTATATTTAAACGAGAAAATCGGACTTATTACTAGTTTGAATGATATAATTTCTCTCGCGCCTCCGATCTCTTTGACTCATTAACTCTCAGCGGAGATATAAATGAAATATCATTTTGTATTATTTCCCACAGCGTGTGGCCCTGTTTAATAACTTCATCTGAACGGTGGAATAACGTTATCTACAAGAATAACACCCCTAAAAGGTATGTTAAAGTTGATTATACTCTACGACTTTGTAACAGAGACTCGGGTTTATTTCACAAAAGGCCAAAGGCTACAGCACTAGCCAAGCTAAACTATACTAATACTACTTACTGTTGGCCCTTTGGCCGTATTGGCTCCATTCTTATCCCGACAGACCAGGAGCCCAATTCTCATTTCTTAGAGATGCATCTCTAACAGAGATATCTCTGAAAAACATGGCGGATCTCTAATGAAACCTAATTTCCTTATTCTCGGGATGTCACATCAGAGATATCTCTGAGCCTTTTCTTTCGACATGCAACGAATGGTCCGCAGCGTTCGAGATCGAAATGTCTTGCATTTTGACCAATTGTGATTGGTCAAAATTTGCCTTGTACTGTACAGCGCAAATTTTGACCAATCACTGTACAAGTTGTACAGTTGTCGTTCGAGATTGAAATGCGAAATGTTGATGTTCACAAAATCACAATTTTATTGACAGTTCGTTTTCGTCTTTAAGACTTTGATTTATAATGAAAGGTTTTCGTATTGGTTCTCTCAGTGATAAATTGATAATGGATACATTTTTTCTCCTATTAAATTAGAAAACTTGTTTATAAAACGTATGTTCATGTCCTTGGCCCACAGATGTTTGTCAAATTGCGATGTAGTGGGTACTGCAGCGGACACAGCCGCAGCCGCTGTTATGGGCTGAAAACAACTAGAACAAACTCAAAAATCTATGCAAACAGCAAAGCAAACATGTATATAAGTCAAAATGAATATTATTTATAATATAAACATCAAATTCATCAATATCAAATTAATAAACAAACATTCGCTTGACAAGTTGACATTGACATGACAGAATGCAGAGATGCCTAAATGCGGCAGATGCCACAGATAGCTAAACATACTACTGCCATGAATGTTTCGTTATACGGTATACGACGCTTAGTCTTTTTGTTATAATGGTTTTTAACTGCAATATCAAAGTAAATAAATTATAACTATTCAAAGATAGTTTAGAATGAATAATATAGTGATTGTTTTATACTTTTATATGATTTGAGTACTGTAAAACCTTTTTTTACGTGTAGTCGTGTTTTGTTGACTTGGCGTCGCTGTAGTCTAGAAAACGAAACGTAAAGGAGACGGGGACTTCTGGGCCCAATTTGTAATAAGTTGAAATATAGCTTAAAAAATGCGTTATTTTTTTCTATTATAATATTTAAAAAATCAGCTTAATTCACAATCTGGAAGATGAAAAATCTAAAAAATAAGTTAGGATCAAAAGTAGAATAGGTAATCGATAATTATAATCGATTATATTAAGAATGTGTGCAAACAATTATATAAAAATATAAAAAGGCTTTTCATGAGATGATAATTTCAATCATTAAGAATAATTAAAACTATTACAAATAAATTAATTTACTGTGAAACAAGACATCTATCTATGTAATAAAGTGAAATCTCAAAATCAATTTCCGATAGAACAATCGATCATTAATCGATTTTGTAAATGAAAATCGATGTTCATCACTGCTCATTTTTGTCTATGTTGACACTTGACATTGACAATAATGACAATGAATGACAGAAGTCCCGTCTAAAATCAATCGACACGTCTTACACTTACACGTCTGACTTTGGCTCGTTATTTTGGATTGCCGGCTTATCGATTGGATATTGACACCATGGATCATTGTGTGAACTGTGGTATAGTAATACTATCAACGAGTCTTAGATGATGAAATGAATTTGTCAGTGATTCGTCGATGGCGTGCACCACAGCCTGTAAGTACTCACTTATTTATTAGCTAACAGGCACCTACCATGCTAGCCTATAGGATTCCATAAATTGTTTATTATCAACCGTATGCTTAAAAGTGAATTATACTTTTTGAAAAGGTAGATAAAGATTGTTAACATTTAACTAAATACCGAAATCGATTCAGTAGCATCATCAGCCTATTAACATCAAACTGCTGGACGCAGGCCTCCTCTCTAGCAGAGAGGGATTCCGAGCAAAGACCCACCAAACTACTCCAATGTGGTTTGGCGAAAGTATATTTTTCAGTAGTCTTGATTTCATGAAATAAAAAACTTCATATTTCAGGTAAACAACTGTGACCATATTTGTCAAGCTTTCTGGGACTTGCCACAAAGACCAACAACAACTGTTGATCAACCAAGACAACTTGGCCACCGTATTGTTTGCTTCCGCTGTGGTCGCTCTCATCATGAGTCAGTCATCTGCTTGACACTGGCTCAACTCATGAACTGAGAATATATTATAATGTAATACAAGAGTGGATTATACCTCGAACTGTAAGTTAAATGAATGTTCATTGTTACTTATGCATGCCACATAGATTACTATGTCCTGGGTTCAAGTCATGGGTTGGGCTGTGAAATGATACCTACTGAGTTTTTCTTCCTTCCAAGAATTTATCTATAAATGTAACAGTGTTGTATGTATATACAGAAATATATGTATATATTTATATTCTTATAGCTGTTTGTGTATTATTAGTATTGCCATGTAGTACTATTGTAAAACAGAATGTAGATTGTTAAGTAAGTTTATTTGCCGCACCAACCTGTGCTATTTTAATATTTCCTTTTTGCAAAGGTTGTCTGGGAGAGTTCACTTTGGTGGTAAGACCGACTTATTCATAAGGTTCTTTTCTTATTTTACTTTGTATTTTTGTTTTATAAGGGTGTGCAATAAAGTGTTTTAAATAAATAGAATAAGAAAAGAACCTTACTCTTACCCTGGAATTGAGTTAGTTGTTTTATATTACTGTGCCTCAGAGAGCATGTTAAGCTGTCAGTCTCAGTCATTATTACTAACATCTGATAGTGACCATTAAGTAATCAAACATTATTGCCTTAAGCCCACCAACCCGCATTGAAGCAGTGCAGTGGGTCTAAGCTCCATATAGGGGATCTATATAGAGGTTAGACTACTATAAGGAGGGTGGTCTGGCCCTGTAGTGGGCTGTCAATAGGTTGATAATGATGAGATATGTTTATTGCAGATAGAACAACCGAGTCACAATAAGAGAGTGAACTAATTCTTATCCCATTAGGTATATATCAAATAAAGCACAATCTTATTATGGCGAGCATGTAAGGGGTAACAATGGCTATGTAATAGAAGTGTCCAGGGAGGTCAGCAGTAGCCTACTTCGAGAGCTGTCAGCTTCAAATACCTTGCGGTTACTTCGGGGACGCATACAATCAAGACATACATTCTTAGACAATATTTTAATTATAGTTGAAGAGGAATAAAAATCAATAAAAAAAGTGTTTTTTATTTTACCACTTCTTTACCCTTACTTATGATCTCATCAGTCATTTACGTTTTATCATCCTCCCATTCTAAAAGTTTTTTTTATTTACTACAAGTTAGTCGACACCAAGTGTGCTTGCAGTCAACACCTAATGGTAAGTGATGATGCAATCTAAGATGGAAGCGGACTAACTTGTTAGGCGTAGGATAAAATCGCCCTTTAGGTTTCTGCCCGACGCCGTACCATTCTCTGGTAAAAAATCTCAATCGGCCCAGCCGGGAATCGCACCCAGAAACTCCGTCTTATAAATCCACCGCGCATACCGCTGTGCCACGGAATCTTCTATGTTAAATACTCGAAACGGTTCAAAAATCAGCTGTTCAGTATAAAGGTATTGTCTCATATTATAACCTCACTTTTACTAAATCTCGTTTATCACTACTCCCAGATTGACAAATTCCGTTTTATTTTCAATTAAAGGTTAATAATATAATAGCTATTAATTGGCACTACTTTCATCTTTTTACAATCCAGGCCCAAGATTGTATGACAGCGTACCAGTCTCCTTTCATATGTCTAATGGTAATGTCGAAAGATAAAATCTCTATTGTGGCCCAGAATGACGTTTTTGGATACAATAGAGATTTTGCCAACATGTCTCGTAGAGATTGACACAGTAGAGATATGGCAAACTTAGAGATTATCTCTACAAAATGAGAATCGGGGTCCAGGACCCCGATTCTATCCCGAGAATAAGGAAATTAGGTTTCATTAGAGATCCGCCATGTTTTTCAGAGATATCTCTGTTAGAGATGCATCTCTAAGAAATGAGAATTGGGCTCCAGGACCCTGATTCTCAATTCGTAGAGATGCATCTCTAACAGAGATATCCCTGAAAAACATGGCGGATCTCTAATGAAACCCAATTTCCTTATTCTCGGGATGTCACATTAGAGATATCTCTGAGCCTTTTCTTTCGACATGCAACGTGTGGTCGGCAGCGTTCGAGATTGAAATGTCTTGCATTTTGACCAATTGTGATTGGTCAATATTTGCGTTGTACTGTACAACGCAAATTTTGACCAATCACTGTACAAGTTGTACAGTTGTCATTCGAGATTGAAATGTGAAATGTTGATGTTCACAAAATCACAATTTTATTGACAGTTCGTTTTCGTCTTTAAGACTTTGATTTATAATGAAAGGTTTTCGTATTGGTTCTCTCAGTGATAAATTGATAATGGATACATTTTTTCTCCTATTAAATTAGAAAACTTGTTTAAAAAACGTATGTTCATGTCCTTGGCCCACAGGTGTTTGTCAAATTGCGATGTAGTGGGTACTGCAGCGGACACAGCCGCAGCCGCTGTTATGGGCTTAAAACAACTAGAACAAACTCAAAAATCTATGCAAACAGCAAAGCAAACATCTATATAAGTCAAAATGAATATTATTTATAATATAAACATCAAATTCATCAATATCAAATTAATAAACAAACATTCGCTTGACAAGTTGACATTGACATGACAGAATGCAGAGATGCCTAAATGCGGCAGATGCCACAGATAGCTAAACATACTACTGCCATGAATGTTTCGTTATACATTTCGTTATACGGTATGCGACGCTTAGTCTTTTTGTTATGATGGTTTTTAACTGCAATATCAAAGTAAATAAATTGTAACTATTCAAAGATAGTTTAGAATTAATAATATAGTGATTGTTTTATACTTTTATATGATTTGAGTACTGTAAAACCTTTTTTTACGTGTAGTCGTGTTTTGTTGACTTGGCGTCGCTGTAGTCTAGAAAACGGAACGTAAATTTCATATGTCTAATGGTAATGTCGAAAGATAAAATCTCTATTGTGGCCCAGAATGACGTTTTTGGATACAATAGAGATTTTGCCAACATGTCTCATAGAGATTGACACAGTAGAGATATGGCAAACTTAGAGATTATCTCTACAAAATGAGAATCGGGGTCCAGGGTTACGCAGGATGCGACGTGTCAGCCGGCATTTTTCCGAGGAATCCCTCTTGCTTCAGTTACAATCCAAACGTCTCCCCGTGTTCCGACTGATGAGACTTGGGAGCCAGTTATTAATTACTATTTCATTGACTTCTGTATTTCTTTTGATGACTTCTAATGCCTTTATATTTCTAATGTCTGTGGTTGACGGTGACCAATTACCATCAGGTCAAATTGTATACCTACCTTAAGGAAAACCTTACGAAGTACCTCCTCTCAAGTAAAAAACTTACCACACTTTTTGTCACTGAAACGTTGCGGTAGGTAAATTAAATATTATGTAACACAATATTGGATATACTGTTTTTTAATAATAACAGTAATAAATATGAACACAATTCTAATTTATATTCGTGTTATATAGGCGTTTCATGAAGAAGCAAGAATAGATTTTATAATTAAGTACAAAATGTAATTTACACGAAGAAAATTGCTTCGCGTTAAATTACGGAATTCTTAACGTCTTATAATGCCACATTATTGTGATGATATTGTTACTCTCTCGTTTTCTTATACACGTTAGGTGAAATAGAAACAGGTAACGCATAAAGACATCGCGTATGCGAAACCTTCTTTAATGGGATTTCTGATTTTCAACATTTTATTCTAGTTTTTGATTTGCTACAGACTTATATACACTAAGTAATAATTAATCATGTGGTTTTATTATTAGTGTATATAAGTTGTATAGAACAATAAAAGTTGTTCCTAAAATTGATAATGAAGGAAATAAATAAAATACGTCTATTTATATCCAACTATAGGTTGGAAATCAACAGATTAGCAAATAGTTTTGTGAACAATGCTAGTACGTAGTAAATACGTCAATCTCAATTCAATGTAGTTTTGATAACCATAAAGTTTACATTCAAATAAACATTTCTAACAAAACTAATTTAATATTGAATCAATGAATATTATTCTGAACGTATACGCATAGGAAGTTGAATAATTTGTTACTCCTCTCTTAAACTTCAGGAGGTTGAATAACAATCAGTTCCCAACTAGTAAATATTTAATTCAAAGTGAATATTTAAAATATGTAGTAACTTCTACCCATTAATCACCCACTACTGAGCCGGATCGCTATCTGACGATCCCTAGGGATGACTGAGGATGACTGACAGAGGAGCCCTAGGGAATAATCCATTACGCTGCTCCAGTGCGGATTGGTGGAGGCGACGTGAAGGAATGAAGGTGGTGAATTAGACGATATTAATATAAAATTGTATACAACATACTCGTAATCTACATTGACAATTGTATCGCTAATATTATTCACAATAATTCAGCAAAGGATAAAGCGATATTTTATTTAGCTCTTTAGTTTTCCGGTATCAAGATTTTTGACTATTATATGGTTATGTATATTCAAAAATCTTGATAATAATATGAAAACGCAACACGACTGACTATTCTTTGGATAATTTAAGTTTTCATATATTTTATCGGAAACTCGGTATTTAATGACGCGTAGGTATAAGTTCCACCGCAAATCGTAGCAACGCTGTCGCTTACAAGATATTTCTATGTTAAATGGCATACAAATATCTTGTTGCCAAAGCTAAGCCATGTGAGAGTAAGATGTCTCTCACGTTGCTGAGTAACAAAGTAAAGTTTTCTGGGTGATATTTTTACTGATATACAAAAACAAAAGGTCCAATACAGTTTCATTATTAGCAATGATATACAAAGATATAATGAAAGATAAGATACAATAAAAATGAGTGACCTTGATCCGCAGTCTGTAAAAAATTGTTTCGATTTTAATAACCATCTATTTGGAGCATAATACAAAGTTAAAATAAACAGTTCTTTCTACTTAAACCGTGAAAACTCTAGACATTTTAAATTTGTAGGGTATTCGCGGAAAAGTTTCCAAAACGGAAGAATTAAAAAAGTCACGGAATTCGCGAGAGCGCTTCGTAGTTGCATTGTGAGTCAAAAAGTGGTGGCAAATGGAGAAATTTCATTCAACTTTACAGAGCTTTTACGCCAAACAGCCTTTTCCCTTGACACGTGTTTCTAGTTTTTATTTAACTCCTTTCACTGTGGTTGACATATGTACGTACCAGCACGTTACTTAGAAAACGTTTATTGCATACAATAGAAACTGAACTTAATTCCGAGCACGTAAAGTGAAAGTTCTTTTGTTATAGTTATGTTCTTTACGTTACTTGAGTGGTAAACGATACACAGGCCAAGAGACTTGCCCCCAGGCACACGCCACGGTTGAAAGGAGCTAATCGAAACCTAGTCAATGGAAAAGTGCCCATTCTAGGGTTGTCATTAAATTCTATGTATTAATTGTGATTTTTTTAAGGACTTAAACGAGCATGCACTACCACTCTTCTGTTGCCGCCCATGACGTTGCCTTAAATCGGGACTAGGATGGTTAGTCAGTTAGCAAAGGGTGTTATTAAGAGGAAATGCTACGGGTCATTTTTCCATACAAACGTTCTCGACTAATCCCTCGCTGGTTTTTGACTCTAGATCAATAATTTTTTCACACAAGAATAATATCATCATTATCTATGTCGGTACGTTTTGATTTTTTTGATATTTTTGTTTTCAAAAGTTTTAGGCTACTTCAAACAGCGCTTAAAACGGCCAAATAAATATGCCGCAAACAAACGCCTAGTACACAAATTGTATAATAATTAGCACAAAAAGCTAAACGGTCCGACACAGAATATCTCCTTCCCCTTCAATTTTCAAAATTTCGTTAAGATTGCTTTAGTTTTGGCGGGGGGATTAGTCGAGAACGGAACCTCGATTTTGATGATTTTTGCCTCGGGTTTTTACACGGAGCTGCAGTTGTCCCTATCGCACTGACATACACGCCGCTCGCAAGCGCGACAGAGATATTGAGTGAAAAAATCCCAAATTTGAAAAAGGGTTCGCGTGGTATTTCCTCTTAAGAATGTTAGTAGGTTAGTTCGTTAGTAGGCAACGCATCTAAGGCAGTTAGTCGTTGTTAGTTGTAGTTTAGTTAACAATTATATTAGGGTCTCGTTCATATTCGGTCACAGATATGTTGCAACCCTTGAGGACTAAGATCGCCTCTACAAAAGTGTAACCGGATCCACACCTTTTCAGCTGTAACACACTTGCTGCTAAAACAATTATTACACGGTAGATAATTATGTTACTAGATACCGTGGCAGGCGGTGGTACTACCCCGCGTGAACTCTATGCAAAACCTATAATATGTTACATTTATAGGTTCCATAATATGTTATATTATAATGAATAATTCTAAAAATTCGTATCCTTATTTTTTTGGCCACGTTTTTCAAATTAATTCATGATTTTTGTGACCGTATTGTGAATATCAAAGTACGAATATTTTTTATGTGTGATACTGTAACGAGAACTCACCAAATTGTTAAGTAATATTTAGTTATGAAAAAACATGTTACTTTGAAAACGCTGTAATTATATATATTCATGTAATTTACAACCCTAACCAGGCAAAGAAATCTAATGATCAACAAAAACGATTTCAAATTGTAATAAAAGTAGCATAAAAAAGAATCTCACCATTTTCTATTAAAGGGGTTTTGTATTTTTAGTGTTTGGCTACCGTTGCAGGAAATTCTCTTCAATTACGCTCACTGTTTATTTTTCACAAGTAAATAAAATAAGAAAACATTTTAGTTGTAGCATTTGCACTATTCTTCTAGCAGGACTTTAATTAAAATAATTGTTTTCCGAAATACTAAACACCGCTTTGAGGATGTTCATGAGTTTTACATGTTGGGTTGCTAATTACTCGTTAGAGTAACATTTCTCTTAATTTGTCTTTGTCTTAAACTAGATTGAACACCAAGACTAGATTAAGGTGGATGATAAGTACAACAATCGGTTTGCGAATAAAATATGTAGGTAAATATAAATAATTTCGTGATAATATTTTTTGGTGTGGGCACTAAGGCATAGATTTACCAGTTAAATATTTCCTCACTCGGTGCCGGGAGCTTTTCTCTTCCAAATCGACGAGCCAAATGTCGTTGTTTAAGCGGAACTGTTGAAAACAATTTTATCATAAATCTGTCGTCATAGTGCAATAATTTCGTCAATGTTCATTATAAATACGATTTCATTAAAGTTATTATATTATCCGAGAGTAAACAGTAATTAACCTAATGATGGCAACAAATCTGACTCGATTTCAATTTGACATTTAAATCACGTATTATAATTAATGCGTTTCAATGAATACACCAGAATTACAAACATTTTCAATATCACTAAATAAATATGCGATCGGATTTTAAGCAGCATTTCTGAATGTAACTTTGGTTTTATTTTGTAATTGTATTCTAATATCCCATTCACGAAGAAATACAAGGAGCTGTCTCTTAACGAGTAGGTATCTTTTGAGAACTGTTAACATTTTACAAACACCTAATCATTGCTTTTGGTCTAAAATCTATAAACTAACCGCTTTATCGGACAAAGATTACACCAAGAGGATTCAAAACATCAACATTTACATTCAGTTAGACATACCTACTAGTAAGGGTCGCATCTAAGTGGTTTGTCGCGTAATATTAATCGAATAATAATTAGTTTGGGTATTGAGAGCAGAAAGTTGTATCACTTTATTAAATGTTATCTATGTATATGTTGAGCAGTGACAGTCAGTGGCTGAACGTTGGACTCCCGAACCAGGGGGGCTGGGTTCAGATCCTGCACGCACCTTTAATTTTCAAAATGATGTGCGTATTAGAATGTAATTATCACGTCCTTCGGTGACGAAAACAATGGTGAAAAAACCTGCACACCTGAGAGTTCTCCTTAATGTTTTCAATGGTGTGTGGAGTCCGCCAATCCGCACTTGATCAGCGTGGTGGACTATGGCCTATAACCGTATCACATTGTGAGAGGAGACCTGTACCCAGCAGTGGAACAGTTAAGGCTTGCAACGATTATGGTTATAATATGTTAAGACGTTAATGTCGAAAAATACGATTCGATGTATCAATTATTTTAAAACTCACAGATAAGAATATTATGGATAAGTATGAAAGGGTGTGTGTGCCATATTAACGTATGTGAAGCACATTGTCGGAGACTTGTATTAATGTTTCTACTTCCAAATTTCAAATTTAAAACATGATTGTGAATTAATTAACTAGTTTAGTCCAATATGAGACAGTAAGAGCAAACAATTCGTGGCCTTTTAACAATTACCTCGTCTAATCTCTCACATGCTTGCACAATTCCAAAGGGCAATTCGTACAAAGTGGCACAAAGTAAAGCTTAGTGTGCGATATTAAAGTCCGAATTTAAATTTTCATTTCCGTGGAAAAGCTATGTGAATATCGCTAGATACGTGTGAACTAAAACGAGTTATCCTAGTTAAGTATTATTTAGGTTAGGTTAGGTTTAGGTTATATAAATTTATAATAAATAAATGTACCGCATTATCCAGACTTAATGGTCAAGTTATTTTAGTATAAAAAGGGGTCAATCTCGGAATGAAAGATAATAAGCTGAATTTTCGTATGTACATAATATATTATATTGGCATTCTATAAGTTGTCTCAAAAGTCTCATGAAATCTCGTGTCTGCTTTGCAAGGTATTCGACGTCTAACGCCATGAAAATTCAGCTTATCATATCTCATTCCGAGGTTAAGCGCTAATTTCACTGGACTAATAAGCTATGCGGGTTAAAAAATACGACACAATGTTTCGAAGAAAGATAGGTAGTACAATCTTGGCAGTGGCACCCGTGCCCCAGATTCATCATTTCCTATGTAATTTTTTTTTTATATATCACAAGGGTACACCACTAGCAGAAAAAATATAAACCATCTGAGAAGACTAGTATTTAAATGTGTATTTGGAATTTACTTTTTACTTACTAATAGATACAAATTATCTTGGTTAAATACTATTTTATTCTTATGCCACATCGATATTTCATCTAACATTACGAAACGATTTACAACGACATTATTACATGGAATCATGAATATTATTATGACATATCTTCCAACTTATTGGTCGACAAAATATAACACATTCTCTACTTATTCTGGAATTTCTGGATACAGAATCCATAGTTAGGTATTTGCCGTTTTTAAATTTACTAAAATTTTAATCATACTAATTCAAAGGCTGTGTGCTAGTGAATAAAATCTATTTCAAACTTTTTATTATTCACAAAAACTATTAAAAACATAACAGCCTTCATTAAAACATCTATTTTCTTTTGTTTCCAATTGTTATGTAAAACTTTAAAGATCGTTTCCAAGGTTTCAGCAAGTCTCTGTTTGCCTTTATTATAAGTTAGGAAAATTAGGAAAATTTTCGAACCTTAGCAACGTATAAATTAAATTTTCATAAGCTACTTAGAGCTATTGTATTCAGTAATTAGCAGTTTACTTAACATTTTGCAGGCGACATTTAGATATTTACTTTATACTTAGGTTTACTATACACAATTGAGCTTTAGCTAATTATAAATTACTGCAAACAAAGCTAACCTAATTGAATTAAATACCGGGCAAATATTCTCGAAATAAACAATTAACTCGGAATAAGTTTATTCTGAGAGTAAAATTGCTAATGTTTTAATTTCTATTTTAATTCGATGACATTCTGTAGCCCAATGTCTTGCCTACTGACCGAAGCAAACAGGGTTCGATTCCCAACTGAGGTAGACTTTATGTGACAAAGCTACGCCATACCTTCAGTAAAACAGTTAACTTTCACTAGCCTTTATTTAAATTGCAATGTTTGTATGTATGTATGTATGTATGTGTGTTCGGATGAAATCTTGCAAGCTGAATGTGTGTGTGTGTATGTTAACACATAGTTATAACTTTAGTGCTTTGTATTTATAATTAAAAATATATTAAACCTGCTTTTAGTCTTTCAAACTATTGATTATTAACGCTTAATTTCGCTCAAAAACTGCAAGATACTATTTAGATTTATAATAATACAGAAGAATATGAACTAACAGGAAATTGGAAAATACCACTTCAATATTCATTTCTCGCGCAAAATCATCTTGTCTTTATAATTTACTTTCGTTCACCCATTCTGTCATAAGCTTCAAAGATGAGCTTTTAATTAACAATTTGGCAGCTCCGTCAATTGGAACAGAATTTTATTATAAGTATTTTCACAATCATGAAATAGCCACTTAAGATCATGGCTCATGCCCTGTTACAAAATCTATGAAGCCTTAGTAAAATAATTTCAAAGGAAACACGTAACCCATCGTTAAGATTTTCTGTACCGATTAGGTACCCATCCAATTTCTGACCGCACCCATCATCGCTTATCTTGGTAATTCGTTTAGAATTTACAGAATCCTAAAATCTTAAACTCATAGGGGTCAACTAATCAATGTCCAACACGGGCACGGGTATCTTTTCATAACCGGATAAAGGAGGATCAAGCATACTCCACCACGCTGATCCAGTAATCCAGCAGATTGGAGTAGAAGTTAGCGACCAACCTAAATAACGTAATTTTTACGCCGATGTGGCGACATCGCACACACTATACTGTGACGTCATGACAAGCCTGAATCACGCTATCGAAGTTTTCTACACTGCTCGCAATACAAGTTCCAACAGAGATCCGCGCCTGCAGTCGCTTGACTCGGTCGATCACTTAGGATTGACAGAAACCGAACTATGTAGTCCATATAATTTATTGTAATTATTGCTTGACACGCCTCCCAACACAGCTGAGATAGATGGTCGTCGCATGCAATACGCAAATTAGCGATACGGTATAATGGCATGAATAACAGAGCGTCTGATAAATGACGGATAACAACACGATCTGCTAATTATTGATATTTATTACTTCATGCGTAGTTTAATACGTATTAGACTTTAAATTACAACCTCTATCTTACACAAAATCTAAATCTCTATTAGCACTGTGTCATCTATGCATATGCTTTGGATGTTATTTCAAATACAAAATAGACTGCTAAATAATATTATATCAATAAAAAATTAGGGTACTGCCTTTGCGAGTGATGGGCAGGTTAGTATATACTTACTGAGTTGACAAAGAGCGTGTTTCATGATAAAGCTTGATGGAGGGGTTCTGTAATTAACCCCTGTCGGAAGTTCTTATTGCTTCCGAAGATCTCTGTCATAGCTTAACGTCCGATAAATATAATAATTATACAAATTAAAAGCTTAACGTGCTCTCGAACTACAGATTATTTTTTATGGATTTAAGATAGCAAACGAGCATTCAGCACCTTCCTTTCACTGCCGCCCATCACAACTGAGACCGACAGAGAATAAGACTCAAGTCGGGACGAGGATGGTTAGGCCAGTTAGCAAAGGGTAATTATTAAGAACGTTAGTTGGTCGGTTCTTTAGTTGGCAAAGAGTTTTTGACACTTTTCGTCATTCATCCAACTACAGGCAGCAGTTGCTTTAGTTCTGCAAGACGCTTTGATTACGCCTAATGTGTACCAGGTGTTAAAGGCTCATCTACCAATCGACGTCAATCGGCTTATATAATAAATCGGCAATAAAGGCCAAAATTACGGCTCGGCTCGCTCGGTACGACGCTAAGCGACGCTAGTCGATTGGTGCGTGTGGTTTTCGCTCATATTGCCATTATACATAAAGCTTTTTGTAACCGACTGAAGCCGTTACTCTTACTCGACCATCAATTTAAAACAGACAAAATCAAAACGACAGGCTCTCAGCTCTTCCACATGTAAATAATTATACGAAAATTGGAACACCAGGACACTAACTAGAAATTTGGGGCAAAACACAATTAATGTATTTGTACGATATCTATGTAAATTATACTCATTATAGACCAGATACAGCGGGCGAATCTGATAGACGTCGGGTAACAGCACCATTTGCTAATTACAACAAACAAAACACAAGGGTAATGGCAGTCCCCTACTTTAATGTAAAGCTTTTACTGAAACCCATAAATAGGCAGAAACGTTGTCCTTAATGATATAATTAAACCACCAAAATTCGAGCTTATTTACGAAGAGATTAATTTAATTATAACTGACATTATTCCTTTGTTTGCGGGTGACAGCGAAGAACGCTCCGTACTATTTTCTAAATTTAGTGAAAGTGACATCAATAAAGGTTTACTCAAGTAATGAGCAGATTGTATCATTCAAAAGCTTCAATTTATTATAGTCTTAATTGAAATTGCGATCAAAATTGCTTTCTATTAAACAGATTGCTTAAATTATTTAATTTTGTTTTGGAGTTTGACGAATTTTTACCCAATAGTTTTTGAAATATTATAACATTACCTAAATAAATTATTTTATCATGACCATCACCATAACCATCGGTTATTAATGCCCATAGACGATAACCCATTAATGTTTTGTCACAATGTGAGGAGTACAAGCCATAACCCACCACGCTGCCGGCCAAGTGCGGATTGACTGACTTTACATGTACATACACACTAGTAAGAACAGTTTGGAAACTTACCAATTCTGCAGGTTTGCTCATGATGTTTTCCTACATAGATGCAAGTGATCATTTTTAAAATACGTACTTTTTTGCTGAGAGGTGTATGCAGGATTTGAACCCAGAACTCCTCAGTTCGGCAGTCAAACGTTTAAGCAACTCGGCTGTCAATGCTATACGAATCAAATCACGAATCCCACACATAACTTAAATCGCTTCAACCCACTAATGTCACACTACTGAGCAGGGGTCTCTCCTTATACCACTCTTCTCCACCAAGCTACTCCAGTGCGGATTGGTGGAGGGGTTAGTGGAAGAGTCGGAAGTTTTTAAGTTGCCCGGCCTCCAATATGGCTAAACGACTACTACCAAATGATAACAACCAGGGCCGACACCTTTACGTGCCATCCGAAGCGCCCAAGAAATTTTTCAAGAAAGAATTTGCGACTAGCGGTTACCCATCCATATACCGACTGCGGCCCGCTTTTGCTTAACTTTGTCGATCACGTACGATCGCCGCAAGCCGCCGGGTTCTCATAGCTTCTCATAGCATAGGCTTCTCCTATATTCAGATATCTCTATAACTTAAATAATATACATCTAATACGAGTGCCAATTTGTTAATCGCTGAAGTGCCATTTAAACCATAGCGTTAAATAACGGCGCATCAGATAAATGCCGGCCTTCACGACCTACTAATCCTCCAGATTATTATCCGACTAAATAATGCGCACTTAGGGACTCATTCCGCCCAAGGATAAAATCACACTATTAAACACTTCAGATACGATGGCACGTTGAAGAAAAGCTTTTCTGACTTCTTTTGTTTGTTTGGTGTTTTTGTTATGTATCGGTTTTTAATAATAAACAATTGCACAACAGAATAGCAATAGTCGTTTCGTTTTTTTCGGTAAGTGTATATGTATAACCCTATTTATGAACATTAAGGGCCTGTTTCACCGGTTACATATAAAGTTCCGGATAGTTATCTGACATTTAATGCTATCTACCTATTATAGGCTGCTAATAACTTTTTTCTGTTTCACCATCTAACTCCCGGATAATTTAACTGATACATAAAGTTGACAGTTGACGGAACGGCAACGTCGCTTTTTTGCGTTTCGTTACTACTACGTAAATGATCGTCATTTGAAAACAATTTTAAAAACCTAAATAATAAAATACTTTTTGATCAAAATAATCCAAGTCAAGTTTTATTATATTATCAAGTTTAATTTATCAATAAAGAACGGAAATAGTTGGATTCCTATGCTTTACTAGGTATTCAAATTCTAAATGTGTTTATAGAAACAAAACGCAAGACATGTGTCATTTTATTTTTTTCGTTTCCGCCATTTGACTTGACAGATTTTTTATCCGTCGCATAACGCCTCTAACAGACACTTGAAGTGGCAGTTATCATAACCAACACTTTATTTGTCAGATACTTCTATCCGAGACCTGTGAAACCAAAAGTTGTAGTTTATTTGGGAGTTAAGTTCCTAATAGGCTATCCGGAACTTTATCCGTAACCGGTGAAACAGGCCCTAAGTGTGTAATCGTAATCACAATAATATAATGGCATGCCTTATCCACTATCCCGCACTGAAGCACCGTGATGGAGTGGGCATTAAGCCTCCTCAGTAACGATGAGAGACCCCTGCTCAGCCATGCCCTATTAATACTGAAATGTTTTAATAGTTTAGGCATTATTTTCTTAGCCTTGGAATTTATTCTCCCAGCCACTTTCAGTTAGCGAAGTAGGCGCAAACGTGTAATTAAAAGTAAATATATAGAGCTGCGTTTTTGTTCATTCCTTGGTAGCGGCGACATTGGAATTAAATTCCAGTTCGAGCGCGAAAATGTTATTAACGTCAGGGACGTTAAAAACATTTTTACTTAACACAATAGATAAATAATTAAATTAATTAAATTTATTAGTTAAACGTATAGGGCTAGAGATAAGTCTATATTATTATAACATATTAATAAGAGATGACTTTTTAGTGTATGGAGATATAAATAAAACGTTAAACGTCGAATGTCGATCCGGTTACACTTTTTAATTAGTAGCAACACAACTGTGACCGAATTAGAAAGATAATCTTACTGAACATTAACATTGTTGTTACAAATTGTAGTTACTAATACTAACAACAACTCACATGACTAATTTCACTAACAGGTCCCACCCCAGTCCTCATTTGAGTCTTGTTTTCTGGTTCGGTCACAATTGTAATGCGGTAGCGGAAGAGTGGTGCTGCATGATCGTTTTCTATCTTAAAGCCACTAAAAATGTTATGGTGAACGGTTAATCATCATCATCATCATCATCACAGTTTTATTTCCCACCTAGTGGTGGAAGGGCCTTCATTCTTGGGCCCAAGCCAACATCCCGAACCCTAACGGACGAGGCTATGGCGTCAGGTGCCTCCTATTGAAAGTTGCTTTCGGTCTGTACTACCCACCTTAATCCTAACATTACTTGCGTGGTATGCTTTTATGCACCCCTGGTAACCACCGCCCTAAAATCGACCGTAATGTACCTAAATGTTTCTTGAGAAGTTTTCTTGACAAGTTGCGAATACATACAGATGGTGTTAAAACAAAGCCATCATCACAGATTCGACAACAAATTTATTATGATCGTTACCGTTACGCAATAAGATGGAAATTAATGTAAGAAGTTGGTCATTAAAAAGGTATATAAAACAGTGTTTTGGCAGCCTAAATATTTCCTCGGAAACACCGTTACCGTAGTTCCAGTCTATTTCGAATTCCTATGTTCACGCCAAGGTTCATTTACAGCGGGTAAGCTGAAAATTCCAACATGTTCAAAAAATTGACTTCGTGTCTGTATTGTACACCAGAAATAGCACGAACATAGGAAGGATTCTTGTGACGGGTTCATTTATTTTGTAACTGAAGTTAACTGAAGCTTCTGTACACGAAAATGGTACCTATTCTAACGGCAAAAATATCTATAGCATGCAATTTGAAAATGGGATAATTTTAAAATACAGATCGTACAATGAATAACGGAGTTATAATATTTACCTACGACAATCCAAAGTCGTTGAAATGGTGCAAGAACGATATGAAAGATAATAGATTCCCACTAATAGGGTTTGAGATTCAACACGCACCTACATTAAAATACACAGGAGTCGTCACATTGTTAGGACAAACCGAAACAATTTCGAAAAAACCATAAGTAATATTTAAGGTTACAGTCTTCAATTTTTATATTGCTAGTAAAAATTAAAAATGAGGCTTATCATCATTATCATTATCATTCATATTTTATTATAAAATTCTGACTGATCGATGTCTGTACATGCTAGGTATTTGAGAAACACTGTTATTGCTGGTATTTTATTAACCCGATAGGTTCCA
Organism: Ochlodes sylvanus; assembly: GCA_905404295.2. Classification (NCBI taxonomy): domain Eukaryota; kingdom Metazoa; phylum Arthropoda; class Insecta; order Lepidoptera; family Hesperiidae; genus Ochlodes; species Ochlodes sylvanus. The sequence continues at coordinate 10,431,949 of FR990132.1, read as the reverse complement.
CAACGTATATTTATTTTTTGTACGTTTGCCGGAGCATTTGTTTTATATTTTATTAAACTGGAAATAACATAAAGTGTTTCTTTTATTTAAATGGGTTCACAAATTGAAAAATAAGTTAGTTTTAAAAAATGCGTCTAAACATTTTTCCACGTGTAAGACATAGGTTTTCCGAAAGCGAGTGCTGTTGGTTAATAAAATACCGATAGTATCTGACGGTACATCAGAAAATACAACAACAAGTCGCGCCAGAAACCCTGGCAACTTCAAGATTAATGACGCTTTTAGAAACGTGAGAAAAGCATTGAAAGTGTAACAAATTCTCCCGTATTCAAATAAAGCCGTAGTTAATAACTTTAACACAGCTTTGAGTTTTCATCTGAATGAAGTTGAGATTTAAAGCCGAGGCATTTTAACGTAGTTTTCATATATGTCTCGGTCTTTCAACAGCGTACTTGCAGTGACTACTTAACACGAGACTACGTTCTCGTTTACTACTCTTACTAATGAAATGAAAATCGCTGCGTTATTCATAAAGTTTTGTGTTATGTTTTCTTTTTTAATTTTTAAGTTAAATGTGTTTACGCTATGCAGCTTCAATTGTAAGGCCATACAATTAAAACTGCCCTTAATCCTTATGGTCCTCATTAATTAGAACTGACTGAAAGTACGTATCATAATTTGATCATATATATTATATACATATATTACTTATACAGACCACTATACGGATGTAGCCTACATTTAAGTAATTTTTAATGAGGAATGTATAAAACGAATATAATATATACATTCATCAACTTTTAAAATTATGCCCAGAGATAATCCGATTAATTCGGTTTTCAAGGGTGCAAATCAAATTAAAACTTTTTCGATTTGTACTCGAATCAAATCAAAGTCAGATTTGCTTTTGCAATTAGTTTCAAACAAAATGATCATTATTCTAGGTTGCTCGTCTTCTTCCTATGTTTGTGAAATTAAAAAGTTTTTTGGGATATCTCGTTATAGGTTTGCCAGTCTACGTAATGAAGCCTTTGATGGTCGCCCGAGATGACCCCCTAGTTCTGATCAGGGATGTTAGAGCTATGACATTTCGTATCCGGATACAGGTATGCATATAGGAATAATATTGTGCCGGTTTCAGATACGGTTCAGGATATGTAATTATTTTAGACTAGCTGACCCCGCAAACTTCGTTTCTGGGAGTCACCTTTTAAACCTTCTCTGGACTTCCACAACTAACCAAAATTAGCCAAATCAGTCCAGCCGTTCTTTAGTTTTAGCGAGAGTTACGAACAGAAATTATCCGTTAGTTTTGGATAGTTTCGGTTATGACTAAGCATAAGCTAGAAATAATAAAAAACTATGCAAGACTCGCTAGCCGCTAGTGTCGGCTGGGCTGGGCAGAAACCTGTCATAACATGTCTCATTTAGGTTCCGCTCTTGTTCGAAATTAACCGATTTTTTTTACGCATTTAGTTACGGTTACGGATAATTTTGTATTTCAGACTTCTCATATTTCGGTTACGCTTACGGATTTCCGTTACAGCCCTAGTTCTGATACAAGTGTGATTAGATTTAATATTTAATTCGTATTCATTTGACGATTTCTCAGTTTCAGTATTACTTCGCTAATTCAACACGATTGGAATAGAACAAAATTTAAGTGTTTTTGGTTTAAAATCTACTAATTATACTCTCTCTCATAACTCATAATACTCTCATAATTCAATAACAAATTTTTACCATTTTCAATAACAAATTTTTACCATTTTCTAAACGAGGTTGAGGTTAATTTAAGTCTCTCAAGGAGAGTAAATAGACAGACAGACAAAAAACATTTTTCGTTCTTTCGATAATTAAGAGCCTTGTAATGAAACTTTTCAATAAGCAAAATGCTCATTATATATTTTATTATTTCGTAATATTTAAATATCAATGGAATGAAAAATCTATGAAAAATGAAACAATGAAGTTCATTTTTTGTCTTTTATGAATTCCTATCTAAATTTAGATACAGTGGCTATTGCCGTATTTTTTATTATTCCTTGGATGAGACACGTTTACATTCATAGAGATTTTTTGCATGCGGGTATCGAATACTGAAATACTATGTGCAATTCCAACAAACGTGCAACAGTTGTTTTCCATACAAACTCTTTTATTAACAAACCCATCTGTTGGTGAAAAAAAACGGATTTTATTTTGTTCCCAAGCTTTTGTCCGTTACTTGTTCATATGTGAAGTTTAAATTTGGCATGATATTGCCGGAACCATCCTTTTGTTTAGAAATATTGATATCCAATTTATTTGTAAAAGCTTAAACATGACTTCATCTAAGAGTTCTTAGGAATCAAAAAAGCCAGTTTGTGCACTTAAAAGCTCATTTGAGCATTACATACTTTTATAGTCAGCATATACTTTAGTACTTAACCTGTATCTAGTAACCAAATATGTAAAATCTAAGTCGTATTCCAACAAAAGCTCTAAGCTTTTGTCTAAGAGCTTCACAGTCTAGAAATCACAACATTTGCAATCGTAAATATTACATTCGACTCGGATAACCCGCTTCGCTGGGTAAATATGATTCTGGAGACCTTGCGGCATGACGTCAATACATTATGCATAACGTCAGTGTGGCGTTGTGAAATACGTGCGTCGTGAAGCATATTACGTTAATTTTAATTAAATTCGTTGCGCAATAAAAAAATATTTGTCACAATATGATATATTTATAATGGTTTAATTAATGTCATTTTCATGTATGAATCCAGCCACAGGTTCAACTGCAAAATCCTGTTTTGCAATTTGCTATAATTATATATTTGCAAAAACCGTGAGGAAGCCTGCACATCTAAAAGTTCTCCAAAATATTATCAATGGCGTATGAAGTCCGCCAATCCCAACACGGCCAGCGTGGTAGATTACAGTCTGTACCCCTCACATTGTGAGAAGAGATCGTTGCCCAACAGTGGGACAGTTACATATGTGTTGCGATGATGATTCCTTACTACCCGAAGGGGAAAAAATGTTTAAAAGGAATATTATTTAAATATACATAACTTTTTAGCTGTGAACCAATTGATTAAAAAAATTAAATAATGCATTGTTTGCCTTAACCGAAGATCATACTAAGCTCTTCTATTAAGACAACCCTTTTTTGAATTACTATACCTAATTACCTACAATGTAAAATATCGTCAGAAATCGTTCAACATTTAACTCATGCCTTCAGCTAATTTATTACGTGGTAGTTTGCTTTGCAATTACGTATGCGTCATGATGTTTCGTAGAATAGCTAATAATGACAAGGATAATGCTTACGACAGATCCAATCTTGGTTCAATCCAAACAATTAGGGAGCTTATATTACATTTAGTATATCTACACCTATTTGCGATTATAGATGAATCTAACAAATAAATTTAAGATCTCTACGAAGCAAAAGCTGTAAACCTATTCATTGAGATCTATTTCAATGATCTCAAATACTTCTGCTGTAAGTTGGTAAGGAGGTGGATATGATTGACGTATTGTCATTGTAAGACTCGTAGAAGTTCCCCACACGCTTCAACAATTAGAAATGATAATATGGTTCTTCAACAACTGCAACAACATCATAGCTTAAACAATCTCGATCACACTTTAAAATAAAAACTAGATCAAAATCCATTAATGTAGGAAACACACGCGAGGGCATTACAGTTTGTATGATCTCCATTCGCCGGAAAATTATGAATAGTTTCTATGACTATTACTGGCACTAATTAAGATCACAGTTGTGGTAAAAGTCTGTCATATTACGAGTTGAATGGATGTCATTCATCAAAAGTGATAATAAATAATAATTAACGCTACACTCATAGCCCCACACTAGGATTCCCTGTGTCGTGGGTGTCATGGACCGAGACCGAGAACAGAAATTTAAACTCATCATTTTACATTTTCCATTATAGATACGGGACGTCAACATCTAGACGTGCTCGTAAGTATATCGGTACTTTGGCGATATCAAGTCTATCGATGATACAAGACTTTCCCATTTAAAGTTTGCAGGGTTCTCTTCATTAATTATAACAATCACCCTTATCATTATTGTCAACACTGTTAACACTGTGTAAAATAAATTAACACTGGCAACGCTCAAAGCCCGGCGGCATGCGTCGATTTTAAGTGATCGACCGAGTTGAGGTTGATGGGTGACAGCTACGAGTAGTGGCTTTTCTTGACCGCTGCCGTGCTTCGAAGGGCACGTAAATCCGACGGCCGTGTTTGTTATCGTGGTAGCAGTCGCTAATCCATTCAAAATGCCTTCGGGCGGCATAAAAACCTACCATGGGTTGGGCACTAGCCCCTTTACCAATCCGCACTAAAGCAGCGTGGTGGAGTATACTTGTATTCTAGGCCTCCACAGGGATGAAGACAGATCCGTAATTCCGTACTCAATAGTAGGCCATTAATAGGTTAAAGCAAACATTATGTTATATGTATAGGTACTGAGGTATATTTATTAACAAATAATTATGTATTATGTATGTACGTAATAATAAGACTAATAGTATTACTTTTTTAATGGGCCGTACTGGTATTATATTAATAAACCTTAGACCAACTAATGGTCTTATAATGAATCGATACGTCACAAGTTTAATGCCACATAGCCACATATGCCTATTCATTGAAATGACAAGTTGACATCTTGACGCAACGATATATTGGGTACATGAAATCCGATAATATCATGTTATTATTCTATTGTGTAAGTCGATATATAAAATGACAGGCAGGTTAATGAAAAATGAAACTGAGATTGAATGAATAAGTTGTTTTTTATAACTTATCTTTACTTACCGCGGTTAACAATAATTTTGAATTGCAAAATTTAGCGGCGTTGTGCACTTTTTGAGATGGGTAAAAAACCACCACGCTGGCCAAGTGCGGATTGGTGGACTTCACACACCTTTCAGAACATTATGGAGAACTCTCAGGTGTGCAGGTTTCCTCACGATGTTCTCCTTCACCGAAGCAAGGGATAGTTAAATTTTAATACGCAAATAATTTTTTAAAATTAGAGCTACATGGCTATCACTGCTTCAGCACTGCTCAATTTTGCACAGATGAGTGTTAACTGGACGTAAAATGTAGGTTTTGGATTTTACTGTTACACAGCATAGAGTGACAATAAAGAAGTGATAATATTACTTTTATTAGTTTTAACCATTTTTATGCCGTATTGAGGCGGCCTAGAAGACGGTGTTATTATGAACGTTATTATTATGTTATGTTATGTTATTATGACGGTGATATTGAACCAGTCCTTCGGCGGCAGACCTGGATTTCGTTAAGATGCACCAGAAGCCGGCTTGCTTGATAGTAGGGCCACTACCCGGCTTGCTACCTACCACATTCTTGCTTGAGTTAGCCACCAAACGACTTCTCATGTTCCGGGTACGAGCTGCATTAAGTAATCTCTTGCCTCTATTCCTCTTCCTTCTTTATGCATAGGTGATGGTTTTGGTGTTACTGATGCCCATGAGTGACGGTAATCACCACCAGGTCAGGTCGTTTGTTGGTTATTAACATAAAAAATAGTATTGAGTCGCATTGAGTTTTCGAGTTACCATCAAATAGGCTAAAAAGTTATGTAAACATAAAACCTTTCAAAGGGAGTGTAAACGACTTGTGCTGCCACTCACTTACGTCTATTTACGTGTTACTTTTACCTGCTTTTACTCACACTCTCTTCACTGCAGGAAATATGATTAACGAATATATGTTCATAATAAGTTACCGCACACATTACGACTTAATTCGTTTTTATCAGACATTTTAAACATTTTTCAAGTTTTTCCCCATACGTTTTAACCTATTCGTATAATTCACTCTGTCGCATATTATTACGTTTCGTTGGATAAACAAAAAATCTACTCTGTCGAGAAGCATTAAGTTATAAGAACGGCTGTGAATTGTTATGCTCACAGAACAGGTAACGAGACAAGGTAATGCTCGCGAGTATATTTGTTTTCTTCTAAATAATATATAAAGAGTCTATGCTAATTATTTTGGTCAAAAAGTTCTTAGTTTATTTTATGACTGTTGTTATCAAAGACGTTAACTCAGTAGGTATAATTATTGTAGATTATAAATTCTGCTTTATTGCGCGTATATTTTTAGTTCAAAAGATAAAAGGCTTCACACATATAGAGAATATTTACTATAAACCTTTGCAACAAACGACCTTTTATTTATATCACCGAAAATTCAATATTTGAAAATCGCTTTGTAATTAACAGAGATTTCGTCTGGTTAAAACATGTAAAATAAGCTCTTTTCATTATTCAATACCTAGGTACACGTAGGTAGTACTACTACGCCGAAACCTAAAAAATAAAATAAGCTAGATAACTTCAATAATTTCTTAGAAAAGTACTGCTGAATAAATTTTACAGGGTTAAAAGATAAATACCTATGCCTCTTTGAATGGGCTCACATTTAAACTGGAATTGGCTTGGTAGACAGCCAAGAAATCAGATTGAACCGGACAGTAAGAGACTGTTGTATCTAAGAAAATTGTTTTTACAGAAGTTGGAAACTTGATCTATGTGGTTGATGCCGCAAACCGGCAAAGACAAGACTATTATGAAATTTATATTGTGCTGTTGCTTTAAGAGAAATTTTCATTTTCAATTATTAAATAGGGCAAAAGACGCTTTTAATAGTCAGATTTTTTATTGTAAACTATCACGGATGAATAATTTACCAGAAATTAACAACATACAAAACAGGCCTTTAGGTTACGATTATATGTAGCTTAAAATTGATTGTGAAGTAAAAATTCAAGTTCTTTAAAGTTAAAGACGAAGTAGTAGACGCGTAGTAGACGTCACGTAGGGAGTCGGGCCAGGAGGCCTACTACGAAAAACGAAAGTCGACGTTTCGGACGACGGATCGTACTTCCTGCTGATCGGCGTGACTGCATAGTCACGCACGCAGCGCTATTAGCGATTGAAGTTTACAGTTTTTAACTTTTTACCTAACAAACATTAGCATAAGACCACAGAAATCATCCGTTAATACCTAAATTAAAAGCAACCTTATCTAAATTAGTACCACTTCATTCTAATCCTGTTAATCTTCAACCAGACGTTTTCCGGCCCAAACGGTACAGGATATTTAATGACGTGATCCCGGTTTCGGCTTTTAGCCCTCGACAGCTTTAATACTCGGTCAAATTAACGGCTCAGTTAGATTCTGTGTCTTACTATTGTAAAATTATAGCGTTTTAGGATTTCCTAATGGATTAATTTATTATGCTAGGGGCGAGGGATATCGGCGTGAATTTTGAAGTTTAAATGAGTTTTTAGTTTGTTTTTATATTTTTTATAATTGTGTCTTATACAAATTATAAATATTTTTCTTTCCATAAGGTGAAGATGAGATAAACATGAAAAGTAAAAAGCTTGATAACACGACTTATAATTAATTCGCGTGCAATTGTTTATTATTTTATATGATTGCTTATTCAATGTTATAAAAAAATCTAAACCATTAAAAGCATGCAATAAATATTAGGTACAGTAATTCCTAGTAAAACAATAAAATTATTATAAACAAATAAAATTATGTAAGTGCTCACATATTCATGCTCCGCTTTAATATTAAGTACATAGACAAAAGAGATATAACCAATACCTAACACCAAAAATTATGTATGTATTACATCTACAACATCTGGGAATCAAACTCGAGACTTACACTGGCAGACAGGGTCAAAACCAACAGGAAAAATGGTCGCTACTCGCTACCAAAATGAAACCTTTTACCAAATTAAAATTTAACATTGCAGACTTATACCGAAATTGGAAATTTCAACTAAAACTATTAACGAGATGAAAGGCCGAAACGTATGCGGTTTCGTACAATAGGTGACTCTGAAGCTTTCTGTGATGCATAGAGTTTTAGGGTCACTAGACGACAAGTGGCATTGTTAGTGGCGAGCTTGCAAAAGCGGATTTACATTTTATTTTTTTACCGTATTTTTAACTTATATCATAACATAACTTTTGATTTATTATTCCTCTTCTTTTTCAACCAATTCTATTTATTCTTAATTTCTTATTCGATTTATAAACTAGAACTAGATTCGAGGCTACGCAAGGTATGATAATTCCTCGTTAATTTAAAATTAATCATGGACATTTTTTTTTATAAATATTAAATGTCTTATTTTCTTTCTATTACCGTTTCAAAAAATAAATAATAAAGTACCTATACTTATGTTTTCTTGTATTAGTTGTTAACGTAATCAGTGTAACAAAATAAGAAAATAATCATCATTGAACAAACGAGATCTTCTAAGTACTTTCGCTGCCAACAAAAAGGCTTCCTTTCTGTATACGAACTCAGAGTATCACTGTTTACGTAACCCACTTTGTATTTTCCGCTGGAAGCATTTCGGTGTATACGGAAAGTGTAAAATTACTTAATTTGTTTGCGGAGCAGATGCTGCTTGTGGCGCAACAACTGGCTCTACGTTAGATCGGATAACAGTGGTCAGTTGTGGGCTTGTAGGTCATTAAAGTGTAGCGTATTACCGAATTCTAAACATTTACACAAACTAAAGTAACCAAGTAACTAAAAAAGTCAACTAAAGTAAAGCAGTCGGAACCGAGCTCACGTCGGCGACGGCTCTTGATAAGGATGATAGGACCTCGGAATGGTCCGAAACTAATCGGGCGAATCCTACAATTATAACACGTGAGGTAAGCCGTGATATACTCGTAAAATGTATTCAGACACTCACGAATCGTTCAGTACTAAAACTAAAGTAATTTGACACTTGGTTTATTATCCAGTACACTGTCCATAGCTATAAACGTAAGCAACATTATAATAAACGTTTTTAAATAAACTTAAAGCAACATAAAGCCCTTGTAAAGCAAAGCCCTTTTCGCGGTAATTTTTGTATTTCTATTTCTAATACAAAGGTATTAAAATATTTACAATACCTGTCCCATTTATGTAACAACGATAATTATAATATAATCGTAACACAACAGATCGAAGCGCTCACATCTCGGCGGCTTTTGTCGGTCCTAAATGATCGGCCAAGTTAAGTAACAGCGGGCGCGGTTGGTAGTGGGACAGGTGACTGCTAGTGACAAAATATTGGAACGTTTTCGTGTTTGGGAGGGCCGTCTTAACGCAGTCTTAACTGCGGTCCCAGGTTGTATCGTTAGATAACAATCGTTCATAACATGTCGAATGTCTTCCGCAATCTGATCTGGAGCAGCATTATGGAGTATGCCCTCCGCCTCCTCAGTTATGAGAAGAAACTTGTGCTCAGTAGTTTGCCATTAATAGGTTGAACCCGCACAATGGATTGTTTCTGCAAGGAAGTATTAAAAACCGTTGCGAACAAAGTGCACACTTAGTGTGTAAGCATAAGAACCGCTTACATGGAAACTAACTTCGTTGGATCCATCCTTAAACGTGAGCAAAATTCTCTTGATTCTTCGTTATATAAAGTTCGAAGCAAACCTTCACACATAATATGTGTGAAGGTAAATACCCCCTCACTAGGATTGCTGTGACTACACAAGCTGACGTGGATAAACATAATTACTACAACACAAACACTGCCGCAGACTAAATTCACCTGGGTTAATTTGGTTTACTACTTCGTAAGAGGCGACAGAAGTCTGCCGAAAACTATGGAGAACTTTCAAGTGATCAGGTTTCCTCACGATTTTTTCCTTCACCGAAGCAACTGATAATAAATTAATTCTAATACACACATAATTTTTGAGCATAAATAATAATTAGGCTATTACTTCGGCTTGAATACGTTTATATCTACTACCTACTTTATTTCGGCAGGATTGTGACAGCCTAGAATACTTCTTCCTTCTTTCTTGGGCGGCAAACGCAGAGGTGATGTATTTGGTGCCTCGTCGTGGTTTATCTAGAAGCTTGAGAGCCACCACTTACTTCACATATTCTAGCAATCACGCGGCCGGATATGCATTGGCATTTAAGCAGCATTCAGCATTACTGGCGTCCATAGTCAACTGTGAGCACTTCCCATCAATAGATTAGACAAAATAAGTCATTAAAGCCAAAAAATTACATTCTGTACATTCTGTACACACGTATAATTTTAAAAAAAGTTCAGGGTTTGTACCCGGGTCCATCAAACGGGAAACCGACGTTTGAACCACTAGACTATCATTATGACATATCGCTTTGTATAAGATAAACTTGACATAGAACGATAAGAGACTCTCTTATCGTTCTAATTCGTAATCGTAATCGTAATCGTAATCGTAATTTTCACAAGCCTCTCTTAAAGAGAGGCTTGTGAAAATTCAGAGTATAAAGTTGTTGTATATTTTGTGAATGTTTCATTGCACCTAATTAAGTCTGGTGTTACGAGACGAGTTAATTATCTTCGCTATTCCTTGAGAACGCTTCACATATAATTCAGCCTTTGTGTTCTTTATTTAAGCAGTGATAGCCGAGTGGTTGAAAGATGGACTCCCAAACCGGGTGGCCCGGGTTCAAACCATGCACGCACCTTTAATTTCCAAAAATGTGCGTATTGGAATTTAATTATCACTTGCTTCGGTGAAGGAAAACATCTTGAGAAAACCTACACACGTGAGAGTTCTCCATAAAATTTTCAAAGGTGTAAATTCCGCCAATCCACACTTGGCTAGCGTGGTGGGTGGTGGTAATGATGATGATGACTCTTTATCCTACCAACCTTACGTCTCTAGGCCAATTTCTTACAGAATATCAAATTTACTTTTGACATAAATAATCAATTCTATTGTTATATCATACTAGTGGTCCCAGCGTACTTCGTACCGCTTTATAATTAAAAAATGTTTTAGTGATATATCGACAGCAACGCCACCTACCGGGTCCAATTGTGAATCTAAACCATTCTCGGATCCACCTGAAGACACACAAAAAATTTCAACCAAATCGGTCAAGCCGTTTAGGAGGAGTTCAGTCACATACACACGAACACAAGAAATATATATATTAAGATTAGCTTAAGAAGATTGAGAGGTGGGTTTGTCAACAGTCTCTTGTTATGAATATTCAAGTTAGAAAACATAGTCTAGACAGTAGGTTTAATATTATTTATAGCACACTGTGACCTAAACCCGCATTTATGCCACGGTTTTCCGTGCGTAAAGTAGTCGATTATAGCACGGGTTATGATGCTAACTTCATACCGTGCACAAATTGACACTTACACTGTTGACAATTACAAATTGGTAGGGGAAAAATATCAAAAGAGAAGTGGGTAGGTAGAAATACTAAGTAAGTCAAAACGAAACGGTATTAATAATTATTATCAAAGTCATAGTTGTACATTTATTATAACTTTCGCTAAAATGAATACTCGTAGTTCGGATAGTGAGTTTAGTGAAGATGGCATTGATGAAATTGTTCCAGACGCTATAAAAGAAATAGCAAAATCGGTGACCCTAAATTTGTTGCCCAGTAAATCAAAAAGGCTATATACAGCAGCGTACAATGCATTTAAGAAATGGCGCAGAGGAAACAAATTTTGTGAAGATGTCCTATTGGCATACTTTGCGCATTTGTCACAAAAGTACGCCCCACCAAGTTTTAGGGCAACATTTTCGATTTCGATTTTTTTTTATATAAATTGTGTTTTTTGGAAATTATATTTAAGTACGAATAATAATATTAAGAAGACACAAATAATATAAATAAACAATTGATTTTCATTTAACAACGCCATCTATTCTGCTGTTGTGTCGTTAAAGCAAATAGTATTAGTATAGTAGTATTACTATTCGCCAATAGATGTCAGGAAGAGTCATATTTTTCAGTTTAAATTGGGACTACAAATACACGAATAAAATGACATTTTATATAAATGATTCCTAGCTAGATCGACGAGCTTTGCTCGGTATTTATTTTTATAAATTGTGTTTTTACACGCTTTTTATTAGCTTCATCTGTATGTTTGTATGTTTGTATGTTTGTTTGTAACCGACTTCTTTGGGCGCGATTTTGACCCACTTTAAACGGCCAGATTTCGTTCAAACTTTGTAGATTTATTGAGGACCGATGACAATACACTAATTTGATAAAATTATTATTCACTTAGCACTATAAAGCGTGTTTTTAGTTTTTATAACTATTCATTTTTATTTGGAAATTATATTTAAGTACGAATAATAATATTAAGAAGACACAAATAATATAAATAAACAATTGATTTTCATTTAACAACGCCATCTATTCTGCTGTTGTGTCGTTAAAGCAATTAGTATTAGTATAGTAGTATTATTATTCGCCAATAGATGTCAGGAAGAGTCATATTTTTCAGTTTAAATTGGGACTACAAAAACACGAATAAAATGACATTTTCTAAAAATGATTCCTAGCTAGATCGATTTAATTTGAAAATCGTTGGAGCCGATTCCGAGATTCCAATTATATATATATACAAGAATTGCTCGTTTAAAGGTATTAGATAAGAGGATAGGATTCCTATAATAATAAATAGGTACTTTAAACAATTTACATTTATTTTATACAATAAATACTTTTGAATGACGTTTGACATGTCGGTAAAGCAGACAAATTAAAATACTTTTGAATGACGTTTGACATGTCGGTAAAGCAGACAAACTAATAATACTTTTGAATGAAGTTTGACATGTCGGTAAAGCAGACAAACTAATAATACTTTTGAATGACGTTTGACATGTCGGTAAAGCAGGCAGGCAGCAGCTTCGTAAACATTTCCTTTCTTTTATTTCCCTGTAAATAATTATATGTTTGAGTATAGGCGGGTTTATGTCACTCGTGCTATAAAATAGTATACGACACTCGTGCGTTAAGTAGCTATATTATTTGTACAGTGTTTAGCGCACTCGCTCCGCTCGTGCGCTAACTTCACACCGTGCAATAATAAGCTACTTTACGCACACGTATCGTAATGTACTATTAGGGCACCGCAGAATAATTCGGTGTACCTACTAGTGATTTTTGTTACGAATCATATATTCATATCTGTTTATCTCGTACGTATTAACGTGGTGAACTATTGGTAGAAGATCCGAGCCTACATCGACCTTCACCGGGTTGATAATAGAATCAAACTTATTTTATAATAAATTTCGTATATTAGAAAATATATTAAAAATGGGTTGACAAAAAAAATCCTGGACAGAATATTTTTAATTATTTTTAATAATAATAATAGAATGTGTCACATCGTGCGAAGAAACAGCAGACAGCAGTAAGAAAGTTGTAGTTACGAAAAAGATGTAAAAGTTGGGTGCATAGTTTCCTTGTTATTTCATTGTGAAGGAAAACTAATCTATTATATAAAAATAAGTCGAGTTTTCCTTCCTGACGCTATAACTCCAGAACGCACGAACCGATTTCCACGGTTTTGCATTCGTTGGAAAGGTCTCGGGCTCCGTGAGGTTTATAGCAAAGAAAATTCAGGAAAAGTTTCAATAGAAAAGCGGGACACCAAACGAAATGTTACATAAAACAAAGCCATCTGGTGGCGAAACGGAGTTCGCCGGGTTTGCTAGTTGATAAATAATTATCAGTCTAATTGAAGTGATCATTATTTGAACATAACGCATCTATAATAAATTAGATGCGTTATGTTGAAATTATAAAAGTATCATTATCTCATAATTTAGTCCTTTTTAAATAACTTAATTAAAAAGTGAATGCAACAATCTCGATGTATTTATAGCGCCGGTCGTCAGTAAATGCGCACAATGTGATCCGATTTTAATTAACACTCCAAATAGATTAATTACTGAAATGTAAATTAAATATCCCCAGCCTAGTCCGTACCTTTTAATCAAATAATTTAAATTTATATTTTAATGAGTGCTTCAATTGGTTTTGGAGGTTTTGTAACGTTTCAACAGTTTCCAAAAGCTAATTTACTTGAAACAAAACATTTTAATGTGCAGTTTGTGAGTGAAGAATAAAATTATTTGACTCCTAATTCCTGTATTCAATAATGAGTAGATAACATTTAATGTAAAATACGTTGCTACTTCACAAACCTCATTACGCTTTAACTTTTAAATGTTATAAGATCTAATGAAGAGCAAAGTCCTTAACACATTCGCCGCAGCGATCGTAATTTCTATGGCAAAAACACGTGTTAACTGTGCCTGATTGAGTATGACATTATGATTATGTTAGTGTTAATTTTAAACCCTACATTAGGCTCATCTACCGGTATAACTTTTATATCACTCACCTATATCCGATCCCTTTTTATGTTGAAACAGGAAAGCTACCCGCTTTTTTACAAACGAGCATACGAGCCACCTGATGGTAAGTGGTCACCGTCACCACGATAATAGTATCATACAGTATTGTGACTCGGCCCTGTCCTTGAAATAAATGCCTACAGCCGCGCGGGCTAAGGCTGCCTCTTTCTAGTTGTAGTGAATGTAAGTAGGTAGGTAAATCGCACGCTTCCTGATTACAAACCCACACGTTCGTTCGTCCCTATGGCGGTTCTGTGGCTGTTGTGTACTTTGTGTGTACTAAACTGCGAGGCGCGTAGACGTATGATTCGCGTTCCAACCGTTCGTTTGTGTGAAGATGGAATACTGTATGATACTACCTATTACCGTGCCCGTGGACAGTTAGAGTTCAGTAGAGTTCGATGCGTGGTCGGCCTAGAAAAAAGGAGAGCAAAGAAATAAAATACTGGCTATAATGCACCCACCCAATACGACAATTCGTTTGAGACAATTCGTTTGCCACAACCCCCACTACCACGGGAATAGGTCGTTTTAAGCGTTTTGTATTAGTAATAATTCGGCATATTTATGACTAAAATTCAGGTAGTTATGAATAAAATTATTAAAACATTTCAGGTTTTAACGCTTTTAAATTTTAAATTAATTTGTTTTGGCGCCTAGTATATCATCTAAAATTCTGTGATGTAAATCACGCTGACATTTTCAGGATTGGTTTCCAACGTAGTTAAATTTGTTTATCAGATAAATATTTGTCCTCGTTCACTGTGTACTAGCGTTTAATTTCGTGTTTGTTCATACTCAATACCTATTATATTAACAAAGTTTAAGCATAATCATAACTCACGAAATTTCTTTTATATGTACAGACTATCTGTATCTCAAAAACCGACAGTTGCTTCAAAATTTTAATAACAAACAGTGTCCCAAGTAATACAACAAACTGACGAGAACGATAGGTCAAAGAATGACCTTAGTAAAAGTGTCAACATTTTCGAGAATGACACTAATACACACTAATCATCCTTTTATTCCATAGTTTACCTACAAAGTAAGTTCGTCATGAGAACTGAGAAGTTAAATCCGGCATGACTGTTCGCTAGTTTAGAAAACTAGTTCAAGTGACAAGAAAGTTACTCAATGTAACTTACGTCACTTTGTGAACTTTACAGAACTCCTTAGATTTGTACAGATAAATATTCCCCGAATAGCATGAGCGGTAACAAGATAAAAGTTTAAAACTTAAAACCCGAATTAAAATTCGCTCTCGTAAACTAAGTAATAATATACTAGTAAACCCGCCCTCGGTTTGCTTCGCCAAACCTGTCCCTTACTACTAACGCTCGAATATTGTTAGACTAGCATAAACTTTTTTATTAATTGTGAACTAAACTAATTGAAATAAAACAAACACAAATCTTGAAGTAAAACTTACTACAATCTATTAGTGAAAATTTCCCCTTTAGCTTCAACGTAGTCGGGTAAAATTATTTTTAATTGGCGCTATTAAAGTGGGAATTTGTGTCAGGATTTGCTGACTAAACCATGAAGTATATTTTGTTACCTGTTGCGACACTTGCTTTGTTATACATCAGGTAATGCAGCGGGGTGTAATTAGATCTTACGTTCACAAAAGCCAACTAATTACCACTGAGTATAAAAGGACGAGGAAAGCGATCTTGTCGTAACTCGAAAAATGCAAATTTTACAACGGAGCAAAAAAAACTATTAAAAATTCAACCCTTGTAAACTAGAAGACTTAGAGATATCCTTTTTGTGGCAATTGAATTTGACACTGAAATCTTCTTCAAATGAAGTATACATATAATTCAAGTTCGCATTTTTTCGCTTTCCTGCATCGATATAGGTATAGATATTATCATATAATGGAAAGCTTGTAGGTATTACATGAAACTGTAGGTACTACCTGGGAAAAAGTGTAGTTTTATTTAGCGTAGTAGTACCTAGTAGTAGCGGTTAGTTACTACATTAAATTATATTTTAAAAGGTATGCAATATAAGTTCTGGGTTGTGAAGAAGAAGAAGATGCAGTATAACTTTCAAAAACCACTTGCTCCGGTGCCCCTAATGACTTTTAATGACTTAAATATACATAGAGTTTTAAAACCATTTTCATAAATATTATTTTAACGAGTTATTTGCATTAAAACAAGTTGAAACAAAGTTCGCAAAAAGCACTTGCAATTTTTCCTTGGAGAATTTTATTATTGTTAGGAACGGTTCATACTTCATTTTTAATATTTTGCCTCTTGAGACTTTAAGAGATCTATTTAAAATTAAAAGGTCCTCAATAGTATTTCTTAGACGGCACTTATACGTGTTTGTGAAGCGAAAGGTTTGATTCTTGGGACCGGGATTACATTAACGTAATATAGTGTTAATGTGTGTTATTGAAAATATACGCGGTAAGTGAATTTATATTTGTCTAGTACGGTAGTAGCATACAAATCGACATTCCTATCGTAATATATATACCAGACATGAGTGGCTCATGACACTGTAACCATTTCATTGTCGGTTTGATAATATTAAATAAATATTTTTTGCTGTATCCTTTACTCCTCACTGTGTTACCCAAGCTTAAGATTCTTTTTATTTTTAAAACTTAATGCTTGGCTATAATCCCACTCATAGGTAGGTTCAGATGAATATCCAATACCATTTTTTCAGATATTTTAGGAATTCTACTCGTAGTAAAATCGCATCTAATTCGCAGTCATCTTCATCAGTCTTATGTCAACTTTCTTTTCTTCTTTTAGAAACAATATTCGTCGAATGGTTCTCCAGTTACTGTAAAGATATTGGAGCACTTTCCACTCGTGTTTCTGCAATAACATTTCTCAAGTGAGTAGTAATATCAAGAGGTTCAAACTTTAACTTTCACAACTAGAATCGGTCAGTCCGATTGCCCGTACAGAGGAAGTTTTTCGCTCGACGCAAAGTTTCGCGAGCGTTAGCGAGAAGTTAAAATTTGTTTTTAGGTACCTACTGATTTTAGTAACACTTTTTTAGTTTTATTTATTTTAAAGACCAAGTGATTAATAGGGCATTGTGAAAAATTTCCGCACAGTTTGAGAAATGCCGAATGTGAGAGGGCAATGTGATTACAATCATTGAATTAATCAAATTTTCCGGGGATTATTTATCATATTTACCACCTATGGGGCAGATTATTTAAAAAAGGTTTTATTACTGTTACTTTTATGTATTTCAAATGTGCAATCAATATTTAAATACAAATAATATCTTTCCTTTCCTAGTCCTGTTAGTTGTTGTTAGTTCGGTCACAGATGCGTTGCTACCCTTGAGGACTGAGATGGTCGCTTCTAAAAAGCGTAGCTGGTTCCACACCTTGCTAACCGGAACACATTTGCTGTTAAAACAATGATTACACCTACGCGAACTCTAGGGTCTACCTATTACACCACCTACCTTTCACCTTAAACACATTATTTAAAGTAATATAATCACGGACGTCATTACAAAACTCTAAAACTCTAGGCTCCGCGCAAATTGGCCAAAGCCAAAGTAGCCGGAAGCCGCCACTTTTTACTACCCACTCTCTGCCATGCCATTTAGATCATTGTTTATATTAATTTTTATTTTTATTAAAATTATTAAAGTAAATGTTAAATGTATGAAAAAGCATGTAAACTGCTAGCCGCCAGCCACTGGTGGCTGTGGTCGGTGGCCAATTTGCGCGGATCCTAATAGTTCTATTGAGTTGAACAAAATTTATACTGAACTTTACTACGAAATATGGATGCATAGAGAAACTTTTGTCCACGCGGCTTCGTGCGGTCACCGCTATCGTTGGGGCAGTGCAAGTTTTTCACGAGTTTCATGAAATGTTACCAAAGTTCTCAGAATTTTGCGGTCGTGAATTCGACAGTCGACTTGTGAAACGAATAAAACGCTACCGATAAATTATTTATCTCCTTTTGTTTCGCTTATCCCTCGTTCTCATGTAAATTTAAATTTTATCCGATGTGTTTTTCATGATTGATACACAATGATATTAATATGCAACCAAATACATACATTTAAGAAAAATACACAGTTAAAATAAAAAAAAGCAAATATATGTACATGACCTGACCCTATAAGTGATAACGATTAACTGAATAAAATTTTATAGTAATACAAGAAGTCATATATGGAACAATATGTTTTGGACTGACAGTAGGTATTCGTTTTTTGGAAGGTTTCACTTCTACCACGTGTGAATTGCACATATTTTTTACTAAACATTATACTATATAATAAAAGTGGTTTTACTTTTTCAAACATTTTTTTTAAGTCTTTACCTAATTTTACATCTAAATCGTTAATATTCAAGCCGCAATTATTTATATTTGATATCGTACGTTGTGGTATGGAAATAGAAACGCGCATTTGATGAATAACTTTGAGTCGAAACTAGACAGTCGCAATGTGGATGTGGATATTTCCAACATTTATATGCTGATTTATACACTCGTTTTTATATGTAAATAATTTCATGATGATAGCAATGTTTGTGAATGTCTATCACGAAATTAGCAGGACCTAATAATATATGTTATATGTAAATAAATTCATGATGATAGCTATTTTGTGAATATCTATCACGAAATTAGCAGGGAGCATTACTTTGTCAGGAAATTAAAGCTAATTATGACAGTTCAGGGGTAATTACATCTTGGTTAGATTGAGCTTTAAATTTGCACTGTTTCATGGGTAAGCAATATCATGTCTTCCTTGTAATTGAAGACCGCATAGCCCATTTGGTACTAGCCCTGTTTGAGCAAGAGGTCCTAGGTTCGATTCGTGGTCGGGTCACATATTTATGTGACAGACATACAGTTATTCTGGGTCTTTGTCTTGTTTGTTTAATTACATATTATATTTTTTTCTGCTAATTAATTATATCGGACTGTTATGGTACCTACTCGTATGTTAGGAATATTGTCAGATATAGGGGAACATAATGTTTGAACCAAAGGAACCCAGGACTTAGGTTTTCAAATTCATACATTTAATCAGAGTCTGATAAAAAATATAAAAATGCTCACAAATTATAAAAATATGAATCTTCTGTTAAGATTCTAAATTGTAATGACTATAGAGGTTTGTGAAAAATCGAGACAATCAGTGTCCCAATCAAAACTAAATCGGGGCATGCCAACCAACCCCTGAAATTCGATACACCTGGCAACGTTATGTGAGACATCAATAAAGTTAACATATTAAAGTAGAACAACATCACGGGCGGCTAGTATAACTAGGTATTACTATCAAGTATTTTGATACGTTGGTATCTGGCAAACTCGGTTGCTGAATATTGCGAAACCCAATTAGAGTAATTGCAGCTCGCCAATCTCTATCTTTGAACTAATCGGGGTTTTGGCACGTATTCAGGGGTTTTTTTTGAAAACTTTTCAGCCTTTCGTATAAATTGGCATAAATTAATCTAAAATGTGATAAAATTTTGTCTCTTATTCCATACAGCCGATCCGCAGGTGTTTTAGTAACTATATACTTCAAATTTCCACGGTGGGTCCGGATTGCTTTAGGTGTTAGTGATTAACCCAGTGGTCGGAAATTTCAGAGCTTTGAACATGTTAACCACCCTCTTACAATACAACTACAACTGGGATGAAAACTTAACGTGTCCTCCAAAGCACTAAAAAATTTTCCACTACCGACCACGTCCACAAATGATTAACGTTTGAATTTCACATGGTTTCTGGTAGGTACATGGTTACTTCTACTTTCAATAAAAATGCAAACACAGTGGTAATTACCCACTGCATACCCACTGCACCTTATCATATCTGCCCTGTTCATGTCCAGTTTTGGAATAGAAAACATTTTAAATTAAATTTTCTACCCATTTATGACCTAATCGCGTTCCTGGCACGATTTCAAGTTTTTTATTCCGAATGTTCAGTGACCCAATAGCACTCTGAAATACTTATGAAGTTATGCTGGGATTTGGCAAGCCTGAAAGGGAATGTTTGCTCCCCTAGTCCCGCATCTAAACATTACTTCAACATTTTGTATATTTCAAAATAAACCACAGAATTTCATTTCATTGTGATGATATGCTAGAGCAAAATTACGTAGGGGTATTTTATATGGGACATGAAATAAATAATACGATATTAGATTACGAATTCCCCGGCCCATAATTTACCTGTAAATACGTTCTTTCTCAACGATAATGGAATGGGAAAAACTTGGGCTATATTCCATAATGTAGGTAAGTACAGCGACAGAATTTTACTAAATGTAGATCTGAACTTTCAAAGGTAAAGTGGCAATAGGCTGGCTGTCTGCATAAACCTACGTCTTAACTCAAAATTAAAAATTCTAAAAATCATTGCGTCATATACCCTATTGCGTAATAAATAATTACAAGTACTGTAATTAGTAGTAGTAGTAGTAGTAATATATAATATTATTCTAATAGCCGGATGGTTTACATGTTGGACTACCGAACGGGGGGGGGGGGGGGTTGGGTTCATAGATTATAAATGAATTACTACTTGCTTCCGTAAAGGAAAACACCGTGAGGAAACCTGCTCACCAGACAGTTCTCCACAATGTTCGCAAAGGTTTATGAAGTCTGTCAATTCGCACTTGGCCAGCGTGGTACACCATGGCCTGTTCCCCTCACATCGTGACAGGAGATCCGAGTCCAGCGGGGAAACAGTTATAACTCACTTACAGTTTTATTGTACCTCCCTAGTGTATGATTTTCGGCTAAGGGCTAAGGCATTTATGCATCGTTTTACCGCTTTTCCAAAAAAAACTTAATACTGAAAAAACAACACGAATATTCAGCAACCTTTAACTGCATCTATTTGTTTATTAATTTTCAAATCATACCAAGGATAATGTTTCCTTAGTATTATTTATATTTCATCTTGAGGCGTAGTTAATTATAAACCTAAAGGGTTTATGCCCAAGTAACCCATTCGGAAATTGCTCAACCCTTACAGATTGGTAGACAATACGAGTATATCCAAACTTAACAAAGGCAGACTTGTATGATTTCTTGATGATGAAAGCTTCAAATTACCTCATAGTTAATTGTTATTTGCGTTGAAATAGAGAGAGGTCTGTAGAACTTATTTGGAACAAAATTCCTTTCCTTAGAATCCATAGCCGTGAAATTATTAAAAATAGAGATTTTTTTTTTCAATGATAAGTATCATCTTTATTTATATAATAATATTTTTGTTGGTATAATGAATGGCTGCATACTCAAAAATAAATTTCCCGTACAAGGATACCTTGTTGTGGGTAAATATAAACTAAATAACCATCTTCATTGTATTATTGACGTGTTTCCGTTACGTCCCTGTCTGAAAAATAGAAAATTTCTATCATTTAACTCATTTCGCTAACCGCATTATTTAACCTCTCTAAAAATAAGATTCAAATAAAACAGAAACAAATATTTCAACAATAGATAGGTACGTATGAATACCACTTCAATTTTCAACAACATTTAAAATAATTATAAATTCAAACAACGTATCTAAAGTTTATGATTATAGACGGACATGAACCAACCGCTGACAAAGTTGCTGCCGGACTTAAACACCTTCCGGAATTAGGAACCCTGGGGCGCTCTGAATTTCGCCCTGGGAAATTTAAAGTTACTCAGCGATAAATCGTAGGGCTGTTAAGTCGTTAGTGTTTCATTATTACTGAAGCTACTAAACTTTGCTATTGCATCATTGAATTGTTAGAAATGTTTGGTGCTAATTTTAAAATTTTGTCTTAAAGAAACTGCTTAACGCGCTATATGTACGAATATGTGATCGGTAAGTCAAGTCATTATACCAGTAACTTTAATAAGTTTATGGGACACCTATATTTTATTGGGGACGTTTTTTCTTATTTTTACTATAACAGCATTTCATTGTTTAAACGCAGTACCATCTCTTAACAATTTGATACCGAATAGACCACTACAGGAAACAATTTTGATAATTGAACTATTCAATTCTGTGAAGATGTAGCAAATTGCACCATCTGACTTCAAACCAATTAGACCAATTTAATTGGGTGGCGATTACAATAGGTCAGAAGCACAGTTATACTCGGCTTGTTCGCAAGAGCCTATCAGACCTATCTCATTCAATAATAGTAATAGCCGGACCATTCAGCATTATTGCCAGGAAACTTCTGAAAATCCCAAAGGCGATAGCTGTTATAGCCTCAATAGCCAAGGACATAAAGACTATTTCTTCGTGCACAACGCTAATTATACTGGTCAATAGTTTAGTGAGGTTGGTCAATAAATTTAAAATAATGTTAGGGTAGTCTATGTAGGTTATTTGGGAAGCCGTTGAGGCTTAATATTGGATCTTGGAACGTATTTCCAAAGTCTATGGGTTTTATGTGAGGTGAAAGTTATGACTCAATTGATGGAAATGGTTATATCAAGGATGGAAATCCCTAGCACATTCATATTAATGACCTCTTATATAAGAGCTTAAACAGATGTTTCATATATTTGGAAACTTTGATGACGAGATCTATTAGTTCCATTCTCCATACATTTACATCATACATTCATTTACTGCGTAATTATCGATGTTTATATCGTCACAATGCTGTCCGGGAATCTATCTATCTAGTTCCAACCCATAAATGGTTCACTACAGAGCGCGGATCTCCTCTCGTAACTAAGGAAGCCTAGAGCATACTCCACCGCGCTACTCTAATGCGAATTGATGGAGAGCGTAGTGGCTTAACTAAGCCCGATATAAGCTATGCTGTCTCATATCTAGTTACTGTGTTTTGTTCCATGTACTAATATACAATTTAATATAGAAATTAAACATCAACTTATACAACAGCAAGCTTTCAAATAGAAATGAATTTCTTCCACAAAAAAAATTCCATTAACGGTCCAAGTCGGTTATCGCTTTTACCGACGATTCCACAATCGTTCTACAAAAAGGATTTAATTTTGCAATTGTGAGGAAGTCATGATCTTTGCGGACAGAGATTTCCAATAAAGACTGAAACTACAAACGAGTAGAGAAACATCAAAACACAACTGACTTGCAGGTGTTTATTTTATGTTTATTATACCTTTTTGTTACAACAGAGTAGTTTCAGGGTATCGTACTTAATATGCCTCCGCTGTATGTCAGTCTGTCACTGGGCTCAATCTCTTCTACGGATATGGGTAAACACTAAATTCGCTCAGAGTGCGTGTAACTGAGGCCGCTGTCGCAATTTTTAACACGCCGGATCGCGGTTCCGAGGGCCCTGGGTTCGATTCCCAGCGAGGCGGAAATTTGAATGATGAGTTTAAATTTCTGTTCTTGGTCTGGGTGTGTGTGTTCTTGTCTTGTGTGTGGCACCCACGACACAGAGAATCCTCGTACGGGGCTATGAGTGTGTAGCGTTAATTATTATTTATTTATTATTACTACCTCACATCAAGAGCATAATTTAAACAATCGAAATGGACTCTAAGCATAAAATTGTTTGATAGCTAAAGCCAAACTCACAATATTTTGCACTGAATATTCATCGTAACTGTAATAAAAAGCTGATGACTTTACGTCATATTTCATTTTTAAGCCATCACCATTTTTTATTGGCAGTCGTTCATTCTGATTCCAAATTCAAATTCGCTAACGTTTTACGTGGCGTGGTGTATTCTTTTTGTTACACTAAATAAAACAAAAACGTTTATACTTCCCATTAAAATGCAAAACTCTAAAACTGTTTAGATTTTACTTTGTGAATCAAAAATAATAACTTACAAACTAAAAACTGCTTAATAATACACGAACCTTAAAAACGACTTATCAGTAGTTTACAACACGCACATGCACACACACACACACACACGCGCGCAGGCACACCCACCTGTAATTTTATCAAATTGAAGTCGCATTCAAACTTACATTAGTGTCATTGAAGTTAATTGATAGTTAAAATAGAACTGATAGTTAGCGTTAAAGTCAATCTATTGATAAATCATGTATTTATATACAGAAACATTAAAATATTAGCAAGCCCTCGCTTCGTTCCAGAAACACCTCAGTACCCACACTCAAAAAATGTTAAGATGGGATTTTTTAAATTTAAAAAATCCCAAGCTCACTACACGGCAACAGTAAAAATCGTATTCAAATCGGTTACGCCGTTTCTAACATTACCAGGAACAATCGCACACCTAACCATACAAAAAATCTAAAAATAATTGTTATAATGGGATCTATAGAATTCATAAGTGTATTTATTAATAACAGTTTTTCTCAAATATCTTTTAAATCAATCCATCAGAATTTAATTATAATTTTGTTTTAATATGACATGTGTGGTTATAAATCAACGTTGCGATACAAGCCAGTTGACGATAAAATGTTGTTTTGTTACGTTTAATATATATATTATCTTTCTCAGTGTCGTTATTTTTATGTATAAAAATCTGCATTTGTATTAACCATTCGTAATTTTGAGGCAGCGGCTAAGAAAGCGTTAGCATAAATTGTATAAATTGTTTCCAATGCAAAGGATTTGTCCCAACGCCAACTATAAAATATTGGGTGTATGGTATAATATCTTTACAACATTCAATTTGTGAAATGTTGTTTCAAAAAGTACTTACTTACTCTTAAATTACGGAAATAAAGACACTACAAGGGAACTCTTTAAGCTTCAAAAATTGAAAGAGACTCATATAGACACCGATAACGCAGACCAGGTTGTAGTAAGTGGCGACATAATAATTATGTAAGTCAGCCCCACTTCTTGGAGGGCTTCGTGTTAGGATTATATTAGGTATCAATATGTATTATTTTATATTTACAGAGTCTATCGTAATCAGTAATCCAATGGAAAAATAAATTGTATTCCCGTAACGTAATCATTTTCAGATTTATCGATATCATTTTGATCATTTTTTTCGAATACATCACTTTTGCATAAGATCCACACTTGGTTGTATTGATACACACGTACACAAGTAAAAAATATTTTTTTAGTGAATAGATACTCCAAGTAATACCTAAAAATTTCTTGGGCTGGAAAATATGAGTATGTACATGTCGGAGACGGTCATTAGTATGGACGCTAAACGAAACGCAGCACGAGTTCCGATAGATGGCAGCACCGTCGCGATGACGTCGATATTTGGCTAACTTCGTGCTACAGCAGAGCCTAGGTTGTGGAGGGGCGCTGGTTGGAGAGGACACTTACCATTTGACCGTCTTAGAGATCGGTTCCTCCTCTGGGAACTATTATTCGTTTCGTTTACCCGGTGTGACTATGACCGTGTAAAGTAAAATTGTTAAAAAAAAGTAATAAAACGTAATCCTTGTGCATACGCTTTTTCTTTTGCTCGATTACCCTAGCTATACGCCCACATAATGTCCGACGATGGTGTTAATAATTCTGCCATCCCGACATACATAAATAGTCGCTTATCGCCTCTGTTGTTGGTGCGACCACTCAACAAGAGCCGTTACCACAAAACTGTTACCGCAGTTTACTTATCGAATTCAGCGAATTTATGAGTGGAGCGGCGCTAGTACGAATCGCTAAATTCCGAAACGCTCGTAATTGAATCTTCAAAATTGAATTTGTTTTAATTAAGTAAAGAGCTTGGAGACTTTGTTGGATTACTCTACTTGATATATTTTTAGAGTATCTTATTTCGAATTGACTAGGAACAGCTATTTTTTATACTATTTATTAAATTTCCATCAATCAATTTATCAATTGATCGATTGATCAATTGATCAATTTATACAGTATTGTACATTGTACACCGCATACAGTGCATGTGCATACCATTATATTTATAATAATATTGTACTTGTATTATTTATTGTCAGCACAGCAAAACGTACATCTTTTTTTTCTTTACATAAGCCTTATTTTTATCTCTTTGTAAATAGTGATTTAACGTTTCTACGTTCGTAACTCTGTCTCTGTCTTCCGTGTACGTAACAATAGGCAACAAGACACAAATCGAAAAAAGGATGGTTAGTCCAGTTAGTAGTCATAGTAATTGTAGTGACGAAGATTTATACATATTTGAGCAAAAAAAATCAAATGAAAGTTATGAATTTTTTGATTTTCTGCTGTTCCATGCTTTTGCTTACAAAAAAGCAGAGCTACATTTCTAAGCTAAGAAACTACATTTCTAATAGTCCTTATAAATTCAATTAATTAAAAAATTTAAACTTTGTAAAATAAGAACGAAGCAAGCACCTCTTTGCGAACTTTTTTAGACGTGCTCAAAGTTTTTTGGCCCGTAAGCAACTTTGAAGCTGTATTCTTTTTCCCACAGTTTAAAAGTTTCCAAGCACTTAGATTTTTCCACTACAATACAGTAAATTTTACTTCACCTAACTGCACAGTTTATCAAGGAAGCGTAAGGATTTATTTTTCACACTAGCTTACAAGTGGATTCGCGATTTTTATTTGTGGGTTAGATTCTTTTCTCTACGAAACGTGTTTTCTGCGCGGTCAAATTAACGTCAACACGCCGCAAACAAATCACGAAACCTCTAAGCCCTCCTATAAAAATCGTGCAATCTGATATCAAATTAAGATTTATCTTAATCGCAGGTAAAATATGTAAATAAATATATGATTGTATGTATATTGTGTATTATTTATACACATTACAATCCCATGAAACTTCATACTACTACATACTATATACTAATACTAATTAATATTCTGTCATTAGTGTAGGGAAGTTTGTCAAGTGTCACCTGTCAAGAGATTATCCCCACCACCGCAGTATCACCGTGACCATAATCATGCAACTGGGTCGAAATATCGGTAAAAAAAATCAAAATCGTGAGTACCCGTTTACATTCAGAAATGTTGCAAAAGTGAGATAACATATTATGTAATATTTGTAATATTTGTTTAGTATGGTAGGTACATTTTTTTGGTCTGAATACACCTACTAAAATTTCTCACCATCTCCAAAGATTGATCTGAAGTGAATGCAACTAGGAATTAAGAAACCCATTGTATAAATATAAATATTGTAAATCTTCTTTTACAATTAAGTGTATAAGTAAGGGAATAAGTAATAAATAAAGGAAGCAAGTTGATGTTAATAGTGCAGTCAGGTTAAATGTGGAGGACAGAGCGTTTAGTTTAAGTAAATTAGATTAGTAAATTATCGGGAGCACTATTAGCTAACTGAGGACACAAATTGGTCTGAGAAATTAGGTGCATTGCAAGTAGGTTAGTGACTGTATTATATTACTTGGATAAGTTACAAACTTAGTTACGGAGTATTAGTAAGTTAACTTCTAAGTATACGTGTACGATTTCTCTACATCTTTTACAGTGATCACTTTAGTTAAAATATAGTTCGGAGCAATTAGGAAAAATGAAGGGAAGAAATCAGCTGTAGCAGAACATCTACTTCATTCGGGCACTAACCACTGGATTGAACTTGGAAGCCCGCAAGTGATCGCCACGGAATGCCACTACATCCCACGGCTAGTACGAGAGATAATAGAATTTAAAAACACCGAAAAAGTAAAAAGTGTTGTGGGACACTTAAGGATTGCAACGATAATGATTATATAATACCTAATTAACTGTTACAAAAGTAACAAGTACGAACAAAATTAATATAAATTCTAACAAAACCGTAGACAGTTCAAACCCAATTCAAGTACACGACACAAAACTTGTTAGAATGGACAACCTCACGTTCGCGACGTAAAATCCGCAATGTGGGCTCTTGGTCACTTCGAGAACTTAAATGTAGGATTGGGTCAAACAACTTCACGCAAGTCGATTGCTGCAGGCCCGAACTACCGTAGTATCGCCACATGCGGGTTAAATGTTTATATCTTTGATTACTGCGTCCTGAGATCTAGGTAAAGTACTTACTTTGGGTTTATATTGTTGGATATTTTTTAAACTCTAAAAACGTTGATAAAAATGCGACTATACCTGTATGGCGCAATGGTTACCATGTCAGCCCGCTTTAAATGGTCCTGGGTTCGATTCCCAGCGAGACGGAAATTTGAATAATGAGTTTAAATGTGTTTGTGTTCTTGTCTTGTGTGTTGTCCATGACATCTACGATACAGGGAATCCTAGTGTGAGGCGGTGTATAGTAGGTATTAAAAATGTCATAACTTGGATTAGTAAATACACCCCCGCCCATAATAGTTTTTATCTTAATATATATAATTCTTCTGTGAGTGTGTATGTCACTGAACTTCTCTCAAACGACTGGACCGATTTTGATGAAATTTTTTGTGTGTGTTCAAGGGGATCTGGGAATGGTTTAGATTCACAATTGTACCCGATAGGTGGCGTTGCTGTCGATATATCACCAAAACATTTTTTAATCATAATGCGGTACGTAGTACGCTGGGACAACTAGTTTTTTATAAAATATGTTCAAGACTTGTGTACATTATTGTGCTTGTCTTTTATATTGGCCTTTTATTAATTGCCTACTAGTGAGCACGGGTCTCCACGAAAAAAGCCAAGTGTCGGAATTTTTATGTCGATATTACTTAAAAATTGCTATCTAATGATAACAATGGATCGACAGCTTTACGTGCCCTGTGAAGCACGGAAGCATTCATGAAACTTTGCCACTAGCTTGATGTAAAGTACCGGCCATTCGTGCTACCCCAATTACAGGAAATCCTTCTGGGGTAAGTACCCGAAAAATTAAACAAAGATCACCAAAAAAGATAACACAAATAAATTGACATATTACCCTTTTAATCGTTACCACAGCTCAAAGATTTGTGTCCTAAATAATGTTCTTTGTTCTATTTAGATACCCTGGATCCATTGTCCAGAGTTTTCATAGTGCTTAAATAGGTACCGCGACTGCGCTCATATTTTAGCTTAATTGCCCCTATTTTACTCGTTGAGTAAGAACAGAAGAGTAACAAAATGCAATAAAAAGAGAGCAACAGTGGTTTTTGTAAGCATTTATCGGTCCCTTAGTACGATATTTTCTAAGTGTCGTTATTGCGTACTAGTTAGTACGCTTAAAAATTTTAGTAATTACAAATATGCGAGCGCTCATAGCCCGAACCAATCGGAAATAATTGACCGAGTTGGGCAAATACTGTTGCAGTGCATGTTAAGGGTTGGCACACGCTTATCAACTCGCAAACAATTCAGCATCGCCTCGCTTCGAGCCGGCGTAATTCTATGAGTGTGCACCAACCATATTCCGATGATTTCAGTTGTTATTTTAAGGTAGTCTTAGTTAAGTCACATCGGAGATATACAATACATAAGAACTTACAACTGTTAAATGGATCAATATCTTCCGAATCAATCCGCTTTGGAGAAAAGTGGTAGATAGATTAAGCCTTGGAGTTATTTAAATTTTACGACGCCTGCAGTGGGCCGATGATGGATTGAATCCTAACGAATGTCGCAGTATTTTATTTATACCGCTGTACCTATAGAGAATTTTCTTTTCACTTATTTTAAAACGGAGACTGAACGTAGTCCGTAAACTGCAGGTAACTTCTAAAAGAAAGGTTCAAACGCTGTGGTCTTATTACTTGTTCAGAAGAGCCTATGCTCAACTAAGGGACACCCTGACACCAGAACTCTAAATTTTAAATATTGTATCATGCACTTGTTTGTTATCTTGTCGGATCACAATAAAGAGGATTTGTATTGTATTTTATTCCTTTAGACCCTTTTCTGGTCAGCCGCAAAGCCTTTGAAATGGTGCAATCCACTTCGGCAAGCCTTGACCCTTAACGGATAATAGGCGCTTAACTGAAAGGCATCTTTGCTTACAGGGTTTTCTTCGTTAACGCGTTTATAGGTCACCTCGTTACACTCGGCTTATGGAAGTGGGACTGTTCATTGATGTCGCTGCATTTGTAAAACATCGTGTTGGTGGCTCATTTTAGGTGTGAGTTAGGTATTTGGTGTATTCTGTTTGGAAATGAAATCTTTCAGATGTGTACGGATGTATGTAGTTACGTACATTACATGTGTACGGGTCGGTGTATTTATTTTGTTTCATTAAAAGAATTTCTGTTTGAATTTTACAAACGCTAGGGAAAAAGTTTAATTCGTACATATTTACTATTGGTTTACCATTGTAACGATGCACTGGCGCCATTTTCTACCCGGAAGTAATATCTATGGATAGAAAAAGAGAAATGGAAAGAGATCTTTATGTCAATTTAATTTATATGATTCGCTCTCCACCAATCTGTTTTAGCAGCGTTAGGAGTATGCTCTAGACCTCCTCAATGATAAGGTGAGACCCGTGCTTAATAGTGGGCTATTAAAGGTTTAAGCCAATTCAAATGATTATTGTGTCGTAACAGGTGTAGGTTATAGATAGCTCTTTTTCTGATACAAGACCAGTAGTTTGGCTGACATATTTTTCCGAACAAAACTGCCGGCAGCTAACCGTACTGTCACTTATCAAATAGTTATGAGATTCACTTCCTAAGACTATGGTCAAGTCCGTCTTTTGCTGTCACATCAACATAAAAACAACATGATGTATGTCTCAACTTGCGTATCCATTATGTTACGTAGTGGTACTTTGCTGAAAGTATCTTACCAATTCTATTTTGTATTCTGTTAGTTTAGGACCTCTTTACGATCGTGGCTCTATTGAGCCCTTCACAAAACCACTCAAAACCACTTTACTTCAATAAGAATTCTGAAGACATTGCTAATTGAAATTCGCCGAGGCGTGGGTTATGGGCCGAAAAGGTAGTTCCTGCTTTTTTGTTTGTCAGTATTAATAGCATGATTATGACACCTAACCAAACTGTTAAAACATGCAGCGCTAGATCGCTTATAGGGTATAGTTTACTCGCGACCAAAACGTTATATTTTTTTGAAGTGTTTCACTTCTAGCACGTGTGAATTGCACACATTTTGATTTTTTTAAGTAAGTCTTGTGAATAAATGAATTAAAAAAAAATTGACAACTGTAACAATTCAAACAAAGAAAAAATATTATGAAGGTAGGTGGAAATTGACGAAGGAGTGGCGGGGGTAACCATGATTGATAGTCGCATTAGCGCCGCGCCTCGCATCTATCTCGCTTAAATCGCAATATCGCTATCGATGTCACGTGATAGGACTGCAAGACAAACTCATTATAAAAATCGACTTCTTAAACTTCGACATTTCCAGAAGCTGTGGCTTTTCCAGGGTTATTAACGTCATTGTTGACGCGTTGGTTAATTCTGAATACATTGTTTTAGGGTGATGGATTTTTAGATAGGAACTTCATATTTTCGTCCTTTCCTGTTCTAAGATAGGTATAAGACGTACAAGATGTAAATAAGTCAAATGACGCACCACGAGGACGAGAGCTGGCTTGGCTTTGGTTCTAGATGGATGGTCTTTCTTTCCATAGCCTAGTCGGTAGTGGCAATGGGGTTGGATTCCCGGCCGTCGAATCGATGTATGTGACAATAAATGTTTGCTCTCGGATCATGGGTGTTAGTAATGTGCTACTTGTGTTTTCCATACCCTCCACGATACAGAGAATTCAATTAGGGGGAGGGGCGGGGTATGAGTGTGTTAGCCTATATTTCATATATCTTTCTTCCTCTTCCTTGTTCCTATTTAACATTATATAATGTTCAAATATTTCAAATTTAATATTAATATATTAAAGCAGGCGAAGATGTTCTGAAAGATTTGAAGAGCAGCGGTAGCTGTTCGTGCTTTATCTTTGCACAAACAGAATGTTCAGGCATTTGCCTTTGGATCTTATCAAGAACTAGTTTTTGTTCGCGTTGGAGTCTTAACACGAAGAAATGCGATAAAAATTATTCAAAGGGAACACATTTTCTCCTCTTTTAGAGGTCTACAATTAAGTCCGTGATGGCATAATTATGTCTATCTATCAGGCTAACTATACCTAAGTTTTAAAAAAATGTTTACGTTTTACAATGCAGTGATTCGAAAGCTATTTAGAGAAATATAGTATTAATCCTAATCGACTCAAATATGTTAGCGACCTTAAGCATTATTTTCATCATAAGCAACGTGGAAACTCTACAGGGTTATACTTTCTCGCAACTATCCTAATTATCCTGACTAATCCAGTTAATAACCGAGTTTACCTCATCGTTTTTGGCTGAAATCCAGTTACCAAACGAGTTTACTATTCCGTTTTTACCTGTTAACACATCGGTGTTACAAATTACTAACGGTGGTTGCTATTGAACATCAGGTAGGCTCAGCGGTAAACTTTTATTTTTGGACTTTGCAATTAACTCATCGCGGATTGTACACATTTTATTATAATACGGGTACTCACGATATGTATTTTGAGACGTCGATATTTCGACCCAGTTGCATGAGTCGTGGTCACGGCTGAAGTCACTTTATCACTTTATAGTAATTTGTCTTTGTGTTTGTAAGCTTTCTAGGATCCTCTTTAATAAATGGTGTTGCTCTAAAAGATCTCTCAGCGAGACATGATTTTATAACGGTACAGTAGGAACATACGCTACGTGTACTATAAAATTTGTCTACAACTATATTTCCAGTTTATGTACATATATAAAATATTAAAATCATTTTATGAGAGCGTATATCTGTGTTTTCATATCTCTGTTGTTTTCTACACTCGAATGAGATTTTATTTTTACTTTTTATACGGTAGTACAATCCCAGCTGATGGTAAGTGGAGATGAAATCATTAATGTTGAGCGCACTAACTTAGATAAAGCCTTTTTACTCTCCTGTTGAAGCGCTCATAGCGCGGCGGCTTGCGTCGATCTCAAGTGATCGACAAAGTTAAGCAACAGCGGGCGCGGTCGGTAGTTGGATGGGTGACCGCTAGTGGCTAAATATCTTGAGCGCTTCCGTGCTTCGGAGGGCACGTAAAGCCGTCGGTCCTGGTTGTTATCATTTGGTAGCAGTCGTTAAGCCATGTCGGATACCTTCGGGTGGCTTAAAATTTCCGACACTTGGGTTGGCCACTAACCCCTCCACCAACCCGCACTGGAGCAGCGTGGTGGAGTATGCTCTTGGCCTCCTCAGGTACGAGGAGAGACCCGTGCTCAGTAGTGGGCCATTAATGGGTTGTAGCCACTCTCCTGTTGAAGACGTCCACATCATATAAACGCATCATTTGAGATTATTGGAATATCTTCTATAGGTGTTCGTATGTCTCTGTATGTGATTTAGGTTCCGTGTGTGGAAAAATTACTTAGTTTCATTTTTTATGACGTATGCCATATTAGCATTTTATATAATATGCATTTTTATGACATATTAGCAACACCAAAGGCATTAGCGATGCGTTGCAATTTCTTCAATTAGAACAAATTATGCAGTTTAAATAAAAGCGATATACATAATTATAAATGCGATGAGCATGATTAAACCTTCACCAGCTTTTTCACATTATGGCGCAAAAAAGCTTCACAATTTACTTATTACCTATATATTTATATTACACCTCGGATTATAAAAATCTGCGTATTTCACGTACAGATTTCTTCTTTTAAATATTTACTTCAATAAGTAAAGGTTGATTATATGTGAACTAAACTCGGTGCGTCGCTTAGACATTATTATAAAAGTATAATGTTTACGGGAAAGTTGTAAAGGCAAAAGAATACGTAACGACCGGAGAGACGTGACGCAGTCCCATAAAGCCGTCCGCACGCTGGGTGTTAGTGTAATTACTTCTAAGTTTATTTTAGGGAATCCCGTGATATCATAAAATATATAATTGAATAAAGAAAATTACACACTCTTAGCCCCACACTAGAAGTCCCTACGTCATGGGTGGCATAAACCACACACAAAGACAATGTGAGAGGTACAGGACATAGTCTACCACGCCAAGTGAATATTTGCGGACTTTAGACACCTTTGAGAACTATATGGAGAACTGTCAGGAGTGCAGGTTTCCTCACATTGTTTTCCTTTATTAAAATAAGTGATAATTAAATTATAATAAGCCCTCCGCCAATCCGGAGCAGCGTAGTGGAGTATGCTCTAGACCTCCTCAGGTATGAGGAGAGACCCGTGCTCAGTAGTAGACACATAATTTGTGACAATTCGAGATCCGTGTAGTATTTGAACACGGGCCCCCCCTGTTCGAGAGTTAACGTTCAAACATCGAGGCTATCGTTGTTTTGTAGTTATTATGAGAACCTTTGTTTTGTACCTATTGAACCAGATATTCGCGTCGAGTCGTGTGCGAGAACCCTATAATCGTAACCTTCACGTCGCTTGTGATACATTTTACGGCACTTTATCCGGACAGATAATAATAATATAACTTTTGCATGATATACGGAAATGTGGACCGTAGGTTTGATAAAAGTTAAGGCAAGTTTATTTTTGCCTTTATCGGTGCGGGTGAAACAAGAGTTTATGTTTTACAGGTTTGTGACCGAGTCATTGTTTTTCGCTTAAAAACTTGGTATCAACGTTTTTATTAGAACGCCTTTCTGCCCGAACTGATTCGGTTATTTTGAATTCTGCTTTATGCTCAAGGCATTAACATCCACTATTAAAACATTCAAATTAAAATAAGTATTAATTTTGTCGTTATTATTATTCTCTAAATTAAACCTCATACATGGCATGGAGAACATAAATAACACACCGATGACCCGAGAGAAAACATGTAATGTATCTGTCATATAAATATCTACCCCGACCGGAATCGAACCTAGGACACCTCGGTTTGAGGCTAAGCTACTACCAAATAAACTACGGGATAAAGTGTTATGTTATGTAAACGCTTAATCCGACAAAAACTTAAACTTTGAGATTTTCATCTCAATAAAAATCTTTTGAATAAAAATGTATTAATAATAATAAATTGAATAAAATAATTGAAGTTACACATTCAACATAAATTGAATAATAGTTGAATGAATGGCAAGACGCAAGAAGTAGAAAAATCCTGTTCCACAATTTTGAATTAAACAAGCGAACCATTTGAATACGAAATAGAATATTTCATTATTCAAATCCAGCTGAGTTGTTTAGCTTCTGTGCAGTTAAGCTGTCATTTTCACGTAACCGACGAAGTTTCTAAACAGGTTGCGAGAATTCATTTCTCAAAACCGATGCAGAAATGTAACAAAAACGAAGAGCGGAGAGGGTATTTTATAAACTGTGAAAAAGAAAATAAACAAGGAGTAGCTTTAAAGGATGTTTTCAGTGCTTCCACTATTATAACAGACGTACTCGTACTATTCTTTTGCCGAGACACTGCTGCAGAAAATAGATCGTGATGAAAAATAACACAGAGTATAGTATTCGAAAGTAGTATTGTAGTAATGCTAAATAAAATGATTTTACTTATTGTGCCTATGTTTAATACAGAGTAGGTACCTGGATTAATGAGCTTTGCCAGTTTTATTTTTTGGTAAATCGTGTTTTTTTTTGTAAATTACATACTCGTATATTTAGATATCTACTGATTACATACTAATGAAATATTAATAATATATTTTTCGATTTTACCGACATAATAATAAAAAAAATCTATTTTATATATTATTCTCATGATGTAGCAGTATTTCGTTTTCTAAAAATGAAACCTAGCTAGATAGATTTATTGCCCCCGAAACCCCCTGCATACTAAATATTATGAATATTGTTGGAGCCATTTCCGAGATTCAGATTATATATTTCTCGTTTAAAGGTATTATAGATTTGTGAATAACAAATAATTATTAATATATTTACTTATGACTATCAATGAAATTTAAGTTTCACGCAAACTTTGAATAAAAAATATTTGTTAACAAAAAATAAAACCGACTTCAAACAGGACACTAACAAGTAAAAAATAAATTTACTTAGAAAAAGTAATTCGTATTTTGATTTAGTTAATCAGAAATGATTAAAAAAATATTTTTTTGATTTAGAAGTCGGTGACAATATTGTGTGTAATTTGGAGTTGTTAGTAATTTGTTATTGTACGAGTACTAAGGTTGCTGTTGTATTTACTTGGTACCGACTTCTAAATTATAAAAAATCCTTTTTTACTTTACGACCATAGGGTCCCTAAACAAAGTCTTAGGTACTCCTGTTTATATGTATATAGTAACTACAAAGTTACCTACCTACATTTATATAAGTCAGATTCATACAAAAGTGCAAGAAAAAACCAAGAAGGACGACAAAATATCTCATGTTTTAAAACTAGACTGTACGTCCTCTTGAATGTAAATCTTCTTTGAAGTCAGGCTTAAGTATTTTGTTTTATTTTATTTGTATAAATCGCACTCTCGGGCAGTGCAAAGTGAGCATTTGTTTTCACTTAGAAGCCACTCGACGCAAGTGAACGCCACTTAAATCGGGGTCACAAAAAGAAGGTTTTTAGAAGCTACATAAGCGAGGATAATTATATTTAATAGATAAACAGATGTGTTTTATTCTCTTTACTTGAATTTTGTAGAAGGTATACAAATTTCTTGCAAAAAATAGTGTCTATAGCGTATTCTTTCCCTGGGTCCTATCCAATCACGTCTTCATGTATTCTCTTCTGGTCTATTTTTATATTCTGATAAACTCGCATATATTTTGTAATAAATTATGAAAATTGGACATTAAATAAGTACTAAGCATACTTGCGCTTGCCTAATCAGGTTAACTATATGCGATCGCTCGTTATCGAAAGCACAGCCATAAACTGCAATGAATATTCATTTTGTAACTATTTTACAAGAAGTTGTAAAGCTGGGTGTAAGAGACCTCTTCAATTATGGAGTAACAAGGCAACTGCCCTTATTTGTGGTGCACTTTGCTAAAACAGGCTGCATTCTACCGTTAGGTCCGCTCTTTTGAAAATCATTGGGTTTAAAATCTCCAAGCACTTGAAAATTGTGCAAAATGCTATCCGTCCTGGTTAGTTGGGTACGAGAGGAGATGAGACCCAATTTTTGGACCAGATTGTTTAGTCTCTTACTCCATTCTCGGCATTACCTTTAATTATGGCTTTTTTTCCATTACCTAGCTGAGCTGCCTGGGATTCAGCCTCCTCAGTGTGCATCAGGTAAATCAACTTCTGCAATGGTTTGGCTATGGGGCTCAGTGTCTACATTGGTAGTGCTCACTAAAGAATCCCAGATCAATTCCCAGAAAAGTCTAGAAAACCACTCTGGTTTTCTAGACTTGTTTTAGTGAAAATTCATTTATTTATTTCTAACTAAAACAAACGTAGTGATATGTTAAATAAGGATAGAATTTTAGCTCATTCACGAAATCATCCAACTACAGCATAAATTCCACGCATTAAGTACTTGTACAAGTTAAATGCGCAACCAGGTCAATTTGGCATGAAAGCTCAATCGTTACTGAAAGCTCTCAACGCGACGAAAATTCATTTATTGCCACTATACAGAGCGTAGCAAATTTGTTAAAGCGATTTCGTCTCATTATACAGTCTTTACCTGTAACAATAGTGGTAGCAAGTTGCTCATTTGGGACACAACATTTATTGGTATTAAAATAAGTTGATTTAGGGACTCTTTTTTACCTTGACTCCAAGCCAATCTCACTTGGACACAACCTCGCCACCAAATCTTCTTTTTTAGTTCACTATGATAAAAAATTACAAAAAGATCTCGGCAGGTATTTCTTGTTCTAGTTACTCGTATAGAAGAATGTGCACTGATACTTCATTTTTAGTTTTCCTTAAGAATTAACCCTAAAATATTTTTAAACTGTTTTAAATCACGTCTGTGAAGTAATAAACGTCGTGGAAACACTTGTACTGTTTGTCAAGTATGAACAAAGAAAACAGGTGCTCAATTCACATTCGCTGCAGGATCATAAAAAGCACGGAAAAGACGTAATATGAAACCACCCATAATTTCGAAACAGAAAAAAGTAGAAACTTAAGTACTAGATTAGTATTCAAATCCGCAGCAGAATTCAAATTTTATACCACTTCTGATCTAGGCATTTTTGTTGGTATTTGAAAAATATTTTATGCAGAAATTTTAGATATGCAGGTTCTCTCACGATTTTAATTTAATTCCTTTCACGAACCTACTTCTAAAACGTGCCTCGATTGTAAGGCGGGTTATTGCTGTTGGGGTAGGCTGTTGCCACTACGAAATTAGATACAAATTAGCTGACCCCACAGATGTGTTTTTAATATACGAGTGTTTAAATATTAAACATGATTTCATTCAAATAACGTTCTTTAATTACTCACTTCCACCAAGATATAAATCGTATGTTAGTAAAAAATAAATCCTATGTTAGTATAAAAATCGATATAACTAAACAAAATAATTATAATGTTGTTGCCTAAGGTTGTCGATTTATAAATCGAATCTCTAGAATGTTCTTGATGAATCGAGACGAGAAATTTAAAATACTGTTTAAATGTGGAATATTGGTGTTCGAAATTAGAGGTCTATAAGGCGATCTGAAACACGGCATGGGCAGTTCAGTTCCGGTAATTTACAACATAATTTACAGTCACCTACTCTAATTTCATTTAATTTGCCCTCTGTGAATGTGACGCAATACGTGATGTTATTATGTTAAGTTTATGATTGTCAAATGATTAATGTAGCTATTCCGTTCAAACTCCAAATGCTGCGTAATTTACGATGTCTGCCATACTGTTATCATTAGTAAGTTAAATTATAATTTATGGGCAATCCTATCACTTACACAGTTGCAGGAGTAGTATTTAATGTTGTCCGCAGCTAAGCTTGCAAAATTAGATTTTCCAATAGAATACCCAACAATGATCCCGAAGTGGCTTTGAAAGGCATAAGAGAGAGAGAGCTATTGACTGGGCAATTCCATAATCGACAACATTAAAAAGAAATCGAATTCATTAGTACGTTTATTCTGGCGTGCTATTTGTTTTAAATTTGTAATAGCAAATGGTGATTCGAAGCATTTTAGGGCAAATAAAATATTACTTAACTAGCTGACCCCACCGACGTGGTCCTGTCTTAACTATGAATATTGAATTCGAATATTTACAGCACTCATTTTGTCAATGTTATTTCAAACGCCATAAGGTTACATTAAAAAAGTTTATATTAGAAAATCACTATAAAACTTAATATGGTGGTTAAGTATTCTTATTTTTTTTAACTTTCCGCGCAATTTTCTTATTTTTGGAACGAAGTTCCTTACGGCAGGCTTGGAGGGGATAGGGATTTTGCTGCGCGACCGAACTGAAAAATATGTGATAGTAAAACCGTAAGCGTGGAAAAAAGGCGAGCGTGGAATAAAACCGTTAAATGAGACGTGCGCAGGCGCGTAGGGATTTTGCTGCGCGACCGAACTGAAAAATATGTGATAGTAAAACCGTAAGCGTGGAAAAAAGGTGAGCGTGGAATAAAACCGTTAGAGACGTGCGCAGGCGCGACAGTAGCCGAAGGAACTTCGTTCCTACCTGGTGTCCCACGACACAATTAGTTTTTTCTTTCATAAAATTCTTCTCCTGACAATAACAAATACAACAAAGTAGAATTAGCGAAATCAGTCCTGCCGTTCACGGGTGATGCCGTGACCACGGGAAATAGAGATTCATTTCTATAGATATAGATATAGATTACTAGCATAATTTAACCACGACTTTGCGACACACAAATATTAGTAATTGAGAATTATTTACAGTCATCTCAAAGCACAGACTGAGAATAGAGAAATTAAGAATAGTATCCTCTTTAATTAAGTAGTTAAATAATCTTTAGGTAAATAGTTCAAAGTAATTAAAGTAATAGTAGCGTCCTTTTTAATTCGAATGTAATGGTGTCTAATGGTAGACAAACTTGGTCACACTGACATTTTAATATAATATCCGATTTTCAAAATAGTCTGGACGGCAAGTATAGGGTTTTCCAATAGGGACGGGTCGATTTTAAAATTGAATAAAACAAGTTGTATATGAGATATCAATAAGGTTTTATCTTTATTTGAAAGCCCTATCAATGACATTTTAGGTGAAATATAACATCGTTCAAATAGCCGCCGCGGCTTCGCTGGGTAGCGCGCATTCGAAAGTCCAGTTTTCAATGACGGTTTCATGGCACGGTTATCTCGCGCCGAGGCGACGTGATTGACCACCAAGATAGTGTGATTTGATCCCTTTAGACATTTTCTTGTAGGGCTTTCTTGAGTTGCAGGTCTATGCGAATAAGCCGCAAACCACCGCAGCCCTCAAAGACAACATAATCGATGCCATCGGTCAAATTCAGCCTGGTTCATGCGCCAGTCATCGAAAACTGGACTTTCGAATGCGCGCTACCCAGCGAAGCCGCGGCGGCTATTTGAACGATGTTATATTTCACCTAAAATGTCATTGATAGGGCTTTCAAATAAAGATAAAACCTTATTGATATCTCATATACAACTTGTTTTATTCAATTTTAAAATCGACCCGCCCTTAATGGAAAACCCTTATACTACCCGTTTTTAAGTTGTTTATAATAATTTAACAAAAATTAAAAAGAAAACATTTCTGCGAAAAATACACCACAGCATTGAACGCGAGGGACAAAGCTAAAAATAAAAGCTTTCAGCGCATATTAAAAAATCTTCGAGTTGGAAGAACCATATAGCATTTCTTTTTGGCACAAGACACCTGAAAAAATGTGGCGCAAGTGAGGTGTTCTCGCTAGCTGGAACTGGGCTTTTAACCTAATTGGTGTCGGAAGAGCCCCCAGCATATTTATTTTGATAATATTATGGTTCCGCCTTTAACGGACCTTACAACGTTACCAGTTATTTTGCTATAAAAACACAGTGAAGCCGAAAAGGTATTTTATTTGAAATCGTATTTAGCGCCAGAATTCTGTCAAATATCAACGTTTACCGTGAAAATATATCGTGATGTTATCTTTTTCCTCTACCAATCCGCACTGGAGCCGCGTGGTGTGCTGCTCAATCACTATTGAGCATAGGTTTGGCATTAAGGCCCCACTGGCCATTAATGGTTTGCAGCCATCGTTGGTCAGGAACCCTTAAATTATACTGTGAAAAGGGCTCCATCCATATGAGTCTAAGCCGACCGCCCCTGCTCGTGGTGCACCCTGCTGAACAATGAATGAGCCAGTCCCTCTTTTAAGAGGTCGTTGGACTCTTACCATCCAGTTTAATCCCAAAGGTACTTTAGGCTGATGGTTTTGAAGCCGGCTGGCTGGCTACTACACTCTTGCTTAAGTAATCCGCTAAAGAAATTGTCATTTGTTTCGGTTCGGGGCTTGAAAGCTAGTTTTTCTTTATTTCTTTCTTTATCTTTCTTCTTCTTTCTTTCTTGGCCTCTTCAACACATCGGTGGTGCCTTTTACTTGTGCTCGTTTGTCGCCTTATAAAATACAAAAATAAAATCGCATCTGTGATGCTGTGAAGAAGGTCCATAGACACGACCACGTTAAACATCAGGTGGCTTTACGCTCATTTGTTGGCTTTTCAGATTCCATTAACGAACCAATTCTGACTAAAGCAATTTGGTGAATATTATTTTAGCTTCAAATCTCGTAAATTACAAGAATCACGTGTCCTTCAATAAACCGCTTATAGATGAAAGTCACTTGGCTGCAATAGAAGTAATACTTTACACAGTACGACCACGGTTTTCTGTTCCTTTCATTAATGTCCAGCAATTTCTCTACAGCCGTTTAAGCGATTTCAATAAATCTCTTT
This sequence comes from Ochlodes sylvanus, assembly GCA_905404295.2. Classification (NCBI taxonomy): domain Eukaryota; kingdom Metazoa; phylum Arthropoda; class Insecta; order Lepidoptera; family Hesperiidae; genus Ochlodes; species Ochlodes sylvanus. The sequence goes on along the minus strand of FR990132.1, from coordinate 10,389,992 downwards.
TAAAATTACGACTGAGCAATAGATTGCGTTCGTGGATTTCTTTTTAACATTCAGTTCTCAATTCTTATGACATTGCAGATTATTTTATGTCTATTCAGTTTGATGTAGAATACTGCGATGTCAGAATGTACATTTTATCTTCTATCACCAAAGCTAGTTCATAATCACATTGCCAGTCAAAACATTATCCCTAACGATTATTGTTTTTATAATTAGACAGCGTTCTCATTGCTATTTCAGCTGGACAATTCTTCCGTCTATGTACATCTAGATTGTCTACCTCTATTTGTCATTAATTAATTAATTATTACTTTCATCGTCATCATCATCCTTGTTTATTTTTAGGCTACCTAGTGGACGGTGACCGGATACCATTAAATTGGAATGGTCGTATTTAGCTACAATACAAGTTCAGTTTATACCAAAATCTAATAGTACCATAAAGTATTATTTTTTAACATAGTATTCTTAACCTATTATTTAGTTTTACAATTGGTTTCAATAAACCTCTTTATAAGTAAACTAACACAGTATATTCTTATTTCCAAGAATTTTTGATTGCCGTAAATTAATTTATAAAACATTATACATATTACGTAAGAGTATATTATATTATTTTCTTCGTAGAAATATTCCAAAATACCTACAGGCAGTTATACAGGCAGAAATTCTTTGATCTCACATTATAATAATATTTACTCGCCAATAATTTTTGTTTTGATTGTCCACGCATGAAATGAGACCAGTTATACGCGTACATTTATTAGTATTTTCTTAAATATTACGCCACGCTTCGGTATAAGATTCTATTACTCATTTGAGCGTGCGCTTTACAAGTTTACCACAAAGGGTACCCTTTTCACGTAAAATGCCACCTTTTCAACCTCATTCATTCACCTTCAGAAAACTGAACGACGAGCCTTTAATTCAGAATCAATTAAATTAGGGAAATATACCGAAAAATTCAATTTACCTCCATCAACTCGACTTCTTCCGTTTAACTCGCAAGTCGTAGCAACATACTGTTTAATGTAGCTCTACATTTGAATAATTCTGTTAGCAACAATGTTGCTTTACGTGTACAAGGCTGTTATTTTCAAGTTTCTTAGGTAAAATTGTATCATAATATTTAACTTTTATTTACGGAAGTTTTTATGCCGCCCGAAGGCCTCCAACACGGCTTATCTACTGCTACGAGTATATTTCGAAAACAACAGGTTTCTTCTGCTTAACGTGTCCTTCTTGCACGGAAACGCTTAAAAAATTAAAAGAATAATGGCAGCACTAGGGGTCATCCATAGATATTACTAAGGCTGAGATGTATAGACGATTAGACTTAGCTCAGACTTAAGGTAGCGTTCGTATTTATAAAGCGATCTTTGACTTTTATCGTCTATACATCTCAGCCTTAGGGTCGACGCAAGCCACCGGGCAACGAGCACTTCAATGTAGTAATGATGTTTACTACAGTAGTCATAAATTCAAAATGTCCATGAATACGACAAACATTTATTCACCCGTAACGTAACAACTGATTTTCACCGAGTATTTTCAATTTTTCACCGATAGTCCTCTATAGTTATATAAAATCCGGTGAGCTAAGCTATAACTACAGATTGGAAACATTTTACATCGACCATAAAATCTACACTGAACCGAATTTAATATCTGAAAACTGCAACAGAGATACACAAAAGCTATCAGATTTGGATTTGGCGTAACGGCAGATACATGAAATCCTGTTGAATAATTCCACATACAATTAGTTCTATTCCTATGACTTTTACATAATGAATCAGACTTCGTGCTTTTCATTACTTTTCAAGCCATCAGCGAAACGGGACTAATCTAAAAGAATATCGCATATGGCGCAGTAGTTCCCATGCTGGACTGCCGTTCGATGGATCCTGGGTTCGTTTCCGAGTAAGGCGGACATTTGAATGATGAATTTAAATGACTGGTCTTGATCTAGGTGTGTTCTTGTCTCTGTGCGTTGTCCCTGGCACCCACGACACAGAGGATGACATGTGGGGCGATGAGTGTGTGGCGTTATTTATTTATGTATTTTGTTCATGTACAAACTGAATTGGTTACCTTAATGATACGATAAAATTATTACAACTTGTATGAAGTGCTTTGATTTTATGTTTCTTATAGCAACATAGCATTCGTGTATTGAATTAGGTCAATTTTCTCCAATTTTGAGTTGTCTTAGTTTTTATCTACACGTAGGTGTGCGTGTGTGTGTGTGTGTGTGTGTGTGTGTGATATGTGATTTGGTTTACAAAAGTTTCCGTAACGGACAGTGATTATAAAAACATACCTATAATTTGGCCTGTATGGGCAACATGCAACATACCCTATTTACATAAAGATCTTCAAAGTATTAAATGTACAAATTCGGGGCCTTTACACTTGTTAATAGTAGGTATAGATGGATCAGTGTACTCATAATGCTCTCACTTACCCCGGGGAACACTTATCTACTTTTGTCCTAACCTCAGGCCATTTTCAGACAACTGAGAAACTTAGCGTCCTTTTTGAATAATACTTTATATTTAGTTCTATAGTATGAATGTATTGTTTTTAATGTATTATATCTATCTATACTTTGTGATTGGCGGACTAATCTGTATATTCTTTGACTGTGTGACCAGTAATTTAAGAATTTGGTTAAATTTAACCGATTTAAATAAATAACGCTACACACTCATAGCCCCACACTAGGATTCCCTGTGTCGTCGGTGCCATGGACAACACACAAGACAAGACAGACACACACATACACCCAGACCAAGAACGGAAATTTAAATTCACCATTCAAATTTCCGCCTCGCTGAGAATCGAACCCAGGACCCTCGGAACGGCGATCCAGCGTGTTAACCATTGCGCCATCCGGGTCGTCATAAAACGTCAATAAATAGTATAGTAATAGTAAGATAGATTTTACGCCAAGTCTACACAGAATTCCAAACTATAGCAGCGTCTGACAAATTTTCAAAAAAATTTGATGTCAGCTTCACCCATCTTTGAGTTCAAACCTCCCGTGCTCGTGCTTCTGCTGAATAGCGGACGAGGTTACGGCACCCGGTCTCTCTTGTCGGAGTTCACTGGAGTTTTTAAAATCCCGTTTAAATCCGAAGGTACTCTTGTCTTGGTGGTAGGGTTGATTCCCGGCTCACTAGCCAGCCGGCAAGGCCAAACGCCTTGACGTGTTCCGACTGGGGGCTTTCTTTCATCTTGACTGCGCATGAATGAACCCTTTGGTGTCGCTGGCCGATGGTAACCACTCAACATCTAGTGGCTTCTCTGCTCGTTTGAATTAACATATAAAAACAAAGGATAATTCCAAAATAGAATGATTTGAGTTAACATAAAATGTACGGAATACGAAGCATTTATTTTAATAACAAGCTTCATTGTAAAGACATAGCCTCGTTAAAGCTTTATAAAAGTTTAGATAAATATGTTTATACTGTAAAAGTATTAGAAATAGAATTTTGGAACGTAATTTTAAGTTTCGCCCAGACAAATCCAATGTTAAGACTTTCAATGTACACTAAGTTGATTAAATTACTAAGAAATTATATTTCAAAGTTTAAAATAATCTGTCAGAAGTTATAACGGAGGTTGAGAATATTTTAAAACTGGACGTAATCAGGACACTGAACTGAACATAAATGAAACTAGAATCTTGTTAAAATGAATTGTTTTTTTGGAGACGAAGAACGTTGTAATAATATGTCACTTTCTTACATTTGATTAGAACACGAATCTTAATAAATCATACTGGCTACCTCAACCTTTTTGACTTTTTACTTGAATTAACCAACATTTTACCCCACAAGTTTTACATGTAACTAATTTACCAGGCCTCCTAAATGAATACTCATTATTTCAAATAGCTATAATAGAAAATAATAATAAATATGCGGAATTAGCCATAAAAGTGTGCTAAATACTGTTTTACCCATCTACCTTATAATAATTGTTTAACAGCAATAATTGTGTTTCGGTTGCAAAGGTTTGGGTTACACTTTTTACAGGCGACCATCTTAGTCCTCAACGGTAACAATACATCTATGACCGAATTAGAACGAGACTCTTACAATCTCTTACTAACTGGACTATACTAAGAATACTGAGAACAACTAATAGGACTAGCTTTTACTATCAGTCTCTGCCCCTGTCTTCACCTACTAACGAACTGACCAACTAACGTTAATAATAACGCCGTCTGCTAACTGGACTAACCACCCAGTCCCGATTTTACTCTTGTTCTGGGTCAGCCACAGTTGTCATGAGCGGAAGCGGCATGGTGCTGCATGCTCGTTTGCTATCTAAAGGTGGCGGTCCGCGGCCGAGACCGAGACAAGCGTCAGGAGACCGCGACCGGCACTTGACCATAGGCAATGTATAGGCACGGTCTCCTGTCTCGGTCGCTTGTCTCGGTCTCGGCCGCGAATCGCCAGGTTTAAGGCCGTAGTCAAACGACGCGATAGCTTTCGCGCGGCCGCCGCGTTAAGATCATGCGTGTCATATAAACGCGCCCTAAGTGTATAAAAAAGCCTATACCATTATTAACGCGTTCTCTGTTGACAACTCGTCACAATGTACCATCTTGTGTTATGGGATTCTTTAAGACGACGGTGACTCCTTTCTATTGCTATTCTTTTCCGACTGTCTTCATTCACTTAGGAGGCTGATACCCTAAGTGAATCTTCGCTCCTCGCCAATATAATCTAACTCGGTGACAGCTGCCTTCCAAAGAGACATGAGCTCATTATTTTTCCGCTACATTATTCATCGTGACGGTAATGTTCTTTAGGCAATATTGTGGCTTACCTTTCAGATATGCGTTGTTAAAATAAGGCAATAAATACAAAAGTTTTCTGAAATCATATTTTTATTACTTTGTTTTTGTAAGGTTTATGTAGTATAACGTATTTGACAAAGTCATCAATTTCAAGTAAATTAGTTAATTGCGTACATACATTAATGATTTAGTGGTCAGATTGTGGAATACCTAGACCATTTGAATTTTAATTCTTAATTTAAACCAATTGTCGTTTTAACATAATTAATAGGAAATCTGAAATACAAAATTAATAGGAATGTAACATTCAGCGAAAATTTTTATTATATCTACGGATCGTCTTTAAGCAGTCGTCAAGATACTCGTAAGTTTACTGGGACGTCAAATCAACTTACTGGTTCTTTGTTTATTAAGCTTCTTTATTTAATGACCGAACCGAATAGTAATAAAAATACTTTCCTATACTTTCGTCTGAAGAGTTTATAATTTTTAACGAACCGTACCACGTATTTTATTATGCTCACAAAAAAGTTTTTTTTTATTAAGTTGAGTGAGGGCAATGGCAATAATATTAGATACTTACCATTTTAATATCATATCACAGTGAGACTGGAACTGAATTATTTTTCATTATGTTAACGCTTAATGTTTGAAGAAGCTGAATTACATTATGACGTAGTTATAACGTTTTACTCATGGTAATAAAATCTTCGTGAAAAAGAAATCTGTCTCAATTTTCCCATATTTTTTTTTATGGCCTAAGCAGGCAAACGAGCAGACGGGTCACCTGATGATAAGTGATCACCGTCGCCCATGGACATTGGCAACACCAGGGGCGCCACCAACGCGTTGCCGGCCACGAAGGAAGCGAAAGACCCGCTTCTTGAAGGACCCCATGTCATAGCACTGTGGGAACACCGTTGTAGGAAGTTCGTTCCACAGTTTACACGTGGAAGGAAGTGACGTGTGAACCGAATATTATAATTAAATACTTTATTTTTACCTATTGATGATATAATATGTGGCTTATGTTTACAATACATGTAGTTTGTGCATTTAAATAACATAACACTTACCTATTTTAATTTTCGGAGTAAAGTTCTCAACACAATTAAGATGGATTTAATAGGAACTCTGCATTTACGAGAGGCAAATACCATTTCGTAGAATTATTGCGTCGCTAAGATTTCACGTTTTAATGTGCTACATAAAACAAAAGAAAATTGTACTGTAATTGTATGTGCACACCATACCATTATATTACGTGTACACCATCCTAAACTACCTGTAATAATGCAATAAATGAATTTGAATTTGACAGGTATTTTTATAATATTTTGCAGGAAATATCAGACCCAAAGTCACGTGTTTGGTCTTCAGCCCAAGCGTTATGTTGTAAATTTGAAATAGCTCCAAAGCCTGGGATAGGGGAATTTTGTAAAATACTTCAATCTTTTACGTTACTAGCATGAAGTGCTATCATGTATGCTTTAGTGATAGCTATGCAAAAGTGATAGCCAAGTTGTGTGTGCGTTGGACTTCCGAAAAGGGAAGCCTGGGTTCGAATCGTTCATTAAATAAAAATGTATACTATTAATGTTCCTTAGGGTGTTGGGAAGTCTGACAATCCACAGTTGGCCAGCATGGTGAACTATGCCCTGTACATTGCCGGAAAAGACATCAAACTATCATCGGCACAAGCAAAAAGCCTATTTGAAAAAAAATTATAATGTAAATAAATATTTCAGTGGGCGGTGGCAACCACTGATATCCGATTTCAATATTCTATCTATACCCATTACGCCATACGGCAATGTTATACTGGGTGATTTTTTTTTCACTTGACATACCCGAGGACATGAAAGAACGTGGTCAGAGGTAATGTTTAAAAATATAAAGTCAAAATTCTACACGATAATTATTTCAAAAATAGCAATCAAAATTTTCGAAAAATACTCGTAATGTATGGAAACATTGTACAAATGCCCGAAACACATCGGTCGGCGGCGGCGGTACGGCAGGGCCGTACGGGCGGGTTTAGTGACCTTTTAGTGGAGTAGGTTTTTACCTACACGCGGAAAACTGCATGCGCTCAGTTTGTCCACACTATGGGTTTGTAATGGACCCTTTTTATTACATATTTAGAATAAGAATCAAATACTGAGTACCCCATTTTAATATGTCACCTGACTAAAAAATCACCTTGTATAAATAAATTAAATCAGTCTCTACATTTCAGTAAGAAATTCAGGTGACTTTTTTCCTACATAGTTAGTGAACATTAAAAGATCTTAAGAATTCCTTCAGCGACTGTATGATAAAATATTCTCAGAGCTCCCTTTTCCAGTGTCTGATGCATACTTACGAGATAGGCCTGTTGATTTATAACAATTCATAATATAAATGGATATATAAATCTTAGACCTAAAATTTTTTCATCTCGCTGCCCCATAATTCATGTTATCTAAACTGTTTCTCTTAGAATAGAGTAAAGCTATTCAAAATCTCGCTTTATTTTTTGTTATTGTGATAAGTATTTAATCTTATCTGTACGTCTTATAGGCTGTGGACCTCTTATGAATTGTTGTAAGATCAAGAATAAATTTAATAAGGCTATGCATTTGCTACTTACTACATACTAGTAGGCTATGTAAAAACAACATAACCATTTTTATTTGTTAAATGATAACAATATAAATTTATCATCACATTATACATAGTGTCTTAAACTATATAATTATGTTTAGGGTTTATTTGTGACAATTTAAAAAAATGTAATATTTTTTATAAAAAGGTACATTTTTGTTACAAATTGTTACCGTATATTTAAAATAAAACTTCGAAATTGTAAACGTAAATTACAATTATTAAGAATTTATTTATTTTAATTACTAAAATAAATAAATTCTTAAATATACACAATGTTATTTTTTGTAAAAACCTCGCAAAATTAATTGCATACAATAAAAGTAATGTGTCTGGATCCCGTCTTTTTCAACTAACATCGTAGCAGCATCATAAATCTTGCTAATGACTGTTTTATTGTTTCAATTAGGTACGTTACTTGGAGATTTAAAGAGAATATTGTGGTTATTAAATGTCAGAGAATTCAATAAGTTTAACCTTGCGGGAGAAGCGCAACACAAATCCTTAAAAAACAATTAAATTCCAATACGCACATAATTTTTGAAAATTAGACGTGCGTGCAGGATTTGAATCCGGCTTGGTAGTCCAAAATTCAAACCACTGGGCTATCACTGCTAATTATATAAGTATGAGTATTTATACTGCCTTAACGCAAAAATATCGTAGGCCTAGGGTTTCTGAGATGTTGGACTAAGTAGACTATAACAAAGAACACCAAACAAAGTTTACGCAACTCACGCCTCTCAGACGTAATGAAACTCACAATGAGATTACTAAACATGATTCTTATGTTTTGCCAAGTTACTTTGAAAGTTATTGTTGCCCTCAAACAACTGATTCATAAATAGGTACTCGTTAATATGCTTAAAGACGAATACTTAGTAGGGTTGCCGTATTTTCGGATAATACGATTTTTCAGGATAAGCTATGAAAATATACCTATTAAAATATAAAAATTGTGATTTAAGGAAAAATATAGTAAGTAAAACCTATTGCCTAATAATAATAATGAATATGCCTGAAAAAAATAAGTCTATAAGTTGATAGTAGTATGAGGCTTAAAAGAGATTTAAAAAAAATTCAGCGATGAGATACCATACTTTGATCAAACACTACATAAAATAAGTAATAGATAAAAAATATACCCTCGACTTTTTGGGGTATGACGAAACATTCAGAAAATGAAGATTTTATTATGTTTTATGTGATTTGATTGTCATTTAAATATGAAATATAAAAAGGTAAATGTTATAATATTCATAATTATTACTCTCTAAGAGAGTGCGCGCACGGGGGACTTTTATCACCGTGACTGTTTCGTCGCTCTTATCAAGTCCTAGGATATGTATGGAGGTGCGCGCACGTTACGACGCGACAACTGGGTGACTTTTATGTCCGCCTACCGGCGTCGGTGACAAAATTGTCACTCTCCGTTCACATTGACGAGCCGGACGGCGCAAAGGTTAACATGCCAGATCGTCGTTCCATTGACGCTTCCATATCAAAAAAGTTTTGTCACTGTCGCCCTCGTGAGCGCACCCCACTTTGGAAACGCGACGCGACGAAGACAAAAACTTTCATGTCTCGCAGTCAAATATCCCCCGAGCGCGCACTCTACCAAATAAACTCGTTAAATAAAAGAAAAACATTCATTATTATTATGTCAATGTGAAGCAGGCCTCGGAAAAAATGAATTACGGTAGAATTTTGGTCGCAGAGCGCCTACTAGTTTCAAGTTAATAAAATATGTTAAAACCATCTATCCTCCCGGGTGTTATCTTCTCAATTATGCATGCCCAGTCGTGGTGAGGTATCGGTGACGTGAGCGCTTTACATAATTTCATCTATCGCCTTTTGACTACACAGATCTTAGGTTACATCTGCATCAACTAAACTTCGTATTCCCTGTAGTTTACTGCACAAATACATTTATTATTTATCATATACTCGTATGTACATATCTCTTACCTGTAAGCCACCGTTTGTAAAAAATACATTTCCTCAGCCGAATTATACGGTTTAAGAAGAACTTTATTTCTCATAAAGAATTAATATAATTCACTTACTGAGAAATCATAACATAAAAATATTATTAAATAGGGCGTAGGTACAAAAAGTTAAGATACAAAATAACAAGCTAGTTACTTATTGTTAGATAACTCACAATATAAATGATACACTTATGAATATGAAAGTGGGTTAACGTTAAACAAATAATATTGATTTATATAGCAAAATAGGCCTCCATAAAAATCCTTATTATTTAAATAGGATTATTCAAATGGTCGTTTTACTTAATTAAATATACAACCATGTCCTTCCTGAAGGACATTTTAAGTATTGGTGACGGTAAAACGGTTACCGTTTTAAATATTGGAAACGTCCAAATTTACAAACTTTATGTACCTATATCTTTATTAAGTAATATCATTCTAGCTAAAAAATACTTTAAAGATTGTCTAAACTTTCTTCGGCATAAATTAAAACAAATAGGTACTAAATTAGTTGTAACATTCAACTAACTTACTAGAAAGACATGAATTACACGAGCGTATTCTTATGATCGTCCTTAGTTATTTCCCTAATTATGCATGCCTGGTCGCGCCGAGCATCAGGGACGTGATCTCCTTACATAATTCAACGCGGTATCCTTGTATTTTTTCTATTTTAATGTATTTTACTGCTCTAGGTGCTGTAAGTAAGTCGGTCTTGTTCTTGCTGAAAACATATCAAGGAAAAACAAACTACGTATTACGTTTTAACTTCAAAGGATAAAAACATTTTTGAAATTCGAGTATTCTGGTTGTTATGATTTTTTAACTATAAATGAATGAAACAATAAATACGGATGTACCTGGTACCTGGTACCCTGTCCACTTAATTTAAATCGGATGATTTTTTCTTTAGAAACTATTAAGTTTTATTCTTTTATCTTTCATGCTTCCACTATTTCAGGCATTGACTCTATCAGTTGATGACCGTTAGCAGTTTATTAAGTAGACCTGCTTGTTTGTCAGCCATAGTCATAAACATACATAGCTATACTATGGTTGGTTACAGTCAACGATTGTAAAAGTTTGCGAGATAATATCGCGCATGGTATGAAAATTGCTGTCAGGTAAAGTTGGCAAACGGCCATTTTTATGTGAACATTTGCGTACAATTTCGAATTCAGAGCAATGTTAAAACGTATTCAACACGATATGTGTGACGTGTAGAATTGTTTGATTAGTCTCTTTGTTTTCATTATTTAGAGCGGGTAAAGTTATGACAAGAAACATTGTTATTTCAGCACTAAATTTATTGTTGAAAAGCCTACACACTATCGGTAATTTTATGTAAATTGACGACAAGTGACCTGCCTGATCGTGAATTGACAGCGGCGACCATGGAAAGAAAGAAAGTACTGGCTGGTTCTTAAACGCCTAAACGGTACACGTTGAGTCGAAATAGGCTGGCCTGAGCAAGAGGATGATAGGTTAGACAGAATTCTCGAAAATAATATTTATTACCAACAAACATATTAATGGCTTATAATAATACTGATAATATAATCCTTATGCGAAGCCTTACCACCAAGCAGAGGCGGACTTCTGTAGCCGTCTATGACTCCCTAGTCTGTTGAGTTGGGATTGCGGTCAGTTCCTTTTATAGGCTGTCCTAATACGGACAAGAGCTGCGAAATTTATGAATGTAGGTTTGTGTGATACAATGTACTAAAGGAGGATGGCAGTATTAAGGATTTGAAAGTGGACAAGCTTTACACCTGGTTTCATAATAAATATACAGAACGGTATCAATGTGGCCGATACAGCGCTTATGATAAGTTATCTTGTATTTAGGACATCACAAGTACGTGCATCAATTATTGAATTTTAAACAATATCGACTTCTCAAATATTGTTTTATTTAATTGCTTGTTCTCAATTTTCGCCATTTTTTTTTAATTTAGTCATTTATTTATACCTACAAGATTTTTTCTTTCTTGTCTGGCCGATCACCGATGCGTGCGTCCATAGGCGACGGTGACCACTTACCTTCAGATGGCTCGATTACTTGTTTGCCGTCTATTAATAAACATGGATAACAGATATTTATTTAATAATATTGCTTCAGAAACAGCGTTATAATTATGGTAAGTTTTATCTTTATTTTTTAGCAAACATGACATACTTGTAAAAAGAAAATTACAACAACTTGATAATTCATAAAACAAAGACAATATTATGTTTCATTTAAAAAATATATCCTCATATAAAATGTAAAACTCATTTTAAAAAGAATACTAACCAAGTAAATACAATTTACGGCAAACGAGTTAAATGACTCTTTAGTCTAAAGCATGAGACAATGATATTTCCACGACAGGATTTTCAGCACAGGTTGAAGTGATGACACTACTACAGGCGAGAAACGAACAACGTTTATACAAATTTATTTGATAAAAGAATAATTATATAACGGTTTGGGGTTCTCCAAGAAAGGCGTAATAAGATTAAGATTAAAGAAGAAGAATACGATGACCAATTTCCAGTATCCATCCTGCTTTTTGTCAGTCCTTCAGGCAATAGAGAATAAAAATATGGAAATTACGTTTAATAGTATAGATATTGCCTAAATTTATTACACACTTACATATATTTACGACTAAAAACTTCGCAATACTACTGCACAGTAGGTATTAGATACCTACAACAACTAATAAAGAAATAAAAAATTAGATCCCAAAGGCCTCCTTTAGGAACTTACTTTATACGCCTGTGGAAACGCGGCAGTACGTATAGTGGATTCGAATATAATAGAAGAGAAGCTTAGAGATAGTCCCTCGCTTATAGCATACCTGAACAAAGTAAGGCAGGTCAGAAATGCACCCGCTATTCAGCTTTTTCAGGCCATTGCTTCAGAAGGAATGAGCTAACAAATGGTTTAAGTTTTCAAGTATTAAATAAAATAGTTAAAACGTAAACAACGCGCCATGCGGGCAATGCATGCAATGTGAGTGGGATTTCTGTCTCATTATTAGCTGTAATGAATGATATTAAAACCTGGAAAGTTAAAAATACAACAAATATAAAACTGAAGTTTTACTACACGCAAAAATGTCAAAATGTATAAATATTTTGCAACTGTTTTATTGTCTTTCACGAAAAAATATATATTAAAACTTAATATTCGTAGTCATCGATTTGGATTTGCATAACTATGTTGCATGAATTTTATCCTGAGTTTAAATTTCTGTATCTGAGTTGTGTGTTTTTGTCTTTGTGTGTGGTCCATTGCACCCACGACACGGGGAATCCTAGCTATGAGTGTGTGGCGTTAAAAAACATGTTAATAATGATGAGATCCCCCAGTGTGTAATGAATATGAAATGATGACTTAATCATAATAATATAGTGAGAGTAATCTATGAGATATACATGTATATCAAATTGTTAATAGATCGCAGTAACATTCACTTCGAAGATTAATAAATTTTCTTTAAAGACTTCTCGTATAGTTATACATTTTCTGTTTAAAATCGCTTAATCTCTTACAGAAAATGATGATAGCTTGACCTAGAAGCTCTGAATATCTAGGGTAACTAAATATTAAACAGCGCTGAAACTCCAATGGTAATTGTGACTTGAAAATGCAACGGTACAATACCGCTAATAAAATTGCAAATCTGACCACTTCATACAAAGAGAGATTTTAACCGCCACCCGACCGCGCAATGTTTGCATCAACAATTTAAATAATATCGCGTAATAAAATTCACTTTTTGGTTTTGCGTTGGTAAATCCCTTTTCTATTATGTCGTGTTAAATACTACTCTTGTGAACTCGAAATTCAATTTGTTCATTTTGTGGCAGGAAAAAATTTTACATTTTCATATTGCACTCGAGTTATTTGTCTCTAATATAGAGTTGACATGAGTAATATTAGTACAAGGTAGCGAATTTTATATCATTTCAGTTATATTGCATGTGTTACATACAAGTACATAGATGTTTACTTCGTATTCCATGAATTACTTAACGAAACAGAGGAACATGACTGTAGGGAAAGCAATTTAGAATTTTTGAATATAATATTACAAGTAAAAAAATCGACTTCAAAGTAATTTAAGACGTATGGTTTTCTCATAGATGCCATTGTCAGAACTGGACCTAATTGAAACGGAACCACACGGGAAGCACCAGCTTTCAAATAAAAAAGAATCATCAAAATCGGTTCACCCTGTCGAAAGTTCTAAGGTAACGAACATAAAAAAAAAACAAAATAAAATACAGTCGAATGGAGAATTTCCTCCTTTTTTGAAGTCAGTTAAAAATAGGCACATGGACAATGGACATTCGTATGACGGTAAGTAGCTACTTACTAAAATAGCCCTTGAACTACGTATAAACAAAATGAAAACCTCGATGATTTATGCTTCAGCGAGATATTAAGTTTTATAAGAATCCTAATTATAATTTCGCTGCATTATGTATGAAAGAATTAAGCGAAAAAATTAAACACGGCTCTACTTACATTTGTTCTTAAAATCTTGGAACTCATTTTCTCGTTATGTTTTCACTCCGTTTTTAAATAAATCAGCCCAGTTAATAGTTCTCAACGTTAAACTTACAAATGGAATTAACACGTCGAATTTAGTTGAAACTCTAAATGCGAATTCAAATTGACGTTAGCTTCAATCTTTCTGAAGTGTCCGCTATTAGTCAATGGAACTGTGATCCGAAATGGTAGATGGAGCGGGTGTTAGTGAGCGCTATCCAATTAGTTTGCGGTCGGTACCGACCAATGGAATTAATTTGCCATACTACCGGTCTTACTTTGCTACAGTCTAGAACCTCCGCATTGCCCATTTTTACGGATATACGGAAACGATGTCTCTAATGTTTTACACTCGCTATGGTTTTGGGTTGCCAAGACCTTACATCACCATCATCATTATCGCAATCTATAACTATTATACTACTGGGTCTTGCAACGGTCTAATTTCGCAATGAAACGGGTCCGGTCGGGTCCACGGTAGCCAAGTGCGTATTGGGGAACTTCACACACCTTTGATAACATTATGGATAACTCCCAGATGAGCACGTTTCCTCGCGATGTTTTCCTTCACCGAAGCAAGTGATTATTAAATAATTCTCATATGCATATAATTCTTAACTTAGAGGTGCGTGCTGGATTTGAAAACGAATGAAGTAGGTATGAAGGACATATCGACGCAAAAAACAGGAATGCTGTAACCCACAAAATAGAAAATGTTCACCAAAGCCGATAAACTTTTGAGATTTCAGAATATAATGTATGAAATATCTGCAACAAAAATAACAATTGTCCATAATCCGAAGCTCGATTGATCATACAAGAAAGCCTTCAGAATACATTAAATACATATTATTGTATTCCCTATTGTAAGACGTAATCATCGACTGACCGGATGTTAGTGAATGACATCCAATTAGTGCGTTCGGCACGCACTATTGGAATTAGGATGCTTTACTAATTGATTTAGTTTCTAAGGATCTGGATACGCTTACAACCAATAGACGAAAATTGAACATAAAGCCGCATTACATAATAAGCAGTTACCCACATTGATAATTATTGTTTTACTAGCTAACCCAGCGAACTTCCTACCGCCTAACAGTCTATTCTTTAAATATTATTTTTTAATACTTATTCTGCTATTCGGGACACCTACTCGGGTCGTTAAAAAATAAAATGCGAAATATGAATTCACATTTCTAAATAGGATAAGAATTTAAAAATGTATTATTACTGATCTCTTCATTTCATATATCGAAACTTCTCAAACAAACAACAAATACGCCAGGTCGCAGGTATTAGTTTAGTTTCAGAGCGAAGCTAATATTTGTGGGTCGAATCGGGAGCAGAAATAAAATTTTGGACCGGATGGATGTTTGCAAGTAACGCGATGTTTGTTCGCAGTCAATATGGGTAAACCAGATTCTTTATGTCAAAGGTTGAATTTATTTACCGAGTCAACTTATTTCTATTCTGTGTACATGCCAACGAAATGACATACAAAAAACTACCTAAGCTTTAGTTGAAGAATTTAGTAGAAAAGCGTTTTAATTTAAAAATTATGAGTACGTGGAGGATCAAGTCTTAACTACGCTGCTGTGTACTACGCTGCTGAATTTCAAGCTTTTAGAAAAATTTTCATATTTCATTAGTAATTTATTGAAAGAGACGGCCTAAAATAACATCGGCATTTGACTTATTTACGTGACTGAGAGTTAAGTAATGGCAATTATGTGACTACAGAACTCAATAATAATTTGTTTAGACATTTAGAAATGTGTGACTTAAATCTTGTTGTGTCAGAGTACGCATCCATTAACCATTTATCGAAGTTCATTTATTAACACGAATAATAAGGTTACTTGGCAGTCTTCGAACTGTCGTAAGAGTACCTAGATCGTACGCTATATTAATAAGCATGTTTAATGCTTTATAAATAAACAAAATAATTACTATCCCACGCTCGCAATGCTTTGAAAAAACTTTTCTATATTGTATCAATTAAATGACTTTAAACGAATACGAGTACGTAAATCTCACGATAAGCTTTTATGTCATATAATTTTTTATGACGTTATATTTTGATAGTAAAAGTTTTTAAGGAAAAGTTTATTTTATTCTTTTTAGCGCATTTAAATACAAGCTATTCTTATTTATTTTTAATTAAAGGTGCGTACAGGATTTGAACCCAGGTTCCACTGTTGAAAGTGTAAAGTTTAAACAATTTTGGTACAATTTAACAAGAATTTCCACATTCGTATTTATCATCTTTTGACTATATTATTTAGTACTCGATTTCTTAAATAATCCACATTAGCATAAAGCTTTAAAACATCCATAATATTATATTTGATATACATGTACGCATTGTAAGAAAAGGCAAATGGCGATCCTCCCATAATTATTTCAGGAAAAGGACGTGATCTAAATCAGTTACCTATGCAGACACCAATCTAGATGTTGTTAAGAGAAGTGGTTCACATTTGACTAGCAAGATATATCACTTAAACTTGCACTATCGAGAGACTAGAGAGAGAGTTCGATCGCATCATTGAGAGTGCTTGCTATTCGTCCAGACATACAACGTAAAGAGGTTTTGCATTTCGCACTCAACATAAAGTGTGTTTAGGTCATTTTCATTCCTTTAATTTGTAATTTTGACACCTTCGATGGTGTACTCCAATGAGGATAATAATGTCAAGAATGTTTACCCCGTATCCGGTATCAGAGGATTTCATGCCTTAAAGCAAAAAAGTTGACCTTTCCCGATAAAGTTATTTTCACCGTCGGTAAATTTTCTGTCTCTATCTCGCTCATATAAATTGGTGAAAACGGTAGATCAAGCAGACGTTTGCGGTCAGTACTGCTGCAGGTGGAGCAAACCGTGTTAACTTCATCGTACGAGTAGTTCAAGCGTACTGCTAATGAAGTTTGTTAGTGCCTCTCGTTATACCATTTCGTTTACGAGTGTTTGACCCGTTTACTAACTTACTTAACTGTTTGTAGGAGACTCATACTGCTAATAAAAATGTGAGCCTACTTTATAGTAAAGAAAAGACGTTGGTGAAACGTCGATGTGAAATTTCTCATCAGACCACTCATGATATCGTTATGTTATATTGCATGTTATCTGATTCACATTCGATACAATCAGCGTACCTAATCGAAAACCAGAAAGTGGGTCAAAATAAAACTTGCAAATTTTTATTACACACCGACAGGCACCGAAATTAAACTAAATAAAATTTCGTAAAAAATATTTTCGTGAAATAAATGTAGGTATTACAATACTAGAGACATTTCAGGCACACAATTAATATCGACATCAAAAGAAGGGTACCCGAACCCGTTTTAGCAGTCAACATGTATGAAAGGATTGATGACGGTTAAAACATAAAAGGAGTTACACACTCTTTTGCCATTTGTTTTAACTTGTCAATATAGGCAGTTGTGAAAGGTGACATGACCTTTCATATAAGGTGTACCATATAAGGCAAAGGTTACGAGTAAATTGATTACAATCCATCAGAGTATGTTGTTTGTGTATACCTACTGAGATGACACTGGTATTAATTTAATTTGGTAAATAAAAGCTCATCTGTCTCTGAATATACGGTACTCTGTGGTATTTAAATACTGATGGATCACATTATTTGCTTTACGCCTAGCCTTCTCCTAAGGATGTGAATAAGTAATAATAAAAAAATATTAAATTTAAATTGTGGCAATCAAATAAATAACAGTTAATTTGCAGAGGAATTTCATGTGTTTTATTTAAACTGATGCTGATTTAACAGACGGTTTTATGCAACATATTATGTAAAAATGGTGCAATAACAAATATCTAGTGGTAGTTAAAATTAAAAATTGAATAATAATGTGATAAGTAACTACATTTCAAATATTTGCGAAGAAACTATTTATTTTCCGTGGATTCAATGCTCGATTTCAGCATGACGTAATACGAAAATGTTGTTTTTAATATCTGAAAAAATAAAAATAAAACTTTAAGTAAAGGAGCACATGCAATATACTTATTATTTATCACAGAAATTAGGTTTTTCATGGTTTAATATAGCAACCGAGCATACAGCACCACCCTTTCGCTGTCGTGCATGACCAACGTGACCAACTGATCACTTTGGATGGTAATTGTTAGTAAGAGTCTCGTTCTAATTCGGTGACACATGTGTCCCTTGAGGAATAAGATAGTATAAAAAAAGTGTAACTGGATCCACACCTTTCCAACCTAAACACAATTAAAGTTACAGTTAAACAACAGTATTAGTACAAATGCCCCTCACATTTGAAGAGTAGATCCGGGGCGAGGATTGAATAGTTGTAATTATCAAGTTAAATTTAATCATGTTTAATGGTACAGATACTTACAGAGACCATAGGTTGCACTCCAGCCTTCAGTCCACCCAAAGCTACAAACTGCATTTCGGTCTGAACCCTCGACAGCATAAGGATAATAATCTTCTGATTTGATACCGACATGTTTTCCCATGGAATACTATACACTAGTTCTGGTAAACCTTTGCTCTGAAATAAATGTACATCCTATTAATATTATAAATGCGAAAGTTTGTATGGATGTATGAATGTTTGTTACTCTTTCGTGCAAAAACAACCGATTGGATTTTGCTGAAACTTTACAATAATATAGCTTACACATCAGAATAACACATAGGCTATAAATTATGAAGATATAGTGTGAATTATCCAAGATATACACTGTGTAACTAAATATTTGCAAACCGAATCAATAAGTTTCCCGAAGCGAAGCGAGGGTGGATCGCTAGTAATATATAATTATTTTATGTTATTTAGATTTATATAATCTAATAAATATTATTCAGAAACTTTTTTTAAATAAGGAAATTTTAAAGCACAATTGGGCACCCAGTGATCGCAATTTGAATTATAGGCTCGCTGGAAGTCGAACCCAGGATCCTTCGATCGACAGTCCGGTAATAACTATTTGCGCCGCACGAGTCAGCGTTATTTAAGCATTCTATACTCTTTCTGTACATAAACTTACTATGCCGAATCTTATACTTCTACGTGAGCACAATAGTAATATGTTTGCAAGGTTATACAAAGCTTTATCTTTACATCTTAACTTTTTTAGTTACACTTACATACAAGTAGGTACAAAAAATCCATGAAGGGTATACAGACAGTTTTAATTCATTATTTGGAATGAGAATCGAATACTGAGTACGCCATATTAATCCGTCGAGTGACTAAAAAGTCACCTTGTACATAGTATATGTATATCCGCCTTCGCCGGAATACTCCTATACTTACTGTCCTGTACTGTGTGCTGTTTAATCCTTCCGCCCCTAGCTACCTTGTAATAAATTTAATTTCCTACATCGTCCTCGCTCTTCCGAGAAACTTATTCTTCAAATTCCTAGTCATTTTACCTCCTTTTACTCAAATTATTTTATCTTGACTGCTATACGTCTATGGAATTCCTTGCCCATAGAAATACGTAAAGCAGAATCTTTATAGGTACTCCTTCACCTTGTAACTTTCTTTTCTCCTCGTCCTTAGTTTCCTTTCTTGTCGTCTTGTGTCATCACTCTTCTTCGTCTTATTTATGTGTGTAGTTGTATAAGTATGGTTTTTTTTGTGTACACCCTACCCTAATTTCTTCCAGACATGTTTCTTGTCATACTGTTGGGTTGTCTGGAAGAAATCGCTGGTAAACGATAAGGCCGCCCATTGTATTGTGCATTTCATTCAAAATGTCTACCCTATGTCTATATTATGGTGTGCAATCAAGAGTTTAAATAAATAAATAAATAAATAAATACGGTCGAATTCAGAAACCTCCTCCTTTTTTGAAGTCGGTTGAAATGGATGTTGAGAAAAGGAAAATAATATGAAAATTATTTGGGCAAGATTTTTCTGCTCTCACCTAAATCCTCCTGATCACCTAAAGCAGAATCCTTTCTCATGGGAATCAAGTTCCTAGTTGCCAGTTTTTTGTATGTTGCGAGCGAATTTATGTTTTTACGCTGAACGTGACATAGTGCCTACATTTATAAATGGCAATCTCACAGACCGATCTTCATGAACAAAATTTGAGTTAGAAAAGAAATTATGTAAGAGTTACAATGTGTAGGTACTCTTACATAATTTCTTTTTTGTGGACCATTTGATTTTTTAATCGAAAAATAATCGGGCTTGGCTTCTGATTAGTTTTTCAGCAATAAAGAAATTTGAATGATGTTATTAAATATCTGTTGGGGTATTTGCAATTCCTTGTATCTTGTACCTTAACTTAAGGACGTAAGTCTTGTTTTTCATTTCCCGATTTGTGAAACTATTTAAATTAGGTACTTACTTGTTTCCGGATCTCTTCAGTGACAAATGACATGAGGATCAGTTCTCCCATATAAGCACCAACCATCACACCGTAAGAAAATATATCGCCCTGAAACAATTTAACATAGCTTGTTTTTTATGTAAATAAACAACAATTCATCATGATAATGATGATGATGATGATGAAACATCAATTAAACGAGTAGACGAGACTTGACCGGCCGAAAGAGGAAAACCGTATTATTATTTGTGGTTCCCCAACAATGTCACCGAAACACGTAAAAGAATATTTCACAGATCAATTTACAAGCGAGTAATGAACCCTGTCATCATGCACGAATAGCGTCTCAATAAGCTGCTATTGTTATTCAGTAAGAACAGTATAGTAACTCAAGATAGATGGTGTTCTTACACACCACTAGCCAAATAAGATTCAGGATACAAAAATTATAACGCCATAAACTTTGATTATATACACGTCATAAAATAAATAACTATTATACAAACAAAGCTAAAATTCAAACCCCGTTCAAAACTTGATAGAGAATTAGGCTGTCGCTGAACAAGTTATGCAAATAATTCGCTGCAACGTTTATCCCGAAAGCGGATTGCACGTCGATGAAAACCCTGTTGATAATAAAATACTGATAATTTTCAACAAGCTACTAGATAATGTAAAATAAAAAAATATATGCCTATTCTATATCCCTTTTTCCGAAAATTACACCGATGGAGAATTATGAAATTTGGCACTATTAAAGTTTATACCGAGAGGGAGTGTGGAAAGCTTATATTTTATACAATAATGTATTGGAAATAAATAAATCGAATAAATAACACATAACACACTAATATTAGTTACTCTATGCACACTACCATGACGGCACGACGTGACATGACGTGTTATTGAACGTTATTATAGTGTCAATGAGAAGAAAAATAAGAATGAAATACGGTCGAATTTCGAGCATACAGCGGGTTTCTAGTTCTTTCTGATGTGCAGTATTATTTGTACTGATTGATAGAAAATATCCAATGTACTAATATCGTGTGTATAATTTGCGTATCTTGCTGCTATTTTCATGTTACTGGCTCAAATAACGGCGAGTTTTTTTTATTATATTTGTTACAGTAAAAAATGTCTGAAATGTTAAAAGTTAACAATTAAGTTAGCCACGGTAAACAGAACTACTACTGACCGTCGTCAATAAAATGAATCAAGATAATGCGGTTAACAACTCTGCAAGGAGTATTATCTAATCCGATCTACTGCCCCGAAGCGGAATTTGTTATTGACACTAGCAATTGCATTGTTAATAACTTAGGCAAGTTTAAAGGAAGTACATTTAGCTTGTAACTTTAACCATTAAAAGCATCCTTCTGATTACTGAGAACTAAAAACGTCTTTAATAGACCAGTACGCAAAGGCGGAGGTTTTAATAACAAGTCCCATTTGGTCGTATCGTATATCTAACGATGCGGATCAAGGCCAAAGCCTTAGGTGCTCTCCGAAGCACGGAAATTTTACTCCGTTAGCCGTTATTCCTTTCCAAATACCAAGTAACTACTTGTATTATTAAAATTTTATTATTTTCTTTTACTCATGCTCAATGCTCATGCATGTTAATGCTGCATTCTAACGTGTTGGTAAGTGGCTATAAAGTATTATGTTGCAAAGGGTACTAAGTTAGTAAAAATTTATTTATTCTCTCTTCACGTGAAGAGATCACTATTATAATCGAGCCAGAAAGCAGATCCGAGCAAGTTTGTTCCACTATAAACAAACAGGAACTATATCAACAAATATAAATTTCCTATATTATGTTTAGCTTTACCTAACATAATAATAACATGCGTTGTGTATCATGGGTGTAAAATAATAAATAATACCAGATCTACGCTGAAAATTCGGCCGTAATTAATTTTATCAAAGGTGTACCTACTCCATATTGATACTAATTATGAACATATTTTTTCTTTCAATACATTTGTTATAAATGTGACTAAATGTCTCATTGTAAACGTTAACTATGCCAAATTTCAAAACTCTAAAAGAGGTAAGTACAACAGTTTTTTTCTTCACGTAATAATATTTAATATTTTTACCTTAAAATAAATGAATGATATTCTATTATATTTCTTAGTCTACTTTGAACCTCTTCGTCGCTTAAACTCAAATTTGAGGTAAAACTAGATGCCATAATATTCTTCAAGTTATGCATATGACCAATAAGATGGTAAATAAAAATGTAGTTGAGACAATGAAGTATTCCCATTGTAATCACACCAATAGGAACTAAATAAAGATTAAAAAGTTGAATGACAATCCAATTTTTGAAGCTATATCCGTAGTCAAAAGGCATCCAAACATAGACACAAGTTTGCAACTGCATAGTCTTGTTGATGATATTTTCTTTATTCATAATATTATGGACTATAGGGATATTAATCCAGCAGAACCAGTTGAGTCCGAAGAAAAAGATTAAATAATATGCAGTATAACGAGTGATTCGTTCTACGTACAGGATTGTCTGGAAAATAAACAAAATCATAATAAATAAATGAGTAGCAATAAGTTAAAAGCTTAAAACCCGACTACGTATTAGGCCGCAAGCATAAAACGTAAAACATATTTTTTAAATCATGACTATATCGTCTAATGGCTCCATATTTAATATTATACATGTATTGTCACATTGCCTACAACTGGCTAACGATCAAGATCCATCCAACGATACCTCATTTGTCAAATTATGAGGAGTAGTCTAATAGACACGAGGGAACAGATAATCATAATCGTAAGACGTAAGTCGGGCAAGAAGCAAATGTCAATAAAAATATTCAACATACAAGTAAATTCACAATAATAAATTGTATTATACCTGTGTCATATAATCGTTGCTGCCGGTGAAATGTGCGCTTGCGTTGCGTATGTGAATTTTGGACATAAAATTTTTCATCAGCCTCTTGTAACTACTCATATTTGTTGACGCAATATTTATCTTAACAAGGAAAACATAATAATTAATGACACCGGAAACTCTAATAATAAAATAAAATGGCGATTTAAAAATTAAAACTAAATATAAACCAACAGATTTCTTTCTTTTTCTTTTTCATTTCATCTAAAACGAATAAAAATTATGAAAAATAAATAACACTTTTTTTGTAATTAAGTTGGCATACTTACATTAACCAAAATATCGACGGGTATGATGGACAATACTGTGCCAAGAACTTCGAATGATAATGTCGCATAATTGAAGTATAAATACATAAATTGTGATACAGGAATAATGGGGGCTACTCGAACTACGAACTTTGCATGGAAACTGAAAATTCTATATATCGGCTTGTACCCCCACCATGTTCTTTTTCCCAATCCTATGAAGTTCAGTATGGATGCAAATATTCCATAAAAAATTTGCTGCCGTGGTGGCAGCCTGAAAGGGTAATTGCGAATTGAGAAAAAATTGCGGATGTAAATAAGGTCATTGCGAATTGAGAAAAAGAAGAATAATAAGGTAATTGCAAATTGAGAAAAAGAAGCATGAGGTAATTACGAATTAAAAAAAATGCGTTTAACATGAATTGCAATGATTTTTTAGGGAAGGAGAGAACATCTGATGATGAATAGTCATATGCTGACCGTTGACATTACTAATCCATCACCGAAGCTATTAATCCTCACCGGCCCAGAAAGTAGCGGTGAATTCACCAGACTTGTACATGTTCACAATTTGTATTTTATGTTTTATCAACTCGTTATTCAAAGGCCCTTTTTGGGAACACAAAATAACGAATTTTAAGTACTTACTACACTTTGCGATTTCTTTAATTCTGAGTAGACAGTAAAGAAGTAAAAAGAAAGTTATTTTTTCAGAAGCATAAGATTATTCTTCTTATTCAATTTAAAAATTGAAATCTTAGTAAAAATAAATACATTTATTTTCATTCATAATATTATTATAATATAATACCCAATTACTTACAGAAAATATTCTTCGCCCATATTTTTCAACAATCGAACCCTTTTAATGCTGAAAGTTGCAACAGAACTAACATGTCCGTAACAAGCGAGAGATAGTTTCGACATGTTCCCATTATCTAAAGAGCCCGTCACGAGAATCTAGAAAATTGTTATTCTACTTTATACAAAAGATTACTTTAGAAGTGTAGGTATATGGTTAATTTTGTAATAACACCAATGATGAAATATAAATGACATAAGTTTAGATACGATGGTATTGAAAGTAACAAGTAACTACAGTGTGCTGCACAGCGGGATCGAACTAATATCAATTTATTATTCATTATCATTCCGATAGACCGAAACATTCATTCGGTTTGACATCAGATATCCTCGCCTCTCTGGTTTTATGTGTGAATAAATATTCTAGTATTCAAATGAATGATAGAACACTAAGTAGGTGGTTCTACTTGTTACGTGTGATAAATGATGGTAGATAATAATCGAAATTTATCTCTAAGCTTTTGTAGCCGTGTATAAACGCGATATCTGAATTGTCAACCCAAATGTCACTAACATTGAAAGCATCAACCTCATAAACAGTAAACACCCTTTTGCGTTTTCTATTGAACTTTAAACGCTGAGTGTTCTGAAGATCTATTCAACTTAGTGCTCACGATATCCTTCTAACATCGTACCATCGAAGTATGTGATCCACTTCGTGGTATGTTTGTGATTTCGTGGTAGTTGCATTAGTTCTTCTGATGTTGTCTCTGTCCATAGGCGCTGGATATTTACAACAGACAACTAATACTAACTAAAGATTATTTACGCAGGATGTAAATTGCTTCAAACACCGCCACTAGCATCAGTTCACCTCTCTGGCCTAGTGCGGATAAGCAACCTTCACACATGTACCTTTGAGACCATTATGGTAAACTTTAGAGTGTGAGGTTTCCTTGATGTTGATTGCTTTGAAGCAAACAAAATTGATTCCTATTACGCACGTAACTTTCAAAATTACAAGTGCGTACAGAATTTGGTCATCACTGATTATATCCTTATAATGTGTATGTATTACATTAAATGACATTAATTTAATTTTTTGGGGGACATTGGAAACAAACGGAAATTAAATCAAAGAAATAATTGAAGTAAATATACAAAACCAATTGAGCCAATTACTCATTCCGAACCAATTGTCTTTTGTCTTCTTATTATGAGCTATACCATTATATCATTCAATGTGCTACTTCAAAACAAACCATAATTGCGAAACAAAGGGAAAGGAAATTTTCAACGGTTTGTAATTGAAAGCCAATCAACATTACTTATATGAAAATGTATAATAAATAGTCTGCTACTGTCTGTTCGAACGCGGAATCTTTTAAACAATTGTTTTTTTTATACTTACTAGTTTTTTATATGGCTGTTTTTTATATTTTTATATTCATTCAGTAGGTACCCATAAACTATTAGGTACAAACAAAATAGAAATACGTGAGTTTAGTACTAGGGCGTTACTTATCCCATACAGATATATCTTCCAGTAGACCCGTAAAGAGGACTTTACTAATTTATTAGAGCAAACGAGCATCCAGCACCACTCTTCCACTGCCGCCCATGACAAGTGTCACCGCCCGAACAAGGCTCAAATTGGGACCAGGGTGGACTAGGCCTAGGCTAGTCCAGTTAGTGTATTTTTTAATGAAATTAAGGTAGCAAACGAGCATGCAGCACCATCCTTCCGCTGCCACCCATGACAACTGTGACCGATTTAATGGAGACTAGGACAGTTAGTCCGATCAGAAGACGGTGTTAGAACATTAATAGTTAGTCTGTTAATAAGACTGGGACAGGGAGATATTAGTGATAGTTAGTCCTATTAGTTGTTGTTAGTACTCGTAATAGTCCAGTAAGTGTAATGTGTACTTTAATATGGTTATAAATAAATAAAAAGTAATTGTTAGTAAGAGTGATGATCTAATTCGGTCACAGATGCGTTGCTACCCTTGAGGACTAAGATGGTTGCCTCTAAAAAGTGTGACCGGCTATACATCTTTTTCATCGGAACAATTATGCTTGCTTGCTAGAGTGCGCTAACACACTAGTGTTAGCGCACTCTAGCAAGAGGATACCATAACAATTATCTATGAAAAAACGCAATTATAATTAGATCTGTAATTATGTACAAAATGCATTATAATATCATTGCATGTGAAATAATAAATATCATACTTAAAGAACGAATAAAACACTCTAAAATATTTCTCTTTTTGAGGTGTACTAGTGAATGTTTTTGTGCTAACAATTGTTAAGAACTTCTGCCATTCATAAAAGTAAATCGCTTATGAGTCTACGTTCAAAAAATTCACATTTCTTGTTAAATTTTGTGTTGCAACATTCTCACACTGCGAACAGTTGTGTAGACTTCAGTAACAGGAATTGTATGAAACAAATTTTGTAGTATTTCTCATTACTGTGACCCGAAAGCAGTCGTCGTGACATAAATGTTTTTAAATGCATTCACAGTAAAGCGTATTTTTGGTAGTGACTATCCGAGGAAGGAACTGAAGGTCTTCGTAAGTTAAGCGAAGCGCGGTCTTGGAACAAATGCGACATGTTTTAAAAATAATTAATGCTTTGTATGGATATATTAAAGACAAAATGATTTAATGTTAATAATTTTTAATATCCATTATCGTAGTACATATTTTGCAAATCACAGTATGTGTAATTTAGAGTATACCTACTAACACCTGGCAGACATTTTTCTGGAAAATGTTATAATTTCTAACCGAGAATCCTTACATTTTTAAATACTTTTTGGAAATGCTCATCAAATGCTACAAACTTTTTCATGGCAGCACGTCGAACGTCGATGTCTCCAATAGTTGGGCAGATATCTTAGTAAATCTCGACAACAACACCTCTTACCTGTTCCAGTTGTAGAACTAAACCATCCAGAGATCCACAAACACAAAAAAATCATCAAAATCGATCCGACCCTTCAGAAGTTCAGTGACATACACACGGACAGAAGAAAGACCAGCCGTTATACAGAAATATTTTTAATACAACATAACTCAACAATTTTATTAATCTATTACAGGTTTATTTGTATGTATGTATGTGTCGTGTCATATGTCATTTTGCGTTTTAGTGTGTATTTTCCGGAAACTAATTTTTTTGTTAAATCATTGATAAGTCAAAAATACAGTAGTTCAAATACGTCCGCAATAAACAAGACCGCGTCGTATCTCTAGTTCATGCTATTGTAAAATATGACGCTGCAAGCCACTGGAGAGTTCTTCGTGACAATAATACTTGAAGTTGCAATCTGCAATCATTTGCCGAGTGCAGTTCCTTGAAATCTTCAGTATAGTTAAAACCGAAGTTTCTGATTCGAATTTCTGTAGAGTGCTCAATTTTGTTTTGATTTGTTATACGGGAATATGGTAGACGAGACTATTTTATTTGTAATAAAACATTCCATAGTTTTACTAGACTTACTAATCCTACTCACAACATGGACCGAATGTCGTAGTGTTGTACTATACCTACTAAAGTATGACGTAAGCATAAAGCAATAAGCAAGTCCAAAATAAAGCTATGTATTAGTTTTTTATTTATTGAATTTCTTCCGTTCACTTATTCTTTCATACATTGATTAATTTATGAGCAACCGATTTGAAGAATATGAATGAATTCATTCATTCAAGCGTACTGATTCAAGCGTACTCTGACCCATAACATTTATGCCACCAAATTGTAATAATGACATTAATTTGTAGACAGTGAATAAAAAAGCCTTGTGCCTAAATGTAGGGTACTACATCAAATTTTAACTACCAGGGGGGGCCAAATTATTAAGGACAGATATCATATTTTTGTATTTTCGGGCTTAACTACACTTTGCAAAGATGATACAAATAATGTCAATAATAAATAAAAGCGTGTTAAAAAGGACGTAATGTAAAATTCTAGAATAATGAATACCAAGTTAAACCGCCATATGAAAATAAAATTTATTTTGAAAATAAATTAAAAATGTTACTAGAATATGTAGTTTCCAATAAGTAAATTGGTCACCCATTGTATATGCTATGATTTTAATAGTGTTACTAGTATCTATTCCAGCAATATTGGTCACGAGACGTGGAATATTTACAATCTTTACGGAATTATTATCATAAGTTATGGATAAAAGCATTTGGCAGCTCAACATCATATAAACGACTAAACGGCTCGCCGGGAAAACAATGAACATCGTTGGCACTGAACATGTATGACGTCATGTAGGTACTTATAGTGTCACTCCGATATCAGGGCGACAAAAATAATAAGAGAATCATTTACAGTATGTAAGATTACTCAAATTTTGCTCCAAAAATAGAAGGAAATAACGAAAACAAGGCAACTGGAAGTGAATAAGATCTAGAAGGAATTAGGCGCATCCAATACTTCACAAATTAGCTCGTTATTTTGTTGATCTTAAAACAAAATTATAATTATGTATCTAACCTAACTTCGTTCTGCTAACTGAAATAATGAACCTAGTCCAGATCTATCTGTGTCGGTCACAGTTTTCATGTGCAAGCAGAAGGGTACTGTATTCCATAAAAAATCGATTTTCCCTGAACAGTTACTAATTCATTATCATAAATTTGTACAGGAAAAAAATCAGGGTGTGGCTGTGTCATGGATACGACCGTGTATTTTACGTGAATACGTGTCCTTAATGGCTAATAATAATTTCTTTGAGTGGCGTTTTCATAACGGCGACACTTGCCCCTCCGCCGCGCGTAGTGTTTTCAGTTCTCAATAAACCCAACAAATTCTTTGATCTTTTAACTACCAATTTGTGTAAATCAATTTCAGATAAAATGTGACCCATAGGGACTTATAATGCCAATCTGTATCTCCCGCTATTCTTAACAGTTTTTCGTAATTGACTAACATTAAAGTACGTCTGGAGCACTATAAAAATACAGAAAACAACGTTTGTAAATACGAATCCTATCGACCAAATTCCGTAAGTGTTTATTCCAGAAACAAACTGGTCTGCAAGCGATATCATGTTTCATTCAGAGAATCGTCTCTTTGTGTAAACATGGCTGCGTTTTAGAGGCAATTCGATGTAACAATGAACGTACCTTTTAGAAATATAGAGGTCGTCCTTTTTTATATGAATTCCCTATAGACGAGTAGATGGACTAACATATCCGATAGATATAAAGGGCTCCATCCATTTTTAAGTCCAAGCCGACCTCCCTTCTCGTGGTGCACTATACTGTACAACGACGTTACGGCACCCGGTCCCTTTATAAAGGACGCTGGAAGTTATAATCCTCCAGTTTAAAACTTTATTTAATAATTTAGTTGAATTTATTTAATAATTTAGTTGAATGCATGTAATTTGTTCATTGTAATTATTAAGTATCATGTACATAATTATGTGGTGATGTTGATTTGTCCCTATTTTTTTTTAATTTAGTGTCAGCCTTATAGTTGAGACAAGCTATCTTCACAATCTTTACTACTTGGGTTACTGTTTAATTTTAAGACCGCAAGTATTTTTTTTTCAAACGCCGGACTTTAATATAAAAGCCGGTGATAATGATATATACAAGGTAATTTTTTAGTCACTTGACATATTGATAAGGGGTACTCAGTATTCGATAAATATGTAATTAAAAAGGGTGCAATTTGACGTAATTATCCATTACAAACCCATAATGTCGACAAACTGAGCGCACGGTTTAAACTACTCCACTAAAGGTCATTAACCCCCACTGCTCGGCCGCCGGCCGGTAGCGCACAGCTGATGTCCATACAATCCGAGTAATTTTTAGATAATTTTTATTGCCATTTTTAAATAATTATCGTGTAGAATTTTGACTTTATATTTTTAATCATTACCTATGATCATGTTCTCTCATGTCCTCGCGTATGTCAAGTGAAATAAAAATCACCAGTATATATAAAATAATATAAAAAGACCCTCCAGGTTAATCCCGAAGAGTAATCTAAGTTCACTTGGTGGTAAGCTGCAGCCTGGCTGTTAAGGATCACCCTCTTTCTTTCCTTAAAACGTAGTTTCTTTCTTCCCTTGAAACCTTAAACTTTAAACTAGATAATGTAAGAACAAAATTATTTTTATTCATAGACAATTAGTCCCTTTATATGTCGATCTGCAATGTAATATGAAGAATGATATTTCGTAAAAATCCTCATTCTATAAACTGAAAGGTTC
This sequence comes from Ochlodes sylvanus, assembly GCA_905404295.2. NCBI lineage: Eukaryota > Metazoa > Arthropoda > Insecta > Lepidoptera > Hesperiidae > Ochlodes > Ochlodes sylvanus. The sequence continues at coordinate 10,359,425 of FR990132.1, read as the reverse complement.
GATGCTTCGGCACCCACAAAAAATGTAAAAAGCCTTCTAAAAGCGGCTGCTTGACAAAGGCGTCTCGTTACTTAAGTATATAACAATATGTATTACCAATCCATATACCTACCACCTGCTTTTATCACCCATACGAGACGTTGAGCTAGCGAAGATATTATAACGGTCTGGTTGAATGCTTAGTCGAACAATTATCTATAATAAAAGTATAGAATTTTATTAAATCGCGTTTTCATCGGATCTTAATACTTGTGTATAGGGAGCTACGCTACTACGAGTATGTATTTTTAGAAAAATATGACCTACATTACATATTTTTAAATTTAAGCAAAACACATTGAAAATCTAAATTAATGTAATAATTAAGTATCATGAAGGTACAATTATGTGGTGATGTTGATTTCTCCCTATTTTTTTTTTATTTAGTGTCAGCCTTATATTTAAGACAAGCTATGGTCAAAATCTTTACTTATTTGCTGTTTGGATCTACTTTTCTAACAATTTTATAAATTGTATAATTGAAGTAATTCTTGCTACCTGCCACAATTTCTTAATTTGACCACGGATTGCAAACAGGGTCTTATCCGGCATGTGTATATGTATTAGTAGGTATTTGTAATTTCTGATTTCAGGTCTTGCAAGAAGAAAAAATTATTAAGTCGCTACAAAAGCTTCATAAAAAACCGGCTATGTGCGTGTCTGACTATGCACATTGTAAAGGGGAAAAAATCTAGAAATCATTATTATTAGGTCTAGTGCATAAATTAATATCTTCAGGTATTTTTTCCCAAATACCTTAGAATATAAATCAAAAAATTTAGGTGACTCAATGACACAAGTAACAATTAATTGCCCCTATAATACGTATTGGGTCAATCAACAGATCTGTTCAAAGTAAAATGATTATTAATATCCTTCATTTAGAGTGCACTTTAAAAGCTTTTGAAAAACCATTTGTACCTACAAAACTCTTCCTTTCAACATTCGTATCTAGTTACAGGAAAATTACTAATTCATGACTCACCGGTATCTTTGTTCGCCAAAAAGTTTTCCTTACAGAAACACTACATCTAAAAATTAAAAAGATTCGTGGGAGTGAAGTGCTTAGGACGAATTTTAAAGTTATAAGTAAACTCGGTTGCTTGTTGACTTTCTTTTTTCATTGAAAGTAAAGTATTTCTTACAGAATAAAGGTTAGCAAATTGTTTGCTGTTTGCATATTTTTTATTGTAAATAGCCTACATGTGGCAATGTAGGTGGTCACCGTCGCACATTAATACCAACGCCGAAGCTTTGCCGGCCAAGAAAAACAAGTTACTAGTGTCACAGTGTAGGTAAGGGATAGTAAAAAAAAAGGTCGGTTTCAATAGATGGTGTTTTTATTCACTGCACAGGGTAACACTCGCGATAATGTAACGGTGTTACAATACTGTCCACTTCACTTCACTCTTCACTTTACACTCGCGACACTGTACTGCGAAACGACACTGTGCACTTCACTTCACTCTTCACTTTACAGTCGCGACACTGTACTGCAAAACGACACTGTTCACTTCACTTCACTATTCGCTGTTCTTCCTTTCTATACTTTGTATAGACCAGCATTCGTCAAATCGCGGCGCCGAAGCTCTTCCTAAATAATAAATTAAAATTAAGTTCATTAAAATTTTGTACTTAATCAGTAAGAACATAACTTAAATTTTAAAGCATACCTAAATAAAAAAATAATACCCTCAGATATAAAATAGACCGACACCAAACAAGCCTCAAATCGGGACTAGCATGGTTAGTCCAGTTACCAGATGGTGTTAATAAGAGTGTTAATTCGTCAGTTCGATATTAGGTAGGACTGCTGAGACTGTTAGTGATAGTTAGTTTGTTAGTTGCTAGTAAATAGTTCAGTTAGTAGTTAAGTTACTTTAGATTTTCGGTTTATCATAGATGTGAAAAGCATGGATAGACTTATGGATGAAACCCCACTTTAATAAAGGCCCCGTTTCGCGTAAAGTTCGAGAAACCCTGTAATTTTAACATAACATCAAGTAAATTTGACGGAAATTACAATTGCCAACTGAACTGTGCAATATACGGGTATTCAATATGTAAGTAAGCTAAAGTTAGTTTCTATTATGAAACCACTATGTTATATTAGAAGTTCAATTTGCTTCCGCAGTATATTCACTGCTCTAACCAATTTACTTTCAAGGATAATTCCGTTAGTTGTTCCTAACTAAATGAACTGGGTTAGCTGTGACTATTATAAATTTATTATAAAGCAAAGTTTAGCCTTTTTAAAATTATGGCACAGGCAATTTTGATGAAGCTACAGAAATTTCGCCTCTCGTTATTGCGACTAATAAATCGCCTGCGTTTCGCTTTGAGAAACCTAAGCGTTATTTATTTGTAATCAGATTGAAATACAACCAAAACAAACACTTAGTTTTGTCCTAAAGCCACTATAATATACCTATTAGTAAAGCGCTTTCAAATCGGGTTAAGCCAGTAGATATTGAAGGGAACAAACGCACAGAAAAATTTAAAAACCGATACAAATTGCAGGTGAAGCTTTCGCTTTAATAAATATATACTCCCAAATACAGGTTTCCTGAATATTATTCTATCGACAGTTTTTTTTTTTTTTTTGTTTGAATAAAATTCATTTTATTTCATTACGAGTACTTATCCTTTTACTTGCGTTAAAGGAGAAAAATCTAGTTGAAACTGAATTTACATTTCTTCCAGTTTCAGCAATATTTTTTTATGTTTCGTCAGCTAGATATTATGTACACGAAATAAACGTTTGAGAAATATGAAGAAAAAAATGTTTTTTCCCATTCTGAAACGTTTGGTTATCGCAGATTCTTGTTTTATGTTCCATATAAAATTCCCATAAATACCCCACGCTCTATAAAGTACCCAACGCCACGTAAACAAGTTATACTATTCTTGGATTGTGGTTTAACTTCCGTTTTTACAAACAATTTTGGTTTTGTTATTCATGAATTGGCTTCATATGACGTGCACACAGATAAATAACATGTTTTGCATATTATTTTTTCATTACTTAGGTTTTCGAATACGGGATTTTGGGATTATTATTACTACTTAACTCGATGGCAAATTTTATATTTACCCTATACAGAAAATTCGTTCTTTCGAACGAACGTCCAATGACCCTGGATTTTCAAATAACGTAAGAATTTGTTCAAAAACTCTTCAACTAGTTTGTGCAAAAGCTAAGTAGATTTACATCGCTGATACGATTAGAATTTCAGACGAACGGACCGGCTTAGCAAAACTATAAGGGTTCCTTGACCGAGCCCTTACAAGCCTCTCAATCCAAATTATGGTTGCGTTGGTAACTTTGTATAACTTCGTTGAATTGACAAATTGAATTTTGAATATTGAAACCAAAATCGTATTGATATTAATTTCTACATTCTGTTTCAATACGTTAATGTGTAGGCGAAAGCTACAGTTGAAATCCAATTTCCTCTCGTACTAAATTTACTCCTTAGAACAATTATTGCGACCAACGCTGGTTGGAGTAAGCTGTTTCTAACAACAGCAAGTAAATGCTTTGTTCCATTTTAACAGACGTTAGACTTCGTTAGTTTACAGGTCACATATTGTTGTTTAGAAACATAGATGCTGCCTCGCTCAGGGTCTTACTTAAAGGTATATATTTTGTTGCTACGTGTAAGTTATATTGTATTAAAAAATACAAAAATATACACGTATATCCATGAAACTATTATGTGCGTTTCAAAAAAATACAACACGACACCAAAAAAGCCTAATATTTAATTATAGGTAATTATGAAGCTTCCAGACCAACAGAAATTATGAATTTGCTACTCATCTCATAATCTTAAGCCAAATTCAAATGATAAGAATAAAGTACTAAGACTTGAGGACTGAGATGATCGCCTGAAAAAAGTGTAGCCGGCTCCACACCATTCTATCCGGAACATAATTACTTTTAAAACAATTATTACACGGTAGAAATGGTACTAAGTACTAGGCTCTACTACCTATTAAATATCCTTAAACATTTGATTTATTTTCCTTAAACATTTAGTATATAATGTTTGAGTGAATCATAATTTACCATGTAAAAGCTCGAAAAAACACGAATGCACTTCGTAATGTGTCAAAAATTGAGCTTGCATTTTGAAAGGAAAATCCAATATCAGACGAGCGAATGATAAATGGAACACATTTAGCAACACCGCGCCGCGCGATGTAAGCCCGAATAAAGAACTGAATGAGATGACTCGTTCTACATAAGATTTTTGTTGCACTACGAGCAAATGAGCGTGCTAGCTAGTCTAATAACTATGAAGATCTCTATGCTATCTGTTAATTTTACATCAATTTGTTCTACTTAATAATTAATCTATTAGCTATGTTAAATTTAATAATAATAATATAATAATTATTATTATTTTTAATAAGTTAGTTCGTCCAACATCCTCGACTTCGTCGCCACTTACCATCGGGTAGGATTGTTGTCAAGCATTAACTTATCTCATGTAAAAAAAAAGTTTGTATTTTACTGTGTGCACGTTACGTGTACTTTAGCGATAATATATTGCAGTTTATGTTAATGATCATTTGATTATATTTTTATGATAAATTGGTCCAAATAAAACCACTAAACACAAAAGAATGCATAATACTGAAGCCGCTATCACAACAAACAATAAAAATATAAAATACCCGAAAGTTAAACAACTTCCCTATACAAAAAACATGTTTTTACTAAACATAACTTAAGTACTAAAATAGGTAACAAAGGAATACTTAAAGTAGGGATTGCGAAAACTGAGAAGGGATGACATTTTTCTGAGTAAATGTTTATGAATGTTTTGCACTTTTAATTATGATAACTCCTGAACCATAAGAATAACTAGTATCGGTTATTTACTCGAACAATCTTTTACTTTATGTGAGTCAAAAACGATGTTCTGTTCATATCAGTTAATTATTATTATTTATAGATACGAGTAAGTATCTATACTTTTATCATTATGAATAAAATAAACCATTATTCTCAATAAAAAAACGGTTGGTTTTAAAACTTATCAATAAAATAAAACGAATTACTTTTGCATCTTGTTAGATAAATATCGCAAATGATAATTTACAATCGATTTTGTGCTTCAGCGAGAATTTTCACATTGCAATATTCTATAAGATAATCTCGAACGTTTCTCTAGAGTTTAAATTAGTCTTAAGAATTTGCCTACCAACTGATTCTGCAAAATGGGCAATTGTTACAAAGATGCGATGTTTCCGCGTTTTCGCCTGCCACTGCATGATAACGGGATGACGCCGGGAAATCGTCTACAAATCGAGAATATGATGTCGTTTCACGGAACGATCCTCAAGGTAATTTTCATTCGAATATCGAAATAATTCAATTTTACTGAAAGCCCCTTAGATATCATTACTCGGAACGTAATCAATGTCGAAACTAATAAAAGAAATCTTAAAAGGTTTTTAGATTGCCGCTCAACCAAGAACGGCCGGCGAAGTCGTCAATTCTAAGCTGATGCAAAATGAAAACATTACGACTTTAACATTTATAACTTTGTAGGTATACTGACTAAAAACTGAGTTGGTTGTTTTAAACTAAACTAAGTATAATAAAAATCGTCTAACATGCCTATAGAAGGTTTCATTTCAAAAATAAAAAAACACGTTCCGTCTCAGAAACCTTAATGTTCAGTTTGTATGGAACACCACACAAACTTCCACAAACCTCACAAACTGTTTGTGAGGTTTGTGGAAGTTTTTATGATTTATAACAAATACCCTACCTATTTAATAGTCTGAGAGACCGAGCTTTACTCGTGTGTTTTACTGCATTAATTTCATGTAGTTAGTACGAAGATGAGATTGTGAAAAATGTGTCACGTCTCTACGATGCCTGGTGTCAACCTAATCAAACTAAGAGGACTTCTATACTTTATCATGTAGCAACAGATGTCACTGCCTAGTTTTTGGAACAATAATACCTACATTTAGGTATGGAATGTCCCAAAATACGACGTTAAGTCAAGGACATAGAAAAAATTACTTTATCTTTAGGTGATATAGAAGTGGACTGTAGTATGTACAAGCAAAAGTAGTTCAGGTAGAAAGTGAAATAAAACTTGAAACTACAAAGTTAATGAAATCAAATAATCTTCCTTTGAGAATAAATACTTATGAAAGTGAAGATTAAGGGGAGGGGAGAATAAATCTGTATTTTTAGAACTTAAGATCTTTGAAGTAGCTTATTACATAACTGAATTGATGTATTAGTACAGTATATCTTAAGGGTAAGTCTCGCAACTTGAGTGCTTTTCAAGATAACTCGACGCTTCCCCATCTTAGAACCACGTAGCGAGAAACTTATCATAATGTACCTTATATTTTTGTTATGTTAACATTAAAAGTACCGAATTAAACATTGAATACACCTTTAAATCCATAGGAAAGAGGCTTTATATACGACTAAAGTTTGCGCTAAAGTTAAGTGCTAAAGAAGACAAACTCCAGATTTTGTTTTGAAGCTCGAATATTTTATTTGATCTTTTGTGTAAAATATATGTGTGGACTTGTAAAGTTTGCAACTAAAAGCATCTTATCGCTTTCTTAATGACTATAATATTTTGTCTTGCTTTGTACGAAAGAAGCTTTGTAGGAAAGTTAGGCATAAACAAAGATCAACCGACCAAATTTGAAAGTCAAAACTATGTTTTTGAGTAGGTACTTGCTTTTCAAGCTTTAGTAAAGCTCTTAGATAAACCTGCAAGATATCTTTGACATTAACGTCTTAACGACACAGTCTTCAAAAAGTTGTATTAAAAAAGTATGAGAAATTAATATGTGAAAGATGAGATGTGATGAGGGAGAAAGTAACGGATATTTTAGGTATAAATCTACATAATACACCCTGATCAAAATAGTAGATAACTGTCACAGGAGTGGGTAAGGGATAGAAAAGGAATAAGGCCGGGTACGATGTTTTATTCACTTCCTCCTCAGGGTAACACTCCCGACACTGTAGTGTATAGGTACTTCGCTATTCGCCTTTCCTTATTTATTCTTCTTCTTCTTACCCTCCTCTCAGATTCGCTTCCGAAACTGAACTGCCCATGCCGTGTCTCAGATCGCCTCAAATACCCCTAATTTTGAAAACCACATTCCAAATTTAAACGTTTTTTTTTAATTACTTGTCTCGTTGCATCGAGAACATTCGAGAAATTCTATTTTTAAATTCTATCCCACTCGCACGTTTCAACGCTCGTGTCAACAGATGAATCTACGCGACAATATTAACGATGTAATAGACCTTTTTATTACTATTAGACAAACAAAGCTACACAACGTTTTAATAAATCAAGACTTTAACGCCACGTTTCCGTTAGTAAGTACACAAGTTTCTTAATTTATCGCAACAGCTGATTTATGGTGAAATTTAGGGCCAGTTTCTTGGCAAGTGCGAACGCCGAATTGGATTTCGAGTAAAGTTGCCAATTAATTTTTAAACGAAACAGTTAATACGCAGCCAAAAGTGGTATAATTTTGGGCCAAATTTTAATTTTGTGTTTCAATTATTACCGTTTGTGGTTTATTAGTACCTACCTAATGATGGAATTAAGATTTTACACATGAAAAAGAAGAGTGACAGAGCTAACGACTTTGTTCGGCGAGAATAGTAAGTCTAAACTACATTTAGGGCTTCAAGCGGCGCGTTTGATCTTAATTCCACCACCCTAATGGCACCAAATGCCTTCTATTGGTAAGTTTTTTCATTCAATTTGATTCCACCGGTTCTCATTCACGCTTGGCTAGCTATCACCCTTCTAAAATCGGACGTGTTATGTATTTGACATGTTTCAGTCGCAGTTTCGGAAAGCCGGAAAATAATGTGTTTACCTTGTTTCACTTTCGGCCGGCAAAGTTCGCCTTTTTGTTTCTAACATCAATCGAGGACAATTATCTCTAAATGGCTAGTCTGCTTATTTTTGGATAGGTATTAAGAAAAAACACTTATAAATCTTTACTAGTGACTATTAAAAAGAGGAAAGCATTTTTCGCGTGAGTAACATGGAGCCGAAACTATCGATGCTAGAATTATGTTTGGAGAATACGTTTCTTAGGCTTATGTAAGCAACAAAAAATATATTTTGGAAATTCCATCCTCAAGGTCACATAGGGAATAAAAGTTTGTATAAAAGTCTGACAGTTTCGAAGTTAATGTCATGAATTTTTTTTTGTTTCTTCTGGTCAAATACGATGGAAGATGTTCAGTCGCAGCAGATTAACACATATTTTTGACATATTTGGTATACAAAATGTGTTCAAACTATTCAAACACGAAGCAATTGAAGCATTTTTAAAAATTATTAATAGACTTAGGTTGGGTAATAAACATTATTTTGCTACAAAATTAAATTATATATAGTCTCATTTGAATGAGTATCTGACTAAATGAATGAAAATATAATTATTTTCATCCTTAATAAAGCAATACATAAATTAAGAGAAATGAATTTCAGAGGGTGGAATCCAATATCGTTGAAGAGCGGATGATAGATGGAACACATTAGCGACAAAAGCCCAGATGAAATACGCCCAAACGTAGATTTTGGACTCATATTTTTTTCTAAATGGTTTGCTCCAAAATTGGTACAATTTATGCGTTTTGATTTTTTAATTTCATTTGTGGTTTTTGGTGTTGTCGTGTGCCTGTTGTGTGTTATTTAAGAAAAAGTAAATAATAATAAACAATAAACGTTAACACAAATAAGAATAACACATCACTAACCCATGACCCGAGAACAAACATTTATTTGTGACATAAATGGCCCCGGCGGGGAATCGAACACGGGACTCCTCGGTTCGCAGCCAGTGCCACTACCAAATAAGCTACGGAGTCGGTGTTAAGCTTGATAATATCATTTTAAGAGATTAAAATATATGTTAATAAATGATCTATTCCTCTAAACTCTACAACTGGACCTAAAAATAAAAAGTACTAAACACAAAAATATTGACTGACCGATACAAAATAATACTTTGAATAGTTATTCAAAGTTATTTCTGCTCTAGAGCAGTGCTTTATCGTACTTAAAACAAGTAACTTAACTGAAATTGTTCGTAAACAACTGCTTTAGTTAAATAACCGTGTTGCAATTGTTTACTCCCGTTCCGTAAAGGGAGGAAATATTTATCTGTACGAAAAACATAACAACAAAAGCCAGTCTTATGCAAACTTCTCGAGTAAGCATACCATAATAAAAAAATCCCAAACAATAAATATGTGTATAAGAAAGTACAGGTTTGTATCAAATCTATTAGTATTTAAACATAAATATACAACTCATTAATTGGTCAAATTATTGTCGCTCAATTTGCCGCTACGATACGCTACTACATTACAATACATGATAAACCATAATAATGTGAGGGCTCCATTATACCTCTAATTATGGCGTTCTAAAAGGTTTACAGTTGTTTAAAGTTTGACAACGTGTTGTTGTATTTTAGGTTCAGTAATTTTCGAGATAGATGGAGAGTGGATGGAGATGTAAGTTTTTGTCGATTCATTGTATTGTTTCGACTATGCATTGTCATATTTTCTCAAAGGTCTTCCTTTGATAATTTTCCGTCAGGCTAGGTGATCTTGTCCTCGGAGCAACCGCGCTATGGTTGTTCATGATCTTTTTGACGTGAAAACTTCTATAGTATCGGTGTGATTTGGAATTCGATGAAATGAAAATGACTAGCAAATGAAACGAAACGGAAACAAAAAAGACACAGACAAATTTTAACGTGGGAGAAAATGAGATAGGAACATTAGCAAGATTTAGAACTAAAGTTCGCTGAAGCGCTAAACAATAATTATGACATCTAAGCAAACTGTTTTTTGGAGGCTTCACTTCTAGCTCATGTGAATTACACACATTTTGGTTTTTTTTTCAAGTGTGTTTCAAAACACCGTCAACCCGTTCAGCTAGTAAAATACAAAAAATTACATAGGTACCTACTAGCACAGTAGCGTAATTAAGCTGTCGACGCCTGTCTTGGCGCAACAAACGAAGTCAGGGGCGTTCCGATGTAACGGTTTGATTAGCTCGTCCAATAGTTTCGTTTCGTGGCGTAAAGTTTGCCTCAAGGCAGCTAAATTGAACTGGATTTGGCTTTTTTGCTTTAAATTTAACATTGATGAAAATTTAGCTTAGCTTTTAGGTAACAGAATCATGCTACGTAATTGAATAATCTGTTAAAATTTGGGTCATACAAAAGTGTACCTACATAATGCCATCGTGGGAAGAAAGGGCATAAAATGATACGTACATACATCATGACAGTAGCGGCACAAAATTAAGGCCCCTTTGACACATTAAAATAGTGACGTGAAAAATGTTAATTTAGTATCTAAAAAATATGGTCAAGTGCGAGTGCATCGATACATTTTTGGAATAAAAAATTTGAGCACCCTTTTTAATTACATATTTGGAATGAGAATCGAATAGTGAGTACACCCAATTAATATCACAAGAGTCTTACGAATCACCTAGACTGAGTCAAGTATTTGAAAAATAAATAATACGTCACATAAAGAAAAATACCAATATCTCGTATGAAAAAAAATGTTTTTTATTTTTCTTTCTGCTGTTCATTTTATAATTTAATTGCTTTATGCTCATGACACTAATTAAAAAATATTCTTATAAATATGAAAACTACATTTTACTCGATGAAATTTTTCTTGCGTTATAGCAATGGAACCGACTTATTTATTTAACTATTGCAAATTTGAACAATCCTAGCTTTGTTCTTAACATTTTCACGTTATTCGCGTTTGTGTAAACTAGTGATTATTTGCTGCTGTCATTATTTATCATAAGTCAATTAATGATGGTAACAGTAAATTATTTCACCGTTTTAATAACCTCCAATTAAATAGACCACAATATTGCTTCCATGTACATACCTAATCTGAGTTTTAATTTTTTGTATCGTGTCCGAAAAATATTTACCACAGGATTAACTGGAAAATCTCACGGACGGTAGGAAATTAAATGATAACTGTCAAGAGACTCCGATAACGATACCAACATTTGTCGCGGAAATTATACCGGTATTATACTTCAACATAGCGTTAGGTATAATTTGTAAAAAATTAGCTTCAACAGCTATTGCTTTTGCAGATGGCTCCGCGGTCATTTTATGATTTTGATTAAAATTAAGCCTACAACAGATTTTTTCATCGCACATGAACATTTTCTCTGCACGCCGTTGAATGATGGATAATGCCTACATCAGCTATTATAAAAACACAATAAAGGGAAATCTAGACACACTATAATGAAACTGTAACTCGATGTCAGTACATGGAAGATATTGGAGAAATGCTTGCCTTTAATTACCTTATATATTCCATAGCATTGCAATACAAATCCTCTTTATTGCACACCATAAATTAAAACCATAAATATTATATTAAAAATATTATATTAAAAATATTATATTATAAATATTATATTATATTATAAATATTATATTAACCATAAATATTATACTATAGATGATAAGTACAACAGGCGTATCATCGTATCAAAAACTATCGATCTCTTCCAGACAACCTTTAAATTTTTTAGTTTATGTTATAACCTCTTTATCTGCTAGGCTGAAATATGTCCTTTACGTTCCTCTTTCGCTTTGATTTCTCGCGAATTTTCTCTTCCATGGCTGTATTTATGTAGATATTATTTCCTTCTGATCTTGTCAAATGAAAGTACCTACATGTACATATTTTAAAATTTTAAAGTTTGTTTTTATGAATTATAGCTGACGTAATATAAACGCTATGCTAGTAAATAAACAATAACATTTTGTATAGTTCTAGGACACAACCGCAACAGTGATGAAGGACACAAAAACCATAAATGTAAACATTCGACGGCTTATGGGCCTATTAAATTCGAACCTATTCAAAACCCTTTTTTATGAATAATCGTCAATTTAGCGGACGAGTCATCCGTTGGCTAGTGATCATCCTCGGCTATGGACATCAGTGACACCAAAAACATCACCAGCTCGTCAGGAAATAAGAGAGGAAATTGAAAAAATTGTGCAGTCGGGGGATCCCCGTCAGGAACGAAGTTCCTTACGTTTTTTCTTCGACTCCGAATGTAATTCGAAATGAAATCTGTATAAAAAGAGATAGGGACAGAGAGAGAGAAAGAGAGTAGTATTCTGGAACAAAGTCCTAAAAGTTACTGAAGTTGCGTATCCGGCTGCGCACTCACTTGCTCGTGTACTCATTTGCTTGTAGCAGGCTCGATGCACACACTAATACACACATGCATAAGGCATTTCGTTACGTGACGATTTCTACTAAATCCCCGTAAGCAGCTGAAACACGAAATATCGTATGGCAGCTGACTCTGCAAGAGGGTGGTAGCTAGCCAGACATATTTCACATCATCATCATAATCGTCATTGCAATCCATAACTGTCCCACTACTGCCGGCTCGGGTCTCCTCTCACTTAAAGAAAGTATCAGTAATAGATAATATTAATGACTTAACAATTATATTGCTAATAAAATCAATCTTTACGGCCCTACCAACGAGGAGGCGGGCCGGATTCTGTCGCCACTTACAACCCTCTGGTTGGCCGAATAGGATTGCATGCATTTTTCAGCTACCTAACATTTCTCAGCAATTGTCAACTAAAAGCCTTCACATATGAACCTATTTGTTATCATAAAATCACATCTATAAATCAACATTAAGTAGAACCGAGGAGCTTGGGATATTGACTGTAGGAAATGTGGAGTGTAAATACGCGACAAGTGTTTGCACACACTGCGGGTTGTCTACACAGATGCTTCCACCTGCGTATTTTGTTGTTACGAAATATTTATACATCACTGGTGCGTGGTATACCTTTCTATAAATTAATACAAGAAGCCAAAACTTTGTACCCCTTGTTACGAAAATTATGCGGACGGAGTAGCATGAAATTAGGCACAGTTAAAGTTTATGTAAAAAGGAGTGCTGAAAGTATGTTTGACGTGTAAAATGTGTGCCTACTTTAGACGAGTGACATTCTTTAGACCTGCTTTCGTTAGAGGTAGACCTGCTAATCTTAATCTGTCGTCTATCAGTTTTCACAGCCTATCTTCAGGTCCCGAGGATATTCTGGAACAAAGTCCTAAAAGTTACTGAAGTTTAAGAGGGAGAGATAATATAAGAGATTGGGCGAGAGAGCGTGTAGGAGTCCCAACGTACTCCAGTCCAAGCCGAAGTTCAGGTTATTTTCTTTGGCGGGTCATCTCACACGCTTATTTATTTATTCTTGTAACTTTGTCAACAGAAAAATATACGAGAATGACCAAACGATCGTTACTAAATCTTTGACGAAGTTCCTTCTTAAGGGTGCTAAAATTTTATGACTGAATCGAATTTCCCAAAGATACCATAAATGGGGGTTGAGACGAAATTTTATTCTTGATTTATTCTAATCATGTTCCACCGTCATATAATAACTGAAGGGATCCACTACTATCACTACCTTACCTTTACGTAACTATATTTAGTACATATTTTACAACTAGAGGCCCGCCCGCCCTCGCTTCGCTGCGGGAAACATCTCCCTTAGTACGCACATCCGGAAATTGTTAGGCGTGATTCTTTAAACTGATATCTCTTTGAACTCTTTTTTATTTGTCGACCGATTAAAATAAAGTAAACAGTAAATCTTAGGTGAAGCTTACCACAATATATTTGTGAGAACCGCATTCATATCGGATAAGCCGTTTCGGAGATTAACGCGTGCAAAACCACAGTCAAACAGACAAAATTTCTAAAAATCAGGTTCCTTCCGATAATTTCCAGATGATTAATAAGTTTAAGGCATGCATACATTTACAGTAGTAGTAGCATGTAGTTTAAAAGATGAGTTTTCCAGTCCTTTCCCCAAAACCGATCCACTGCCAAATTTTTATTTAAGATTTAAGCGTACCTCTGGATGCCAATTGTCATAGGTCTGTTGCCAATTTTATTGTGTGAGGTCACTTGTGACAAGTTAAATTAAAACTACTTTCTTAATCGTATGGAGTTGAAATTTTTGACTTCACTTTAGTTTTAATAACGCATTTTAGTTATAAATATGGCCTAAAACTACGCTCTGGAGCGGACTACAATGGACCAAATTTTTTCATAAACACATTAAATTATGATATCTCATTCTAAAATCCATCATGACCTGACGCGCTGAAGAAAAGGCATAATAGTTTCAAGTAAGAAATCTCTAAAGCTGATCTTTATATTTAAAATTAAAAATGAAAACCTACTGTAACATAATACTTCCGTTATATCTAGTTCAATACCAAACGAGTGAATAACGTAACAATGCAGATAACCACCGCGCGCTTGTTAACACCGTAATAGCAGTCAGAGATAATAAGTCATTTGTATGGAATCCCCCTAAAGCATAACATCCTACATACCTCTGTGAAAACATACGTCATAAAGCTATATCACAAAACGCCAAAAATACCTTATAAATCACTGATATTTTGTAAAAAAAACAAGAAGTAGATAATGTCACTGCGTGCAAAAAGTGGGACAATATTTTTTTTCCATCGTCCTATTTTTCATGTAGCTATCTCTTTCTATCTCTTGCGTTCCGTCATTATCTTCACACATCCATAGTTACAGTAATGTCATCGGAGCTGATCCAAAAGTGCAACTTGAATTGTGTGAACGTAAAGTTTTAAATATTACAAATCTAACCACCAGGTGCTATTTTACCATAACATATGATAACATACCATAACATACCATAACAATTTTTAGAATTTTTGTTTGTACGTTTGTCTGTGGTTTTGTACGCGCTACATGTTTCCCACCCACCCAGATCACCTTATCGCATCATTTCGTTTTGATTAAAGTAGTGCTGTATTGTATGTATGTTTCAGAAAGAAGTGAAATGTATTTTCGAATAAAAATGTTTTACTACTCAAATATCTAATCTTTGACCAATAAAGGAGAACCCAAATGAAACGGTTCGTGTACTCACGTGACAATTTTGTGTGTGTGTCGTGAATGGGAAGAGTTAATTCCAACTGACAGTTCACACCTTTGTGAGCTTTGGAAAACTGACAGCAATCCTGAATTCAACGATGACGCAAGCGGTAATTCAACATCCCTAGCGAGAATGATAATCCACTTACATACGTATGAAGGAAAATTAAGTCACTCCTCGATTTCAACATACTCTAAGACAGTGATCACGATACTGATTTTCAGCGAGGTTCAATAGTGTCCGTTCAAACACGTAAATAATCGAGATAAGAAAATGGATTCTTGTATCGAATGACGTATGCAATATTATAATTATTGGTAGAATGTTTTTGTATTAATCTTTAAATAGATTAACGAACCATAGCGCCATATATGGGTAGGTACCATGCCGATTGCCGAACCGCCGCCGTTCGAAGAGTTCTGGTTTCAATTCCCACCGAGGTGGAAATTAGAATGATGATGATGAAACTAATATGTGACTATGGTGTATAGTGTTATTTATTTTCACATTTACATAATTATGTACATATCACGAATATACAATTTCATTCGCTTTAATGCTACGAATATACACCCGTACGTATACAATGACGATTTTATGATTAAAACCACACGGTGAAATAAATGATGAAGAGCGGGGCCGGACTCTTCATTCTTAAATAAACGCTACAATTTTACGCTCCGCGGGTCCTAAATTAAAAAGTAATTGCAAATTTCCATATAAAATAATGCACGCGAGACTGTAGCGTTAAATGTATCGCATTGTGGAGAAAGACATGTTGCGTTTCATTTTATTACTCACTGCCTCTCTGACCGCAACGGTAAGACCTTTTTTAACGTTAACAGTTTTATAGTTTACTAGTTGTCCCAGCGTACTTCGTACCGCATTATGATTAAAAAATGTTTTGGTGATATATCGACAGCAACGCCACCTATCGGGTCCAATTGTGAATCTAAACCATTCTCGGATCCACCTGAAGACACACAAAAAATTTCAACCAAATCGGTCAAGCCGTTTAGGAGGAGTTCAGTGACATACACACTCACACTCGAATTATATATATTAAGATTAGAAAATGTATTCATTAACTAGGCACAAAGTCATTTTATTAAATGACAATAAAACTCGATTATTACATTGGTCTAACGGTTACTTTTAAAATATCTAACATCCTTCTTAACAACTGCTCATACCTCGACGGCTTGGATCGTTCGTAAATGACTACCGAGTTAAACGATACCTCATCTTACAGTTAAGTATATTTTATTGTTTTTAGCGCATTGCAATAAAGCTTGTTCTGGAAAATAAATTCTTAAAAAAGTAGTAATCGCTGGTAAAGCATTCGTATATTATTATTATTATTTGTTTATTAATTCGTATTGTATTTGATACCAATATTGTAGGAGTGCATTAAAAATAACTAGTCCGCCCTCTTGAATGTTCCGCTATGTTGGTTTTAGAACGACCTCACACAGCTAGTCTTATATTGTCATCCAAACTGAACGTGTATTACATACAAAATGTCAGCTGAATCAGTTGAAGATATCTGTTTCAAAAGTTAGTTGCAAGATTCCACCAGAACAAACATACATATTTACATACTTACATACATAATCAGCGCAAGTTAAATTAAAGCTTTTAATAATAAGTAATTAATAGTTAGCTTTAATAATAAGTAATAGTAGTAGTTAGTATTAATAATAAGTAAAAGCTTTTTTTAATATAATTTTAATAATAACAAACGCAAACAAAATTCAAAACAGTAACATTCAGCAGACAATTGCACAATCAATAATTATTCATTTGGCATGAACTAATTACGCAATCGTAAACTTAGTGGACTAATTGATTAGGTTCGTGGACTGCCTGTAAGCTTCTCGAATTTCGTGCAAAGTTTAATCTAAATTACAGAGGTAATCAATGAATCACGATGTTGGAATATCGGAGATAATAGGCTGTAATTAAATCAAATATCGAGTATACCGAAGAGTTTTCAAATCCTGCACGCTAATTTTCAAAAATTATGTGCGTATTAGAATTTGATTATCACTTGATTCGGTGAATGAAACGTTCATGAGGAAACCTGCAGACCGTAGAAGTTCTTCATAATGTTTGAACTATTTTTAAAATAAATATTTTGCAAAAAGAAATTGGTAGATCTAATAATTCATGTATCCAATAAACGAGCCCATCCGTTTGACTTATCAAGTCCCACACAAAACTTTTACCCTCGACTTTTATTAATATAACCCTTGAGTTGTCAATTCTATATGGAAATAAATTTTTCATCCTAAGATTCTAGAATTGACGGCGTCATCTTTAAAAAATTAAAGCATGAACTTTAAAATTTCAGGCCGATGATGACACGGATTTTGGCAAATGTTTTGCGGCTCTTCAATTGTCAGTAAGTGGTACTCAACGTTATAAAAATATTATCGCTGCAGTAACCTACTCGTACTTCTGTCATTATTTAAATGTTTATTGTACATTTCCAGAGACCTTGTTGCAAAGAAGCAGCTAAAGGAACTTCATTAATGAGTGATGAAATTAAGGAATGCAAAATGATGCCACAAATTCCTGGATCGGTAAGTATGAGTAATTTTCTCGTTGTCCTAAATGGTAATAAAGTGACCAGTGACCCGCTACTAAATAGTATTATTTGAGAAATAAAACGTACTCACGAGTAAACACCTAGCACTTCTCCCACGATCAGAGACAAACACAAACTCAGCCGAGAGCAGGAATTCAATTCCTTCCCGATGGGAATCGAACCCTTCGAACAGTAATCCGGAATCCTAACCATTGTGCCATACGGGTCGTCAATTGCATAATTATCTCATTAACTTATAATACGTAGAAAACAAATGAAAGAATCCTTGATTTTAACGTCTATAAAATATTTTCAGTGCGACAAATCGCTTTGCTTCGGGACTAAACTTGGCCTCGCAAGGGCCGATGGAACCATATACATGGATAAATTTAAGAAATATTTTGAGGAAAAACTTGTAGACCGTAAGGATGTACTGGAAGCTCTGAATAAAAAGTGTTATGACGACAAATATAAATTATATGGTGAACCTGATGAATGTGACTTAAATAAAATGGGAAATTGTCTTGGTTGGCAATATTTATACGTAAGTAAATCTGTAGAAATAAGTAACAGATATTACCTCACAGTTTTACACCACCACGTAGTTTTACATAGTTTTATATAACCACACAAAGCTAATAAGCTTTCTATAAGTGACAGTGAAAACCGAGTGGATGTAACGTTGAGCACAAGAACCGGAGCGCCGGTTTCGAATTCTTCACCTCTAATTTTCAAAAAATATGTGCGTGTTTCAATCAATAGAAGAAGTGGAATATAAATAAAAGTCCCCAATGACTTTCTCATCTTCCATAAACAGACAGCGATTAGTTATATTGTTACTTTATGTATAGACAATAAATAAAACAATACTGTGTTGCTATTCAGACCCAAATTATGTATCTTGCAGAATTGTCCAGAATTTAGCGATGATGAAGAATGTAAAGAAATCAAAAATATTGCAGCAAAGTGCCAGAAGTTAGACCTTTGAACATCAACAGCAAACAACACATTTTATCATACCACGACATAACCGTGTACAATGGACACCGCCTTTCAAAATAACGGTTCTTTCGTCAATATAATTATATAGTAGGTACATACGTTGTAATAAATGTTAGCAAATTAATGATCAGGTTTTTCAGTTTATCTTTTTTTATTGCTTGGTACATCATATAATGTATATTACTACAATATATCGCCACGTTTATATTAAAAGTTAATTTATTAGTGGTTGATAAATCACTTAATTATACATAAATATTGAAGACCCGCTCTGCGCTGGAAATTCAACCGTACTTAATTCTATTAAAGCATTAACTTAATAATAGCTTCAACCCATTAAAAACCCACTACTAAGCATGAGTCTCTCCTCATAAATGAGGAGGCCTAGAGCATACTCCGCCATGCTGCTGCAGTGCGGATTGGTGGAGGGGTTACTAGCCAACCCAGTGACGGAAATTTTTATGCCGCCCAAGGCCTCCGACTTGGCTTAACGACTGATACCAATGGTAACAACCGGGACCATCGCCTTTACGTGCTCTCCGAAGCACGGAGGCGCTCACCCATCCAACTACCGACCGCTTCCGCTGTTGCTAAACTTTGTCGATCACTTAGGATCGACGCATGCCGTCGGTCGGGCTGTGAGCGCTTGTTCTTCTTAATACTAGTCAATGATATTACTTTTTACTTTATAATACCATTGATGCCAGTAATCATATTAATGATATAATATAAATAAAATTCATCAAACGCCATTTTTCTTCAATTGCAAGTATACTGGTACGCGAAATGTTTCATATTCGCGTTAATATGGTTTTAAATAATTATGAGCAAAGGTACGTCAGTTTAGATTCGCGAATATAAATACAATGCGCCGTGGAAACGGATTTCTCATATATTTTAATGAGTTTGGGATTCATGAATTCGCTTGCGAGTTATTCGGGAACCGAGTAATTTCCTCTAGCCAGCTTGCTCACCATACCGTGTGTATATTCGCATACATTTTCGGATAACCACGAGACTGCGTGGAGTATTAACGATTAATATTGTGCCTAAAGGCTACACCTGAAGACAATCTGTCTAAAGCTTACCATGCACGCTAGGGTTTATCTGTGTAGGTGAACATGAGCGTGTGTTGGACAGCTGTGCATAGATTATACACATGGCATATGTCTACTACGTAGCTCATGTTTACCTGATACATTTAACTGTATAATAATTACACTTTAGCTAGCCATACACGCTAGGGTGTACCTGACAGGTTTGACTATACAGTCCTACTGTTCATACTATGACTGTACAGTTGTACACATAGTATGTACATTTTAACCGTACAGTCACAGTGTGCCGTTTACCTTTACCTTAGCGTGAATGGCTAGCATAACAGACTTATGTGATTGTGTCGTTGCAGGTATTGTAAGACTGTAAATATCTGAATGTACAAAATTGTTTAGAACGGTTTGAGCAAAAGCTAGCTAGTATTTGATTGGTGCTGGAAATATAAGAAATGTTTTCTATTTTAAGGTAATATACTAGACACTCAATCAGTCGTAACAAAACTATTGCGTCAAAATGTTTGATGTTCGCAATAATTGACAATGAAGTTAATAGTTATATCATTTTTTTTTCTAGCCGAGAAATGAACAGACTAGCCACCCGATGGTAATTGGTCACCGTCACTCGGTAAAACCAAAGCCATCATCATCATCACGAAGGAAGAGTTAAGAAAGAAGAATTTATGAAACACTAACGTAATGTTTTCTTGTACTTGTTAAAGAATTTAAAAGTTAAGTTTTAAACTAATTAATGTAAGACCTTACGGAGCCAAGCCTAACGTATCACCCAATTACCGCCTGCTCCTTTGTAAGGGACGCGATGTAAATTCCCCGTTTAATCCGGCTTAATACTGTGATGTGACTAAGTCTGACGTCAACGAGGTGTTACAAACTTATTTATTTAATCGATTTATTTGAACCTCACGTATCAGCTTGTAACACATTTATTTTACAGCGATTCCGAACTAGTTTTGGGACATTTTACTTTTTACTCACGATTTACGTGTTGTAACTGAAAAGTCCTGGATTAAAGTGTTTATGCTAATAATATTGATGATGATGGCTGATGGAATAATGATGAAAATATTAATGATTAGGCTGGCAACGAGTACGAGCAGTATTATTTTTTATCTGGAGTTATTTTGATTGTAAGTTTTTTTTATTTAAGTTAAATTTTGTGTTTAGCTTTAATATACATACTTGTGTATCTGTAATATTGTTTCATATATCTTGGATTAGATTATTAACGTAATAAACGTTAAGGGTGACCCCAAGCCACTAATTGTGCAATTACTGCTCAGTCGTTTAGAAGGAAGCGTTGCTTAATCCGGTTTAACGCAGTATTGTTATTACGAAACTAGTTCGTTTTGACCATCAAAAGTATTTGTTCTTGAAGTTAAATTGTCTGGAGTCAAAGAAAATGTTGTTTCTTTTTCCTTTGTTAATCAAATCAAATAATACCTGTTAAATGTAGCAATAAATTGCTTCTGATGCGGGTAGGTACTGACGTATAAAGTTCCCGAAGCGAAGCAAAATACGGGTTATGAATAATACCCAATGAGGGATAGGTACCTCGATAGTGTTGATAATTCAAGGGTAGGTAAAAATAAAAGTTAAAACATATGATAATCTTTTGACACAAAATGATGACCCCATAGAGATAGTCTACAGCCCTGCGCTCATAGCCCGGAGGGTTGCGTCGATCTTAAGTGACCGACAAAGTTAAGCAACAGCGGGCGCGGTCGGTTGTTGGATGGGTGACTGCTAGTGGCAAATTCTTGAGCGCTTCCGTGCTTCGGAGGGCACGTAAAGCCGTCGGTCCCGGCTGTTACCATTAAGTAGCAGTCGTTAAGCCATGTCGGAAACCTTCGGACGGCTTAGAACTTTCCGACACTTGGGTGGGCCATTAACCCCTCCACCAAGCACTGGAGCAGCGTGGTGGAGTATGCTCTAGGCCTCCTCAGGTATGAGGAGAGACCCGTGATCAGTAGTGAGCCATCAATGAGTTGAAGCCTATATCCCTGTGCCTTTTTTATCCTTTGGGTACATAACCTTAACGCATGCGAGTCCGGCTTATTCCTTTAACTTATTACGTTAAGTAATAATACTTATTAGTTAACTTATTATTTCTTATTACTTAACCTATTAGAAATGTAAGTTTCAGGTAAAACACCACAATACCTACATTCCTTTTTCACTAATAACTTGTTCGTAACAAAGTTAGTGTTAATAGCAATTTGCACAATTATCCATTATCCCTCGCAAAATTAAGTGCTCAAACCCTTTTCAAACTAAAACAAAAATCAGGCAATTAGGGGAGAACTGTTGTTTTATTCACGTACAAGGGACATCAAATGAAGTCTGTAAGGAAGATTGATTACAGCTACGATTCATTAGGTTCTTGTCGTAATTATGTTTCGATATTAATTTGACCCAAATGATCTTACAGGAACAACCCAGTCTCAGTTAGTATGTTTGAACGCCGAAATGTCATAGACCAGTACACAAATTTTCTTACATTTAGATAGTGCGCGCACGGGGGACATTTGTCTGCGTGACATAAAAGTTTTTGTCTTCGTCGCGTCGCGTTTCCAAAGTGGGGTGCGCTCACGAGGGCGACAGTGACAAAACTTTTTTGATATGGATCGTCAATAGAACGACGATAACCATTGCGCCATCCGGCTCGTCAATGTGAACGGAGAGTGACAATTTTGTCATTGACGCCGGTCGGCTTACATAAAAGTCACCCAGTTGTCGCGTCGTAACGTGCACGCACCTCCATACATATCCAAGGACTTGATAAGAGCGACGAAACAGTCACGGTGACAAAAGTCCCCCGTGCGCGCACTCTCTTAGATGACTTGACTTAATGACTTAATTATTGACAGCGTCCACAGTATTCCGCCATCGCCTTCGGTCTTGATCTACGCGCTTCGCTTTGAGCCATGTCAACCCGATCGTCTTCAGTTCCGCTGTTACTGAACGCCTCCAGGTGTGCTTAGGTCGGCCACGTTTCCCCTTCCCTCGTGGAGACCACTCCAGAGCTTGTCTAGGGATGTGGTCGGAAGCCCTTCTGAGGGTGAGACCGATCCAAGGCCATTTACGGCGCTTGATTTGGTTACCACTCGGCGTTTCATGACAGCGATCCCACAGTTCTTCATTTCGGTTCAGAAAATAACATTAAGGTATCTACACCTTTTGACTATACGTTCATTTATAATATACGAGTAACATCATTATTAAGATAAAAAAAAATTAAATGTGGCACTCGGAGACTGCCGCGGTAAAGCTATTGCATAGCATTTTTTATCAACTTATGCAATAATAATTATTAGAAGTTATATAGTTATATCAGAACAGCGCCATCTAGTTTGTAGACAACATACGTACCATACCACTACTACTACTACTACTAGATGGCGCTGATTGGGGGTGTTAGGTTTTTTTCGTTACGGAATTTCTGGATTTGGTCCCCACGCTCAAGGCCCGCGATAAAAGTTATGCAATAGCTTAATAAAAATTAAGATAATATAGAGACCTTAACGATAAATAATATGTTAAAAACGAGTAACATTTGCGTGGCAAACGTAAAGTTCATATTTCCCGAAAGGAATCCAGACCAGATTACTTAGTATGACAGAATTCCAATGAACAATGCGGATATTATGATTATTTTTATTACAATTGTGTAGATGGGAGATTAGATGAGATAGAAGTGGAGATTAATAAATTACATGTTGAATGTCGTATTTATTTCAAATTTATATTACGAGTACTACTGATACTGATACACTTCTATATGAGTTTGTGTGTAGTCTTGTTTTTGTGTGTTGCCTATAGCACCCACGACACAGTGAATCTTATGTCTTATGAGTGTGCAGCCTTATTATTATGTATTATT
The DNA here is from genome assembly GCA_905404295.2 of Ochlodes sylvanus. NCBI lineage: Eukaryota > Metazoa > Arthropoda > Insecta > Lepidoptera > Hesperiidae > Ochlodes > Ochlodes sylvanus. Next base: position 10,335,781 of record FR990132.1, on the reverse strand, counting down.
TACTTACATTCTCTACATAGATATTTACCTAAATTTTTACGTTTACTTAGTCATTTACATTTACTATCGTTATTAATATGCATTGTATTTCAAATTTAATTAAATGAAACCTTAGGCGGAGATGGGTGCTTAAGAAATATTTGAGTCGTCAATTCAGCAAGTCAGTCGATTTAATATACAAAAGGGTGGTCTATAAGGGTGAGCCGTCAAATGAAGTGTTTCGAACTTCACTCGTTTCAGGTCGAGTTGAGAAGTGTTGCGAATTGTTGCGAAGTTTTCTCATGTTGTGTTACCAACATACGGTGAGTTCCCGAAGTCACGGTTTTAAACTAGACTTGGTTTAATAATATAATAACTTTATTTAAAATGGTCACCAGTTATGACGACCTGTCGTGAAATAAAAATTTTAAACGTTTTATTTCGTTTTCGTTTTTTTTCTGAATAGGTACAGTCATCATCATAAGTACATCGGTAACACTGAAGATATCACCGATACGTTACCAGCCAAGAAAGAATTTAAAGAAAAAAGAAAGCTATTAGTCGGTCTAAAGCTCTCACTTGGAACGACAACACTTTTGGCGGTTGACTCCCACAATAGGTAGCTAGCCAGGTTCAAAACTATACCAATAGTGTAAAGTTCCTTCGGGTTTAAACTGAACAGTACAGTACAGAACAGAGTCCTGTTACCTCTAAAAAGAGTGACTGAGCCCCGTATCCTCCATACTTTGTAAAGCAGGGCGTACAAGAAGCACATGGTCGGCTTGGACTCCTGAACTCTGGTCTTACATCTTAAATTCTACCGAGCCCAGTCTCCCCTTCAATATTCAAAGTACCCTCTGTAGACGTACTTACACACTGTCCGTATACTCGCGGTGCACACCGCCATACTACTGCTAAACAAACTTTCAACAGTATTTATGCTAATAAACGCGCAGTCGCAATTAGGGTTACCACATGTCCAAATTTGTGCAGACATACCCCGCCTTTTACCCTTCTGTCCGACTTTTTAGATTCTCCGGCTTCTTGATTTGTTTGGATACTAGAAAAAAATAATGAAACTGAAAAGATGAAAAATAAACCTTTGATAAGCTACTTCTTTTTAATAAACTATAAAAATACTATCAACAAGTGTCATCAAAATCAGTTGTCTAGTAACATCTAATGCAAATATACCTAACTTAATTCGATTAAATTAGTCCGATTCATTTATAATATTCCGCTAATTTTCCTGACTTCCTAAATTCGGAGATGGTACTCCTAGTCGCAATCCAACGGATTTAGTAACCGTATGCTAATAATATTGCCGCGACTTTGGGCGCATAAGATAGGCTTTACTATATGACACACGAATCCTAGTTGGAAACTGTGCCTGCGGCGTTCAAACTTCTGTATTTTAAATTACAGAAATTTCCCAAACCATTAAAGCAACACAACTAACTTTGAGATTAATTTGTTTGTCATTATCATCATCATCATCATCATCAAAACCCATAACTGTCCCACTGCTGGGCACGGGTCTCCTCTCACAGTGTGAGGGGTATAGGCCATAGTCCACCACGCTGGCCCAGTGCGGATTGTTGGACTTCACACACCTTTGAGAACATTATGGAGAACTCTCAGGTGTGCAGGTTTCCTCACGATGTTTTCCTTCACCGAAGCAAGTGATAATTAAATATTAATACGCACATAATTTTTGAAAATTAGTGGTGCGTGCAGGGTTTGAACCCGGACCCTCCGGTTCGGCAGTCCAACGTTCAACCACACGGCTATCACTGCTTTGTCATTATAAATAGGAGTAAATAATAAAACGCTAACTCATATAAACCCGCACTAGGATTCCGTCATTCCGTGTTGCGAGTGGCGCGGACAACTCAGATAAAACATCACGATTCACGACCCCAGAACGATCATTTATAAGTCACATAAATGTTTGCCCCGGTAGGGAATCGAACTGGAGACTCCGGTAGGTAGGGTCACTACCAACTATGCTACGGACTCATAAGTGTCTACATAAACCTACAATAAAATCGGTCGATGTTTACCTGGAAGATATTTAAGAAATACAGCAAGTAACCATGAAATTTATTTTAAGAATGGTTTTTGTTTTGTCAATGTTTGTTTACTCGTTTGATCTCACTAATCACAGACAGAGCTTAACTGATTTTGATGCTGTTTTTACAGATGATGAAAATAAGAAGGTCGATGCTAAAAAGTCGTCACTATTACCAATACACACCGATAACCACCAAAAATTAAGTGGGGGTCGTCTAAGAGTTGCTATCAACCGAGTGTAGGTAGGTACCTAGACTTCAAACAATGTTAAGCTAAATACTACAGCGTCTTCCGTGTATTTCAATTCTGTAACGGTTGTAACCAAAAATCTGGCGTATCGTTAATTTACCCGAAGTGATATCACTATCACAAGCGCAGAACACAGCAAACATCTGTCCGTCCTGACGGTAAAAGTGGAGGTATAATTAAGTTTATGAGAGGTTACCCGTTATGTGCATTATATGGGACAGTTAGTTTCTAAGGGTTTTATCGCCTCTTAGTTGCCCTCCGCAATGTCATCGTGTTTATGATCACGGTCGCTCATAAATGTGCTTATGTTTTATCATTTTGCCATACCGATATGGGTTGTATGGGTATCATACCTCGCCTTCGAATTCGTGTGTCCAAGTGTACACGTGCATTTGTGTGTATGCACCGACCACACAGCCAATAGACTCCTAATAAGAGGCGAATGGCTTCTGTCTACACATCTGGCTTATAGTACCGATATAAATTCGTGCCGTCTCTTTCTTTCCCGTTGCTTAAATTAATCTATTTCTTTCCAACGTTTCGTGTGGCCTTGAATTAGCCAATCACAGCGTTGAATTAGCCAGTCACCCCGCTTCGTCTTACCTCAGCTAGTTGCCAGAATGCATTCAATACGGAAAATCAAACATTAGGTGTCTATTGGCTGTGTGGTCGGTGTGTGTATGTAAGTGCATAATATGCATGTGATTTAAAACATTATATAAAACACGCATGTATGTGTTCGTATGTATGTGTATATGTGTATTACATACATACATGAGATTCTATATTGTAGCTTATAATTAATTTTCATACAGATTTCGTTGAAAACTTATTATAATGGAGTTACCACTGTGTGATGAACTAACTTCAGTTGCAGGAAAATATTAAATAAATGGTAAAAGCTTCCCTCGTGTTACATTCAATTAAAATTTAATTCAGATCGTGTTTTAATTAAACATAAAACCCTATTTTAAATTCATGTGTAAATGAAATTTATAATATAATATTTTTTTATAATTATAAATTGATCTTTTGTTAACCTTTTGCAATATTTTAAAAGACTTTGGCCGTATTGAGGCTGCCTGGCATCGTTTGGATACTTAAATTCATATTCTATTCACGTATTTTGATGAGAATTAAAATTAAGTCTATAAAGAATGACATGCAATACTATGTAAATATAAAAATAAGTATAGCGATATCATAGCTATCGATGAATGGCTTTTTAGTCTCAGCACGGCTAAAGAAGTTTCGCTTCAAATCGTTCAACTCACGTTTCGCGTGACCGATAGACAGGTAACAGCTGGAATTGCGTTGACAAAAACCTTCGAGCTTCAGAAAAACAAATAACGAATAAATGTAGCAAACACGACAAAGGCCCGACCCGCGCTCCCCTAATTATTACAGGGATGCTTTTAATCACCGCTCTCGTGACACTCAATTATATGGCTCGCTTGTTTATTCTTTGTATACCATAAATAGTACGAATATTTCACTCATGTCATGATCCATTGCTTGCTGAAACAGTAACGGACAAGTTTTAGTATTGTTATAAGTAACTACGAGTATAGCTATTATAATATTTTACAGAGTGACTGCGTAACTAATCTTTCAATTGTGTGACTTATACATTTATAAAGTCTCATAATGATTATTTAATAATAATAATTAAATGTATTTTCATGATAGATAAATCATAAAAATCATAAATTACGAAATCCTAAAACATAGAAGATATAGAATTATCTCGATTGTATATTTTTTAAATAAAAAATCACGTAAAATAAGTTAGAAGTAGAAACCTAATATTATAATTAAGTACTAATCACATTATGACACTATACATACTACAATATATTTCTAATCCTCATATGATTATAAGGATCCGAAAAGTAAATAAAAGTAGATATATAATATACGCTTAGTACAGCGGTCGCAAGTTCACGGATCAAATTGGTATTTGGCTCAAGATCCGTATGCTTCAACCCTCGATAAAAAATATGTACAATATGGGGCCAATTCTTATGAGCTCCATTCGCATGGCATATTTGACAATGAAAGGAAGGGCGAAACTGACTACTGAATTAGTTCAGATATATGTTTTGTTTGTTATTATGACAAACTAAAAATCAATCTACGTTGCAACAATTAGCAACCCTCCCCCCCACATAGAATTAAAGTAGCAAACGAGCAAGTGTTAGAACATTAGCTGGTTAGTTTGTTAGTAAGTAGGATGTGTACTGGGACAGGGACTGTTAGTGAAAGTTAGTCCTGTTAGTAATAACTAACACTCTACTCTAACTAAAAACTACTACTACTAGTAATAACTAGTAGTAATAACTAGTAGTAATAACTAGTAGTAATAACTAGTAGTAATAACTAGTAGTAATAACTAGTAGTAATAACTAGTAGTAATAACTAGTAGTAGTACTTTTTAGTAAGAGTTTCGTTCATAGATTTATTCGGTCATTAGTTAACAATTTGTGGGCTTACTACTGTCAATACAATTTTTACAATTTGAAAATACATTGTTATTATTAAAGTAAAAGCACAAAAATTCTCTGTAGACATCTAGCACAACATAACCATATTTTTGTATAATGACGCTGTAACAATATTGATTCTCAGTATATACATTTATCAATTACACAATTAGAATATTAAGTAAAAAAAGAGCTAAATATTTCTCGGAATCAGAATTCAGTACAACGACCTACTTTCCCTGACAGATCTATTATGGCAAAGTCTTCGAATAGCATTTCGATAAATTCCTCGGATTGAACGCGATCGGAATGTGCCTTGTAATAGAGCCGTCCGCCTTAAGTTTTTCTCGTGTAGTGAGGAAAAAGTAAGTGGAAAAATCTCTGGACGATTTCCATAATTACTGTCTTTAACTTGTCTTCAAGAAATAACAATTTATATCCTTGAATCAGAACACCGGTGTGGAGCCGGACTATTACAATTAACAACTACCTTACAGGACTACATCACTAACAGTCCCTGTCCCAGTCCTCATACCTACTAACAAACTAACCAACTAATAGTCTAACACTGTCTCCTAACCTGACTAACTATCCTAGTCCTCATTGAGTAGTTCTGGGTCGGTCACAGTTGTGTTATGCGGCAGCGGAAGGGCGGTGCTGCATGCTCGTTTGCTACCTTAATTCCACCTTACGAGGACTAATCGAAAATCAGCAATTAAGCCTTATGTGTATGTTAAAATGTCGCATGTGTGAATAAAACTGTTCATCTCATACAAATTTATGACTTCCAAAATCATTGTTCGACATTTTTTTGTATGTGTAGGTAAATGCTAACATTTGTTTAGAGTTCAAATTAACAAAACACTAATCGTTAAAACAAGTCAAATGCATACATTTAGCGATAAATTCTATTAATTTATACCAGTAATAGAATTTATGCAATGAGAAACCAATAATTGAACTGGGACGAAAATTTAGTTATGTGAATAGTATTGCGGTATTACTACGGTTTATCATTCATTATATCTGTGAAATAGGCCAGTCCATGTATATCGGTTGGCTATTACAACTTGGCCAAATGGCCAATTAATCGATGGAAATAATTAATTCATTGATTTTTTTAACTTTCAAATATCGTCATTAAAAAATAATAATTATTATAGTCGGATCTTTACTACCTACATCCTCTACACTCTAGTTCAATGACTTTTGTGGCCAATAACGAATCGAAACGAAACTGGCTGTTAAACAGAATAATTGTGTATAATTTATTGAACTCTGTAATCTGCTCTTAGTCCTGATAAAGGATTAATTAAAAGTGCGGTGCAATTCACTTAATTGGTCTGATCAAAGCATGGTTAATGGTATTAATTGGTAAGCTTAATTTTAGCAGTATAATTCTAATAAAGTAAATAAATATTAAATTAACCGTGCCAAATGAGTTCAGTCTATTAAAAAGTATTCGTTCAGCTTCATTGAGTGCGCAAAATTAATGCGTCGAGAGGTTTTAAAATTTTGATAATAATTATTATGATTTTTATTATAATTATAACTAGTTTTCCGCACGCGGCTTCGCGCTTCGCTTTCGCTTAAGAAATTAAGTATTTCGCGCGTGAAATTGCATCAAAGTTTCAAGTGAATCCATTGTCGAAATAAATGTTCCAGTTTATAATCCTCTCTTAGTGCTTCCCTACACTCCCCAAGGAACATACATGCCAAATTTCAGCTTATTGCATTCAGTAGTTTCGGCTGTGCGTTGTCTATCAGTCACTAAGTAACGGAGTTTTATTAATTATATTGATAACCGCTTACGCACCATCACTAGGTTTCAGTATGTCGTGGGTGACATGAACACTGAACTGCACTAATAAGTTATCGTTGACAACCGCTATCTGAGAAAAAACATTTATCCGTCACATTAATAAAATAATGTATTAAACTAAATATATATATCGTAATTTTTCCCATAAAATTATATATTTTCCAAGATTGTGCACACTAAATTTAATCTCTTTCATTGCGTCTCCATTCCTGGGTCTGCTGGAAGAGATTTCTTTAGGAAATAAGCAGGACCTATGTACAATATTACCTATATTGTTTTCTTTATAGTTTAAGGTGTACATGAAAATTTAAATAAATAAATAAATAAATAAATAATATTGGACCCGGCCGGGAATCGAACCTAGGGCACCGTGCATTGCTGGCAGGCTCAGTGTCAAGGCGAGTGGTTCCGTAGCGAAGCGGGATTGGAAAGCCAGTTTGTAATACCTATTATAATTAACATTTAGCTAACTGTTAATGACAGGGGTAAAGCCACATAAGCTTTTCGTTTTTAGTCCACAAACTAATGAGCATTTAAACAACTGAAACTCGCCGGGTGAGTGTGGGTCCTCACAGTTGTCCAGTTAGATCCGGCACCCTAATTATGTAAATATCACCGAAGCGTTACTACCTGAATAAACTATGGTAATTTGGCCAAACCATGAAACTGGTACAAAGACAGTCTACATGATGAATATCAATTATCATGGATTTACGTAACGTTGTCACACTTACATAACTTACATTGTTAGGTACCTCATAAAAGACTTTCCTTGAGTCCAAACCACTCTCCCACACATCTCTTAGCTGACTAGATAATAAATGAATAACGCTATGACTCTATGAGTAGCCCCATACTAGGATTCCCTGTGTCGCGTCTGCCATGGCCAATACACAAAGACAACAACACACAAACAGAAACCCAGATCAAGAACGGAAATTAAACTCATCACTCAAATTTCTGGCTCGCTGATAATCGAACCCAGCCTTTGAAGGGCATCCCGGCATCGTAACTATTGTGCCATACGGGTCGTCAGTACAATGTAGTTAAATTCCATCGTATGTATAGGCATAATAATATCATAGGATCATTGATCATAGGATCCACCCAGATTAATGATGGCGGTATGAATGCGTAAATTATAAAATTTTGGAACGAAGTTCCTTAACGCGGATCTTTGGTAGGTATTGCGATTTAGTAGAAATCGTCACGTAACGAAATGACGTATGCTTGTATTGTATTGCATGGCTCAATACACACATACTCATGTGTGTGTGTGTATGTGTGTATCGAGCCTTCTACAAGCAAATGAACACACGAGCAAGTGAGTGCGCAGCCGGGTGCGCAACTCTTTCCCTTCCTCTCTCTAACCCTATCTCTTTATGCAGATTTCATTTTTCAGATTGACCGGGGTCCCCCGACCGCACAAATTTTTTTCTTTACCTTTGTTTAAGCCGTCAAACAAACAGACAAACCACAAGTGGTCATCGCCGCCCATGGATATGCCTAACAGACCCGACGAATTTGCATAGAACTAATGGCTCTCCGTATTACGACGAAACCGAAATTTCACGTGACTCGTAAAGTTTTTGACATCTTTTGATTTTTGATGTACATTAAAGAGTTTTTGTATTATATTGCACGATCCAATACTTTGCGAGGAAATAGTTTTCCTTGCGCGGTCAACAATTCAACTTCGTCGATCACTTACGATTGACCAAGTCCACGGTTCCTAATAGTTCAAAAAGTAGGAAACATGAGAAAGTTTGGGTCTTGGGAATAAATCATAAGCGCCCGGCTTTAACAAAGTAATCATCATGATTGGAACACATAACTGTCCCACTGCTGGGCTCGGGGGTCCTCTCATATTGGGAGGGATAATGGCCATCGTACACCACGTTGGCTAACTGCGAATTAACAGACTTACACAAATTTGAAAACATTATGTAGAAGCAGGTTTTCTCAATATGTGTTTCTTAACCGAACTTTTATTTAATACTAGCTGACCCAGCGAACGTTGTTCCACCGTATAGATTACTTGTAGTGAACGATTTAAACTTGAGGGGTGGGGGTAGGGAAGTGAAAATTGGGGATTAGGTATGTGTATTTATTTATGCTTAATCAGCAAAAAATACAGAATTGGCCAAAAAATAAAAAATAAAAAATAAATGTTAGGGGTGGACAACCCTTAGCACGTAGGGGTATGAAAAATAGATCGGTAGTAGACCTACTGAATAAGCACATAAAATTTTATAAAAATCGGTCAAGTCGTTTCGGAGGAGTAACTAACATTGTGACACGAGAATTTTATATTTTAGATAAGAAGTGCGTGGTGGATTCGACCTCACGACTCCCTGTTTTGGAGTCCATTCAAACCACTTGGCTATCACTGCTTGACAAAATAATATTGGCGACCAGTTCTTGAGTCTTCTTATTCTTCTTCTGAGGAGTCTTAGAATACTCAACGTTACTGCAGCTGAACAAAAGCTAAAGAAAGAAAGTACCTAAACAAATATCGTGAAATACACAAGTTAATATCTTGTAAGGAAATATCAGAGTTGTCATATAACATATCAAAATACCAACACAAATAAAGATAAAAAAATTAGGAAATATTCCCACAAGTATTCAACCACTCAAATATAGACGGGTTCGCGTTTGTTAAAGCTCCGTTTATATCTACAAACATTCAGCGTGCCAGACACGTGCCTTGGCAGACAAAATAATATTATTTTATACAATATGTATTAATGTACAAGTATTTAATATTATGTATATCTATCGTAACCCGAGACCGGGCAGTATTCGTGGGAAGAATATTTTTTCTGTGCGATTCGGGTCCGTAGGTGTTACCTGCTTAGTGTGAATAAGATATCAATAACGTGAAGACGACTTGTTTTCTATTTACCTAACGGATAACGAAAAACCAAAAATTAATTTAAATTGATTTATGATTTTAATTGAAGCGCTCATTGCCCGGCGGCTTGCGTCGATCTCAAGTAATCGACAAAGTTAAGCAACAGCGGGCGCGGTCGGTAGTTGGATGGATGACCGCTAGTGGCAATAATTTCTTGAGCGCTTCCGTGCTTCGGAGGGCACGTAAAGCCGTCGGTCCCGGTTGTTATCATTTGGTAGCAGTCGTTAAGCCATGTCGGATACCTTCGGGCGGCTTAAAAAATTTCCGACACTTGGGTTGGCCACTAACCCCTCCACCAATCCGCACTGGAGCAGCGTGACGGAGTATGCTCTAGGCCTCCTCAGGTATGAGGAGAGACCCGTGCTCAGTAGTGGGCCATTAATGGGTTGAAGCCATGATTTTAATTTAAGTGATAAGAAAATTATTAAAAGTGCTTTGTCTACTAAATCTAATCAGCAACTACCGGTGAGTGCGGCCATGTCCAACACCGACAACAGCGTCTGTCGATGTCTGCCAGTGCACATTTCTGGAAAACGGGCCTTGCCACATCCTTTGCCTGGCACTCGATGTCTTTAGTTATAAACGGACCTTTACTCGGTCAATTACTTACGAACTGACACAAGCTATCGGTCGCTTCTTAGACGACCTTTCAATTTGTACATATATCGGGCCGTCATAATAATGAACCTACGTCAAAGCCGAACGTTGAGTGGAAAAAAACATAATATCGACAATTTCACAGAGTAGGTACTTTAACACGGGACAATTTCATCAACCGCACGTTATTTTTATTGAATCATAATTTTTTATATGGTTAAGAATTTTACCAACTGTTTCATCCCCTATTTTATCCCTTTAGGGCAATTTATTAAAAATAATGTAACATGTTTATAATTAATTCAGTTAAAAAAAATTAAATTACCTAAATGCTACGAAATTTATTCCTTATACAAAATTCAACCCTTTAGGGGATGAATTTTAAAAAAATGCTTTCTAAATGCTTCCTTACGTATACAAAGTTTGACGCCTCTAGACCTACTGATTCGGTTGTCTGTCAGTCAGTAACCGTTAGCCTTTTATTAGGTAGATTATATGAGACATAGATGATATGAGATACCGATTATATAAAACTGGACTGAATATGGTAATCGAAACGCGAAATAACAGTAAATATATTCAAATATACCGAAAGCAGTAACCGTTATCACATAAATATTTATGTATAAATAAACTCAGTGAGGTGTCGCTACATTACATAGCCGTTAAGGAGAATAAGCAATGTAATGGACACTTGAATGAATACATTACGCTTACACCTATGCTGTGTTTATTTAATTTTTACGGCGCCTTCCGAAATGATTGCTGTGTTAAGGACTATGCTACGTTAAACCGTCTAAGAGGAGTTCAATTACATACACATACAAAGAAATAATTAAATTGTGTCGTGGGACACCAGGTAGGAACCAAGTTCCTTCGGCTACTGTCGCGCCTGCGCATGTCTCATTTAACGCTTTTATTCCACGCACTTTTTTTTCGACGCTTACGGTTTTACTATCACATATTTTTCAGTTCGATCGCTACTGTCGCGCCTGCGCACGTCTCATTTAACGCTTTTATTCCACGCACTTTTTTTTCCACGCTTACGGTTTTACTATCACATATTTTTCAGTTCGGTCGCGCAGCAAAATCCCTATCCCCTCCAAGCCTGCCGTAAGGAACTTCGTTCCAAAAAATATATACCTAAACATAATTATGAAGATCAAAAACAAAACGTTGTTCAGTATTATTAATAAATTATTTATTCTTATCTACTCGTGGATGCCTGTCATATCTTCTAAATGATTTGAACTCCATTATCCACTAACAATGAAATCGAACAATGTGGTTAGTCGATCCCCGTTGTCATCAATAGATACGAGTCGAGGCTGCCAACTTTAGGAGCTTAAAATCTTCCGCAAACAGGATTTACTCCAAAGCCTTTCAAATCAACAAGTAGGGTAGTAAGTAGTTAAGAGATATTAGGCATTTAACCCTTCTCGAATATTCTAATACTGAAACTGTGTTAGCAGAAATCTATATAAGTTATAAAGTCTATAAATAGTTTTGTCAACTGCAAATGTAAATCCGCAAATGTAAACTGCAAATGCAACGCATCGGTAAATCATTTGGTGTTACCGATATCCATCGGCGAGAGTGATCATTTACCCTCGTATGCTCATTTGTCGGTTATTTACGTTAAAAACTTTGCTCTAACTACATACAAGTGACTTAAAGACAAGTTTATGAATAATATTCTGGAAGGAATTCGGATTTTTATAAGGAGCTATATAAATGCTTAAATTGTTAAATCTACTCTTGTCTTATGCACAATTAAGCCGATTTAAACGGTGTACAAAGATTGCCCTGGCAGTTTGCCCAATAACGACCACCTGCTAACATTGCAGCGTTTATCAAACACAACAAAGCTAAGATTAATATATACCATATAAACTATACCCATAATAAAACTATAACTGGTTTATGGTATTATGAGTATAATCGCAAAAAAAAATATGTTTGTATGCAACATAACTGAACATGTTTTAAGCAAAGACCTGTAAACAAAAGCTAGTGAAGAGGAAAAGAAACGTAAAACCGTAATGGCTCCCAGCTCGCATGTGCTTGAGCTGACTTTACGACGAGACCTTCTGCCACAAAACACAAATGTTTCTGTTGTAACAGTTTTAGTATTTTCAACTGACGCCACTCATTTAACTGTCTCTTTTATAACGTTTTGTACACTAAATAACTGATTATGTACTTGTACAATACGATTATCTGCACGTGTTCTGTGGTCAACGGACAAGATAAAAGATAAATAGACAAGACTTTATAGACAATTTGAACTCTGGAACAAGGAGACATGGGATCGAATCTTGCACGCATAAGCATTAAATTATCACTTGCTTCAGTGGAAACATCGTGAAGAAATCTGGCGTATCTGAGAGTTCTCCATAATATTCTCCAATTTACATAATAATTTCCTTTAAAGTGAGAATTATCGAAGTATCGACAGGAAACATATCAAAGAATACAGCGTTGAATTGTGCCATTAGAATACATCACGGGGACACTAAAAATGCCAGCTCCAATGTTCGCCGGGACGAATGAATACCGACGCGAAAAACTCCATCTCTATTGAACGGTGGGTGGAAAAATGTCGACTTCAATTAATGGCCGCCCTGATAGTTTACTTGGTATGACCCTGCCTGCCAAACGGCATCCATTCTGTACTCCAGGATTAGATTTTCAGACCAGTTAGATATTTACGTAATAGCTAAATCTTATCCCGACAACAACCTCCTACTTTTATAAGATTTCTGTACCCAAAGGTTTAGGGCCTCTGCCTATGAAATGAAAATTGGTAGACACCCGAATTGTCACAGAATATGTGTCACTGTGGCCGCAATCACAACCAATAATAAAAAAGTTAGTAACCACAAGTAACCTTAAAAAATTAGGTTTTTCTACATTATATTGTGTTATTGACCAAATAATAATTAATTAGAGTCCATAGGCTCGGTGTAATGACCGTACGTATGCGAGTCCCATTCGTACTTGGCCGGTTTTCATTAGTGAAACCAGAAATACGTCTTTTCGTAACTTTTATTAACAACATAGAGATCTAATGTTCCTTGAACAATCAAGGTCCGTTTACAAGTAACTTTTCTCTCCTAATCTTTGTCTCCCTTTAACTTTCCCAATTTAAGATAATCCCTTCATTAGCCAGTTAAATCCGTTTTCTTGAATAATAATAATGATAGCCGCAACAACCAAAGTATGGATTCAAACTCGAGTCAAAGTAAACTGGCTATATTTTAATATTGACGTAATATTATATCGCTCTACTAAAGTAATTTAAACATTCCATACAACACTTTTCGCGGCCGACTAAAGTGTAAGGTTGTGAACGTTTTATTTCGATTCGAGGGATGGCTATTGGTGCGTAAATGTAATAAAAATTAAGAAACAAAAAATCAGATTTCGGCTCTCTAGAGGCTGGAATTGTGTCAGTCTTGAAGATTTCATTACATTGAGTAACTCCGCAGTGGCATTCAAGATTCTCTATAGCGTCTGTTGGCTGAATGCGAAAATATAATAATATTCAGTTACAGAGAGACGCGTACTTTTGGACATTGTTCGTACTCTTATGAAAGCGTTAATAACTCGCCTACATTTTTTACGGGCAGAATAACGCTTTTATTAGCAGTAGGTACCATCCTTTACAGAATAAGATTTGTTGGTAAAATCCTGAAGAATTTACCCATAACCTAGTTGGTAGTTGGTAGTGTGTGGGCCCTGTCTGTGCAGCAAGTTGTTCCCGGTTCAATTCCCGGGGTCGAGGCAGATATTCATGTGACAGATACGTGTTCTCGGGTTGTGGGTGTTAGTTACATGTTATTTGTGTTATTCATGCCATTTAGAGTCCTATCAATCCTAGAGTACCCGGGTACTACACTCGCAACCCGGGTACGAGTGTGTTAGCGTATTCTTTTATCAGTTACCTAAAATAAAATTTGATTCTTAACGCACATTAATCTGTTCAGAGCTTTTCGATACCACATATAGGCAATATGTATTATATAATAAATAAAAATATCCAAATTAATTCAATTCGTTGTTCACAAAAAAAATCGTAATTTAAAAATATGACCTACAGTTTCTCACCAAACAGGTTCTGTTATAGAAAACGAATTTACATACAAAATAAATACGCGTTTCAGGATAGTAAATTTCAAAAGTTTCGTGTTTACGTAGCAAAAACACTAGGAACATTATTTTACCTTAGAACTTCACTCATATTCATTATTTACGTTAAAACTTTGTCGTTTACTGTAACTTTGGAAGTTCGAATTATTTATTTGACTATGGCGAGGCAAATATCCTGACAACATTGTCTTATTCGTTTCTAAACAGGGGGCACCACAAACGGTAAATTGAAGTAGATATTATTATATCTCTAGTAGGTGTCACATTTTTTCTAACTTCTACATGACATTCTGAATTCATTTTGGATAAGGAATCAACGACCAGTTTGTTACCAGTGTACGATTTGGCGGTTTGTTTTGGATAGATTAAAAACTACAATGTAAATGGTTTGTTGCAGTTTACCAGATGTTCACAAATTTCATTTTCAAGTTACATACAAAAATTCGAGAATGTTATTTGATATTCAATTCAATCTTATTTTGATATGCACATCTCTGACTTGATATCTATTAAAAAACGTTCTTACATTTTTTACAATTCGTCCTTCCTTTTAAAAGGAAGGACGAATTTTGATCAAGAATTTCAATGGGATTAATCCCATTGAAAAACTTTATCAAAATTACTTTACATTTTAATCGCCCTTCAAACGTGCGGTTGCTATGATGTTTAGAGTAGAAATTGGAATCGATTCTTGTCAAATCGATTCATAACTCAATTTTCACAGGAGTACCAGGAGTCATTTTAAAACCCCTCGCTGTTTTTGTTATAACTAACATTTCCTCGTTAGGTATGATTAAAATGTTCAAGGACGAATTAATTCGGACTACGTTGCCATTTGATGTTTACTTATTATAGCTAGTTAAGGGCTGAAATTATGTTAAGTACTCTTCACTGTGTTCTAAATTTTATTATCCTTTGCGCTTATCCCGTCATAAAACGAAATATGTAGACACTTAGGGGGTTATTAAGTGCCCCAGGGCATAATTCACTTAGTGTTTATAATTATGTTTGCACGTTGTGTATAAAATTATTTCAGTTTCCAAGGCTATTGTCGTAGAGAAAATGTTTAAAAGTTTTTAAATACAGACATCCCTTGTGTCGAGCAAATTTTATACCAACACAAAAAATTACCAATAAGGAAGTCATCTCATATTAGTTTCTGTAGGTATCTACTATGAACAGTTCTGGAACTCCACTAAATCCTCGCAGAGATGTAAGGATGTTCTTTTCGTACCTCCAAAAGTTTTAAACCTCAGATTATGCTTTTAATTTCCGGATTTTCTGAAACTTTATTGCCCAAACTGGCAAAACTTAGTTCGTGCAAACCACGAAATAAAGTTGTCAAATTCTGTATCCCCAAATTGAAGCAGAATTTTGGAGCTTTCGAGCGACTGGCAAGCGCGAAATTCTGTTGCAAATACTGAGAAACCAAGACAATGTTACTGTTACAATAAATAATACTTAAAATCATTATAATGGCAGTCCGCTAGTTTTCTTATGTCTATTGTCCTCTGATTTTTCTACTTTATAGAATAAATTGATTCAATAAACATAATATGAAATAGGTACTAACAACTGACCAAGGCTGCACTCGCGTAGATTGGGAAATTGTCGCAGTTTTGTTACTTAATGAAAGCATAAATATAAACCCCATCCCATAGAATTTAAAACTTACCGACAATAGTTATTAATTGAAGAATGAATATGTAAAGCAAAAATATCCTTTACACACACAGAGACCAAATGAATATTTTTAATGTACGTGTAGTTTGGCTTTCCACACAAATAATATAAATATGACATTGAAAAGTTTTTACAACTTCCCATATAAATATAATTATATAAATATAATATAATACATTAATCCCCATTCCCATATAAACATAATACATTACTGTAGCAGAGCAGATACACTTTCAACTTGTTTATTTTCGTGCAACATAAGTCAATAAACCCTTTCCCCAGAAAGGGTACTCTTATAGGAAACGGTAATCAATAACCCGTACCTTTCTGTATCAGTAAAAAATTGCGAGAGTGTAAACAAGGGCGCCGGGTGCTACATTACA
This sequence comes from Ochlodes sylvanus, assembly GCA_905404295.2. Classification (NCBI taxonomy): domain Eukaryota; kingdom Metazoa; phylum Arthropoda; class Insecta; order Lepidoptera; family Hesperiidae; genus Ochlodes; species Ochlodes sylvanus. Next base: position 10,319,443 of record FR990132.1, on the reverse strand, counting down.
GTGACAAATAACACACGAATACCCTATAATGTTTTTATATTAATAAAATACTTGTCAACATCTAATACTGAACATATTACTTTTAACTTAAAGTCACACACACACACTTTTATCGGAGCTACTTTTCCGCTTCATCGTCAGACACAATGTATCATCTTAAACTGAAGCACTTCTCAAGACTAATCAAACGAACACTAAGTTGATAACCGATTTTTCCGACTACTTCAACAGATCAACACTATAATGTTATAGTTTTTCATCTTATTTTCATTATTTATAGGAAGTTTTAGCCCAATCGAACATCGGAAAGGTAAGGACAGAATCTGGGACCGGAGAACCTGAGTAAAAACTTTTAAAATAATAATAGTTACTACCATTAAGTAATCATTTTTAAGTTTTTTTTTATAAACAGCCAGTACGCTAGTAGCTACCCAACAAGACGTTACTTGGTCATTGTCTTCCATACACATCAGTAACATCAGAGGCATCACCGGCGCGTTGCCGCCAAAAATTAAGCAAAACATATCTCTAATTATGTTTTTGCTTGTAAAAAAAATTATTGTACAATATTTAAAAAAATATTGTGAGCTTTATGCTTACAATATTTTTATGCTTAAAATATTGTAAGCTTAATGCTAACAATTTTTATTTCATTATGGCAATTTTATTGATTTAAACACAGTGAGTTTTACACACTTAGCGGACGGATAAATATTTTATTAGAGTCGAGATTCCAAAGGATTGTTGAACTAAAGCGTTAAAGCCTTGGGATTGGCTCTAATGGTGAAAATTATAGCCTTGTGAATGAAACGAGATGAAAGGATGGAGGTTAGAGGATGAATAGAGCGATCCTTGAGGCCTAATTCAAGATTAGTGCGGGAGATTTTACTCCGGGCACCTCAACATAAATCACCTTTTTATTTACACGGAGCCGGATTAAGGAGTGTTCGGAAATGTTTAAGGGGACGATCAACTTGCGCGGTATATTGGATTAAATAAACGAAAATGTATTACAATTTTGGATGTATAATTTTTATGTAGATATGGGTCAAATGAGCAGTTTGTCCAAATTGTATGTTTCATTTCAAAAACAAGACAAACAAGAAGAGTTGCCACCTGATCCCGTTTGTCGACAACTCACAGCCGAAACTACTGAACGCAAGAAGTTAAAATTTGACATGTATGTTACTTGGGGAGTTTGGGGGAGCGATAAGAGAGGATTTTTGGAAATCCCCCCTATGGCGATAAAAAAGGGGATAAACTGAAACTTTTTATTTCTTCTATGGATTCACTTGAAACTTTGTAGGTTCCTCAAGTGACCCAAGTGAGAATAATTTGATTGATGATGATGATGATGAATAAGAAAGAATTTTTAATTCACGCGGGAGACGGTAATCCAAATAATATTAATAAAAAATATACAATTGATATCCGCCACCCGTGGACGCTCGTAAAACACTGCAATGTCAAAGTGAAGAGTGTGTTAGTTAAGTTATCGTGCTCTGCTATAACAGTCAAAAAAAACAGGTTGTGCAATATGACATCATGCTTACGTATTCTTTAGGAAAATCTAGGTCCGCTAAGAAGAAGTTGAGTAAGTAATATAAATATGATAATATTTCAAAATGCTTCCAGTCCTGATGAACTAAGTTGAACAGTGTCGGACAACATAGAAAGTTAGATGGATGACCGCTAATGGCAAAAATTTCAACGCGTTCTTTGCGGGGAATTTTACGTGGTCTCCTTCTACAAAATTATGCATGTTCTCCGAAGTCTCTTTGAATATATGTATTTCTTTATAATGTTTCGGGATATTCTCATTTGAACGTTTGATGTAGGCACAAATATTTATAATAACAAAATACTTAATTTGATTGATAATAAAAAATGTAGTTGATTTAGTTGTAGATTTTAATCGCAAGGTAGTTCTAAGAGAGCAAAAATCTGACGAGTGCTGTCAGTGGATGGAACAAAGATTTAGCTCAGAGACTTTCAATACGAAGGACTGTTTGTGATTGCTTTTTTTCACGTAAATTACTTACGAAAAGTGGTCACCGTCGCCCATGGACATCAGTAACATCAAACGCGTCACCGATTCGTTGGCAGCTAAAAAAGAAGTAGAAAAATCTGCTGGCTCTCAGTCTTAGTCAAGCTTCCTCCATTGTTCAACGAGAGACACACTGGGCAAGCGAGGTTGAGGAGAATAGATGGACTCCTTACTGAAATGTCTTTGACGAAGAGTAAAACACTAAAATGGACTTGGCGATGTAAGAATATAATTCACTCAGTGCACGCGATCGGATACTCAATAACGGAGAGCCGTAATCCATTGTGCCTCTCAAGCTAGTTTTATACGGGATAATTTATTTTATCATTTTATAACGTTATTATTTTAAAGAGTATGTAAGAGTACCTTAATGCTATCAGTAATAAATAAATACATGAATAACAGTATACTCGTAGCTCCACCTTAGGATTCCTAGAATCGTCGGTGACATGGAAGACACACAAAAATAAGAACACACACATCCAGACCTACTCGTAGAATAGACTTACCCAAATTCCGCTTTGTTCAGAATCGAACCCAAGTGTCTTTGAACGGCAGTCCGTTTTGTAATAGAAGATACATTACGATACGTGTTATATTTTTGTATCAAATACTATATTTAAATGTTGTCTTATGTCTTAATAACTATTAAGTATAATTGAAACCTTATAATATACTTTTTAAATAGTTCTAGACACGAGAATTGTTTTAAATTCTAAGTAAGAAGTTACGATGCCACATCTTTGTTGCTAAGTCCTAGTAACAACTTAGTTGAGCAGTAACTTGGCCACACTTTTTTTCTCAAAATTCTCTTGAATCAATAAAGAAACCATTGAATGCAAGTACCAATGTTTACGTAAGCATGGGGGGAAGGGTAAGAGATTTGCTTACTTTTGCTGACGAGGGGGACGGCGGAGTAAAAATTGCAAAAATCCTCCTCAGCTCCTCACAGGAAGGACCCATGTACGCTGTTCGCAATTAATGGATTGAAGATAGTAAGTAAAATTAAACTTAATAAGGTATTTCATTCCTACAAGAAACAGATTTTCAAAAAAATTTTTAATAAAATTATATACCTAGCAAGTTTTTTTATCTTTCACTCTTTTTAATAACATGACAACATGTTGCATTATTCCGTATTATTAATACATTTTATTAATATTTCAACATTTACCACACTTTATGTGTCGCATAATACTCGAGCTGATTACATTAAATAGGTAGTTGGTGCTGCTGAAAAGAAAACCATTAAGATACGGCTTCGTACTCGTAAAGTGACCAAAAGTATAGCAATGGGTTTTCCTGTTAGCGCGAAGTTGTAACCAGCTCATCTAATCTGCAGTAAGGAAACCAAACCGAAATGGCCGAACGCCTCTTGTGGCGTAAGGATTATACCGCATTTGCGGTTTTAAAGTCCTGAAAGGCAATTTAGGTAGCTGAAACTATATGAAGTATGCGCCTCGTTCCTCCAGGCGAGGTCGCATCCGATGAAGGCTTAGAGGCCACAGGGCCATAGCCATCCCCAAGGCGGTGTTTAGTGGGTAATATCCCACATAACCAATACAGATGGCTGTATTGGTATGCATGAGCATTCACCGCCTCCCTCCCGAGAGGGTGGGTGTCCATAAGCACTTTGCCAGGACGCAAAAAAAAAGTGTGTGCAGACTAAAAATATAATATAGAAGTAAAAGAAAATCCAACATATCAAGCTTATGTGATGGTCAAATTATCAAACAGAGGAAGCGTATGGTTGTTGCAAATTTCTTAATCGCTTCTCTCATCATAATTGAAAAAACCTAGAGCATATTGAAGTGTACATACTTCATAGAACTACGTTGCATTTTAGGGTAGCATTATAAAATTGGCTTGGACATATGTACATGGCGTCTTTTAACCTCAAAACTTGTCTCAAACTAAGGTATCTTTAAATAAATTAAAACGAAAAATCGAACATGCATTTTGTTCCTAATGCTTGTAAAGAGGACCCAAAGTGTTCTAGATACAGGTCTAAAGTGCGGAGCGGGGCAATAAATAAAAGATTTTATCTCGCCGTACGAAGCGCCGCGCAAGTCGATTTTACGACCCAACCGCACTATTATGTATGACAAATTTTACACATTTTCTTACATTTGTTCACGTATTACTTGTATAGAATTTTCAAAAAGATACCTAATAAAGTCTCAATATACAATTGGCACATAAAGTGAACTCCGTGACCAAGTGGGACTACGACATTACCTTGGACCAAAAGAGTCAGTCAGTCTTTATTCACTGGAAATCTCTAATTTTTTTGGTTTTTTTCTGGGTTTTCAAAATACCCCTTAATGACGATTAAGTTGGGTTATTGGCTGTCAATTAATTCATCAACCCTTAAATCAAAACTTCATTAATTAAGTGGTTCATTATCTATCACATACTTGATTTTTTTTGTATGTGGAATATTATGTTTTCGTAAATAATATTCAATATTATGTAAACAATTTGGTATCATAATTATTATGAAAGTTACGTGTTTCTTGAAATTATTTAAAATTCCGAAATCAGGTATAGAAAGGATATTGCAGAGCAACGGGAATATTCCCAACACAAAGGTGAATGGGCGATGTTGCGGTGAGCCGGCGTTTCTGCGGCTAACGCCACAAAAGCTACTCGTAGGTAACTAGAGCAGAGCTTTGATTAATCAAACAGCTAAGTGTAAATAAAGGTAAAATTTTAATTCACCGGCCATTTTAATTATTAACATGTACAGGTTATGAAATCGAACGTCCTTTTTCAATGCTCTATTTTCTCCTAGTCTCATTATCACAGTGACAATGAGTACATACTGACATTTTTTGAAGTGAAAGCTTCTTTAGTATCGTTGTGATTTGGAATTCGATGAAACGGAAATGAAGCGCAAATGAAATGAACCTTGACATTTACATAACTATGTCATGTCAATGTCGTGCGGCTTACAAAGCAAAGTAACCAAAGCAATACATCAATATTTGAACTGACACTACTCGTTTTTTTGAAGATTTCACTTCTACCACATGTGAATTGCAGACATTTTGATTTTTTGTTAATAGCTCATACGTATGTCAGCTATTAACATAACAAAGCAGAGGATAAGCAGACGGCACACTGGATGGTAAGACCGTCGCTCACGGACGTCAGTACTACCATCACCGATGCTTTGCAGAAGAAAGCCTCCTGTCTTCGGCAAAGAATCCCTATTATCCATATTTCCCTTTTCTCAAAGGGAAATAAAGGAAATACTGGCACGACTCCAGCCAGAACACGACAAGACGTTTGGTGGCTGACTCCACCGAGAGGGCTGGTAGCTAGTCACCCTGGTTTCAGCCCTGCTCTCTTACTACACACTGGTCTGCTGACGTCGGCATGGAGTCAGTATTCTACGCCGCCCTATTACGGCCACAAAGTTAACCAGCAATGTTTAAAGCATTTTGACAGCTTTGCGATACTCATCAGTCATCAAAGCTGTGTTAGGGAGTGAATATGTGGGTAGACTTGAAAGTGATATATTATCCTAACAATCTTTATTATTTTCCCAATCTCAAGGATGTAAATTTAGATGGATTGCGTAATTTGCATTCGAATACAGCGAAAACATTTTAATCTATCAACAATACTGTCACAACAAACAGACCCTTCATTCAAACTCAAGCTCTTATTACAAGAACAAGAAGAAGATACATTTAATGTAAAAATGCTAACATGAATTAATTAAATAACATAAAAAAGGAAAAAAAAGTATAAAAAAAAAATCTTTTATTTAAATGCTCTAAAAAGAATAAAATAAACTTTTCCTTTAAATCTTTCACTATCAAATACACAATGTATATGATATAAAGGTTGTTGATATAAAAGCAACTAATCAGGTACCTCTACTACTACCAGATCAGGTACCTGATCGTTTTTTTTACCCATGAACAGCAGTTACACCAAAAGCAACCCCAATGCGGCGCAAGCAAAAAAGAAAAGGAAATAAAGGATAAAATGCCGAATTTGAAGCCTATTGATAAAGAACAGAGACCCCTTTACACCCAATCTATTAATGCCTTAGTTCCATTTCTAGTTTCTCTTTGTAAAAAAACAAGTACGACAACCTCGTAAGTATAGGCAATAATACGACCGATTCCAATATCAGTTTATTGACAGCTAACATGTCTTCAATTATGTGGTTCAATGGCTAGTGAAATTTTCGATAATCGCTGGCTTTGTGGTCATAATGTTGGGCCTGAACGTTAAAGTAACACGAACGCAACGGACATCTAACGCCTACCCTACAAGCCTACAACATAATATTTCATTGTTATTTTCAATAAACATTAACAATAAATGTTAAAATCAAATGAAAAGTATACGAAGTCAATCGAAACATAGGAATTTCATCAGATCTTAAACTTAACTTATTGTGGGTGTAAGTGATGTGTATTGTCCATGCCAGCCGCGACAGAGGGAGTCACTTGGGTTGAGTGTAAGCGTTTGTTCTTGCAAGGCATGTGAAGTCTACCAATCCGCACCTGGCCAGCGTGGTACGGCTTGTACCCCTCATATTATGAGAGAAGACCCGTGCCTAGCAGTGGGACAGTACGTTGTACGATTCTATACGTATGATCCTCTAGTAAGACGTTATACTATAACGTTGCATCCTGTATCTATTTTCAAGATAAAACATCTAAAAACCTCATCTCAATAACTTACACTGCAAAATTGAACAATTTTTATAGACTTTAACAAAAGCTTGATGTTTCACGGAAGCGTTCCGAAAAATCCGACAAAAGTTTAGAAATTATGAAGTAGTTACTGTATTTACTACGGTCGATGCTGAGAGCAATCAGGCGGTTAAAAGCTTATAAAACTTCGGCATTTGTTGGTTCCGACAGTGAAATTGGGTCCTTTATACTGATTGTTTCGTTGGAAATTACTTTGAGAAATACTGCTTGTTTTTATTTTTTGATGACATAAGGAGTTTTGCAGGACTCGCCAACATAAACGTTCATTTTTAATGTTTAACGCATTGTTTTAACATTTCCGGATTTTCGAAGAGTAGATTAATTAAAAAATATTCTTTAAATATTTGTTCTTCCTCTGTAATTGCAATATGTGCTCGGTTTGTCTTGGACATGGTTATTAGGTTCTGTAGTCAACAAGGAAAAGTTATATCGCCATGTCCATCAACCTTAAAAAATAAATGTTCATAGTAACAAAAAAACAAACAAACAGCCCCTTTCTTAGTCAAATAAGCCATCATATAATGTAACTAAGAACCCCACCCCTGTGTGTAGCCTGACATGCACTTGTTCATTTTTTATAATATAAGTAAGTACCTTTTCTCGCGCTTGAAGCGCTCATAGCCCAGCGACTTGCGTCGATCTTAATAGATCGACAAAGTTAAGCAACTGTGGGCGTGGTCGGTAGTTGGATGGGTGACCGCTAGTGGCAAAAATTTCTTGGGCGCTTCCGTGCTTTCGGAGGGCACGTAAAGCCGTCGGTCCCGGTTACCATTTGGTAGCAGTCGTTAAGCCATGTCGGATGCCTTCGGGCGGCATAAAAAATTCCGACACTTATGGGTTGGCCACTAATCCCTCCAATCCGCACTGGAGCAGCCGGGTGGAGTAAGCTCTAGGCCTCCTCAGATACGAAGAGAGTCCCGTGCTCAGTAGTGGGCCATTAATGGGTTGAAGCCATAAGTACTTTCTTTAAAAAGATAAATTTAAACTATCCTTGAGGGAGAAAAAAGTGTTTAAATGAAAAATTATCAGATAACTGATAAAAATAGAACACGGGTTTCATTTGTACAGTCCCGGTTGGGAGGAATGGCTCGAAGTGTTCTGATACAAGTCTAAAGTGCGGAACCGATCATAAATAAAAGATTCTATCGCTTGGTACGAAACGCCGCGCCAGTGAATTTTATAACCGAACCACATATATTACATGCATATGACAGATTTAACAAAACATTTCGTACCATTCTTGTTTTTTTAACATATTGTGTAACGGAGGAATTACACTAAAACGACAACGAGCAGCATATTAGAAGGAAGTAATGATTGTCAGGTGTGATGAGGCAAGGCGTAGTGAGGTGCGGTGAGAGGAGAATATAATATTATGTAGATGTGATGAGTAGATAGTCATCCAAATTTTTGTTACCAGTGACCAGAAAATGTAATTGGCCAGCGAACAAGGACTTCTTCGAGAAAAGGTAGATAGATGATTAACAAAAACAATGGAAGAGGGCTGTATCAGCTGCATGTTGTCAATCATCATCATCATCACAACCCATAACTGTCCCACTGCTGGACACGGGTCTCCTCTCACAGTGTGAGGCGTATAGGCCATACTCCACCACGCTGGCCAAGTGCGGATTGGTGGACTTCACACACCTTTGAGAACATTATGGAGAACTCTCAGGTGTGCTGGTTTCCTCACGATGTTTTCCTTCACCGAAGCAAGTGATAATTAAATATTAATACGCACATGATTTTTGAAAATTAGTGGTGCGTGCGGGGTTTGAACCGGGACCCTCCGGTTCGGCAGTCCAACGTTCAACCACACGGCTATCACTGCTTTTAATTGATGTTGTCAATAATGTCATTGAATAAAATCGTTTAGAAGTCGGTGCACGAGCATTTTATTTCCCTTCAATACTCTCCTTTCTTCAATACTTCTCCCGTAAATACGTAATAGAGTAGAATTGAATTTTCTATCTTATATCACAAAATATTAACATCGAATATACATTAAGTAAACAATTGCCAAACATTACTGGCATTATCTCACGGTTGTCAACAATGCTTAGCATGTCTAAGAAGCCCCTTCTTAGCATCGATCAAAACGTGTGGAGTCATACAAACTTTTGTCATCATATTAAAAGAAAAGAAATGAAAAATTGACGATCACATTTTAATCTCGGTATCTGTTACGTACAAAATTAAAAACAAGTTTTCCATGATATAAATAAAAAAGTTTATATTCGTAGGACCTTTAAATAACCAAAGATCCGTTAAACAAGCCGTATTTTTTATAGTCTGAAGGGCTGGCGTAAAAGCAGACGAGCCACCTGATGGTAAGTGGTCATCGTCGCCTGGACACGGGCAACACCAGGGGAGTCGCCAGTGAAACGCCGACCCTGAAGAGGAACTCTTTTTAAACCTTTTTTGAAGAACCCCATGTCATAGCGCTCCGGGAAAACCTCAGAAGGAAGTAAAAATGGTAGACATACTACTAAACAATAAAAAAACAACATTTTAGAATTTTAAACAACAAATCTTGAACTTGCTAATTAAAATGTCATCTTCAACAACGCAACTAGACGTTCAGAGACAAAGTTCTGAAATCTGAAGATTACTCTGTCATTACGAAGCCCGGATCGTTAGCCATCCCTAAAGTTCTTAGAACTGATGGCAATCATAAATAAACAACTTGCAAATTGGAACACGACAACAATTTCTAAAGGAAGAAGTCGAACTTTTGGTTTTTCGCTGCATTAAATTTTATTTCCAGGTACGCCGTGTCCTAACTTAACGATACCGTCCAATGATGCAGCATCATAAACTATAATTTTATAACAAATTACATAATTTGACCAACAAATCCTCTATCTATCGTTCTATTTATTTTTGAGTTTATAATTTTATTATTATCAATGGTTTTATAGAAAAAAGAAAATCTATGAAAAACAATATCAACTGAATGCTTAACGCGGTTATTAATAAAATAAATAGGTAGTAATCAGTGAAACACCTGAATAGTTTCTAATATCTAGATAATTATAATATCTAAGATACTTAACAATCTGCACCTAAACAACAAAAGAGTACAGTACCAAATTAGTACGAGGTACATTTAAGATGAGATTAATAATCATTTACATTTCATTTCTTATACTTAATGGAAATAATATTCAAAAGCCGTTTTTTGTTTTGATATAAAGATCTGGCATTAAGTTATTCGTTCATAATTTTATCCTATCCTTGTTAATTTTCAACTATGAGTGGAATTCCATCTCTATTCTGAAGGGTAAATAATGTTCTAAGTTGAAAGTTGTTTATCCACAGACGCCATCTGCCCGGAATACTTTGGAAACGATCCGGTCCTGTAATGACAACTCGGTCATTCGCTTCTTCAACAATTCGCAAGTTATATTTTCAATGTTTTCTAAAAGACTTAACTTTCCATTACTTCAAAACTTTGATAATTTCTTTGGGCAAAGAGGATTTTTCCAAAAGCCCAATAGTCTGAACAAGTTCCAAAAACTTTTGAAAATGTTGTTATTTCTGTTATTGTTCTCATGAGACTCGAGGGTCTTTTAATATCAAAGGTAGACTTTACGAAAATATCGTATTTAGCACAATTAGTAACTATGTGGTAATAAATTTAATAATATATCTCAGTAAGTTGTGACTCAACTAGCAAAGCGATAATTCTAGGGCTTATTTCCGACCGGGCAATTAATTTATTATATGAATAATATCCTGGGCTTGTAACTATTTGTTACTTATTCTATCAGCAATATATTGACTACTAGTAATGTACGTGTCTGAGCAGCTAATGCTAAATGACACACATGGACATCCACTACTGTAGGTCTCGCAGTCGAAATCAACTAAATAACAGAGGCTAATGTTCGAAAGTCTCGACTGTTGCTGCTAAATATGGTGCAGAAATTTTAACAACAATGTTAAAAGTATTGCACATTATTCGTAACAAAGTTATGCTGTTAACAATGTTAAAAAATCGTTGTTTTCCTATTTGTCTATGGTGTGCCGGCATGTATTAAAGAATCAAGATTTATTCGCTGGTTTAGCGAAGTGACATAAAATATTAAGGTGGAAGCAAGATTAACGTTAACATTAATGCAATGAGTTCAGAAACCTTTTCACGGTAACAGAGCGGGCAATCGCAAAACCTAGAAAACACCATATTTCATGAAAAATTATGTTCTAGATTTCTGTTTACACTGAACAAAGTGTAAATTGCTTTTGAAGAAATTTACATAATTTTTTAACCTTCATTATACACACAACACAATATGAATACTTATAATGAAACTTTAACGGGATCGATATCAAATAAAGGTAGGTTTAGATGACAAAGGCAAAAGACAAAACAATTATGATTTTGTCAGTCTGTCCGTTACAGTTATTCCTTCAGTAACCATTGGATATACTAAGATGATACTCGACATTACTGAGAGCTTAAAAAAAATTAAACACACTCAACATCTAAGATTAGTTTTAACGAATCCCAGGAAATTAATCTATAATATTCACGTAGAATAAGCAATAACATTTAGTCCTCAAGTTCATAAGTAAATAAAATTTTGACTGCTGTGTTTAAAGGATTTGCAGAAGATTATCATGTTTCTAATTTTATTAATAGAAGTACGTAAGCTTCTCCTTAAAACGTAAAAGAGTAAAACTTGTAACTTCTAATCGACGCAAAAAGAGGGGTGTTATAAGTTTGACGTCGATGTTTGTCTGTCTGTCTGTGTGTGCGTCTGTCTGTGACATCCTAGGGTGTATGGACCGATTTCGATGTGTTTTTTTTTCATTTGATAGCCAGTTTTCTTGCGGTAGTTCTTAACTATGTTTGGTTAATATCGGTCCAGCAGTGTAAGAGTATCAGCTATTTTCCAAAATGTTGTAAGGAATTTTTGGCGTACGATTACTCGATTAACTGCTTCACGCGTGCCAGTATAATCGTTTTACTTTTCAGGGTTGTTCGATAAACTTTATTTTGTGCGTAGGGGGATTTTTAAATTTTAAATTTATAGTTATTTGTATAAACATCCCCGTTTCTTCCTGCTGTGTAATTTATGTTTATCATTAAGGAAACTAGCTCTGCTAAGTTATAGAGCTCCTTTTAATGTATTACGTTCACGAATTTGCAGGCTTTGAGTCAAGACTCAAAGCGTCATGTGCCGTGAGAAATTTATATTGCGCATCGACTTTGGGTTACATTTTCCCTTCGTACATGGTTCATAATTATACCTGTTTACTTTTCCTCATACGTGTTACATGAGTATCAAAAAGATTGCATACGACATCTGGTTAGAATATATTAATATTCCAATGATTAGTATACTGAAGAATCGTTTGGATGAAATAAACTAAAAAGGTGCGTTCACATGAAGACTGTTGTCTATTTCTTAGTATACATAATTATGTTTGAATAGTTCAATTGATGTAACTATAATATTTAACACATATTTATATAAATGATTAATATTTATATAAAACCATAATTTTCGCTACTTTCGAAACTTTTCCGAACTCTTTACTCCTAGTACAATATTATAAAACTTCGTTTCTCAGGCGCACGAAGGCAAAAGCTTTGAGATTTGGAAATTTAATTAGTAGATAATTCAAAGTTTATTTTATCAGATACAGTTATACATGTTTTATGTAATCAGTGGTGAAAAACACTTAAATTTCTATAGTGATGGCACGTATTTTAAAATAATAATAAAAAAAAATCCGTGCAATTATCAGGATATTTTGGTCAAAACTACTAACTATATTAATTTGTAAACAATAAATACTCGTCAATAAATGAGTAGTCAATACATGAGTAGTAGTAGTACTATTTTTACTGGTTGTTCAATGTCGTAATTTGTTTTAAGGCGGCACGCAAAGCATACGACGAAGCGAAGTGTGCCGTCTTTACTGGAGGGATGTTCACACGACGAAGGGAATGATGCCTGCATGCGTCAAGTCGTTCGGTTATGATTCACTTAGAGGCTTAGCAAGAACATCATACGGCCACTTTTATGATTTGGCATAATAATAAACAGAAAAAAAGAATAAAAAAGCTCATTTTTCAATGTGTGCAGACCTTAATATGGTCGTAGGCTAGTGATTATACGACCGTCCTCGCCATTCTTCCAATCAAAACATAAGTCCGCTTCACGGCATACATAATTAAACAGAGTGAAATTTTAATTATTGTTCCAAGACCATCTGTTATTTCATTTTCGAAATCATTAATCTACCCTCGGCTCTCATTATTCCGCTGGAGTTTTCCTCGCAAGTATGTATGTATATGTAACGGTTGTGTCATTATTCCAGTTATTAAATCATTAAACATTCAACGGCCGATTTCGGCTCCATTTTCGCATATTAAAAATTCATTTTTAATTAATGAATGTAAATTACTTTTGAGACTAATGTGCCCGTCGAATGCGAGTTGTGATTTTGAGACAGTTAATTTGTTTAAGTTGAAAATGGAAATATTAATATTGCATTGTTTTTTTCTATGATACTGTAAAGTTTAATAACCCTTTAACCGAATGTCCAAACTAAAATGTATTTCCGCAGGACCAGATCATTTGACAGCATAAAGCTTTAACTATAATATCAGTAACAAATTTAAATGTGAAATATCGAACGTTATTTTTTTAGCGGGTTTGTGCACATTGCTTGACACAAGCACAACACAAGTAAAATTAAATTAAAAATAAAAAAAACCCTACACAAAAAATACTTATACTTAGTTTAAAGAACAACCCTTAAAAAGTAAAACGATTATACTGGCACGCGTGACGCACTTAATCGAGTATTGATACGCCAACAGTGCCTTACATCATTATGGAACACAGCTGATACTCTTACACTGTTAGACCGATATTAACCAAACATAGCTAAGAACTACCGCAAGGAAACTGGCTTTCAAATGAAAAAACTGCATCGAAATTGGTCCATCAGGTTGAGAGCTACGATGCCACAGACAGACAGACTGACAGACTGTCATCGATGTCATACTTATTACACCCCTTTTTGCGTCGGGGGTTAAAAATAAAAATTACCTTGATTACTCTAATTTTTACTACAGTTCTTTTCATACCGAATGTTCTTAGCACTTATACAAATCCCTACAAAATACTAGTACTGCAGTAGTAAGCTGCACTAGTAAGCTTCTCCGCGAAAGTGTTTTCGACGTAGAGTCAATAAATACAACGTATTATGATTGAGCGCATATTAAGTATAGCTAAGTAAATTCTCACTTTAAATTCCCCTGTGCAACAGTCGAATCGCGTTGAAAGAAGATAAGTCTTCAATTTTGCGAGAGTCACTTAGTGAAATCAAATCTTGAGACTTCCACAATTCTCAGCTTTCACGAGGGCGATGAGATTTTTGTTTCGCAAATTTTATTACATTTACGTACCATCAGGCATCTTATGAATAAGAACAATGACCTTTTAAGATTTTACTTGCGTCATAATATTTCTATATGGGATGTGAACGACGTGAAGTACAACGGGGAAAAGTAAAGCGTACTCATTTTACTACCCCAATACATGGGTAACTCAATAAAAAAGCGTGAACTCAAGTTCAGCTCACGGTTCACATGCGTGAGTGATAGCGATAAACCGATATAAATGTGTCTTATTAGCTTCGTACTCGTATTATGTTACACATGCAGGTACATGCAGTGAATCATTCTGTATGGCGAGTGACTTAAACTGATTTATCGTCAATAGCATTTTGAGTGTGTGCTTTTCGCTCTCTACAGTCTACACGCACAATAGGCACGGTTACGCGAGTCGATGGTCTGTCAAAAAACAATTCAGACACACCTCTTTTTACTTATAATGTCATTGCACTGAACTATGAACTACTTAATTTGAACCGGCAAGCTTGTTTCTCCTCGACTGAAGCTGGCAAAGCTTCCGGGTAGAACAGAGGCGAACCATTTCTATAGTAGCACAATACACTGAGTATTCACAATTTTTTCAATGTCTGAGAATTATCATTCTATAACTAACCCTTGGCTTACCGAATTAACTTTATAGGAGATTAGTTAGGTAAGACGGAACTTGATTAGATATTAACCGTTTTATATAAGATACAAGCTCAATATCGCATATTGATAATTATTCAAAAGACTTTACACAGGAACTGACAACTCTAACCCAATAATGCAATAATCGCACAGTTATATTTTCAGTTTATAACGCTAAGGGTGGGTTGCATATCACGTGGTTAAAGTAAGGTTATAGGTACATGTCGGTTAAAGTAAAATTTAACCGCCGAAAGAGACAAAACTGGGTTGCATCAACTAACCCACGTTAAATTTTGACTAAAATTTAACCCTAACCGTAACCGTCCGAATGTGATCGGTCAACGTCAAAGTTAACCATAAAATTGACTTTGTTTGACATATGTCTGTATACATTTCCGATAATATTTTGATATTAATTGATAAATTATTGTTTTTACGTAATTGAAAATCGGTTACAATGTTTCAAAGCAGTAGAGTGATTCGATCTATGTATAATTGATGAAGATACTTCATCCAATGACGACCTTATCATCGAATACCTACATTACGGCAAGAAAAATAAACTTCTTCAGGACAAGAATTGATCATTTTCTGTGGGATGAGGTGGACTTTGTGGCGCGTTTTAGGCTATCTAAGCGCGTAGCTAGGTATTTCATTTGTATATTGGAAATGACACAAAAAAGTAATACAAACAGGTAAGCACTTATTGCAATGGTCCAGTAAAATCGAAATTATGTTATTAATATGAATTCTATTTACTAAAACCTAATTATTTATTTCAGAAACCATGCAGTATCCGTAACTGATCAAATACTACTGGCCTTACAATTTTATGCATCAGTATCTTTCCAAAGATGTGTCGGTGATACAAAGGTGTACATAAATCTACTGTTTACAGGATTATATAAAATGTAAACGAACAATGAAACGAACGGAATTTTATTATAGATTTTAATACATCTACCCATGAACGAGCCACCAGTTTTGCTGAGTCTGAAATTTGGTGCAATCAGTTTGGCCTTGTTCCTAGTATTAATCATGTGAACATCACTCTTCTTAAGGAAACTGTCATAGTATTTTTAATAACGTACATATATATTATCAACAATATATTGTGAAACTACATTTAATATATTTATTTCTTTAAATAGATTTCTTAGCGAATCCCTTCCCTTCTTCTTCCTTATGTTTGTCAATTAACAGTTTCAATTTTTCTATTTCATCGGCTGAAAGATTGGACGATCTTTATCTGAAAATGAAGTCATTGGATTACTTCTCACAGTAAAGTAAAAGATGTAGGTACATCACAACCAAGATGACAATAAATTAACAAGAAGAAACGTAGGTCCTCACTTTACTGAACTGTCCATATTAAAGTTGATTTGAATTCCTTTTTAATGATTACGATACCTATTTAACTTTGATAATATTACGAAAATCAACCTTTATTTAGCGATGATCGATCGAAGAACAAATCAACAAAGTACAAACAGTAATGACCATTGAGTTTAGCACCTAATGACAGCATTGACAGATGAAAAGCTGCCCGCACTGTCAATTTGACAAGAGTCGTACGACATTTTAGCACAATGTTGCTAGTACAAAATATCTTCCACACAAAACAAACTCAAAAAACCGGGAAGGGTGTCATAATTGTCATGGCAGCCCCATTGACCGGCGTTACTTTTGACGAGGGTTAAAAAAGGCATTGTGCAACGCCACATGCATCTTGACCTTCGGTAAGAGCTTGGTAATGGTTATGGCATGGTAAAAGTTAACGCTGGTTACAACGATAGCTAAAATGTACCAAAAACCCACCCTAAGTCAACGAGCACTTTCTTTTAAAAAATCAACCCTGAAGACGGTGGCGACATTTTTTACGCACGTTATTGGAGGCACGTCATACGTGTCAAAGCAAAAATCAAGCTATTGAAGTTTTCCACAATGCTCACATGCAAGATTCAAATATGAACAATCAGAGCACGGCCGCTCCCTAGGTGTGATTACCCAGTGGAACATTTCTTTTTGCTAAAAAGTGTTTCGATTGCCGGGCTAGAGAGCCAGTCGCAAACAAGCGGGCTGTTTCCTTGTAATTTTATGCAAATATGCATTGGCAACGGTGTCCACTTACAACCATGTCCCTCGTTCGCTCGTTTTCCAACTTTAATAAAAGTCAAATTCCTGGAGGTCTTCGACGGTCTATCACATATATATTTGAATTTATTTTATTTGTTTCTTTTCAATACTAAACAATAGATATCGCCCTGGAACAAACGGACGGCCAGGCGGATACTGGAGTAATAGCAAAAGGGTCCCGTTTGTACCCTTTGGTTGCGGAACCGTAAAATATTTACCTACAGAAATATGCCATTATCAGAAATGAGACTTTCTAACCGTTTATTCATATTAATACCACAACACAATTCCAAACATTGAAAATTAAAATATTATTTGCTGTTATGCGAAACGGGGCGCTCGGGATCCAATAGGCTAAAATTACGTACACTCAAACGACCACATCCCTGTAATATCCTCCTTAAATAACAATTTGCGCCATTACATTGTGATGTAGAACCCATATTGTGTGATACAATGTTATCTCTCCGTCAATTCATCCGTTACATTTGGGTTTCGACGACAACGCAACTGTATAACCAATTTTGAATTATTCATAACGTTTAACATTCATACCTACTCTACTCGCTGTGCCTGCTACTCGTAGTTCAACGATTTGTGCTCCGTTTCGGGTGTGATCGGTACTCAATTACGGAATTGCCACCCACACCCAATCTATGTTAACATGGGTAAAATAACAGTCTATAAATTAATTAATTGTTTAGTTATAAAATCAAATGCCTCTAACGTTATTGGAATGAATAAAGAAATGCGTATATTATGAGTTATTATTTATTTATTCATTAGCTCCTAATAACTCATTAGTTCATTATAACTTCTGTTCAAAGGATGAGTTATTATGAAACTTGATCAGTAGGTATTCTAGTCCTTTTAACGCCATTACCATATTTCTTGTCTCTCAGTTTTCTTCTCGTCAGCTTAGTGTAGTCCATTGTTAGATAATTATAAGTCGAGCCCACGACGCACTTCTAAGCCCTTGCTTAGGGTCTTCACGCCCAATTGCTTCCAGACGTGGCTCAATTGTGGTGGTATGGTGTCGTGGCTCAAGTGGACAGATGCTATTGACGCCGCTCCGTCTTATGCTAGGTTTGTCTAAACTTTATTTTTCCGCTTTCGTGAATCGTAATTTAAAACACGCCTATTTAGTACTTCAATGTTGTATTTATTTTGATTTACAAGTCACATGTCGCAGGAAAATGAGGAAATCTGTTAATCACATTTCTTAACTATCCCACTGCTGGGCTTGGGTATTTTTGACAAAAGCAATATTCCACTCTGCTCATGGTATAACCAAACTTTTCTATCGCTATACGTGTCGGAAATCATAGTACCTACCTAACTAGGAAAAACTAAGGCAACTCAAAGAATGCTTGCAACTTTGAGAGAATTACTGTTAATCCCAGGCTAACTCACGATGCTTCCCTTCACCGACTCACCTCATTCAACTGACTTCAGTATTCCTATACCTTTAGAACGTCAGAGAGGTATCTAGGGCTGTTAAAAATGTAGGTCTTTTAACATTTTTTTTTGTTTACAAAGCATAGCTTAAGATGACTATCGCACAATGAAACTACAAGTATATCTATAGTATTCTGTGTGCTATGAGAAACCACGCAAAAACTCAGATTTTCGCGACAGAATTGAATATTTTTGTGACATAAATCAGAATAATCCTTTAAAGAATCGACTGACACACCGACGTAGTTCGCTTATACTGAATCTCCATAAATTGCACCATCGCTTGGACAGGTATTTTATGAGGAAAAACATAGTTGTGTGGAAATTGTAGATGTGACGATAAATCAACGCACTTCGTTGATTTATAAACAGTGAGATAGTTTATTAATATAATATTATCGTATGGTAGGTATCATTACCAACAACATCACAATTCATAACTGTCTCACTGAGGGAAGTGATTGCCATTGTATCCCACTACACTGCCAAAACACAAGTTGACAGATTTCACGCGTTTTTTTAAACAATGTGGGAATAATTAGTTTCCTTCATGATAAAATATCTTCACATCTTAGAACTGCGCTGGCCAAATACGGATTAGCAGTACCTACGTACTTCACACGCCTTGGAAAACATTACTGAGAACTTTATGTGTTCCCTCACGTAATACGCACTTTTAACAATTTGATCTAACGACACGTGCGATCAACAATAAAATTTTATCACTAACGATTCACCTTTCCAACAACTTACCGCAACCAAAACTTATCTCGGTTGATCATTTACACATTACCGTCGGTATAAAATACAATGTTAAGCAAAATTGAGCCCAAATGGTTCAGAATCTAATATCAACAGTAACAAATTTTGTATATTCCTACAAAATTAAAGGCACGTATCTTAAATTTTGATGACACAGTCTCATTTTTAGTCACGGGTAAAAGAAACTATCTCAGACCAACTATAGGCTCAATACCTACGATAATAAACTGAAATCCGCTTATCTTCAAGATTCTTAGTTAAAGCAGATATAAGGTACTAGGTACCTGATTGTATATCAGGTACCTAGTTCCTTATATCGTTTAGTAGTAGTTTTGCTATTGTTTTATACTATTCTCTTTATGTTTGGTTGTTGAAATCATACAAAAAGACGTACCGGTACGTCTAAGCTACGATTTCAACAACGAAACTTAAAGAGACCATACAAAAACCTAGTAGTCAAGTAATCAAAATACAGCCAAATATAACCGAGTGATATAATACTTCTTCAATATCTTAATATTGAAAACAACAGGATCTATCATCCACATGGAATACAGTGGTCATGAATAACTCGATGGAATCGGAATACAGGGGAACATGACTAATCACGGTGTCCGCGTGTCTTCATCCATCACTACTCTCTGTCATACTCGAGCCTTGCTCAGCCGAGATTGAGAGCCGGGTACCGGTGATTAATTGTTGCCATACGTAGAAACGCAGTGAGGTGGATATTATGTCATATTTGACCAGTATTTCACTGTCTCTGATATTCCTTACTGATGAATATAATAACACGAAGCTATCTAATCGTGACTATGATCGACTTCAGGTACTTTTGTTAGAACATTTCGTGTCTATTTCGATCTATTAATCAGAATTATGGAGTACCTTGTCGTATTCTTTCGGTTTATCTGTTATATTATGTAATACATTACATATTCTTACCACGATCTAGCTCTTCTCTCTCTCTCGCTCTTACAATTTTTACCAGCTATAGTTTTATAGTCTATGGCTATATATTTTTTTATGGTATTAAGGTAGCAAACGTTCATGCAGCACCACCCTTCTTCTGCCGCCCATGACAACTGTGACCGACCTAGATCAAGACTCAAATGGGGACTAGGATGGTTCGTCCTGTTAGCAGACGGTGTTAGAACCTTGGTTCGTTCGTTCGTAAAGTTGGTTAGTTTGTTAGTAAGTATGAGGACTGGGACAGGGACTGTTAGTGACAGTTAGTCCTGCTAGTTGTTGTTAGCAATAGTCCAGTTATTAGTGGTTAATAACAGACTCTTTCTAATTCGGTAACAGATGTGTTGCTGTCCTTGAGGTCTGAGATGGTTGCATATGAAAAGTGTAACCGGCGCCACACCTTTCTAACCGGAACACAATTTCTGTTAAAACAATTATTACACGGTAGAAATGGTACTTAGTACCGTGGCGGGTGGTAGTACTACCCCGGGCGAACTATAGTATATATGGGTACTACCTATTACATATCACTATATACGAGAATACGAGTACTGCGGGTTCGCCGCTATTTTCTTATCCTGAAATATTTTAGATGCTCCTGGCTAATAACATTGATAGACGGGAGTGATGAAGTATCATTTCCCTTCCTTATAGGTATAGCTCTATATAAAACGTGATGTTTAGGCCAAGTTGGAAGCCTTCCGACAGCATTAACCCTTCAACCAATCAGCACACTAGTGTACTATAGCGTGATGGAATATGCCCTAAACCTTCAATTACTAAGAGGAACAGTGTCCTAATAGCCACTAATAGGGTTGTGCCTTCGAATGATAACAAACGAGAACGTAAAGTGCTTTCCATGACACTATGACAGTGTTCATAAAATTTTATCACTGCTGTAAAATAATATTATAACTTTAGGTGCACCTGACTACTAACTTTGTAGATAAATTCATCGGCGTGAGCATTAAATATTATTTAAAAAATCATCATCCTTTAAGTATCACCTAATGATTAACTCGTACAAAATCTGATGTATATTCGTCTAGGAGTGCTCAAAGTTTTAAGTAAACTCTTATAATCCATAACTTGGATGCTGCTGTTGGACTGCTGAGTTTGAATTTTCTCTCACAATGTGAAGGATACAAGCCATCGTCCACCATTGCAAGTTAACGCTGAAACACTACAAAACCACATTAAGATAACCTGGGTTGTGGGTGTCATGTACAAGCAAATGTGACGTCATAAACAACCAAGACCGGAACACAAACATTTATTTGAAGTATTTACGGAAATCAAACCCGTGACCCTTCGTTCGGCAGACGAGTCCTTATCAACGAAGCTTAGCAAAATATGTACATTATTTGCATTATAATTCCGATTTATTAAAAAATTCCAACGAATAAAAATATACCAAAAAGTGTATCTCAGCCATGCACTCTTGGTAGAGTAGTCGTAGTATCGTGACAGAATCTTCTGTTTTCATCTATTAATAGTTAGTCCACAGTCTAGTAACAGTCTCATGCCCCACATGTCCCCATGTTTCAAAATAAAGCTGAAATTTGAATGAGTTATTGAATACACGAACAAAATTCAAGACTTCACAGGCAGAACTCAATTGTAGTGTGTTTATTAGAAGTGCGGTAAAATTTTATTAAAGAATTCCTTGAAATAAACAGTTGACGAAGTACAGTTGGCGAGAGAAAATGGACGGATAGCTGTTACACTACAAACACATCTAACATTTTTACGTAAATATTGCATCGCTGCTACAATATGCTCGAGAGCTGTTATTAAAAACAGGGAATTTACAAGCAATAACGTTGTGTCACGCGCGCGCCATTTAATCCAGCGAGTGACTGTTTCGATGGCGGATTTAAATCAGATTAACGAAGGCCGGGAATTTGACGCGGGAATATGTAATATACGTTATTTCAACCCTGACCCATGGTACAGCTCGTATTTGTAAAATGAACCATATTGTGAGGTAGGTAACATTAATTTACATTGTTCGGAACAGGCCATCACGTAAATTCGAGTGAAGAGCTTACTCCGTTATGAATTAAAAAGGCATGGTTGTTTTCTGTTACCTGAGGTTTTTTCATGATTTCGCTACAGTAAGAGCCGGCAAAATGAGTAGAGGGATCACGCTATAGCAATAGGAAATTGCTGAGCAGACATATTACATCAGGGTCCTCATTAACGCTTTTCAAGACAATAACGGTAAATTGCTTTTCAACTAGTTCCCCAGCAATGCAATCAAACACATTAAATGGATCTTCAGCATTGCAACCAGAAATCTTATTACGGCAGACTTACTTCACGGCAAATTTATAACTATACAGAGGATGGCAGCTAGTTGCCAAGTTAAAAAAATTGTTGTGTTATTTATAATTCACATACCTTGAGCTTTTATAAGCCAGTGTTGGCACTAGCAGGCAGCATTGTCGATTGCGCCCCCATCTGTATTCGCAGATAGCGGTGTAGGGAACTTACTTATGGGGTATCTACGAAACACACGTAACAATTTATTTTTATCCTACGGAACGCTGCCCGCATACGAATGATAATTTTAAAACATCTCATATTTCAAGACCTCTCGTCAGTCATGAACAGGAAAATAAAAATATAAGAAGCTTTGCAGGGGAGAATACGTCGAGAAATATGAGAATAGCCGGAGAAGCCAAAACTTACTTCTGTTGTTCTTGGGAAGTTTTAACGAATCGGTATTAATGACTGATAAGAGAATGTAACGTGATCAGGGTCTTAAATATCAACTGTTATTTTACAGTACAGCACAAAAGTTGACGAATTTATGAAATGAAATTCATAACAAATTACCTGGCGTTATTAAAGGTGCAAAGCAAGCAAGCAAGCAATATAATTTCTACGACCTAAATTAATTCTTCAATAACAATAAACATTGACATTTAGATAAGAATAAATATTTTGACGTGACAACGTCTTATAATTCGGTGGCACGCATGAAAAAACATGACTCATGCGTTACCTTAACTGCGTATCAATCGGCCTTTGCGTTCGGCAGCGTTCGGCAGCGTCCGACATCCGTCTCTCTCCTACTTGAGTGAGCGATGCGTCTGCCAGCGCCATCTATGTATTGTGCAGTGAACAATTATTCATTAAGTTCGATTGGGTCCATTTATCGATGGAGGAAGGCTGGCTGATCTGGTAGTTCACTCGCAGTACACTAGATGGCGTTGAGTAGTGGGGCGCTATAATTCTGAATCACGATGTAGGATGTATAAGTATCCAGCATTCATTTTTAATAAATGACTTAACTTGTATTGAAAAAGTGTTCTTTTATTATGCTTGCCTTTTTTTTTTTTTTTTTTGTTGTCGAGGGGGAAACCTTCAAAAGGTACCCGGCGCCGTGGGAGCGACGCCGGGGTATGTGGGATTTTTACCGCACTAAAACCCCCCCGGTGGCCTTCCTCAGCGCTGTTTGGAGGACTCCGGGATCTCCAAAGGAACGCAACCGGAGTCCTCCAAGCGCGGTGCCCTTATGTTGGGCTCTACCAGCGGGGGAGTGTTGCTCCCCCGGTAGCCGTCGCTGTTATTTACGACGGTATGCGGCCACACATACCGTCGTCCTTCTCGGGGCTGTTGGTGAGCGGTTCGAGCTCCCACTCTAGCCGCCCGCAGCCCCAAAGCCCCCTTTTAGTCGCCTCTTACGACAGGCAGGGGATACCGAAGCTCGTATTCTGGTCCCGAGCCACAGGGACTTATTATGCTTGCCTACTCATTCAAAGGAAATTATTTTCTTAAGACGTTGTCACGTTCAACTATCGTCAGTAAACCGACTTTACAGACAACCATTTTTTTTAATGCTAATTGTGGTTCTATAAAATATACTTATAGAAAAATTTAATAATAATTTATATTAATTAATTAAAACTAACGTTATATTTATGTTTTCTAATTACATTGCATGCTGTAAGCAGCCATATACATTGCCAATCACTAGCGGACAATCAAGAAGCATCTAAAGATACCTTATTTGTCGAATTATATTAAGTAGAAGAGAAGAAGAAGAAGTAGTAGAAGTATCAATAATTATATTATCCAGTCCTTATCCTTATCCAAAATATGTAACATATTAACGAGTAATCAACAGTTATTCCCGAGAGGGTGTTTAATCAAAGCAATGATAATTAGAGTGCTGCATGGATTTGGAGCTGTGCCAGTGAACTGGTAGTCTAGACCATTAGGTCTGGCCGCCATTATGTCGCAATTTAGAACGTTGGAGGAACTTCTACCATGTATGTACCGAGAAGGAACAATATTTGCAACTATGTTACTGTTAAAATAACAAAGCGATTGTTCAAACAGGTACTTGAAATGTGAATGTAAAGTACATATAGATCTTGTTTCTTTTCCTTTTGGGATTTTTTTTATAAGATACCCAAGGTTTTTTAGGATAACCCTCTAAAATTTCCCTTATGGTCATCTGGTGCAAACGAGAAGGCTTCGGAATTTCCGAGGAAAATGCAGGAGCCACTCCTGCGGAATGTCCAAAGGCCCCAACGCGGGGGACTTATTGGGTGCCCCTTGCCTCTTTTACCACCTAGTCATGTCCGTCTTCAAGTGGGATCGGCCCTATCTGGCATACTTGTGCTTGTACATTTTGGGTCTGATTGATTGTGAGTTACATGACACTCCAACACTGAATCCCAATAAAATATTACGTTCATGAGCTGTATTTTTTATCTATAATAATATATCATGTAGTAAGATATTATTTAAGACGAGTTGACGAGAGACGAGTATCCTCAGTTAGATATGAAACCTTAATTACCCTGACCTATAAATAATTTGTCTCACTACTTGACTTAGTTCGCAAAATAAGTAGCCCTACGACTGGTGTCAATTGAGGGATTGACCTAATTACTAGTATGGGGTGCCGATGAAAGTTGGAAAAGTGATAGTTTCCGAAGAGGGTGCTATTAGCAGTTAATTTGGTGTTCTTCGACGATCCCGAAACCTAGTTAGAAATGAACCCGCCTCCGATGCGTAGCGTCCCGGGTACGATTCCCGGCCAGGGCAGATATTAATGTGACGAATATTTTTATTTTGGATTCGTTGGTGTTAGTGATGTCTTATTTCTACTGTCCATGCCACCGGTGATCAAAGAGTAAGTGTATGAGTTTGTTAGCGTTTATGTAATGGTTACTCACAATTTATGTACTACCGATAGTGCTGTTATAACACATGCGACAGCGAGAAGAAACTTAAGTCTATTGAAAAGTTACATTTGGGGAATGCGTTTGTCAGCGGACGTAATTTCATCTTTTAGATATTAACAGGGGATTAGGGTACGCTAAATTTAAGTTGAGGTCGCCCTTGTCCCGCGGCTGCCATTGTGGAAACAAGGGTGCAGACGTTTTTATAGGTTATCTGACAAACTATTGACCTCACATAAAATTTGTAAGATTACATTTGAAATTAATGTACTTACTGAATTAGCCCATCCAGCACATCATAAGATCCATTTTTTCATTACATGTTAATAAATTATAACATTACAGACTAACGACGTGGATGAAGATCTCAGCATGATATTCTTTACTTCAAAAGATTAAAATGAGAGTTCATTGTTGTCGGGCCACTAATAGGTACACTCAGCACTTAATTTAGCCGCTAAGCGCCGCATCAAATCCGCAACTAAAGCCACATTAGAACGTGTTCTTGGCATGGGTACTCAGTTGTGATACAGTAATGTTAGTGTGTTGTGGTAAGTGATCACCATCGCGGACATTGGCGACACCAGGGGCGTCACCAACGCGTTGCCGGCCGCGAAGAAAGCGAAAGACCAGCTTCTTGAAAGACCAAAAAGAATGTGGTGATTAGAATCTAATTATCAATTTCTTCTGTAACGGAAAACGTCGTGAGGAAACCTGCTCATCCGAGAGTTCTCCATAATGTTCTCAAGGGTGTGTGAAGTGTGCCAATTCGCACTTGGCCAGTGTGAGACACTGAAACCACACACTGAGACAGGAGACCTGAGTCCAGTAGTGGGACAGCTATGGGTTGCGATGATGATTACTCAGTTGTGGTCAAGAACTCCTTCGTATTCAACTAAGTGTTATGCAGCAGTACATTGGGTCAATAATAGGGCTGCGTTGGCTAAGTTCACTCAAGCTCCACATTTGGATCTGAACATTATCCTCCTTTTCAATCCACATGTGCTTCAAATGGTATTATGTGGATCAAATGTGATTAATTCACATAAGTATACTTAGTTCCGAAACTAACAGTGTGACTGCTACATGATTTTGGGTGTTTTTAAACTACAATAACACAGCACTAGTTATTTATACAATCAAAATGAATGAATTTTATGTCTATAAGTAGCTACTGTACATTATTTGAACATTTAAATGTAATGCGTTGTTTTCAATATAGGGTGCAAATGCTTTTTTATTATTTAATAGTTGCATCACGTGGAAACCACTAAACAGATTAAGATTAACCTCAGCATATTTGTAGCTTATACTCGGGTAGAATACATCTTATCTCGTAAATCGGATTTATTTCCGCGGGATAACACTTGAAAATGAATGTGGAAGTTCTTTGAAAAGGTTAGTAAATTATGTTTTAACATCATTTGCACAACTGTTTTAATAAATAGACATCTTTCTTATTTATGGAATAACAAAAAATTGTCCCGTAAATCTATAAAATGAAGTACACCAAAAATCATTGCAATCACGCAAAAAAATATCCGTGTATTTGGAGGATTGTCCAGCAATCACAATCCCGCGGGATCCAGACAAAAAGACCACACAGGAAAACCAGTATCCATGGGCTGTAAGTGTCCCATAACGTAAGCTGAGAGTAAACCTTTTCCAACCCTCTATTGTGCAGTATGTACAACGTCATGAAATATTGTACAGTGGTCTTAGCGACAAAATAAAGGCTTTGTTATCTAAAAGTCGCTTAATTTTTCATCAAATTGAAAGATGTTATGAAAACTATTGATAACGCAGAAAAGTTGAAGCCGTTCGTAGTGGCCCTGCCTGCGAAGCGAATAGTTCCAGGTTCGATCCCCAGGGAGGGCAGATAATTACGTGTCAGACAACTGATTGTTATCGGTTCATGGTTGGTGTGACTGGTGTGAGTTGTTAGTGTTGTGCTATTTGTGATGTCCTTGCCGCCCGCGACACAGCGAATCCTACTGCGGGGATGTGAGTCTGTTAGCATTTTTACTGGTGATGTTTCAAATTACTCATAAATGACATTATTATTATTCTCATTAAGTAAGCGGGGTGGCTTGGCCCACACGACATTTCCTTAAGTTCCTGGTTGAGGATACAGACCAGATTTATATTTGGGTAGGTCACCTAACATCTCGTCCTCCATTAAAATTTTGAACTTGACAAACTTATGATTATTATACGCACGTGTGTCAATGAAGGGCGATCGGGTTACAAAATTATCTTTAATATGATGTAACAGCCATAGAGCCTTCGATGACCTCGGCCAAGTTAATGTGGCCTTAACGAAGTCAACAAAACGTAAATATATCCATAATTAATGAATTGTGCAATAGATAATTACGATTATAATATGTAGAATTGTAAAATATATACGAGGCATTAAAGAATCCCGGTTTAACATTTTTCCCATGTACTAAATCCTTTAGTGGTAAAAAATATAAGGTTAGACTTCATATTTTAAAAGCCGAAATAGAGTTGAAAAGACATTACATATTAAAATTTTCGGGGAAAATACCTACGTAGGTGGTACTTTGAGCCGCTGAATGACGTCACTCATTTATATGCCATATTATTTTAGTGAGACCACGGCATTTTAAGTGCGATGTAACGAACGGTGTTGTTTATTTTAACGAAACCCATTAAGTTTGGGTCAGCAGGCAAGTTAACTAGTAGCACTTATACTTACTTATACTTACTTATTCTTAGTACCGGAGGGAGAAGTAGAAAACGTCACTAACAATAATATTGTATAGTTACCGCTTGCCATAGAGTGGCGCCCGCGACACATGGAATCCTAGTACGCTGGTATAAGTGTGTAACCGTTTATTTGTTTTTATCCAAAATTCAAGAAATCAACTTAAACATTATTTATCTTTAAGTGAAGGTCACTTGTACACACCTTCACTTGTAGAAGCCCTCCACCCTCCACTAGGAGGGTGGAGGGGAGGAGGGGAGGGTAGATCACCCATGCGATGGACCGACCAAATCAAGTCTGCGGTGGGCGGCCCATTGCATGAGTGCACCAAAATAACGACCAACGGAACAAAATGGCGAGAGATTCTGAGCGGAATTATCTGCCACGAATGCGACTTCATGACGACCACGACCGCTCCGTCATGAGCGAAACGATTGAGAAGATTACTGAAGGTACGTTTAAATAACTTGGCGTCATTAGCTCTCAAATCTGTTATCGGCTACATGAACAAATTTAGATCGTCTGTACTAAACAGGCTTTTATCGCGCTTATATTAATAGTTCAATATTTTTACGAAATGTAGTCATTAAGCGTGAGGCAACAGCCAGAAAACGTTTAGTGCCCTCGAAACGAGCTGAAGTGGCTGTTATGAAATCGCTATAAAATGTGTAAAGCGGGGTTATGTAGATGAAAACAAATGGGTGTGCTTCCTTGCTCCGAGCAAAAAGTTGTTTAGACGTCAGAAAGTTTATGCATGAGCTAAATCTATCTTTAATAAAACTAGGGGAGGTGAATATAAACATTGTTTTCTATTTTAAGCGTTCCGTAACCAAAGGGTAATAAAAAATACTAAAAATAAAATGAGGTCCCCATAAAAGAAATGTATCCCCATACGAAAATGTAGAACTCAATCCAATCCTAGATGTCGCTAGTAGTAGCGAAACGGTTCTTATCGTACTTCTCAATAACGCTATGTTTAAAAATGTGTGTAAAAAACACGATGGCCGATATTTAAGGTACAGTTATCACCTGCGTTCAATGTGCCCCCTGTTGGCAACATCATACGGTAGAAGCAAATATAGGTGGAGACCAGTATCAAGTGACATAGCCACAGCCGGCAATAGCGTTTGTTAGATAATAAAGTAGACCATGACTTTAATAAACACCAATACTTATAAAAAAAACAACGGGTTGCACTCCGGGAGTGCCGGCAGAAGTGCTACTTTTTCTACGCTACGTGCTACGTGCTACTTTTTCTGCAGTGGCGCATTTGTAAAGCTCGCTTGAGGGATGAAAACATAATTTTTCATTTATCATATTGTCCATCGCTCAATGTCACCGCATCACGTGCAACCTACTAATAGATTTGAGAACCTA
Organism: Ochlodes sylvanus; assembly: GCA_905404295.2. NCBI lineage: Eukaryota > Metazoa > Arthropoda > Insecta > Lepidoptera > Hesperiidae > Ochlodes > Ochlodes sylvanus. The sequence goes on along the minus strand of FR990132.1, from coordinate 10,289,973 downwards.
CTAATAGATTGAGAAAAAAACACCATAATCATAACTAAATTCAACCCATGTTAGAGCTGTTCTGTGGAATACACATAATTATAAAACTTTGCACTTCTACTATTACTACAAGTACTCCAGTTGGCCAAATATATTCAGGCATGCCTATGTATATTTTATGTTGAGTAGCTAGAATTCTGTATTGTGTAGAATACCTTTTATTATGGAAGATGGATCTATTCCCAAACAGAAGATTAAGGGTAGAAGGTAGATATAGAATTTCTATAAAGGTGTAAAACGATTATTTTTGTGTGAATAGGTGGCAGACCGACAGCGACTTTCGCATTGATAATATAGGTATGGATATGCTGGTTAGGTTTAGGCCAGTGAGGATACTAACACACATTTTTGTAGGATAGCCTGAAGGATTGAGGAAAACGCAGCCGGGTCATCTGGCGATAGGAAAGTGGTCATCGTCGGTTATAGACACGAGCCATGACCGCGACACTGGGAGCCATTGGAACTCCTGTCCCTGTAGAACTGCTACGCCCTCACTTCATGCACTTCAAGTATTTTGTGTGCAAAGAAACAGAACAGTAGCCAACAACGTATCGTAGTTAAAAATCACAACGCAAAACTGCACTCAAAAATCAAAATAGTATTCTCAGCAAAATGGCTTCCGAACTATCCTGTATCCTATTAGTAATGTATTCAAATGCATGCAAACAGCTCAGTTCCACGGGAAGTATTCCATTATCCCGGTTAAAATTCAAGGCTCTTTAGCAACTTGTTGGCCAACCAGTGTGGAACTAATGGAGTAAACGGTATTTTGATATTCGTACTTAACCTTGGGATGTTGCAGGGCAAGTCTTTACACTCCGCGGCGAGTCCTTAGCTCTAAGTATTTTAACGTCACTTAATTTGTATAGACATACTCAAACTTTATCAAATAATTAAAATGCAACATAATAGCAATTTTAATAGCGACGTTAAAAGCTGTTTTTATTTTAAACGGGCTAAGTCCTGCCAGTGTCTGTTGGTGACAGCGATGAAATAAAAAACTGCGACATTTCACTTTCGCAATGAAAGCGAGTGCTCTCCAGACAACAATAAACCTATCTGCAAAATATGCAAAAGAACGCCATAAACTGACAGTGAAAAACTTTGTTAAAAAGATAAAGGGTCGTCTATCATGTTCCGAACATGCCAGCTCTCGCATCAAATACATTTTTCATGGTTCTATAGTAATTTGTGTGTAAATAGTCAATAATTGAGACGACAGGCGAATCAAATTACCTATTATTAAATTATTTTCGTGAAATAGTAAGTTAGTCACACTTTAGTCACCACTAACTAAAGAAAACGCGTTGTAACTATAGAAAGTAAACTACCGCCATCTAGTTTGAAGTGAACGAAGACTGTGTGTTTGGATAGTTCATGTTCGAACATTGTATTTTATATTATATTTTGTAACAATTTTTTGTTAACATTATATTTTGTATGATATTTGAGGGACAACCCTCAATGATCGTATGTAGATATTTTGAGACTTTTTATTAATAACACCTTCTGCCGTAGACACCGACGCTAGGCTCTATTTGTGTTACTATTAAAACGTTGTATAAATAAAAACTGCCATTTTAATCCACTTCAAAATCTATACTGATACGGAATAAATCTGTAACGGAGCTAAGTCTGTACATTGGATAGATTTTTTAGGAAATTTTAAACTCGGACTCAAACTCAAATTATTTATTTCATGGTAGGTACTTTTATATACACGTGATGGTACTTTTAAATACGCGTACATGAACGTAATTTTTTGCATTTAACACTGTTTCGCTTCAATTAATTATTTTTTATTTGTAACGTAAGTAGGCTTTGTTCGTAACGTTTACAAACTTTTTTAATTATTGTCTATCTGTATAGGCATCACGTGGAATCTACTGAACCTATTTAGATGATGTTTGGCATATTTGTAACTTTACCACTTAAAATACTATTTCTATGCCACTTTTTCAATTATCATGGATTAAAATGTGATCGCTGGCAACGAAGCAAAAATAAGTGGTTTAGTCGACGTTGAACCTATTCGCAAAAGACCTTAATAATATTTTATACAATTTCTAGTCTCTATGATAATAAAGTTTTAGTACCTACCTGTAAATAATTGCGGTGCCTAACCACTGCCTAACACATCACAGAAATTATAAGACCTAAGAATAAAATAACTATTTAATAACATTTTAACTATTAAAAAATACATTACTTTGCTTATAATAAAGAACTGATAAAAAAACTGTATGTTACGATATATTCAATCAAAAAAAAAAATGTAACATCTAATTGTACACCATATGATCGCAATAAAGAATTGAGAATTGAAACTAATACATTATAAGATACACTACTAACTACTAAAGTATGTATATCAATAATGTTTGTCTTGTATCGTAAAAACGTCTGTACTATCAAATTCGTGCCCAACAATAACCAAAAACAAAAGCCGTAAAACAATAGTTACTCCGCTCACTCCGTTCAACAGAGGGCGCTAATAACTACATAGAGACAATACAGTCGAGAACGGTGTTGAAATATGAAATTACTTCCAAAGGAGCCTACCGGTGATAATGTAAGTAAACTTTATTTATCCGCCAAAGGTTCCTTTATTACGCCAACAGATTATACAAGGGGGGTATATCCCCATCCTTTTCCCCTCTTCCGTTCACTCATTGTAAGCCCCTATTAACGGGGGGGTTCGCATTGTCTCACACCGAACAATCTTATCTTTCCTCACCTACGCGGGTGCGCTTAACATAAGAGCAAGGAAGGTATGAAGATATACATACTTCATATCTCTTGAGAAAGCGGTTATTGTTTGAAGAAGTTTTCATTACAGTGTAAATGTTGGAGTTTTTTTTAACCGACCTCTGAAAGGAGGAGGTTCTCAATTCGATTGGTATTTTTTATAGTTTGAGTCGGCGGTTTATATTTTTTGTGTTTGATGGGGTTAATTATAATTATCTATGTATGTAATTATACGCGAAGCTTAAACTTTACACCCTTTTTACGAAAATTAAAGAGGAGTGCAAATAACTAATATTTTTATTTAATTATTAAAACGTTTTAATTTCATTCGAAACACATTAAACTAATACCTAAAATATTACACACACAACATAGTTGCTTTGAATTATATTGCACACTACCATGCGGTTGACACTACGTGACGTGACGTTTAAAATTTGTAGATAGTAATAATGTAAAGTTACCCTTAGACAGAATTAATTACGGTCGAATTTCGAACGCTAAACGGGTGTTTGGTTATGATTTAGGTATATGACAATAATAGTTTGTTTGGTTATCGATATGTCTTATACCGAACTGTTCAAGAATACGAGTATATTGATAAAACTTTCATTTGTGATAATTTTCATAAAGTCGGAAAATATGGGTTTCCACTTTCCACTCTATAACCTTTAACAGACCACCTTCGAGTAAAAATTTAGGAAATAGCCCATATTTTTTTATTCGCCTCGCGGGAAATTACCTGTTTGATACGCTTAAGCATATATATGACAGTAAGCCATAGATGTGTTGTATTCCACAACAAAACGCCATAGTTTTGTTGTGGAATACAATTCAACTCATTAATGGCATACTACTGAGGACAGGTCTCTCTTTATTATTGAAGAGACCTAGAACATACCTACTCTACCACGCTGCTCCAGTGCGGTTTGGTGGAGTATGAGGCGAGTCCAAGTATCGGTAGTTTAAGCCGCCTAAGTGTCGACATAGCTTAACGACTGCTATCTAAAACGACTGGGTACGACGGCTTTACGAAATCACGGAAACGATGAAGAAGTTTTTAGCTTTAGTTTTCATTAGCGGTCACTCATTGAACTACGAACAGCGTCCGTTGGTGCTTAATTCAGATGATCACTTAAAATCAACGCAAGCTGCCGGGCTGTGAGCGCTTCGACTACAAAACTATATCAATATAAAAACAAAAACAATAAGATCAAATAACGAAGTTTATTCAGTTCTGTCCGACCTCGCCGTCTTAATTTTGTCAAATAAACGATATCAAAACACAATTTATTATGACTTTTCCGGAAGTACGTACTTAGGAACTTAGATTATTGCGGAAGTGCCCAAGCAAAGAGAATTGCTCTGACCTCTGAAAAGTTTTGTAATATTAACGAATAAATATTTTACTTCTTAACTTCCTTAATATTGTTTTGTTATTATACCATTCGATGTACCGTACACAGGGATGGGCAAAATTCATGATTACAGATTACGATTACATCAGGGGGCAGCAAAATGCACCACCCAGGTAGGTTGCACACAACCTACCTCGGTTGTGTGACCAAGACCGCAGTCTTGGTCTTGGTATCTTGTCTTTGACGAAGGTATTTCCACACGTTGGTCTAAAATTCACTTGTTTCGAGAAATGGTAGTTACATCGTTCTTGGCGGGGACATTTCCGTGTTTCCAGACTTAATTTTTTACAATTTTTGTCTGTCTGTCTGTCTGTCTGTTTGATCCAGCTAATCTCTGGAACGGCTGGACCGATTCTGACGGAACTTTCACTGGCAGATAGATGATGTTATAAGGAGTGACTACTAGGCTACTTAAATTTTTTGAAATTTAATAACTTTTTTGTTAAATTCTACGGGGACGAACTCGCGGGCACCGCTAGGCCGAAATAAAAAGCATCAAGAAAAGTTTCACGATCCTTGGCAAAATATTATTTGCCCTTAGGCTTAAGCACCTACACATAGTATATTTGAGATAACACCTAGTCATGAATATGGAGGTTATTTTAATATGCTATAAAATAACATCTCAAGCGTTATATTTTCGGTTCTTCATGTTTGATAATATCATACAGACTTCAATACACAATAAGGCTCGTATTCCAATGCATACAAAAGCGCTGGAGGAGCCTGATGGTAAGTGCTCTCCGGATCTTTACTTACAAAAATCATGTGGGGGGTGTTCTCTCTCTCTCTCTCTATTTCTCTCTATTTCTCTTTCTCTTTCTCTCTGTAACACTGCGATTAAAATCCGTATTCACACACAAACTTTATCACGGTTGATTCCAGAAGGAGGGTGGTATCAAACCAGGTTGGTAAATAAAAGGTACGATACGGTACGGTCACGTTAGTTGTCGGCCGAGAAAGACGGAACAGGAAAGAAAGAAAATTGACTCTAGATCATCCTGCCAGACCATGTCAAGACGTTTGGCTGATTCAAAAAAGTGATAATACCGGATAATCATATTATGTTACTTTCTGATTTATGTTTTCTGTTTTACTTTTCTGTTATTACGTTATTTGATATAGTTAGTTATTTATTATATTGTGTACGTATAACATCATCGCTGACAATGGAGTTTTGACCTTATCCGCTCTAGATAAACAAGGCCCCATAAAAATGTTCATCTGATAGCGAAAGTGAAACCGTCGTTAATATTCCCAAAGAAATTGCACCTTTTTTCTACTTAGGCACCAGTCTTGTCTCCTCGTCTGGGATGTGTTAATTTGCCCGTAAAATGTAACAGTGAACGGAAAAGCTGCTTAAAGGAGTGCGCACATTACACCAACTCGACGTCAACTCCACTCCGACTCCACTCCGTTTCAACTCCGACGTTCCGTTCCGCGATCAACGTTTCATCGACGTCAACTCGACTCCGTCTCCACTCCGCTTCAACTCCGACGTTCCGTTCTAGGTACATTACGTCATTGTGTCGGTCGACGCGTGGACTACTCGTCTACGGTGAGTCGTCAACGCAACGTCGACGCGTTGGTCTCGAAACGGAACGGTTATGGGTGTAGGGCGAGCAGTACAGGGCTTTTAAGTATAAGTTCGAAATTCAACCTTACCTTCAAAGATATAAAGCTCATAATTGAATATTAGCTTTGTCAAGGTTTTAGTCGCGTTGGCGTCGGTTGGTCGTGGAGTCGTTGTAATGTGCGCACTCCTTTAAGCTGTCTGTTTATAGGTGAATGTTTCTTAACCTGAAAAATGTGATGATGAGAACTCTATCCATGCCAATATTATGAATGCGGAAGTAACTCTGTCTGCCTGTCTTCCTGTCTATCTGTCTGTCTGTCTATTTGATATGTTTTCACTCTTAACGCACTGAATTCATTTGGGTATTTAGTATAGAGATTGTTTAATTCCCTGGAAAGAATATGGGTTGTTTTTATCCCGCTTATACGTTCCCTGGGGATAATTTTAACGGTATTTCGTCGTTTTTCGTCGTTCGTCGACAGCACAGCAACACTAGTTATCTGCATATAAGATTATACAACATTGTTTTGTCCTTTAGTTAGAAGTGAGCAGAAAGCATCGCTATGATGCGTTGCCGTCCGAGCAGGAAACGAAGTCTCGTGAACATTACACGACAACTTAGATTAAACATTTACACTAGGACGAACGAAGACCAGAACTTTAGCAAACTCAAACTCAAACTCAAACTCAAATCATTTATTTCATGTAGGTATATTTTCAATACACTTATGAACGTCATTTTTTGCATTTACCATCATTTCGCTAAGGTGCCTTTAAATTTTAAATCTTTAAGGAGAAGAAACGGCGAAAGAAACTCCTCGGCACATCTTTTGAAAAAAAAATAAAGAAAATGCTTACAATTACTTAACTGATTTTATACCTACATACAAATACATTCATACATACTAACATGAGCAGAACCGGTCGCGGATGTCTATTGCCAAGCATCTTTGTCCTTAATATATTCATCGACTGTATAATAAATACCCTTTCTCTGTGAGTCTTGTTTTAACATGTTTCTTAAATATTTGTATGTAGCAGACTTTAGAGTGAGGGTAGCCAAATACAGAACCCTTCGTACACAAAACGTCGTCAGAATTAAGCTTCACTTAATAATAATCATACGTATGGAATCCGCCTTGTGTACCAATTGTACCATATATGCATCCATCAAAGTAGGTATCTCAAAGGGGCCTACGTGTCGGGCCTGTGCCTTCGAAAGGTCTGGGTCCACTTACATCTAGGATCCGTGAAACTTTAAGTTTAGAGATAGGTACATTTTATTAATAATGAATAACGCTGCACACTAGGATTCCCTATAATTATAATGAGTACCAGGGACAACACGCAAGTGAAGAAAACACAGACCATGAACGGAAATTTAAATTCATCATTCAAATTTCTACCTCGCTGGAAATCGAACTCAGGACCTTTCGAACGGGGATCCGGCGTTGTAACTATTACGCCACACAAGTCGACTTCCTCCAAAAGACTAGATTTGAACTCAAATAAAGGGGCATAAGTCTGCTAATTGATAAAAGCATCAATTGCATCGCGACGGAATAATTTGACACATTTGATATACGAAATGTACACGGCGCAATTGAAGCTTCTAATATTAGCCCACTTGGGCCCCAGATTAACTATAAATTGCAAATATTGATCGCAACACAATCGGATGTTCATGTTACCCCCTACATATTTGAATAGGGCCAATTGGGTCAATAGTTTGAAATCAGTGGCAGCTGTCGGGCGAATAAACAAAACATTTTATCTGCTGGGATGAGCGAGTCGAAACTATTACCACCAATATTATTGGGGATGAACCGTAATATAGTTTTACGGGTTACGAGGCTCCTATCTGGGCGTTATTAAATTTTAGTGCGGGTTCTGTTAACTGGATATATAAATACAGGTGCCCAAGTTAGTGTGAATATTTACCTTTGGGCCGTCTAGTCCAACTTAATCTTAAAGACTTCGGGTGTTGTAATACGTGTTTGTTTTACGCCTTCAGTAATTGTTACATTACTGCATCTTGTTCAAACTATACTGTACTTTATCCTATTATGATTATGTTCATTATTGTATTGTGGTCATTAACTGATGCACGGATTTTTTTATTTACTCATTATCAGATTTCTGATTGTTATACATAGGCGGACTGACATAGACGTTGAGGTGTATGGAGTAAAGTAACACAAGTGATAAAAATGAGAACCTCACTAATTTACATAACCTACATACTAATTATTTCAGTATTTACTACAGTTATAAAGAAGAGTTAGTTCAGGAGCAGCTCTTTGTATTTCAAATGTTTCCGGCCACGAACGCACGATTCGTCTGCTTGTTTTTTAGCCATTAATGAAATATTAATAACAATTAGTTACTGTCCCATTTAATTATCTATCAAACGTTACCAGATCAAACCGCATTGTTCCACTTCAATCTAGTAACCGCAATGTGTTAAATTGTTTATCCTACCAGTGGCAACGCCCCAATAATCATTGACAATTATATACTCGTATGGAATTAATTGCTTAGTAGATTTTGATAGAGAATAACAATACAATTTAATTAAATTGTATAAATAATTATTCAATTCAATTTATGTAAATAGACTCTAAGAAATTGTCTATCGACTTTATGGACTGCATTTGAGTAAACTTACCTATTAATTAGCTTATTGCAGCAAGTACCTACTAAATTCATTCAAAGGCCTTACGGATATAAATACAAATCATATTTTGGCTTTATAAATGAAAGCCTTCCGTTCGTAGGATTAACGAAACGAATAGAGAATGGGTTGCTTGTACAATCACTTTATTTTTTTTTATTATGATACGGGTACTCACGATATGTATTTTGAAACGCCGATATTTCGACCCAGTTGCATGGATCGTGGTCACGGCTGAACTGCGGTGGCGCGGAGAAACTTTTGACAGGTGACACTTGACACTAAATTGGAACACATATATAATGTACTGCGTCGGAACGGCCACACACCAAAGACAGGGAAACGTCCGCATAAGAAAAACTCCACTATCAGCACGGTTGAACGGCAGTCAGCATTTCTTCCCTATGTTAAGGGGGTAACAGATAAAATTGGCAGATTATTAAATAGAAAATTTAACATCAACACCGTTTTCACGCCTTTTAAGAAAGTTGCCGCCTTTTTGCGTTCTCCCAAAGATCGGGTACCTTATCAGTGTCCAGGGGTATATAAAGTCAACTGTAGCTGCGGGAGCTGTTACATTGGACAGACGAAACGCTCGATATCGCAGCGAATAAAAGAACACATCGCAGCAATTAGGAAGAATGAAGGGAAGAAATCAGCTGTAGCAGAACATCTACTTGATTCGGGCACTAACCACTGGATTGAACTTGGAAGCCCGCAAGTAATCGCCACGGAACGCCACTACATCCCACGGCTAGTACGAGAGGCAATAGAAATTAAAAAACACCCCAAAAACTTTAATAGGGAGGATGGATTTAAGTTAGCGCAAACATGGAATCCAGTGGTTAGTTTATGTAAGTCCGAAAAAGTTAAAAGTGCTGAGCGGCAGGATGTGGTCAGTGTAGTGTGTCGTAATATGGTTAACCAAACGCAAAAACGAACTAGACGTAAGGTAGATAGACTAATGTATTAGTGTCAAGTGTCACCTGTCAAAAGTTTCTCCGCGCCACCGCAGTTCAGCCGTGACCACGATCCATGCAACTGGGTCGAAATATCGGCGTTTCAAAATACATATCGTGAGTACCCGTATCATAATAAAATGAGTACAATCCGCGATGAGTTAAGTTTAAAATCATACACTTTATTTTTAAATGCACACACAAAATAATTTGAGAATTACGTCAACGAAAAACTCAATTAAAAGGACTTCTCGTGCCGTAAACAGATGGAAGCTTTTTTGAGTTCAAATTGATTTTGTTACGTTTAAATTGTCGCGAATAAAGCACCGTTTGTTGATAAACGGAGTGAAAACTTTCGAATTGAATTTACTGAACGAAAAAATGTATTTGTAATTTGGTAGTAGTTAACGAGGGAACAGTTGGAATGGATGGCTTCGAACAGTTTAGGCGCATTAATTAGGGAAAACCTACCTTTGATTAATATCATTGACATACTGACTGATGGGAAAGCATTGAAATTTAGGCTTGAATATTTTATTATTATGCAATTAGTATGGTGGAGTTTGCTCTAGGTGCACGGGAAAGCTCGTGAAAGAAATATCTATAACGATCGGCAAAGGCTTATTAACTGGAAAACGTTTTGGCTTCGCCTCGCCTCAGGTCGTAAGGATAGAGGATAACCTATCCCTAGACAAGGTCGTCAAGTGGTCTTCACAGCGTACCTTTTGGTGAACGATGGTGGCCGATTTCACCAACACAGAGTTTACACTAGAGTAGCTATCCCAGTATAACTGTACTCTGTCGATTTATGCGATGGTTAACTTCAAATTCGTTTCACCATGTTATTTTACTCTCGCATAGTTTCTCTGCGACTTTGAACGAACGAATTGAATGAATGCGTAATGCACCCAAGTAAAATAGACAGTTTGTCGTATATACGAATAGCAGCTTACTCGTATATGATTTTACTCTAGTATAATTTAATATAGAGATTTTATCCCTCGGTTAAATGTTCGCGAGTAGTTGACTACTTATCCCGGGAATAAGACTTATACGACATTGGTAAAATCGGCTCTATGTGTTTCTTTCGCAACCCGTGGATACGGGCCAGTCTTAGCATTGCACCTGTCCGGCTCTTGGATGCGCTCGGATTAGCGGCGAGGCTAGCGCTTTTGGTAGTGGTTATATTCTCTTTGGTGCTAACGAAAGATCAAGTTGCTGCTGCCAACTTCATGCTGCTTGAACGGTCCCGCGATGACGTTTTGATGCTGATAAATGTGCGTTGTTATAAGAAGTTTCATATAAAACACTCTCGAGATCCTTTCCAAGTTAATAAATGTGTTACAAGTCACTAATCAATAGTTCGATCGTAAAAGAAAGTTCAGTGGTTTATCGTCTTACTTGTTGACGGTTTTATTGCAGTTGATATCGCGGTGAGATTCATTGCATTTTCCAAGTTTCAGAGTTAGAGGTAAAGTACTCCAGTTGATAGTAACTATGTTTTAAGCGAAAAGTCCCGAGTTCGCTTTGCGTAAGCGGAGAACGTTTTTGCTGTCATTGGTTTTTGTGATGCCATTTGTTTGTGTCCGCTATACTCGCAACTCTGTAAATCCAAGTCTGCAATTCTGATGATTTGATTATAATTTATTTTTAACAATTGTCGTATTTTGGTAATAGTTTGCAATGCAATGTTTTATTTCATAGCGTAGGTATATTTACTTAAATCCTATTTCGTAAAACGTTTTACCCAAAATCGTTACACGATTTAAAATAATAAAAATAGCACCGTGACACGCGTTTCAAATTCACTAGCAAACAATATTAAATTTTATCACGACGTCAAATGCAAGCCAATAAATCGGCTTAACGCCGTCATATATCATAATATTAGCGATACAAATGTGAAATATTCGGAGCGAACATATTGGCAGCGTTACTACGTCCGCTCTAAATTAAGGTCCAAAATTCCTGACGCAATTTGGCTTAACTGGCATTGTACGTAAAATATTCTGGCAGTGGAATGAAAAAGTTATTCGACCACTCACAACTGCCTTACAATAGTACTAAATAAAACAATTGAAGATGCGAAACAAAGGTCTTTTGTGAATCATAAGGAACTTTGACCACTACGTCATTAGCAACGAACAAATAATATTTTGTGTTATTTGACGTGTAAACTAGAAGCACGTGTCTATTTTGTCTCTGTCCGACTTTTTGCCTGTTACTTCGTTTGTTTGTCTGTTTGAATTCGTTAAAATTTACTAGAGAAAAAAAAATTGTATCGTTGTAGTTAGTTAGGACATTATTAATTTTATTATAATGTCGTAAATATAATAACTCGTATTATCTTTCCGTGAAGCTTGCCTGACTAGGTTACAGTACTCTAGGTACTACCTATGTCTGGTAGGTAGGTCTGGTACCTAGGCCTAGGTACCAGAGGACTTGACACCAGTACTTTTTCCGTTCTTTCCGTCTCTTTTCTTTACTAGCCTAAAACGCATCAGTGAAGCTTTCGATTTCACTAGTGTCCACACAAGCCTTGATAACTGTCAGATACTAAGATTATAAAATGAGTTATATTGTGCTACGCGCACAAGTTAATTTTTGTTGGAAAACTGGAGCCCAATATTAATAATCTGATATCAAGATGATGAAATAATCTGTGATGAAAAATTGTTGTTTGTGTACTACTACCAACAATTGCATCACGCTTACCAAATTACAGTAGTTAACGACATGAAAAATGGCTTTCAACGTTTGAACAACAATCGGTACATCTCAATTATTCTCAGTTTCTGAGGCAAATAGCAACTCGGCACTCAGAATGGTTTAATGAAAAATGCCAGCGCAATGCGAAGTATTTTTCGGAAGACAATTTTAAAATTCACTTGGCGTACAAACATCAAATACGGGAATTTATACAAGATATAAATTCCAAAAGAATTTAAAGAGACATGTTGGAATTAACTTATTTAATTTAAAAGTTATATTTAGGGATGTTCGTCAATTGGTTTAGTCTTTCCTGGATTTAACACAAACCAACCTTGGTCACTACCAACTAGGCCACGGGGTCACCTGTCAGTATTATACAGTTTTGCGTCGTTAAAGTTTGACATTTGTACATGTGATGTCACAAAGCACACTCTATGTCAGTCTATGTTCCCCCTCCTTACTCGATAACTTTCAACGTTATTAATTAATGCCCTCTCTGTTCTAACACATGGACGGCGGTGACCACTTACGGTAATACGTTTCTCATTACATTTCGATAGATGTTCACCAACGACAATAAACACATTAGAACACATTAAAAGTCCTGAGTTGTGTCAGGTTTTCTTTTGATCATTAAAAAATTGTATAGTTTGTTCTGATAAAAGATTCTGACGTGGTACTTTTCTGTCTGATCCAATTCTGCAGCTTGATAATGTTAATTTAAATTTATAATTAGAATTTCTACTGCTACCATGGACCCTATAGCCTAGTCGTTAGTGAGCCTGTCTGCAAGCGAAGGGTTGTTGGTTCGATTCTCGTCTTTACATTTCGTCACATTTATGTGACACTGACAAACAAATGTTTTGTTCTCAAGTGTATTAATGGTGTCGTTATCAATATCATATTGTCCGTGCCAACTGCGATACAGAGAACTGTAGTACGCGTGTATTACGTGTATTATGATTGACCATTGACCAGCCATGGTATGGTATTATTGTTTCCAATAATTAAGTAGGTACTCTATCTACACCTACGGAACCCAAGCATATGACGCAAGCAAAACCAGCCTTTTCTTTACTGGCAGTCCAAATTCCCAGTAGCTTCCATTCAACGTTATTTCATGTAAATTTTTATCGCTTCGACGCCCAAGGGAAATCTGTAATAAAGTGTTTTGTACGAAAATCATGGAATATCGATTTCTTTAGAAAACTAACTTTTGTGTATTTATTTATATTTTTAATGTTATTAATGCCTACTGGTATATATTTATCTCGTAATAATACTCTGCTTAATCTGCACAATACATCGAATATGCATATTGCATCATGATCGCTGAACAACGTCCTAAAACACATTAATTGCTTATACTCGTACTAACAGTTTTTAGCAATATGACTGTATATTTAGTAAAATTGTAATCGAGACACGTTAAAACATGTCAAAGTTACTTCCTCTCCGGGATAGTGAATCTTGATCCTCAATAAGTAAATGAGTGAAAACTGCATTCAAATCGATCGACAAACTTACAGACAAACAGACAGTTTTTTTATAAATTATTGATATGAGATCTATCGCGTCATTCTAAGTTCATTCGCAGTTCTTCTCAAATATCGTGCATATGTAAGTATTATTCCGTTTGAATTTATATAATATGTATGATACCCATGAATAATTATAATAATTTGAACTGTCACGTAATTGTAAAGAAAAACAAGTAATGGCATATTAAAATCGAGGCCTAAACAAGTCTTGAAAGCCTTTCGTGTTCCAAGTTAATTGAGATACAGAAGGAATTTACGACTTTTCGTAATACAATAACGTGCGAAAATTATATATGTAATCTGGAAATTAATGTCTATTTCAGACGAAGATAAGGCGAAAATTAACTCGCTTAAATCAAAAGCGTAGTACGTGGTGTACATTAACTTTGAATTAACTAACAATTACAGGATAATTGGATATATTATAGAACTTGTTGGGGTTTTCGGAAGGTTATAATTCGTCTTTAACAAAGACTGAATATTGTTGGTATAAACTAATTACATTTCATTTCTTATTGTAAGCAGGTTTGCTTTGAATAGTTCACTAGTCTTACTCGTTAGTACTAGTCTATAGTCTCTCTTCGCCATATTGTACTAGGATTAAATTTGCGTATTAGTGGCTAGTCCAAGAATCGGAAGGAATTCAACTTTATCGTTATTATTACAACCAAAAACTCTCCCACTACAAGACTCGGATCTCCTGTCTCAATTTAGATTTATGTCATAATTAATTTATTAAAGATTCTTAATACGTGAAGAATGAACCCTATGTATACTATACTTAACATCATATACATATAGTCATATATGCACCTGCGATTATTGCCAAAAAATATGACTTTATATTTACATGTGTATTTGTTATAGCTACATGAAAAAGATTTATTTATGTGTGTATTTATGTAAAGATTACTTAAATGTATATTATTTATGTATCGTTACTGGATATTAAAATATTTATATATCGTCATCGTATATTATAAAACCGCCCTTCTTGTATTACTGTTTGGCCCAATGGTTAGCTGGTTGAGATTGTAACATAATATTTTATTGTGGTCAATAAAGTTTAAAAAAATAAATTAATAAATAATCGTCTAAGCTCTTTTTGTATTAGAAAAGTTAATTATTGTTTTCCAAAATTAATATTCTGCAGCTATCGTCTCTTTCATCATATTTTATTTTTATTAATAAGTGTAACCTGTGAATTATAACAAACACGAGTTTTCTCCCTATTACCATAACGTAGTACTCGTCATAAAAAAAACACTTTATTTAAAATTTCCAATTTCCACTCCAAAGCTTAACATTGCTCCATCGGCTTGGGTTGAATATATTTTAATATAATTGACGACGTCAGTACCTAATAAGAATTTCGTTCGGTAATTTCAGCAAATTTTCTGGCTTGTGGCAAAACAGGCGGGTTCCCTTCGGTAATTTTAATTCCAGCGCCTTCTCTAATTAAAATATAACAATAAACGATCCTTTGTCTGTTCGCCGAAGTCATACAATTCTATATTTTTGGCCGATACTAAGTTTAAAATCTGTGTTCATAATTGGGATGAAAGTGTTTCTTCCATCAAAAAGCTCCGGCTGATGGCGGTTTATGTGCGATAGTACAGAACGAACGATTTAATATTGATAGTTGGTTCTTTCATAAAGCGGTCAATGGCCGCTTTTCACTTGGTCTATAATATAGACTCCATAATTATGATAATTGATATTCATGCTTTATAGTTTGCCTACGTGGCTCATCCACCCTCCTGATATAAACGTGTTTCAGTAGTTGGAAATTCAGTAAACAAGCTTGTTTTGGTCTTCGACGGCAACACCGTCCACTGATATCTGTGACCGTAAGGAATCCATCTGCACGTATGATTTTAAACTTAACTCATCGCGGGTTGTACACATTTTATTATAATACGGGTACTCACGATATGTATTTTGGTACGCCGATATTTCGACCCAGTTGCATGGACCGTGGTCACGGCGTACCATATGCATATCGTGAGTACCCGTATTATAATAAAATTTACCTTTTCAAATGTCACCTATTCCAGTAATTCCGCAGTGAAGATCTTATCTTTGTTCCAACATGTTATTCTACTGAACTCGTTAAATTTTGTCATCACAGTTTCAAAATTATTGCCCTCTGATATAGTTTTACTTTGAAGTCTTTGGATTGAAAATAGATTTATCTTCATAAGGACGAAAATGACAAGTGAGTTCTACGTAGAGAGTGCATTGGGAAACTTTCAGAACCGATGATAGATTGCTCTAGATATTTATGGTATACTGATGCATAGTAAATATGCTTAATAAAAAGAAAAATTACACTTGTGGACAAATAAAAAATACATCAAAGGATTCGCAAAGACAAACTGTAAATCCGCCGTTAGATTCACGGCCTAGGCATTGTTGTGAAAGAAATATTTGTCTACGGTTTAGTTAGCTTCTCCTGTCTCGTTTATGTAGGACCGTGATCTAGTTCACTATCACTAGTCTAGTTGATGGTGTACCGTGCTTAAAATAATAATAATTCAAACTTTTTTAATCTCAGGATAAAATGTCAACATTAGAATAAGACTATCTTATTAAACTTATTATAACCTAGTGCTCGACGACAATTCTACTTGAAAACGTTGAAGCCGCGTATAATCATACACATGACCGTATTCATAAGAACACCCTTACGCATGCCAGTTATTCCAGTTCTTCGCGGTACGAGTTCTAACTGACATAATTATACTATGGCTTGTCCCACTAGAGCTTACGAGTACTCTACTGCTGTTCCATTGATGTGGATGCGGATTGATATAGGGGTTAGTGGCCAATCCAAGTGTTAGAACTTCATATGCCGCCCGAAGGCCGATTGTTACCTAACGATAACAACCGGGGCCGATGACTTAATTCTGCCGAAGCACAGGATCGCTCAAGAAACTTTTGCCACAAGCGCTCACCCATCCAACTCCCACTGTTGCTTAACCGATCGCCACAAGCTGCTGGGCTATGAGCGCTCCTATATACATAATACCAACTATTGAACCGTATTACACTGCCAAAGACCTTCTTCAAAGCTCAAAATTCCAATAATGTAAAGTATTGCATTTCCTTCATTGCTCGTTGGGTGCAGTTACAGGTACAAAGGCGAACAAATATCAATAAACCTCGGGACCAATACCATTGATATTGATACCCGTAGCCTGAGATATGAGATTTGCTTCTAAAAGACATTTTTATATTGATACATATATTGGATTAACATATTGTTGGCGACAATAGGAAACCTCTGAAGAGTATTTGCCTACACTAGCGGCCTAGTATACTGACCCCATTCCCATGCATATAGACCAAGGTATCGTAAGAAGAGACATAAGCCAATCCCTATTCATGTCCGGGTAAAAAGGAGACCCTTGGGACCTGCAAATCCCTCGCAGTAGTCCCCGCAAAGAGTGTGACGGCGCAGGAAGGCAGTTAAAATACAATGCAATACGTGGTAGGGCTGAAGCCCGGTTAGACAGCTACCACTCTCTTGCTTGAGACAGCCAGCGAGCGACTTGCAATGTTCCGGCTGGAAGCTCACATCCAGTACTTTCTTTCTCGCCGGGGCGTCCAAAATGTTAAGTCGGGTGATGATAATTGTAAACAACCACCTTGGCGTACTGGCTTCTTGTAGATACTTGTTTGGAGTTCTTGTTTCTCTATTTGAGTTCTTCTTCCTTCTGGTTTAAGTTTCTTCTGTTTTGAATCAAATCAATAAATTAATAAAGTGGAATAATTTCTTCCCTAAAATTTAATCGAGTTATATGTGTTACTCTTTTCTGCCAAAACTACCCTGGATAAACATTAAAAATACCTCATAAACCTGATGATAGTCACATGTTTTCCAAGGACAAAGTTAAATATTCACGTTTCCCCAAAAAGCGACGTGAGTGGCCAGAAGATAATAAAATACTCTGAAATATCCCCGGTACTAGTCAACCGCGTTCATTTCCCGTGAGATAGTACCCGCTTGAAATTTGCATAAAGTGTACCTAATGCTGTATTGTCCATAACATAAACCAACGTTTTACGGCCAGATCTCAAAATCCTTTGCCAAAAAATGCACAATTTACATGAGTAATATTTCGTCGCGATATAACAAAGCCATGTAGTCCCTTGTGAGCCTCAGCGTACGCAAGCATGTGGAAAACGACAAGTGATGAAAGAGAATAAAATTTCTTTCGTATGATATTTCTGTCTTTAAATGTCTCATGGGACATACACAAGCTGAAGACCTTTGAAGGGTTAGAGGCTGTCGATTCTGATTGTATCTAAATAACAGTCGAGAAGCTTTGTCAAAAGTAACTTTATAGTGTAGTCTGAACTATTTCAGTGAACTTAATATGAAAATCCTATTCCTTCAATAAATGTAATTTTATCTCTGAACTCTGGCCAAAATTTGCCTGAACCATTGTATCAACTTAAGCTATACATATAATGTGCCCTAACATTTAAAACTTCACCGATATACAATCCAGCCTAAAAAATATCAACTACTGCGTAGTAAAAGAATAAGTTGTACACACGTGGATTTAGAATTTAGATAGATATTTTCTGAAACGCATTCCAGCCAAATAGCCCATAAATACTTAGAGTTACACTAAAATGTATCTTAGACTTAGATCTTGTATTACGTAGCATCAGGAGGAATCGTAGTCAAGCATAAACTTTTAATTAAGCCGAGAATGATGCAACAAGCAACACAAACGTTTGCACCCTCAGCACTTCTTGTGAGTTGCGTACGTCGTGGTTGCAGTTCTCAAGTAGTTAAATAAACACGCGAGGAAATTATTTCTATGTATGCACTAACAAACTTGTTTACGCTGTACACGGTAATATCTTAACAGGTATAATTAATATTCTCTCTTTACTTTTTACAGGTTTACTTTTTATAGATAGTTTAGGTCCAGATTTGAATCCGGTATAGTTTTATCTTTGCATTACATATACATATAATTGTTTTGTCCGCGTGTGTGTCACTGAACTCATCCTAACGGGTTGGAGCGGTTTTAAAGAGTTTTTTGGGTTGGTATGTTTGAGTGGGTGATTTATATTTAGAATAGGATTCGGTAGGTGGCGAGACTTTCCAAGAGATCAGCCAAACTATTGGAGACATGACGACTCGTGTGGCGCAATGGGTCCTGGGTCCAAGGGTCCTGTTCGATTTCCAGCGAAGCGGAAATTTGAATGATGAGTTTAAATTTCTGTTCTCGAATTGATTATGGGATAAAGCTGAGTGGTACAAATCCCAGCATCTAAAGCAAGAGAAAGCACTACGAAACAAATAGGCAAACAAATATTTTAAAATCGACACGACTAGAACGTGCCGATTTAAAATTTCTGTTTGCTTATTTGTTTCGGCGTTTATTTCTGCAAATCTACTATGAAACGACTTAAGAGGGGGTATAAAGCTAGGAAAAAATCAAATTTCACCCGCGCGTCCCGCCCCGCCCGTCAAATAGGTGCGCCGCAGCAGTTGCGCGTCCGGTTGCATCTGACTTTATCAGCGGCTGTACACTCTCGCGAGACTGCTAAACGAGTGCACTCGTATGAGAATGTACTTGGTACGAGACATAGCGAGTACTCTCGCACGAGAGTGTACAGCCGCTATTATATAACATGTCATCAGTCAAGAATACGGCACAGTATAATGTAAAAATAAGACAAATTTCGGCTCAGTAAATGTAGAATCATCTACCTCAAAAATGGCAAGCTGTTTTTTCTATAATAGGGTTAGATTTTTATACAATATTACCTAATAGCTAGAGAGCCAGTGAATGGCAGATAACACATAATTAGGTGTCATTCATAATTTTGACTATATTATTATGTAGGTATCTATCAATTTAAAGCAATTCTTCTCGCTGTAACTATCTGTATTTCTGAAACTAATAACATTTATAGGTAGTGTCGGTCGCATCATGTAACCATAGCGCTGGAAACCTTTTTAAAAGATGTGCCGAGGAGTTTTCTTTCGCCGTTTCTTTTTCTCATCTAAGATTTTAAAATTTAAAGGCACCTTAGCGAAACGGTGGTAAATGCAAAAAATGACGTTCACAAGTGTATGCAAAATACCTACGTGAAATAAATGATTTGAGTTTGAGTTTGAGTTTTGAACCTAGTGTAGGGAGCGATTGAATCACTTTTATGACAAGAAAGGCAGTATAATGTTGGTACTGGTGTGACCATTAAATCATTTAAATTCTCGCAAAGCAGAATATCTGCTTTATTTTTACGTGATGAAACCTGTATGCCGTATAACATGTAAATAAATAACACGTACAATGTTTTCAGACATTTATTATTATAGATAACATTGTTTTCATTTTTTCGCTACAAAAAGATAAAGTAAGTTATCCTTTAAATTTATTTAAATCGAAAGAAGTCCTTCGCCAGAAAACAGAAAAATTACAAATGCCACTGCCGTTATTATAATGAAACTAATTAAGTGACAATAATATCATAAAAAAGATGACAATCACTAACTTCTTGAGCGACAATTGTTAGCTTTAAAAATATAGGAAAAAAACAGTGTGTGAAATATGATGCGTGATGATATAATTATGCGTGAGAACAGGAAAAATGTATAATGGGTATTAAAAATATTTAAGGTATGGTAAGAAGACATAAGTCATCAAACTAAACAATTTTTTGAAGATTAAAAATAAGCATAAAATCTAACAAAGCTTACTTAAAACCAAAATAAATTTATTCGAAATCAAGTTTAATTCACTAACTCCAAAATCCGTCTAGAAAAAATAAAATGCCAAAATTATGCATGGTTGGAAGTTTTAATTGTTCAAAAAAATATATCTTGTCTATTATACGCCGTTGACTTGTCTCACATGTGTATTTAGTATCGTCGTTTGTCTTGATATTTATCTTGACCCGTTCATAAACACGAGGCTTGATGTTACTGAAATTAAAAAAAAAGTCAAACACTGTTATACTCCCTAACATTGAAACTGATGACGTCAGGTATCACTTTGCGCCATTTATAATCGGTTGAAAGTTTTAGATAGGACTAAATTACATAAATACTTTATTTTAATGCCAGTCGTTCCGGTGCAATAAATTCGTCTGCATTTGGATCTGTATGTTCTAAAATTTCTACATTTTGTAAAAGCGTAAAATAGTAAGCCTGAAAATATATATTTTTTCTTTAAGAAAACACAATTAGGAATTAAAAAGTAAATAAAAAAGTCGCTTTAAAAATGCATTTATACAAAATTTTATGTTTTTGTTAAAGTAATTTTGCCTAACTATGCATGTATGTAGTATAGTATAAAAAAAGTTTAGTTTATGTGTTATTTTGTAGATTCGTTACAATGCAACAACAAGCAAATAATAAATGAAACAATACATAGACAGATGAATTGATACGCACTTCTCTGGTGTAATGTTCCCGTCATCATCAATAGATTTTGGAATATTTTCTTGATTAAATCTTGTTCTGAAATGAAAATACAATAATAGTTTCAAACACACACAAGTAACAACTACTGTAGGGATTGATCAAATTGACTACCAGAAATATAGGTGTTGCTTTAAAAACAAAATTATGGGGCAAAGAGGAAATAATTAACTCAAAATTAAATTTGCTTTTGGATAAAGCTGTATAGGCGGGTGCATGCCTCTCTCTTCCACTTTAGGCCTCAACCTTAATTTGTGACAAAGTTTTCTAACTAAGCCCACATAACATTGAATACACGTATTACATGAAATCTAGACATAACTAGTGAGGAGTGGGCGTACTGCATACCTCTGCCTACTCCTTCATGTCAAAAAAACATTTTAATAATTTTGTTTGAAAGTACATACCTTTACTATTAATGATACATACAATCTGAATTTTTCGTATATACTATGCTGCTTCAGCGATCAAACTTCAACATCAACATTGTATTGTGAGCACAAAAGTTGAAACAATAAGGTCTAATTTTGAATATGAAATAGTGTACTTGTCAACTTACCTCTGACAACTAGCCATGACTTGAATTTTCAGCTTTCTGTGTTCCCTTTTTTAATGTTGATTTTATTCCGTTTGTTACCCATGTTGGATCTAGTGTCTTTTAACTTTAGTTCACACACACACAATTATTGTTTTTGTAATAAAAACTACGCTCTTAGTCACAAATGTACACCACGAAATATTTTTCCCATGTCGAGCAGACTGACACAGTCTTCGCGTCTCAATGGAGCAATGGCGACTGATTAATGAAACAGAGCATGTCAAAATCCTACAAATGTATTTTATTTAAATAATACGTAAATTATAGATTTGATTTAGAAATCGATCTACAAATCCCTCCGTGATACTAATTAGCATAATATATTAAAATATTGACTCAAAAATATGCACCATATTGAAAATAAATTGATTTCAGTTGAAAATTAGACCTAACTTTGTGATTTTTTTCTATCGAGAAAATTTAATTTTTTTATGTTTTTGCTTCTTACATTCACTCAATAATATAATGAAGTATAACTATGTTCTTATTCAGGTTCTAGAAACTTGATCTACTACTGTAAAAATTGAATCTACGATTGCCAATTTTGCTTTATACCCCCTCTTAAGGCTAGTTCTTATAGTGAAGGAATTTTATATGGGCACTGAAATTCAGCTAGGTTTGAAAATATCTTATTGGAGAAAAATGCCTAAATATGAGTAAAATTGTCACTTTCCAATGGGGCCATTTTACAAAACAAGTTTTCTACCGACATAATACGTAAAGTAAGTACATAAAGTTAAAACTACTTCCTGAGAATGTTACTCGTAGCGATGTTAATGTTAGTTTTAAGTTTACTAACACTAAGATTAAACGCCTACTAACAAGTATGAGACTAATTGTTGTATCTTCAAATAATGTATTTTTAATAATCGAATAATACTGTATTTACTCATGTATTATGTAAGATTTATCGTAATTATGTGGTAGTTTTATTTCAGTCGGTTAAGCAGTAAAAAAGTTAATTTAAAGAATCTCATCTGAATATTTCTTTCGATTCTGAGTACTTATTCGTTTTACTAGTTCAAAATATATTACCACAATAAATTGTATATTTTTAACATCAAAAAACTTACCACACATATGATTTTATTAATTATTTGTCACTTAAGGTAGAAATTTAACTTTTCCAATTAACATATTAATAACAAAATTGGCCTATGCGTCGCTGAAATATAATTGAGATGAACGATAATGAGTATCGAATCACCTGTCGTGTTTGTGAAATTCAATAATCGCCATGAATATTGAAATTTAATCTGCATGTTTAGTGTCGAATGCCAAACCGTAATAAAGTATTAACATGAGATCACGAATATTTTTATAAGAGGTATTGGAAGTGTATGACTGCAGCACGAGAATTAGATACCTATTAGAACTATTAAAGACGAAAATTTATTGTTGAGCTGCTAAAAATAAAATATTGTAACAAATTACTTAATTATCATTCTGTATTTAGACGATTTGAGTTTATTTGATTCTAAATTGGTTATCCATTTTTATTAGTTTATTTTTATCAGATTCATATCAATTCAATATCAAAAATAAACGTTTCAATAATAACTAGACAGTGCAGACAACATTTTTGCGTGTGAGCCGACAAACGACATAATAAGAGATTTGGATTGTCCTTCGAGGAAACATAAATAATATGAATTTGTTACTCCCACTTAAATTTTATTTATTTATGTTTTTGCGTCGAGCATTCACTCGATAATATAATGTAGTATTATTATGTTCTTATTCAGGTTCTAGAAACTTGAAATATCACTGTAAAAATTGAATTGATTGCCAATTTTGCTTTATGCCCCCTCTTAGATGATGCCAAAACTTTATATTTATGTATACATACAATACAACTCTAATTGATCTATATCTATACATCGAAAATATTTGAGAAAAACTATTAGCAGAGGTATTTATTATTGCAATAAATAAATAAAAAACAAAATCCAAATCAAAAAGATTTTTTAGAATTGTTGTTTATTAGTCTGTATGTTTGTTCAAGGTTTGTTCCCGCTAAACTCAGAAACATCTTACCGATTTGGATGCGATTATCCCTCATGTATTGTGGTAAGTTTGAGGAAACATTTCGTGTTTGTTTTGTTATTTCATCATTGTTCGTTTCGTCTGTAACTTAAGGCACATTTATTTGAAACAATAACAAGGTTATTATCCGACATCTACGCGAATATACTCGCGGGCACAGGTTGTAGTATTACACAAGAAGTTTTATGCAAAGAGTGGAAGATAATTTAATACTTTCCAGCAAACAAAAACCATTTCCTGTCATGAAATTCAGTAAAAATTCGAACAGGTTTAAAATTATCGCCGAGTAAAAACTGGTGAAAACGAATTCTGGTCGACATGAAGTTTGAGAAATTTCTGCTGACAAGTTGAGGTAGTTAAAAAGGTATAAAACAAGAAATGGAAAACGCGAGCAAATTCTTAAGTATTCGAAAGAGAATTTATTTTCTCCGCCTTCCTCTGATTTGGTAATTTATTATGTTTGCCTTCTGTTTCAATACTAAATCAAGTTTCATGCGAATGCGAAACATTACTTGCGAAAAAATTTCATCTTGTAATCCATTATAAATTTTTCACGACGATTTTACAAATAATCCCGCTTACGGTTGGAAAATGAAATATTATTTGAGCGAAACATTAATAATGCTAATTATTCTAAAATGACTAAATGTTAGGGTTGTAATTCACGGATATTAATGAAGAGGCAATCCACATCCCTGGAGACATGGCAAGCTTAATGTATGGCAATAACAAAATGATTTATCTGGCCTGTTATTAAACATAATTTGTTTATTGTATAAAGAATTCCTTGAGTGTGACGTTAAATCAATTGAAATTAGCTAATTTAAATTTAATTTAATTTAATTCAATGTAATTTGTTTTATTGTTATATGTATATTTTAATTGCATGTTAGTAATAAATGCTGACAAATTTAAAATTTGCATGCCACGATAATTTGTAGCTGAATACCATACTTATATGATTGTAAACACCATAATTATGAACTGTATTCTATGCAAATAAATGAATATGAATATATATGTATATATACACATATTGTATAATTAATATCTGTATTTCGCAAGGCAGGGTCTTACTTGAATAAAATAAAACAAAATGCCACTAAAAGAAACAAAATAATTTAAATGTGAATAAATGACAACTACAAAATAAATAAAATACAACTACGTACACTATACACACACAGTACACAGTACAATACACTTACGTATCGTTTAACTCTGAGAAAGTACTGAATGAGAATCTTCCTCCCAAAGGTTGAAAAGGGGTCTTAGGAACCCTTCGTGTGCTGGTCTGACAAGTATTTGGCCAATTTTTAACTAAAATCGACCATGAAATGTTTTTTAGGTCATTCGGTAATCGGTCGACTTTTTGGTGAATATAGCAGGTATAGTTCTATTTTGGTCAGCAAACCCAAGTCGTTTATATTTTTGTAATCATTAAGAATTCTGAAAACCAAACTGACTGACAAATTGACTGGCAAATTGACTCTGACGGATACTCTGGTTATTAAATAGTATTATTTAATAGTTAAAATTGTTAGAGCTGATACGTTTGCAAAACGATTTTAAGTTACAATTTTGAAGTGACATGGTTAACATTAGTAAAGTTAAGGATTACCCGAAACAAAGCAAGAACAGATTACTAGTAACAGTAATTTTCCGCTAATATTGCAGGAAAACCGAGGCAGAACAATGACTATAAATGAAGTCAAGCCAAGATGTCCTTTCCACAGGGATCCCACAAATGTTGTAACTCTGAAAACTTCGTTAACCTCTACTGCAACTTGCAAGTTTGAATGACACCTGACCAGACCACAGTTCTTATTTAATACACCCTCCGAATCCTTAATCAAGTTTGAGTAGATCCTAAATAATTGTAAGTTTTAAGCATCTTCTACTAACTGACTAGCATTTCACATGATGTAGGTACATCCTAGTAGATCACTTTGCTTTTTCACAATGATAACACAAATTGTGACCAAAACCATTATCATCTTACATATAACATTATAACATCTTATTTCCTAAGATAGGCTCATTGTGCTGACTACTATTAAGCAAAACCAGGCGATACATTAAAACGTTCAAAGAGAAACAACCTACATAATTATATCAAGACTTAAGGTTCCAGATGTGCACATTAATAAAATATGATATTGTTATGATTTCAATGTGCCAAAAATATGTGCCCTAGCTCTCGGAGTACCTACTAGTATTCTTCAAACTAAATATGGGAATATAAATCCAAAAATAATTTTATGTACATAATATATGCATGACTAGGATCTTTTATATGCGAATAAGTATAATTAATTAGATATTATATAGGATTAGATAAGGAGTCGATAAAAATACATATACGAGCAAATAACTTATTTTTCTTTGTTATATCAATTATCTTTCTGTTATGAAGGGTACTCTATAATAAGAGTGAAGCAATAAAATTTGCCGATGTCAAAACGTACGTAATAATTTAAAGGTTCCAATATAATTAATTAATTATAAGACGAAACTTTACGAAATATAATTATCAAATATATCATAATAGTCAAATGTATCATAAATTAATTAAAGTCAAAACGATAATAGACTGAACGTTGCCCTTGTGGCACTCCGAGCGAAATTTGCATAAGCAATATGAGCACACCATAGCGTAAGGTCGACTGATAACATTATCTTTTGGATACAGCAAGCATCATTTTATGATTTTTCGCCGTAAACGAGAGTCGTAGTAAAATTATAAAATGTGTTCTCGTTTGTTGGAGAAAAAGAACAATGGAAAAGTTTATGATTTTAATCATTATTACAATATCAAAGAAGGAACAGGTTTCTAGTACAAAAAAGGTAATCGTGATAATTATCTTTATCTCGTATTCATATCCGTATCTAATAAAGCTAATGTGTGTCTGTTAGAGGTTAAAAGGATTGTAACTGCAGATTGTATGTATGCTATTATTTATAAGCTGTCTTGGTAAATGTTCAATAGCAAAGTCCAAGAAGTAGGATCCTTGTTCATCGAAACTGATCTCCTGTTCACTCCGCTGGACAGACGAATATTTATGTCTACAAAAGTTCATTACAATCCTGACCTAATAGATAAAAATAGACTTAATTAAAATTCGCTTTCTGAAACCTTGAGTTAGACACACCTTTCAAAAACAATAATTATCTATTACATTTTATGCATACTTACATGAGAGGAACTGGTTGCGAATGTCTATTTCCAAGCATCCTTGTCATTAATATACCTACTCATCGTTAGTATAGTATCCTAGCTCTGTAAGCCGTATTTTAACTATTTCTTAAATATTTGTATGGGGAGATCAGTTATCGACTTGGGCATTTTATTATAAAAGCGTACACCGAGCCCTGTAAAAGATCATTGAACCTTACGAAGGCCATATGGGGAGGTAACTAAATAGTGCATATTTCTAGTCGCATATTACCAATCGGCAACGATTGGTAATATGGCATTTTTATTTATAGCAACTTAAAATTTTCCGAATAAACATCAAATTGATATAAATAGATTGTGAAGTCAATGATTTCATCGTAACGGTGCTTAGGTTGTAGGTAATCGTAAAACAATAATTATTCCTAAATCATTTATTATTTTAAAATATGTTTCTTCCACGCGAGCGCATGCATTTTATTTTTTACTTTTTATTTTTATAAACAAATTATAGGTATACATAATGACCCACAAATTCTGTCTGAATTATTTTTAGGATTTACGAGAAATACAAAAAACAATACCTATTCTTAACTTTGAATACATTTTTAACAGATAATAATATGTACATTGACTTATTATTACTAATAATTCAATTGTGCGTACAACGTTCAACGTAATCGATGGAAATTTATGACATTTCATTTAATTATTAGCTCTATGTCAATTATTTTAAAATAACAACGATCCTCATATCATCATGGCGGAAATTTGAAAGAAGAGTTTAAAATTATATACTCGATCTGCGTGTGACCTTGAGTTTATATGTAGTCCATGACACAGGGAGTCCTCGTGTGGGGCTTTGAGTGTGTTAGCGTTTTATTTTGGGCTTAAGATAGCAAACGAGCATGCAGCACCACCCCTTCGCTGCCGCCCATTACAGCTGTGACCGACACAGAACAAGACTCAAATCAGGACTACGATGGATAGTCCAGATAGCAAAGGATGTTAGTTAAAATATTACTATAATAGTATGATATGAAGAGTTTTATCCATATAGACTACTGGTACTAATGGTATTATCATAAACTTGTTAGTTACTATTTATTCGTATTATATTACATGCAAATGAACACAATTGCAATTAGTTATTGTGATTATTATCATGTTTATGATAATACCATATAATTGTGCATTTACACACAACATTGATTATGATCACAATGTATCTACGTAACTTTTAGGGTTCCGTACGTTAGACGAAAAAACCAAACACGGATATAGAGGTAAACAGTATTTTAACTTTCAGCTTGCACGATTAATGAGGACAAAAATAATGTTTTGTGAAAGGAATCAAGTGTTTACATCTGTAAGGGCTATTTTGAAAAATGCTTTGATAAAAAACTCTAAATCGGGACAGCATGAAAAGGAGGCAGATAGAGTATCGGAATGAGTTGGCTTTAACCCATTAATGGCCCACTACCTCATACATGAAGAGGCCTAGAGCATACTCCACCGCGCTGCTTCAGTGCGGATTGGTGGAGGGGTTAATGGCCAACCCGTCGGAAGTGTTTTTTATGCCGCCCGAAGGCCTCCGACATGGCTTAACAACTGCTACCAAGTGATAACAACCGGGACCGATGGCTTTAAGTGCCCTGCGAAGCACGGAAACGCCCAAGAAATTTCACCAGCGGTCACCCATCCAACTACCGACCGCGCACGCTGTTGCTTAACTTTGTCGATCACTTAAGATCGACGCAAGCCGCCGGGCTATGAGCGCTTCTATGAGACTGAATTACATTCGCATACCTATATAATACTAGTGGGGATGTTATACAATAGTCCTAAGTATAATAGTTAACTTACAATATGCAGTTATGCGAAGCGCTCATAGCCCGGCGGCTTGCGTCGATCTCAAGTGATCGACAAAGTTAAGCAACAGCGGGCGCGGTCGGTAGTTGGATGGGTGACCGCTGGTGGCTAAATATCTTGAGCGCTTCCGTGCTTCGGAGGGCACGTAAAGCCGTCGGTCCCGGTTGTTATCATTTGGTAGCAGTCGTTAAGCCATGTCGGATACCTTCGGGCGGCTTAAAATTACCGACACTTGGGTTGGCCACTAACCCCTCCACCAATCCGCACTGGAGCAGCGTGGTGGAGTATGCTCTAGACCTCCTCAGGTACGAGGAGAGACCCGTGCTCAGTAGTGGGCCATTAATGGGTTGTAGCCAGCCAGCCATGCAGTTATGCGAATCGGATTCCGCCTTGACAAGTTAATTTATGTTACGTTGATCAGTAAAACTACTTCGCTGGAAAATTCCGTTTGGAAGCAAAATACTAAATACAGGTTCCTCATAATAATAAAAGTGTCTCATTTCTACTTTAGTTTTATTACACAAGCAAGTTTTTGTCACTTTTTATAGATTAATTAATTAATGCGTCAGGATGGTAATTAAATTGTTTTTAGCATTGTTTTAATAAATAGGTGCTAGGCTACGGTCTAATCTAATATATAACATTGGTAAAAAACTATTTATCTCACAAAGCTTTTTATTAGAGACCCGCTCTGCGCTCGAAATTCGACCGTAATATATTCTAATAAAGGGCTACTTCATATTGCCACTATAAACGTACATATTTCAAGTGGCATAGAGAACCTTGTGTACAGATTACCTCACCACTTCTGGTCAATACAGTATTTTTATTATATTCGCAATATTTTGTAGTCCTTCGGCGCATTTTAATGAATCCCATACCTTTGTTTCAACAGTCTAGAAATTGCCTCGAAAGAGAAATTCACGTAAAACCTGTCAATCATTTGGTGGCAGATAATATTCGAAGCGAATCGATCACTGCTACAAGCTCCACTACTCTACTCAGGAACTAATAAAATGTGTACTGTAATGTATGTGTGTGTGTGTGTTATTTTATTATTACTTTAATGCTGATGATTTTGTTAACTCGTTTTTAACGTTACAACACGTGTAGGCGGCTTGTATTTAAATCACTTAATTATAACAGTTAGCTATCTTAACGACCATGCTCCAATACTAATAGAATTGGATATACGTACATTACGTACCCAATACTGAAGAAGTGATAGCCGTGTGGTTGAACGTTGGACTGCCGTACCGGAGGTTCCGGGTTCAAACCCCAAAATTTAATTATCACTTGCTTCGGTGAAGGAAAACATCGTGAGGAAACCTGCACACCTGAGAGTTCTCCATAATGTTCTCAAAGGTGTGTGAAGTCCGCCCATCCGCACTTGGCCAGCGTGGTGGACTATGGCCTATACCCCTCTTATTGTGAGAGGAGACCCGTGCCCAGCAGTGGGACAGTTATGGGTTGTGATGATGATGACCCAGTACTGGATGGTATGGCGATATCTAACTGACATTGGGTCCGTTTGTGCATCATGAGTTGAACGGATTCCCTTATAACCTAAACACTGAATCAACACTGCCACCAGACCAAAACAAACATTTACGTGTTACAAACGTTTTCGTATTATTCGGATCTCATTTATATAAATTCCTGGTCGCCTCGGGCCAGGAAATCGCGCTCATTGTGAATTTTAAGTGTTAGAATTCTGCGAGTTAATATTAGAGAGAAAAGTAAAAATAAATGCTTTTAAATAAAATGGCAAAAAGTTAATATCTAGTTATTATTCCTTCTACGGGGACAATATTGTATCTATAGTGTACAAAAGCAACTTTTATTCATACATTGAATTATACGGATTTTCGATTATACGGATGCCATATGATAAGTATTATAATTAGTCCGGTTAATCGAGTTTGTACTGTAGTTCACGGCACAGGTAGACCGGAACACCAATGCTGGCACGCTAATCTAATCCTTAGCGACACGTCACCATTATCACCATTTCGTTTGCGACGCTTTCAATAATTTGAGTGCAAACCGTCGGTGATACTTTTAACTTTTAACTTACAAGCCGGTGGCACGACGTTTGTTCATAGTTCACATAAAAACTTTAATGGGTAGTAGAGCCTAGAGTTCGCCCGGGGTAGTACTTACAACCGCCCGCCACGGTACTTTGTACCATTTATACCGTGTAATACCTAATTGTATAACAGCAATTGTGTTCCGGATAGAAAGGTGTGGAGCCGGCTACACTTTTTTAGAGACGACCATCTCAGTCCTCAAGGGTAACAACACATCTGTGACCGAATTAGAACGAGACTTACTAACAGTTACTAACAACAACTATAACTAACTATCACTAACAGTCGCTGTCCCAGTCATACTTACTAAGAAACTAAAATCCTGACTGGACTAACTATCCTTATCCCCATTTGAGTCTAATTAAAAAAGGGTCAAGGCAAAACCACCGAGCAAGTCGTACCACCGATCGATATTAAGAATAATTAGATGTTGAATAACAAGGTGTCAGATAGAGCCCTGTACTGTTACTATACTAATAGGGTTCCGTTTGTCAACCTTTGGATACGGAACCTTAAAAACGATAAATAAATTGACCGCAGGCGACATTCAAATTTATCAAAAAGATAAGCGGGAAATAGCTGAAATGACGCTGATTAAACAACATAATACATATAAAATATGATTCGAATGATTAGTCATAACATTATGTTGTTATAGCAATAGATAAGTAAATAAGAAAAGTACACAAACACACTAGTGTTTGTATACAAACATTAATGTTAGGATAATATTTACCGATACAACACACTACGCCTACCAACTGAGAATTGAACTTTATTTAACCTAACCGTAAAACATCCAGTTAATGCTAATATACGAAGTTAGACATTAATTATTCATAATAATAATATTTTTATTACATGTTTACATACGACGAATAACTGTAACCGCGCTTCGCTTCGGTAAACGCGGCTTCGCCTTAGTAGCAAGACTACAAAAAACGTATGCGGATTGTTTGAAGCGAAACCTATTTAGCCGTGCTGATAGTAAAAATTCAAGGCCTTGACGTACTAGTTAGGGCGTTAAACTGGTTGCGAGGTGCTTCGTCAATCTCCATACTCTGTGTCGACCAGTCGCCACTCGTCGATAGCTATGGAATAGCGCCATACTTATTTTTATATTTACCCAGTATTGTATGTATTTATAAACTTAATTTAAATCCTTATCAAAATAAGTGAATAGAATATGAATTTAACGATACGTTTACTATACTAAACGTTGAGAAGAAAAGTATATGTTAATTACCAATTTGAATTGAAATCAAATTGGTAATGAAAATTGGTCTTGTCAGTTGTTACTAATTAGCTATTTCATCGACACAACGACCGAATCCTAGCAAAAATCTACATAAATATTACAAATATTTGTTACATATATTATCCATGTATCTACATAAAATGTACCTCTCTTCAAGTTTTTATTTGAGGTTTAAGAATCTTTATTTCTCAAAAAGAATTACAAATTCACTTACTTGAGAAACACAACATATTAGTTACATGTTAAGGGCATAGCGTACAATAAAATAATAGAGGGTAGTTACACAAAAATATTAGTAGTACAGTTCTTTGCTATTCACTGATACACAGAGTTAGCGAAGTACGTGGTACTAGATGCGACATTGAGCGTATTATGTTTGCTATGAATGAAAAGTTCATTTGAATATTTTTTTACTATGTTTTAATATATACATTCTTATATATTTTTATTATCTATATATATATTCTTATTTTGTTTTATATTATTTTTTCTTTTTGCTATCTATAGGGAATTTAGTAGGAAAGATATGAAATAAATGTAAGTATCTATTTATAATGTTAAGGAATTTTATTTTATTTTATTATGATTTATTTAGGATATAAAATTTTAGAAGCTTTTTAAATGATAATATTGTTTTAGCTTGTTTTATATCCAGAGGAAGCTTATTGTATAATTGAGCACCTTCATACAAAATATTACGTTTTCCGTATTGTGTTCGCGGTGCATGTAATACAATATGGTCAGCCTTTCTAAGTCGAATTTTTTGGAATTGTGATTTCTTAGTAAATGTTATATGTGTGTTTATGTCCCTGTTAAGAATTTTTGTAATTAAAATGCACGTGTTGTATTTGTAACTTTGTATAATGTTCATTATATTTGTTTCTTTATATATTTTTATATATAAGAATCTAAGTGACTTTTTTGTTGTGACAATACAGTCGTAGTCTTTAGCAATCTGGTAGGTATTAGTGTTATTATTAGATATAGGTTTTTTTGTATGTGTCTGGGGAGTAGGCGTATCATCAGCGGATCTCAGTTTTTTGCAGGCGGTGGGTTTTTTGGATGTGTGACAATAATTTTTGGTACACCTTTCAAATATTTTATAGTCAGGTTTTGTTCTCCATTTTGCAATCTAGTTTTAAGTTCTTCTGTTATCTTTCTAAGAAAGTCTCGTTGCTGTGGTGTTTGATCTGAATATATTTTTATGTTGTCAATTTGTGTATTATTCTTATTTTTCAAGATGTGTGTGCATATTTCATGAGACTTAAAGGAAATTTTTATCGATCTGCTTTTTGATGGATTATACCTTCCAAGGCGCATTAGTGTATGTGGCTCCGAGCAATCAGGATATATTTTCTTCAGTATTTTCATGACTTCTCTTCTATCCATCTCGACTCTTTCTTCATTTCGCGCTGATGTTGGTTCAGGAATCCCACTTATAATAATATTTTTCCTTCTTCTATCTCGCTCTCTTATTTCTTCCATTATTGCTTCAGTCGATTTAATTGCGGATGAGGTGGAAGCAGTTGGGTCACTTTTTAGTAGCTTCAGTTCAGACTCCACAGTTGCAAGTCTATTTTCTGTCATAGTGTATTTACTCATAACTGTGGACATGTCTGATTTTATTCCCTTTTGTTCTTCAATTAAATTGTTGGTGGTAGATTTTATGTTGCTTATTTCTTCTTTCATGGTAGTCATATCCTTTGATAATTTATTCATAAATTCTTTTTGACTTGCGCTTAACGAAGATAATAAAGTCATTATTTGTACCATTTGGTTTTTAATGTCACCTACTTCTTCCTTAATAGCAATAATAGCTTCATCTTGTTCAGGATATCTTCTCTTGTTACGGTGAGTCATGTTTTGGATATCGCAAGATTCAAACGACTCACCACTATTCGTTAAATCGGGCTGTGAGTCACAACGCCTCGCGCTTGTGTCACTTCCAGTAGGTGAACGCATCGGTAGCATGTTGAGTTGATCTGTGTTGTTGTTCCACACACTGTTTGCAAAAAACTACGCACGATACGATCGCAACTTAAGAACGTAAGGTAACAATGACCACAGATAGGTATAATGCACTTTAGTACTTTAGCTGTAATATTTATGGTTCAGATTAAGTTAGCGGTTGTCACGAGTGAGAATAAAATATCTAATGACACGTCTGCTCTGCACGCTGCCCGACGTAAGTTTTTATTTTCATGTAGATAAACTTTACCTATCCTAAATCTCAATATAAAGTATCTAAGTAAAGTATCTAAAGTATCTACGTAATAAAATATAGTTAAAAAAACTAAAAAACACGCTTTTATAATAAATCGAAATATAAAAAAATCTTAATATAATTATTATTATATTGGGAAAAGCGAGGGGCAAAGGGGAAAATGGACAAAGCGCCCCACGCTTTTTCCAGTGTAATAATACTCATACTAAGAATTATTTTTATTTTTATTTTTTATTTCAATTTATTATAAAAGCGTGTTTTTAGTTTTTTTAACTATATTTTATTTTTGGAACGAAGGTTCCTTACGGCAGGCTTGGAGTTCCTTACGGCAGGCTTGGAGGGGATAGGGATTTTGCTGCGCGACCGAACTGAAAAATATGTGATAGTAAAACCGTAAGCGTGGAAAAAAGGTGAGCGTGGAATAAAACCGTTAAATGAGACGTGCGCAATGGCGACAGTAGCCGAAGGAACTTCGTTCCTAAATGATGTCCCACGACACAATTAGTTTTTATTTATTTTTTAGACTGCGAAGAGCATTTTTCTTTCATAATATTGGCTGGCTATTTTCGATCGTAGTAGCGATCTCTGTGGGGGAGTAGGTACTGTAGAACAACAACCCTTCACTGCATATTTGTATTTTGTATACTATAGTCAACACTGGTTTAAGTTACCATGGAATCATTAATAATACGACTTTCATACATTCGTATTATTTTCCTTCTGCATTTTCTTATAAATATAATCCATATCATAATTTGGAGTCTTTACTCTATACTATTATAAAATAATTTTATCCTACTTTGCACGCCACTCTTGTCTGCGATTCGTTACATGGCTTGCCAGGTAAACCGTTGCGTTGCGTTGCGTTGCATAAAGGAATGAATTTAATTCAAGTGTTGTTTGACAGATGACAGCCGTCAGTTTACAATGGATTATTTGTCTTATTTCCGTGACAACAAAAATGTATGTATCGTCAAAAATAAAGTAATCCGTTGATTAATATGACGAAGTAAAATATCGGTCAGCCCGTCAGCTGTCCGCACAGTCGTATCGAGACGCTCGTATAGAATGCGCGTGCGTTACGCGTAGCTAAAATGATCGTTTGTCGGCAATAAATACGTCCCGAAAAATAAACCGAAAGTTCATAATAGTTTTTTCGTAATACCGTAAAAAAAGTTTTATAAAATGGCGAACATTCCCTTAGTGCGTCGTGCTATCGTGGGGGCGGCGCTTGCGCACAGCTCAACGGACCCTGACCCCATGCCAATGGACTCGCAGGAGGAGAACTGGACTCCAGCAGCATTGGAGAGAGCTGGGTCGACGCTCAAAGCTCTGAACCGCATGGCAAAGCGACCGCCAGTTCACATACTTTTCGAAGACGTTGGATTTACCGTCACCTCGCATAAAGGTTTGTTACATTATATTTTATAAATGTACATACGAGTATGTATACTACAAAACTGTAACACATCAATGTCTATAAACATAAAATACTCGAGACAAAAATTTACAAACAAAAAAGATATTATGTCAATAAAAAAATAATCCAAATCAAAAGTGCAAAAAATAGTTTCCCAGATTAAAAAAAAGTAATAAAGCAGTGATAGCGTATTAGCATAAATGGATCTAAAAATGTAAGCAGATTTTCGAAACCAGCATCCCTAGTTACACAACTATAAAAACATAATGAACTTTATAGCGACACATTTAGCGGCAAATTAACATTTTATAACCGGTTTGTTTACAAATAAAACGATACGATGAATACTCTAATACAAAGTTGCACAACACTGCAAAAAGACTATTTTTTTCAAGAGATCGGTGCGTTACACCTGCACACTATAATGTAGCCTGTCCAAAAGCAGCTTCCGTGATTAATTCCATAATAGACTAATGCGCGGTTGCTTTATTCGAAAAAGATTCGTTTTGCTTACGGATAGTAGAACTAATGCATCGGTATTTCCACCTGTTTCCTGTGTGTGTGATGTGGGAGTCTTCCTTTTATAAGTTACTGCATTCAACGCCTTGGACTTCATCGCCACTTACCATCAGGTGGGATTGTACTCAAGCATTAACTTATTTAATATGAAAAAAACGATCTACGATGTGTAATTAAAAAATGTTCCTTTAAGAAACGATTATAAGGAACAACTTTAAGGACTCGTTACTGGTAACTCGAAAACGATTGGTTAAATATAGGAACCGCGCATAAAAGGTTTCGTCTCAAAGAAACAAGCAAGGTCGGAACTACTGGTTCTTCGGAACAAAATATAACGAAAAAACTGCAGTATAGCAACGGGTTTGTAAACATCTTTTCGTTGACTGAAGCAAGTAAGATTGTTTTATAATATAAACAAACGTTCGAAGTGAATACAGGAAATCGATGCCAATTTAAACAACACAGTCAGTATACTTAATTCGCCTACATGGTGTCTTAAGTGGCCACCATGTTTGTGAGACCTAGCATTCATTGAAGGCATATCATCACGTTCTCAATGGAATGTAT
Organism: Ochlodes sylvanus; assembly: GCA_905404295.2. Lineage (NCBI taxonomy): Eukaryota > Metazoa > Arthropoda > Insecta > Lepidoptera > Hesperiidae > Ochlodes > Ochlodes sylvanus. The sequence goes on along the minus strand of FR990132.1, from coordinate 10,253,084 downwards.
GGGATGGCTCTATCTACCACTTGCTACAATTATCTTGTAAAACGGAAAAGAAAAATTTGTGTCTTGTCAGGTTGAATCATAAATATATTTTTCCAAAAATATAATATACTTAACAAATCCGTTAACGCTTCACTGCGACGACAGTCACCATAATAATCTACTAAATAACTTAATAAGAAGTAGAGTCAATCCAAAACTTTTGAGAAATCTCATTTCCATGTGAACTTCGGAATAAAATAACCATCTTGTAGAACTATTTCAAGTCAGTCCGAGAACTACTTTTAAAGTTTTGCGGCTAAAAGTTGTATCACTGTAAGTACTTACATAGATTTAAGTTCAATCATTTATTTTAGTGCTTTAATACGAAACTAGATTATATTATAACCGTTCACAAAAAATATTTAAAAGAAATTCGAAAAATAAAATCAAGAATATTCAATTTGTGTCATTCTGAACGTTACGTTACATTATGGATTTATGAGTACCTACGTTGCGATATAAATAATCCTGTATAATAAAAACAATTTCTGTTTTGTATTATGATTGGACATTATTATTATAATTTATGTTAATAAATTTCTGGTGAGTGAATCAGAGTTGCACACTTCATAACATTACAATTTACAATATACTTACAACGAACACGAATTTACAAAACCAAAAAAAAATCACCTATACCTATAGACCGTTATCGGTATCGGAAGATGCATCGTTATCGGTAACGAAACGACAAATGACATACATACGCCAGGCAAAGAAATAAAAAACTATGTAGTTACGAGTATAAGGATGAATGTGTGAAACATGTATGTTAATTGATTAAAGTTGAATAAAACAAAAAATGGTATGGTATGAAAATAGGTAATATTTAATGCGAATCAAGATTCACGGAGTGGAATAATACCCGTTTCTTAAAGCCGTCAATTGATTGAGCAAATTGCTTACTAGTTAAGAGATTTCCAAAGACGAATAGCTACCACGGAAAGGACGAAAAACTATGTGGTTTATTTAGTTAGCACAATTAAAACGGTGATTGAATGTTGAGGCGATGAGATGAGAATATCGTGTAAATGTGAAGTATTATCACCGGTTTCTAAACCAGTCCACGCTTTGCTGCGTAGCAGACAGAAAAGGATATATTATATAGCATCTGGTGAGCGTGGCAAACATGAGTTAGCACGACAAAGTACTATTATTTTATGTCAAGAACAATTCATCGGTCAGCTGTCAAATTTGATTGTAAGCAATTGTTCCTTGAAGTTTACTTATATCTACTTTGTGCTTGAAGCAATAGATAAGCATGTTGAAGATGAGATCCTTTATACCCTTAAAGGATGATAGCGTGGATGTCGCAGATCAGGTTTTCGTCAATCATGGATGACAAAAATAAAAGATTTGTATGCGCTCGAAATAATTTAGTTAAAAACTCATTAACGTACAGGTTACTCACGTAACTCAAATTAAATAGACCTCTAATATGTATAACGTGGTGAATTTAGATTTACAAGCAGGCTATAGTATTTAGGTAGTATTCAAACATAATTCATAAGACGTGATGCACTGTCAAAACAGCCAGATCGTCGGCTTCATAACCACCGTGAACAATACCGTCAGAAGCTAACCGTTACAACCACAGTGAGTGCTACTCTTTGGAAGAGTAGGTATGCTGCGCATAAAAGCAGTCCACATGCACCTCTCGTTAGCTCCGGTGCAACTGGTATGGAAAACACACGCTTAATAGAACAATTTCGTCGGTTTTACATACCGCCTGCTACACCGCAGTTCATTGGTTGCGCTCTCCACTGCTACACCACAGTGCACCATTATGCTCTCAATTGCTATACGCAACAGTACTTAACTTGTGCATTACTATAGTCCGTTAAATATAGTTTGATTCCTGAGACATTAGAGACTTCGTTTTAAAGACAGCTACAATAAATTTCTTGTGGAAAAAGTTCAAGTATTTGAAATATTAATAAGACATTTGTATATAAATCTAGAACACTTTTTTAAAAATAAAAAAAAATAAAAAAAATAAAAGTTTCGTAACCTTAATAGGTATGGGACGTCTTTCGTATGTGACAATAACATTTAATAATGTCATTCTAACAAACGTCTCAAGTATCAAGCTATATTTATCGTTGGTTTAGCAGGGCTCCGGCCCTAGACTACATACTTAACTAAACTACATACAATTCCAAACATACATACATATGTATCTCCCCCAAGTTAGGTTAAGGCCATATTTCAAAGCTTTCATCTAGCCTATCACGAACTTTTTTCTTCGAGTACCAATCCTTATAACGAATGAACAAAGTTCTACCAAACCTCTACCTTAGCTGTTCGAGTTCAACCCATCGGTTAGAAACACATCGAAGATGTTATTAATGTACGCAGAAAGTCGAGCCGTGTGGCGAGATAGCCATAAATCAGAAACGAATAATGGGATATGTGAAATGAATTCATTTACTTTTGTGAAGGTCCGGTGCACAGACAGTTATAAGATATTTTGGTGAAAATATGAAAGTAATAAAATGAAAGGTAGGTAAAATGAACGTCTCCGGTCAATAATAAGTAGATTTGACGGGCTGTATGAAGCAAAGATTACCATGCCGTGCCGCCTTTCCAACGCATAATTTTTTTTTTCTCGGTCTATGTGTGTGTTTTGGTCTTGTGTGTTGTTAATGGCACCCACGACACAGATAATCCTATGGGGGGACTATGAGTATGTGGCGTTATTATAACTTGCATCCAAAGGACTGTTTGATAAAAAACATACTCAGACCTATGTTAAATCATTTTTAATTTTAGTGACAAGCAATACGCTTGATATTTCAATACCTATTATCAGAACATTAAGTCGTTTTACTTTTATTTTATTTATTTATTTATTTTATAATTTATGTACACGTAAAAAAGCATACAAGAAAAACCGAAAAAGTAACTAACTTTTATCAGTAAGCGATTACCTCAGACATTATCTACGTACCTATGTAGAGTCATACATATAATCTATTATAGGTAGGTACATCGGAGGCAAATTTCATAAACATATTTCACAATGAGATCGAAAGTTGACCTCATCCAAATTGAATTGTAAATGAACATTTCGTCACGGACGTCTTAAAACAAAACATTTTTAGGATTCCTTACGTTTGTTATGAAAATCCAAGCCAATTATGGACAAGTATCATCAATAAATATATTCGTATTTTTTTATTTATAACGTTTAGAGGAAATATATGAAAAATGATGATGAACTAAAAAGAATAGATGAGAGTATGATATATAAATATATAATTTTGAAATATCAGAACAAATACAAAAATGGTGAGCTACAGTTATAGGTAAACCGATTAAACTTGGGCCTCCCATGGTACCTATATACCAACAGCTTTTTAAATAAGATAAGTGATAAATGGACTTAAAAAATATGCCCCTTGTTGGTAGTAGGACATCAATAAATAAATTTTACTAATACAATAACACTTATTTCCAGTCACATCCCTATTTTTCTTCTACAATTATAAATACCTCAATTGCCATAATACTTTTAACACATTAGAGTTATTTTATCCGAGCTTCCGCCCCCGACCAACTCAAGTTTTATGTTACTCGTATTTCTAAGCGAACCAACTCAAATATTTACGGAACCGGGTTTTTCAATCCCGATATTGACCGCAGAATTCCATTTACCCCACACATACTACACATTGCAAGTTTCAGAAGTTGTAAACAGTTTCCTACCGAACCTTTTTCCATTTGCTTTGTGAATCTTTTTTGATGCAAGTGTGAAAAAATTTAAGATGAATTTCGTGTACGTAATTTTCTTATAAATCTAATAGAAAGTGTTTGTACCGCTTTACTTTGGAAATCTCTAGAAACAATAAGTGTTGATTAAAGTGACACATGGTCCATTTAAAAGTATCTCGCATTTTGTACGTTAATATTAATAGTTAATTTATTAAACACCATTCATTATATAACTATTTGACAAGTATAACTATTTGAATAATAAAATAATCACAAAAAGCGTTAAATTGAATTAAAGAATAACTGGAAATAAAAATTGTGACTACGTATAAAAGCGAATACTCATTTTACTTTGAATACAAAGCGAACAAGAAATTCCAATAGTAAATTCTCCTAATTGCGATGACAGTCCGTTTTTATTCAAAATCGAAAACTCCATGGACTTGGTATCTTTGACCTATGGATATGTTGATTACGGAAGCCACTTAAATCATCATGGTATTCAATCTTTAATATAATCGCCTGATAAGGTGTATTTAATAAACGTCAGAAGGACAATGCCTCCATAAAGAAATGTGGAAGTTAAATACCGACAATGGAGTCCGTATACCATGTAATTAAGTATTTATGGCTATAGGTACATACTTAAATTTCTTTACTTTTTACAACCGTCGTCATGACTTCGATCAGGAAATGATTATTTACGTTTAAAATAATTTTTAAATGTTGTACATTCAGTGGGCTAGGTTCGATCAGAGACGCGGCCTATGTCCAGTAGTGGACTTCGAAAGGCTGATTGATAGACTTGTAATAATAGAATCCTAAATAATTGCGATTGAGGTTTTTCGAGTGTTTCAAAAATGTTATGTTTATCCCATGATATCTAATTAAGGTTATATTTTCTAACTTCTAGAAACATTCATTTCGTAATAAACCGCCTTTACTCCTTCAGAGATCCTTAGTATCCACAATAAAAAAGTTCACACGGGATTTATTACTTTTACTTATTTTGTTAAAACCGTATCCACACCAGTTTAGCCGTTTCTAAAGATGAGGGGGAACAAAGTCACAGACAAATGGAAAACCAGCTAACCGTGAAACAGACCAATAGATAAAATAAAATATAAATTAATTGTTAAGGGATCTAATGGCTCGACGACTATAACAGGATTCTTTGCGATATATTTATACTCGTTAACCAAGGGATATTTAAAAGTAGATACGATGGGTCATAAGAATTACCTACCTATACATGCTTGAAAACTGAACCAAGATTCTCAGGAGAAAACAATTAAAAAAATTTATACGATTCACCTGTACTTACTTCAACCGGTACGTAAAGTTCAATGACCTAAAAACGGAACGATGTAAAATATTTTAAATTTTGTAGTTTAAATAATCAAGTCTTTTTCTTCCTTTATTCCACGGAGAATCCTATGGTGTAGCTATGAGTGTTGTTATTATTTTTCTTTGAACTATGGTATTTCTACCTAAGTGATTAAAAACGGTCTAAATGAGAACTTATTTTAAATATTTCATATAGCCCTTAAATATAAGGACCTATCTTCTGATTTTCGTAATATATTTCCATTTATACGAGTACTAGTAAAACCGCCCAACTTCGCTTCGGGATACCTGTCCCTTAGTACCCAAGTCCAAAATTGTTAAACGTAACCCGTAACGTTAAAGTGCACGAATTTATTTTTCATTTTGTGAAAACTCCTAAGATATTCATTTAAATTATATGGTGAACAGGCTAATCATAATGTGCCTGAAATTCTTAAGGTGACTAACATATTTAAGTTGATAAAGATTAATATTGTATCCCTTTAAATAGCTTTCCAATTACCGCATTGTATGTGACCATTTTTTTAAAACTTAGAATGGGTATAGTAATCTATCCTTACAAGATAGACATATGCCATCGCTGACTTTATTGTAGACCAATAAAAGAGGAATATTCCACCAATACATTGTTTTGTTACATCTCAAAGGGATTAGACAGCGTTTTCGTTAAAAGCTCCCGGACGGCCTGATTTTTTCCGACTTTCTCAACAGTTATCGTAATATTTCAACCAATTTACACAAAATTTAATATATTGTACATATAAACCTTCCTCTTGAATCATTCTATCTATTATAAAAACCCCATCAAAATCCGTTGTGTAGTTTTAAAGATCTAAGCACACAAAGGGATATAGGGATAGAGAAAGCGACTTTGTTTTATACTATGTAGTGAAGTTCATGTTATTGTCTGCACCAAGTTCATTAACACTGTTTCCTGTTATAAGTACATCTGTAAAAAGACCCTGACCCTCAGTGTTGCAAAAAACGAGTTTTGTAATTTTTTCCTCAATGTAATGCATTCAATAAAATTAATAAATTTCTTATCTTGACATCCGCTGAATCCGATTCATCAGAGCAACGAACTGAGAAATCTTTTGATAAAAGCATGGTGGTTAAATCTCGCAAGTTTATTTATCATTGCTGAATCAGTGGTGAGGCCATTACAATGAGAATATTATTTCAACTATAATTCGAATATTTATCTTTATTTAAATACAGTGCCGACCAAGAAATATGAAAGAAAAACAAAAGCAGTAGTTACATTTACTTAAATTACGCTTAAGCTGTGATTTCTATACTTGCTATACCTAATACTTACCTATATCTATATACCTCTATACCTAATACTACCTACCTGTTAGCAGCAGAATACGCTAACGGGATTTTCATATTATCTAGTGACTAGATACATCTTTATAATAATAATAATAAACGGTAACACACTCATACCCCCGCCACTAGGATTCCCTGTGTCGCGAATGGCGTGAACAACACAAACACCACATTACTAACACACACGATCCGAGAACAAACATTTATCTGTCATATAAATATCGGGAATCGATGCCGGGACCTCGCAGGTAGGGCCACTACCAAGTAGGCTACGGGTCGTCATCTAAATAGGTCAATCATAGGACGGCTGTAGGGCAAGACACTTTACGGTCTTCTTGAAATTTGATAAAGACCTTACAGTGATTCCTTCAATATTCCCACCAAATTGTTAATTATTTTCTGTAAACACTTTTATTCGGAGATACGGTCGTATCTCGCGCACAAAGTACAAACGCGCGAGCAGACTTTTTCTCTATTCTCGGCTCATACAATTACCTATGTGAGTCTGTCGTCACCTATTTTTCAAATGCCTAATTTTCAGAATTTATAATTCCAAAGCTATAATTCTGCACTTATTTGTAATCTACGATCATTTTATAATCATTTGTATCCAAATATTATAAAACTTCTTTGATTTTCACTCATTTTTTGGGAAATATATACCAAGTTACCCCAATTTCTTTTTACATTGCAACGATTTTTTTATTGTTCTGTACCGTCTCAAGTACGTGGTTGTTTTTTTATTTAATAATTTTTTGTACTGGCTATTTTGTGTACTTGGCGCGTCAATTTACAGTAGAACTGTGTTTTGTGGGATGTAAATAATCGCCAAATGAGCAGCCAAGTCACCACATAGTAACAAGTTACATTAGCCATGTTCCGTAGACTCCTCATCTGTAGTGGCTCTATCTGCGAAGTAAGGGGTCCTGGATGCAAGTCCTGAAATGTAGCACCACCTTCCGCTGCCGCCCATGACAACTATGACCGAATAGCATTACTGCAACTATGGACGTGATTGGTAAATTACGGAACGCATGAGGCCAAAAGAGATAAACATGAAAAGTAGAGCAATTAGCAAAATTTTACTGTCCCACTTTTCGCACGCTAGTGACATATCTATTTCTTTTTTACATTTAATATCGTTGTCTAGAATACTAACTTCTTACGAAACTTTTAGCATAACGACAATATCCTCCTTCCATATATCAGCACTACGAATAAGTTTCCTGTAAAGCGTTGAGTGCTACGAGTGCGAGAAGGCGAGGAATGGCCGATTTAGCTCATGACACGGTACAGCTGCAGAGCATGACACACATAATATGCTAAGTGCTGTATCTCCTGAATCCATTCGAGCCATCCCGCTCTTCTTGGTTTGATTCACAAACTTAAATAAATTAAAGTCTAAACAAGACAACTTTTGAAAAGTTACATTTGGGGTTGCATTTTTCAGAGTATGCAATAGATCCACAAAATTGGATTTAACTTTACACTGAAAGTTAAATCCAATTTTGTGAAGTCGCAACCGTTCTTGCGACCTCCATTATGGAAACAAGGGTGCAGATGGTTTTGTGGTTTATCTGTCGCAAACTATTGGCCTCACATGAAATTTACAAACACAAGTTTCGTTGCTAATTAAATTCTCTACAACTTTGGTTATTTATTTATTTCAACTCTTTATTTATTGCACACCGCAACATAGACAGAGAAACAAAGTTCTTTAGTTGGTTAGTAAGTAAGTATTTTGTTCCGTGTGAGATTTGACATAGTTTACATGGAGAAGAATCGCAGAGAGCTAAATTTAATAACTTAACTTAAAAATACGTATCAGACAATACTCCATGTATATCTATATAATTATGTATATAAAAATGAATCCCTATTTCCCTTGGTCACGGCATCACGCGTGAACGGCTGGACTGATTTCGCTAATTCTTTTTTATTGTGTTTGTTATTGTCAGGAGAAGAAGCTTATGCAAGAAAAAATTAAGAAAATTGCACAGAAAATTAGAAAATTTAAGAATTTAAGAACTTAACCACCATATTAAATTTTCTTATGATTTTTTAAAATAACCTTAGCGCTTTTGACACTACAAACTTTTTTAATGTAACCTTATGGCGTTTGACATAAAATTGACAAATGCGTGCTGCAAATATCGTCAAAGAGGATGTAAAAAAACTGAATGTCTTAGTGCACATCACAGGTTAACAAAGGTGCACATAGTTAAGAATTTAATTAAACCTACATTATAGTTAAGACAGGACAACGTCCGTCGGGTCAGCTAGTATTTAGTAATAATACGTCAATGTTACTCATGATGGAAATATTAAATGTTCCGTTCTGAATATGGAACGCAAAAAATGAAGTCAATAATTATGTTAGAGATAATATTAAACTCAAGTCAGATTTATTGGGTTACTTCCTACTACGTATAGCTGCTATGACCTTAAGGCTAAGGAAAATTCCACTTCCTTGCAATCTTTTGACCGCCCGCCGTATGTTTAATGATCACTTCCGATGGTTATTTCGATGGATACCTATTTCCAATCAATAAAAAACTACAAGGTCCAATAAGAATCAAGATCAATAATTGCACGTAAGATGTAGATCGTATCGTGTAGATTAATAACGATTAGAATTCAATACAAAAACTATAAAAATCTAGCCGCAAAGATTTTTGATATAATTTTTCTAAGCCTTAAAACTTTTTAATGTTCAGGGCATTCAAAAATAATTATAATTTTATAACGATAATATTAATTAGAAAGGATTGACACGTGACACGATTGGACTATATTTATAGTGTCCCCAGGGTAAACTCGTTACCGCGATTCAGAATTCCGATTAACGCCATCTCTCGACAGGAGCTTGATTTTAAATTTTCAACCACTGTCGCTATTAAGTACACGAATCTTACACCTTCAACACTTTATACACATTCAAAAACATTTATCTCTACTTAAAGAGATATGGTTTACACTTAGACATAAGTATAAAAATTAGGTGTTGAAATCAGATAAGGTGTCTCATATATAAGTGTATAATCTATGGTGTTGAAGTCCGACGTTCGACTTCAGAACAATAATGCCGGTCCTATATGAAACCAATCGTGAAACCAAACATTTTCGAGTTACCGTTATCGTTGAACTCTCGTTTCTTATTATCTTTTTAACCGACTTTAGAACACTTTTTAGTTACGCCTTGTGGAAAACAGAAATGTCGCTTTTCTAATAATAAACCAGCCTTATGAAAATTTGTTCCGCGGATCACAAGGGCTTCGCAAGTGCTTAAAATCTATCTAAATATTAAGTAAAAAATCTCACTAAAAGATTAGTAAGTGAATGGGTAAACTGGTAGTATTATAAGTATCTAGTATTATAGTTTAAATTTTATTGTTCATCGTCATCCTTATCATCACAACCCATAACTGTCCTACTGCTGGGCACGGGTCTCCTCTCACAGTGCGAGGGGTATAGGCCATAGTCCACCACGCTGGCTGGCCAAGTGCGGATTGGTGGACAATTTTATTGTTACTGTTGTTTTATTGTTGTTCAAACCCAGCACACACCTCTAATTTTCAAAATTATGTGCGTATTATCATTTAATTATCACTTGCTTCGGTGAAGGAAAACATCGTGAGGAAACCTACACAATATTCTCAAAGGTTTTTGAAGTCCGTCAATCCGCACTTGGCCAGCGTGGTAGACTATGACCTGTACCACTTACATTGTGTGCCCAGCTGTGGGATAGTTATGGGTTGCGATGATGATGATGAGGTTATAATGATATGGACCTACATTATTCTTGTGTGTTGACTTCTAATCACTCTATAACATTAGGACCCTGTTTTGTATTGTAACTCTTAATATACCTACTAATTTATGTATCTTATTTATAATATATGGTGTACAGTTATGAGCATTCTATTCTATTTTAAGACTCAAGGCTTTACAATTCAATTTATAACTTAATTATAAACCGGGCTTAAAGTCCACTCATTTGATGTTCTTATAAAAAGCGTGTTATACCCAATTTCTGATGATTTGGACTGTTTTACGTCATTCTTATACTCGTATATATTAAATCCCACAAAACAAAGTTCTACTGTAAAGTGGCGCACTAAGTATGTACATAAAATAGTCAGTACATTTTTTTTTAAATATAATTAATTTTTATAAACAGAAGTAAATCAGTTGTCCTACTGCTTACAACTTAGAAAGTTACATTTTTATTGGTTGTTAGTTTTCGACTCAAACAAAGCTCTATATTAATTATGAATGCATGCAAGCACGAAAAATCACCAAATCTAACAACTTTTTCTAGAACACCATGTCGTAATTCCGGATACAGGTTATCCGGAAAAAGGAAGCTTAGTAAATCTGATGCTGCCTGTATATACCTACACTTAGGTTTTAATGACTTGAGCTGATATTAATCTGTACTAGATGAACCTAATAAATTATTAAACTTGTTCTTCATTCATGACGTAAGAGGTTTTTGTAATTAATTACCTAAAGGCCAAGGTTTGTTACCTAGAGTGTATACCTAAGTATATTTTTTTAATTTCATACAGTCATACATCATCGTTTGTAGGTATTTAGCAAATGAACCTATTACAATACTCTCTGTTGGGCATTATTAGCATCTATCTTCAAGGCAACCTCCTCTGTTCGTGATGCATCCTGGTCTCTTAAGTCTTTAACAAGAGACAATGACGTCACGTTTTTGATCTTGTAACTGCTGCACTTGTTAATACATAATTAAAACCTATCTGTACAGTTCAATATTGCTATCAATTCTTTAACAAGTTTGCTGCGGAGCACGTAGGTATACGTCGGGTTTTTTCCATAGCAAATTACGATCGCATTATGTTTTTTTTTTATGACAGATTCGGAAAAAATCTCCGTCAAAAGACCTAAGTCTAATGGCATAACGACCAATAGATGCATGCATCCTCCTATAGAATACCTACTTACGTTTTTACACAACTAAGTTCTTACAAAATGTATTAAGGCCTGTTCATACTTCAGACATACGCGGTATTCGCTATCGACAGTCGGCCTGGATATCTCGGCTGTTGCGAAACATCCCATACTGACTAAATAAAGGAGTGCGCACATTACACCAACTCGACGTCAACTCCACTCCGACTCCACTCCGTTTCAACTCCGACGTTCCGTTCTGCGATCAACGCTTCATCGACGTCAACTCGACTCCGTCTCCACTCCGTTTCAACTCCGACGCTATTTACATTACGTCATTGTGTCGGTCGACGCGTGGACTACTCGTCTACGGTGAGTCGTCAACGCAACGTCGACGCGTTGGTCTCGAAACGGAACGGCTATAGCCGTACAGGGCGTTTAAGTATAAGTTCGAAATTCAACCTTACCTTCAAAGATATAAGGCTCATAATTGAATGTTAGCTTTGTCAAGGTTTTAGTCGCGTTGGCGTCGGTCGGTCGTGGAGTCGTTGTAATGTGCGCACTCCTTCAGGCGGTATTTTATTCGCCGGTCAGAGCAAGATAAAAGTAAGCGTCCACGAATCCGCGACGTGCACAATAAACGCATTAGTTGCCTTCTACTGACGTGGTGGACGACAATCAATAAGTTCTGTTATCGACAGCGATATCTACTTACAGTCCACAGTAGTAATACCGCTAATTACTCAAATACCGCTACCCACGCGCATATTTGAACAGACCCTAGAGCTTTGGATATCAGGTTCGTTCGCTTTGTTCCATCTAGTTCTATAATACTTAAACTATTTGACCACGATAATCACTCGTCCGGTTTATATTGTTCTCAATCAACGTTGGCAACCTTTGAACTATGCTTTCAACGGCCTTAAACTGACAACATTTCATCTAACGTCCTTTTGATAGATTTGAACATTATTTGAATTAAATTCTCTATAACAATGAAGTGACCTCTGAAGTACGCTAAGCAATGCAAATATATCAAAGGCAAATATATTAAAAATATACACTTTCAAAATATTAAAGCGTCAATAACTAATTATAAATACATAAACACGTCGTGCGCACTTTACAATAATTAATGGCGACCTGTGGGTGCATCGTATGATTGAAGTCATCTATGAGCGATTTTTCTTTAATCACAGCTTAAAATTAATTAACATATAGGTTGAATACCTACACATAGACCTGAATCAATCATCCAGGATCCAATCGCTTTATTGGAACCGACTGGAAATCATCCTCGCCTAGGTAATTGCGCTATTAACGGCTTAACGCACCTGGATGATTTAAGTGCGCCTTGGTCAATGCAGCGATATTCAAGCAAATGCTTTTTTACTTTTAATTTGTTATAAAACTAGCTGACCCGGCAAACTTCGTACCGCCTCATAATCAATAAATAAAAAGCTGAATGATATACTGAATGCAGAAAAAAAAATTGATTTCTGAACGACTTTTAAAATTATTTGATTTCTAAAAGACTGGACGAACATCAAATCTTTGACATTCAAAACCAAAGGAATAGTTTCTAAGTGAAATAGAAATTGTTGTTTTTACTATATTTCATTTAAAAAAAATTATCACTTGCTTTGGTGAAGGAAAACATCGTGTGGGAACCTGCACACCTGAGAGTTCTCCATAATGTTCTCCACAAAAATGTTATGGTAGGGCGATGCGAAACAGGGTGAGTTGGTTGGAAGGTCAGCCGTGATTCAACCCCGGTCAGAAGGCACATCAGAGACAGACAACTGCACTTACCTTAGCTGGCGTCCAGGGGATCTTCACTCGGCGTCTTCGCGCCGGTATCACTGGCGCGAGCGCAGGCACTCACACCCGATTTAGATGTATAGAACTTATGTAATTTGTTATTAAGCAGTTCAGTTCAGATCACGAGCGGGTTTGTGCGGGATTATATGCGGTATTATGCGGTAATAACAACAGCGGCGAAAATAGACCGTAAACAGGAGGAGGTGTGTGAGTTCCACCAATCCGCACTTGGCCAGCGCGGTGGACTATGGCCCATACCCCTCACATTGTGAGAGGAGACCCGTGCCCAGCAGTGGGACAGTTATAGGTTGTGATGATGATGATGACTATATTTCAAGCACAAATCATTCAAAATCAAAATTAGCCAAATCAGTCCAGCCGTTCTCGAGTTTTAGCGAGACTAACGAACAGCAATTGATTTTTATATACAATATATATTTTATATAGCCATGTCTGAGCTCCTAAGTATCGTTTTGAATATGAGAATCGATGGTTTTCGATGTTCGTCGATAAACCCTATTGTAAAATTCGTGCAGGAAACTAACGCCTCACTACGTTTCCCTTTCAAACCCCTTACTACACATTCGCTGATATCACACGTGACACTCCGTCTATTCAAGGTCTATTCACGACGAATTCAACGTCCACGTTATTCGTGCATTGTGGCTCTGTGGAGATGTTTCGACAGCGCTGAACACGCCGAATTCTAAATCGGGTTCTATTTAGCTCCCCATGTCTATTCTACTGTTTTTATTGTTGATGTAATTAGACTTTTACGTCGTAAGACTTGAAAGATACGCCATTTTATCTACTTAATCAGCTATAATACGAGCGTATGCTCCACCAACGCGCACTGGAGCAGCGTGGTGGAATACGCCTTAGACCCGTGCTCCGTAGTGGGTCATTAATGGGTAGAAGTTGAAAGCAACATGAGCCTTGCAATATGTAATCAGCACATGTGACTTGCCGGAACTAAATTTTATAAGTGCTTCCGTACTTTAAAAAGTATTTAATACTTGGCCACGATACATTCGGCCCACGTCTCAAGTCTTTTTAACGCTACAGATGTCATGTCAGCGTCAAAGTTAATTCGCATGCGAAAGCAAATAATATCGCGACGATTCGTGGCGATTATAGGGTCAAACACATAGTTTTTAACGCTCGACGCTGACGCTTGAGCACAGAGCGAATTCGCTTTGAGCGTTGTCCTCTGGCCCTCGGGACATAATTATGTATTAGTTACCACAGCTCTACATATTTAATTGACGTCATTTCGTTCGTACAACATATTGCAAGTTCCAAATATGGAACGCTATTTGCAGCTTTTACCTATTCCAACCATTGAGAACTGTTTGAATTCAAACGTTCTTCTAAAACTAGTTTTGAGCAACAACTAGCCTAGTTTTTCTACACACGGCAAACAGCTGGTTCAGGCAGTTGAAGCTTCGTCAACATAGAATTTATTTAGTGCAGTTGTTTCTTTTTATGTGCCATTGCTTTTCCGTGAGTAAAACGACTCAAGGTTTGTAGAAATACTGAGTGTACAAAGTTTTCTCGGTGAAGTTTAGCGAGCTCGTATGTTCCCAAGTGAAATATTAATTACAAGTGTCAGAATTTAAATTTACTTCCATCAGTCTTACGCGGAGAGTAGTAAATGTGGCTCCGGAATCATGAATCTCGAGATTCTAGGTTACTGACCACATTCTTGAAAACGTTGAGATTAAATTTGACAAATCTCAAGATTTAGAACTTTATTAAATCAATACCTCTATATATATAAAATTCTCGTGTCACAATGTTAGTTACCATACTCCTCCGAAAGGGCTCGACCGATTCTCATGAAATTTTGTGTACATATCGAGTAGGTCTGAGAATCAGCCAACATCTATTTTTCATACCCCTAAATGTTAAGGGTTGTCCACCCTAGAATTTTTTTTTCATTTTTGGTCAACTTTTTTTTGTTATTTTTTTATGGTGGGGCATAAAAAATACACATAATCCCAAATTTTCACTTCCCTACCCCCAACCCTCAAATTTAAATCGCGCTTTTATCATTCACAATCTATATGACGCGGGGTCAGCTAGTATTTTATGAAACTCGTAATATATAAAACTCTTGCGTTACTGAGTGACTGACATACAACGTACAGCCGAAACTACTTAACACAAGAAGCTGAAATTTGGCATATATGTTCCTTGGGGAGTGTAGGGGAGCAGTATCTACCTACCTACCTGTCTACCTACCTACTTACTTATGAGTAATAAAATCATAAAATTAATGTAAATAGACAAAAAATTCAGTGACTTGATTATACCGTGGGGTTTGTAGACATTGACTAAAATAGAAAGGTACGAGATTCATAATATTGCGTAGTCGAAATTGGTCACGAATTATTGCATTCACGTTCTTCATCTTGAGATCAGATCATGTCTGCATATTTTTTTTGCTAAAACGAATTAAGTATGTTTCTTAATAAGTATGCCAATATTTCTACATCGCGATAATATTATCAACTCCATGATAAATGAGTCAAAAAAACTTCAGATAAATATCGCTAACAATACTAGGGAATAGATGAAGGTCGGTCATTGGTTATTCAATGTCGTAGTTTATTCAATCTATTAGTAGTATTAATATTCATAAGGAAGTTACTGAAGCCACTTATAAAAAAATATATTATCACCTCTACTATTGTATTCGGACAAAGACAAATCTAGGTACTTGTTCTTGAAGTTAAACGTTTCTAATTATATCTCTCGACTAGATGAATATAAGTAACTATTATTATCTGCATAATTTGTGATTAACAAAGTACCTATCGATAGATATGGCAACTACGGAGCCTTGAAAATGAATTCAATAATAGATCATTATTATTTATTACCTTTTCAATATAAATACCTACCATTTGAATAGCTAGGCTAATTCTTTGTCCGAGGTAGCTGCCAGCTCTTCGGTCTCCTGTGACGTCGACTAACCTTTTTGCTATTTCCTTAAAAAGCTTAATAGCACTAGGACCCCACGGACCAAGGGTCTCGACACCGAATGGGACAAAATCGTATTCGGAGCCTAGACCCCGGTATTTAAATGCTTTTGCTTTTTCAGCCGCTTCACAAGCCGCACCAGCTGTGTTGATGGTTCCATGTAGAATATATATTCGACATATTCGACAAGCTAGGACATCATGGACTGTCATGCCAAAAAAGTGCAGGCCGCTTCTCGAGACATGCCGCACTTAACGATATCATACGCCGGTCCCTTGCCACCGTCAACGTGCCAAGTCTACTTGAGCCGACTGGTATTGCCAGAGACGATGGCAAGAGACCGGATGGTATGAGTTTGATTCCATGGAAGATGGGCCGGGTGCTGGTATGGGATGCAACCTGTTCAGACACGCTGGCCCCTTCCCATCTACATGGAACCATCAACACAGCTGGTGCGGCTTGTGAAGCGGCTGAAAAAGCAAAAGCATTTAAATACCGGGGTCTAGGCTCCGAATACGATTTTGTCCCATTCGGTGTCGAGACCCTTGGTCCGTGGGGTCCTAGTGCTATTAAGCTTTTTAAGGAAATAGCAAAAAGGTTAGTCGACGTCACAGGAGACCGAAGAGCTGGCAGCTACCTCGGACAAAGAATTAGCCTAGCTATTCAAAGGGGGAACGCTGCCAGTATCTTCGGAACCTTGCCTAAAGGGACTCCTTTTAATAATATTTTTTAGTTATTATGTTATTTTTTAACTTTTTAGTTTTAGGTTCAGTGTAAGTTATGTCAAAATACCTACCATTATAGATCTCTGCTGGAAAATATGAGATGATGTAATTTAGATAATTTAAACCTAGGACTTCGTTATAAATGCAGTAAATATAACGTAAATAGGTATAGCACATTATATAGGTATAGCAACTAGGTAAAATATACGGTAGATCAAAGTTTAGATAATACCTATAAATGGTAGGTACTAATAGTTCCAGTTTTATAAATAAATATATAATCTGAATCTCGGAAACGGCTCACGCTTTTCATGAAATTTAGTATGCAAGGGGTTTCGGGGGCGATAATTCGATCTAGCTAGTAGCTACGTTTAATTTTTAGAAAATGTCGTTTTATCCGTGTTTTCGGATCGAATTGCATCTTTTTATTTTTACATTTCATATGTATATAGTCATAAATATGCAAATAAAAAAACATTAATTAGTGTCAATGTGAAGTGTAACAACATGAGTTCCTTTGTCAAAATGAATTTCGACCGCCGAGCGGGACTCAATACATCACTATACACATAACCTTTGGAAGGCAAAAAATTAATTCCGTTTTACGACACAACACTGTCCTTTTGAATTTACCTGTAATCACTGCAAACTGAATGCATATTATAGAAGAATAATGCGTTACGAACACTTCATTAATTTGACAGCAGTGTACCGTGACGGTAACACTGTAATTGTTTTAACCTTCCGCTGTATTTAAAGACTTGGGGACTGTTGATACTTGTAGGTAATAACGGAAATGTTTATTGGGAGGAACAAAATTGAAATTAAAAAAGAAGTTTTATTTATCGACTTGAAAAAACCTCTCTTTTCGCCTCGGAAAACCTACATCCTAATCTTAGTAGGCATCCGCCCCGTGCTCAAGGATTACAAATTGAATATTTTGAATGGAAAGACTGCCTGCGCAGCAAGGAGTCCCGGTATCGATTCCCGGCAGGAGCAGATATTTATGTAACAGATTTTAATTGTTCTCGGGTCGTGGGAAACTACAATACATGGGTAAACACCGCATCGGTAAGGCCATACCCGTAAAGTTTAACTGTACAGGTAAACTTGAGCGTGTATGTTGCACAACTGTGCATGTATGTATGTCCACTACCTAGTTCAAGTTTTACCTGATAGGTTTAACATCAAGCAAGTGGGGAGCCCGCTTCTTCACAGTCTACGATATCTTGGTGTGTTGGCACGCTATTTTGGTCAATATTCTAAGCCAAGTGACCTAATTTAAGTAGGTACTGTTTATTATAAAAATCCTCCAGTGTAAACTTTGGAATCTAAATGTAGAAATTTAATATCCTTGACAGTGACCTCAATCTTAAAGTTTCTATAATATTCAAATAACATTCCGACCACATTACACAACATTGTGTTAAAATACTTGATTGGACCTTGAAGAATATTATTGTCACGTTACAAAGTTAATTGGAAAAATGTCAACAATATTAACGTATTAATTTGTTTATTGATGTAATCATTTTTATTATGCTTGTATAATTCAATCGATTCTTTAAACTAGACTTGAGACTACTCTAAAAGGGCCTTAAGAATCTGTGAGGTTGTCGACTAATTTGTCAATTAAAGTATAACTTTAATTAACACAGTGACTTATGTGATTATTTAACCCTTTGACTTTGTAACTGAAATGCGTATCAATATGGTCAAATGCTGAATGATAGTTAGACAAGGAATCAATTTCGGAATTGATATTAATTGGAAACTTGATGGAGAAATAAACAACTTATACGTCTGTACATATACGAGTGCATACCTTATACGTAGGTACGTACACGGAAAACAGGTTCCATTAACGGTTTTTGAATTTCTTCGGATTTTTTATTTGTTTGGATATAAATAAAAGCAAACATAATTTAAATGACATCTTTACCGAAATATAAAGATATAAAACACTGAACTTTTAATTCAAATATAGTAGGTAGGTAGTACCTACTTGATTTAAAACAAGAAGTTTGTAACTAAAATGTTCGAACTTTTTAAATAATTATGTAATGTCCAGTTTTTTATATTATCCAACTAAATTATCTGATTTCTTTTAATAAGGACCCAAAGCCATGATGACATCAGCGTCTTTGATCAGCAGGATAATTATACGTAAATAACTTCGGTTATCAAATATGGAACTTCTTGATAACTTATATAACTATTTGCTTAATTTAATAGGACAGCACTTTGTACCTACCAGTCAATATTATTATAACTCGATTGTGGTGTCCTGAAAAGACTATCTATAAAGTATCTTACTTGAGTCCTACTGTCCTATCAATACTATGACATCACCGTAATACAAGAACATAAACGTGAACAGGACTAGATCTGGTAGCCCAGAATTAAGAATATATTTAACAGGCCCGGGCTGAGATTGTATATAGAACAATCATAGCTTGCGAAGTAAAAGAAATATATTCAAATTGAAGACGTAGTATTTTTTCTGCCACTTCCAGTGACTTTTTACCCGGCACAGGCGTTTTATACTTCACGAAGGGCTCAATAACTACTGCTTCTTATATAACGTATTCTACGAAGCACAGAAACGATTCGAAATGGTCAACTAAGTTAAGCAATTTTGCTTAACTTAGTCGACCATAAGTTAAGCAATTGCTTAATTTAGTCGACCATTTCGAATCGTCACAACGATAATGCATCCGTCGTATCATAACTAACAGTACCTACCCCAGTGCAGTCCTCCTGCGGACTAACGAATAGACCAACTAACATTCCATCCAACTGGACTAACCATCCTCGTGCCGATTTGAGTCTTGTTCTGTGTATGTTTCAGTTGTCATTTGTTGCTGCATGTTTGTTTACTGTCATATACCTATCCATAAAAAATATTTTTTTCAACTTAATAAAATAATCTTAAATTGACATAAAATAGTTGTTGATCATTAATTGAGTATTTTATTCTAATACACTTCACACCTCAAGAGATTCTTGATTGGCCGTAAATCTCGGCTCATGGCTGTTACCGTGATTTAATAACATCTAATCTTATTATAACTAATTGTTAATAATCCATGGATTACAGGTAATTGCTATGCAAATTGGCAGATTACAAGCGGCTATTAGAAACAATGATTTGAATGATTTATGTATGATCGAAGTTCGCAATAAGTAGTTACGAAGTCTTCTTCTTTTGTATTGAGCAAACAATTTTTAGTCATTTATATGCGGAAACTTGTAAATGGTGTATAGATACAAACTTTTTAAATTGTTTATAGATAATATATCACTGTATGTTTCCCAAATAAAGCAAAATAAAATAAAATTAAAATAACTGTACTCTATTTGTATTCACTTATTTATTGCTACTTATGTATATTTAACTAAAATAAGCAGTACCGAATTTGTATACTTAATTATATAAGCGAAGTTTCTAAACGATTTCCTGAGATGATATGCATCAACCACAACTATGCGAGAATAGTTATAAATGGGTCACATTATGAAATTCTAGGACACATTATCCCCAAAAAACGTCCTATCACCGCGGAGTAGGAAATATAAGTTAATTAGATATTAGTTAGTATATTTATATATTAGTAGTGCAATAAATAACTGTGTTTACAATACAACACCATTTCATTTAATTTTTAGAAGCAGTTTCCATTTGAATTCAAAGTAAAAATTACAATAATAACAAAAACATACTCGCGTCTATACGCGGTTACTTTAACGAAGGGGTCAGCATTAAAATTCTAAGTTTAATGCTAATAATAAAATTAAAATCTTTACCCGCGTCTATACGCGCCTATTAGTCTATAGCAGTCTAATAACAAGGTATTCAGAACATCGCATCTGTTGCCTAATGTGTGTTATCAAACCAATTAACCTGTTATTCAACAAAGTTGTTAGAATCTCTGCGGCATTGAGTGGGATCAAAGATTAACCGACGCTTAATATATCCTGCAATTAAATATAATAGGTAATCTTAATGCAGTTGCGACAATAGCGGACAATAACTCGCCATAGTTTATCTGCACGAAACATAATTGACTTAGATGACGTTACGGTAACTAGAAGTATTTTATAATTATGAGCAAGATTATATAATAGGACTTATTTATTGAGGAGCCGGTTTTCGCCGTCGGTTTCGGTCCGGTTTCGATTCCCGACAGGAGTAGATATTCATCATCGCAAGATAACTGTCCCACTGTTGGGCTCGGTATCCTCTCAAAAATGTGCAGGTACAGTCTATAATAGTCCACCACGCTGGCCAAGTGCGGATTTTCTGGTGTACTGGTTTAATCACGATTTTTTTGCATTGGTGAAGGAAAATTCTTTTTTCCCATCTCCATTCGTTCTCTCGCCATTGGTAACGCCTTCGGTTGCTGATGTCCTAGGGCAACGATGACCACGATCAGATGACTCGTCTGCTCATTTTTCGGCTAAAGATATTAAAAAACCTTACTTATCCACAAATTATGTTATGGAGATGTAATATAATTAAATTATGGATAGGTGAAACATTGCGAACGGCTATTATTTAATGACTTTTAAAGTTCTAGTATGAATAAATTATTGTTATGATAAATTCTAAACAACCTGAGTTAATCGATTGTGTAATTAAGGTCGGAATCGAACATCGACGTAACAACATCAATATGTTTTAATTATCTTAAATATAAAATTCTCGTGTCACAATGTTAGTTACCATACTCCTCCAAAACGGCTTGACTGATTTTTATGAAATTTTATATACATACTAGTTGTCCCAGCGTACTTCGTACCGCTTTATAATTGAAAAATGTTTTGGTGATATATCGACAGCAACGCCACCTACCGGGTCCAATTGTGAATCTAAACCATTCCCAGATCCCCTTGAACACACACAAAAAATTTCATCAAAATCGGTCCAGTCGTTTGAGAGAAGTTCAGTGACATACACACTCACAGAAGAATTATATATATTAAGATTTAGTAGGTCTGACAATCGGCTACTATCTATTTTTCATACCCCTAATTGACATAAAAAAAATGTTAGGTTAGTGTATGTATGTATGTTACCCCTAACATGTTTTTTTATTTTTTGGAAAAAAATATTTTTTTATTTTTTATTGAATAAAAATACACATAATCCCAAATTTTCACTCCTTACCCCCAAATTCTCTCAAATTTAAATCGCGCTTTTTGTATTCATTTACTACAAGTTCGTACGTACAACGTACAACGTTCGCTGGGTCAGCTAGTTTCTTAATACATAATATAAATGTATAGCCAGCTTAGCCAGAAATCGTTAGAAGATTTAAAATTCAAAATAAATGTTACTAGAAGAGTGCTCTAAGATGAGCTGTTGTTAGACGAGTTCCGTCCGCGTATTGTCGAAAAACGATAATTATGCTGTCATGGACTTTTATTTAGGACTATTTAAAACGAACAATCCTACAATATATTATCTTCGTGTACCCCCAACGGTTTAGGAAGCGCACGTCAAGACAGCTCTTAGAAGGCAAGATTTTTTCTGACTTATCGTTATATCAAAGCTAAATTACACACAATCTTTAAAAATAGAAACCATAATTATGTTATTCTGATTATACATCAGAATAACCGCTCCGCTCAGGCGGAACGTGACAATGACGTCATACTTTATCGTGCGTGCAGCCGGGGTTCATCGATTTATAAGACGTTATCACGTCAAAAATTCTACTCGATTAATTAACTAAGTTTAAGTTAAACTTACGTAAATAATAGTGTCTACATTTTAGTATTAAATTGATTCTCACAATATTGTACCTACGCCCATACTTCGAATTTACATGAATTATGGACACGACAAAACTTTGAGGGTTCATCCTTCCAAATCTCATCTTGAGCCCAATTTAGATACCTATTGTTCAGTAGGCTGATAAAAGTGTCATTTTAGTTTTAAGGTTGTGACCATGCTACATGCTTAGAAACTTTGCTAAGGTACAACCGTTCGAATTACTCGTATTACAATACTTTATTTTACAAAGAAAGATTAAAAAGAAAAGAAGATGAATGTTTTCTTATGAACGCTCAGTTATTTATTTATTTATTTATTTATTTCACTCTTTATTGAAAAACCTAAAGCTAGGAATTACAATGGGCGGACTTAATGCCTAATGGCATTCTCTACCAGTCAACCCTTGGAGATGGTGAGAAGTTGAGGTAGGTGTTCTATATTAATTATTGTAATTATCTACTTTTATACACATACATACATATACATAGATATTATAGTAATATATATAAATTATAAAGATACATATATACCCTAATAAATGTATATAAACAAATATATATAAATATATATATACATATATATCCATAGATAAGAGTTTATTATAACCATATGACAGTAGTCAATTGGTGACCTATTGATCGAGAGGAGACAGATAAAACTCACGCACTTGTTTCTTAAAGGACCACAGAGTAGGAGCCATTCTAATTTTTATGGGTAGGGCGTTCCAGAGTAGTACAGCCTGAATTGTAAAGGAGTTATGGAAATAACCAGTATTTATTGGTGGAATGTAAAGTTTTAAATTTGCAGAGGAACGTAGTACCTTGTCATGAGTATCACAAACGTACTGAAAATTATCCTTCAAATAATTAGGAGAAGTGGCACTATTTAATATAGAGTAAAGGGAAAAAAGGATTCTGGAGTCACGCCTCTTACGAATAGGTAGCCATTCTAGTTGGCGACGGTAAGCGGAAATATGGTCGTACTTTCGCAGGCCGAAAATATAACGGATACAGTTGTTTTGTAGTTATATATTTTTTGTAGTTATATATATGTAGTTATATATTATTGAAAATATGTTTTTAAGAAAGGAAATGTTTTCTTCAACTAAGTAGTTTTTGATATAATCCACTTTTTTGTTACGCTTAGTCACTACCCATAGATCCCAAAACTGGTACGAGTAAGCAGTAATATTACCATGCTATTCGGGATCTTCTATTATCGATCTGATGAGACGTTACTTGGAGCAATTTGCTTCATTAGGAGTATTACTCGCGGTCACATACCTATCGATTGCGCCTGACTTCACTTAACTCGGCTGATCATTTACGATTAAGGTAAATAGTCGAACGACTATTATGTCAGAAAACCAATTAGGCCGAATTAGGTTCCAGCTTTCAATTCTAAAGACATAAATGAACAAGATATTGTAAGGGTTAAAATAATATACGTATATTAAACACAAAACGTGGCAACACTTTAGGTTGAGCACACTTTGAGCCGTCGAATGAAAATTGCCGTAATTTATTACACCAATATTCCTAGTTTAGTATCCCTAACATTTACTTCCTCCTACCAACACTTTCTTACGCAACATATCAGACTGGCAGAACGTTCCGGTATTATATTTCTTATACTTATACTCAAATTGATTGTAAAAATTATACGGGCTGACTGGTAAGACGTTGTTCGCCAATATATTGTTTTTGAATAATATGTAGGTATAGAAAAAATCGATTAATCTAGAAGTTAACAACTTGACTGTCTACCTAAAAGTCTTTAGAAGTACAGTACTGAACATTGACCTTCTAGGTTCAACTCTATAATAGCAGAGCGCAAGTCACTTCTCATACCTGGGGATGCCTAGAGAACACTCAACTACGCTGCTCCAGTGCCAATTCATGAATTAGTTAAAGACCAACCTAAGTATCGAAAGTGTTATGATTAAAATTGAAGCATCTTATCTACGACTATGTTTTCTACTGATAACACCCAGGATCTACGATTTCACGTACCTTCTGAAACACGGAAACGCTCTAGAATTTCTTGATACTAAGAGTTATATGTACATGCTTGCCATGTTGCTTAACTCGGTCTTTTGCTTAACCGCCCTGCTTTGAACATTTTTAAAATGACATAGACTTTATATATTATAGTATTGCTTAGGTATTTGACTTCAATCCTTCTAATAGGTTTTAAGTTGCCTTTTTAAAATATAATCTACTAAACTACGCTGGAGCAGTATGATTCAACCTCCTCAAGGAGGAGAGAAATGTGATAGGAATCGAGGCAAAATCCGATCGCATCATATATTCTGAAGCAGAAGGCAAAGGCTTGAACATAATATCAAATTCAGTACTTCGCCCGAAACAATTTACATGTAAGAAATCCTGTATGTCACAAAAGAAAACATGACACATCCGTCATAGTGACTCAAAACGTAGATAAGGTGGCGAATGGAAATTACGGTAATTTGTTGCGTCAATCCGTAGAATGCCAATTTCCTGCTGCGGATGTTCGTATCTTCGGTCCGACTTTTTCTCAATATTTCTTATACATTTTGTGATGTAGAATAAAATTCACAACAGCAATTTTTATGTTGGTGGCAAGTTTAGACGTGTATTTTCAGGTTTATGTAAATCCCACTCCACCACCATGCGACGTCATAAACCAAGTTTCGAACCTCACATGAGGCGTCCTTAGGACGTCGCAACCCCTATACATCGTGGCTTGTATGGTCACAGCTCCTTCGCAACTTTTCTTCTCGGCTGTGCCCCTCCAGGCTCGCCCCTCTGTCCGCATGAAGCTGTGAAGGCTGCTAGGGCCAACAGCAACAATAGATCAGAAAAAATCTGGACGTAGTATAATAGTCCCGATTTGAGTCTCGTTCTGAGGCTCAATTACGGCGATACAAGTGTTAGAGAACACTAGTATTGCAATGATTCGCTAGAATACCATGATAAAACCTAACATAGTCTTATAGCCCACGGCTGGGCTAAGGTCACTCTCATACAGTGAGAGTAGATATATTTATAGTCTCGTTGACCAAGTGCGGATTGGCAGATTTGACACACTTTTCGAATGCTATAGAGATTAGTCTCAGATGTGCAGATTTACTCACGATGATTTTCCTCACCGGAGCGAATGGATATAATCGTCAAACTTATTGCAAATTAAACCTTTTTTGTTTCGTCTCTTGAAGGCTTGGAGCTCGATCTAAGCCGATTTGTAGGAATATAGATGAGTGACAACCAGAATTATTGTGTTTGAGTTGTATAATTTATTTTTGTAGGCTCCAGGGCCTGCTGAACACCAATTGGATTCCATACCAATACGTTACTTCTATTTCAATAACCCAAAAGTACGCAACGAGGATTATTGGTATGTTCAAGGACGCATAAAAATTGCTGTAATGTATTACACGGAGTCTGAACACCAATTTCCTGTCTTGGGTATTTGTAATATCGACTGTTCTGCGAACATCATCCTCGCCCAACGAGTTAAAGATGAGGTGAAAATTTTCCCTTCAATTTTGTTGAGATGCTTAACTTGCATGTGCAAATTTGTAGATTCTTTTACGGAGAGAAATATGGATAAATCTAAACTTACTCATAATGAGACTATGATGGAGTTAAATATTATGTATTTTTATTTATTTATTATTTTAATGTAGACTTTATTTCGATTTAAAGCCTGATGTTTTTTGAAATTGTTGCTTATACGTTGCTGTAACGCAAAACATCCCATTTCAAGCGTTTAATCTATTTAAAAGCGTTTTCACTGATGTATTCAGATTGGGGTAACATTATGTTGCCCTTTGTTTTATTTCAATCGGTTCACAAATAACAAAATATATGACAATTTCAAAAATTCTGTCGGACACATGTTTTCGGGTACTAGGTTCCCAGAAGCGAAAGGAGGGCAGTTGCTATAGATAGATACAACATGACTGAAATTGTTCGTAAACAACCGCTGTACCTAGTTAGATAACTGTATGCAATCGTTTACGCCCGTCCCAAACACGACGATGTAGGTACTCCTATGTTCTATGTATTAGAATAACGTACAGAGTTCTAAATTAAATGGATAAATATAGCGTGAAAGTATATTTTTTTGTAGATTTAAGACAGGAAACAGGCATGTAGCATAATGCTTTCTCTGCAGCCCAGCCACCGACCAAGAAAAACACTCAAATCGTGACTATAATGGTTAGTCTAATTAGCAGATGATGTTATTAATAGTTATTTGGAAAGTTCGTTACGTAGTATAATAATAATAAAAACGTTTGTTTATTAAAAACAGATAACTTATCTAAAAATTAATTCATAACAACTCTCTCTCTCTCGTCTTGAACAATACTTAAAGCAAGTAACAATGCTGAATATTAATTAGTTTTCGCCATTGTTTCCTGCATACATTTTGCAATGTTAGATTTAAGTTTGGAAATTTCAGTAGTACTGCGGTGCGGTCGAAAGGTCTACAAATGCGGTTCTTCAGTTGTCTAACTTTCGGCGATCCTCTCGCTCTTACATATATCGTTGTCCCGCTCGATGCGGGGACAATTTCGCTGATTAGCTGACTAACTGACTTTCCTTAAACTAGCTAGGTACTCTACCAACAACCCAGTTTGTTCGGGTTAAATCTAGTAAGCAATGTAGATTGTAGGTTCACTAGAAAGTTGGACAAATATCTCCTTATACGTGACTTTTGGAAAAACAAAGGATATTGGGAGCATTGCCGTTCGTTTCAATTTAGAACTGTAGTAAATTTCAGCATCAAGTAGCATTATAGATGCTTTATTGAGCAATTTTATTTAGAATTATTGAGCAAACTTCTAGAAGCTAACTGAACTCCCATGGAAATATTAAATTCGCTGCAGTTGAATGAGCGAGCCCATTATGACTCTTTTTGCTCCCCTCGCCTTACCACTGGACTCTTTGTTGGTGGAAGTGCTTATATTGGAATTTTTCACATCCAGTTAAACAGAGGCCGTACGGAACCCGCCCTGCTTACAGGAAGCCAGGCTTTAAATAAGATATACTTTGTAATATACAGCCTGCTAGCTCTGAAATAAGGTTCCAAGATTCTTGTAAGTATGGCAAGTAGAGTCGATAGTCTTTGCAGGGTTAAAAGAACTAATATGATTTCACACTATTGATAAAGTCAATATGCCGTTACATGAGAACTGCTCCACCAATCCGCACTGGAGCAGCGTGGTGGAGTATGTTCTAGGCCTTCTCCATTATGAGAAGAGACCCGTGCTCAATAGTGAGACTTTAATAGGTTGAAGCCAAGAGAACTGATCCGATATTTGAAGGCAAATTAGTGATTGGTAAAATGGGACTTAAATTTTAATTAACTGAAATGCTCGAAAAGTAATGTCGTTGATTAAAGCAGCTGCCGAGCAAAAGGGTGCTATTTTGTGAGTGGCTGTTGAGACAAATGTGCGCTTAAAATGAAGCGGTGGAAACGTTTAGTCTCCACTTGAAATTACGTCCGCAATTAACAAAAGACGGCACAAAGAAAGAAAGAGAAAAGAAAAAGAAAATAAAAGGCTCAACAGGGCATCTCAAAGGAAGAACCGACGCTATGGAAAAACGAGGCCGTGCAGGAAGTTTATTTTTATGCCATGGAATACCAAATTAGGATTGGACAAAGTCTTTCTTAATTTTATGGCATATGTAGCGTCCAATCATAGTGAATGTTGGTGATGATCAAACCTTAACGGATACGCCGCTCTCAATCAATGACATTATAAGTAATTCATAAACTGTGTACATCTGTCTTGTGTAGGTAACAACTAACACTATATATAATTATGTATGTGACTTTTTGACAGTTGTTTGATAACTTACTGAAAATTATGTATAGATAGATTATTGGAACGGCCGAAAAAATATGGTAAGGTTACTAGTTATCGAACACCGCAGAAGATTGTGTAAGCCTCATCGCATTAACGTTCTCGGAATCAGTGATTGATCAGGCGGTACGAAGAACAGAAGGCACGATTGGGTCCCGGAAGTAGGCAGTTCGTGTTTCAATCCCGTTGAATTATTACACGAACTTCGGTAGAAACCAATTGACCCATGCTTCAAGATTGCCTCACTAATAACATTCAACTTTCTGAAATGTCTTAGGTAATTCATGTTTTTTTTCATGTTAGATACATTGCAGCTTTGTTTTATTTACGCCGTGCGTTAAAACGTGAATCACAATTTTCATAGAAATAATAATAACGATACCTAGTAATGTATTATAACATATCAATAAGTTTACCTCCACCAGAAAAGTGATATGAGTTATACGTATAAAGATTAGTTAGAGTACCAAATCACTCACGTCAGTTAAACCGCTAAAAGTTCACAATTGATTCTTATTTATGCCGCATTATACAAGGCCAGCCGTGATTGGCTACATTTAATGTCAGTAAAAAACAAAAAAACGGAACGACGAATGGGCTGACGTTGCCTACTAGGCCGCAGCCTAGTAATGAAATCATTACGCTATTTTTGATCGGTAGTTACACTTCTAGGTACTAATTTTCGCTGCTATTGCATGGGCGATGGTTAACACTTACCGTCAGGCTCGTCTACTCATCTGCTGGTTTGTCGTTCGCTTCTCTACTTATCTACTCTGGAACAGCGTGGTAGAGAATTCACTTAGATGCGTCAATAACCAAGCTATAAAATAGCTTTACAAAATATACACCCATAGCACAGAAATCCATTTGCAAAGTATATTTAAACCCGTAATCTCTAGAGAGTTCAGTTACTCCATTTTGGCCCCTTTTTCACGTGGATTACTGCAGTGCCATCGATAACGTGAAAGCTTTAACTAGGTTTTACGACTTTTCACAACATTTAAAAGGTTTTTAATTGGCGAACTAAGAATCGTTAAAATAGTGCTGAGCTAATGTTGACAGAGATTAGAGCTGAAATACTTGCCTCGCGGATTGCTGAGTGTTAGCTTAGTTTTAATGACTTTGAGCTCATGTATTTTAATTGACCTTTCTGCCACAGGTTACAAACAGAAATTACTGAAAAAGCAGTTACCTTATCTCAATAGTTTAATATTAGTCTTGGAACAATTATTAAAGTTTTAAGTTAAACTAGTAAGTACCTAAATCCGCCCTCGCTTCGCTTCGGGAAAATGTCATGAGTCATGTCATGAGTTAATTTAGAACGAATTGTTGTGAACTTCTTTCTAGATTGGTACAAGTTCAAGATATTTTAGAAAACATGACAATGTATATATATTATTATTGCTCGTGACTATGTATACTAAATCTGTAACTGACTAAATGCTTAACGAATAGGTATAAAATACATTTTTATTATTCATTGGTGTTTTTCTTGGCAAGCTTGACTGCACCGCAAAATTCCACGAATATATTTTCTTTGATATTAATATTCATTTTCGCAGTAAAGCATGAGTGACGTAATAATACTACACCGAGCGATTTATTACCATTAGTAACCAGACATCGATTTTATTCGCTATGAACCGTAGGTATTTTCCTATTGAATGTGTTTAATTCTGTACAATTAACATCAGTACTTTTATTAGACTGTATGTACTATAATATATTGCAAATAAAGATTATGGTATCTGAATGGTATTCGGCTTGTTATTTTTGTAATAATTTATGCATAGTAACTAATATTTTTTTAAATTTCTGAAATTTTCCAATATTACCCAACTCGTAAATATGTATAATTAGGTGTAAACAAAATAGCGTAATTTGAATTTGAATTATTTGTATAAATAAGCAGTATTTTCATTTAAATAATATGCTTTTTAATGAAAACTATGTTAATTATACCTAATGTCTGTCTTCAATTTTATTATTTAACTTTTTTGTCTTCCATAATTACAAAAACACTGGGTAAAAAATTTGTTTTATTCCAAAAGAAATTTACCTTAAAATGTAATAAAATAGTATGATAATAAATCACTAAATATATTTTTTAGAATTATTAAATATTCACCTATACGACGAGTGCTGCTCCCTAGAATTAGTTACACAAAACGTGGATGTAACCAAAACAAATATTTTAAATTGCTTTTCATTCAACCTTTAGACGTTCGTGACGTACAAAGATATACGGTGTGCATTACCGGCCGTGTCTAGTAAGACACATCGCTTGGTAGTCGATACTTCCCTTATCTGCTAGTAAATCATGATCCCATTTCTGATTTTTACCATCTACCTCACCCACCGTAACTCTAACGGCGTAATTTAAGAGGTACTATCAGTAACGACAAAGGAGAATAATTTCTTTTTGCCCGGACTATTCTCATGCGTCAAATGTACTCCAGAACCATAATTATTAATTTTTAATCTAAACGTCGTCTGGGCTTTAGAATCAGTATTTTGAACAGAGGATTTTATTTAAGATTTACCTATTACCTATTTATGACAGGTGACTAAAATTATTCAACCGAATAATTATGAAATTGATATGGCGTAGATACCATTCTAAAATTAATTCTATTCTGGTTTTTGCTCGAAAAGTATTTTCGAAAAGGAAATCGCTCAATTAAACATAAAACAATGAAAATTCTACTTCATTTGATGAGCGCTTCCTAAAAGTATATAAAAATTTATATAATGTTTACTATGTTGCAGAACAACGTGCCAGGTCAGCTAGTAAAAAACATACATTTGTAATATTCTCACTGTTATACTCGACAAAACTTTCAATACTGTCTCTGTTCCAACCAACAGCGATTTCGATTGGAATTACTTGATACTATCACACTATCGTCGCACACGTCGTACAGGATTTGTTCCAGAATGGTTCAAATTCATTCATTTCATTTTCCAACGGGTACTCTGCGAATTCCATAAGCAAGCGGGTTCCAAGAAATTGAATGTTATTTCACGGTCGCCGATTTTGGAACTTAAACTAAGGCACTATGAGTGAGAATTGTTTAAATAAAAACAAAACAAATGTGATTCAGACTTATGAGATAGAATTCCGTACTATAAATTATATTTACCAACTAGCTGTGCCCGCGTCTTCGTCCGTGTGGAATTTCAGTTGTTACGGGGAAATTTCTACTCTATATCAGCTATCTGCCAAAATCAGTCCAGACGTTCCAGAGATGAGCCAAAACAAACAGACAGACAGAGAGACAGACAAAAATTGTAAAAAATGTTATTTTGGTATATGCACCGTGTATACCTTGTACAACACCACCGTGTGCACCGTGTACACCGTGTACACCGTGTATACATAATATATGCATTTAGTAAAAAGCGGTTAATTTAATATTATACACAGACACTCCAATTTTATTTATTTGTATAGATACAGATGTATAGATGTAAACTTTTCCTTTCCCTTGTTATACCTTTACTTATACATACATATTTAGATGTCGTTCAGATTTAGATTTAAGGTAGTAGAGCCTAGAGTTCGCCCGGGGTAGTACTACCGCCCGCCAAGGTACTTAGTACCATTTCTACCGTGTAATAATTGTTTTAACAGCATTTGTGTTCCGGATAGAAAGGTGTGGAGCCGGCGTCACTTTTTAGAGGCGGCCAAAAGGGTCCAACGGGCCGGCTTCACTTTTTTAGAGGCGACCAAAGGGTAGCAAAACATCTGTGACCGAATTATAACGAGACTATTACTAACAACAACTAACATTCACTAACAGTCCCTGTCCCAGTCCTCATACTTACAAACTAACCAGCTAATGTCTAACAGCGTGTCCTAACCGGACTAACTATCCCCCTTTTGAGTCTTGTCCTAATTCGGTCATAGTTGTCATAGGCGGCAGCGGAAGTTGGTGCTGCATTTGCTACCTTAATTCCATAAAAAGCAAAACGCAAGTTATTCTGTAAAGGTTCTGTTATTTATTTAATTGCACGGATCCTTAAAACCAGAAAGTCACACCGACGGTATTTATACCAAAATGGCAAGTCGTATCAACAGTATCGAACGTGGGATGGCCCCGGAAATTTCTGGAACGTGCCGATTTGGGGATCGTGTTAATAAGATAGGCTAGACGTGAACCGCAGCGCCTAGCGAATCCGTCCCAAGAGCTCTGGAATATTCTACGAAAGCGAATAGGACCGAAATAAGTTGGAATTAGGCCGCGCGGACTTTTTTGCACTACATTTTCCGGGCTTAATATACTCTGTGCCAAATACTACTACCTCAGATAACATATTACGTATTTGGGTTACGTTAAAAAATATATTAGTTCGTTTGCTAAACAAGCAATTTTACGGATGTGTAAAAGTATATTATGCGAACCAACAGGGTCTTATATAAAAAAGTTTTCAACACATGTCGAATTCACAGGCAACACTAAGAATAAATAAATAAATAAAAATATCGGTAGACAAGCAACAGTTTTATTGTGAGGAACAGATAATCTTAATATATATAATTCGAGTGTGAGTGTGTATGATACTGAACTCCTCCTAAACGGCTTGACCGATTTGGTTGAAATTTTTTGTGTGTCTTCAGGTGGATCCGAGAATGGTTTAGATTCACAATTGGACCCGGTAGGTGGCGTTGCTGTCGATATATCACCAAAACATTTTTTAATTATAAAGTGGTACGAAGTACGCCGGGACAACTTTTAATTATAATAAAAACGAATATTAACGGTAGGTATTTCATTTTAATGTTTTAAATTTCGAACGATATTATGTAATTATATACCTTTCGTTGTTTCTCTTTGGTGATATTATAATAATCTAGTTTTATGATATAAAAAGGCGCCCACGACACAGACACACAGACAGACACCGACACGACAGGGAATCCTAGTATAAGGCTAATTTTGCTAGCAAAATCTTCGTATGAAACTCTTCAACTATGTAATTATACTCGTAAGTGTATATTTTAAATTCTAAGTAAATATCTAAATTTTGATTATATTAGACTTTTTTGGCGAATGTCAATTTAATGAAGAGATTTAAAATCCCCTAAACAATTTTTTTTTATCGAAATATAATCATGTTTTTTTCTAGTTATTGACAATCATTATGCTTACACGTATTTATAACGTAAGTATATTTGTAATCTGTCTAAAATATATATTTTTAATAAAATATCATAAAATTGCTGCTTAAAAATATCATAATATTCAGATGTGTTAGATACAAGCAATAAATAATAATACGTATTAAAACATTAATTATCATCCATTTATCGCTTTTTGTTCATTATTCCCACAAAAAAGGCGATAATGTTCAAATACCTATTAAAGCATAAAATATTAGTAATCGACATTATGTTCTACTCTATAAATAAATGGGTAGGTACTTTCCTATATTTTTAATACAGTTGTAATGTATAGATATGGTATGCCTTCTAATGATAAGAACTGTCTCTTTAGGGTGGTGGTACTAAGGCAATCGTTTCCGAAACATAAAACTTGTAAAAAATATTACCAATTGTAAACGGAAGGCAAACGTTTACCGGAGCAAAGCCAGGAATTATTAATATCAAATATTATACATTAATATTAGATTTAATATAATTTAAATAATATACCGCTATTTCGTGTCAGTGTCCCAATATTTATTGCCAGAGACCGGGCGCAGTTGGAGCAAATTGTTCTTTTAAATGAGAGTCTTCTTGAAAAGTTTGAACAAGTTTCTCGACTTCAATTAATATAAATTATGAATGTGCGGCATTTTTCTCGCTGGCACCCGGTGTACCAATCCTTTTAATTTGCATGATTAGTTTAGCCTAGCAATCGTAAAGCCCTTTTTTGCTGATAACTAACTAGCGGGTTGACCTCCTAAGAGCAATTAAAACCCGGTTTTTTCGTCCAAGGCAAATGCGATTGATCAACCTATGAACTGGTTTTAAAACTAAAATTGTAAAACATAAAAGACAACAATAAACCAACAAACCAAAAAAACTTACGACCACAGGTGAGTTACATGAGTATTCAATGATATCATGGCGAAAAAGAAGTTATGTCATTAGCGTGTCAAAAGCGGTACAATGAAATTTGGCTAATTTACTTACTTTCATGTAGCTATCTCTTTCTTTCTCATGGCTAACTGGCTTCAACCCATTAGTGGCCCACTACTGAGCATGGGTCTCTCCTAATACATGTGGATGCCTAGAGCATACTCCACCACGCTGCTTCAGTGCGGGTTGGTGGAGGGGTTAGTGGCCAACGCAAGGGGTTAATTTCTAAAAATCCTTAGGGGGTAATTTCTAAAAGTACTCTCTTAGTGCGCCCCTTAACTCCCCAAGGGACATTTGTCGTTTAGTAGTTTCGGCTGTGCAATGTCTGTCAGTAACTCAGTACCGCAAGAGTTTTGTGTATGTATAGTATACATACACAAAACTCTTTGGTATGGTATATAAACTTCACAAAGTTGGTTTTATTACATAAGTATCTTTTATTACATATATATATTTTACTCACTTACTCATGAAAAACTCTTTACTTTTCTTATATGCAAAACAAACTTCCTGCACTGATCAGACCTCACCGAATTAAGGGTGGTGCAAATCGACAGTATTGCTTACCCTTTCCTTACCCGTATTAATAATGGGTAGCGGGCAACCAAGATATTCGGGATCGACGCCGGACCATCCGAAAGCAAGCAATCAATGTAGGAACCTTTTTACCACATCGTCCTTTACACTGACATTAAACGGGACATACAGTACTGCCAATGTGACCGAATACGGTGTTTCACTTATTTGTTTCCGTGTAAGCTAACAATATTCCACGCTGGTGTTTGTGTAGGAATATTTTTGCCGTTCACATTATTCTTGTTTTGGATTTCACAGTGGCTGCACCGCATAAGTAGTGACGTAAAGCATTTCATACTTAACAGTTGATGAAAAAATTGTTACCTCGGTACAGATTTAGTTACTAAATGTTGGAACAAAGTTAGCAGTTATTAAAAATTAATCTGATCCCTATGAGATGGTGGAACTTAATTTTTCGGCAAGTGGTATTACGATGAAAAGGTGATTTAATAACCAGGTCGAACACTTCCTCAGAGCATACGCGACATTATGTTTTAACCTGGATAGTAAGTAATTTAGAGTAATTTCGTACGTTTCGAGAATAATAAAATTGACGTAGGCAGTATGTTATTTTCCCCAAACAACAGAAAAAAATGTATTGTAATCGTGGCACATACCACAGTAATGGCTATAGCAATCAAATAGCCATTACTGTCAACATTTTGTACAACCAAATTGGTTGAAGATTTTATTTGTGTAATTTTACAGTGACGTGGTTACGTACCTACGTGTGAATTTAACACAATGACCCAACGTAAGTGGTGACTGTCGCCCATGGGCATTGCTAACAGATTAAATCTCGAGGCATGGTCGGCCAAAATAAAACTACTTTACTTGCTCTGCAACGACACGATCAAAAGGCGACAAAGGAGTATGCTCTAGGCCTCCTCAGGTATGAGGAGAGACCCGTGCTCAGTAGTGGGACATTAATGGGCTGAAGCCAACCAAGAAAGTAGAGTATATTGAAACATAAACAGTGGAATCAGAGCTGGCAATAAACGATATTTAACTATATTCTTCCATCAGCACAAATATTCAAGAATGAAATGCTGGCCAGCATTGCATTTGTCACTAACGTACCAAATTACGACATCTGTTCCCGTCCGATGAACACATAAATTGGCGGGATTTAATGGCGCCCGGAGCATCTATGACAGTACACATTTAGAGAAACAAGGCTTTTAGAGCGACTAGGGAGTATGGATGTTGGAAGCGGATTCGTGGGTGGAACGTATTTCCTAATACAGCAAAAGTACAAATACGAGTATTTTATTATGCGACTGTTTACATAAATAATTCATATGATTTGCTTCTGCAGGAAATAAACGGTACATTTTTAGGATATGGTGGTCGTAGCTAGTGATTTTTAATGTTAATAGGTGATTTTTAAAAAATAATAGTGAATGATTCGCTGCTTAGTTCTGATTAATAGGAGTAGGTATAGTCCAATCACAGTCATTTTTTGTAATAAAATTTTATTTTAGGATTGTTCAATTTATTTTAATTTTCTAACCCCCTAGAATTAATAATACCGTTGTTTACTAACAATATATTGGCTATCATCGCCTTAAATAAAGACTATTATTATTAATGTATGTAACTTTAAACACATTTTTGTTGGTGCTGAAACCTAAGTACCTAAGTAATTTTAGCGAATACGGACTGACACTAGAAAAAAATAATTATAATGGTTTCGATTCCGGACGCTATTTAAAATCGTAAGGCGTAAATTAATTAAAATGAAATGGGCGCGATTCGCTAGTTATTGTATACAACATAACATGTTATGAAATAGTTTATAGGCAGAAATAATTAAAATTACCACACTACCGGAATTGGTCGCTACATCCGCCAGTGTTATAAACACGTGCGGGATACTGTGGATTAATATAAATGAAAGCGTTATTCCACATAATTATTAGCAGTGATTAACTTACTTTTAGCCACCTTTATCATCTTTAGCTTCAATACAAGTCGACAACATTCTAGCCCTATTGGGGTGGTTGAATACTGTTCCCGTCCCACGCCAGCAGACCAGGGTGTCCTTAGAAGTGACTTAAGTCAGCGCCTGCTTATAGGTAGATCTGAAGCCCGGCTAGCTTAACTTGACCATTGACATAATAATAATCATTTATTTCAGACAACAATACACAGTCCATAATTTGTTAGTAAACAATTCCTTATATCTATGTTAGTTTGTGTTAGTTAGGCTTAATTTAAGTGTTAGTAGCTTAAAACTATAATTTTAAAATATTATACAATTGCTGGGAGCATGAAGCCCACAGCAGTGCCACATGTAAGGGCAGTCCAATCTGCCTGCTATCATTTTCAAGATGCAGTTGGGGCTGGCACGCACCCTCCGTACAAGTGACGCAGCTCGCAACCGCATGGTAGTCCAGAAGCACGGTATATGAGCCTCAGCGAACATGCCAGATGCACTGCAGAAGCGTGGCATAATGACTCGATGAGGGGAACTGAACGCTGGTCAAGGGTTTCTTACTGTGTCCACGATTCAAGGTAGTGTTCGCACTCTGACGAAACTTGTTTTGGATTGATATCGCCATCAACATAATTCTATTCAGTAACAGTACAATAATTAGGGTGCTGACCTTGGATCTATGTGTAGGACTATATAGAATAGTAAAATTCATTCACTATAGCTAAGAGGGCGCGGAATAATTATGAAATATTTTAAAATTGAAGAAAAAAAAGTTGTTGAAAAAATTTATATGGTCCAAAAAAATGCACCAAAATTTTTTTTTTTTCGATGTAGTATTACTTAGAATCAAGGTCCGAAAGCGTGGTTACAAGGTTTCTGTTTGAGCCCCTAACACCCTGTATATATTTATAACACACAAATATATTTTCACAAATATAATTATATTGTTGTAAACTTGGAGTAATAAATATGGAATCCCATTTAAACATTTATATCGGAAATATATTAAATAAATAAGTGTCCCTAGAAGCGAGGGCAGTTAACTAGTTATTAATTGCTGGTTATGCAATCTGTCAACTGTGACAAGGTTAACGATTTAATTATACAGTTTTTCTAAGACGTACACGTTGGTATAACGAAGAAATTATACTTATAAATTATGTATTCATTAAAGCGGATGCAATGTCTTGTGTAAGACAACTGCATCTGCTATTGAAATTGCTTAGGTACCTACTTGTTTTTTATGTATTGATCCTAAAATGATATACCCTATAATGGGCTGATAAACTGCCTAAACATCCATATAGCGCAGTGTTTACCATATCGGACTGCCTTTCCAAAGGTCCCGGGTTCGATTCCAAAGGCAAAAATATTTATTGTACATAATATTATATATTATATTTACCTACATAAGTTATAAAACGCCTGATAAAAGAATAAGTAATAAACATCAAGATATTCTAATTTTATCTACTCGATTGATCACTAATAGGAAAATATGCCAAAGAGATCTCCCCTATAAAACAAATACGAGAGCGATCTAATCAACATCATAAAACACATGAATATACATACATTTCCTTTGACGTACAAATAAATTAAAAATCGATCAAGTGCGCGAGTCGGACTTGTCCACGCAGGATTCTGTACCACCGAGCGATACTAAATATTTGAGCTCTTATTACATTTGGTCAAAATCATGTGTTGGTGGTATGAAAAAAAAACTTTTTAAGGTTACTGAAGTGGGGTACTCATAAGGTTATATAATTATCTTATAATATATAAGGTTATATAATTATCTTACTGGCTTCAGGGTATAACTTTTGTTATTTATTGTGATAGCGGCATAGTAACACGCGTTCTGTGAAAGATTCAGGTTTAAAATATAGCAGACCTGTAACAGACAGACAGCGTAGGCATAATAGTACTTAGGGTTCTGTTTATCAACTTTTAACAATAATAATAACCCTGTGCTGATCCCTAAAAATAAACCTCAATATGTAGGAATCGGGTCCTTTAAAATCAACTGTGATTGACATGATTGAAGGACGTGTCAACATCAGAATAATTGGTAATTGAATTATTGAACCTTGCGACTTGACCGTCGATCGGTGAAGATTAGACAATCCGTCAACTTGCACGCACTGTTTGTTTTTAAAAAGGTGTGCACTTTTTAACACCCTTTTATAAGCGTTTACTATTAAATTGATCAAATGATTTTCGACTTTTTAGTTCGGGTAACTTAAAGCGTGTTTTTTTAGTTTCTTTTTACTTGTATCTAAATACCTTTTTGTAGGTAGTAGAGCCTAGGATCTACTACCTATGTAAAATAATTTTAATTGTTGTGCATAGGTAGTAGAGCTAGAGTTGGCCCGGGGTAGTACTACCGCCCGCCACGGTACTTAGTACCATTTCTACCGTTTAATAATTGTTTTAACAGCAATTGTGTTCCGGATAGAAAGGTGTGGAGCCGGCTACACTTTTTAGAGGCGACCATCTCAGTCCTCAAGGGTAGCAACACATCTGTGACCGAATTATAACGAGACTCTTACTAACATTTACTAACTGGACTAACATTCACTAACAGTCCCTGTCCCAGTCCTGATACTTACAAACTAACCAACTAATGTTCTGACACCGTCACCTAACCGGACTAACTATCCCAGTCCCCACATATGAGTCTTGTTCTAAGTCGGTCACAGTTGTCATGGGCGGCAGCGGAAGGTGGTGCTGCATGCTCGTTTGCTGCCTTATATCAATAAAAAATAAAAATACCTGACAAAGGACGAGCCATCTGATGATAATTGGCCACCGTCGCCAACGGACCACCAATAACACAAATGCAATGTGATGAAAAATAAATGACACACAGACAACCGTTGTGCAGATGTGTTGACGTTTAACCATTTATTATTTACTGATAAACCAACCCTCGCTTCGTGAAAAAATGCCTTACATAGAACCTACATGTACATACCTACCCATAGTTGAAGAAATGTTAAGTGAGGACTTTTTTGAAACAACATATTTATCTGTTTCAGATATTACCTATGTCGTTTCAAAAAAATGTCAGAACTCGAATAAAGCATTCAAATTCGTTAGGCCGTTTCCGAGATAAGCGGGAACAAACGCACAAACAAACAGACAAAAATTTTAAAATATTATTAAACATTGTGTTTATAAATATTCCCAAAAATAGATTTTCTATAAAATCTTGCACTTACAAACATCGATCAATTTAAATTTTATTTAATGTATAATACTCGTATATTGGCAGCTACCTCAGACAAAGAATTAGTATAGCTATTCAAAGGGGGAACACTGCCAGTATCTTCGGAACCTTGCCTAAAGGGACTCCTTTTAATAATATATTTTAGTTATTTTATTATATTTTTAAGGTTTTTTAGTTTAAGGTTAATTAGGTATACAGAGAAATGATATAAAACCATTATATCATTTCTGTGTAAATAAATTGCTATTTATGCAATAAATCAAAAACATTGGCATATTGTATTGACATTTACTAAACATTGACTCAGCAAGCTACTAAAATTGTCCTCATTAGTCTAACTTCACAGGAGCATACATAAACCGCCATCTCAAATAGCTAATCAAACACTAATTGATTGAGCGGAGTTGTACTAATAACTAACATTTTAACGACTGTCTCATTGTGTACGAGGAGCGATAAACGAGTGAATATGGGAATAGATCCAGTATTTTTTTATATAGATGTATTTATAGACCAGACATTAAAACATATTGGGAACCTCCATCACCAACGTTTGATTTTAATATGATTACTTACCAGCCTCTCATAATTTCAGTCCTTTCGGAATACCGGAATTCTTTCATAAGAAAATTTTATTCTAAAGATTCGCCATCTTATTTCTAACGAGTACAAAGGATATTTTTTATAGCCTGAAGGGCTGACGTAAAAGCAGACGAGCCACCTGATGGTAAGTGGTCATCGTCGTCTATGGACACGAGCAACACCAGGGGAGTCGCCAGTGAAACGCCGGCCCTGAAGGAGAACTCTTTTTACACCTTTTGAAAAACCTCATGTCGAGAAGAACGAAGTTCAGGATTATACGCCAAACATCATAAACGCGCAAGATCATAGACGCCTAACATCATATACGCACGTCAAAAACTCATCAAGCATCTAGATTTTCTTCCTCTTCTTCCGTACTTGGCCGGCAACGCATCGGTGATGCGTTTGGTGTTACTGATGTTCATGGGAACCGGTCGCACGTCTGTTCGTTTGCTGGCTATTACCATAACAAAGATAGTGTGACGTTGGGGTGCAGGTTATGGACTTTAAGACACCAAGGAAGGGGGAATCAGTTAATCCCAGAGCAACGATATAGTCACCAGTTAGTCCATAATTTGTATTCTATATTATCTATTCTTATTCTGATCTTACAATGTGATGGAATTAACTTTGATACTAATCAGAACGTGTCGACATTTAATCTTAGTATCTTAGTGATTTTAATATTATTACCATCATCACACATCAATAGGTAAAGAACCTGCGAAACAGAAGGTAACGTCGTGAGGTGACGGTAGACGTTCACAACAAAGCTGATGTTCCACTAGATCCTGTTTAGGATACACTAACGACATAGCATAAGATAACAGATGACTTGTGTGAGGTACACAAGCGTTATAATTATCTTAATCCACTTAATTGTACCGTGAATCATCGTTAATTACTTATTGAGAATAGTGTTATTATGAATTCTAAGTTCTAGATAACGAAATTTATACATAATCCATTGACATATTATAATCTAGAGTGGTGACATTTTGTAGGTAGGTACTTGAAAGATATTATAAGAAAAACTTATATAAATTACTTAAGGCCTTTATCATCGCAATAGAACCCAAAACAATGATTTTTTGAATTTTATTCGGTTGTCTATTTATGTTTGTCGGTTTGTCTGCTTGTCTGTGTCTTTGTGAGCACTAATCTCAGAAACGGCTTAACCGATTTTGGTACAGTTTGCCCTAATGTTTTATGGTGCGCTTCACTTAAAATTTAATGTTGGTTTTATTTCAATCAAGTTATAAATAAAAAAGTTATATCAGGTTAAAAAATCACGCCTAACAATATTCGAGTGTGAGTATCTATTAAGGGACAGGTTTCCCCATGCGAAGCCAGGATGGGTTTTCTAAAACCTACTAGTGGTAGGGGAGCCCAAGAGGGGATTTCGGGATTTACAGAAGCGCGGCAGATTAATATACAGGGCGATACCCTGTACCCGGTTAAGTAACTCCACCAAAAATGAGCCTCATATATAAGGCCGCACGTGAAGGATACAGGATCAGATTAGTAAAAAAAAATTGATCATCAGACATTCTCGAGCGCGTCAGATTAAGGTAGGGTGAGTTAATTACCTCCTAAAAAGTGTATATTCCACTAATCTGACAATTTGAGAGTGACGTAAAGAAAGGGGAGGGCAGCAAAGTTGTAAAAAAAAAACGTCATCTTGACATTCTCGAGCGTAGTTAATTTTTTTTTTATTTTGAAGGAAATAATTCAAGAATAACGAAAAATATATAATCTGACGATTTCCGCAAGCCGAAATAACAAAAAAATCGTCGATAAAGTTAAATGCGTGCAGCTGCGTGATGCCTATATTTCCTTCTCCGCGTTTCTATTCCTCTCTCACTCTTTCTCTATCTATTACTCTCTCACTCCGTCCCCACTCCAGTTTCTGCTGTCATGACGCCATCACCATATTCCAGCAAAAATTTTTTTGAAAGTGGTTTTTTTGGAATAACTTTTAAACGGCTTTATCGATCAACTTCAAAAACTAATCCGCCCTTGAGCTTGAAAAACCACGTCGATCGCCACCAAGTTGGTCAAAATCGGTTGATTCATTCGAGAGATATCGTGAACGAAAGAAACCCGAAAAAGTGTTTTTTCGGGATTACTCCGAAATTTTTGGTTCGATTAATTAAAACTTTTAAATTACTTATGAGGATGATAAAACTGCGTCGAATGCCGCCAACCGCGTGAAAATTGGTTGATCCATTCAAAAGTTATTGCAGTTTGAAAATTCCAAAAATAGTGTTTTATGAAACTTCTATCAGACTTTTGAGCTGGGAGAGCTCAAATGCATAGAAATATTATTTCTTTGAACTCCGCGAGCTCAAAATAAATGTCATAAGTACAATTTTAAGCGCCCAGGAATGGAATTAGCGGGAAATTGCAGGGATGGCCTTTAGGGTGAACCGTTTTTTTGTCAGATTAGGCGAATCCCTCTAGATAATCGTCAGATTATGAGACAGTACGTTTAGAACATAAAGATGAACCATATATAATATATCTTAATCTGACGCGCTTGAGTATGTCAAAATGGCGAATTTTTTTTGCATATTATGAGAATGGCCACGAGTTTGCGTCCCATCGAAATCGTCAGATTAGTGAATGAGAGCTTATTTTTGGTGCACTTAACACTCCCTTAGAAAATCTGACGCGCTCGATTAATTTTTTTTTTTTTTTCATTTTCAACCCTTACATACAACCACCCCCACCACGCAAACGGTCAGATTAACATACGTACATTATTAAAAATACGTAGGGCATTGATGCTATCAATATCTGACGCGCTCGAGGATGTCCATGCATCAGTTTTTTTTTACATATTTAAAAATCTATAGCCGCTTCCCCCACCGATGAAAAGGTATATATCATATAACATTTTTTTCTTCTTATCATCTAAGCTTTGCAACCCAATAGGTCTCTGTGACGCTCGAGTAAATCCCCATTTAGCACCACGGGCTCCCCTACCATAGTAAGTAGAAAATAAAATTACAGAAAACGAGCTAAATCTTTTCTCTTATCTCTGTGATAGTAGAAACATCTTGATTTCCCGCTAAAGCTTTAACATTTTACTAGTGACGTCATTCGCCTCGCCCCAATTAACTTGCGCTAGAAATTAAGTTATTGAGGACGTTTATAGGATTATTCGGGAAGAAAAATGTTATGTTTTCATCAAAACTATTTGCGCTAATTGCTATTCTTCGAGATTTAAAAACGAAGTAGTGTACACCAATTGCCAACGAAACGAATAGTTTTTTAATTGACAATGATTTTAAATCGATTCAGCTATAAATTCGATGCGATTTAAATTGGCGGGCTGATAAATTATACATTTTACTCTATTTAGAGTTAATAGTTTTTACCCTATTTGGGTAGACATTAAAAATGTGTCGCATAAGTAAGTACATCCGCTACTACGGCTCTCTGTCGTAGATAGCCAGCCTACTTGTTTAAAATTAAATATACTACTTACTCTGTTCTAGCTAGGGTTAGGGAGCACAGGACTTTTTAAAAGAGACTTTTAACTACTGCTAACTAACTAACTGCTACTTTTAACTTTTTAGGCTGCTACTAAGTTAGTGCGCTCTTCCACTCAAGACCTTATCTCCACTTACCATCAGGTGGGATTGTGGTCAAGCATTAACTTATAATTAATAAAAAAAATGTTTGAATTTTGACGCTGGTGTTAAGAAATTAATGCTTTCTTGATTCTGAGTTATTCGCTAAAATGTCTAAAGTCATATTGACAACCCGGAT
This sequence comes from Ochlodes sylvanus, assembly GCA_905404295.2. NCBI lineage: Eukaryota > Metazoa > Arthropoda > Insecta > Lepidoptera > Hesperiidae > Ochlodes > Ochlodes sylvanus. Next base: position 10,208,374 of record FR990132.1, on the reverse strand, counting down.
CGCGCAATTCAGAGGTCCTGGGTTTGATTACCAGCGAGGCGGAATGATGAATTTAAATTTCCGTTCTTGGTCTGGGTGTGTGTGTTCTTGTCTTGTGTGTTGTCCATGGCACCCACGACACAGGGAATCCTAGTGTGGGGCTATGAGTGTGTAGCGTTATTTATGTATTCATTTATTTATATATATTTATTAATGTTCTCTTATTCCAGGAGAGCGCACCATACTCAACAACGTATCGGGCGAGTTTCGATCTGGAGAGCTGACCTGCATCCTGGGACCTTCGGGCGCTGGCAAATCTTCACTATTGAATATCCTGGCCGGATACACGTAAGTTTTAGTGTTTATGTCTCTGAAGTGAAAACTTCTTTAGACGCGTTGAGCACTTTTTTTCTCATCACCGAACGCTTCCCATTAGCTATTGTATAGTCTTGTATATGTAGGTATATTATACAGGGTGTTAGGGGCTCAAACAGAAACCTATTAACCACGCGTTCGGATCGTGTATAGTAATCGTGGAACACCCTGTACAGTAGATATGTAAAGCTCGACGACGCAATTCACAAATGCTTAGTTTCCACTTCTATTGGCAATCCCCTGCATGTTTTTTTATATGTATATACTCCGTTGTCTAGTTAGACCCTGCCTGCGAAGCGAGACTTCCCGACCCGAGTTCAGTTAGGCTCTTACATGTCTATACAGATTTCCTAGCAAATGGATATAATGGTTGATAATGATGGATATAATAATTTAAAAACACCTACATGTAATACATATATATAATATATGTGATTTGAGTTTGAGTTTGAATGTAAAAAATACAAACATGGGAAAGAAGGTGCCACTCAATTGGGGTTGGAGGGTGGAATATGCTGGAACACTTTCGTTCACACACAACACAAAACGCAATCATCATCTTCCTGCCCATTTCCCAATTTTATTTGGGGTCGGCGCAATATGTTTTTCTCTTCCATTCTTCCCTATTGGCCGTCACTTTTGCTCCCTTATCTTTCATATCATCTCTCACACAATCCATACATCTTTTCTTTGGCTGTCCTCGTCCATCCACATTCATATCAATCACTCTTCTCGTCACATGCGTTTCCTCTCACCTCATCACATGCCCATACCACGACATTCGGCTTCCTTTCAACTTATCTGTAATCGGTGCTACTTTCAGACTTCCTCTGATATACTCATTTCTTACTTTATCGATTCGCGTAACTCCACACATCCATCTCAACATTCTCATCTCTGCCACATGCAATCGTCTTTCATCCGCACACACACACAAAACGCAATATAATAATGAAATCATCAAAAAAATAAATGACTAGGACATTTATTAAAGGTCGGTAAAATGAGAAGAAAATCGAAGTAACAGTAATAAATAAAACGTAAAGCAGTAATATAAATCCACTGCCTAGTGAAGGCTGTATCTTGTTTATGAAGGTTAGCAAAGAATCACCTCTAAGCTTCTCAACTACGAGCCGGGCTGGCCGCTAGTGTTGCCACATTCAGAATGATGAATTGAGGAATATAAAACAAAATATAGATAGTTGTGTTTTTAAAATCGAACCATGTACAAATTAAAATTCCGTTACAATTCACGGAAATGCCATACTGTAAGTTAAAAACGTGCAGAAAAAAAAGCTATTGTCAAGAATTAACATAAACACTAAGGTACAATGAGGTTAGGGATTGTTGCAAAATAAACTAACTCTAATTAATAATATGTACTAGTAGAGTACAACTTTGCCTTGAGTTCAGTTAATTTTATAAATAAAATAAAAACTTAAAATATCAAAGAAAGTTCATACTGATGAGATCATAACAGTAGACCTTTGATTTTGATTGGCTGATGAGATCATCAAAGTGGACCATTTAAAAATGGCACATTCCATTCAATTCTAGATACCTGGCAACTCTAGTCAGGGCACTCATGCAATATTTTATTCTTTACGTAAGCTTTATATTAGCATTTATTTAGACAAATTTACTGTATGTTTGTAAATTATCAAACAATATTTAAATGTCTTACATATTAGTTGGTTTCTTTTGTCTCTGATTTTGGATTAGTATTAAGATTTGGAGTATGCTTTTAGAATTACATTACTAAGGTTTGTTCTTTGTTGTATAATATCCCAATAATCTTTATGCATATATAATTCGTCAGTCCTTATGTATGTCCCTGGACTCCTTAACCGTTTTCGGTTCGATTTTAATGAAGTTGAGAATGAGGACTAAACTGAAAAGGTGTAAGATCACAACCGGCACGAAAATATTGAACTATTTTGTTGCACTCTCGTTTATATAACCACATAGCTTATAACAGATTTTCTTAATTAAACACATTCAAACAAGACTATATTTTTTAAACAGCTCTTTTCTATTGTTTTGTTGAGACTATTCTTTAGAGACAGTTCATACCTTTGTTTAGGGATGTAAGAGGTTTCTTTCCACGATGAGCCTAATCCTACCCCCCTCAGGGCCCCCCTACTAAACAATGGTGCTGTGAACCCGGTCCCTCCTCTTAGGAGATTAGAGTTGAATCCCCCGGTGTGATCACCCGGTGTGCTTTTTCTCGTTGTCTGGCTACCCTTCTAGAATTGCCGTAAAGTGCTTCAACGTTTCAAACCGCTGTGTTTAACACGTTCGCTGCAGCGATCGTTATTTTCTATGAAAAAAAACACGACGTATAGCACGTGATCCACAGTGAAAGTGTTAAGAGCCACTCATCATCGCCAAAAACGTGATAGATATATCAATAGATATGCGATTTCCCGCTTTCCGTTTCCCGCGGACAAACACCCAACTTATTGGGTGTGTGTCCGCTAATTAGTTAAAATACTAAAGATCCTGCCGATAGAGTTGTAAATGATTTATGAAAAAATATTACCAAATAGTACTCGAATTATTCAAGCATAAATATTGGTTTCACGAATTAATAATTATAGTGTGTAGTAGACAGTATAACGACAATGCTAATATTACTTTCCTTGCACTTTTTTAAGGATTTAAGGCAAAATTAAATTAATGAATGCTCCTAACTGCACGGAACCAAGCAGACTTGAAGACGTTCGTTCGTTCGACTAGTGAACACAGCCAGTACTGCTCACATTATAATAAGTGACTCGTGCCCAGCAGTGGGCCAGTTATGGGTTACGATGATATATTTAAAAAAATGATAATATTCTTCTGTTCAGGTCGAACGGCGTGAACGGTCGGATCACAGTGAATGGTCACGCTCGCGACATGCGACTGTTTAAGAAGCTGAGCTGCTACATCATGCAGGATGATCTGATGCAGCCGAGGCTCTCGGTCAGCGAGTCCATGAAGATAGCCGCTGATCTGAAACTGGGCGAGGAGCTCGGGGAGAATGAGAAGAATCTTATTGTAAGTTCTTTACAACATAATATTCGGAAGTCAACTCAATTTATTGTATCTCGTTTATTGTATACGAGCTGTACCCGCGATTTCGTGCGCGTTAAATTTTGTTTGCTACGGGGAAATTTCTATAATAAAAGTAGCCTAAGTTACTCCTTATTACATCAGCTATCTGCCAGTGAAAGTCCCGTCAAAATGGGTCCAGCCATTCCTGAATTAACAAAAACAAACAGACAGACAGACAGACAAAAATTGTAAAAAATGTTATTTTGGTATATGTACCGTGTATACATTCATATGCATTTAGTAAAAAGCGGTTAATTGAATATTACAAACAGACACTACAATTTTATTTATTTGTATAGAATTATAGATGGTGGTAGGGTATTGGATATGGGTTGTATCATCAGTTTTAATAGGGATCCTGCCTCGAGTTCATTTTCATAAAAATTGTATTTCATCAAAAGCCTTTTAGGATATACTTACAAGATCCATGGAAAGGATTACTATTCGAGATTCTGTTACCTTAACGCAGGATTTTGATGAAAAATTTGCGCTGAGCTAGAAGGGTTTCCGAAGAATGTTTTAAGTATTTCTTGAGGTTTTTGTGAGGGAAGCGGCAGGGTCAGGAATCTCAGGCTTGAGTTTTGTATGCGGAATTTCAACTGTTTCAATACAGTTCGGGGCCAGGAGCGTTAACTTCAACCTGTAGGTATTGTTTACATAACGCAAAATTTTTAGTATACAGGGTGTAATCGTTAAGTGTGCACAGGCGATTATTCCGTAACTATTACAGATATCAAAAAGCTTTAAACTGATATCGAAAGCACTTTACCTAATGAGTAAAATTACAATAATAATTTATTAAAATAAAAACGAGAAATATCCAAAAAAATACATTAAACTCTCCCATACATTTAGTATGAGATAGTAGAAAGGTTTTACATTCTTCATTTAAAGTGGAACAGTACAGTCAAATTGAGAACCTCTGCTGAGGGCGTGGTCTTCTCTCAGAGTAAAAAGAATTGCAAATTATAATCCACTATAAAAATTAACAGAAATCCGAATTAGATGACTGATAAAAAAAAAACAGTCAAATATGAGTCAGACGCGTAGACATGTAGGGTTCCGTACTATCGAGTTTTCTCCTATTTTTTTTTATTTACAAAATTAGAATTTACAAAAACCCCATTTTTTTTGAGGTTGTTTGTATCTAACTTTATTACGTTTTTATTATTTTTCGAAATAGCAGATACAGTAACAAGCATTCTGTGAAAATTTAAGGTGTCTTCCTATTGCCGTTCAAGAGATAGAGCCCTGTGACTGTGAGTCACAGGGCTCTATGTCTTGAATGTGACAGACATAATAATAAGGTTCCGTTTGTTATTCTTTGGGCTGGGAACCCTAAAAAATAGGTACCTATATAAAAACGAAATATAACAAAACATTAAAAACTGCTCTAAGCATTCCAACGCAGTAAGGAAAACTGTTCTTTAAGTAGGAACATAAAAAATAGCAATCAACCTATTTGTTTTAAAAGTAAAATTATTCCAGCATTAGCAACGAGGTCGTCCCATTGTGTTGTTGGTGCATTTGGGTCGTACTGCCCTTGAAGTTTTCTTAATTACCCGTATTGTTTTGTGCTGAAGTTACTTTGCATTGTGAAAATAGACCCAGAATAAATTCGTTTTACTAGATTACCTACTTCATGTATGTACTTTGTTAATTATGCGCGCCTAATTAAAATGTATAATTAACAACAATCGCAAAAGCGACTTAAAGAATACATTCATGTTCATAATCTTTAGTAAAATAATTTTATTGATGTGGAATTTCTAACCGCCAAAAAGAGCTACTTGGTGATGTCAAAAAAAACAACCGTGACTCGAGTATCGACCAAGACATGACCACGACCCTTAGATAACACTATAGAAAGACACTTTTCATACAAGCGCTCTGTCTAAAGTGAAGCACTAAACCGAAACTTTTCTGAAAGCGGGGAATGATTCGGCTGCGGATAACCATAATTATGTTTTTAGCAATAATACTAAAATAGCTTTTCAGATGTTTTGTGACACAATTTAACTGAACAAATTCTTACATTCGGCGACTCGTTCGGCGTGTTGTTTACATTGAACACTACGGAGCTGCCGGGTGTTTGGTGCCATTTCTGGCACCAATTAAGGTGCTTCAAAAAAGCCGCGCGGACTTGGTTTCTATAGTGTAATTATTCTAAGCCACGACCTCTGCCAAGAGTGAACGACTAAGAAGAAGATTTCTATTATCAAACTACAAGAATTACAATAATTATATAATTCCCCCATCTCCATTCTACCATCGAAACCACAGAAATCTGAACACGGAAATTCTGAACTCCAAAATTAATTCTATAATTTTGAATAAAAATTATTCAAGACAACCTGGTCAAGTCCAATCCTGGCGGGAGTTCAGCAAAGTTTTATAAAATTCCTGAAATCTTTATGAAACATCGAAGGCGAATTGCGGGTATATCGACCCGCAATTCAACTTTACAAAGCTTCAGAAACCACTTTGGTATGCATTACAAAACTTATGAAAGAATTTAATATTAATATAATATTTAACAGCTTACGCTGATGACACGGAAAAAGACGAGACAGATTGACAATATTTTTATCTCACTCTCAGTGGCGGTTTTTTCAAGGAACACACGTTGCACGAAGTTGCAAGAAGCACAGTTGCTTCCATACAAATTTTTGACAGCTGATGTCGAACTTTTCTTGCCACATTTGTACTTTGTCGTGCTATATCATGTTGACTACACTCACTAGATGTCTACATAATAAATGTATATATTATCCTTCCCTGCCTACGAGTATCACTGATACACATATTTTTTTAATCTACCACCATTTACAAAAGTGCTTTAAAATGGAGGAAAAAACGGCGAAAAAGAAACTCCTCTACACATCTTTGAAAAAAATGTAATAAGTACAGTGACTACAGTCAGCATGCAAAGTAACGATTAGATGATTACCATTAGAGCGCCTATATTATTAGTTGAATAATCTGCGCAATGGAATTTTAAACGCTGTCAGCGTATCGATGTAATTAAATTAGAGTTTAGTTAGTTAAATAAACGGTTCCTTCACGCTGATACCCCCGCAATAGAATTCCCAGTGGCGCGAACGGCATGGACAAGTTATAAGTAAGACAACATTAACACCTACGACCCGTGAACAAATATTTATCTGTCACATCGAACACGGGACCCTTGCTTTGCAGGCAGCGTTACTATCATTTATTAGTACGTAGCCGCTAATTGTACATGAGTTATCTCTAGTTATCTCTAGTTGTACGTTACGCATTTGCTGGGTATGAAAATTACGAATTTAAAAAAGTAAATGGACAAAGAGTATGTCCTATAAGTAATGTACTTTAACTTTGCCAGAGCATAGTAATTGAGGTACAGATATCCTCTATTGAATTTTGCCGAGCCGACCCGTCCATAATAATATTTTTACTGATAGGTATACTGATCGGAGTGCTAGGCAGTTTTGCCGATCAGATCCGTATTAGGCACTCGTATGTTGGCCTGCTCCGTTGACTATACTATACAGTACATGCAATATTAATATAATTAGGTAAATTTAATATAATTCACAGTGTGAGGGACGGGAAAGATAATTGTAGTAGCTAGTGTTAATTCCAATGTATTTTCTCAACGCATAATTATTGTATTGCTTTACTCTTTTCTCTGTCTAAAACCTAAATGAGAAATATTTATTGTTTGTAGATTGAGGAGATTTTGCAGACCCTTGGCCTGTGGGAGCACAGGGACACCAGGACCGAACGCCTGTCGGGAGGACAGTACAAAAGACTTTCAATAGCCCTAGAGCTAGTCAACAACCCGCCGATAATATTCTTAGACGAACCCACCACGTAAGTAACATACATTATCGTACTCGTGATACCTTTATGGTTAATTGTTCTAAAGGTCAAAGGGTAATAGAATAGTAAATTCATTCACTGTAGCTAGGAGGGGCCGGAAGAATTATGACATATTTCAAAATTTAAGAAAAAAAATTGTTAAATTTTTTATATGGTACAAAAAATTTACAGATTTTTTTTTCGATGTTTATTATTTAGAATCACGGTCCGAAAGCATGGTTACAAGGTTTTTGTTTGAGCCCCTAAATGTTTATTGTACCTAATGTTCAAAATAATAATACATTTAAATTTCGTTTGCTACATTTAAAATGTGAAAATATACTCGTAGAAGTGTGAAAAGAAAATATGTAGAAATGTAATAAAGTTCTACAGAAAGAAATCTATGAATGTAAGCCGCTTTCGCGACACTCGGCTCAGCTGTAGAAACCGAATTTATACGGATTCAGACAAACAGTCGAGCGCTGAAAAAAACAAGCAACAAATTCATTGTCTTGTTTCTCGGTAGCGTTCAAGTAACCGTTTGTCGCGTGAAATACACATAAATACACATTTCCTAATTCCGTGAAGAAAGTTGTTTCCAGCAATAGCATTTTTCGTTTCAAGCACGGAATACAGAGAAAGGGTTTCAAGGCACAGATATTCATAATATATTTGGGTTTTGTTGACTGGTAGAGAATGTCATTAGACCTTAAGTCCGCCCATTGTACACCCTTATTTTTAAGGTTTACAATAAAGATAAAAAAAAATATTTAAAATTTTATACGTTCGGATACACGAAAATAACCGTTACGCGACCAATGTTCACTGATGACGTACTTAGGAATAATTATTTCGGCAGCACCACGACCGATTTCTATGTTTGACTGTTTCTTGACAATGCTGCGACAGACAAAACAAAAGCATCATCCATTCATCCTTTGAGCATGAGAACCTCCTTACTTTATAATAATAAGGTTGCTTTGAGTTTACATTGCTTTGTGCCACTTCAATTTGTTGGAGATTACTTCAAGGACATCCACGAACAAGCCAGTTGGAGATTTCTCCCGCAAAACAGCTTCCGTCCGCCTTGAATGGCAGAACTAGGAAATTTGCCGGCAAAAGAGACGTTCTAAGCAAATCCTACGACTTGTTAGTGGCTATTTGTGTTTGTTAGAGAAATAGGATGCAGTATCCGCTTATTTCAAGCTTTTGCTGCATGTTTTAAATCCGATCCCATAACCAATCCTGTACTAAGTCTGTTTGTAAGTCTGTAACCAAACCAGTCCTGTACTGTAATAGGGTTTAATCTGTACATTAGGTATTTTCACTCTTAACTATATTTCCTCTTCAAAATCCTTAAATACAACCGCAAAATTAAAGCGTAAAAAGTACATCGTATATTATTGTTTTTTATATTGAATAATAAATTTAAATATGTCATATTTAGGGAAAATAATTTTTTTATCAAATAAAGCTAAATAATGAACAAAAAATTTCACTAATCATTATTCCACGATCCATAAATCCATAAACGATTATTTAAATAAAAAAAAATCAAATTTATATCCTACAGTCATAGGGTAACTGAACAACTAAACTAAAAATAATGAAATAAAATAAAACCACAGAAAAAGTTATATCCTCAACACTATTCTGCGAGTATAATTATAAAAAGTGCTAAACAAAAAAAACATCGAAATTAAAAGTAGTAAAATTAACTTAGGTAACTACCAACCAACCTAACTACTTAACAATCATAACATAAAATGCTAACAAACACTGTGACTAAAAATAATAAAACAAGTAGATCTTAATAATGATATAGAGATATTGAAACACGTGCGTAGGTACTTCATATCACATCTTATGTAGAACTGGGAACGCAAGATAATTACATCGCGAATACACGCGAGTAATCCTAATCATCCCACGTAATCCCATAGCAGCGTTGTAATGCAACATAACCAGATTAAATTGCGCCCGGGTGCATGCCTGGTAAATAATTAAACCAACTACGCGAGAGGTGGAAATGTAATATGCTAATTATGCACGCAGTACCTGCTTCGGGATATCACTCTACGGCCTATTTAAATAATTTTTGGAAAAATTTATTTAAATTTCTGGCTGTAAGTTTCAGATCCAGTAATTTCTTTCTTTCTTATATTTTTCGTGGCTGGCAATGCATCGATGATCCCTTTGGTATGACTGTTGTCTATCGGCGCGTTATATCTATTAGAATATATATCGGGTCGGGTCGGTATATATGTATATCTAGTTATATATATCGGGCGTCGTTAACCGCTACCATCCGGTGGCTTGCTAGCTTGTTTCCCGGCAATTTATATAAAAAGAAATTTAAATATGTGACACCCAACATTGGACTTAATACTTCGTTGGCAAAGTCTAGTTCCTAAAAGGAAAAGGTCTTGCCCCAATCGAAGTCGTAGCGAATTTTTTATTTATAATCCAGTCGATCCAACCTTTCGTCCAATGATGTTATGCATAACTGTGGTTGCTACAAAATTCCACGTACACTCCCGAGTAAATTAATTCGATTCCCTTTCAATCTGGGAATTGAAGGGGCCAAGCGAAGGAATCGAGCTTTGCTCAGAGAATTGGAGTACGCATGTTTCAATTTGTGAACACGGCGTACGTTTATGAGTAATAAACCAGTAAGGTTAAAGTGATTAGTCGTTACTGTGTTGTGTTTTTACCCAGTTTTTTGAAGCTTCAAAAATACAGCTGCATAGCTTCAATTCTTAAGGTTTGTGAATATATGATTGAGGTCTCGCTAAGAAGGTTCAGTTCAACAACTGCATCCTTTATTGACAAAGGATAACATAATGCAGAAATGTGTATTGGTACCTGAAAGTTTTCTAAGACTTCTGATAGTTCTGAACTAAGCCGCACTTGGCAGCATGATCTATTTCTTTTATATTGTGAGTGAGTAAAACTGTAATTTACATTTGAATTTGGCGAGAGCTTTCTTTCTTTGTTCTTGGTTTGCAGCGCATTGTTAATGTCTTTGGTGTACAGATATCAATAGGCGACGTTTACTGCTTGCCTTCGGGTGGCCATCTAATATGCTCGTTTGTCGTGATAAATGACAATGCGTGATAATGAAAAATAATGCTTTTGACGTGTTTCAGTCGCAATTGAATTGTGTTAATGTATAGTGTCTATTATGGAAATGCCTCAAAAAAAACAAATTTGCTAAAAATTCGAAGGTTCGTTAGGGGTATACTATCCATTTGGAAAACATAGTTTAAAAGTAGGCACTTAGTCAGAACTACGCAGTAACGAGTTTGTTTAAAACGATTTATAAAAATATACTTATATTATGGGAATCATAAATAAAATCGACCTTACAAAGTTGGTCAAAGCATGTTTCAATTTCCGAACACGGCGGGGCTTTACGAGCAATAAACCGTTACGGGTGGAGGTGATTAGGCGAATTACTTCTTATTGTACTCGAGTAATTGCCATTTTAGGCTCACGTTTTAGGGCAGACCTATGAAACGCCAAGTTTTCCGTCGAATTATTTTGTCTATGAGTATGAGTACAATCTACTCGTTTTTAAATGTAACCAGTGAACTGGCATTGTACATAATTATGAATAACTCTGATTCGGCTGAAAAAATCGACCATCAGTGACACGAAATAAAACTCATATTACAATACTTTACTATGAGTTGAAATCTGAGTCGAGTAGGAATTGAGTTAATGTAATATAGACAACCACTACAATGCTCAACAAGTTGTGTGGATTTATTTTCTACCAATTTTTAATCGACCCGAAAGTCAATAATTATTACGCTCGACAGTCATAATAACAATTAAAGCGCTCATAGCCCGGCGGCTTGCGTCGCATTTGCGTGATCGACAAAGTTAAGCAACGGCGGCGTGGTCGGTAGTTGGATGGGTGACCGCTACTAGCAAACATTTCTTGGGCGCTTCCGTGCTTCGAAGGGCATGTGAAGCCGTCGGTCCTGGTTGTTACCATTTGGTAGCAGTCGTTAAGCCTTGTCGGATGCCTTCGGGCGGCATTAAAATTGCCGACACTTGGGTTGGCCACTAACTCCTCACTGGCACTGGAGCAGCGTGGTGGAGTATGCTCTAGGCCTCTTCAGGTATGAGGAGAGACCCGTATACCATTGGGCCGTTAATGGGCCAACCATAACAATTAAAACCGACTGTTTAATATGCCCTTCAAAGCGGAAGCGCTCACATATTTGCCACAAGCGGTTACCCATTTAACTCCCAACTACGCCCGCATTGATCTTATTAACATATTAAACAGTCGAGCTATGAACGCTTCAATACGTTTCCGCAACCCAAATTCATAACACTATTATTTTTGCACAAAATATACTGAGATTCAGGTTCTACGAAATGATTAGGAAAATCTGTCACCACGTCAGCCGGAGACTGGCACTAATGCCTTAGCATTTTGTACGGAACGTGCACTGAAACTGGAGGGAAATATTTTAATTCTGTAGAGCTGCACGCGAAATTGCTGACAAAATATGCTCGCGGTCGTTATCGTGGCAAATGAATATTCGAGAATTTCATCGTTATTTACAATTTAACGGGAAAGGGTGTTTGGTTTTCCTATATTCTATTAAGTGCCAAGTTTCTCTATGACGTATTGCTGTCATGATAGGACACGAATCATGATAGATAGCGCTGAAGATCAAAAAGATCCTGCTGACGTTACAAAGTAATTACATAAACATTACGTTTATATGACGTAGTGATAGAATTTTCCTAATCATTTCGTAGAACACCTAAAGGAGACTGATTATTTTTGCCTACACTATTCTCTAGCGTCAAAATATGTCCCCAGAACGTATTTGTTAATTTTTAATATAACCACTATATTATTATTAATATAACCAGATATATTAGAATCAGTGTTTTGTACAGGGGTGTTGTTTAAGATAATAATAAATATTTTTTATGACAGATGACTAAAATTATTCACTCGAATGTGAAATCGTTATGGAGTTGATACCCATTCTATATTTAAGTCGATTTTTATGATTTTTACTGGAAAAGTATTTTCAGACTTAATTTCGTAGTTCAATACTTCAATGATCAGTACTTTATCTATACATTCAAATAAATACAATTTTAGTGTCTGTTTGTAGTGATTAACCTAAGTTAATCTCTGGAACGGCTGGACCGACATTGACGAGACTTTCACTGACAGATAGCTGATATATTAAGGAGTAAATTAGGCCACTTTAATTTCTGAAATTTTTAAAATTAATATTCACGCGGACGAAGTCGCGGGCATAGCTAGTTAAAACTAAGATGAAACAATATTCTGACATTCGATTCAATATACCTTACTGGCGATGCAGCATACCAACTTCCATATCAATATTACTAAACTAACCTCAAACCACACTTTTGTATTGAGTGGTCTGAAACAAGCCCCATTGACTGGAGAGGCATTCAAACTTGAACTTTGTACAAAGTTGGGAGTTGTAGTCGACCTATCAAAATTTGATACCAATTTAGAACCGTTCGATTACAAAGGAATAAATCTTATCCTTGACTTTTCAAACATGTAAAACATTCAAGGGCAAAGAAAACATAATATTTTGTATATTAGGTTTTCTATGCCTTTGAAAATTGTGTATTTTACCAAAAAGATATGAAATGTAATGTAGATACAGAGGAATCGTGACTAGATCTTGTGACAGTAATCCGGGCCAGCGATATGATAGTTATGGGTTGCGACAAAATTTATAGGCAACTGCTAAAACCAGAAAACAAATATTTATATGTCATATGAGAATCTACCGGGGCTGGTAATCGAACCTGGAAGTCTACGCTGCACAATAATCTACATTGAATAATTTATAGAAATGTCAAATGAGGTGCAACAAATTCCCTGTAACCTAGAGCCATTAATAAAGTAGACGCACTGTATTTTTCCAGGGGATTAGACATCGTGTCAGTCAGACAGCTAGTGGTCCTTCTCCGACTACTCTCCCGTCAGGGTCGGACCATCATCTGTACCATCCACCAACCTTCGGCGTCACTGTTCTCTCTCTTCGACAGAGTCTACATCCTAGCTAAAGGAATGTGCTGTTACCAGGTAAGAATCTATATTATCAGTTAGTAACAGGTAAGGTCAAAAATTGACTATTTCGGCAGTAAAAACTCAGACCTGAATAATTATAGTTATTAAAATTTACTTCAATTATGCTAGGCAACTATTGACATCTATTACGTATTTGCGAAGCAGAAAAAAAAATTGGAATAGCTCTCATAGCCCGGCGGCTTGCGTAAGTGATTGACCAAGTCTGTCCTTAATTTTTTACGAGAAACAAGATCTGATTTGAACTTGATGGGACTGAACAATATAAAAAATCAGACTTAAATTTTAAAGACATACTTACATGCCATCCAATGATCTTATATCACTATAATTCTATTGTATAAATACATTTCCTGTCAGTCAGAGCACATTCTATAACGTGATCGCTTTTTAATGGCATCTCCAATATTCGAAGAAGCCTTTTATCTTCTCACGTGAGCTGAAAATGCTCGAAATACTTAACATTTGAGGAAAATTACAAAAATACTCTTCTAATATCTACCCTAATTTAAGTAGCGCAAAGCGTTCTAAATTTATATTAGCGTGGTCCATAAATTGATAGTAAACGCATTGTATTACGCGTTGATATTGTTAAACTTACCCCTGATCATACCTTCAAAGTTCCATTATCTAATGTTAAAAATGTTCTAAGCGTCGTAATGGTATAAAAAGCTGCGTATACAAAATAAAGCCTATACAAACTACCGCATAACTAATTAATAAAACCAAGTGATAAAGGAGAAATACGTAAGTTATAGGTTTATGGAAATGTGTGCCCAACCACGACAAGCAGACAAGACTTGTGTCTCGGTACTGTGCTATTCATTTATTAAATCAATTTAATTACATTTGCTACATAAAGCGTTTCCTGAACAAAGATACTGAAGCGAATTAAATTACTTCCTAGCAAAGGAAACTCATTACAGTCTCGAACAATTCAGTGAAGGTCCACCCACACTATTGTTACGGTCCTTTGCGTTCAGTAGAGGATCACTTTTTCTAACATAAACAGTAAGTAATTTACTACTTCTAAATTGATCTAACAAGAACTCATAATAATCGACGCTTCTTAGATTAAAATTCTACATACTCGTATATATCTCTATTTTGTTTTAGTTATATGTAGGTACTAGACGTCTGCCCTATACCTTTACCTATAAATACAAATAACCGAAACATTTATTTATTTAGGGAGTAGCGTGCGAGGAAGCGTACGGGACAGACGTGTCAACAGTTATAAAATTCTTTAACACTGATTTGAAACGAAATAAAGTTGCAGTATAAAACATCTAGTGCCCTAGAAAACTTTAAACAAATAAACAAACAAAATTGTATCAGCTTTTCTGCGTGAGTGCAAATTGTCGCAAATAAACTCATTTTGTGTCATCTCGTAAGAAACAACATACGGCGTCGGCCATAATGAGTGTCGTCCGATCGCCCCCGGCACCAAATAAGTGTATGGATAGCAATAGAGATTTGATAGCAACTGTGAGTACCGATAGACTTAGTGGATCACAACCCGATTTAAGAAATATCAACACTAAAGACCTGGACCTGCAACACCACCAACATCAGGCAATGTTACGGCATAAAAGAAAGCAACCGGAAGATGATTTTGCAGGGAAGTTTGAGAATTTTCAAACATGTATAATGTCTCTTTTATCGGATATGGCCAAGACCCAATCTGATAATCTAAACAGAATATCCCAGGATGTTTCCTCTATAAAACAACAAATAAATCAGATTAAAGAAACTACAGATAGACTAACCACTGAGCAATGCAAAATAAAATCGCAACTAGCAGATATCTCAAATTTTAAATCTGACATTGAACAAAAAGTAGGAGTCATCGAGAACGAGATCGTATCCTTAAAATCTGCTTCTGACACTATGACTCAACTACCCTCATCGTTTAGCTATGAGAATATTTGGTCTGAGATGCAAGAACGATCCGAAAGAGAGAAAAATTTAATTATCCATGGGATAGACGAGATACAATCCTCAAACTCCGAAATAAGACGCAAACATGATGCCGAAGAAGTTAATAATTTGGTTAATACGGTCGTTCCAGAATGTACAGGGCTGTTAAAAACTATCCGTCTTGGTAAATACAATCCTTCTAAATCAAGACCAATTAAAGCGATCTTCGCAACATCAGAGATTGCAAAATCCATATTGAAAAATAAGAAACAATTAAAATCAGAGACAGTCAAAATATTTTCTGATGAAACCTCTTACCAACAGAAATACCGACAAAATCTGAAAACTGAACTTCAGCGTCGAATTGAAAATGGTGAAAAAGACCTTACCATAAAATATTTCAATGGTATACCGAAAATCATAAAAAACCAGCCAAAAAACTAATACAGGACGAGAGATGTGGTGACAATAATACTCACAAATGTACATATGAAGTTACGGATTCATACAGTAAGCTTATAAAAAACCACAAGTCTTTAAAGTTCTTATATGCTAATGTACGAAGCATCGTGAAACCGGGAAAACTGGATGAATTAAATTGCATTATACACAGTATTTCTTGCACTGTACATGTAATAGTACTGTCCGAAACCTGGATAAAGTCCGAATCTGAAGCTTGTAACATAATTCTTCCTAACTATACTCATTACTATAATTATAGAGATAGCTCAAGAGGTGGTGGAGTATCTATATTTGTACATGATTGTTTGACGCATAATATTATTGAAGACTTTTGTAGAGACAACTGTCATTACTTATGGGTGCATATTAATAAATACTCACTGGATATCGGCGCGATTTACAAACCTCAACGAACAAATGACGCAGATTTTCGTGATGAATTTTCACAGCAATTGCTTAGGAGGAAAAGGGCTTTAGTTTTTGGTGACTTCAATTATGATATACTGATGCCCAATCAAGTCATAAAAAGTTACACTAAGATGATACAGGAAGACGGATATACAATACTTAACAATATAGACACGCAATTTAGCACTCGAGATTCATTTACTAAAAAATCTATTCTCGATCATGTCTCAACAAATTTAGAAAATCACAATTTTCATATGGCTATAGTTTCATCGTCCTTGTCCGATCATAAGCAGATATACTTGGAAGTTGGAAAATACATGCCAGAAACAAGAAAGAAAGTAAAATATTATGGCATAGACTACAAAGCACTTTACAACACTGTCGAAATGATGATAGCGGATACATACACCGAAAAGTACGAAAACCTAGAATCTGTAATAGTTGAAGCTATCCAGAAGAGCAGGGTATCAAAAACCAAAATACAAAACCCACCAAGGTCAGATTGGATAAACAGAGGTGTGATTTCAGCAATAAGTAAAAGAAATAAACTATGGTCTACATACAATAAAACGCCGGATGATGTTACCATTAAAGAAGAATTTTTAACTCAACGAAATGAAGTGTCAAAACAAATTCAACACACCAAAAACAGTTATTATTATAAAGCTTTTATTAATTGTGCAAAAAACCCTTTTAAGATGTGGAAACTAATAAATGATTTAGCTAACAATAAAATAAAATCATCCTCTGCTCCTCCAAAATTAGAGACACCAACGGGCAACATCTCAGATGTTAAAGGAATATGTGACTACTTTAATACTTTCTTTACAACGATAGGGTCTATTCTAGCCAATAAAATAAAAATGCTTCAACTATCTAACACAACCTCCAATAGCCAATCGCATACTTATGTTAAAAACTACTCTAAAACGGACTTACTACTTGACCTCAGGCCGTGTACTGAGAAGGAAGTAGGCAAAATCATTGATAATCTGAAGATAAATACGAGCACTGGATTAGATGGAATTAGCTGTAAAACAGTAAAGTTCATCAAGAACTTACTAGTTCCCAAACTAACTGCTAGCATTAACCACTGCTTTCAAAATGGCTATTTCCCTGATAGTCTTAAAGTAGCAAAAGTGAGTCCAATACTTAAATCAGGAAAAAAATCGGACCCCAGTAATTATCGCCCGATCTCGGTCCTCTCGACAATGTCAAAAATTTTTGAAAAAATAATTTATACTCGGCTAAATGATTACCTCAATAATATTAACTTCCTTTCCGAGAAACAGTACGGTTTTCGCTCAAAATCTAATACATTGGCTGCCACTATTGATCTTATTACTAATTTAAAGAAAAACATTGATGAAAAACATATCGGTCTTGGTATTTTCATTGACTTAAAAAAAGCATTCGATACCATAAGTCATAAATTGCTTCTTCAAAAATTGTACGATATTGGGATTAGGGAAAAAGCATATGACATCATCCGGTCATATCTTTCTAATAGATGTCAGGTAGTCCAAATTGGTGAAGTACAAAGTAATCGTGAAAGCTTAACTTATGGCGTACCTCAGGGATCCATTCTGGGCCCTTTGTTGTTTCTCATCTATATCAATAATGTTCACGACCTGGCTCTAAATGGTAATATGACATTATATGCTGATGATACAAGTTTATTTTACTTCGGAAATAAAATAGGCCCCATTATAGAAAAAGCGCAACAAGACTTAAACTTGCTCAACAAATGGTTTCATGAAAACTTATTGACAATTAATATCACTAAAACCAATTACTTAATATTTACAGCAAAAAACAAGAAAATTGAAAACTACCAGCCGTTATGTCTTAATAATGAACACATAAATAGAGTTAATTCAGAAAAATACTTGGGTCTCTATTTAGATAACCGTCTTACATGGCAAACTCATTTGGATAAACTACGTTCTAAACTCTCGTCCGTGTTGGGTAGATTACGCGGTATTGTTCGCTGTATTCCTAAACCTGTTAAATACATAATATATAATACGATGGTCAAACCACATCTTGATTACCTCATAGAAGTGTGGGGCACAGCTGCTAAAACCAATTTGAAATCTATAGAAATTGCTCAAAACAAAATCATCAAGTTACTCTTCCATTATGATTATCGTACGCCAACAGAAAAAGTGTTTAAGGAAACAAAATTAATGACTTTATCTCAAATATATAGGTACAACACTTGCTTATTAATACGAAAAATAATGGACAAAAAGATACACTCTAATATTTCATTTACAAAAAAAGGACAGACACAAAAGCGATTAACCAGAAGAAACAATGATATCATTCGAAGGCACCCGCGTACTAACTACGGCAAGAAAAATATATTATTTGAAGGAGCAGATATATATAATAAATTACCAAACATTATCAAAGAAATTCAGTCATTTACTCTTTTCAAAAAAACCTTAAAACACCACATCCTAAAAGGATATTCTAGATTTTAAATATTAACTATGTATTCAAAATAAGTGTGACTAAATAATTATGTTTCATTAAAATGAAACAAGTTAAAATTTAGCATCACTCAAACATGAATAGGAATGTAATTGCCATCAAGTCGCTATCACGAAACCGATATGTAATTACAATCGCACGTTAGTTTATTTTACAATACCCTCAAATCATTTTACATTTTTCTGTATTAATACATAATTTTTACGTTGTTTTTGTCTAAACCGTCCTTCTTTGCAATAGTTAATATTATGAACTGTGTATTTCTCAAGTAAGTGAATTGTATTCTTTTTGAGAAATAAATGTCTTTAACCGTATTTATTATTTATTTAAGACTTTTGCACCATACAAATTTGTACAGAAACAAAGGCGGACTTAATGCTAAAAGCATTCTCTCCCAGTCAACCTTCAGGCAGTGCGAACACAACGGTATGGCGGTATAGATAAAAAAAAAAAAGTTATATTGAAGTTATGAAGAAAACTAAGTATAAATATAAATATATATATATATATATATATATATATACATACATACATATAACCATATATTTTATAATAAATATATATAATATAATTAAAATATATATAATATATAATATAGATACATACATACATAAAAATAAACATACATAGATAAATGATAACGATACTAAAACTGATGACCTACTCATTATAGTACGCGTGCAGTCTTTTTTTAAAAGTAAGTTTAGTAGCTGGCTTTCGTAACGATTCAGGAATATCATTCCAAAGTCGAGCGGCTTGAACGGCAAAGGAGTAAGATAGGAAACCAGAATGGTGAAGAGGAATGGAGAGAAGCAAGCTCTCAGTAGAACGCAGTTGCCGTTCATGCGTGTTATGCAAAAAATTAAACTTCTGTTTGAGGTACATAGGAGATTGTTCATCATATAAGATAGAAAAAAGAGTAGAAAGTATCCTACTTTGTCTCCGTTTTCGAATAGGAAGCCATTGAAGCTGACACCGAAAAGAAGACACATGATCAAATTTACGGAGACAAAAAATGAAACGGATACAATTATTAACAAGGCGATCCAGTTTGTTCAGATGATCTTCATTGAGATCTGTAGTGCACACATCACAATAATCTATTATGGGGAAGATAAGAGATTGTACCAGACATATCTTGGTCTTAATTGGGAGAAATTTTCTAAGTCTATTAAGGGTACAGAGCTTAGCTGTTACAGACCGACAAATCTCATTAATTTGAGTAGCCCAGCTTAAATTGTTGTCAAGATACATCCCTAAATTCTTGACTGTGCTAGAAAAGGGAATAATAGAACCTTCGAACATGACCGGTGCAACAAGACTAAGGTCTACTTTAGTTAACTGACGGTCGCTGCCTATGACGATAGCTTGGCATTTGTTCGGGTTGACTGATATACCAAAAGTTTTCGACCAAGTAGATATGTTAGCCAAATCTGTATTAATTTTGTCAATTGCGTTAGTTATGGATCCTATCTCAACTTGTGTGTAAATCTGGAGGTCATCAGCGTAAAAATGGTAAGAACAACCAAGGCAGGAAGAGAGGGAGTTTATATATAAAGAAAACAGGAGAGGAGATAGAATCCCACCCTGTGGCACGCCAGAGGAAAGAGCATGCCAGTCCGATATATCCTGTCTGAATCGTATAGCTTGCTGACGGCCACAAAGGTAGGATGAAAACCAGTTTAGAGTGTTAGAGGAGAAATTAAAGTGCCGAAGAATTGCTAGGAGAATATCATGGTCAACCATATTAAAAGCATTAGTAAAATCAATAAGAACAAGGATGGTGACCAATCTACTCTCCATGCCCTCTCGGATATCATCCGTCACCTTAAGAAGGGCAGTAGTGGTGCTGTGGCACGGCCGAAAGCCGGATTGAAAGGCAGATAAACAATTTATTTCACAAATATAGGCCGATACCTGCTTATGAACCACAGCTTCAAGTATTTTAGACAAAAATGGCAGAATAGAGATCGGCCTATAGTTGTTAAGTTGACATGGATTAGAAATTTTTGGAAGCGGGATAATAAAAGCCTTACGCCAAGAATTCGGAAAAAGTCCAGTCAACAATGAAGAATTGATGATGTGAGTGATAACAGGAAGAAAATCATCAAGGACGAGAGACAGCATGTTACGACTCACATCGTCACAGCCTACTGCTTTCGATTTAATAGATAGAAATGTTTTATAGACCTCATCTACAGAGACTTGAGTGAAGGAGAAATATGTTTGTTGTGGAAAGGCCAGGGAATTAATTTCAGAAATAGTTTTAGACTTCACAGAGTGGCTAAGAGAAGTAGTAGATGCGAAGTGTGAGTTGAGATCATTAAGAGGAAAAGGTAAATTTTCAGCCGGGGCAGAACGCTTACCTAATCCTATAGAGTTGAGAAATTTCCACATATCGGCCGGCGAAGAGTTACATAGGTTTTCACAGAAGTAACTGCGTTTGGCTGCTCTCACCATTTGATTACAACGATTACGACAGACCTTGTAAGCTGTCCAATTCTCATCACACCGGTCACGCTTAAATTTCCTAAAGGCGCGATCCCTGCGTGTCATAGCCATACGCACGCCCCTAGTAATCCAAGGGGCAGGCGGCCGCTTCACTTTCACTGCTTTTATCGGAGCATGTGCGTCAAACAATTTCAACGTTATATTATTAAAATGTAGAATCTTGTCGTCAACTGAAGACGCATCAAACACCGGCCCGAAATCAAGTGAAGCAGTATCTCGTTTTAACGCTTCGGGATCAATACCAGCAAAGCTTCGCATCCGAATAGTTATGGGCTTAGGCTTGGGCGGATTAACCTTATACGAAAGATGAATTAGGTCATGGCGCGAGAATCCAGGAGCTGAAAACTGACCATACTTGTGCACAAGATTAGGCATAGACGTCATCATTAAGTCGAGCCAGGAGTCGGGAGAATCAATATTGTGATGGGTGGGATTAGAAGGAAGCAGTGACAGGTTAACGGAGGAAAGTATGTTATGGAGCTTAGTTGCATGAGGAGAGTGTTTAAGAAGGTCCGTATTAAGATCACCCATAATTATTAAATGTGTGTGGTCAGAACAAATCGATTCCAAAATGGATTCTAAACTGGAGAAGTAATTTGAGGTTGGTGGACAATAAACAACGCCAAGGACGACTTTGAAATGCCTGATTTGTATCTCCAAAAAGAGATACTCCGCTGTGGCCGAGTAAGGTGAAGGTGAAGAGGCAATAATAGAGTACGGAATTTCGTGGTGCAAATAAATAGCCACACCTCCGCCACCCTTCCCTATGCGGTCGTTGCGTATAAGAATATAGCCAGGTAAACTGTAATGGAAAGACTGCAGCGCGGGCTTCAGCCAACTCTCCGAAATAAGTATGGCCTGTACACAAGATGTACTAAAAGTGTCCAGAAGGTCGGAGTGATGGGCAGGTATACTTTGTGCATTCAAATGGCACACGTTGAATGTGTCACGTGAGTCCACAAAATGAGCATTTAGTAAATCACCCAGAGTTTCAGGATCATGGAAAGAAACTTCACTAGACGCTGAAGAAGTATTGAATTCAGAAGCAGAATGAAAAGAATCGTCATCAGACATATTAACAAAATAAATGTATATATTATGATAAATATTATATAAATAAAGATATAAAATAAGTGATATTTATTACAATGACAAAAGCCAAAAGGCAAATTACACAAAAAAAAAAAAAAGAATACCGACTGTCCCACCGGTTGAACCTTGGCAGACAATGTAATGTAAATACATGATACATTTATGTAAAAAAAAAAAAACAAGAAATAAAAGTTTGCACAAGGGGTGTGAACGACCTCCTAATTTTTGCAATAGGTAAACTTGTAAGTCGTTCAAAAGGATGCACCTTAATAAGTAAAATTAAAATAATAAAGAGAGAAAAAAAAGAACTAAATTGTTATTGGACATAATGTAAGCTACTTTAGTACAATTATTAAATATTGAATTACATAATAACAATCTTGGTGTGTACGGAATCGAAACCTAAATAAAATTACGGCAGAGACTAGTTACTCAGTCTATAACCCATAGAAAAAGGTAAGTTTATGCCATCCACAGAGTACTTAAACACTTAGGCCATCAATTGAGTCATTATTATTTTTATCTATATTATCTATGAAACAAAAATATTATGAATATACTTAATAGTTAGACATTGACAAGTTGACAACCTGAACTGAACGATAGCTTGATTCTTGACAATGACAACATTGACAACTCAATAAAGTCATTAACTTACAGTTAAACACAACAAATTAAAATGATTCTAAGTAACCTATGCTCAGAATTAGTTAAAAAGGAGGTATTTTGTGAAGGAAAAAAAAATGCAATGCGCTGCTATTAACCTACTTTGGAGGTATTATGGAAATCAGGCAATTGTAAACACAGTATGTGAACACAACAAAGTTGTACCGGACTATTTATGAACTAAGCTAGAAATGACATAATTTAGGTACCTAATACTAAGTACCTGTATTAATAATTATCCGAATAGTGTGAATTAATTTTTTTGTCTTGCCATTCTCCTAGTCTTCACATAGGTATCCGAATGAATAACAGCTTGAGACGATGTAGACGGTGCACTTATCTGTGCCTCGTCGGACGTCTGCTTATTCAAGGCGTCTGCAAGCTCTGTTAACTCTTCTTTAGAGCTGATGCGCTTCCTGGATCCATCCTGAAGTCTGATATAAATATTTCCATCCATAGTCCAGCAATTTCTGACGCCCATCTTCGTACGAGCCATGACAAAGAGTGACTGGCGGTGTTGTGTGAGGAACTCAGAAACAGCAATAGATGTGCCCTTCAGATTTACTTTGTTCTTCCATACCTGGGACCTGATGCCGAGCTCAGCAAACCGGACCACAACTGGCCTACATTTATCTTCAGAAAATCTACCGAGCCGATGACATGCTTTGATGTGAACATTACTGAGTTCATGTAAGCCAAGCTTATCAGTGAAGATCTTCAACATGTAATCACTCAAAGCTTCTTCAGTCTTCTCAGGAACTCCAGTGAATAAAAGACACTTTGCTACTAATTTATATCAGGCACATTATAAAATTCATGTTTACCTCAGTTTATCGATTTAAGGAACATTTTTTGTTGTTCCAATTATAAGAAAGATATTCATCGATTGCAATAGTTGCAAAATTGATCTCAAAACAATAATTACTTATCTTTTAACAAATTTTCACTAAACCCGGTAGGTAATGTACCATGTTTTAAAGAAAACATAACTAAGAAATTATTTGCAGTATAATTGAGTGAGGCACATACTAATTTGAATAAATTTGAGCGAACCACTCGTATCATACGAGTACATAATTTTACATGACATTGCTGTTTTAGTACAATAACGTTTGTTAAAATCCCAAAACAAACTTATTTATAAAGGTCACCCTAATTCATAGAATAGAAGTATCTTTGGAAACTTAAGAATTAAAATAAGATTTACAGGTAGACGCGTACCTACTACGTAATTAAATTCCGTTGTTACGATAATATTGCCAAAAATCAGCCGATATTAATCTAATTAATTAAGAACTAAGTGACCGTTGTGCGGGATTCAATTATGAATTATGAGGAATCATCAATTTCATCGATTAATTGGTGCCATAAAAGTTCGTAAGCGTTCAGAATGCCCATCTTGTTCTTCGTCACTTATTCAATACATATTTTGTGTTTAAGTACGAGGAAAAAGTTACATTATTTATTTATTTAAGTAATTGAATGACTGACAGACACACAGCCTAAACTATTGAACGCAAAAAGCTGAGGCATGTACATACATAATTATGTTCCTTGAGCAGTGTAGGCGAGCACTAAGCATAGATTAATATTGGCACTAAGAGAGGATTTTTGGAAATTCTCCCCCCTAAGGTGATAAAAAAGGGGATAAACTGGAACTTCTTATTTCTCCAATAGATTCACTTGAAATTTTGTGTAAACCTAGGTTGTGAAAAATAAGAAAGGACTTTTGAAAATTAAGAATCAAATCACGCGGGCGAAGCTTCGAGCGGAAAACTAGTAAATAATAGGATGGAGAGAACAGCATTAATATTATAAATCATAACCAATTGGTTTCTCTATCATTTCAAGTAAGTTTGACCAAGGCAAAGGCAAAAGTAACTTGTCCTTGTTGACAAACTAACTTACATGTGAACTCCGTCAAACAGGTACTTGCATAAAACATTAATACCTCTTATCGATCCTTTGAAGGGATTCGTGCTAAAGTTTGGAAGTGTACTCGAATCTAACACAACTGTGAGGTAGGTAACCCTCCGGTAACAAAGTTTGATTGTCTTGGGAGCGACTAATTAACTGAGCAAAGCGCCTCTGAATGTGCCAATCAAAAAGTTTTTAAACCCAAATATTTATACAATACAAGCGAAAATTATGTTTCACAAACATTTTTGAATTTATTTGTTTCGAATTTCGATAAGTGATTTTTATCCATACTAAGTAATATATGTAAATGTAAGGTTAACTTATAATTAAGTTAGATAATTCTAGATTTCTGAGGGTTCGACGTTAGATTGTCTTCCACAAATTTTGTTGTGTAAAAGATTCGAACTTAAGATGGGAGCCGACTTTCAAAAATGCCATAACTATTCGTCTCTAATAACAAAATATATCTGTAATTTTCTTAATTTAGTTTTATCCTAGTGAACGCATTCGCTTCGCTTCGGGAAACCAGTCATTAGTACCCACACCCGAAAATTGATTGACGTGACTTTTGAAATTGACATCACTTTTTTATGTATGAACCGATTAAAATAAAACAAACAAATAAACTATAATTAAAGCTTATAAAAGGGGTATTATAAGCTTGTAAGAATCTGTGTCTTTTACACAGTAGTGAAACCCGCACTCAAACGGGTGAAGCGGTTTCTGTGATTAGCGCGTGTAAAGGCACAGAAAAACATTCTAAAATTCTAAAAATCATTGTTTTGGGATCTAGTTTTTCTCATATATCTTCCATGTACAGACAGGGATCAGTTAACATTTTATCATATGTATAGGTAGATATAATCCCAAACTATGCTATTGAAGAATCGTTTTTGTTCTTCTGTTTAAAATCAAAAAGCAATCCATTCTATCCCTTATCAATCAAGAAGCGCTGATCCTACACGAAGTGCTGGGGGAGGAAAACGGCGCATTATTTATTCGAGGATCTCTGTCACGTAATTCCTTTTAAATTAAAGCTCTTGACGCCCAATACAAATGCTAGGAGAAATATAACTACTGAAAGCAAATTATAGCGTAGATATTTTTGTATACGTGTGTCTGAAATGGGAGTGACAATTTAAGCTATGGAAATTAAGGTCCATCTTTATCTCTACGTTGCAAGGCACGGGCTTGTCCGAGTTTGAGGCGATATATTTCGGTCTGTCATATTCCTGATAAAGTATCAGTCCCTACCGTCATAAGTGAGTTTAAGAACTGATATAGTGATTTAATTAGTTATCACAAAGTAAAAGTCGTCAATTAGTCGACTATTTTGATTGTGCCTAACAAGAAATATCAAAACTGCAATAAGATAGTTGTAACAGAAGCGCTCGAGGAGGGCTCGTTTGTGGTGCGGGTTATTTCAGAATATTCCGGAACACTCAAAGGAAAATTCTGGGACAAATATAATAATTGCATGATGCTCCAGTCTTTGATCGTTCGTGGCTTCTTTGTATTACTCCCCAGTTATTCTGTTGCAATTTTACAAATATTCATTTATTATTTTTTGTACTTTGGCGTGCCGTCTTTTTATAAACTAGAGACGGTATTACTGGCATTAAGTCAGGAACACCTCTGTACTTCGGAGCGCTCGTTACGTCATTGATCACAGCTGCTGTCGATATAGTTTGTCGGAGGTCTTCTTGTGTCGAAAAATCTTCTAAAATTACAATAGGATATTTCATAGCTTCTCCAACCACACTTATTGGAGCAGCATGGTACAATATATTCTTTAGTTACGAGGAGACTTACTCACTTTTAGACTTGCTCAGACAGCTCATTAATTAATGATATATTATACTCTTAATTAAGACAAGTTGAGTTTCACTGTTTGTTACGCCTTAACTACTATTTCAAACGACCTGACTTTGTCAAAAGCACAGAGGAGAACATAGAGACTGACCAGTTAAGTTAGAGACAGAGCAGTAAAGATAGGCAAGAAAATTGTACCTACATTATTAATATTAATTTGTTTATGTAGCTCTAGATTGCATTACTCAAATGCGGGCTGACAATTTTTGTATAAAAATAAGAAATTGATTTATCATCCTTGCCATAATATCGAAAACTGTAAAGTTATAACACACTAGTGTTTTCTTCGAACCACTAAGTGAGATGTAGTTTAACTTCTGACTTCTAAAGTAAGTTTATTTCAAAGGCGCGCTTTAAATTAACTAGCAACTACATGGATTATTTCGTTACTTCCAGTAAAATTTCTCTGTGAGATGGGAAGCAGAACTTTCGTCTACTATATACTATTATAAAGTTCGTCTTTCAGTTCGTCTGAAATCTTGTGGTTTATCTTTGCATCTATTGATATTACTGACACTTTTTATATTAAGGTTGAACTCTGCTGTAGGTCATGCTACTCCTCAGGAACAAAATAAATTACCTCGTTTATAAGTTTCGCTAACTCTAAGCCAGATCGAAGGTATGAAGCCTACCTTTTTCCTCCTTTCTTTCATCCCTTTTCTTCTTTGTCTTTAAGCCAATCTTTTCTGCTCGTGGTGCGCTGTGCTTAACGAGATACTAGAAAATATATTACAATTAGGTACCGTTAGTTTAATTCCAAAAACAACTACTAATCCTGATGAGAATTCTTTACCTGTCTGACGTTTATCTTTCGTCCTATCAAGTCCAAGCCCAGGCAATCCTTGGCTTAATGCTAAACGGACAAGGCTATGGCTCTTCTATCTATCTTCTATCTTCTTCTCTCTTCTTCTTCTCTCTTTGAGGTCGCCGAGCTTCGTGCCCTTTTCCTTAAGATTATAATACATCTTTAATCTCTTAACTCTTCTTTTCAGGGTGCCGCTCCCTTGCTAGTTCCGTTTATGGCAGAAGTCGGGTATATTTGCCCGACCACGCACAACCCGGCTGATTTCGCGTTGGAAACTCTCATGGGAGACTCGGAGGCCGCAGCGCATATGGTTGAACTCTGCAGCAATGGAAAGTTGGCTAGAAAACTGGAGAGAATAATAGTTAGAGGACGGTGAGTTGACAAAGATAAATGTAGAAACTGGATTAGCAGAACTCCCATTGGGATAGTAGAGATTTTGAAATATGTCACTAATGCGAAAGATGATACGATGCGGTGCCTACTTGAAGAGCAGATCAAAGATTGTGATACAATACAATAGATTGCAATACAATATACCTACTTTGTTATGCACACTTACAAGTATATTTTTGCAGAATCAAATATAGAGAATAGTTAGAATATAGTTCAGAATTTAAACATTTTGACAGAATATTTTAAATTAAGGGATGCGATTTAATTTTGGATTTTAAAAAGTACAATAATTTTTAAGGCGTAGATGTCAAGTCTTTGTCACCATCTCTAAAGTACTTTGGGTCCCAACTCTTGAAGCAGAGGCTTTGCACGTTAGGTACAGAAGTTAAAAAAGTATCTACTGATTTTCAATATTTAAATATTTTTTTACAAATACTTTATCACAAATATTTTGCTATTGTACTCTGGAAACCAAATTGTCAGTCGTAATGAATATACTGTACCCACTGTACTATCTAGTCACGAAGAGTGACAGATTTTTTTTCATTGCTCTGTAATTTCCAGCTTCACAATTCTAGTACGGCACAGATATCACGACGCAGAGCGATGTGAAAAAAAAAACTAACGGTATAATAATATATATATAGGTGAAGTTATGAAGCAATTTAAAATACGACATTGTGATATTTGTCCTGGAATTTCACAGAAAACCCGTGTTGCACTCGGACGACTCCATCCAAAGAATATTCGTGGAGCACGTAGCAAAAGAGCAGACACAAAAGATGGAATTCCCGACGACTTTCTCGACCCAATTTAAAATATTAACGAAACGTATGTTCGTACAAAATACGAGAAATATGGTGAGTTCACACTTAGATATTAAAATAGTTACAAATAGCATAGTTAACGATCTTTATTAGGAGGATCTAAAGTTTAGATGCCAAAGCCAGTGGTCTTGTCCTCATTATTTCATGTCGTCATCTTTTGTAACATCTGTACCTACCAGAGTTTTAGTACTTAGTTAACAAAGTGAATAAATGAATATTGTTTGACTGACACTTAGGCTGAGATGTATATTAGCGGTCTTAGCTTAATCTCAGCGTGACATGTCTATAAATACCAAATCGCAGTCTTTGCAAAGTCAAGTTTTTCGTAAGTAAAGTCTGAGCTAAGGCTAATTATCGTCTATACATCTCAGCCTTAAGGTGGCGGTTCGCGACCGAGACCGAGACAAGCGACCGAAACAGGAGACCGAGACCGGAGACCGCGACCGGCACTTGACCATAGGCAATGTATAGGCGACAACTCGCGACCGAGACCGAGACAGTCTGTCGCGCCTATACAAAGTGATGGTCGCGGTCTCCTTTCTCGGTCTCCTGTCTCGGTCTCGGCCGCGAACCGCCAGCTTTACAGTCAACTTTCGACTATGAGCGTCGAGCGTCTATATGTATAGGTTTAACAAATCAAAACAACAAACAAACAATTTTAATATTATGTTCACATATTTACAGACAAGTTTATGGATTCAGTTAATTCACCACGTGATATCTGCTGTATTACTTGGAGGGATATTCTTTCGTGTAGGCAACGATGGGGACGCACCCATAGCAAACTTTAAGTTCTGCCTCTGCTGTATCGTCTTCTTCATGTATACGTATGTTATGGTCCCCGTATTGATATGTAAGTATTATTACGTACTGATTACATTTTATAATTTATTCACGTCACACGTCACTTTCTGCAGACGACATAGAACCATAGTGGCCTATTGTACATCGGGCGGTATGGCCTTTTTATATCCTAAGCAGGCAAACGAGCTGACGGCTCACCTGATGGTAAGTGATCACCGTCGCCCATTTACGTTGACAAGAGCCGGGGCGTCACCAAAGCGTTGCCAGCCACGAAGGAAGAGACAGACCCGCTTTTTGAAGGACCCCTGATGGGGTACACATTATTATTGACAAGCAGTTGTCTTGGTGGTCTGATGCAATATCTTAACTTAAACAACAACGAAAACAGGTATAAGGTGTTTATGCTAGAGTTGAAGTCTCTCCTATGATATATTTTTATTGTAAATTGCAAACAATATTGTTCATTCGTTACTTACATTATATTGATTCTACGTCAAGTAGGTACTTTCTTTCACATTTCAAATTAAACATGATAATGATATTTGGGTCGTTCTTCTCAAAATGTCATTTTTAGCAAAAATTGGGTTCAAAGATAAAATTTTGTTTAGAGATAGGCCTAATTTGATATTAAACATTTCCATCTAACTACGACGACTACGACGACTAATAACGTTAATTTTATGATATTTTTATTGACTATATCGAATTCCCCGCCAAAATAAATTGAACGTTTCATTGACAAACTTTAATTTTATTTAAACATTATTTTTATTTAAAAAGAAATAGATGACCAACTAATAAAAGTACCTACTTACGAGTTTACTGTCATAATCTCGGGACTTATTTTATTGATATATTCTATTTTTCATAATGCAAACCTAGTGAGGCCAAAGACTACATATTTTAATTGTAATAACATAATATGACGCAATTTTCTTTGTACTATAAGGTACTATAATAATGTGCCAATACAAAGTAATCTCAAGAGACATAAAATTGTTACCCTGATGGAACGACCCGTTTCATCATGTCAAATTTGCGTACAAACAAGAAGTTTACCAGAATTAACGGTTGAGTGTTCGCAAGAAATGCTGTTCTAGAAATTTAGGTCCTTTACATACTTATCGTTCATCCAAATGGGATATCCCCACCAAAATATGCATAGCAAAACATTCCAGGTTTTTTCATCCGGTAACGCGGTATTCCCAAATGGCAGAAGGAAACGTAGGATTTTACCTCGCAGATTATATTATCTTTGTAGCTCATTGTGTTGGCAATCTCAAACTATGCCTCGTAAGGTTTGCCGCTTCGGGTTGAAAGGATGTTTTGTCCATTTCATTAAATTTCTTTTATGAAATCAGAAGCCAATTTTAATATCAAATTAATATCAGTTTACTTAAGGCATTTAGGTATCACTAAAGAACCTCATGCTTGTGCCGTAAATATCGGTGGTCTAAGATCAAAATAGCCAATGTAGCGATAGCCTAATGGTTCAAATGTAGGTCTCCTGTCCAGGCCACCAAATTCGAATCTAAGCACAATAATTATCTTTCATTATTTTAAACTAATTCCTTTCAGACTTCACGGGTATTCACGATATTAGTAGATAGTATTTTGTACACAGATATGCCTTCCTAGAATCATCACAAATAAGTTTTATTATTAATTTAGATTATCGTAGCTCTAAACCTTTATTTTGTTTTCAGTTCCAATGGAGATGCGTTTGCTACGTAGAGAATATTTTAACCGGTGGTACAGCTTGAAGGCCTATTACGGCGCGCTAACCTTGTCGACTTTGCCAACTATGGTAAGTTCTTGTGCGCCCAAAGTGCCCATATAACGTCTATGAGACAAAAATAATATGTTTTACGATTCATTGTTGACCATAAGAAAACTAGTAAGTATTCGAATTTTCAAAACGAAGAATCGACATCATCATATAGTACGAGTAAGAAAAACGAAGCAATGACGACTCCTCTAGTGTTGTACAAATGAACATGTCCATGTGACGGTAACCACGTAGCATCAGGTGGCCCGTTTGCGTTTTCTTTAACCTTTCAGACAATAAAAAAAGTAAGACTTCGTCATATTTAAAAACAACAAGAACGAATGAAACAACTTACCTAATTTACCTACATAAAAAGAAAATCAGTCTGCTACATTTAAAAGTTAAACTGCCATTATATCTCAATGTACGAGTATGCTACGAACCGTTATCTAATTAGATGAGAGGAGAGGAGAGGATTAGTTTCAAGCGATAGCCGATTTAATTCGCAGTTTGCAATGGGATAAGCTCTGCGCCACCAGTTTACACACGTATTACTGTTTTACTCGTGTGATTACACCCGAAACAAAATTGGATACGGAATAGAAATACAACGTCAACGTTTAATGTGATAAATACATAATAATTAAATAGCAATTTGACCAGGTTCATAAAAGTTTTCTTGTCTTGTTGGCTAGCTAAATGGCATTCGCATTCATGACAGCAGAAATATGAGACTTGGATGTGATATGACTTCATCGCCACTTACCATCAGGTGGGATTGTTGTCAAGCCTTGTCATAAGTAAAAAAAAATCAGTTATACATCTTTGAACTATACACAATTTCTTCTTCAAACTTGAACATATCAAAGAGACAATTGTTTACTGACATCCTTCGCATAAATAAATTAATGCTCACACACAACTTTGACACTACAAATGCGATATTACAAACAATTATCACCTGAGAACAAACATGTTTCTACCACATGTATTTTACCCTGGTCGGACAGTAGACCGAGTCAATACCATAAAGTTAGCTACTAGAGTGACTATCTACAATTACTCGTAGTTTATTGATTAAAATGACATATTAACAATCTACTACCTGCAACTAATGTAGAACAAACAGTAGCAGCACAAGACCCAAATATTAACATTAACATTAACATTTGTCATCGGTAAATCTTTTATCGGTTGTGTGATTGTCGCAATTGTCGCATATGGTTCACGCTAATAATATTTGATTAATTTCAGGTTATCCTAGGCTTCGTGTTTCTCACCATATGCTACCTTATGTCAGGCCAACTGCTAGAATGGCACCGATTCGTCATGTTTATCATCTGTGGTCTACTCATGGCACTCTCCTCTGAAGGTTTTGGACTCATCTTTGGCACCAGTTTCAGTGTTACGGTGAGTTACACAATTTCTGTTACGAGATTACTTAGTACTTGTAACTAAAAGATCCTGCATTTAATAAACTAAAATTGTTCGAACAATCAACAATCGACATTCGAGTAAGTAAATTATTAAAGTCATTGTGCCTCCTGCCCAACTTCCTTTTTAAATACGTAGCCAACAAAATGAGCAGATGACCCACCAGATAGTAATTTACATTAGTATCACCAAAGACATCACCGAATAATTGGTTAACATCGCCCATGAATTCGTTGTTCAGCAAGATGCACCTGGATTACCAGGAACAGTGCAGGTTGCTTTGGTTTCAAGAATGGATGGACCGATGTAGGACATCATAGGGCCTATCGGGCACTTCTCCGTCTCCATCAATGAGGCCTTAACGGCGGATAGTAGTAACACGGTCGGTACGGTACGGACGGTCAGCAAAATGAGTCTGAGTCGTGGCGACTCGGAGTGTGATCCACGCGCGTGTTTTACGGGAAAGAGATTCCCGTAAAACACTGTGGTATCTAAAATCTGTAGTATGTTAAATCAAATTTAGTAGATAATCTGCGTAAAATCGTTCCTACAAGTTCCAATACACCGGCGCTACAAAGCCACGTTTGCTTCAGGATAAACGTCTTCCCGTCAAGTACCGGGATTCGGACCAATGCAAACATTTGGCTGACAGATGAATGTTTGTTCTCGGATCGTTAAATGTTTGTGATGTGATTTACTGTCCACTCTATCGCTGGAAATAGAGTAGCTTCTTGCTAGTAAAAGGGGAACGGATTTTTTGTTAGGTTTATTCAGCATCTTCTTCATCGTGTCATCGGCCATAGTCCACCACCCTTCTAAAGAAGAACTCTCAGGTGTGCAGGATTCCTTACGGTGTATTCTATACCAAAGCAAGTGATAATTAAATTTTAATACGCACATCATTTTTGAAAATGAGTGGTGCATGCAAGAATCGAACCCAGTTCCTCCTCTGTTTGGGAGTCTAACATTCAAACCACTTGGCTATCAAAATCTGTGTGTATATAAGTCTATTCAAGTTATGGGAGACAGTTGAAGTGCTGGAGCATAAGTTACTTTTTTAGGCAAAAAATATTTATTTTCCCACGAGAAAAGCGCTATAGATGGCGTTACGGGCGCAATAACGGAATGCCGTATGATTCGAAATAGGCAATAAATCTTTGCAAACGTTTTTTTTCAGAACGGCTCAATAGTTGCCCCGGCGCTTGCCTCACCTCTCATTGCGTTATGCTGCTATGGAATGGGCTTCGGACTTTACATCGAAACCTTTATGAGAACATTAATGTCCATGTCGTACTTGCGTTATGCAGTCTCTGGATTCTGCCTAGCTTTATACGATAACCGTTCCCTAATGGACTGTGATTCCGACTTCTGTATGTATGCGGACCCAAAGCTGTTGCTAAGAGATCTTGGTATGGGAAATCAATCGTATTCGATGCAAATGCTCTCCTTATTTGCATTTGCAGCGTTCCATAGGACAATAGCGTACTTCATGTTACGATATCGCCTGAGGAGGGAGTATTCTAACAAGTTCATGACGTATATAAGTAAGTTCTTAAAACATAGATAAGTTATAACGTATATGGTACGCAGCCATTACCATTTTAGGGATAATAAGTCTTCAAAGTTTCGGCAGACTATCTTCATTGCGACAGGTCCGTAGGTGTATACCGCCTATTGCATAAAATTAGGTACCTACTCTGTGCTATGTCAATGTAGTATTTCCTGTAACTTTTAGCGTGCAATAAAGTATATACTCTTATTATGTATTATATTATAATTATATGTAGGTAAGTACCTATATTAAAACATTGTTACTGATTGTCGGCTATAACTAAGATCTATTTTCCAATATAAAGTTGCCTGTAGCTATTAATGAGTTATTACCTACTGTGATAGCTAATTTAAGTTGTGATAAGTGATATTAATATTAACTAAGTAGTTACCCGCGCTGGGCTCGAAATTCGACCGTAATTCACTCAGTCAAACGGTTACTTTACATTGACACTACACGTACAATGAAAACTCAACGCAAATGTCATGTTGTGTCAAAGCCATGTTAGTATGAATAGAGTAACTAACTAATGTTAGTGTACATATAACTATGTAACTAATATATGTGTATCCATTCAATGATTTTTAATGCATTATTTTAAATACTGGCATTCTGCTCTCGTTCTCTATATATAAACTACTAGCGACCCGCCCTCGCTTCGCTTCGGGAAACTTATTATAAAGTGCTTAAATATTTCTTTAAGAGATGGCGCTAGGCGTTCTTATTCTTTAAGTTAGGAAGGTTCACCTAGATGGCGCTGTGCTTAAAACACGAAGAAATCCCATACAAACTTTCAACCTTTATTTCAACTTCTTTAGATGGCGCTGTGCTTAAAACACGAAGAAATCCCATACAAACTTTCAACCTTTATTTCAACTTCTTCATCCCTTTTTGTCGCAATAAAAGGTAGCCTATGTCCTTTCTCAGGGTCTAAAGATTGTCTGTGTCAAATTTCATCAAAATCGGTTGAGAGGTTTAAGCGGGAAAGCCACGCAGACAGACAGACAGACAGACAGACAGACAGACAGACAGACAGACAGAGTTACTTTCGCATTTATAATATTAGTAGGGATTAGTAGGGATAAGCGTGCCAAAATTTTACATTTAATCTCTCAGCGAAATTTTCGTAAAAAGGGTTTCGTACTTACAAAGTTTTTGCTTCAAGTATTAATATTTAGATAACATGAACATTTGCCAGCGTATTAAATTGATCTTCATGGTGTTTTGACTTTTGTATATTCGGACTTCGTTTCTATAGTGTAATTGTTCTAAGGGGACAACCTATCCCATAGATAGGTTGTCTCTGGGTAATACGTACGGATGATCATCTCTATCGGCTGTCCCATATTCGTACTTATTTTAAGAGAATATTTTTATCTCGCTGGTTCAACAGTTTTTTTCTTTATTATTAAATAGGTAATATGGTGGAATATTACATCTACGTACTCAGGCACGGATTATCATAGACCCTACTAGTATAATACTTACTATTATCTACAATTTGCCAACCCGATTCATGTGGATAATAATGTTGGTGACCGCAATTGCATTATGTAACTAACTCGTAACGATATAATTTAAATTGGAAGATTGTGGGCATTGCGGCCCCTCTTCCTGTCATTTAACTGTAAATCTAAATTGAAAGCAAACCACTGAAATAGAAATAAATTCAAAAAGACGAAATAATTTCACAGAATCGAATTAATGTGTAAGTAGGTACGAAGGATTAATGTAGGTAAACCGACCAATTATTGGCACTCGTCCAATTTATTGGCACTTTAGAGTTTAGTTAAAAAATACAACTGGTTACAATTGGTTATTGGAACAGTTTTGCCAATTTGTAACAGAAAAATAACACTATTTTACGTTTTTATGCATACCAAACTTGAATAGTCTATAGTTTCCTTGTATTTTTTAACTAAACTCTAAAGTGCCAATAATTGGACGAGTGCCAATAATTGGTCGGTTTACGATACTTAGTTTAAAACTAATTTTAAGCGTGTTGAAGGACTGTGTTACCTGTAATTTAAGCTAGATTTAGTTAAATATTTAAATAATATAAGTAGGCAGCTACTTAGTCCCAGACACGGAGCACAGAGAAAAGAACTTTCTGTGTTTCGTGGTCGCAGACACGAAAATCAAGCCACCGACCTAAGTTGAACAATATAATACCAAAATTCAAATTTAGAGCTATAAGACATTCATAAAATAAAGTAGTTATCTTTGATTATATACACGTCGACGACGACGACGACGACGTAGGTATATAATCAAAGGTAGGTAATTATTAAATTGTTTGAAAGTTTTTATATCAACAAAAGTACTTAAGATGGCTTGATACAGATGGCAAAGGCGTATCGATAGATTTAAGTATGGTTTTTGTTGTAAATACTTTATACAAGGTATGGGTGATATAAAAAACAATACCATGATCGTCTTTTTTATTTTCCTAACCTGCAAAATATTAGACACTTATTGATATCTTCGGAATTTAAGAACATAGCTTTATCATAATTATTGCTGTAACTAACCTAGTGTAGTAAAACACCGTCAAACACCACGTTCACCGCGCAGTTGGGTAACTTCTAAGAATTTGTACGTTGTGGACTAGTCAATAAAGTTTAATTTGCTATGCACCACGCCACGAGGGCAGCGCGCAGCGTTCATGCGTGTCATTTAAACGCGCCCTAACTACGGTAATAGTATCATACAGTAGTGTGACTCGGCCCTGTCCTTGAAATAAATGCCTACAGCCCCGCGCGCTAGGGTCGCTCCTTTCTAGTTGTAGTGAATGTAAGTAGGTAGGTAAATCGCACGCTTCCTGATTACAAACCCACACGTTCGTTCGCCCCTATGGCGCTTCCGCGGGTGATGTATACTTAATGTCTACTAAACTCCGAGGCGCGTAGGTATGATTCGCGTTCCGACCGTTTGTATGAAGATGAAATACTGTATGATGCTATTACCGTGCCCTAACGTCATTACAGTAGGAGCGATCGCCAAATATCGCATATCAAACCATTAAAAAAAAAGATAATATTTGACTGTTTTAATCAATAAAATTGGTTGATAAATGTTTGTACTATGATCTTTGACTATACATTATACACTCTAGATGGAGCGTCACCCTATCAGCGAACAGCGATAGGTACAAGAAAAATATCCTAACTCCCAATCCCAATCCCAACTAAGCTTGTGAGCGTTGACTCACGCTCACAAGCTTGATGGCGGCTTTGGAGGCTAACAGCTAGTGACTATTTTCTCGTGCGTTTTTTTTTTGGTAACTCCATTGAAGGATTAGGTACTTGGCTTTGATTACAATGTCTAAAGGGCATACAATTGGTAATCAATGTCACGTTTCTACCACGCCCTTGCCCTATTACCTAATTTTACATCATCGCTATCACTATCAAGTCAAAGTATACATGTAAGTACCTAATAATTTAACATTAGTTTTATGCATGATTACTTATAATTACGAAAGTGATCGCTATAAAATGATGAGCGAATGGCGTAATAGAACTAATATTTCCTCATGACGGTGAAGCTCAAGCATCATGATTATGAATTTATGATTACTGTTGTGCCGATCTAAGTGTTACCGCCGCTGTAATCTAATCAATCTCGCATTGGTATGTGCCTTATCGATCTTCGTGATAATAATACTGCAGTATCACGAAACAGCTATTTTATTCCTTGCCTACAAAATATTTAGGTACATTTTTCTCCTAGCCGTTTTTTATTGTGTTCATCATCATCGTAACCCATAACTACCCATAATACCACGCTCCTGGGCTCGGAATCCTCTCAAAATCAGTTTTCTGATGTAAAACTTCTAAGTACAAGAACGTAGGCGTGAAATTTTGTAAGGGTAAAACAAAATTTTGAAGTAGATATTTCTATTGTAACAGAAACGGCGCCAAAATTAACGCGTTTACTTTATAAATTATTATTTTGTTCGCTAATGTTCAACTTGTAGTACTTATGTTGAAAAAAATTTACACATTAATATATTACGAACAACTGCGTATATAACTTCTTTTTAAAGATAGGAATTTATAGGATACTTAAATAATAATGTAGATTTTGTATTAAATGGGCGGTAATGTAATAAGATAATTAACCTTAAAACCCTATGAAATTTAGTTATATGCAGAAAAAAGTCTTGTCATTAAAATACTCCAATAAATCTTGACTTTTTATAATAAATCACTAAGTATCCAATTTAGGTAGGTAATTAACAGTTTTCTTTCATAATATATTCCCGTAATTAAATAGCCATTAAAATGCTAAATAATTGCATTTTCTATTCAAAACATGCTATAGGGACATGCAAGGTGTAAAATGAAACATTATCACTCCAGCCTTCATAGTTTCTCAGACGTAAACAATCAGACAATAAGTAATCGGCCTAAAATATTTCTCAGCTACTCGTCAATAAATTTAATGTCGTCCTCTCTAAGTAAAGTCAAAAACTAGTATTTATGTCAATGGAGGTACAACAAATTTCAAGTCTTTACATTTAAGGTTTCATTAAACACAATTGCGTGTAAAAAAAGTTTATTTGCATAATCATGCCCAACACGAAGTATTTTAAAATACATAATTATTAGCTTATTGTGGAAATATTCCGTATAACTACACAAAACAATTCTAACGAATGCAAACTGTGCTGTAAATATGTATAATCTCAGTCAAGATCTTCTAGTAAACTAACCTATTTTATTGCTGACATCTGCTAAGCTCGACTATAATAAAGGGCTATGTATAATTTGTTAACAAATGCTGTTTTCGTTACATAAATACATGTTGCATAATGCTTTACAAAATAACCATATCATGAACTCTATGTTTACAATAATAGACAATGTTTATACAAGATATAATCATTATCTAGAATCTTCTGTTTGCTTGATCACATATTAACTTAGCTTACAAGTGTAATACATAGATTTTTAAC
This sequence comes from Ochlodes sylvanus, assembly GCA_905404295.2. Lineage (NCBI taxonomy): Eukaryota > Metazoa > Arthropoda > Insecta > Lepidoptera > Hesperiidae > Ochlodes > Ochlodes sylvanus. Next base: position 10,169,073 of record FR990132.1, on the reverse strand, counting down.
ATACATATTTTTTACAAATTAAATCCAAATTAAAACTCTATACAATATTATTTTATTTTTACAAATAATTGTGAACCTAAATTGCTGCTACGCACATTTAAATATCTATATTCTACTTAATTAATCTTTGCAAACATCCAAAGCATCTTGCTTCTCTTCAGCCAACTCCTTCCCAGTTGCATCAAGCATTTGACGAGCAAAATCTGAGATGGTCAGACCTTGAACAATACTCCATTTTCCATTCGCAATAGTTACTGGGAAAGAGAAAACTACGTCAGGTGGAGTACCATACGATCCATCGGAGACCACACCCATGCTAACCCAGCGGTCACCTGTTCCCAGGAACCAATCTCTCATGTGATCTGATGCTGCTTTGGCAGCAGAAAGAGCGGAAGACATTTTCCTTGCTGCTATAACAGCTGCTCCACGCTTTTGAACCGTTGAAACAAATGTAGTCTTCAAGTAATTATCGTCATTGATAGCTGCAGGCACTGGTTTATCAGCACTGCCTATCTTGGCAATCGCATTGGACGCATCAGGAAACTGTGTTGATGAATGGTTTCCCCAAATGATAACATTTTTAACGTTCACAACTGGAATGCCCAATTTAGCAGCCAACTGAGATTGAGCACGGTTCTGGTCCAAACGAGTCATGGCAGTGAAGTTTTCCTTAGGAATGGATGGAGCGTACTTGGAGCAGATCAAAGCGTTGGTATTGGCAGGGTTACCGACAACAAGTACTTTAACATCTTTACGTGCAACTTTGTCTAAGGCCTGTCCCTGTTCTTTGAAAATGCGTACATTCGCCGAGAGTAAATCTTTCCTTTCCATTCCTTCTCTTCTAGGCATAGCACCGACAAGGAACGCTGCAGCAACATCTTTGAATGCTTCCTCTGGGTTAGCAGTCGGAAGGACTCCAGCTAGCAATGGAAGTGCACAGTCAGCTAATTCCATGACAACGCCTTCGAGGACGCCCATCATAGGGGCTATGTCCAGTAGATGAAGATAAACCGACTGCTCAGGGCCAAACACTGCACCAGATGCAATTTGGTACAGTAAAGAATAGGCGATTTGGCCAGCCGCACCGGTCACTACAACTTTGATAGGCGCCGCCTGGAAATAAAACAAAGTATTTTTTTATAGGCTCAAAATTGAAGATGAAATTTAATAGTTTAATTATTCAAAGTCCGATCGTAAAAAAAGTTACGTGAACGTTCAGATATTAGGTTATGAAACCGATGTAGGAAGTAATACGTAAACATTTATAATATAATTTACCATTGCTACAGGTTTAATAACAACTGTCTTGGCAGAAACGTCCAGTTTATTCACTTTACTTGATCCGCAACATAGGTATGCCATAGTGATGTTAATAATGAACTCGTCGATAATACATTATCGTTATTTGATAATCCCCACCAATTATTTTGACTCATATTATCATTATTATCACATAAAGGAACATTATCAGAAATCCAAAGGTGGAGGTTGGCATACCTAATTATTTTTAATTTCAGAAATTATTTTTATTTTCCAAACGAACCTCAAAGGAATCTAAGGTCAAATCAATGTCACTGGAGAAAAAAATTACATACCATTTTTTGTTACAGCTGTTTACAGGGAAAACTGTGTCTATAAGGGTTAAATGACAGATAAAAACCGGCTGTTCGATGGAAAGTTCAAGAATATTTTCTTTTCACTTGCCAGTTGAGAATTATGATTATGAGGATGGAACAAAAATCCAACAACCTTGCAAACAAAATGCACACACTGACACAACTACTAAACTAATGGGAAATTGCAAATTGAGAAGTGAACTTGAGTTGCTTGTGACCGTGTGTGGGTGCCGTGGGTGGGGTTTATATTTATTTTATATTCTGTTTGGACAGATTATTGAAAATAGAAGACAGATGAATCTCCAGTTGAATTGACTAATGACAATGACATGACAGTGACATGACACTATTTATGAACTGTGACTTAAGGTTGGCGCACACTATTTAATAATATGAATACATATTAAGGAAAGCGCATTAACTAGAAAATTATTCGGCATCGCCTCACGTACGTTTTTTTAGTTTAATCATAGGTGAAATTTGCTAAAAGATATGTCAAGTTTGTTTAGTTTTGCAACATGTGACGTCACGCGTCGTATTGGCGTTCGCTGTCACGTGACTAGTGACTGTAATTTCGGAATTTTATTTCTCAAAAATATTAAATAATCATGATTTATTTAATCAATGAGATCTATTTTTCGGATTTGTAAATACTAAGCTACCATATAAAATAGAAATCTCCAAAATATTTTCTTACTGTCAACTACCCTATTCTTTGGCACACAAAAAAGTAAAGTAGGTAGTGTGTGTGTACAAAAAGTTATTGCACGCGGGTGCTAATAATACGGGTAGAGGCGGCCCTGAGTACCTAGACCTACTTAGGTAAAAATCGGTAGAAAATAGGTAGATCTACCTAATTCTACCGATTTTTTGCTGTCTATCTACCACTTTTCTAAAATTTGGGTTGGCAACACTGACTGCTGACTGTAAGTGTGACAAAGAGAACTTAGTATGACATAACGAAACGAGACGACATAAAATAACCTCAAATAAAATATCTTTAATCGAAGTGGTCCTAGGATTCAATTAAAGTATAAAAATAAGTTTTTAATCTAAGAGCTGTGTGTATTCATGTTATAATTACAAGTTACAAATATTCGAAATGTCGTCTCTGTTGAGATCTACAAAATTTGTTCGATATTTCACGGGTGCGGCGAGAACTCTGATACTAAACTCGGCGAAGACTGCAGAAGCTAATTCATTGTTAAATCCTAAGGCCTTATGTTCCGCTAACAGGTATTTACTAGTTACCCATGTATTATAAACTAAATTTTGGTTATATTGTACACTAACTTTCGACGGTTAGGTTAATGGCTCAATGGGAATGTTTTTACAGACTGAAGGTAGCAAGCTAAAGCTGTAGATAACCATACCAAACATAGTTTATATTCAAATTTAGTCTTGTAAAAAATGTTCTGTAGGCAAAACTATTCACTTCCAAGTGAAAGAGAATATAAGATAAAGAGAAGAGAGAAGAGAGTATAAGAGAAAGAGAAGAAAGAGAGAAAGAGAACTAATCCTTCAGGCACACAATGATAAAAGTAACACACTTGTTATACTTGGTATATTGTAAAAGTCATACTTATATAATTATTATTTTAAGAAATAATAGCTTAGTGGTTTAACTACAGGTCTCCCTTACAGACAACACAATTTGAATCCTACAATGCACCTCTAATTTAAAATAAATTGATCATCTTTTGCTTTGATAAAGCAAAATTTGTAATGAAACCTGCACTCCTTAGAGTTCGCCATAATGTTTTTGATGGTTTTTAAGGTTGGCCAATCTTTACTTGGCCCAGTGCTGAACTATAACTTATATTCCTCATAAATATCTAATATAAATCTAAGCAATGATAATAGTGATTGCTAAGCTAATATTTTAGCTATACTACCCATACTCAAGATTACATTGCCACTTACCACCAGATGGGATTGTTGTAAATATTGGACTCCCAATAAGGGGGACCTGGGTTTGACGCCTGAACACAATTTAGTTAAAAAAAAAGGTGCCTATTAAATATTAATTATCGTTTGCTTAGATAAAGGAAAAACTATGTAACGAAACCTATACTTCTCCACTTCCTTCTTCTCCAAGGTGTGTGAAGTCTGTCAATCTATGACCTGAAACCCTCACATTGTTAGAAAAGACCCGAGGCCACCAATGCAACATTTATGGGTTGTGATGATTAACCTTTAAATAAATTCTTCTTTATCTCATCATCAGTATTCTATTGAGAGACTATGCCACGGCAAAGAACAAAGAGAACCTGGAACCCCTACTGCAGCGGCTTGACCTGGAAGTAAAGAAATTTGGCAGGATCACAAAGAGGGATATTGATGAGGTGTTTGATGAAATTCGTGGAAAAAATGACATAACCAGTTCACAGTCGTTGTTAGTTATAAGATGTTGTGGTAAGTGTGAATTTTTTAAAGGTGTAGACCCGGTTACACTTTTAGAGGCAACTATCTTAGTCCTCATGAGTATGAACACATATGTGACCAAATTAGAACAAGACTCTTCCTAACAATTACTAACTGGACTATTACTAACAACATCAAAACAGATACAGTCAGCCCCAGTTCTCGTTTCTTGCATAATAAATGATCAAAATCCACTTTTATTAAATTGATTTGATATGAAGATCACAATACATAACAAACACTTTATTTTTAGGTCAACTAGTTCCCGAAGAATTACCTGAACAGAGGACCCTGCTAGTTCAAAAAATCTGGAATGTTCTCTCTGAAAGAGGAGTACCTATGGATATCTCCCATTACAATGCTTTGCTACGAGTGTACATTGAAAATGAACACAATTTTTCCCCAGCTGCATTCCTTGAAGAATTGGAAAAGAAAGGAATACAACCAAATAGGTGTGTATCATACTTTTTAAGTTAATTTCCTTAACTTCCTGTTTGGAATTGATGAGATAAACTCAATTTATTTTACACGTTTGTACAATATTTAGATATGGTCTACAAGCAACTGCCTGTATGTAGTACTAGTAGATACATCCAATATTTTTAATAATATTTGTGACTTTTAACATTTTCATTCTTCCTTGTTTCTGGCCGAAAACGCAATGCAACATACCCTTGGTGTTTCTGATGTCCAGGTCCGATGGGGACCACTTACCATCAGTTGGCTTGTGTGCTCGTTTGCCATTTATATAAACTGTATTCTTTGTTTAACTGTATACATACCTCCACAATTTCTTCTTTTTGAGGATACCACAAGGTTGTTTGGAAGAGATATTACATATGACTTATCATGTAATGCCTCTTATGCTATTACAGTTACAGTATGTGGTAACATGATTTGTATTGAGTAATTAAAATAATAATTTTCATGTTGATAGAAATTAATAAAGTTGGTTTAGCTGTCATTTCAACTCGTAGTATGTATAATTTGAATGTTGCAGGGTTACATACCAAAGACTGATGTGGCGTTACTGTCAAGAAGGTGATATGGACGGTGCCTTAAATGTTCTTGAAAAAATGAGAGAGCTTGGTATGCCAGTATCCGAGCCAGTCTTGAATGCTCTAGTGATGGGACACTCTTTCCAAGGCGATATGGAAGGTGCCAAAGTAGTGATGCAGACTATGGCTAGTGCAGGTCTGCAACCAACAAACCGCACATACACTATGCTTGCATGTGGTTATGCGAGACAAGGAGATATTGATGCAGTCAATGATATTATAACAACTGCTAAAGATAAAGACATTTTGTTCACTGATAAGGTACTTTCACTTAGTTTGGGTTTTTTTTTGTTTTCTCAGATTTTATACATCAATCAATTATCATAAATAATATAACATTATTTCAGGATCTCCTAGAAATAATAGAACATCTCGCTATTAGTGGGTATGAAGACAAAGTTGAAGAAATTTTTCCACATCTTAACAAAAGCATGGGATATAATCAAGATGTATGCAATGCCATCTTCCGACTTCTCAACAAAGGATGTGAAATAACTGCTAAAAAAGTTATGAAAACAATGCCAAAGTCTACCAATAATAATGATACAATGTTCAAAGGTGCATTTTATGTAAAGCATTTAATGAAATGTAATCTGGAACCTGAGAAACTTATTAAACAGTGCCGTGAATTGCAAAAAGAAGAACTAGTACCCAGTGCTCTGTATATAGCCACAGAAATGGCCTTACAAATTGGACAAACTGAGTTAGCTCAGATGCTGTTCAAGGAACTCCAGAAAGACGGATTGGAGATCAGACAGCACTATTACTGGCCTCTTTTGGCTCAGAAGGGTAAAGAAAAGGACGAGGAAGGCCTTTTGCAAGTACTAAGGAACATGAACAAAGAAGGGATCACTCCGACTGGTGAAGCACTGAGGGATTACGTCATCCCATATATTATGGATAAGGAATCGCCGCAAAATGTAATAGTCAAATTACAAATAGCAAACGTGCCTGCAGTATTTAGTGCTAGAAATCTAATTGTAAGCTTGTTAGAATCAGGGGAAATTAAAAAAGCAGCATCTATAGCTTTGGAGTACAAACCTAGAGGGCAGTATGGCTTGTTGACGAGACCTCTTCTGAATGCTTTGAGCAAAACGAAGGACGTAGAATCATTTGCAACTATTTTACATGTCATTAGCAACAATCCCGCAATATCTCAAATTGACGAAGATACTTCTAAAGATGATGCTCAGGCTGAGGAGAAATCAGATATTAACGGCATGGGCCGTCTTGTAGTGTTGGGTGTTAAAAACTTGACTAATCCAGATATGTGTAAAGCTCTTTTAGATGTCATTTTAAGCAAAGGACTCAGAATAAGTACTTCTCAAGCAGAAGAAATTCAGCAATTTTTAAACACTAACATGACGTCGGAAATATCGGATATTTTGTCCAAATTAACATCCTCAGATTTGGAACGAGCTCCTCTTGAATATACACGCCGTAAGCCCGGGCCAGCTTCTTCAAGTGAGTTGGAATATTTACTAGCAAAAACTCAAGGAAGAGGTGACAAAAATGTAAATAATTTAAAGAAACAGTTGCTTATGGCTTACATCAAGGAAAAGCAAGTCGAAAAACTCGAGTCATATCTGGAAGAATTGAAAACTTCTAATTTTGAAATCACCCTCTCGACACTTATGCAGTTGTTTGAATTTTATTGTGAGAACGGCTTTATATCCAAAGCTAATGATATCATGGTACATATTTCCGCTAAGGACCCTGAATTTACATTGAACAGGTATAAGAGTGTTCTGATGGTGAATGCTTTAGTTAGAGCAAATAAATATGATGAAGCAAAGCAATTTCTTATAGACAATAGACCGGATTCTGATGTTGGAGCACCTAATTTCTTACTTAATTCGAAATGTTGGCAAATGGTCAACCATTTAGCTGAACAAAAGGAAGATGTAAAAGTACGTATTCACATTGAGTGTTAAATAATTTACAATTAAGAATAGTAACATAAACACTTAGTTAAACGGATTCTCTTTTAAACATGAGCTATATTATAAACTTTCACTGTCTACCTCATGATTCCATCATCAGACCCTCAAATTGAAACTATGATTATTTTATTTTATCAAGATCAAAGTGTGTGCATTGACAAGATTTAGAGCAAAGTTATATAAAAGGTCAAGCTAAATAAATCGTTTTCAAACTATTATTATTATTGTTAATATGTTAAATGTGTCTAAAATTTTATCTTTATTAATTTAATTTATCTCTTCTAGGTAAGAGAGCTGACACACCTCTTGATTGAGAACAATTATGTGGAACCTTCAAATATTTTGTTGGGCCCAAGTATTAAAGCTCACATACTAAAAGATGACTTGGAGGGTGCACTGCGTGAATTTGAATTTTGCTGCAAGCAATACAGATGTACTCCTTGGAAGGGAGAGCTAATGAAGTCACTGATTATGAAGGAAGATGCGACTAAATTGCAATGGTTAGCAGATCTTAGCACTCAGGTAAGTTGATTATGCGTGATGTGCGGGGTTATGAGTGTGTAAACTTTTATTTGTTAAATAAAACTATTAACTTTGCATTATTTATTAACTTTATTTTTAGGTTTACAATTATTTATTTTTTGTAAACTTTTTTTATTCTGTGCTTAACCAGTCAGAGCCGTAAACAACAGTTTCCATTCTAGATTCATGGCGAGGTGAACATTTTACACGACTTAGTGCTCGCGTTCGTAGAATGCGGACGGTTGAAGCAAGCGCGACGCATCCTCGAGACGCCTGGCCTTCATACCAGACAGAAACGGCTAGAGACCGCTTGCGAGCGATATGTTGAGGTGAGCTTTTTATTTTAATGTAATTAACCGACGAACGATAAGATAAGAAGCGCTCATAGCCCGGCGACTTGCGTCGATCTCAAGTGATTGACAAAGTTAAGCAACAGCGGGCGCGGTCGGTAGTTGGATGGGTGACCGCTAGTGGCTAAATTTCTTGAGCGCTTCCGTGCTTCGGAGGGCACGTAAAGCCGTCGGTCCCGGTTGTTACCATTTGGTAGCAGTCGTTAAGCCATGTCGGATACCTTCGGGTGGCTTAAAAAATTTCTGACACTTGGGTTGGCCACTAACCCCTCCACCAATCCGCACTGGAGCAGCGTGGTGGAGTATGCTCTAGGCCTCCTCAGGTATGAGGAGAGACCCGTGCTCAGTAGTGGGCCATCAATGGGTTGAAGCCAACCGACGAACAAACAGACTGGCGACCTCGTGGTGAGTCCACTTCATCCATGGACATCAGAATTATCAAAGAAGTCAGTGATGAGTTGTCGGCAAATAGCAGTACATTGGTTCCATCTATAGTCCTAAACTACTCAATACCTACTAAAAAAATCTGTATAATAAATTTTTTTTTAAACTTACATAAAATAACAACTTCATTCTTCATCATAATTACAATCTATAACTGCCCCACTGCTGGGCACGGGTCTCCTCTGACAATGTGAATATAAAAACTTACTATACATAAAATAACAAAAACATCTTGCAAATTTTTTAGCAAATGTTACAAACGATTCAAAGTTATGCATATAATATTGTTCTACGTTATATTTTTTACAGGAAGGTAAATCAGAGTATCTGGAAGGATTACTGGAAGCCACAAAGGAACTCTCACATATCGACCGGTCCAATATCTACTACCATTTGCTAGTCACGTACTGCGCATCGAACGAAACCGACAAGGCTTTGGGACTGTGGACAGTATTACAGGAGGACGGGGAGATACCAACCGATAAATTCATGATACATCTAGGAGAACATCTGAAAGCTAACAATAGAGAGATCCCGTTCGTAATGCCAGAGGTACCTACGACTACGACAACGCAAGTGAAAGTGAAACAACAACAGCCAATCCGGGCGCAACCGAAGGCGATGAAACCAACCAAGGCGGAGGTATCCGAAAAAGTAGAGCAAATGGTCAAGGACGGCGATGCAGCTAAGGCGATGGATTTCGCAATTAAATGTATAGAGGACGGCGTCACGCCCAGATCTAATGTCCTTAAGTTCGCGTTAAAACAGCTCTCGGTGGACGGGAACGTTGAGAAGATCCAAGCGCTAGGGAAGCATATAAGCGATGCGATGAGACGTGATATCACGTATGACGACAAACTTACTCAGGCCACGTTCAACAGGGGTGCTGGTAAGCAGCACGTTGATGGTGTGATGAATGCTGTCAACTCGGCGGATACTAAGGAAGACTTGGAGGTGGCTTTGAGGAAGTTTCCACGTGGCGTCGCTTTGGCTGCTGTTCTGAAGGACAAGGAGATGCTTGATAAGTGTACGTTATAGTATTATGATTTCAACGGTTAGGGGTTAATAGTCAACCAGAGTCATATGACTTGATGACTTACCAGTCGTTTAGATACCTTAACGATGTCCATTGTGACCGTATACTATATACGGTATACTAGTAAACCCGCCCTCGCTTCGCTTCGGGAAACCTGTCCCTTAGTACCCAAATCCAAAATTGTTAAACGTAACCAGCGCGTGAATTTATTTTCACGCGCGTTATTTTTCATTTTGCGAAAAACTTTAATATATTATACATATAAACTTTCCTCTTGAATCATTATATCTATTAAAAAAAAACCCATCAAAATCCGTTGCGTAGTTTTAAAGATCTAAGCATACATAGGGACAGAGAAAGCGACTTTGTTTCATACTATGTAGTGATATCGCTCAAGAAATTTTATCACTAGTTGACACCTACTTAATATTATATCAACGAATCGCTCCCGCAGTTGCTTAACGTGGTCGATTCTTAAGATCGGATTATGTAATTTGGTGTTTTACCAATCCATCCATAGTAATATTAAAAATTCAAAAGTGTGTTTGAGCTCTTTCATGTGAAACGGAGTATATTTGTATTGTATTAATAATGAGATTATGTACATTCTTTATAGGTCACAAAATAGCAGTAATAGCAGCATCGAAAGGCCAGACTATGCCAGCCAATCTGCTATGGATGGAGTACCTATTAAATAATATCACCGAGGAAGCAAACACATTGTGGAATAATTGCCTGGTACAATCGCAAACTGTAGTTTTCAGAAGACTCTTGCAGGAAGCTCATCTTCAAAAGAAACCCGAAATTATCGAAAAACTTATAAATGTTCTACACACGAACAAGTCAATTTCACCGGCGTCTGTTGGGAATGCATATTCCAGGTTAATAAATTACTATTTAACAGAAAATGAGTTAGACAAGGCTCAAGATTCCTTACAAAAGGCAATTGAGAATGGTATTTCAAAGGAGCATTTCAACAAAACCACCCTCCAACGGTTAATATCAGCGTCAGAAGCGGCTGGGAAGAAATTGGAATTTACTATCTAGGATACTTAAAACATAATCGTATTTAATCATGTGATTTCTCTTTCAAAGCCATCATAATGAAAAATGATGTTCATTAGTGGATAAATTTTGACTGAAAATAGCATCGCACTGTTGCTATGTACTTGTATGTGGTTCAACTTCATGTTTACATAATTTCATTGGTGTTTCATTTGTTTCATACATGAAGAAGCCAGGAGTATACCACATTATGTATATTTAACAATATTCTTATTTTCTAAAGTATAGTTCTTATAATAAATTATTAGTCATATCACTTGTTTTTTTTTCTGACTTCCTTAATATTATTGTCACAACTTTATTTTTAAGAATGGTAGTTATACCGCAAATCACATATTAACGCCGCGTTCACATAGAACGTCCGTTTACAGGACCGTTTAAACAGATATTATTATGTTATTAGCGTATGTAGTTGTATGTATGAGCGATTTCACATAGAATCCAGTATACCGGATCCAGTAAAACGGACGTTCTATGTGAACGCGCCCTAAAAGTGACATGAAGATTCTGAATGATTAAATTTTGGCAAATGTTGGTCTTCTATGTCAATGTACGGGACGCAATCATGGTAAATGGTCACCGACGCTCCTGTACGTCTGGAACACCAGGTTTATCACCGACGTTGTGCCGACAAAGAAGGAAGTGATAAACCCGCTGGGACCGAAACTGGAACTGGGACCGAAACATTAAAACATATTATTAGGGTTCCGTGTTTTACAATTTTAGTACGGAACCCTAAAAACTGACAAAAAGGGTAAAGAAAGTTATAATTTTCTAATTTTTATTACTATTACTATATTCAATATACTGGCATCACTAATGGAGAAGTCACGCCTCCCGGCCTCCGCCATATTGAAGAAAAAATCAAAATGTGTTCAATTCACACGTGCTAGAAGTGAAACTTCCTAACAAGGAATATTGTCAGTCCAAAATATTGATGTTTTGCTTTGCTTAGCCACCATTTTGCCAATGCTTCATTCGCGTTATTTCCGTTTCAACGTACATATTTCAAATCACAACGATACATAAGAAGTACTTACTTCAAAAAAAAGTGGCACCTCGCGACCTCTATGGCCAATATTTATTTTGTCACTATCCCACAAATTTATTGAAAAACTATATAGGTAACGCATATAGATTTCTGCTTTATCATAGTAAATTATCTGTCAAGAAATACAATTTTATAACCATTTAAAAAATTGTATTTCTAACAACAATTTTGTATTCATTGGATATAAAGTTATTGTACTACTTACGCCATCTGTTATATAAAAACAAAGAGTTAACATCCCTTCAATAGAACTAAACTCAATACTCAAATAATTATGTACATCGTAGTTACTAGATCATAAGCGACAATGTCAATAGCCCTTAAAATTATTACGTTAGAAAAACTCGAGCCGTCACAAAGCTCAGCTTTTTCCTAGTTATTTAATCTGCCGGAATATTGTAGTTTATCTGTATTTAATTAACCGACTTCAAAAAAGGAGGAGGTTCTATGTTCGTCTGTATAATTTTTTTTTGTCTATGCATTCACCGTTTCTCTCTCGTAAGAAGGGCAGGGCTCTAAATAACGTTAAAAATGTGGTATCGTTACTTTCATAATTCGATGATAACGTTAAAAACAAAGGTAACGTTATGCATGGTAACGATACTTTTTCCTTTTAACTAAGTTAACGTAAATGGTAACGTTACCAATGTTTACGTAAGCATGGGGGAGAGGGGTAAGAGATTTGCTTACTTTTGCTGACGAGAGAGACGGGGGGGGTTAAAGATTGCAAAAATCTCCTTAAGTAATACAGTAATACTTGAAGGCCCCCTTTCCTCAGGGTCAACAACACATTAAGTAGCGATAAAATTAACGATATTTTAAACGTTAATTTTTAACGTTACCAAAGTAACGTTACCTGTCTTTACCGTTAAAATTTTAACACGATGAAAATAACGTTACTTAACGATATTTATTGTGTGAATTTGGTTTCGTTACAAAGCCCAGCTCGTAAGAGTCGTAACTCGTAAAGCGGCCGGTAAACGCTCAAACATGTTTGTCAAATACGTTTTGTTTGTATGTTTTCATCAAACATCACCGCACACATACAAACAAGTTTGTCAAACAATCTGACAAAAGTTCTTGAAAAGTTTGTCAGTTTGTTTGACAAACATGACTGTACACCTTAAAACATGTTGACAAACACGACGTCAATCAAAATCTTCAAACATTCCGCCAAACACGTAGTTTGCTTGACAAACACGTCAAACATGATCGCAGACTGTCATATATTTTGCCAAATACGTATTTTGACAAATAATTTGTTAAATTATTTGAGCGTTTACCGGCCGCTTAAGTCGTAATCGTAAACAACAAATGACGTGACGTATTAGGAAATAGTAGGTATCGCCAATGACGCCAATGTCGCCAATTCATTCGCGTCGAGTCTTTTGGCGGGAAAATTGTATTGCGTACTGCGTAGCCTGCGTAGGTGTTTCTTGTTGATTTCTGATTTGTGTTGATGTTGACGATAAAAACAAATTAATGCGTTAATGTTGGGCTAGATTACTTATTAGCGTAACAATAACAAACTACAACAAGTCATTGGTATTGTTTGTGAGCAACAAAACTATAGCGTGAAGCGTAAACATGTTTTTCCCAGTGGAATCATTAAAAAGAGGAGGCAGATTTTATTTGTGTTGGGTTGCCGATTCATGGCCATTACGTTTTGCTACAATCACACACAGGCAACTATGGTCCCAGGACATTTGTAAAATTTGGTAAGAAAATGAATTCTTTATACCTAGTAATAGGAAGTAAGTAGTTATTTGTATATCCTATTTATTACTAGCTACGTAACTAGTTGTATACATCATATTAAGAATTTAAGAGGTAGCTCAATCCATTATGTATAAGAGGTAGCTTTTTAAGGGACAAATTTTATTACTTAATTGTAGGATTATTTAACTTGAGCCGCTTGAGCGGAATAGCGACTGTTCCGCTCTCCTCCAGGGTCGGCCCTGGACGTTACCAACTAACGCTATTAAGTGTGTAAAGTGTGTCTAAAACTGTAAACCGTGGTGTAACGAACATTGAATGAATCGAGATTCCGTTGCAGCGATGACTTAATGGAAGTGGTGATGAACGAATCAGGTGCACCGACCAGGCGCTTCTCGCTGCGCTTGAGCTCGCAACTGATGAGAGGACTCGTGAGGCTTTACCAAAGAAAAGTTACTATATTCTTAGGTAATATTATTAGATTTCATCATTATCATACATCATACGAAAATTATTTGCTAACGACTTTTTTTACTATACTTAGTACGCAGGTACTAGACTATTTATAGTAGGTACATAATTATATACTCACATCTCACATATAATAGATTTACTTTTATAGGTACTTAACTATTATAATATTAAAACTGTAACAAAGTATTCAATCGATATCTGTACGTAAAGTACAGGGGCTCTATTTTTGAATTTCACTCGTATACGAAAATCTCGAAAACGTATACGAATTTCATATTTCCTTATTTTTGAAATTCGCATAGACGAGTTTGTTAACGAGTGGTCTTGACTATTCGAATTCATAATTCGCTCGATAGAATGTGTCAAACGTCATGTCACAATTTGAAATGAAATGTTAAATGTCAAGTCGTTATTTAACGTTCCGTTTCAGGCTAAGACACGTTATAGGTGTTTATTTCCATTACCGATTAGTACCTATGGACATTTCTTCTTCGTGAAACGATTAAAATATTACTCATTTAATTACTTCGCAACATAGTTTCGAATGGTTCAAAAATGCAGTAATTGTGACCACTCGCTACGAAAATCACAAGTGAAAAGGTTTCGTATACGAATATGATAAGTCATCGGTGAAATTCAAAAATAGAGCCCCTGATATCGATTGAATAGTTTGATTAAAACTATCATTCAATGTGTACGAGCTATTACCTACGTCATCTGCGTGTCAATAAAGTAGTTAAGTAGTGTTCAAACTGCACTCCTCGGATTTGGTTGTTTTTCTGCTACCTTACCTTCGCAAAACTGTACATACTACACAATGAAATTCTTTTATGAAGTGTTTTAAAATGTTATTTCATTTCCTATAGATTTTTATGTCATTATTATAAACTAATCAATTAGCATTGGTATATTCCACAGGTGAATTATGCATGTTAAACGCCAACGTTTCCAAACATGTTAACAAAAAGTAAGTAACCTGTTCTTCTTACTTAATTATCTTAGATCATACCCATAATCAAACGAATCAACGCTAATTATAGTGCTTAAAACTAGTTTCATTGTAAACGTCGAAGACAGCCGCTAACAACCGAATACGAATCAGTTATTATTGAATATTTTTATCCCAAAGATTCGTGATTCATGAAGAAGTTGTAAGCGCACCGCGCACGCTACCACAACTGCCGCGAGTGGTCCCCCAACCCGAACTGCCGGAACATGAAGAAAGAGTTGAAGAAATGATCCAAGTATGTTCTCATCATACACAATCTCTTACTGTTATTTCATTGTGTTATGCATTCACCTTTAGGTATTAGTTAGTTCAAATCATTTTTGTTATGCTAATTATTTATTCATAATAATTACACAATTCACTCCACTTATTTTGGACTCTTCAAGTCGGATCAGATCGGAAGGGTTCAATAACGTACTTGTTCGACTTAGTACCATTTCTACCGTGTAATAATTGTTTTAACAGCAATTGTGTTCCGGATAGAAAGGTGTGGAGCCGGCTACACTTTTTAGAGGCAACCATCTCAGTCCTCAGGGGTAGCAACACATCTGTGACCGAATTATAACGAGACTCTTACTAACATTTACTAACAGGACTATTACTAACAATAAGTAACAGGACTCACATTCACTACCAGTCCCTGTCCCAGTCCTGATACTTACAAACTAACCAACTAATGCTCTAACACCGTCACCTAACCGGACTAACTATCCCAGTCCCCATATATGAGTCTTGTGCTAAGTCGGTCACAGTTGTCATGGGCGGCAGCGGAAGGTGGTGCTACATGCTCGTTTGCTGCCTTATATCAATAAAAAAAAAATTATTCTCCAAATATTATTCTCCACAACTCTTGACACCTTCAAAACTAATAAAACAATAATAGCATACAATACTACTATTATGTAGGTAACTACATAATCGGTCGTACTGTATATCGTAGCAGACGTAACAGTTAGGTACCCACGGGACATGTGCTGCAACGCTCAAAGCAAATTACTTATCTCGCCCTGCAAGTGTCACTATCAGCGTTCAGAAGGCTAAAATTGCGCGTCTACTTCAACAACATTAAATTTGGTTACGAATTAGATCTTATAGCTAAGAAAATCCTCTATCAAACCGTGTTTTGTGTTCCAGGATAGCTTCCGTACATGCAAAGATGGGTAAAATTTAATCATGACTACAGATTTCAATAACATCTGGAGGCTCTGAAATTATCATGATTACATTTTGGGCAAAATGCACCAGGTGAAACTGTAATCTATGATTATGATTACGTTTTGCCATAGCTGCGTACGTGATTATCGAATGATGAAATCTTTGGACGCTATAAAGAATTACTAGCGATATCTAAAGATGTTTATAAAGTAGTCCCTAGCGGCATGGTTTACGAGTTTAATTTGTTTCACAACTTTTCAGATGAGTGGTAACGTGGTAGCTAATATCCAGGATATAACGCTCAAGGAGTCCACCTTGCCGGACGTGCAAGTGTTAGTTAATGTATGTATTGCACACCATATACATATATTATTATCCAGCAGCAAATTCCATTAACTTTTCACTTGCCAGATACTTTTTATAATCAAAAATGTAAATTATGTGAAAATCGATAAAATATTTAATCCTTAATGATTACTAGAGGTGAAATAATTTACACTAAGTAAGTGCTTGTCGCTAGCATTCATTTTACGTAGATGTTCAGTCGCGCCCGGCTTCATTCACGGCTTTTGAGTCGCGTGCTCTTTGTAGTCGCTTCAATAGGGTCTGGTTACAGACTTATTTAAGTGAATACGAGAAGAAATCGTTTGCAGACTGTAAATTTTCACACAAATTTTATGGTTTTTATCTTCCCGTCCTTGTCACATTTGTGGAACCCCCCACCCTCAGATGTGATGTAACATGTTTTTCAATTTTATTTTTAGCATTAATGAAATCAAAACAGCAGTTTTAAAATATCTTTTATTTTTATTATGAACAATCTTTAATAAAAACAATATAAATTCAAATGATTTAGTTAATCGACAAAACAATATTAGGTAAATTAAAGGAACGATAAGCGATTAATTAGGATTTTTGTTTATCTAAAAGCCTTAAATATTTTACATTTTCTATCACAAACTTTTGACCCCCTGCCCTTTGTCACACAATGTCACATTTCATTCAACCCCCCCCCCCCCCTTGACGTGTGACGTTGGTATACCTAGATGGCCCCTTAAAAAACTAATGACGAACGACGATATTACCTCTACTCAATGACGTCACGTACCATGGAACGTATTGAAGCTTCTAGAATGTTCCAGGACAACTTCGGTGAACTCCAGCCGGAGCAGCCGCTGCAGCTGCTCGCAGACCGAACAATGGAGCTGATGTTGGCCCAGGACCAGTCGGCGGCGCAGCACAGCCTCGAGCTTGACCTCCCCGCCGACAAGTCGAACGACAAGTCCCGCCTTGTGGCCCCCGACGTGCACATGGAGAGGATCTCGGAACATGATCTCACTCTCTTCAATAAATGTAAATAGAGATATTAAAATTATACGTGCGTTACGTGTTGACCCCTTCTCACCTATCTACATATATGTATTATGTCGCACCCTTAGTAATATAATGGCCTAATTCCAAAAGGTACTTTTTGAGAGGTCACGTTTCAAAGATTCTGGACGAGACATTTCAGCTTATTTTTCATAAGTGATACCTAAACATTTTGTACGAAAAATAACTTGAAATGTCTCGTCCAGAATCTTTTAAACATGAGCTCCAAAAAAACGACTGTTTTGAATTAGGCCATTATATTATTACTAAGGGTGCGATGTTATAGTTTTAAGGTTGTACAGCATTGTGCTAAGGTGGAATATAAATAATTTTTTTCTTTCTTTTTATTTTTTGTGTCAGATCATCAGACGTAGCTAGTAAACAAAGTTATTTTAAACTAAACATACAATGTTGACGAAATATTTCTTATTGTAAAATGTTTGATTACTTATATATAATTGTGACTACAGTATCTACAATTTTATGTAACTGTCGCCAACGTCCATTTTACGTTGAGTGCACCGGTTCTCGTCCGATCACCGAAGTTAAGCAACGTCGAGCGCGGTCAGTACTTGGATGGGTGACCGCCTGGGAACACCGCGTGATGTTGGCTTTTTGTTTTTGTCTCATTCACTTTTTATTTATTATTCTAGAGTTAAGAGTTTTTTTTATTCTAATAAGTATTTTAATTTTTTTTAGCTCATGGTGATGAATTACAAATCGCTGATATTACAAAGGGTAAGTAAAGTAGGCTATTTGTTTTGAAATGTCTTCTCCAGAATCTTTTAAACTTGAGCTCCCAAAAAACTTGTTTTGAATTAGACCATTATATTACTAACCTTAAGATTCTGCAGAAAGAAAGAAACAAGTGGGTGCGATATATTAAAATGATATAAGTAGGTATACATAATTATATCATCGCATCAAAACATACTTCGCAAAGTCACTCAACCCCAGTGTATGATTATTCCTCTGTCATACTCTTACCTGTAAAAATGTATACCTTTCCTGTAATTCTACAACAAATTTACCTGATCCGCAGAATTTCCCGGAATTCCTGATCTCCCCGAAATCCCGCCCCCCGCAATGCCTGACCCTCAGCCGGAAGTGTTAGTGTGATATATAAATAATTGTAGTTAAAAATATATATACTTAATCAAACTGGTATACCTATCTACTCCTAAATAAGTAGGTATGCCAATGCAACATAAATATACCTATCTAGTACCTAAGAGTGTCTAATGTAGAATGATCCTCCTAGCCTTAGAGTATATACTACTGTCTATTACTCTAAGCTCCTAGCATTACCTACATTATAAGAATCCGTAAGTATGAAATTTATGATTTTATCATGTATTGTGTCGACATTCAAACATACAGACATGAGAGTATTACTTAAGTACTTACATGGTACGTCCCTGTAGGCCGTGGGCATATATCAAGCAATAATTTCTGCAAAACACAAAACCGACTTCAAAATCGTCAATTGTAATAAAAATATTTGAGGGTTTCCCCCGAATTTCCTGGGATTCCATCATCAGATCCTGACTTGGTGGCAGTGGGACCACCTTTGAAAGAACGTACTTTAAAAAAAACAATCAAAATCGGTCCACAATTGACAGAGAAATCGGTGAACATACATAAAAAAATATACAGTCGAACATAGAACCTCCTCCTTTTTGAAGTCGGTTAAAAACTGCTGGATCATTTTCCTTCATTTTTTAAATTCTTAATTTTAATTTTACCCTTACGTGTTTGAATTTTAACCTTATTTGAATATTAACCTTAATCATGTTATCTGTAAATTACTAGTGAAAAAGAAAAACAGATGGATACTGAGCAAGAAATAGCCCAGGCGCCAGTGGAAGAGAGACAGAAAGAGACACAAGAGGTCGTGTTGGAGGTGAAAACACGTTTTTTATAGCTACGTGCGCGAGGTTCTGTAAAAGCAAAGTGATCCCTCGTTCGTTCGTTCGTATTTTTTATGCATTCAGTACAAAAACACTTAAAATTCTGATATCTGTTATGTCTGCATCAAACATTATTTATTGTCATAGGTACTTATATTGTTTTCGAAATATTTGGCCATTGGAAAAAATGTTTTATTAAAATATGATAAAGTTACTGACGATAAAACTTCTGAATGCCAATGTTTCAGCCCGACTTATAATATAAGTATGAATCATAGTAAAATGCACAACCCAAGATTAAATTTTCAATCATATGAAAACAATACATCACTATGTTTACTTCATCGCCACCTACCATCAGGTGGAATGATTTAAAAAACATTACCCAAATTATTTCAATTCAAGTATGCAAATGGTTGTCTGTAAAGTCGGTTTAATAAATAAAGTCGGTTTACATAGATAACATTACGTGATAACGTCATAAGGAAACATCGAAGAAAACCGAACGCTTAGGCCGATCGTGCCTCTCTATCGCTTGTCCGCGCTCTCGCTTGCACGCTCGGCTCAGGCGGAACGTGACAATGACGACATACATTTTCGTGCGTGCAGCCGGCTTAACGATTATGATACGTTATCACGTCAAAAAAGACGATAGTCGGAAAGTGTCCACAGTTTAATTGCACGCAGGAATTGGAAGACCCCCAGCCGCCGGCGAAGAAACGACGCATGAAGACCAAGATTATAGACAAGAACATCAAACTAAGCTCTAACTACCTCCGCGCTCGCATCGCTAACTGCGCTGTGGAGTTGAGATGTGAGGTGAGTAATGGTTCGGTACTTAATCCTTAAACAAAACCGCCTGCGACATTTTTGCCAACTTTCATTTAAGGCTGCAGTGTGCTACTATTAAAACTTATCATATTTCTAAACGTATTATTTATTTAAAAATACCTACATAAAATAAATGATTTGAGTTTTGAACACCACATAACAGTACATATTTATTAGTCTACCTACAGAACTACCCTCAATATCAACGATTTTCATCACGTCGTACGAGTACCCTCACACAGGACGCATCTGACGTCAACATCGTAACACCACAAAATACGATCGTCAGAACCTACAATAATAGTTATCCTAAATTCTCATACGTTATTTCCAGTGCTTCACTAACAAGGCCGTCCTCGGCAATCCGAACAAATTTATATTTACTTGTTTATTCGTCTACCCACATATTATTTTAACTACATAACTACCCGCATTTCTACCCGCAATTTAATTAGTCCCAAACTATCGGAGTACCGTCATGCAGGACGCGGGTGAAGACATCGTGGTCATTCGCGTGCCGCCCCACTATCTCCTGGGACGGGCGGCCCACGCGGGACACCGGGTCCGCTCCGCCCTGGGACACACCATCACGCGCCTGTTCTTACGGAACTTGGGGCCTGTTAACAAGCACCCGCTTGCTGACAGAGAGATGGAGGTATCATTTATTTTTGTTATTGTTGCTAACTTAGAATAATAACACTATAGAAAGACAGTCTTCATACAAGCGCTCTGTCTAAAGTGAAGCACTAAACCGAAACTTTCCCGAAAGCGGGGAATGATTCGGCTGCGGATAATCATATGTTTTTAGCAATAATACATAAATAGCTTTTCAGATATTTTGTGACACAATTTAACTGGACAAATCGTCATAATTCTTCTTTTTCGCGAGACACGTTTGGCGCGCGTTGAAATGAGCTGCCCGGTGTTTGGAGTCACTTCTGACTCCAATTAAGGTGCTTCAAAACGGCCGCGCGGACTTCGTTTCTATAGTGTAATTATTCTATGGTTGCTAAGTTAGAATTCTATCGGTAATCTTCATGTTTTGACTTGATCGATTGGCATAGCTTTGAACAATGAGAGCTCCATATTATGAATTGGAATATTTTTAAACTAATTATATTCGACAATGATTACGAAGATGTGCGAGTTAATTTATCAACTGTCCTTGCTGTGAGCTGTTACAAAACTAAAAAACCATCACGAAAACTGAAAAATAAGCGACAAACTGAGATGTATTTAAATGACAATGTTTACATCTTTCTTTATTTCTATTCTAGTTCTATTTCATTTCCATTCTAGTTTGAAGTTCAATAGTGAAATGTCCATTTCATAGACTTATAGTACTTAACCTACGTTACTCATTAATCACTATAGGTAAATCAATAAATATTTTTTTAATTCACCACCTAACCCTCAGCAAATACTATCACCGCGGAGGGGGCATCTGGAGGGATCCCACATCGCACCACAACGATCGGTGCTGGAGAAGATAGATGAGGAAGTGGAACCGGCACTCGTGGTCGAGCCCCAACAGATGGATCCAGGACCGGCTCCGGAGCTGATCGTGCCGGAGGTGGTGGTGCCGGAGGCAGTGCCGGAGGACATAGCCGAGTTGGCCACGCAAGTCATAGAGACGCTCTCCCAGCAGAGGAAACGCACTGCGGAGCCAGAGATCGGGGGGACTGTGAGTAACCTATTGGATTATATTACATCTAAAAATAAATTTATATCTTATTTTTTTTATTCATTAGTTGTACTTAAATTTTTTTTATCAAAATAATTATATAAGATATTCCTTAATTTTTTTTCATCATCATCATCATCATCACAACCCATAATTGTCCCACTGCTGGGCACGGGTCTCCTCTCACAGTGCGAGGGGGTATAGGCCATAGTCCACCACGCTGGCCAAGTGCGGATTGGTGAACTTCACACACCTTTGCGAACATTATGGAGAACTCCCAGGTGTGCAGGTTTCCTCACGATGTTTTCCTTCACCGAAGCAAGTGATAATTAAATTTTAATACGCACATAATTTTTGAAAATTAGTGGTGCGTGCGGGGTTTGAACCCGGACCCTCCGGTTCGGCAGTCCAACGTTCAACCACACGGCTATCACTGCTAATTTTTTTTATTAATAATTTATTAAAAATAATCAAAAAAAAAATGATGTATAAATAATTATTTAATTAATTATATGTTATATAATTATTAAGCAGTCAAGTGACCCTTGGACTCCCGAATTATTATGTGGTTTCTTTTTTTTAATATATTTTATTTTGCTTTTTTTGTTTTATTTGGGAAACACACAGTGTGATGTCTACGAGTACAAACAATTAAACATTTTGTATGTATATACCCGGCAAATAAAAATGTGCGTATTAGAAATTAAGTATCACTTGCTTCAAAAGTTTTCTTCTTCAACTTCATGGGAAAATATCGTAAGAAGTCTTTTTCGTTTTGCGCGCCATTTCCGTTTCATCGAATTCCAAATCACAGCGATACTATAGAAGTTTTCACTTCAAAACCCGGCGACATTCATGAATATAACCTATAGACGCACTGTATTTAACTCTAACAGCCGAAAGCGCCGCGCCGCAGCGGCTACAAATCCTTCAGACGCAGCCAGGGACAGTTGATAAATTCAATTAATGTCGAGGAACCGGATTATGGTAAGTCCCAACCCACGTATTATATTTTGTGTATTTCCCATCCTTATACTTCCATTCGAAGTTTCACGTTAGTACGGGAAGTAGGTATGTGCGAACTACGACGAAGTAAGCATGAAGTTATTCGAAGTGGCTCTATACACTCTTAACTTCGCCGAACTTCGATCAACTTCGAGTATAGTATAATACCATAGAAACCAAAAACCTAGTTAACACACGAGAAGTTGATATGTTGTCATCGTCCCTCATTGACTTCAGTATCACCAAAGGGCAAACACATCACCGACGGCGACCAAAATCGAGCTCTCAAATTCTGCGATCAAAATATTATAATTATGGAACATAATTCTTGTCTTACTTCAACGAGAATCCAATCCCTTACACGGTATGCAAGGACTCCCAACTAGGCTACAGGGTATTCTGTCAAGAAAAATAATAAATCGTTTATACAACAAAAATCAGTGGCATTTTACAGAACTTTACTTTTTACAATTGTGACAGAAATAAACAAAGAAAACATCTCGGACAATATCCCCCAAGAGTTTCGGCAATCTGCTAGCGGTGACAGAGACCTCGTAACGCTTTTGAGCATGCTGCAAGAAGCGGGGCTCGAGGACGCGCCCCCGAGGGCGGAGCCCGACCCCGTGAGCCCCAGGGCTGCGGCGAGGGCCCGGAAGTCGAAGTCGGGCAGCGAGAGCACCGAGACTCCGCTGGGCAGCTTGGACCGGACAAAGGTTTCTCTCGGGGACTCGGAAAGAACAACAGACTCCATGAGATTTATACGGTGAGATATTTGTTTTAATCTGTTGGCTGGCCACGTGGCTCAGGCGGCTCGTTTATGGCTATTTACAAGCAGGCTCGGCTCTAGTAGGTACATACATGTATCTATCGTGTGCAATCAATACCCTGGCGCCCTTTTATATCAAAATACGCGGTCGAAATGGAATAGGTTCCTCAAGACGCTCTCGGCGTCCCCTAACAACCTAACAACTAAACGGCCGGGTGCACCGCACCTCTGCACTATTGGTAAAGCTGCACCTGTTTACAAGATAAAAGAACTTTACCATTGACAGACTCCATCTAATACCATCCTTGTGTGGCATTAAGAGTACTGTGATTTGATAGTTTTGTTTGTTCCAATATAGCTTCAATATTCGACACTGCTCGACCCGAACGAGCGTTTTTTCCACGTATCTTCCTATTTTCATTATAATAATAATATGGTCTATTTTTTCATTTGTTAATGACCTACTAATAGCGTAGTATAATTATGTATGATCGTCCTGAGCGAGAGGTCCCGGGTTGGATTGGTTGTGTTAGCGATGTGTTATATGTACACAGGGAACATTGCCAGTGGTGTTTGAGTTAGCGTTTATGTTTAACTAGCTGACCCCGCGAACGTTGTTTCGCCATATATGTATGTAGATACAAAAAGCGCGATTTAAATTTGAGGGGCGGGGGTAGGAAAGTGAAAATTTAGGATTATATGTATTTTTTTATGCCATACCATAAAAAAATAACAAAAAAAATGTTTACCAAAAAATGAAGAAAAAATTCTAGGGTGGACAACCCTAACATTTAGAGGTATGAAAAATAGATGTTGGCAGATTCTCATACCTACTCGATAAGCACACAAAATTTCAGGAGAATCGGTCGAGCCGTTTCGGAGGAGTATGGTAACTAAGGAGACCCGTGCCCAGCAGTGGGACAGTTATGGGTTGTGATGATGATGATGATGGTAACTAACATTGTGACACGAGAATTCATTTAGTATACCTACTTACGCGTTCTGCCTCATTCCCTACCAGCGACAACTGGGGCACAAGGGGCACCATGATCAAGATCATAAAGTGCATCAAAGAGGGCACGAGGCCTCTCGACATGCGGACCCTCATGGCGCAGGGCCCCATCGTGGCCCGGAAGAATATCATTGCCGCGCGTTGCTTCACCTCTATACTAAGTTAGTATAACTATGTTATTATTTGATATCCATTAACATTATAAGTATTGAAGTCTGTATGTTTATTACTTAATCGCAAAGAAAAATCACATTATCAGTCCATTACTGTGTTCTGTTTTCTCCACTAAATCTTGCTAATCCACTTCTAATACTCCCATAGCTTGCCCATAGCGTTAAAAAACTAGAATATTGTGATATTTGAAGACGGACATCCTACAGACTAACATTCAAACCGCAGTCTCAATGGTGTGCGGAAATAACCCCTAATTTATAATTTTTTCTATATTAATTACAGAACTGAAACACCACAGTTTCATCAAAGTCCAGAAAGATCCAGAAACTTTGGAAATATTGGACATAAATTTGGGCGCCAAGTTTGAAACTCAGTAACTATCCTTATTTTTTGTATCCGCATTATTACTTTTCATGTACATTATTTTGTAAGTGGATTTCTTGTTATTGACGTCTTAATTTGTTATAGGTATATTATTTTGCTCTTTTCTTAGTTTAATAAATTTGTTACAATTCGACTTGTGTTGTTTTGATCAAACAGACAGATCCATGAAGTTGCGACGTTATATTGGGATATTTCTTTTATTTAAAATTGGTTTTCATGTCCTATTAATTTCCATTTTAGTTAAACATGGGCCTAAATAAAACAAAGACGTGATATGAACAATTTATTTGAGTAATTTGTATATAATGATATGATTTCTGTACAACTATACACAAGTCATCAACTAGATTCAAGTCAACTAGATATTTATGAGTATCTTAACTTAGGGAGTGGCTTAATAATTTACACAGTTGTAATAGCGTGAATGGAAGCTGTACATTAATAGTTGACTTAACTCAGTTTACATATACTAATCTTAATTTAGATAACATTACATCTTACCCTATACAATTGGAATATTATTAACACTAGCAGTTATACTTAAAATACCTTCGTAGGCAATATTTACTATACATTTACTTGGAAACATTACAACAGTTGCTAAAAGAATTTTCCCTACATTGGTAAGCATATCACTAGGTCTTTAAATTTATACAAAATCAGTCTCCTACTATTTGTAACCCAGCGTTGTATGAAAATGTGTTTAATATAAATCAACTAACGCTCAGTTCACATACAAATCAGGCAGTCGCACTTTCACTATAGGACGTTCGACACTGGACGATTGGACAGAATACAGTAACACCGATCTGTTGCACTTGTACACTGGACGTCCCGTGACGTCATTCGATGCAGCGCCATCTGACGGGACTCTAAGGAAATCAATTTTGCTATTTTATTTTGTTACTACCCCAACTTCGGTGTTATTTCCCAATTCATCAGCTACTACGAAACGAGGCGATTGTTGATTAAATAATACACGAAGTTGGCACAACACTACAACGATAGTCCAGCATACAACATGATAGAGATCAGTGGTAACGGTACTTACAAGATACTCACAACTAATAGTTTCTTCTAAGGTTACATCTGGAACATCTCGAACAAACCTCTCGCTTCACAGCCTTTCAATAGTAGCTCAAGCTCTCACTCAACTAAGTTAGTAGCCAGCAGGCTTAGGAATGACCGTTCAGTGCGTAACTAGCTAAAAAAAAGCTACCATATTTGCACGATTTCATACTCGACTGTACACTTTAAAACACGCGGGAGCATAAAATAATTCCAGTACAAATTCATTCGTAAATAAAACGTAACAATTGCAAATTTCATTTTCGAGTACCGACAGTAAATTTCACAAACTATTAGGAATTCGATTATTATTTTCTACAATAATAAATTTTGTTAATCTAAATTATCATTATTATACGTAGGTATATAGTATGTATTTCAAAAATTTTACAGTTTAATTAAAATTTCAGGTAATCAATAGGATGTTTTAAAAGAGTACAATACGATTTATCTTAACTAGACCGTAACGGGGGCAATGTGCCGCGGTCTCTACTAGCTACCGCCAAATGTGACATTATCACAGTTACACACTTGGATTATACAATAGTAACATTCAATATTATCATAAATACATATCTAGTGTGGTGTGCGAGCAATAACAATACATAATAAAATAAAAACAAATAAACTCTGGAAAGAGTCACCCGATGGTACGGTGTCAAAAATTGAGAACGTGTCTCCGATGCACCTACCGATGACGATGTTATTATAAATATCTATTTATAACGAAAACGCAAAGGCTTTAACTTCATTACAGTATCTTTTCAATCGATTGAACGAATAAAACTTCTCAGTATTTCGTGTGATTTAAATATTTTTGATGCTAAAATGATTAGAATAAATCCATGGATTGTAGAGTATAAACCACAAATACAAAATTAGGTTATTAAAAACATTACAGGCGCGATACAGATTTACAACAATATAATACCGTTAAAACTCGAAAGTTCGCAACATCAAATTCGATCGTCGTTGAGAAAGCACCATGAAGCAAAGGAAAATGAAAATGTTATTAACTATTTACAAGTAAAAAGTTAGAGACTGTTAGTCTCGATGGTAACTTGTTAAAATGCGTCGAAACACTAAGACGAACCTTTCGCCGATCGAATTCAACGTTCACGATCTGACAAAGGATCATTGAAGTAACAATTGTAGCAGTAAATTAAAACGACGTACTCGAGTACTCTGATCATGAATATTTTTTCGGTATAACAATAGGTGTCACGTCACGCTTATGTGATAATTAAAATTATTATAAAATGTAAATTTAGCTTATTCTGCGTGTCGCCCCATCGCCCACTGGTTTAGCAGTTTAAAATAAACAAACGTGCCGATTTTGATTTGTTAGTTTAGATTTTCTAATGATTTATGATGATTTACGGGACTAAATAAATAGTTCTGCCGATTTTGATGCAACAAGCAATGGACTGAGATCATCACGTTATAACATAAGACAGTTTATGGAAATTCGTGACTTCTACATTATTGTATTTCCACCTTTACAATGACAATTGACAACTAGCAAGAAAAATTGCCGATCTCTAATTCTTAAATACCTTACTGTGGACAATGATGCATTTATTTATTGTATTAACTTTATAAACCTTACTTATCTCCGATGAACGACAGGCCTTAAGAGAATATTTTTTTTTCAATTTCAGAGAGAGAAATGTATATCTATACTTATTAATTGCATCAAACTCAAAATGCAGTCACAGCAACTACAGTACGATCTCTTATCAAAAGTAAGCAATAGGTTATAGAAACCGAAATAAAAATAAACCAAAGTCAGCACGTTTGTCCGGTTATAGGTTTATATCCGTTTAGGTCCGGTTATAGGCACATTATAACAACTCATTCTTCCGAGTAAATATTGAGGAAAATTCAACCGTAAGGACGATATTAGGTTCAAATTTTAATGCTCTCTAATGTATCGAATCGGAGTGAAGTTGGAATCGAGTTGACGCAGTGTGTTGACCTTACGGGCGCGAACCAACCGAGACTACACACGACGTGTGTCTAACTTCGTTTCGCAACAATATGTATATGACAACGTCCACTACAACCGACGAATACGCTTACGAATCATCAACCGAGCCCAAGCTAAAACGCGCCGCGCGCCCGCGGCAGCTCCGCGCCAATAGTTCACTGCGCGAGCGAGTCGTGAAACTCCTCCTGAACGTCGTCCGCGTCAGCGTAGCCCATGCTCTCGAAGTACTGCCGCGGCCGGTCCGCCCAGAGCGCGTCCCCGTACAGGATGGACTGGCCGAGCTCGAGCGCCAGGTTGTGCGGGTGGTACGCGAGCGGGCCGGCGGGCAGCGGGCGCGCGCGCGCCGGCGCGCACAGCGGCGCGAGCCGGGCCGCGCGCGCCACGTACTCCGCGAGAGTCTCCACCGCGTCGCGCGTCTGTTGACAGTGCACACGTTTCATACGTATAGTACGGCCGACGGTTCTAGGCCGCTCTGAAGTTAGGCTTTCGGATATAGTGCGCAGCTAATGTACTTTAGAGAGAGATAGCGACACGAACACTGAGCGTGTGACTGAAACAAACAAAGTGACACCCCGCGAGTCTTGCTACCATTTCGACCCTAAAATTGACTTTTGCGCAGCGATCCGAATAAAGTTCAGAGCGGCCTAGAACCGCCGGCCGTACTATACAAATTGAGACTTGGATAACACCCGCTATCCGTATTGAAACGTTGTCGTATACCAGTTTACTTGCGCACGAAAAGCAAGTTATGCGTGCATGCGTTGCAAGTGAGATCTGGGTCGCGCATCAGTTAACAGTTGATTTTTGTTAGATGGGTAAACGGACTGTCATATTCCCTTTTATTTTCTTTTAGCCGTGCACGAAAGAAAGCAACTTTTATGTGCATGCGTTGACGGGTAATCGGAACGAGTTGTATGGAGGCCCTTTTATTCGAGCAAAAAACAATGCACAAAAAGCAGTATACGTGCAGGCGTTTAAAGTGAAAAAGGGTTGTTATTATTTTTTGTATGCGTGGCCATGTCTAACATAATACACTAAAAACTTTGCCTTTTTGTCATATTGTTATATGTATATCTAAAATTCATAAGGCTAATAAAACAGTTTTATTATAAATATTTTTGATCAATAATTTCCTAGCAAATATTGCATTCATTTTCACGCACGTTACCACATCAACTTTGATACTACTTTTATATTTTTGCATATTAAGCGCACAATAATACACAAATTCATCAAATATATCATATACATCCATTTTCGATTTAATATATTTCTCTGTCTCCGCCGCACACAATACACCACACCCATAACAATGCTTACAATACATATATACTTACCCGTCTCAACATTTGATAAGTTCCTTCTTAAATAACTAAAGTTGTTTGTTACACACGGAACGTAACGAATCGATTACGCCCGCGGCGTGCGGACGCACGAGCGCGCGGTTGCGCTCGCGGCCCGTCCACGGAGCCGATCGATTACACGCCGCTTTTCATCACTAATGCGAAATAAACAAAATAAAAATAGACCAATACACTTTCCATTGCCATTTAGCTGGACTATTACGAACGTTATACGTTATGGTTATTGCTTAGTGACATGCAACTGTTACCGCGACATAATTGGGTCGTTGACAGATTGAGAAGTGTATACACTTTTAATTTCAGCAAATACTTGCAATCATATTTTTAATATCCGTTTCGAATTTAGCTCCAAAACCAATACTGTCATCGCGTCGTGCGTCTTTGAACCGATATACTTGCAATTTATAAATATATAATTAATTAAAAAATAAAAAGAACATTATTTGTTGCAGATATCCTAATATAGAAAATCCCGTTTCGCAACTAATTAGTAAAAAAAATCGTTCGATTTTAAAATTAACTAAAATCCCTAGCTAGGGCTTTAATTCGATTAACGCCTCGCATTTCGGTTTAATACGACCTATTTAAAGCATTAGTGATGAAAAAATTCCTTGCTCCAACATAATCAGGCGGTGCGCAGTATTTCAAATCCTACGGTGATCCCAAATCGTTAAAGAGTGCATTCAGCCAAGTAACGTTGCGTTACGCTCGTGAGCGGCCAATCGGTTTGCCGTTATGCCACTATGTCAAACAAAACTGACAAATAAAACAAAATCACACAAAACAACATAAACAACTTAAACAAAAACATAACATAAAAACTATTCTACTTCTATTTACTTGTGTAATAAAATTGTACTGTGTAATAATGACAGCTTGTGAAGTGTCGTGAACATTTTCGTAAACTTACCATTACAATTTTTTTCCATTTGCTGACAAATTAATTTTATTAAACAAACATATCAATCAATCAGTAATAACAAAACTTTACAATTAAAGTTTACAATTACAATTTAATTGGCCAGATTGTTGACAAAAAAATTAATTAATTAGACAAATCAAAACTTAATTTGTTACAGAATAGAATTAATGTTTAAAATTATGAAACAATTATTACTTTTGTAAGTTATGAAATTTTTTGAATTTGTTTTAAAATACTTATTGGCAAATGAACATGGCTTCGGCACAGAAATTGTTGTGTATGGGATGATTAATGTTTGACTGTATTAAAAATAAAATTAAGATAAAGCATTGGATGATACGAAAGTAAAATTAATCGATAATGCCCATACACAACAAGTTTTACAAACAATAGGCCATTTATATACTAAAGTTTAAAATTGTATGTAAAACATTAAACAATATTACATCATTAAGCTCAGACAGTTGTCGAAGAAACGGTATCAATATCTAAAGATTTGCTCAGTATAAGAATCAATATTTTCATCAAATAGACACAAGACAATTATTTTTTGTTAATGTACAAGAACATACTGGTCGTTTTCATGTGGGGAATACATAAACGTTATATAGAGGTGCTCGTATATCTGAGTTCTAGGCGGTTTTATTTTTTGTAAACCTTGAGGTCACATTTAAACATGTTAATAATACAAAGCCTTTGCCATATTAGTAGGTCATCGGGAGTTGGTCACAATTTAATCAAATTCCAACACCAAAAAACCCCGAAATTAGTAAGAGTTAATC
Source organism: Ochlodes sylvanus (assembly GCA_905404295.2). Taxonomy (NCBI): domain Eukaryota; kingdom Metazoa; phylum Arthropoda; class Insecta; order Lepidoptera; family Hesperiidae; genus Ochlodes; species Ochlodes sylvanus. Next base: position 10,137,947 of record FR990132.1, on the reverse strand, counting down.
ATGAAGATTAGGCAGCGATACGACTCAGACGGTACAGAGGGGGATCAGACTAATGTGTATACGTTCGGCAGCGATGAGACTACTAGGCTCCTACAGGGTTAAATGAGGGTTAGAAAATTAATGGTTAAGTAGTTAAAACAAAAACTGAAAAAAAAAAAACCAAAGAAACGAAAACAAAACTTACGATCGACATAATGGCATGTGCGGTAGTCGGGGCGCGGCGCGGCGCGGGGGGCGCGAGGGGCGCGGGGGCGCGGGGGCGCGGCGGGCGCGGGGCGACAACGGTCGGTACAGTTAATGGGGGGTGAGTCACTGGACGGGTGCACTGTCACACGGTGGGTTCGTATTAGCACTCGGGACACGGTACGGTTAGTCATTCGCTACGAGTCCTTGCTGAACCAGGTCCAGAAGAATGATCGGGTGCGCACCTTGCTGTCGTAGGCGGGCGGGCGGCGGACGGGCACCGCGGAGCGCTCCTTGCGGGGCGCGGCGCCCGAGGGGGGGGCCGGCGGGGCGCCCGGGGTGGGGGCGTCGCGGGAGCCCCGGCTGCGGGTGGAGGTGGCCGAGCGCACGGAGCGGACCGAGTGCGCGGAGGGCGGGCGCGGGGGGACGCTCGCGGAGGCGGGGGAGCGGGTGGGGGGCCGCGGCGCGACGCCCTTGTGCAGGGGGATCTTGCTGGGCAGCCGACGGGGGGTCTCGGGCAGCTCCACGGGCTGCAGGTCCCGCATGGAGCGGCGCAGGCTCTCGGCGCTAGCGCTGCGCGGCTTGCCCGCCCCGCCCGCGCCCCCCGCGCCGCCACCCTCCAGCTGCCGCACGCGAGCACGAGCGCCCTCCAACTCTATGCTCTTCTCTTCCAACTGGAATCGAATAAGTTTGAACTCAAAATAACACAATTAAATTTTTTGGTTAAAAGAAGTATCTAACTGCAGAAAATATTAATTTTTCGAGAGTTGTGTATATGATATACGCTTCATTTTATAAGATAAAATAACATCATACCAAATTTAATGGATAATTTATAAAGGTATACTTAATATTTGATTAAAATAAAATTAATACATTGCGCATCGCATAATTCTACGAACTACCGTACTTTTTAACTCACTCAGTGCTCAGAATCGCGAAAACTCGGCTTACTTTAAATACATACAAAAGTGTTCTGCCACTAAAATTATCAAAGCCCCGAAGTAGGTCAGCAGTTCAGCACTTCTCGTCAGTAATCGAATTTACATTCACTTGAATATCATTTGGAATGAATTAAAAGCAAGCAGTTTGACAACAGTCACTTAATCTCTGTTGACATTCAGTCCTACACAAAAACAGTGACGTAGGTACATTTATTTCTATTGATTTGTTTGCAAACGGCTGAATAAAATTACAAGTGGCGACATAACCTGTGTCGTATAATAAATTGTTTGTCAGAGAAGCTAGAAGTTCGAATCATACACATGCAAATCTTTGAAGTCACATGACTGTATTAGAAAATAATATCACTTGCTTTGTTGAAGGAAAATATACCTAATGAGGAAACTTTTCCCTTCCATTTCCCTGTACCTCAGTTGATACTACTGCCCTTGACGAGCGAGTCGTTAAGCCCTGTCGAAGGTCTTTCAACGACATAAAACATCTTACATTCGTGTTATCTACCAACCCGAATCCTTCGGACCCTTCCACCAATCCGCACTGGAGCAGCGTGGTAGAGCATGTTCTCCTGAGTAACGAGGAGAAACTCATTCCCTGTTGTAATCAAACAAAAGACTCACCCTAAACTTGAGGTCCTCATTCGTGTCCTTGGCCCGCTCGAGTCGCTCCAACAGGAGCGCGCGTTGCGAAGCGGCGTGTCGCAGCTGCGATGCGAACACCTGGAAAACAAACACACAACACGTCTCAATACTGTATAAAGGAGGTGAACTAACAACTTAGTTGAAGGAGGTTATTTAAGGCTGTACCACCACGGATTACATTTCGTTTCAACGAAATTATTTTAACTGTCCTTTAATTAAAGTATTTGTAAATCGACTATAACAAATATCCTAGCATACAATCATAAAGCGTCCCCTACGCTAGGAACATAAGGTCTAATTTACGCCTACCATTATCGATAATCATTTCTTCCAATCAACTTAAATTATCTTTTGTTAGCTTATTAAATTGTTAACACGAAAAGTAATTTAGTTGTACATACATGACATAGAGGGCAGCACTGATCGAACGATCGCGATGTAAACGTAAATTGCTGCGATGTCGTACAACTAACAAGATGTTGTGATAGGGCGAAGTGTAATAGTCATGATACCTCTCTAACAATAGACAAGTAATATTGTAGTACTATAGTACCTACTCACAAGATAATGAAAAGGCTTTTACTAAGTTAGTGCGCCCAACATCAAGGACTTAATCGCCACTTACTTAACTTCAGGTGGGATTGTTGTTAAGCACTCACTACTTAATACCACGTAAAAATCTTAACGCGACTTGTAAACTAAATCCATTTTTTTGTAAAATAAATTCTTTGTTGATTAATATTGAACTAGATGGATGACCGAGCTTTGCTCGGTATATTTTTTTTTTATAAATCGTGTTTTTTGGAAATTATATTTAAGTACGAATAATAATATTAAGAAGACACAAATAATATAAATAAACAATTGATTTTCTTAGTTTAACCTCAAAGCAAACACTCATTGACTTCGTGTTACTTAACAACGCCATCTGCTGTTGTGTCGTTAAAGCAATTAGTATTAGTATAGTAGTATTATTATTCGCCAATAGATGTCAGGAAGAGTCATATTTTCAAAAAAACGAATAAAATGACATTTTCTAAAAATGATTCCTAGCTAGATCGATTTATCGCCCCCGAAACCCCCTATATACTAAATTTCATGAAAATCGTTGGAGCCGATTCCGAGATTCCAATTATATATTTATATATATACAAGAATTGCTCGTTTAAAGTAATAAGATTAATAATAATTTTCTTATGCAGCCGGGACACGTGACCAAGTTGTTCCGGCACTCATAAATCTTAAACACAAGAGGAGTCATACATTTCTGTCCAAGAAGGAAGCCGTAAATCTAGTTGCTTTTTGTAGAAAAAATGTAAAACTTTTTCCATCCCACTGCGGTTTCCAACGCTATTCACACTTTATGTGTGAGTTTACTATTCCTATAGTAATTTTGCGAGAATCGTAGGTTAATGTAATTCAGAATCGTGTGACGTGTGAATCATCTATGTGGTAATAGTAAGCATAAGCAGGCAAACTTACGGATTGAACATACGTCTCCCAATCGGGGTTTATAATTCTAATGTATCACTTATTTAAGAAGTCTTTTTTCTTTTGCTATTAAACACCTACTGTTTGCCTTTTGCACGTCAACTCAGGGTAAATTAAGGTAGGGAATGCCATAAGGCATAAGTTTTTGCCCTTGCATACCCTAGTCTAAGGTCTCAATAAGTAAATAAAGAAATATTCGAAGATTACTAACTTTCAAATCATGCCTTAAGAGCATAGCCACTTAAGTATTACAGTTATTAATAACTTCTCAAGATTATTAAGTGTTCAGAGGGCAGAGAACTCAACGGGCAGGGACAGCTTGAGATAATATTATTATGAAATGCGTTACAAAACACACAACATTAGTCAGAGAGTTGCAAGTAAATATTTTTCGTATTAACGGCGATAGACCGACACTCCATTAGTTAAGTTGTTCCGCGTAATTTTGGCGAAATGTCCGCGGTTACATCACGGCGCGACGTTAGATGTCACCTCGTTAGAACGTTTAGGCTGGGGGTTTAATGGGCGGCTTTTATACGCGACGACCAAAACAATAGATTTTTATTACCCCGTAGCCTAGTTGGTAGTGACACCGCCTGCAAAACGAAGGGTCTTGGCTTCTATTCTCAGTCGGGACAGATATTTAGGTACCTAACAAATTAATTATTATTGTTCTCGGGCATGAGTGTTACTGTTAATCATGTGAAATTTGTGTTGTCCATGCCAACCGTCAGACAGAAAATACTAGTATTAGTAGTACTACTAGTAGTACTAGTATAGATTATTTTATACCGCGATTTACATCGCTTTTGACAGTCGATCGCTGATAGGTTAAAAATTACCAAGTGCAAAATTTCACCTTAAATGACGCCGTGGGGTTAAATTCACATTTCCCCACAAAATTCAAAACCCGCTATCGCGAGCCCGTCGGGACTCAAGCGCGGTTAAAATATACAAAACGCGACGTGAAGTCGTAGCCTAAACGGTAGCAGTTCGCACGTACGACATTGCCCCACTCAAGTGCTGCAATTAAGAGCGACCGGACCAAAAAAAGGCGGCGTGAACAAACACTTACATTGCTACAGCGTCGAAAGGCAAGCCATGGTTGCCCGACTAGATATGATTCAGCTATTTTTTGCAATAGAACCTAGTAAAGTAAATAGCTAACAAAGCCTTTCTGTTTTAAACTCAAAACATTTATTTCATGTAGGTATTTTTAAATACACTTATGAACATCATTTTTTGCATTTACCGCCGTTTCGTCAAGGTGCCTTTAAATTTTCCATCTTAGATTAGAAAAAGTAACTGCGAAAGAAAACTCCTAGGCACATCATTTAAACAGCACTTAACTGATAATAGTCATCGTTACTATCAATAACAGTCCGAAGGAGGTGAAGGAGGAGAATTAAACCCATGGTCTACCAGGTTGGTCAAGTGTAATCTAGTAAGTTGACGTATATTGCAGACAAAAACTTAAAAATTCATTGTTATTAATAGTGTTTTTGAAATATCTTCTATGTACAGAAGTAGATCAGTTACAGTAGTAAGGAACGTTCGTATGTGAAAATTTATTCGTGTCGATAGATAGTCAGACTTCACCGTAACCAATTTTCTACGTATTAACTACCCGATGCGAGTGCAATATCTAATCTTATTTATTTGTATGAAACCGTACCTTGTGTACAGATAAATCTAGAACAAACAGAGTTACTCAATGAACATCACCTCGCGTCGTGATCCATCGGATCATTCCCTGCGTTGATAACACCGACAAAGATTTATTATGATCCGAGAGCGATGTTGTCGAGAGTCATCTGTTATACGATGTAATGAGCCGGATTGGATCGTCGCAGGATGAGTTACCGGTACATCGATTCAACGTGAAATCACTAAACACACACACGCGCGTTGTATGTAAGAAATTGCCTTTTCATATTTTTCATATTTTATTACACGTTATACACGATGAAACTTCCTTCGAGGATAATATTTTCGACATTACATAAAAATAATTGGGGCTAAATACTTAAAAAATCAATTATAGAAAACCTTGCCGAAAACATCATCTTTCCGATATTTCAAAATAATTCAACGATAATATTAAAAAAAATGAAACCACAATCTTTCATTGTGGGGTAGTTTGAAAAAAAAAATCCTACAATATGTACTTATATGAAAAAAAATGAAAACCTCAATCTTTCTTTGTCGGGTACCTACTTCGAATAATAAAATACGCACTACCAACCTGATTCCGCACGGTGGACACGAGCAAATGCCGTTGAAGTTCGACGGGATTGCTCATGCTGAGAATCGCCGCGAACTTACTGGAGTCCGGCTTGGGCACGCGCGGCGTCCGGGACGGCGTGTCGAGCACGCCGTCCAGCCGGCCCAGCGTTGGGGTGGTGGCCGTGGGCGTGGGCGCGGCCGCCGCCGCCTCCAGCGCCGCCGCGCGCGCCAGCAACTCGTCTCGCTCCTCTCTGAGACGCGTCACGTCCGTGCACTGAGAATAACACCGTATTAACAACATTATATGACGTACTGTATGTAATTGTGCAATGAGTTTGCTCCACTATTGCAATTTGTCCTTTTTACTGATCTACTGGAAGAGATTCCCCTTGGATTCTATTGGAAAGTGAATATAAGATATTCCCTACTAAATTAACGTTTGTTATTTAATTTACTTTAAATACTTTGTAATTGTTTGTGTGTACTAAAAAAATAAAAGTTTTAGGTAATATCATATTTAAAAATTTTATTGTAATAATGTAGGTATGTATTTTCTCTCGGATCCGTTTTTGGTTGACAAGGCATCGGTGTTGGCTTTAGATTTACTGATGTTCATGGGTTCAAACTGTGACCACTTACGATTAGGTGGATCATTTTGATTTGCACATATCCTACTCTCCCCCTAGCACCTAGTGCTGAGGTAAAGGCAGCCATTAGACATTCAGTTTATGACGTTGTACACCGTACCCAAGTATGCAACGGTGTTTGTATTAATTGTATGTTTTATTGTTCAGCTGTAGCATTTGGACTGCGAATAAAAATTTTCTTTTTCGTTTAGCTTAGGGTGTTGCAAAATAAATATGTACCATGCATTGCCCACAGCCGTCGGTGAGGGCTCTCGCAAACGCGTCTTCAGCGGTGTGGGCTAGTTCCTCCCCCGAGTGCCTCTCATCCAGCTCCCCTCGCAGCTGCTCCGCCTCGTCTCGTAGCCTGACTCCCTGCACATCGCAAATCAGAACATGAGTGCGCACGTACTGAATATACGTGCGCACTCATTTTGTACAAGTATTAAGAACCCATCTCCTATGTAAACTGTGGGTACAAAACATTCCCCTTGGGAATAAACACCTATTTTTAACAAACAGTCATGACCAACCAATCCATGACCTACCTTCCGCTGGATGACGTCCAAAAGCGCCCAGAGCTCATCTTCGAGCGGTCGCGATCTGGACGCGGACGCCGTCGCAGACGCTGACGAGGAATGCGCGTCCTTCCCGCACGACGTCTCCGTGCTGAACCCGGAGTCCTGCACGCTGGGCTGGGGCTTCGCCCTCGCGGCGTCCCCGCCCGCGGCGGCCAGCTTGCGCCGCACGCGCACGCCCGGCTCCCAGTCGCGGCGGGTGCTGGCCGGCGTCGACGGCGCCATCTTCGACCGAAGGTTCGGAAACGTCTCGATGACGAGATCGCGGAACTCGAGCAAAGCTCCGACCTCATTCTGGAGTTCCTGCAAAACGGTGATTAAGTGTTAGTCTCGCGAGTCTCGTGTTAGCATCGTCAGCTGAAAGTCTTATGATTAAATGTATGGCTATCTTCCAAGTCAAAAGGGTTCTTCTAAGTTAGGGCGCTTTATCGTCCAAGACTACCTGCATCTGTAATTGGACTTACAGATGGGATCAGATTCTCAAGTGGGGTTCGTACTTCTACCTACTTCTTCAAATTCATATCTTTTGCATTAAAAACAAACTAACACTCAAGTACATACATAGCATTAAAATTTATTAACATCTGTACAATTCGGAGCGTAGATAGTCGCAGTCGGAAAGGTATTAAGACGATGCAAGAATTGGTCAATAAGTTGCCCCATCGTCAATCCCTCGTCGAAGCATCATAGTTAATTTATTATCTACAATTTGTAGACATCTTGTGTTGTGTAACAGACAAACTAGCAGACGAGCCACCCCATGGTAATTGGTCACCGTAAAACCAAAGGCATGATACGTTATCAGTCAATAAAGATATGCGTAAATGTCGTCGTTGTCAATACAAAAAATCTTTTGTCATGCATACCGCGAAGGACTGGAATAACTGGCCTGCGTCGGTATTTCCGTTCAATTATAACGTGGGAGTCAAGGTTTCAGTCAAGAGTGAATAGTGTTTTTCTAAGGTATCTTGACCATCTAAGAACTACGTTGCCACTTACCATTGGGTCGGATCGTATTCAAGCGCTATCTTAACACTAGATACCTAGACACTGGAGGTGAGGGTACAAACCTGTAACGCGACGAGGGACTTAGCCTGCTCCGAGATGAGGTAGTGGAAGGGCCCCGGCGGCGAGCGCAGCTGCATGCACTCCATGCCCGAGCCGCCGGAGCCGCCGGAGCCGCCGCTCGCGCTGTCCGCACCGCCCGTCTGCACAAACAACAATAAATATTTACATTTACATTTATTTTACAATATACCGAAGCACATAAGGGCGGAAATGGTACCCCATCTAATAGTCTTCTCAAATATCTTCCACGTACAGTAATCGAACTAGTTTTATTATATATTATGTATGATGATTAGAATACAACACAATTATAAATTACACACAGTTACAAATTTAAGATAAAGGCAACTAAACCGCTAAGGTGATCCAAAATCATTTGGATACAGGATAAAAAGGCTGTAAAAACTAGCAACAATTTTGGACGCGATAATTCAAGCATACGATACGATAATTTGGTGTACAGAACCGCTAGTTACGGAGCATTTCAATGGTAATTTGGCCATATCCCAACACTTAGGCACAACAAAAAACCTTTGAATAAACCGTTACACGTTATAAAAACCCGTATTGGTTCAACGGTTAATGCATTTAACTGATCGGAGGGTGCTGCGGTAGGGGAAGTCAACGACGTATTTCATTTAGTGCCACTAATTGTTTGGTTAAGAGCAATTAGGGGAACACGAGGGATGAACGGGCAGCATGGGCTTATTGAAGGGGAATTTAATGGAAATGTAGGTAGTTGCTGGAAATGTAGGAGGTAGTTTCTCTAAATAAAATGAATGTTGAAGCGTTACAATTACAATAGTTGGTCATGAACTCATATTGCGCAATGGTTACCAAGTTTAACTGCTTTAAGTGTCCTGGGTTTGATTATCTGTGAGGTGGTAATTTAAATCATCATCATGTTTGGTCAATGCTAAAATATCACGCTAATGAACTAAAAGTTCCATCTCAAACCCACAGAGCTACTTAAACCTTAGAAGCAGTAATACATATTATGTAGGTCTTTTACAGATTTCGAAAAGTACTGTTAATTTCATATCAATAGGCCATTACGATCAGATACCGTCTACTACGAACTGCCTGTCTTTTGAGTACTTCCATATCAGAACCAATGTCAAAAAAGTCTATTTGCTCCAAATAAGAATCTTTATCTTGTTTCAACTTCACAATCCGCGTGTCAGTCACTATCAAGAGTAAATGTATTGATGTGAGAGGCATTCAGTTTTTCTGATCCAAGGTCGGATAGTTTTTGTGTTCTAGTAACACAGATAAACGTACTTTAATTTTTTAAGTAAGTACCTAAAATTGGTCAGATGACGTAAGATATAATTAGTTGCCTTTTAACCTGACTTCAACCAAGGAATTCAATTCCTAGGAGTCTACTATTAACCACGGGTCTTCGTAACTGAGGCGGCCTAGAGCATACTTCACCACGCTGCACCAGGATTGGAGCAAGGATTGGCAAGGATAAATTGAAGCAGTATCTATTTTTGACCTACTAGGGTAAAAACACGATCGTAATTTTGAGTTTTTTCTTTCCAAGACCGTCTATGATTACTGGGAATACCAGATTGATCTTGTGTATGACGATGTAAAAGGAAAACAACTATCTTAATATATATAAATCTCCTGTCACGATGTTTGTCGGCGATGGATTCCTAAACTACTTAACCGATTTTAAATTAAATTGGCACACCGTGAGTAGTCTGGTCCAACTTGAGAGATAGGATAGCTTAGAATGGGTTAGATTCACAATTGGACCCGGTAGCTGGCGCTGCTGTCGATATGACTCCAAACGTCAAAAAATAAATGTCCACCCGTGCGAAGCCGGGGTGGGCTACTAGTTATCTATAAATAATTAACCATGCCTAAGTCTTTCAATCTGCATCAAGTATTGCTCGTAGTATATGAGTGTGACAATGTATGTTCATAGATACGAACGTTGCGCTTGAAGTTGATGATAGTTATTTTTTTATAAGAGCACCTTAATAAACATGTTTCCGAGTATCAAGGCGTAAAATTGCGTTACGTCCGAACGCCCTGTCTCCGGATGCGATCTCCATCGACTTGCGATTATTGTGCCGTTTTTGCGTAACGAAAACACTTTTTGTACCTTACTTCCATCTGTTATGGATGACATCTTTTTATTTATGTTATTGATAAATGTAGCTGTTTCCTCAATAAAACTGTTGCTTCCGTATTTTTTTCGTTGCTATAATTGTTTTTCTATTCGTGAAATTTTCCGTTACTCGTCGTCACAGATCGATAACGATGTTGTGACATCTTCTTCACAATTGAAACCTGCCAGCTACAGTAGAAATTGCTTAATCTAATTCTTACCACAATAGATTTTAAGACCACGACCAAGATAAGTAACAAACGATAACATCTAAAAGTAACATGAAACGAAAATAGATGATGTTATTATCTATCATAACAGAATTTACATTCTATCAATATTCTAGATTGTGGCCTTGTTAGATACACAACAAAAGACTGTCCAAAACTTATCGAAGATGCAAACAAACAACTTGGAAACTGAAAATTTATAGACAACGTGTTAGAAACGGACAACTAGTGCTGTCTTTACAAATCCCGCTTTAGTGTAAAATTCTGGCGCACATCCAAAATAATCACGGGCGACTTGAATTCCCATTCACTGAATGGAACATCAGAAATAACTCCATTCATTAAAATGTTCCTGCACGTATTGCGAAAGAAGATTGATCGTGATCTTTATCGGACTTGCATGTAAAACGAATTAATCAAAGTTGTAACATATTTGATTGCCATTATCTGGCCAATTTGGCTTTCATGGACGTCCACATAAATGCTATTGTTGAAAACTGATTTTTTTAAATGAAGTTATTCGCGTTTATTCGGGTTTATTTTCTTAGTTTAATGCATGAGGCAAGACCAATTTTGATGCTAGTTTCAGGTAGGTATCGCATGGACTAGCCGTGGATTTACATAGTGTAAATCGAGTGATTCTAATCGATACGATAAATTTAACACTGTACACGAACAAGTGTATAACTCTTGTCTTTTATATCAATAAGAGCACATTCCAGAAGTTAAGATAACGTTATCTCGTTGGTAGACTCAAGGATTGCGCTGTATTTTACGAGCGCATGACATTGAATCATATCCCCTTAAACAAGATCATTGATAAAATAAAAGTAAACGTATGTTTGTGCAATTTGATACGTACAAGTGTTGATAAGTGAAGTGTACCGACCTATATGTAGCTGTAAAATGTAAAATATTGTTTATTTTCCATACTGATATTAGCCAAAAAATTTCCGACGTTTCCCCCACACCTGGGTATAAATTGCTGTTATGGCGTTGAATCAGTACTTATAATTTTTACATCTTGAATTAACCACCAAGTCTATTTTACGTACCTACCTATAATTAACTTAATACTTTACATACGAACAAACAAAGTGATCCATAAGGGTTTCGTTGTTAACTTAATTTGAAACACGGAACCCTAAAAGGACATTGTATATGCCCACCTAGGATAACAGTATTTTTGTAGCACTGTGCTTACATTAATTCTCGTCGTTTGTAACTGCAGACGCTCTTTACTAGAGAGCACTTTAATGACTCCCGACTTTAGAGTATTTTTTGTTTCACGGATCTCGCTGCAAACAATGACACATAGATAAAGTAGGTACATTTTAGTATTACAATAGCTAGGAACGCCCTTGGTTAATTTTTTTTATATTTTGAAATGAAATTTAGCACAGTTAAAGTAGTTTTATTATTATAGTTATTTTTATGAAATAAATTAAATTGATAATGCACTAGAAATACATTGAAATAATAAATAAAACATTAATATAAGTTACTCTATGCACAGTTACATGCGTTTGACACGATTATACATCAATATTAAAAACCCTTTGAAAAAATGAAATATGGTCGAACTGCGGGCGCACAGTGGGTCACCAGTTCATAAAAACAATTAAAGCACTATTCTATTCACCAAACAAAACTGTCGGAAACCTCGCGTATATTTTCGACATAACTCCAGATTCATCGATACGTTGTAAAAATAACGATAAAGTAAAATGCGGGCCGCATGAAGATATTTTAATGGCACTTTCATAATGGCGGCATGCAAACGCACCGGGCAGGTAATTACTCGCTCGACAAATAACTGCCAGTTCAATGATATAATTCTTCACGCCCGCATGCTCTCTGTACACAACAAGGGACAAAAAATGCTCTCATATTTATTATATGCAACATATGCACAGGGAAATGAGTGCATTTCCTTGCCGCAACAATAACTTTTTTGTCTTGTAGGTACCAACCTAACTATTTATGGGAGAAAGCTAACAATAATAGTAGCATTTCATAATATTATGTAGTATTAAGTTTATTGACCACATTATGCAGGCCTTGACCATCAATGAATACAAAACGTTTGTGTATCCTACAGCCAACTAACAGCCTGGCCGCACTCATGTGGCTTATATGTTTAGCTACATCTTAAAATACATAGTTCCCAAACAATTGCATTAGGCGCTGACTGGTTTTTTACGCAATGTTTTATGAAAGCGGTAATAAATTATTACCAATGATGCTATAATAATTCAATTATACATAGTTCTTAGGTTATTTTGTAGTAACATGCTCACAAGGATCCGCGGTCGATTTTCCCGATTTAGATAGAGACTCGCTAATGCGAAAAATCAATATTTTTTACGTGTTGATTATTTAAGTTGATTTATTTACGTTTACGTGTTTTCATTGATATTACATACCTACCTAATAATATACTAAAGAAATATTATTTTGATTGATTAACAACTAACAGAACAAACGAACTGAGTTACTAACGTTCTTAATATTACCATATACATATTATGTTAACTGGGCTAACCATCATGATCCCGAATTGAGTCTTGTTGTGGGTTGGTCACAGTTGTCATGGGAACAGCCAAAAGGTGGTGCTGCATGCTCGTTTACTATCTTAAATCCATAAAAAATCTTATGCTAATCATGCTACATAATATTACGATGGCAAGTTTATTACAAGTATTATTCGAGCGTACAATAACAAGCTTATCCGCACCGCAAATACGCCCAATGTGTACCGCTGTGACATTATAGCGTCCACAGTTACACCACGATATATTGGAGGATATAAATAAATAGCGAGTTATGCCATAAAAAGGAAATCGTTTAAGTGCCGGGCGAGAGGCGAGACGTTAGTTTCACGGTCGTCGTCAAATGCATCGATATTGATATTGACACAACAAGCCACACGTATCACACGTACGTACTTTCTACAGTTTTATATTTTTTGCTTCAATCCATTAATGGCCTACTGCCTATTATGCATGGAACCCTCCATATACCTGAGGATGCCAAGAGCACGCTCCACAATGTGGAGGCTGTTCCAATATAAACAGGTGGAGGAGTTAATGGCCCACTTAAGTATCGAAGTTTTTATGTCACCCGAAGGCCTCCGACATTGCTTAACGACTGCTATCAAAAGGAGGACTGCTATCAACAACCGGAGCCAACGGCTGTTACTTTTCGGGCACTAGCGATCACCTACAGGCGCCGCCCGCAGTTGCTAAACTCGATCGATCACTTCAGATCGACACAGTTAAGCTAAGCGCTTCATCTATAATAATATTATAATAGTATAATAATAATATATAATAATAATAGTTGTAGGTATGTATGTGTGTATCTTTGTATGTATGTATGTTAATGAATATATATATATATATATATATATATACCTATATTCATTAACATACATACATACAAAGATACACACATACATACCTACAACTATTATTATTATATATTATTATTATACTATATATATATATATATATATATATATATATATATATATATATATACCTATATTACTTATATATATATATATATATATATATGTATATATATATTAAACAGGCATGTATTTAAGTATATTATTATCCCTATTCAAACCGCTCTTCGTGTCTTTCTGTTTAGCCTAATGGTTAGCTGGTAGAGAATGCACTTAGCATTAAGCTCGCCATTTGTACCGTAATAATAAGTTATTGTGGTCAATAAAGTTTAAATAAATAAATAAATATTATAAATCTGAAGAGTTTTTTTGTTGAACGGGCTAATCTCAGGAACTACTGGTTCGAATTGAAAAAACCTTTTTGTGTTGGATAGTCCATTCATCTAGGCTATACATATAACATCACGCTACGATAAATAAGAGCGGAGCATCAATGAAGAATGTTGCAAAAATGGATGTTTATTAATTGTACATATTTATTATTTGTAAACGTAAAGAACAAGTTTGCCGAAGAGAAGCGGGGGCGGGTTCACTAGTTTATAATATTCTTTGTTCCGGTAACAAGCCAACTGCAACCAATTAAATTTTACCACAACGTATACATACGATGCCTGTACTCTCATTAACTGTGGTGAAGTTAAATTAGGATGGGTTTAATTATGTCCATAATTTTACATGTACCTACTATAAAGTTTGATCCGAGGCGTTGTCGTACCGTTTCCGAGTGCGCCGACGCCGCCGACCATAATCCGATATGTATTAGGTTGGTCGTGCACATAATAGTAATTATACGTAGCCGTTAACCTTATTGTGAGTGTAAATATATTTTTTTTTCTTAACTTTTATTATTCAAAAGTTAAGCGGAAAATATTTGATTTAAATCGAGGTTAGAAATTTGCGCTACCTGTGCCGCGTGAGATGTGATATTCTTCATTTTTAATTATTAAAACTATTAACATACAATGTTTCGACAGCCGGTTGCTGTATTGTACGGTTAGAAGTAAAAAACATTATTGCGGGTTAATAAACATCGCTATTTCCTATTTAATAAAACTCCTGTGCAAAGCATAACACCGTGACGTCAATTAGTGGGCCGTACGCAGTGAGGTTGTAGAAAACCGCAACCCACTCGGTGAGAATTTTCACAATTATCGTCTAACCAACAACAATTCACAGAATGTTATGCGAGAGTTACCTACTTGTCCTACTTCATAATAGAAATATGGAACACTGTTAACTCTATTTTACCAATTTGGTTGGAACATACAAATATTTATTTAACATAGTATGTAGATACAATGTACCTACATATTAGTTCGTGCCGCAAATAAATAGGTATCTACTACAGCCGATGTTGTAATATCATAACTATTTGAAACCCTATTACATATATCATAACGTTTAGTTTGTAGGGTTGAGGCGTTTGCCCACCTTCCCAATATTGTTAGAACCTTACGAACCCTAAATTTGTTTCTAATAATAATTATAAAACTATAAAAATTAGGGGAAAATATTTTTTCTCTATCTGTAGTTTGAAGTGTTTATTTTATTATACCTAGTTGCAATATAGTTTTATTAAATTATTTTATTTAATAAAAAATAAATTATTTATTATGTGGCTTCAAGTAATTAATGGCCATGGATTGGGAGGCATTTGATTGGGATTGGGAGCATATTTCACCACGCTGCTTCAGTGCAAATTGGTAGAGAGGTAGGTACTAAGCAGGATGATAAAAAATGAATTCGAATCGAAAGACGAGTATTAATGATTAATTTGATTTTTCATATACAATATTAGTAGTCAGTCGATTTGTTTTATAAGTACCAAGGTCAATCAGTACTTTCTTTAATTACCAACATGCAATAATAACTTTCACTTAGTCCCTTGGAGGCATGGGCAATCCGTGAACGACTACACCATAATTACCGACGTATCGTGCGTGAATCCTATCCATTCGATACCGTATAATTTATTCTATATTACCGATGATACTGC
The DNA here is from genome assembly GCA_905404295.2 of Ochlodes sylvanus. Lineage (NCBI taxonomy): Eukaryota > Metazoa > Arthropoda > Insecta > Lepidoptera > Hesperiidae > Ochlodes > Ochlodes sylvanus. Next base: position 10,122,357 of record FR990132.1, on the reverse strand, counting down.
TGTTATGAAGCAGGCAATCACGCATTAGGCACAAGGTTAAACAGACAACAATGAGACGGTTTTTTTAGGAAATATCCGGCAAGTATAAGCTATAATTTTTTAAAGGAGTTGTCAACTTGTGTCATGTGCCTAAAAACGATTAAGCGAACATAACTTTCAAACCTAATTCGATCTCAAGTCCCGAATGTGGAACCTAATTTAAAAACCACTAGGCTGGTGAAATCCTCACCTAAAGCTACAGATAAAAAGTGAATTTTATTAATGCCTATGCCCTTAAAACAACGTATAATACAAAATGCAAATGTCTACGGCCATCTTGGACGACAATGTTCAATTTAAATGAAACAGATGTTCCATAAGGTGAACAAGTTGAGGTCAGAAAGTACAAGGTCTGAAAGTTAATTTGATTTAACCACTACTATTGCTAAGATCTAGCGGCAAACACCGAGAATAGTAATTAATGTAGTAAAAGCTTAGGTAGCAACTACAGTTTAAACGAGAAGTGCTGTATGGAATATTACTTGAATGGTCGGTAGGTATTTTTGAATAATTAGGAGATTACCGCTTTAGTAACGTTAAATTTATTAACTACACAACGGAAGTACAGCCCGTAAAGTAACATAAAAATTCATATTATTTTTTTACGCTGACCGCTTTTCACACTCTGAATAGCAAATAGTAAACAAAATTTTATATTGAAAGACCTTTTGTTCGAAACTAAGCGCTTAAAGACTTGCATCACAAGAATCAACGAATACAATGATCTTTAAACGGGTAGGGTTCACTCCCCTCAGTATTTAACGAGTGATTTCAAATACCACTTCAGTTCGGGTGTTTGTAGTTATTATTAGTACAAAATGAAAGTATTTCAAGCCATTATAGACATCAAAGCAGAGTTATACAAATGGGTATGATTGGTGTGGAATTCTTGTAAACAATAAAATTAAAACAGTCAAGTAGTTTAAGTTTAATACTAACCGTTTAGCCTTCTTCTTCTCTCTTCTTTATTCGATTTAAAAAGTATTGATATAAGGAGGTAGCCTGTCAGATCGTTTGTGGTTTGACAGATAAATGAGTGTGGCTTGCCTTCAGCCCAATAGTCGCCCACTGTAGGACACGGATCTCTCCTTATAACTGACAAGACGTATGTTCTAGGTCTAGGTCCTAGAACATACTCCACTATGTTGCTCCAGTGCGGTTTGGACTACAGCTTAAAGACGATCAATCAAACGCAACGATTTGAATGTTTCAGTTTACGCTACAGTTATAAAAAACTTTAAAAAACCATAGTGCAATATCGAAACCAAAAATGATCACCAATTTCACAAACAAAACGAGAAATTCCAACAATCGCGGCCAAAACAGAATACGCAAAGCGAGACGCGGGCGGGAAACAAAAGAAAGTTGTTTATAAATGATATGAATTCGTTCCGAAAGTACGATCGGAACATGCTAATTGCCGCATGAAAGAGATGTCATTATTCTGTGTGTTAACACATGCATGCGAGATGCCAGTACGATGTGTCGATTAGCAAACACTTTTCTAATATGATTGCGACATGTTTATTGTCAGAACAATGACTGCTAAGAGTAGAGTTTAAATCATCATATTATTTTATGTACACTATAGATAGGTAATATTTGAGAAGTATTATAGGTGGTACCAGTATTTATAAACGTATTAAGAAACCACCCAGTCTACACACTCGTAATCCCACACTAGGATTCCCTATGTCACACAAAGATAAGACCACACACCCAGACCGAGAACAGAAATTTAAATTCATTATACAAATTTCTGCCTCGCCGGGGAACTTTGAAACAGCAGCCCATCATAGTAACAATTGCGCCGTACCTACGGGTCATCAAATAATGTGCTATAGTAAGTTTGTTTGAAAAAGAACAGCGAAGATAGCTAATTGAAGACGCGCAAATAGAATTCACAAACTCCTCTATTGAAAACACCGAAACCCGAGGGTCTAAAGAACTTTATGTTTAAACAACGGCGTGATCCTAATTCAGAACCTTGTAATTAACTTGTTTTCTTGTGTACCTACCTACTTCAACAAATCTTGTTTGTGAAATTCGCCCCTTCTGTAAATAAATGTTTCATTACAAATCTTACAACGATAGCTACGAATAGCCTCATCTTCACCCTTGGTTCACATTAAGCGTTATAAAACGCGCGCTTTGATAACGTGCAACGACACGACGAAATGTCGGCAAGCAGTAGTCACGAGTGGACAGCGTCGCTGCGACTTTTTGACGTAACGCCATTACGACTACAAAAATATTTAGTTGCTAGCTACGTTTAGTTTTCTTATCGATATCGTCAACACTGTTGATTTGGAACGCAAATGCTAAATGTAAATAACTTTTCAAACAAATTCGAAACCTCCAACGTTGTTGTCGTTATGTCGTTGCGATTTCGTGTCGCTGTCGCACCTGAACATACACTTTTACTTTATCAGCTTGTGTTAGTCCATCATAGATTTAAATCCGTTTGAAAACAGTTTAAAAGCATTACTTATAGATACTTATAGATAACTAATATGATTAACTCACACGTGTGCGCTCTCAAATAACTTCAAAAATTATTTTGGGACACGCTATTTATACATTATCGCCGTCAGCTTGACGGTATACCGTTATAGAACACGTACCATTTGGGTTGTTCGGAGATGCATAAAAAAGGTAATCGAAGGTAATCGACGCTTATCTCATGTGAAGATTATGTTCTTGCGTTTGTCTAACGGAATTACTTGAAACTCGCCTTGAACAAAAAAGCTCGAAAGACCATTAAACAAAACCAGGAAATTAGTAAATTCAAGTAGTACCAACGAGCTATAAAGTATAGCTGACGCCCTACCATACAAGCAGTAATTCGAAAATGGTACCAAATCACTCACGTGACTTAAATCGGTAAATCTTACGCCTTACACAAGGCCAGCCGTGATTGGCTAATTTCAGTGTCATTAAAAACGAAAAATGGGCTGACGTTGCCTACTAGGCTGCAGCCTAGTATTCATTGCGCCATTTTTGATCGGTAGATACACTTCTAGGTATTATTTACTACTAGATACCTACCTAATATCACAAAATGTGTCTCCCATTCGGCATTTACTCGTAGCCAGCATGGCGCATGGCCTGTCCCATGCATTATGAGAGAAGATGCCCAGCAGTGGGACGGTTATGGATTGCGATGATAATTATAACTATTTCAAACACTAAATGAGGATCGATACCAGTAATCCTATTTTAAAATACCGACTCTAACACCTCAGTTTTTATGTCGAAACCTTTACGTCTTATTTTCATATTCATATTGAAAATTATTGTCTCTTTTGTTTAGGTGACGGAAAACATACTGAAGACGAATGCACTCCGAACGTCGTTTAATGCTCTCGAAGAAGTGTGAAATCTGACAATCCACTCTTTGTGCCATTGCTCACTCATTACCGCTCTCATTAGGTAACTCATTACCTTATTACGACCTAAGCTCAGGTGAACTGTATGGTTTGTGATAATTACCAATTTATCCTCCTGACGCCCACGGTCCTATTTGAAGGACCTCCCTTCACTAGTGGTTATGACCCAGCAATAAAGTCAGTTTCAGCTCTTAATAACCCACGGTCCTATTGAAAGGACCACGATAAAAGATACATAAATTATACATTGTTTGAATTAAAAATTTTTTTTAGTGATATCATTTCTTTGAAATATTGCGATCCCGAGTCCTAAAAAAGGTCATCATATATTACGTTATTTTATGTTTCATTCGAGGCTCTTAATGGTCCTAGACGCACAGAAAAAAAATATCTTTAATGCAATTATCATACACTATAGTTTTTAATCTCCGAAATTCTGGGTCGTAACCATTGAGTCCTATAGATAGGACGTTGGGCTGCTACTTGCTGCAAGCTTATATAAGTTTGGGCGTCAGGAGGTTATATGAGAAACTCTACTTCACAGTTAATTTGCATGATTAAGATTTTCGTGTATAAATATTTTTTCTATTTCTATTGATACTTTTCGCCCGTCATCCGTATCATTCTTTAGCTTGGTAAAAGTTACTATCAATTAACTATAGTCACTCAACTAAATGAGTCATAAACTTTGAAAACTAAAAATCTCACAATAAAAAAAAAACATAAAAAATGTTAAAAATAAGTAGGTACAGCAATAAAATTCACAACCTTGAACTATTTGTATTGGAGACCTATTTCGAACATACAGTCCATTTGAAGCACAGATTAAGCAGTATTACATAGAATTTTATCGCAATGCACATTCCTGTTCGCCTCCAAGCAAGTTACGCTTGACACATTTAGAATAACAATGCCTTATTTGCCATGCAACAGAGCAAAATTCCTCTGATTTCTCAGCGTACTGCCCAACAGGTAAATAAACTCGAAATGGTGCGACATTGAACCATTGTTATCGCAAACCATAATAATCCCACAGCTGGGTCGGAATCTAGTCCAAAAATGACGAAAGTTTAGATCACAGCCTAACAAACTGGCCGAAAGTGGGTACGCAAACTTTTGACACCTTTGATGGCATAATCGAAAACTCTCAGATATTTTTATTGTATCTTCAATATTGTCTAATCGTAGCGAGTCATCAACTCATCATTAATTTCAAGAAATAGAGGGAGAGAGACAATATAGATGAATGCTGAAGATGAGGTCCGTATTCAAACCCCTTTTTAACAAACGAACAGTCGGGCAACCTGATGGTAAGTAAGTGGTCACCGCCGTTATTGCACAACAGTACATCACCGACGCGTTGCCGATTAAGAAGTAAGCGTGGAACCACTTATTGGTAGCAATCCGACTCTGCTACAAAACAATAACTACATGTAACAAACTTTCCCGGTTGATTCAATTGCGATCACGCTCAAGGATTTGTAGCCCTGTACACCACAAAATCTATGACAAAACACCCCACTATACTAACCATAGTAGGTCACATTTTTATTATATGTTTTGTATGTAAAGACCTTCCCCTCACCACCCCGTATGTTTCCATTCACTCCTATCAGGCGAATAAGTTCATAAGTTCAATCAAGTTGGCATAATCTAAAAAGAACTCTTCAAATAGATTGGGAGATTGGAACAAAAAAAATAGTTAAGGCAACCTTTTTCACGTACAGGAGTACTACAGCGCGGCGCAGACATTTAGTCAGCACTAGCTTTCAACCCTTTTCAAGGGTTCTTTTGTTATCCCTAGCATTCAACCTGCAAGTACAGCGTGAGACCGCTAAGGGTTACTCGTAGGTACTGCGTAATAGCGTACTGAAGTTTCTGCTTACCGAGCTATTTAAACGATATTTATTTCCTTATCTCGTGGTAGTTTCACTATCATAGCGCCTCAGGTGTTCAAAGCCACGTACGTATCAAGTTACTTTTCGGTCCTTGTTTGTTAATGTGAACTGGCGTGAGGATAAAAATTGTGTTTTATATTCGAAATCTGAGCCACAGTACAAGGTGACCGACATTTATTTGTCCTTCTGCGAAATAATGAACCAACGTAGAGATAGTTAGTTGGACACGAGACACGATACTATACCCTTTGTGGATTGACAAAACATGGCACACCAATTTTATTATTAAAGGAACGAACCTTTATAATAATAAAAATGTTATACCATCGAATCTGTATTAAATGCATTATTATCATTTTTTTAATTGGACGATAAAGAGCTCAAAATTATAATGTAAAATAACAAAGTAAGCTAACTTTAATTTATAACGTATAATAACGAAAATAGCGTGACGTCAAACTTACTAAAAATCGGGACAAAATAATTTCATAAACGAGTAACTAAGCAATACAGATATTAAAAGTAGGTACTACGCTCATTTTTATATAAAAAACAAAGCGTAAACAATAGTGTACAAATGACAAATTCAAACTTAACCTCGTCTAGTCGTAACAAAGGACTCTCTCTCTCTGACCCACTTTGGGGCATATCTTTTGAAATGTGAAAGTGGGTCCTTTTGGCGCAGGGCAAAGTATAAAATTAATGTCTGCCTAAACCGAGCCGTCACTAGTTTGAAGAGAATGCTAACGATGCCACCGAACCAGTTCGTTTATTCATCATAATGCCAACTGGAGGTAACTCCCAACATGTAGATTGAAGACCTTTCACAGAAACCATTTACCTTTATTTAACTTATTGTAAGCAGGTACCATGTCAGGTAGAAAGGGGGCTCCTACATGAGCCTAGGAAATTTCTTGTGCCCGTGGTGCAACGCCTTATTAGAGTTCCGTATCCAAAGAGTGCAGAGGCCATATTACAAAGACGCCGTCTATCCATATACCCATGTACTTTTGTCCCTTGAAACTCCACCGTGAAATATTTCTAACATGTTTCGGTTGCAGTATTTAAGAGAACCAATCAACTTACAGCATAACAGCTTCTAATTTTGCTGGGAATGTATCGATGACGCTTTTTATATTGGTAAACACTTACTTAGATGGCTGCCACAAAACAAATAAATGTAGACACGAGTACGTCACAAATAAAACGTGTAAAATATTATTCAATCAAATTAGTTGAAGCTTAATCACGTTGACATAATACAAATAAGATTTGGAGCGGAAAAATACATGTAGAGTAAGAGATAAATAAAAAAAACTACAAGCATTCGTCTACTGAAAACCAGTTTGAACATTGAATTGCAAAGAATTGGATCTGGTTAACTTTTTACCAAACCCATGACTCATGTTTGATTATAAGGTGTCGTCATCGAATGTAGTCCACAAAAAAAGCAGGAAACTACTTCTAATGTTGACGTATGCACGGTAAAAACTAAACGTAAATTGTAACAAAAAGCGTATATAAATATTTTTAAATTGGATTTTGTATTGTAGAGGCGTTTGAATTAGTCATTGAAAGGAATTATAACATATAATTGTTTTGTTATTATTAAAAAAATCTAACCAACCCACCTAATGCTTCCTCGCAAACTCTAGCACCAACGTCTATACACATTAAATACGTTTTGTGTATCATTCTCAATCAACTTCAATCGATCAAGTCTATTAAAAGTGATAAGGAGCAATTGGTATAGAATTGTTACACAATCCGATAAGCAACTGTTTTTACTGCCTGATGGTTGTTCTTATTTCCCGATTGTTGTTGTTGTGGGTCCTACCTATTTGTTGTTGTTGTTGTTACTGCTTAATTGTTGTAGTGATAGTTAATGTTTGGTTGTTGTTACTACTGATTTGACTAACTGATTTTTAACTGAATGAGGTAAACCTCTTATACATATATATAAGTCACAACTGCAAAGCTTTAGAAACAAATTACTTCCTACTACACTCATGCAAATGGTTGTCACATTAATATTCACATTTCAAACTGTTCTCAAGACATGACTGTTTAAATGTAATGCAAATTGATATCCCTCAAACCAGGCCTGAGAAACACTCGGAGAAACCTCATTGCACAAGCGAATTTCTTCTATCGAGATAGCGAAAGCAATTGTCACAAGTCTTACGTGCATTATATGGCACATTGAGATCATAACAGTTTATGCAACGCCTAGTGTTATGTGGAAACCGAGTCATCTGGATGTGTTTTTCAAATAAATTACCAGCTTTAAATCAGAATCAACCATGTTTACACAGATATTTGTACATTTGCCAGTCTATTCACACATTTTTCTTGATTTATATAGTCAATACAAAGGGTTTTAATCCCACTGAAAGATCCTTGACATCTGTTTGTTAATTAGGTAACGAATTGATTTATTTGTATCTGTATCTTGTAAATAACTAAGGAAATTAGAGTACAATGTGCCTGAGTGATATCTTTCTATTATAATCATACGAATGAGAGAGAGAGAGAGATAATAAAACAAGGATAGGTTTTCCATTACCTAAAATTCTCAACCATTATTAACAATGCATGTAATTAATAACATCGACACTTCGATAAATCTGATCATCTATCAATGGATCTAATCCATCCATCAGATTCGTAAGGAGAATGAAAGTGCTCTTAACTTAATTAGGAGTTGGCACTGCTCCCATGAATCCTGCAAGACCTAGATAGTTACTTGAGGGGATCAGTCTTTAAGTTTAGGTTGTAAGGTATTTTTGGATTGCAATATTGGAGTACCACCACAGTAAACCTCAAGAACTAACTACCTACCATTCTATAATCAAAATAATTATGCAAGGGCATTTGCATCATAACTCTTTTAAGTCTAAACTGTCTAAATTATAACTCTATATAAGGCCACAACTACAACAAGTGTTTATGTGATACTGTTATTCATGCTATATGTATATAAAAAAAATTGTATTATTTAGATAAAGAATTTATTGCTGACCGTACTACGCTGACAAAACCATGAGTTGAAGCTAGGAACGTGTTTAGATAATACTGTAGTCCGTGAACTATCAAATTTCTTGTAAAAAACAACATCGTTATCAGTTACGACTTATTAAATATACGTATAAATATATGTATATACCTATACAACAAAGCATCTATTAGTGTGCTGATTGTGCGTGAACTTGTGGATTCATTATTCCATTTGTTACCTATGTCAAGTGTCATGATAAAACATGAAAGATGTTTGGCTTAGCTTTTTTGATTCAATAATTAAATATACATTAATATTATTATAATTCACTTAAATTTTTGAATATTCACCACCCAGAGGTTTTTATTGATTTAATTTGCACTTAGGACTAAGTGTATATTGCAAGTTGTAATTTTGGTAGGTATTAGGACAAAGCTCAATTGGCAACCCTGGATGACCGACCGACCGTATTCCGTCCTACGACCGTACAACCGTACAACAAGCGAGTGCGGTCCACCGCCGAGCCGCTAAATTGCTTGTTGGCAAACAGTTGATAACGGACAAAAAAACGCACAGATGCAACGTGATCCAATCAACCGTTGACTGCTTTCACTCTCCGATGTGCTTGTTATCTCAAAGATTTTCTGTGCTAAATTGTATGACCCGGTTTTTTTGTTGCTACCGACGAATGACGCTATTGATAGAGGCATTTACTTTATCAATCACGTCTCTTTATGTCTTGATAAGTTGACGTCAAAGTTCGTGCACTGTGATAACGCTAGTGTAGCTAAACTTGTGGATTTCTATGACAAACATATTAATAAGTTTGTTGATTTTAGTAAATTAATGGTTTGTTGACTGCAGACAAAACCGTTAAAAACACAAACATATTAAAAATTTAACATGGTTTATAGATTCATTACGATGCGATAGAATACGATTACTGAGACCTAAGCCTAATTGCTTTATATACATACATATATGGTCCATTCATATATTTTATAATATTTTGAATCATTTGGTATACTAAATGATACCCAGTTGAAGCATTGACCATCCACTCAAAGCCTCTCAGGTTTAGTCCTGAATTAATCCTAATTTCAGTCTGTGACTGCGAAGAGACAACTAAGTGAATTTTCTTTCGAGACTACTGATAATGTTGATATCGAATTTCTGAAGACATGGATCAATTTGAAGTTCCAAATTTTCAGCTTACAATAAATCGTAATCAAAGCGTAAATCTTCTTGAAGTTTTAAAAGTTATTGGAATTATAAGAACACTACTGTATAAGCATATAACTTTATTCAGGGAATCATAACATAACTATTGAATTTCGCGGCCATTTTTTACATCTGAACTTGAATGTCTCAGACGCTGAACTTTTTTACAACCCTCTGTAACAAACTGCGCGGTGAGCACAAAATGCGAGCACAGTTCTTCAATGCCGAGCAATGCTTTGAATAGCAAACAGTTTGTCATTTCCGTAAACTGGAATATATTTTCCAGGTCACTGCAGTCGAGTATCCCTGTCTTCTTCGTTTTGTGATGGTTGAACTTTTCAAATCTGCGCTTCTTATTTGACATTTGTGTAGAAATGTTAGCTACTTTCTCTACAGGTATATAAAGAAAGTGTACACTTTAATTATACTTTTATTGTTGTGAAAGTAAAACAGTCTACAACTACTTGGTTACAACCAAAATTAGTGGTCACAACGGCTGATGAATATGAGTATTGTGTGTAAATAATTCATATTTCAAGAGCTTGTTCAATCCTTTACCTTTAATAAGAACGGTAACAATCAATGAATTATTAATTGTCATATTCACCTTTATTTTTATATCTTTAACCCAAATACGCACTGGAGCAGGGTGGTGAAGTATCCTCAATGATGAAGAGAGACTCGTTCCAAGTAGTGGGTTAAAGCCGTTGTCTTTGTAACTTACTAAAGAACTCCAATTTAAGCAACAAGTTTAATTATGATTACCGTATTAATATGCAAAGTGTAATGACCTGATGACTAAGCTAAGTCGTTTTAGTAACTCAAAGAACGTTCGGGAACTCCGTTTTGGTAAAGACAATAAAACTAGAAATAAATTTCGTAAAAGGAAATGCAACGCGGTTTAACGATCTATAACATTAAGATAACTTATTTTTAATGATTTTTATAACCTCCGAGTGGGTGGTGTAATGACCCAAAATGAAACTTATCTACCAATTTGTTTAACGAATTTGTTTCGATTATTGTAGATAAACATAATATAATTAAATATATTCAAACAGTTTGTTTAACATAACATAATATAATATTTAACAATCCCCAAAAAACATGGGAAGCAGACTTTTAACCTACAACTTAAAAAATACACGTTCTAATTATTATCTATTACAAAAAGTAGTTAAATTTCAGGTAAGTACTAATACGTAGAGCTGAACAATATGACATATTATTAAATCTTTCATTAAAGGTTACCAATTATTGCTTATTTATTGTTTGTATAAAAACAATTCAGGTTGGATTTTAGGCAATCAGAGTACCACAATATGTAAATAGGTATGTCTTTCTTTGATTGATATAAAATATAATCTACATATATTATTGTAGATTATATTTTATATAGATATAAAATATACTATATGTAGGTACATATAGTATATTTTATATCTATATGGTGTGTTATAAACCATGGTGTGTTATAAACGGTGAACGTATGGACGTTTAGAAAGAGTCATTTAGGAAGGGTCCTAAATGACTCTTCTTTCTAAATGTGATTTTTTATAAAAGAGAAGTAATACTCACGCACATACTTAAACGAAGCGTAACTACCTCTGTACAGCGCCACAATAGGTCTATTCTATTGTAAGATAATGGTCGTTTGTAATAGTGCGTAATAATTATGACATAAGTGTGTTATGACGTAAGCACCATAGGTTGGTACTATACATAGGGATGGGTCTTTTGCAATGCTAATCCTGTCGTTAACGTGGGTCGTGTGTATCCCAGCTATTAAATCGAGAGCTACACGCAGTGTCAAGCCGCAGCTCACAACCGCTCGATCAAACTACACGCGTCATTGAACCATGCTACTATAAGCTTTAATAGGAGATTGAGGAGACGAGAACGTGTCGATTTTATTTTTTAAGCCAAAAAATACAAATAATATGATTATTTGGCTTAAAAAATAAAAAAAATTAAAGTATAGAAAATACAACACACAATACAAACCTTAATTTCATCCAGACGTTGAGTGAGTAGTGTAACGATAAACCCCTTGCTCGGGTTTAACGACTACTTTAACGAGGAACTGTTCCATTAAAAATATGGAAGCAGACTTTAGGTGTAATCTAAACCAGCATATCGATTTTTACTTTCACAGAAGTAAGCGATAATTACTCTAGTTTCCGTTTAAATCAATGCCATACGCAATTATCTATCATATTATTGATCGAAGAAAAATGTTCACTGCTCGACAAAATTAAAAACTAGTCTTGTTGTTATTTAACAATGTGTATCCAACCCTGAACGGTTTGAACACAAGTCCGTATATAGAAGGTGAAACTCAAACCATCGTCCGTAAAACTAAATAGCAGAAACATCCCAATAATAGCGTTAATTCATTAGATGCCTACTGCAGGCCTCTCCTCGTAATAGAGGAGTATTAGAACATGCTCCGTCGCACTGGTCCAGTGTGGATTGAGCTAAAAGCCAACAGGAGAAAAAGAAGTTCTTAAGCCACCAAAAGTCTACCGATATGGCTCAACGACTGCTACCATACAACCAAGACCGACGACTAACTTGCTCTATAAATTAGGGTAGCGCCTACGAAAAATCATTATTCCTAGGGTAGCTCAAGACATTTTGCCTATAGCGGTCATTCATACAACTATCGACCGCGTCTGCAACTGCTTAAAATCGGTCGTTCACTTACAATCGACATAAGCCATTGAGCTATGAACGCTCCACGATCTAAATGAGGACTGCATTGGGACAAATTGATACTTCCGCAAGCCGGTACAGAGTCGTTAGGGGTGAATATTATTATGTACACACTTCACTCGACTACGTTTTGCTTGGGAAAACGTAACAAAAGTTTACAAATAATATGCCCAACAATTCCTTGCACAACAATGCAAAATGTTGCTTAGAAGAATAATTAATTTACATACTATGTTATCAGTTAAACCAACCATTTTTCCTAACCCATATACCAGGGTAACGTCGTTTACTTTCTGGGAGATAAAGTAAGTATTATTATTAATTATGTTGATCAATCACAAAGTGTGACATGACAAATTGTGAAACACTTGAAGCTTCACAGTAGATTTCGCGTAGTATGAAAAAAAATCATGATCATTTGGTTGTAAAGAACATTGAGTGGAAAAAACTTCCATAAAAGGAACATTAATGAATTTATTGGGGGCAGGAAATAGTAAAGTTGCGTTACTTTAGCAAGCATAACATCGTTGTAAACTTAATTAAGGAATGTAAATCTAACAAGGTACATTATCTCATTAATATACCAAATGTTTTGTGGTCGGTATGTGATTTGTTAAAGTGCGAGTGATTACGAAGGTTTATTGATGTGTGCGTGTTATAAAAACAGCATTATTGTAATTTGGTGAGGCCGTGACAGACGCGTGGGGCGTCACGTCCGCACGTGAACGGCTGACGGCGTGACGGCCTGTGACTCCAATGTCCTTAATACACGGTCACTGGTGGAGCGTCAAGGATAAACTTCAAACTTTAACTACAACCGTGGCAGGTTGTCGAACCGCGCTTCATAAGCACATGCAATGAGTTGAGGCCAGTGAGACTTATAAATGAGGTGTTTTATCCCGATCCTCATCGATGCATCATTGATCGTCTTGGAAAAAGACAAGTTCAGTAATTGCAAATAACCAATGCCAGAAATTGTCAATTGACAGAATAAAATACCTACATACAAAATAGACTAGACTGAAAAAAAGATTTTATGTGCCGGTCCGATCATAGTTGTATCTGACAATGACATATTTCATGAAATTGCTATTTCGTCAGTAGTATCGTTGTATTCGTTGTCAGTGGAAGTGGAACCTTTCATGAAGTTTAAATTTCACAAGCTTTATTTAAAAGTTAAATTCATAACTATGGAACTCAATCCATCATCGCAACCCATAACTGTCCCACTGCTGGGCATGGGGTTCCTGTCACAATGTGAGGGGTACAGGTTCACCACGTTGGTCTAGTGCGGTTTGGTGAACTTTAAACACCTTTGAGAACATCAAGAAGAGCTATCAGGTGTGCAGGGTGTGTTCGCGATGTTTTCCTTCACCGAATCAAGAGATAATGAAATTCTAATACGCACTTTGAAAATTATTTATGTGTGCATGATTCGAATCTAGGCCCCTGAATTCGGAAGTCCAATGTTGAAACTTGATCACTTGGCTAACCGCTGCTACAGACAGAACACAATTGATAACATTAATTGGACTATCTTTTCATTTTGGCGGTCATGTCGTATTCGTCACGTTCGTCATAAGACAGCACGTGCGAGCTATCAACGTACACTCGGTACAGTTAAACAGGATCATTGTCGTCCTTAAACGGATTTATAATGCAAACAGGTCAATAATCTTCATAAGCTTGTGCCTCGATCACTGTGACTAATAACGATTGTAAATAGGTTCTTATAGTGTTAGTACACTTCACCAGTCAACACCTTAAAGGAATTCTAGTATAACGGAACTTATGAAAGGGTTCAACTGTGACTGAATTACTTACAAGATTCGTTAGATTTTGCATACTGAGCTATTACGAGAGATCGGTAGGTAATATTAAGAATATAGTCATTAAGGACAAGGTAGGACGATCAAGATTGATACCTAACTAAATTTTTAGAATAAAGTATATCACTGACCATTAAACTAATCGCTGTCAGACGCTGTATTTTTTATAGTATGACTTAAATAAATAAATAATAAAATAAATAGAAGTATTTTTTAAAGCACGTTTTGTTTTTTTGCAACCACTTTTATAATTAAACCTCATGTTAATTACTCACTGCTAAAATAAATTATTATTTCTTTTCTTCTTTAAAATCATCGGCTTACCTGAAATAAGAAGAAAACATATTGTCAATACATTTATGTATAACAAAATACATTGTCAATAAAAACCGATTTTGTCCCTCGTAATAAACATAATCCGTTTCGATCACATCAAAGAGATACTTAAATACATGTCAGTCATATTCTATAATGGATCTTTTTCACTTCAGTCCCGAATCCGCGTGTTCTCAATTTACGAATTTTTTGTGAATCCATGTCCTCGGGCAGAATCGACGATGTGAGTGTGAATAAATTACTTTTTTACACGATCCATTTCAGTCAACTTCGCCGTGGTGAGTGTAATCGTAGCCTTAGGCCTTTGATATCAATCTAATGTGTCCACTACAGATCGAAGTTCCCCGCCAAAGTTACTCATTTAAGTAACCGGAGTAATAAAATAGATTAGATAGAGAATAAATGAAATAGGTAGAGTATTAATAAGATTTAAGATTAAAACCTTAAACCTAGCTAGGTAATAAAGAGAGTCTGATTGCTAACCGACTTTCAATGATATAAACCCCCCCCCCCCCCCCCGTAAACTAAGTTAATCGACTGACAATTTTTTTCACAACATAGCTTTTGTTTATCTCCATAATGAATTTTGATTATTGTCATGTCTGTAGTGACACTACAAAAAATTAAGAAAAATCGATTGACGTAAGAACCATCAATCTACCCACGCGTTTGACCGACAGAGACAGATAAGTTATTTACGAAACAGCTCATCGTTTTAGTGGATACCGGGCTTTAGTGTCGGCAGAGCACCGATCCGCGATGGTGCAATAAGCATCCTTTTGATGACATTTGTAAAGGTTGATGGCGGCACTTACCGGTGTGTCGAAAGCCATCGCGATGGACAAAGCACCATTCACGTCTGTGCGACTTCCGGGTTGTGTTACGTTCATTAACATACTGCAGTTAATCTATTGTACACGTAATGTATAGTAAACTGTAATTGAGCGATGTCTGTAGGAAGAAGATATTTAGCAAATACTATTATTAAAGGTTATTAATGCAAGAGATCCCTTAACGATAATTTAAAGAATGTCGTTTAATCAAAACTCGGCATTTGATATTGAGTATCAACCGAAATGGAACTCTGAACTCTTCGCTCAACAGACAAGATATGAGTAAATGTACAGTCTTGTAACTATAATAATTATGAATTTTAATTGCTACCAACCATAACGTTCATGTAAGCACAACATTCGTTTTCCATGTTACTAGACGTATTATTTCGTAACTGATTGCTTAACTTTGAAAAGAGCTTCAATTAAAGAGTAATTGAAGAGCACTCCTTAATTTACTTTGTAAACACGGGCCGCACCAATTGTAATTAAAGTTTAGTCGATGTAATATATACCGAAGCATTACCATATAAAATAGCGATAAAGGCCACGAAAAACACAAATTACACATTCCGTTTGTCCAATAGAACACAAAAACGGCCACTGGCCACAATTACAAGTCGTTACGTGCGGCAACAATGGTTCCGATGTTTATATTTATCCAATTGTAGAGACAGCGCTCTAGTTAATGATCTTTGCTATGTCGATATCAATTGTCTCGTAGAACGGTTCTTTAACAAAGCGGACATTTGATTGCACCTACTCGCTTTTTCAGATCCACTCATTTTGACGTCTCCAATTCGCTATCCATCCTTTATTTTGCTTTCCATTCATGTTTTTGTCATTATTAGGGAACAGTCGTTAAGATACGACGATATAAATGAGGTTCGGGAATCCCGGTGGTCTTCAACGTCCTTGAATCTTGCGGAACACTATCCCCTGCTGCTTCAGAATTCTCGACAGTAGCTGAAACGGGTTTGAAATTTACTTATTATGTACTTTATCGTTCTCAAGCAGTTCATTTGAATCAACATAAGTTTAGTTGTACAGCCACTATACGTGTTAGGTATACGTGTTAAGTTGCCTCAGCTAATCGTTTCAGTGAACCGCGGCATATTGTTTCGCCGACTAGGCGTGGGCGAGCGATTGTTGCACCCACCAGCCATTCCGCTGATGAATTGCAACGCACCAAGCGAATTAGTCACAATTAATTACACGCGGCAAAATCGTTCCTCGTTAACGTATCTGTGCTTAATAAGCTGAGCGTGGGTAGGTTTGGATTTTAGTCGGCTCAATCCATAGAATGCATGTGCAGTACGCCTGCTTTGTGTTGCCACTGTTCTTGGTTCTATGCGTAAGGAAATACAATGTTGAGAGTCAATTGGTATTAAAATTGACGTGGAAGCAATTTGCTTTTAACTATTTTTGTTTTTCTCAACAAGATGTTCTGCCACTGAGGTTTTATTTTTAATGTATTTTAAGTTAAATTTCTGCAAATCCACACTAATCCCTTTTATTTGAGCCACGAAGGAATTCATGCAATAACATACGAAATCATCATCGTTTCCAAATATGTATTTGCTTCTAGCACTTCGGGTGTGTTAATTTACTTCTTTAGATACTTGAGTTTAGCCAAGTGCATTAGGCAAAGTAAAACAATAAAACCAGCAACTATCGTATTGCGCAAAACCGACCTCGCAATGCGAAGTATTCTCAAATTAACGAATAAGAAACGTATCGACTAATCAATAAAAAAATCGATACAATTACAACTGTAGGTAATCCGGCACACGCATTTCAAAATGGTTTCGAAAGTAGGCGTTTATATGTGTGCATAGGTTTTTATCCATCGGAGTATATATATGTATGTACGTGTGTGTGGACAATTATATTTATTCAGTATAATATAATATGTATACCATACGAAAAAAATTACTTGACAACTGTTTCATCATATATTTTGATAAAACGTGATAAACGCAACTCTCAGGTATGCAAGATTCCACACTATTACCTTCACAGAAACATTTGAAACAAATAATACACGATATCCATAAGCCCTTTCATTCTGACGAGAGAAGACTGGAATTCAGCAATGGGACGGTGTTCAATCCACAACATTTTACATTCAGGTTTCGGTTGTCAATCGACAGAGCGAGAGCGACATTGGAACCATCAATCAGTGCTTTAAAACTTAATAATTATTCGGCAAATCTAATATTAACTAGACAACGCCGACGGCGTTTGTACTGTTCCAACTGCATAATTACAGGCCGGGTACTGTTACCTCAATCACTGAGTAATTGGTTGGAATTCGGTGTTTGATTGCCCACTCTAGTTCCGAGAAGAGCATGCGCACCGCACACGCGAACACTACGAGAATGTGAGTCTACATAATCGGGCAAATGCTCAAATGTTTCAAAAGGCAGGGAAACAGAAATTGAATGAATTCCATACATTGTTGGCATCGAATTAAACCATTACAAGTAAACGTAGATTGTGTTACATCTGTATTACAATGGAAGTTATGAAGTGTTAAAAGAAAGATATTTTATATATTTATGTGTAAATGAATACTTATTTTATGTAACAAAAAATACTGGACGTCTTTGTCAATCGTAAGTAATCGACACTGTATCAACTTTGGGTGTCGTCAATAAAATATGATTGCGTTTCATAGGGCACATTAAGCCATAAGTCGTTATAAACTAAAATTGTTAGACAACAGTCGTTAAGCTATACACGTGCCTTACGGCTATATCTATATCTATATTAGGCACCTCCGTACGTTGCGCATTGGTGGATTAAGAACTCTATCAATCAGCTTGATCTCGCAAAGAGCCGCAATAAGTGGAAGGCAAATAATTTTGGCAATTAACGTGTCTCATGAGATCAATGCTTTCTGTAGTTCATCAATATGGTACTATTTGCTAGTAGAACAAATCTTACCGATCTTCAAAGATCTAGACAGTACAATTCATAATCTACCACAAATTAAGAGCAAGCCTCCACCTGAAGTGACATTAACAGAGTTCAACATCGAAGTATATACAATTGTACATCCCACACGAACTGCGGCCCATAACACAACCTCAGATATACAACCTAACTCCCGCTTGGTAGTTCAAAAATGTATTAGAGAAGATACAATGTAAAAATTTCAAAACCAAAACGACTCTTTGTGTCACACAATATGGCCAAGAGCCCATCGTAATACAACACTCCGATATTCCATTCGAGATAGATGTGAAACGTGAACAAGTAGGAAACAAACAACATAACGAGTAGGAAGTGCGAATCGATAAATCGATATGTAAGAGATCTCTTCCTATTGGTGCTATATTGTTAGATATTATCATTCATACAATGAGAGAATATGATCTCTCTCATTGTATATGTAGATGCACAATAATCATACACATTTATATGTTTTATATGATACACAATACACACGCTGTTGTTTCTTGCAGACTTAGGTAAAGAATAACAATAAATTTAGTTATTTTAAATTATGCAACTTATACCAAGGTAAAGTTAAGGTAAGTTCATCATTTCTCTTCCCCAAGGTATGGTAAGGTATAATTTATACTAATGTCACAAATACAAAGGGAATAAAATAGAGAGTTTATCATTATCATAACATATTAATAAATATATATAAGATACGTAACTGCATTTTAATAAGGTTGTGTTGCCAAAAGTTGTCAAAATCATTACGAATAACATTAAAATTAGTATTCATAGGACTTATCAAGATGTAAGAAAACAGGATTATCAACTTAATGACCTCGACAATAAGTCCATATTGCAAAGTAGCGAAAGTCAACTTACACCTGTTTGGGCTCAACGACTCAGGTTCTGGTATACATTATTATTATATATCCTGACATTGGCGCAAGATAAGGCCGTCAGGTCAATATTTCGGATCTTGACCCCGAGAAAGGCACATTAAATAAAACCTTTTCGTCCCCTTTGGAGATTTCCATAAAGATGGATTCTGTAATCAAGTTTTCTATATATTTTTTTCATTTTATTGCCAGTGTCACGTTTGAATGATTTGACAGATTAAGGTCATGTTTATACAAACAAGGTACCCACATAAATTTTGTTTTGTTGAGTTGTAGAGTATGCTGTGTGCGAGCTTTTTCTTTGATATGTAGTGCTATAGTGAAGTGAGGGGTAGGGGTGAAAAATCTCTTTAAATGGTACAAAATCCTCAGTCCCTTGAAATCACAATTAACGCGGTTTCACTGTAATAAGTTAAGTCTGGTGGCACGGCGGGAGTGCCGCTTGCCAAGACGGTACTACTCACCTTTTCTCAAAACATTATATCTATTGGCTTGGCTCTTCATAAAACCTTGTAACTTTTTAACAGTGAAAACGTTACGAACCGTCGGTCGTCGTGGCTTATTTAACATGAAATAATGTTTTTGGTGGGAGTTACATGTTTGTTCTCGGCTTGGGTATGTATGTTCTTTACTATATGTTGTCCATGGAACCCCCGACAAGAGAATTTTAATGTGGGACCGGAACTGGTAGCGTTATGGCGTTGTCTAGGTAATTGCTATTATTTGCCATAGATAGATCATTGCTTATATGAGTACGAAGTCTTAACAGTTACCTATTTGAGTACTAAAATTGCCAATGACGACTGTGTGGTGTGATAGTCTCATTCAATACATTGTAAGTAATTAAAATATTAACCTTTAAATGCGATAAAAGTTATTTGTTTTATCGTAACCGTAGGTAAATGACTGAGTTATGATTTACAAGAAAAAGTTCTTAATTTTAAACACTAAATTAACACTCAGAGTACTAGTTACATTGTAAGGTTGTGTTACATAAAATTGTAGCTTAAATCACATCTTTGATCAAGTATTTTAAATAATATTTATTAATAATGAAATTTAAATACTGGACCGATCGTATGACCTGGTATTTTATACAAATGTCCTGATACCGGGTCGCGAAAAGGATTTAAGAGACGCTGCAGCGCTGGTCTAGGTTATTATTTAAACGGCTTTCTAAGTTTCCTCGTCACCACTACTAAATCGACAGTTGAGAGTAGAGATAACGTATTAAACAATCACAGGAACCCACATACTCGGAGCCGCGGCGTATTTCACCACGTCCAGTAAACAGGAAACCCATAGAAAGCCGCTTGAAAGCTAATGAATCAATCATCGTGTAAGATACGCGGTCCAGTCCGGCAGAAATAACGCGATAGTTCTACGATTAATCCAAAAACGTGTCTTTAAACATGTAAACCTGTCAGGTACACGCTAACGTGTATGGCTAGCTTAAAGTGCTCTAAACTCTTCCCACTCTATTTATAACCTCCTTTCAAGCGGAAATAGGAAGTTGAATTAAAAACAATATTTTAACCGGAACATCAAAGGTGATATTAAAAGATTTTAGAGACAAAATCATAGTCTAGATATTTTTGGTCGGAAGTTTGAACAGTTTGATCGTGATGATCTTTCCGGTATAGGAAAGTGTACATATCGGAGAAAGACAAAATATTTTATGAAATGAATATGGATCTTTTCGGATATCGGATTCGGAATAGAAAGTGTATTTTGTTAAAAAAAATCATATACGGAAGTATAAACAAACAATACTTCAGTGTAACCCACTACAGTTCGTTAGTCAAAATAGAATATATATCTGTACGTACCAGCAACGTATCGATTTTTAAGAACTCACTGTAATGGATTGCACTGCACTGAAGTATTCAACACTAAGAATTAAGAGGTCTTCACTCCAGGAGCATAACTCATAGCCCGGCGGCTTGCGTCGATCTCAAGTGATCGACAAAGTTAAGCAACAGCGGGCGCGGTCGGTAGTTGGATGGGTGATCGCTAGTGGCAAAAATTTCTTGAGCGCTTCCGTGCTTCGGAGGGCACGTAAAGCCGTCGGTCCCGGTTGTTATCATTTGGTAGCAGTCGTTAAGCCATGTCGGTTACCTTCGGGCGGCTTTAAATTTCCGACACTTGGGTTGGCCACTAACCCCTCCACCAATCCGCACTGAAGCAGCGTGGTGGAGTATGCTCTAGGCCTCCTCAGGTACGAGGAGAGACCCGTGCTCAGTAGTGGGCCATTAATGGGTTGTAGCCAGCCAGACACTCCAGGAATACGGAATAGAGATTTACGCGACTCCTCAAACGAACTCGCGAGCACAAGTTAATAAAAAGGTTACAGTCTTAGAGTATATATATATATATATATATATACTCTAAGGTTACAGTCATTACACACGGTATTCAGAATACGCAAAAAATATACATAAGTCTATGCTAGATATCTCAAAAGATATAGCACACGACGAGAAAACAACACGACAATGCGAAACCAATCCGGATAATACAGAATTATCGCAATCCGCAAACATCGCGCCACGGACCCCGCGTGCACCGTGGATGCATTGACGGCAAAAAACGTTACGTAACTATGAACATCAAGTTCATTAGATAACGTAACGGCGGTGTATGCAATTCGCTCGTCACGTCATACCGTCATCAAGCTGATAATAATGCATATTCATGGTCTTGCACACCTTGCTATGATTTACCTCAGTTTTTGTCTTAATCCGAGTCGTGCGTTCAGGTTTGGGTTTCTTACTCTAAATGTCCATCCTTCTAACCAATTTTTGACGTGACAACGTCTTATAATTCGATAGAGCCGGTGGCACGCATGAAAAAACATGACTCATGCGTCGTTACCGTCGTTACCGTAACGGCGTAGCAATCGGCCTTTGCGTTCGGCAGCGTTCGGCAGCGTCCGACATCCGTCTCTCTCCTACTTGAGTGAGCGATGCGTCTGCGTGGACAGCTGCTATACTATAGTACATTTATATGTTTTGATCGAGTATCAAGTGCAGTGAAAAGTGAATGTGGTGTCAATTGTTTATAGCAACGATAATTACAGCGATAAAGGTAATGATTCTTTCGATATTAATTATTATTTGAATTTTAGACAGTAGCTTCAAAGGTGAGGGGGATTATGGTAAAATTTTAACAAATCGGGATTTTTTTACATGAAAATAAGTTAATGCTTGAGAACCATTCTACCAGATTTTAAGCGGAGATTCATTTCACACACGGAAACAATTTCATTTTTATAGGAAGTACGAAACCCCATTAAATAATTGTCATTTATTTTACTCATTGACCATGTAATTCATTATATTTTATTAAAATTTTGTGTTTACATACGGATTACAAGATCTTCAAAAAACTCAATTTCCATTAATTTCATTGGATCCAAATCAATATAATTAACAAGTATTGACAAGACGTATTTCCATAAGTTTTATGGATCCATGTCACCCTGTTTCATACAAAACGAGATTAATTAAAATTTGGCAAACATTTTAACTGACCCGGCAACTATTGCGAGAATGCTAATCGAGCTATAAATTCTGACCAACTTTCACGTGCTATTGTAAAATTAATAGGGCATTAAATTTTACCTCTTATAAATTTATTTGAAACCTTAAAGTTTTACATTTTTGATACTAATAACCGTTCTCGCAATGATTCGAGAAACATTATTAAGCCTTTATTTATATTTGATTTTTTTTAGACGGGATTAATATTCATACATATATTTTAATTATTTATGAACAGATACTTTAAACTATTACTGCAATACATGTATAAAAAGTTATAGTAGACATCAAATTAAAGTTTTTAACTGACTTGTGAATTTTATTGTTACATGACTATTTGTTTCCCACTACTACTTTTATTGAAGTAGACTTCGCGATCGTGATAGAATAATTCAGAGTGCGCATTTGCGATTGCATTGAACAATCCTGCAATCAGATTGTTACACTTCTCCGTGTTGCTGGTAATGTGTGAAAGAAGGAAACAATGTTTATGTTACGTGACTGCCCGTGTAACATTTATAAAATGCTCTAGTGTAAACGTATCGCGACTAGGGTTGCTAAATGGCTAGTTTTATTTGTATATAAATATCCGATTACAGAGCAGATAAGCCATCAAACAAGAAGTTTACTAATTCGTCTAGGATTTTAACAATTTATGTCTCTAATTAATATCCTCTATTTATATCCTGGATTTGAACTGACGACTGTTGCTTGCTTTCATGTCCACTGACATCCTTGTCAACAACCGAATCGCGCCCACGCCGACTTCTACAGCAGCACTCGAGATAAGAGCAATTGAAATAATTGATGTCAAACGATGAAGACCGCATCTCGAGTCATCTAAAAAGCTCTCATATACTTACGGACCCAATGGAGTGCCGATGCAATTCGCAACACATTGAAACATTGGCAAATAGAGTGATCAGTTCTCTTAGCCTAATTAAGTTAACAAAACTAAACTGGGAAATGGTTAGAAATACGTGAACGCACGTAGTACTTACGTGGAAATGCAAATGCAGTTTGTTGGGTCGCAAATTTGGTCCTGCGGCCGTCATCAAGGAAAACAAGGGTGCAGATCGTTTTTATGGTTTATATGGCAAATTATTATTGGCCTCAAATAAAACTTGTAAGTACACTTTTAGTTCTTACAAACGCCAATTAAATTCTCTAAAACTTTGGACCAATACCTTTCAAGTCGTAGAACCAATGATATAATGTAACAGATTATTAAATTTATGTCCATTTTTTTCGACGACTTCCACGACTAAATCTCGGACAAAATAATAATAAACACACCAACGTATCACTTCCCGTGACATGTGTGCGGATATAAGCCGAGGTTTACAAGTGTCATCAATAAACCGGCGCCTCGGCCCAGCAACTGTACATCATGAATCATTTTGTTGCCTACTTAAAGCCATCGTCTGCGTATGACGCCGTTGACCGATGTCTCGACTTATTTTAATAGAGTTCATTCGTATTCAGTTATATGTTAATGCGTTATTTATCGTGACGTCGATGTTTATGTCGCCGGTTACTCATCCTAGTGGTTTTAGTCGGAAATTTATGAGTTACCCGACTAGTTTTCCGGATGCAACAACGCTTGCGTGTAACAATGTTGCAACGCTTGAGGAATTTCATAAAACATTGCTTTATGTACGCAAGTTTGTAGCGGTGAAACGAAATGAGTGAAATAGTGCTGTATGATTTGACTCAACTGCTTGTGTCGGTCGGAAGTTAACGACAACGTTAAATAACTTCGATGTCTGGAGTTAGTTACAATATATGTAGTACCTATAAACAAGGCGTACGTTAACAAGTAGGAACATTATTTAAGTTTGAAACTTAAAACCCTACTATGTATTAAAGTGAGAATGGTTGTTAATCAACTTTAAATCGTTATAGATCCTAAATGGTCATTCAAAATGAAAAATGACACAGTAGCGTTAAACGTTTAACGTAACCGTCTCCGAAGTCCACTAAATATCACTACAAGAATAGCTACACACGCGCCGAAAGTACATTCAACGTACGTATAACTTTGTAAGTTATACATTCTAAGGCATATACACTGTCGCTTTTCATACAATTTCAATTGCATTTAATTTACAACATTAAAGAAATAAGATGGTTTTCTTAAATATAAACCGTTAATGTGTTGAGTATATTAATTGATCTAAATAAGCGCGTAAGCGTACGTCGGCTGGTCTGATTGACGTGTACATAATTGACGTTCAGAGGAAGCGTAAATAAACGTGTTGGAGTGTTTACTTACGCTGGCAACGCGGCAACGCTGCGTGAAGGGAGCGATAGCTCAATGAGGGCGAGATGATCCGTTAAAGTTATTGCAATTTGCAGCACACAGTAGACACAGTACATCTAATGAGGAAATATATTTACAATTTATATACGACGGGTTCTTGAGACCCGTTTTGGACCTCGTGTTATTGCTAGCGAACCGAACAATCTCTCAAGTCTTTAGGATGTCGGATAGGTGCGATACTAGTCGGGCAAACACACGCAAACTGTAACGTGAGTAAGCTAACAGTAAGAGGAAAGTCCATTGTATTGTAAAAGGTCAAATTAATACTCGAGCTCCATTTTACAATACATTTTTATGAATGACAATATTGACATAATTCCTTTGTTCTTCTTAATCATATGTTTATTCTTGAAGTTGGCCTGTTCGGCGGCCAGTAACATTTTGTTAGAATACCTGAAACCTATGAAAAACTACCAACTGAATATCTCTCCTCTCCGCTCCTCAATCTACTCTCCACTCCTCAAGCCTGCACCTCACCACTCCACACCGCGCCTCACCAGCTCACCACACCTCACCTCAGGTCCCCACACCTCATATGACCATCTCCTGCTAATGCTGCTCCTCGCAGTGGTTTTAGTAGAGGTACAGAATTCCTCCGTTACAGTCGGCCATCCTGAAACAATTGCGTCCCGCAATTGGCACGCATAAAAAAGTATCAACACTCAAGAAAATCAACATCAAATTGTACAATGTCACATCAAGGCATACATCACCCTTTTTATGCTGAAATATACTCCTCTATATCTCCTCTACATAATTTTATAACTTCTTTTCTTTAATCGTTGACTTATATCTGCTTATATTTTACATCTCCTCTTTAATCAGATTGGTATAAATTCCAGTTTATTTTAATAAAAGCTCCACAAAATATTCTTCCAGAAAATGCCAATTTTATTGCAATAAAATCAATCTGCACTCATCGTCGATTCTTCATTTGTTTTACGTCTTTTCTTTCCCACTGACACGTTCATCTGACATTTTATAATATTTTCGACATCGCAGAATATTATTTCTTTGCTTTACATAATATCTCCAGGGCGAAACTCTTTCTAAAGCGGAATGGCACATCCTTACCAGCCAATAATATAACAAGAGCGCCACTAAGAACTTTTCATATATTTCATCGGAACTCATGAACTCTTAATTACAACGGCACAATTCACATCTTTCTGAACTCTTCATCAAATTGCTAAATACACATTTTATCTTTTTATATCGAGAGGACATCATCATTTATAATCCATCTGACACATAGCCATAATGTCATATGCATATTACTTTGAAATCTTACTCCTTTTTATCGAGAAAACTTTCAATTCTGGCAATTACTTTTTATTCTCTCCATTCTTAACACGTGGGTATTATGTTTTACAACATAAACATGCCACTTCTGAATGTAAAAGGTCAAATTAATACTCGAGCTCCATTTTACAATACATTTTTATTGAATGACAATATTGACATAATTCCTTTGTTCTTCTTAATCATATGTTTATTCTTGAAGTTGGCCTGTTCGGCGGCCAGTAACATTTTGTTAGAATACCTGAAACCTATGAAAAACTACCAACTGAATATCTCTCCTCTCCGTTCCTCAATCTACTCTCCACTCCTCAAGCCTGCACCTCACCACTCCACACCGCGCCTCACCAGCTCACCACACCTCACCTCACGTCCCCACACCTCATATGACCATCTCCTGCTAATGCTGCTCCTCGCAGTGGTTTTAGTAGAGGTACAGAATTCCTCCGTTACAGTATGTATCTACGGGCATATTTAGAGTGAACACAATAGCCTAAAGTTTGATGTCGAACCGTTAGCATTGAAAAGGATCGAACAAAGCGAGGGTGGGCTGGCGCAGCTTGCAGGATAACGTGTGGGGCATCGGGCATATGTGGGGTTTCTGCTCATGCGTATCGGACTGCCACCGCGCCGTGCGCTACGATGAATTAGAGAATTTCATGTTATGATGAACACCTTTGTTTTTTATGCGTGTGGCGCAAAAATTTCAATAATTTAATGACCTAGCTGGTTGCGAATGCGCTGGTTGCTGGTTACCTGTCTGCGAAGCGAGGGGCCCGGGGTAGACCCATACAACACAGACACGAGACAAAATATGTATGTATGTATATCTAACCTCATTCAACCTCGTCATAAATCTTTTGCTTTACTAAAATGTAATTGTACTATTATTTTCTTGACGAAAGACTGCAAAATACATTCCAATTAGTCGAGTAAGTAACTGATAACAGTCCAACTCTACTGAAGATAAGATATGGACCTCCACATTACGTTGATCATTCACTTTAAGGCGTCCGATATACCTTTTTAACTTTCCTTCGGAAGGTTACGGTTTTAAGGGACATAATACTGCATACAATAATGGTAAATTTAATACTTATAAACATGCCACAGCCGGATTTAATACAGAATTAATCCGTCGCATAAGCTTTTCTTTGATACTCAGCTCACTGGCTGCGGTTGTTATTATGTATTTTTAATTTCCTTTCACAGTGCACTAATACCGCGAGTTTAATTTTGTGAAACAGCCACAATAATCTGAACCATTCAGCTTCTCTGAAATTATACTAAATATTAAAAATGTCCCATATATCTTTAACAAACATTAGTTTTATACCGTTTCTAATAGATTCGTACCTAACATAACAAAAAAGATTTTTTTTCGAATAGATACGGCTACAGTAAGATGGGGTAGGTACAATAATTATGATGATTGTTAAAGGCTTTTATTTAACTTGCCCGAGTGAGTATTAAATGTGGGTCAAATCTTGCAAACTGAATTAGAACTACATAAGTACATCCTCGTATCCTACAGAATTGACAATTAAGCATGATCATAAAGACACTATGATCTACAATTCTAAAATCAAGGGCATGAGCTCCATATCCACGAAGATAAAATGACAATCTAGAATTTAAGGTTTACTGTAGCTTCGTTAGAGCATGTCTCTACAAGTCTACACACGTAATACGCACATTTCATTAACAAAAACCAATTTATATAGACACCTGACAAAGGTCACCGTCGTTTATGGACACGAGCGATACCATCGATGGCTCGCCAGCCGTCAGACAATTCAGTCCAACAATTGAGTTTGTAACGAATGATACTTGTAGTGTAGTGTAGTTTCTGTACATCACCGACATATTATGGTAGACGTGCGTGTAGGCGCGGAATCGTAGGAACATGAATCACCCATCTAGTGTTATTAGCTCGATACTCGTACCTCATACCTCATACCGAAACATGTTTTAGTTTATTGCATACTCACACAGTCAATAGTACAACTCACATCATCACATTAGCATATCCTGTATCATTTTATGTTAATCCTTTCATTGCCGACAAATCCCGAAAAGAAGCATTTAACATTATTATCTTTTTTATTTATCTCATTAGTTGATAAACGCGCTGACGAACCACCTCATCATGCTCTTGATCGTGGTTCAGCAGGGTGGAACCCTAACAGGGCAGCTTCGAGTTAAAGATGGATGGACTGGGCTGCTCCAGACAATCGTCAGTCGAATCGGACGTCCAAACCATCGTGTCGACGTCACTGCAGAGCTGTCGTTACTGCTTTTTACTTTATACAACTAGCGGCAAATTGCGCTAGTTGTATAAAGTTCAGTGATAATTTGACGCCTGACAAGTACTGTTATCTTGTAATTACACTTCAATGGAGATGTAAATTAAATCAACTTTCTTTTTTTTCTTCGGAGCTCTTCACGTGCTTTTACTTTCGTTGCTATGGCAACCGTTGTCACAGCTACGAGCGAGAGGGTTAGCTGGTTTGTGTTGTCTTTTTTTTCCACGCATGACTGATAGTAAGTTAGGTTTAATTCAGATTAAATTATCCAAACTTATCTCTTGACTAGTTAGTTAAAAACCTGTTTCCATTTCAAGGCTAACAAAAACAAACAATAGAAAACAAAACATTTGAAATACAATTTGTCCCACAATAAACAGTAACTTACCCTAACACATAAAAACATAAACGTTTCATATTGTTCACGCTCCAATGTTACGGAGATGACCCTAATCTTAATATGACTGTCAAGAGTTTGAACAATATGAGCGATGAATCACGCCAGCTGGGAGTTGTATACGTTATAAGGCAATGGGTCGGTGCTCCCCAGATAAGAATAGATGTGTTGTCGTTCCGCTTTAACTAATTCAGCTCGTTACGGGTAGGTGCGTGTTAGGTGAATAAGGTTTCTGTAGTAGTGTGATGGGTTATAATTTTTTTTTTTTCAAGATTTTATTGAGTCACACAAATTATACTGTTATCTAATGTTGTTTCACATTCATTTACATAATTTGAAAAGTTGTATAACAATAAAGCTGATAAATAATTATTAATAATATTAATAAATAATTATTAAGTTCAAGGGAGAAGGATACACACTATAGGATACGGGGAAGTGTAACCCAAGCTCAAAGAATTATACATTTTTAAAAATGTATTACACATTACAATAACATGCAATTCTTCTCTTCTTTCTTTCGATTGTAACGCTTAAAACCTTCTTAAGTTGATTTTCGATTGAAGGAACTAGTTCATATCGGCTACATCTACATCTACCATAGCAACAGTTATGTACTTTATGGGTCGTCGTGAAAATAACACATTACATTGGTTACATTACTTGGTAGAGGGTGAGCATTATAAGGACTTTTAACTTAGTAATAATTTAACCCAACACTCGCCCTTTTTTTTTGATAACCCTAGATATAAATGTCGCAAAGTCAACGCAACGACTTTTCTGCCGACATCAAACGACCATTATAAAAAAAACATATACCCATGTGAGTTTTTGAGGGCGTAATACCAGAAACGTTCACCACTTTGTTTGACTTTTTTTATACGGAACTCCCAAAAAGTATGTATGTAAACGAATGGCCAAGTTCAGGCACCAAATTTAACGCGCACCATTCACGGTTCATGCATAAACAAGGCGTCGACGCGGCGACGGCGCCGCGGCACGGATGTGGGTCGTCTTTACGATTTTAACATTATTCCTTCGCCTCCACACTCCACACGCTAGTGCTTCCTCGAACAGAAATTAAATCGATTCGTTTAAAGTAATTTCTTTGTGGGTTAACAAATATGTACTTATAAAATGGTTTACACGTCTGCTTCATAATTATGAACAATAGCCGGTGCATCTTATATATACAGGTATTGTTAGTTTTCAATGGATTTACCGAATGACGTCGGACACAGACTATTCATTTGTTCTGTCGAGGCCATTGGTCTCTGCTTCTGAATAACAACATTCACGAAAATTGAAATTTTATACTCAAATGCTGGATTCGACCTTATAGTGACAGCACACTAACCGTAAAGATTTAGATATCATCACGGAGCCGCGAGACGTGCCCGATTATAATCTGGATGTCTTCAGCGAGTGTGAACGATCTTACATTAATATTTATTAGGTGAAGCAAAAATGTAATAATATGTATATAACCCATTAGCCTTTACTGCTAGAGTGTGTCATATGCCAGAAGACAAAGCAATCCGGATCGGATAATGTGTTTACAATTACATTGCCCAATAAAACAATTGATATTTGATATCAGTAACTAATCTGTTTTAAAATACAAACAACTCGTTTCGTATCGAAATGATTGGCAAGCGCGAACCTAATATATCTCAGTGCGTTCTCGATTCGAATATTGCCACATCGCTTCTAGGAAGGCTGAGACATCTATCATAAATCTCGGTGACACACCAGAGGTAAGAGGTGCAATCGATTGTTCGTCAGTGGAACACTTTCACTGTCTAATTCAAAACTTATTTGATCCAGTCCCCTATTGACAGACTGCTTACAACCGCCAACGCATACTCGCATATATTTTTAAACTAAGTACCGTCATCAGCCAAACGAGGATTAGCTAGGTACACACATGTGAGGGCTTTGTGAATGTTCTGGAGAACTCTCTAGTATGCAAGATTTCTCACGATGTATATTCCTTCACCGAATCAAATGGTAAATTTATCTGTCACATAAATACGAGTATCTGCAAACCCCGCTTCCCAGACAGTGTCACTACCAACTAAGCTACGGAGTCGTTAAGTTTGTAAGTTGAATGATCAGAATTATATAAAATCAGATAATCCATAACCTAGCGTTTGAAACTTGATTGAAGGAGCCGATGTCTGAGCTGTGCGTTGTTCCCAATGTAAATCACTATAAACTCATTCTCAACTCATATGCATTCGAGACACCGTGACAAAGGTTACAGAGCACTCGGGCGCATTGTTAGCAACACTTTCTATTCGGTGTGCGCGTGCGCACAGTTCACCGCGCTCATTTGCCGGCTTGCACGCAACACTACACTAATATGATGTACCTACTACTTATAATGTGGCCTGTGCCGCATATGATCAACTTGATGGATCGCGTGGCAACGGTTTTAGCCTACTGAACATAGATCGATCACAACACGTCATTTACCTTCGTATACATACATAGCGAGAAGATATAAAGCTATTTTGAATAATTTGAGGAACAAGATCATACAACTTTTCATGACACGAATAAGTTGAAAGGTATGTTACAAAAATATATTTTTCAGAGCAATATTTTAAGGTCAATATTATCCACTGTCATTTTTTTCACACTCCATGTTAGATTTTTATAGATGTAGCCATTGACTTATTATTACATTATTATGCATCAATGGATGTTGCATTTTATTTAGCAATATTTGGCTCCTTTAATTTTTTAGTCTGCATTGTATTTGTCTCATTAATAGTTTTATTGCTTTATTTATTTATTTATTATTACTTTCATTGTAATTGACACTAATAATTACGAAAAATAATCACATTATAATGCACTTTAAAATTGAATGTATTCCCTTAAAATTATCTGAAAACCGTAGTCCTTTTATATACTTTAGTTCATCGTCAAAATTTTCACACACCCGCCGTTCCCCGCCGACCTCACAAGCGTCACCTAACGTTGTAAAGGAAGTATTATTAAGCCATAACAGTTTGAATATAGCACAGAGAGAGATCAGCTTATATTGAAATTCCGCACAAAAGATGTTATTGAATAGCGCGCCGGATGTTATGGGGAAGGGTCAGTAATGTCAGTCTATCTATTACGCTGGTGTCAATTCCCCATTCACATATGCCCCTTCCTCGAGGAGATCTTTCAAGTATTATCTTCGTCTGACATTACTCGTATCATAAATATGGTTATCATGCAGTATGTTAAAGATTATTTCGTGTTGAGGCCAAGATATGCTCTAGATGTGCAAGCCTAGAGGTGGCTAGAATGTAATGAATATTAACATTCTAGAAAAAACTATTAAAAAATGACATAGTTTAACACTGTTTACAATACGTAGCCGGGTACACAAGGGTGTAATAACTGCTAATGTATTCGTGAACCACATTACGGTGCAGAGGTTATGGACACTAACGTAACTACGTTATGCATAGTTCTGCATAGTTATGCAGTATTACTGTGTTTA
Organism: Ochlodes sylvanus; assembly: GCA_905404295.2. Taxonomy (NCBI): domain Eukaryota; kingdom Metazoa; phylum Arthropoda; class Insecta; order Lepidoptera; family Hesperiidae; genus Ochlodes; species Ochlodes sylvanus. Next base: position 10,089,879 of record FR990132.1, on the reverse strand, counting down.
CGTTCATTCCTACAATTACCAGTTCAGTTAAAATTGTTCATCCCCTGTCACTTTTAGACCATTTTTTACTTAAATTAAATTGGGACCAAATTGGAAGTACATGTATCCTCCCAACACAGAAAAAAGATTTATCAAAATCGTAAAATTACGGAGTTCTAAGGTAACAAACAAAAAAATACAACCAAATTGAGGAACCTCATGCATTTTTTAGTCGTTTAAAAATGCAACAGGCCAGTACGAGTGACGCCAATCGATTTTAAACAAGCCATCCTAACAATCAACTTCTAAATATACATACTATAAAGTACATAATAATGTTACTCTTATGATCTAACAGGTGATAAAAGATAATCTCCTCTCGTTTGAAGTCGGTTGAAAATATTTTTCACGACTGCGTTACGACTATTACTTTGGCTTGGCCATTTGAACGTGAACGATTTAAATACGAGCAGTTACTTTTTGCCAAGTGTCTTTATATAGTGGATTCTAACTGAATCTAGTCAGAAATTCAAAAATATCAAGATACTTACAGGTTTTGTCACAACTATTTTATCAGTAAATTGACGAAACAGTAAAGTGATGAAACTCTGGCTCTCGCCAAAAGCCAAACTACGTCCAAGCCAACCTACCTTGGCCGAGGTACCGGTGTTCATGCTGTTTACTAAGTTAGCAAGTAAGAGGTAATGTAAGGTCCCTTCTGTTACACGTCAGTGAATTCTGTATCATCAAACTTAATCTCGAAGTACTCACAGCGGTTATCTTGCACTCTTGACTACTTTTTCTGGCTTGCATTGTTTGAAAAACAGCCGTAAAGTGCAAAGTTTTTAAAGTGTCTCATTGCAGTTGTGCAGAGCCAGTTAGCGAGCGATTTTACCGCTTTTTTCATTCGTTAGACGTGCATGGGTGACGATAACCACTTACAATCACGTGGGCGTTGATTGTACTGGATTAACGGCTGTTACCATGTAATATGCTAGCGCAAAATCAGCAATGTGTTGTTTCACAAATATTACTAGTTCCGACGAAATCATCAATACACTTGTATTCAGGTGAGTCAATATACACGGACACGGAAACTACATTATACATAATTATATTTGATAAAAAAAGATAAGCTCTTGACAAGATTTTGACGAAATCACAGCTTGATTATTGATTTATGTGACAGATATATTATGTTTGTTATTGTGTTATGGGTGTTTTCCATCCCACCCGCGACTAGGGAAAACCTTGTGTGGGAGTATGAGTGTGATAGCGTTTATTTATTTTTATTATTGTATACCTTACCTGAGAACATTTAAAGCACAGATTTCTACTGATCTTAGCTGTAAAGTATAGTTAAGTAACTAAGGTTCTTTGAGGCCGTTCTTAGTAACGTAGTGGAGTAAAATAGGTCAGACAATTAAAGAGAAGTAACCTCGCTGAATAAATGAATGGACTGCGAAATGAGGCTAAGAGGATTCAGATATTCCGTCGTAAACGCGGGCTGACGACCTCATATATTTTGCGGACATTTTCACAGACAAATCACGATGATTTTATGGCTTGATGCCAAATTACTCCTAAATTTGGATTAGGACTTACTCTAGACCTTAGCTCATATAAGTAGGTTCCGTTTATTGCTACTAGGTAATTTTTTAAAAGTGAGGGTTTGACAAACACAAAAAGATGGAATAAGAAAAAATTACGTTACTGTCATATATTTAATCAAAATCCCCGCGTCTTTTACCTAGTTAGTTGCATCTCAAACTATCTCCTCTGAAATTCGCGCTATAGTAAGGCAGTGAAAGAGAAATGTGATAATTATATGTGCCTCGTAGTGTTACAGCCAAATAGCAAAAGAACGTACAGCTTTTATTCAGATTTCACATAAATATCAGTAGCTAACCATGAAAGAGCATAATCCTAAAAAGGTAAGAGGATCACGGTGGTAAAGCTAAGGATCAAATTGAAGAAATATCTTATTCTGTAATCTATGAACCACTCTCTTGCAATTCCAATGAAAACCTTATCTACTAACGACTGCGTGTGTAATGAAGAGCACGGGTTTGATGCCTGCCTTTGCTTGTGACTGGTTTCCATTTGCTTTTATCTATGCCACTTGCGGCACTACGAGGAGTGTGAGTGTTAATATTTAATTACAAGACAGGCGTTACGGTAAAAACAGTTGAACTATGGAGGTGTTTATTATTTTTTTTTTAATGAAAGGCAAAAGAAAGAGTAATTCTTAAAAGGCATTTTAACTACTCATTTTACCTCGGTCCAGCGCCCAGCCCGTGCGACCTGACGGGGCGCAACGACTGGGGATACCATTACAAGCGGCAGGTAGGAATTTCTATATGCACTAATTATTTCGAAGGTTCTCAATACGAAACGCAATAGGATGGTATCGCGTCGCAATATGTCACACGACACGGCTCGGGCGTGTCATAGTGCGTTAAGAGCCTAAGCTCCGGTTTCTTGTGGTTCTATACCGTCGGTGTCCGATTACCGGATCGGCTTGTCTTGGCCTCTTGGGAAACTTGTGACCGTTGGTATTGGCTTGCTCGAAATAGTTCACGAATATTCTGGCTCTAACAGTACCTAGATTTCACCTCACAAAGATCAAAGAGCATCCGGATTCAAAAAGAATTAATAATGGTAGGAAACAAACCGTAAGACATTGGAGAATTCGAAAAAAATAAAACTATTTTAAATTTCGATTCAACAGTCGAGGTGAGGACGGAAACGCCGACGGAAGTGGCGTCACGGTCCGCGGCGCGCGCACCATTACATGACGACATCAGGGGACCAGGCGATTATAAATCCGAACAGGTCGTCAATATAATCATTCTGCTGCTGAATGATTACGTCACGAATGAAAGCGATGGCGTCGATGGGATAATGGCAGAAATCCAGAGATCCAGCCCTCGTTGTGAAATATTTGGCAAAGAAGGTAGGTGAGCGCGCGTTTTGCACAGGAAAACTTATAGCCAGATAAGAGTAGGAGATCAAAGAAAATAGTTATATTTTGTCACTGTCGAATAATATTTCTTTCACGTATTAATTAATTTAAGCTGCTTTAACCAAGAGCACACCTGTTAAATTGACAATAAATCGAGCAGAACTCGATCTGCTAAGTCAGTGTGATTAATATGAGGCAAACTTACTTAAGTTAATAGACCTAAATTAAGTACTGAATAGCAGCAGTTGTTACTGAGTATGGTAGTTGGTACTAGCACAATCATATGGGTTATAGGTGCCTGGTCTACTATATGATCAATGTCACGTAAATATTATTAACAAATTGTGAGAAGTCACGAAATCACCTCAATACGCAAATAGTGCACAGGTTTGAGAAAAACAATGTTGTAATTTGCCTTGTTCGTTGTGCTATTTTACAAGTAGATTACATTCGTGCGTTTTAAGAATGGTATAAAATGTTGAAACATCTAATGTTCCTAAATTGCGCAACGTTTAATAGAGGAGTTTTAAAAAGTATAAAGCAATTGAAATTGAGCAAAATTTGTTACAGTAAGTAGAGACGAAAGACATTTTTTGAAGGACCCATAGTTTCAGAGATATCGCGAAAAAGGTGTTTGCAGTTTGCCCTCTTTCCAAGATGGCGGCCGGGGGACAAGGGTGGCAACCCCACAAACTTGGGGTTAAGCTTCTATTGACTCCCCGCACATGTCCCAAAAATAAAATTGCGTCCTCTAAAAAATGCAAAGCTCATGTAACATTTCAATGGACGTAAACTCAATCGCATGTATGTATTTGATATGTAGTTGTGCATTTGGATTTGGTCGCCTTTAAAAAGTAAATAATCAACATCCCCAATAAACAAATAATATATGTAGGTCAAACAAAAATCGCCAATAACCGAAAATAGCTATTATGAATGCACTCATTTTGACCGGAAATAATAATATAAAAAAAGAAAAAATATATGTTTGAATCGAATTTCGAAATAAAACAGACGCTATCATACTCGTTGCTTGACAATGATAAGCTGTACAATAATGGTACGCTTTGTCGTCTCAATCGGCAGCATTTCGAGGATACGATAAGATTAGGAGACATCCGTCTTATTGTCAGCATCTCGACTTCAATAACAAAAATGTTTCAATACATAAAAATGGGTCGGTGACTGAGTGAACGTTATCTTTAGATAACAAAGGCACTTTTACCTACCCTCTTGAAATTATTTTGCGTAACAAATATTTTTAGAATGACTAATATTAAGTTAAACAACACAGGAGCAGGCGAAAAACCTGATTGTAAATGGTAACGGGATTCTAAAGGCATCACAGATGTGTTGCCGCTCAAAAAGGAGGTAAAAATTTGTCTTAGCGGTCCACCGCTAGGGGGCGATACTATACATATTTCACTTTGCGCGCAGTTCGGGGTACTCATCATAAAAAAGAAATAACCTTGAACCTATTTTTCACTTTGCGCGCAGTTCGGGGTACTCATCATAAAAAAAAAATAACCTTGAACCTATTTTTCACTTTGCGCGCAGTTCGGGGTACTCATCATAAAAAAAAAATAACCTTGAACCTATTTTTCACTTTGCGCGCAGTTCGGGGTACTCATCATAAAAAAAAAATAACCTTGAACCTATTTTTCACTTTGCGCGCAGTTCGGGGTACTCATCATAAAAAAAAAATAACCTTGAACCTATTTTTCACTTTGCGCGCAGGTTCGGGGTACTCATCATAAAAAAAAAATAACCTTGAACCTATTTTTCACTTTGCGCGCAGTTCGGGGTACTCATCATAAAAAAAAAATAACCTTGAACCTATTTTTCACTTTGCGCGCAGTTCGGGGTACTCATCATAAAAAAAATAACCTTGAACCTATTTTTCACTTTGCGCGCAGTTCGGGGTACTCATCATAAAAAAAAAATAACCTTGAACCTATTTTTCACTTTGCGCGCAGTTCGGGGTACTCATCATAAAAAAAATAACCTTGAACCTATTTTTCACTTTGCGCACAGTTCGGGGTACTCATCATAAAAAAAAAGAAAAATCAATACAAAAAGTACGTCCAAACGCAATGAATGCTAACAGACGACTGAAGTAAGTCTAGCGTCGCTTCGCTCAAATAGCGATTTCGACGAAAAAAGCACAGAATACAATTGCGCATGCGTTGGGAGGAGTGGCTGAGCATGCGCTGACATGAGAAACCGATGAAACATGCGCCATCTATCGAGAAAACCGTTTTCTAGCAACTTTTTTATTTGACCTTTCCGGACGCTGAAGGTCATGCCGATCGACTCAGAATCAAAAGTTGAGTCGATTGATATATAGCATCGCCACCTAGCGGTGGACCGGTAAGACCAATTTAAGCCCAAAAAGGATTCGGGGGAACCGCATTATTACGAATGCATTGCGAACTCTTATCAGGCGTTTTATGATAATTTCATAAACCATTAAATAAAAGTCGAATGAAAATTAGTGCAGGAATCTATCTCCTTCCAATGTAGCAGACATCGAGTAGATAAACTATTTAAAACTATGCCGTAATAAAACAATAGGGTTGAGCAAGTTTTACGTACAATCTCTCGTTCCCGCTAGAAACGCTTATCTCCGTATCCATGTTAGAGTCCCTCACGTGCGCCGAGAGCAAACAGTAACAATATCATAAAGCTGTTTTCACAAGATTTCTATGACAAAAATAGAAAGCCATTCGATTCACACGAGAGCTGTATCCGATGCACGTGGTATCGGTTTCAAATCACGAATACGCTCGCACTAGTAGAACAATGCGAACGCAGTAGTCCAACTGTCTACATTTGTTATACCCATATTCATATTCTTTAACATCGCTAAGATTGGGGCTCTTGAAATAAAGAGATCAATTTTTATTGTAAAACTGTAATAATGGGTATGGTGACAAAATCACTAATTGATTTGCATTAATATAATTAATTATTAATATTATTTGATTCCTGCAAGCATTGCTTACAGAAACCAACACTTATTCACAGAGATACAGATGACGTATAGGTAGATGGCGCTAGAATCTAGATAATACTCTTCTTGGTATTCAGTAGACATCTCATATTACATCTGAAGTTACTTTTAGTAGGTACTCATCTAATAATACAATATTGAAGTTATTATTCATGTTAATTTTACCTACAACATGACTTGATGAATGACATTCTATACTACAGCATGATCGATGTTGATGTACTGTTCGTCGCTTACTCTGTGACTGTGATACAGCCGTCGCCAGTAGTTGCAATCACGCTAACAATTGGATCGCATAAGAACTCTCGGCTTAACAACAAAAGTAATACGCAGCTATTACATGAAATTGCCAAAAAATTGTCCGTTTATTGCACAACTTGCGATCGGCTCCGTGATCGTGACTCCGCTTCACATCCGCAACTCGTTTACTGCGTCGTTATATTTTACGAGGGCTAATCGAAAAGTTAGCGAGTGAAATGGATTCCGATAGATAACACTCTACGGATCCGTCATAACACGAATTTTCTCTTTACGCAAACAAATCCATTAAACTGTGCGCGATAACTTTTCCGTTTTTGATGTTATCATTGTTTTAGTTCGCTTTTTCTCAAACTTAGAAATACAATTCATAATTATTTTTTTTGCGAAACGATAATATTTTCGTTTATGTCTATAGTGTAATAGCGAAAACGGATACTTTGAAACTTACGCGTGAGTAACTGAATTTTTTTAAACTAAATCATGGGTTTAGCTACGATTACGTACGGATACGTTTATTATTTTGACCTAATTGCAAGTCTATCGTGGTCACGGTGGAAAGAGTTGTAATTGCTCAAAAAGGCATCTCACTTATGTAGATGGTTTTGGGCTTAAAAACATCAATAGTGAGCCGCTAGCTGTCGCCTCAGACAGATTGTCACACTCAGTTGCTATGTTCGTCAGCCAATGAAACTGACACCTGATATAACTTAAAATGAATCTGTCATATTTTTTGTTGCCGTGTTCTACATTACACCGGCAAATACGAGATTTCATCTTTAATTATAGTGACATTTTTTCTAATTTTAGTAGGTATAGTATATAATAATATCATTTTTGTAATCTACGCCCTCTTTTTAAAGCTGAGAATCGAACTAACACCGAATCCCATCCATTACAGAATCGACGATAAAGGGATCGTTCCTTTACGAATTATTTGAGATTGGGAAAAGGGCGCGCAATTGAATTTAGCTCCTACTCGCCGGTCACTGACTATATAAGATTAACGAGCCCCTTTTTACATTTTAAAGGACCAGCATTTCACGGACTAAATGAACCTTACTGGTTCGACTTTAACATTTATTAATATCTCCGTAGGGTATTATATATTTTTTGTCATTAATATGTAAGTATAAATTCAATTTTAATGATGATGGACGAGCCCTAAATCCAATTTCGTTTTGAACTGAAGGATTATGTTCGTATTAAAATTGTTTATATCCGTTCAACATGATATTTGTACAAGGGTCACTGGAAAAATAACTTGTCGGGTATTTATTCGATTTATTCCAAGCTATGTAGTAAAAAAAAATCAAAATGTATGCAATTCACACGTGCTAGAAGTGAAACTTCAAAACCAACGAATACCTACTGTCAGTACAAATATTGGTGTTTTGCTTTGCTTACTTAAGCCGCCATTTTAACTCTTTTTAATTTCCGTTTCGTTCCATTTGCGCGTCATTTCCGTTTCATGGACTTCCAAATCACAACTATACTAAAGAAGTTATCACTTCAATATACGTTCTAATTTCAAACGTTCCAGCGAAAGTGACCGGTATGAGAGCCGCGACAAAAGACGCCCCCGCGATACTATGTCACCGTATCGTAAGCAGTTTGTCCTAGGCCTTAGCACGCATTGTCAACGGGATTAAAATTCCTGTGAAAAAATGCGGGACGCTGAACCACTAGCAAATACCGGCCGGCGACAGTTAAATTGGATTACAGTTGTGTTCCGATTGTACTCCGTTGTTGTGCACTCAAGGGCTGCATCCGCGTGCCGCTCGCTTGTATCATTGTGTAGGTATATTGAATACATGCGCATCCATTACACCAGTGTTTTTTTTATACAACACGTACCTAATCATATCTATTTACTTACTAAAATAATTACTCAAACTGCAAAAGCTTCAGTAAACATTTATACACGCTCACATTTAAGACAGTTTTGAATATGTATAGGTATACAAGTACATAATGTTACACATCTTACGAGATATGGTTCTATATTTTTTACTTAATATATTTTAATGCTTAAATACAATTTAAATTTACTGACTCTGTAATACCTTTTTACCTTCGGCTTTCTTCCTACTGTTCACACGCATAGATATTCATTATTAAGAAACATGCAAATAATGTTATCAACAGCGCAATATCACCGTCCCATACCAATATCGTCATGGAATATTAAAGACGTCCATGACCTTACGCGCAGATATCCAGCACAGACTAGAGATTATGGTCAAATAAATAATAGAAGCTTCTCTTATATTAACCTTGGCTGTGAAAGCAAGAGATACAACTTAAAAGGCATAGCTACGTGTCATGTATAATACCGGACGAGATTTATCTGACTCTATAATAAAGTGTCCCTACGGTTCGGATCGAAACGTCCGCGGAGTCTGAACGTAATTCAATTACCGCCCACCGTTCATAAATGGGTTAGTGGCCCGGCTTCCCCACATCTGTATCATCGCCCCAACCATCACGTACCTACACTAACATTACTGTTAAAATCATACTTATTGCCATTAGCATAAGATCTATACGACGAAACCTTGAGACGGTTACGAGAACGTCATTATCATGTTACTACATCTGTTATTGTTTTCTCGTAACAAGCTTTGACATTTTCTACGTGATTCTATCTACGAGATTGTCTCTGCATTGAGTAACTGGGAACCTTATCCAATATCTATACTATATATAATATTAAAGTTGAAAAGTTATGTTTGTTTAAACGTGCCTATCTCTTGAACTGCCACACGGATTTAAAAAAAATGTATGATAGCCACATACATGAGTAAGGTAAGTATTATAGGCTAAAATTTTTAATTAGCCTTAAATATTGATTTTACCGAAGCGAAGAGAGTGGACGGGGGTTACTAGTATCTGTATGTATAGTTTCAATACAATTTACGAAACAAAATTTCAATATCTCTTATCGTCATGTTTTATTATAATTAAGAATATATTTTTTTAATTTAATTTACTATTATAACTAATTCAACCCGCTTTATTTCGGGATAAAAAAGATTAAATTCTAAAATAGTAACATTCTACATAACGTATTAGACGTGATAATCAGGATTTTTATATATTTGTAGTTCACCGCATTTATCTAAACTTGCCTCGTGAGTCACTATGTTATAGATTAGACTGGCATTACGTTTAAAAGAACGTAAGTAATGAAAAGTCTGTAATACTTATTACTGCTTGAATAATTGGATAAAATATTCAAGCTACGGCAATGGAACGGTCTCCATTATTCTTGATACAGAAGACATTATAATTCTCTTTGGTACGGCACAGTGCATTCAAGAGCTGAGCGCCTAATCCGTGATTCCGTATAGAGCTCCATAGGGCCACTGTCATCGAGTTCTCACAGAGACGAAAGCTGTTACTGCAAATCCGAGGATGACTTAGTATGCTGCACTCGGACGTGGGAAATGCTCGGAGATTATATATTTAAAACCCTCAAATCTTATTGGTCTACATACATATTTCGAATCGAAATGTATTCGTACCTACATAATTATATGTAATTATACGTGAGTACGAGCATACCTATATGTATATTTACATACACGTTAACAGAATTTTAATCGATTTTTAGATTAGATTGAAATATACGTTGATATGTAGATTAAATTTCATTACATTACACTTCAACAGTCGTGTATATTTAAAATCGGCTAACACTAAGTATGTATACAAAATGATTCGACTTACCCAGTTAATGAAGATTACGTTCACTGGTAAACTTAACTTATGAATTCGTTTACTTACTAATAATATCTGTCGTTGTAAAATGACCGTTGCTTACCTGTAAAGAAATAACAACTTTTAAAGCATATTTATATAAAGCGCATTTTAATCAAGGAAATCGTAAATCTGAATAGTAATTATCCTATTAATAATTATTATAAATGCGAAAGTTTGTATGGATGTATGAGTGTTTGTTACCCTTTCACACAAAAACTGCCGAATGTATTTTGATGAAACTTTACAACGATATAGTTTACACATCAAAATAACACATAGGCCATAAATTATAATATATAGTGCGAATTATCTAAAATATATAACTAAATCTTTGCAAACCGAAGGAATAATTATGTTTCCCGAAGCGAAGCGAGGGCGGGTCGCTAGTAAAGAATAAGAACCGAATAAGTCCTATTTAAATTTACGTGGGTTGCGTACTATTCATAAATAATTTAAATTAATAAAGTAAATAATATTACACAATTACAGCGCCTGTATCAATAATATACGCGCCTTTATTATACTAAATACAATACATTCTAAACAACGTCAATACATTTGGTTCTAAATGAAGTCAAACATTTTCACTTGTTGCATAGTTACGAGTACCTACGCGTGAATCACTGAATCACTTTGGCTTTAATTATCTGATTATGATAAAATAAAATTGATCTTACAACTTACATGGGTTTTGGTCTAGGATACTTCTTATTCATGATCAGTTCACGCGGGGTCTATCAGTATGGACGTTCTTATGGCTTTATTTTTTATGGAGTTAGGTTAGCAAAGAAGTATGCATAATGCATTGACCTGTGTAGCTATCAGATAACAAATTAAAATATCAAAAGATACTCGTATTTCACAATATTATATACCTAAGATAACAAATCATATATCTACAACTTGAGTGAGACCAGTACTGCGGTCTACATTTGACCGCTATTTATTTATGTCAAAGGGAAAAATAAGTACTTCACATCATCACTAATGTTTGCTCCTATGCATATTTACAACATTACGGTTTCTTTAGCTCCTTCTCGTAAAATTTAACTACCTATTACAAATCCCACTCTTGCGTGCGTGCTATATTCTTAAAACTTCTTTTATTTTATCTTCTTTTATTATTAATGTAGATTAACAAATATCTTGTTAAAATATTACTTTGCCAATGCATGTATATTGGTTGACCATAACCAAGCCAGGTGTATGCCCGCGAGACGGGGTACTTTCCATTTCCCTAGTAGGATCTGGTTTTACGCGATGCGGGTCGAACCTGACCCACGCGATCCTATGACCCGCTGGCGGCGGATCAGATGCTAAAAAGAGATTGTTTTCACCACAAATGTAACTGTGGAATTTTTTTAAGAATTTGATCACAACATTTTTGTTCACTTAATGTTACAAAGAGCACTGGCAGAATTTTACTGTAATTGTCATAATTATCAGTTATAATTATGTATTATATAATATTATATTTGACATCATTGATATCCAATAATTAAACCCGTCCACGCTTCGCTGCGGCAACCACAGCAACGAAAGTAGCAATGCAAATTGCAAGTTAATCGAAAACGCTTAACATTTTCTACTTCCGTGGAAACTTCGGAAAAAAATACTATATAATTAATATACTAAAATATACTATACAATGTACCATATAATTAACTTATATTAAGTTTTTGTACTCATATAACACATTTTGACTAGAGCTACAAAAGAAAAAACAGAAAATGGGTAGACAAATAGAGGCGAACATTTAAATGTCCTGCACTGTTTTTCATTGCAAGTGATAGATGTATACAGATTCCTCTTAGATCAATAGACTGGCAATATTCACAAATTCTCGTTTGTTAACTACATTTCATTAAATATTTGTGTTAGTATAAGAAACCTTCATGTTTATTACTGACTATATTTTAAACTCGGATGTAATAATAGCGATCATTGTAAGCCGAAATGTCACGTAGTGTCGTGTGACCTCTACTGAGGCACCAAAGTCAATTCAACACAGGACATTAACACATGAGGCAACATAATACGACCTGCGGTTAGGTAAGGTGAAAAGGATACATATACCTATACGCCACAGGACTAAAACGAAAACGTCACATTCGAAATTTTCTTGTTGCTAACTCCATATTATAGGCACATTATATGCACACTGCAGAATTTAGGTATTTAGTAACATATAATATATTGACAAATAAGTATAGCATTGTTAACAATATTGAATATTTATACGTATCAATTTTTTAAATTGTGTATTCGATAATGGTGTTCGTAAAGAACTGTGATTTGATTAATATAAATCGATGATAAATGTTTGTTTAAAGTATACAAAGAAAAAGTAAAAGATAGTAAAAGTATTCAATTTGACGACCCGGATGGCGCAATGGTTAACACGCCGGATCGCCGTTCCGAGGGTCCTGGGTTCGATTCCCAACGAGGCGGAAATTTGAAATATGAATTTAAATTTCCGTTCTTGGTCTGGGTGTGTGTGTTCTTGCCTTGTGTGTTGTCCATGGCACCCACGACACAGGGAATCCTAGTGTGGGGCTATGAGTGTGTAGCGTTATTTATTTATTTCAGGCCGAAAAGTAAGCACATATTTATCTCTTTTATAATAATATAAACAGAGGGAAAAAAGTATTTGGGATGAATCATTTTAATCGCCTCTGAGAATCGTTAGCCTCTTCATCACGTGTTTTCCATTTATCTCGCTCATCAATCGTACGAAAATATTTTTCCATCTAGTAGGCAGGTACCTAAAACCTACATTAAACTTGCACGCAAAATTCATATAAGAGCGAAATGAAAGTTATAAATTGCACGAAATTAGTACAACTGCAACAGTTTGGTACAGCTTGTTACGTGTAGGCAACTTTAAACAACCAAGTTTTTAAGCGCATAACTCTAATTTCGGTACATAATTGCAACGTACGCCTGGATATCATACAATTTGTGGGAATACCAATTTATTTACAATTATTTTGTCAAAACAATGGCTCGTTTGTTTCCGTTTTCCGCTTCATTTTTAATTTAGATGAATATTGTGTAATACGTTGTATAAGATTCTAATTCAGACACAATTGTTATAATGCTATCATTATATCTAAAAGCTACAATAATTACATGGAATGAGATGTACGGCTATTAATTAATGATACGCTTTGATTTGTGTCGGGTATGTATTATTCAGTATTGTGCTACTGGCCTTATAAGTTTGATTGACTTACATTGCTGCCTATTGGCAGAACGTTACGTAATATTATCTTTAACTAAGTAAAGAACAATTTAGGCCATCGCTACGCCAAAGGGCACCTCGGTTTCATGTTATGTCACTGCCTTTGTCACTTCGTTCTTTTTGTTTGATTGCCTTGTTCCGCATGATTGATTTGCATGGTCATGTGCAGCAATGGACATCGAGCTTACGGATTACGTTAAGAACCGATGATAAAGCACGATTTATATTATTCGTCTTAACCTTAAGATTTACGACATTGCCAATTTGCGCGGTTTTATATTTATAAACTTGGTTAGAGATTGCCTCCAAATGGTAACTTCATATTGGTTTCAAGGTTTGAAAAGGTTTCAGAATGTAAGAATTGGTACAAAACATACTTAAGTTATACTTACTCATACTTACGTTAAAGTAATGCACCCAAGTAAAATAGACAGTTTGACGTATACTTGCGCAATAGCGCTGCGTATTCTTTTATTTATTCGAATAATACGTACCTGACAGTTGAGTTGACCGTGACTGTGTATGGTGGCAGAGACAGTGACACTACTAATCTACGAATAGCAGCTTACTCGCCCGAAATCGGCGGTTTATGATTTTACTCTAGTATAGAGATTTTATCCCGAGGTTAAATGTTGGTAAACCTAAAATGGGCTTACTCGCGAGTAATTGACAACTTATTTCGGGGATAACATTTATAAAACGTTGGTGATATTGGCCGTAAGTGTAATACAACAGTAGGTACTATAAATGTTACCGGTGTTCAGTGGTACGTTGTGCTCGTATGTCATAATCTTATGTCTGTCATCTAGGTCAACTGATCTAGGAGTGAAATAATATTATTAGTTTTATATATCACATTAATTATAAGTTAGTCCTTAGGTAACTACTAGCTCACCTGATGGCAATGAACATACACAATTACAAATATCGTTTGAAGTAGTAGAACGCATTTACTTGTACGATGTAAGCTCTTATTCAGAAGATAGAATTTTCAGGCCGTCACAAGGCCTATTGGAGGATTACATTTATTTATGAAGAACTAGGTAACTGAGCGAGCTTTTTAAATTCCAAATGTTGAGGTCAAGTCAATTTTAGAAATACGAGCATGCATTGGAGGCCAAATTCCATTCGGAATTATTCTTGTAAATCAACATTATGCCTTCTGTCTGTTTTTGCTACACCGACACATAGTAGCTACTTACTCGTATGACGCGCTCAAATCTAACATATCTCAATTTGCTTGTGTTATGAAATTTTAATGCATGCTAGTGTTATATAGTTACTACGTTAACAGTTGTAAAAAAAGTTTAAACATTAAACATTCTTAACGATCAAACGTTTTACTTAAATGATTTACCATTCACAGGCTATCAGATACAACATAGTGTATAAACATAGAAACCCATTTAACTTGTATGACTCACTCTTAATTTGTAAGGCGTTTTCAGACTTGTGTTGTTTCTGCGCTTTTTACGGTTGTTCTATCCGTAGAGCGAACACGAGCGAACGCGCTATCAAAAGATCGGAAAATCTGAAAGAGACCTTATTATCATTCTTTTTTTTACCGAACTACGTAGCCGTAGCGTAGCCGGGGAAGTCCCTATGATATCATCCGAATGTATTCATTTATATATATGAGTATAACCTGCAACATTTCTCTAAACGAAGTACATACTTGACTATCCGTACGGGCGCAATGGTCACCATACCGCACTGCCTTTCAAAGGGTCCTGTTAAATTAGATGAGTTTAAATTTCTGTTCTCTTAGACAAATGAGGTACCTACCTATCATTAAGAAGCATGTTAATTGCCCGCTCGTTATAAACGCTGAATACTGGTAAAGAAATGTTAAACTGGCGGTCACGTCACCCTTGCGCCGGAATCTACCAAACACTAGAATCTTCACAAGTACACAATACATGTCGACGATCATTAACAATACCAGTTAATAGTACCGGTTCCAAAATAATTAACCCAATTCATGATGACGAAGCAATTAAAGCTTTAAATTATTTTAACTACAGTCCCTGATTACAATTCATCTCGACAGGCGTTCGCAATTTATATTTATATTGCAATCAATAAAAATTTTAACTTACAATGCTTAATGAAATTTTAAATCAAAGTAATTAACAGATACACTGTAATGAGAAAGATAATTATGTAGTTGATTGCTTAATTGATATTTAGTGAGATCTCTTGATATGGCGTAATAGTTGAAATTGACCTATGTATGTAGGTAATGTGAGTTGCGACTTCTGAGTTGAGCTGGTGTCTTGTACAAGAGACATCGGCTTCCTAGATATGAGAGCTTCCACAAATTGCGATGTCTTAGCTACTGTTATAAGAATAACTTGTAAACAGATGTAGATATATGTATTTTTATTTCCTAAAATTACACATTTTAGGAAATAAAAAATAACTGTTAAAATTATTTTATTATTTGTTTTGTGCGGGTCAGTTATAATATTGGCAATTAAAATAAGTTTGAGTTCGACAATGCATGTACTGAAGATTTAACAGAACAACAGGCAGAAAAAAACAAAGTAGACGGCAATAAATAAAAAAAATGAAACGGTGTGCGTGCGAAGGTTTAAATGTTTTACATCCATGTTATAAAATATGTATGTATACCTACTCACAATGAACTGCTTACACGGGAATTGCATACACCTAAGTGTTTAATTTCAATTTCAACTACAGTTCATTCAACTGTACTAAACAGGTACCTATTCTTTGCGACTATGCTGAACATCTAATGCAGCTAGACACAAAAGGAATACTTCAAATAAGATTGTTCGTCTCACCCTCTGAACAGTATAAGAACTATTCTTAAATTGCTAGACTGAGAATATCAAGAGCAGAGCAAGCCAGCAAAGAATGCAGATTAATGGCTCGGTCATACAGAGGACTTCGGTATGCTGATGAAATAGATCAATCGATATTATAGTTTCTACGTGTCTATTAGGTACATGTTAGGACTACAATACATACATTCAAGCAGAGATGGGAAATGCCTCCGCCCAGAACACTAACTACCATTTCTCGCGCCGATGAAATTTTAATCTGTAATTATGATTAAATTTTGCCCATCTCTGCATATAAGTACGATTAATTTTGAAAATAAACAATGCTGACCTTACTGAAATGATATTAGTGACCTACATTTTCATTCAAAAGAAACAGCAACGACTTTCCGGCGACCAATAACATCGGTAAAGAAAAGGTTTTTACAATGTTCTCAAAGGTAGACTTTTCCTTTCGGCATTTGGTCAACACAGTCGACTTTATTGTGATCTTTCATAGAAGTGAGGAAAATCCGAAGTGCAGGGTATACCTAATTAGGTTTATACCCTGTTCTCCAGATTTTCCTTGTATCACGTAAATAAGAAGAACACATGTAATATGCAATTAAAAACAAGAACCAAGAAAAACATCCGTTAACTTAGCTCTTAGAAACTTATCAATAAAATATCGGCCCCAGATAGAGGAACTAAGTTCGGGATTTCGTTCTACAGGCAAGGGAATCCTACAAGGAACTTAAGTCCATAGGTTACTTTTATTTATGCACGTTTCCAAACTTTATACTGGCACAGCGAGCAATTACGAGTACAAGTTAAAGAGGCGTTTGGGTTTCGGTTTCAATTTATATTTTCTTGTTAGCACCAAAACCGCAAACCCTAAACAATATTTTCTCCGAAAAATTGTCCAACATGGGCGGCCCTAAACCAAAAACATCGTCAGCTACGGCTAAAATCGCGCGGTTATTTATCAAGCGCATTGTCTTGGAGTATTCAGGACGGTGTACAAACGCGAGGCATTCGACACTTTCTATTTTCGTCCGGGTGTCAAGTCACCGGTGCTTTATCGAGTGACATAATTAGCGGACAGCCGACTTGACAGGCTCGTTTCCGTCTATTTAGCTAAGTACGGCTGTAAATGTCAAGGAGCTGACGCGATAAAATCTCGATTCATTCGGGCTGAACATAAAGTGAGCATACACTTAATGGGCAATACTTAAATGGATATCATATTACCATACATTTTAGGAGTCTCTTTGTTCACGTAAATAAGTCTATTAAAAGTGAAAAGAAAGCGGGGAATAAAGAATTTCTCTGTCTCGGTAAAACCTTAGCGGCTGACCCAGATAAGGGCTTGAGCTGAGGGCGAGGTGTTTAATCCGATTATTCGCAGCATTTAATCAACGAGTCCCTAATCGAGTCGGCATCGGCAACCGAGACGAAAGTGTCTGGTGGCGATCTCGAGATAACAGATAGAAAGCGCCGTTGTAACACTACCAACCGCGTTACGCGTTCTGAACAAACTTTAAACGGGACACCGCAAGTGAGAAGAACCGCAAGTGTACCGCACGTATCTTCAGATCTGATGCAAGGTGCCAAATTCTTAACATATAACGACAGCCTGCATGAATGCCTTCAACTGACAATTGTAAATGAGCGTTCCCTTGACATCCTTAAAACGGTTACCGTTTAGGGAATCTGAAGACAAGTTGATTGCATAATTCATCGGTATGCTCATGTCCGCGTGGACGGTTGCGATTGCGCGGGCGCAGAGGTCGCACCGTTCCTCACCGACACCGACCAGCGAACGAAACGTTATTCGAAATCAAACTGCTCAATGTCAGACACCACAAGGTCGCCTCTCACGAAAACCGCCTTTGCGACTCAACCCACAGAGATCAGAACAAAACGCATTAGCGACGCGATGTAAGGATCATTTAGCATCAAACTCGGCGTCTTCTATTGTTCGCTAAGTATCTTTAAAGTGCTGACATTTGCGTAAGTCTCGTAACATGCATAATATTTCAAGTTGCAAAAAGGTCTCCGTTAAGGTTGAAAACATTTGCATTGGCCCATCGAAATCCCGTAAATAATCGATCACGTTTTACGATTCTTATCGCGATCGGTGAGTGTAAGCGGGCCGGCTTCCACGTGCCAATGATTACTTGCCAGTTAGCTGCTTGTTACCATTGCCTATTGCACAATGTATGCTACAGTATTGTATATAACTTGTCACGAGTCTGTTTTACTATTGTAATAACTCCTTGCCCCTATAAGTCTATACTCGTATAGTAGATGTTAACATTCGTTTGTAGATTAACGAAGTCGACACTGATATACGAGTAATTACGGTCAAGTTTTTCATTGGAGAATATATTAAAAAATGTAGTGAAGTTTGTATTACAAATTTAATATTTGTGTCATTTTTTATCAGAAAATAACTAGGTAGATATATAATAAATAAATAAATAAATAAACTTCGTGACTCGATTCAAAGTCCGGTTTAAGTGTTCCGAAATTAAATCTTCCAGTATAATTTTGTAACATAGTATAAATTACAGTGATTAGTGAATAATTCAACATCGGAATCTGAATAAGATTACAACTAGAGTCATGGAAGTTAATAATAGGTCTAGTTGGCACCTGCAAGTCTAAAGGCGTGTTCTCGTTAATTCAGTATGATCAGGTTTACAAAAACTAAATACCTACCACGGTAGACGGTTCGTATTCGAGTAAAAACTAACAAAAAAGCACTTGAGAAACTTGAATATTGTGCTCTCGATTTCAACGTCACGGAGACAGAGAATCGTGTTGTATCGAAACGTCGAGGTCACTAGAAAACGTTCCAAATTAATCTATTAGAATCATAAGGCATGAGCTACTTTACAAACTTAAAAAATAAGCAGAGGCTGATGAGCTATGTGATGTTTCGGTTCGAATTTCACAACAACAAACAAATCACAACAACTTTTAATCGAGAATTGCAAAGAGCGTGAAATCGAGTCAGAATTCGTTATTAGGTATTATCCAGGGTATTCAGTTTACAAGCCCATAATGTGTTTCTTTGTCCATCCATTAAAATAATATAGGGATATCGATCCACTATCGTATAGTTCAACTAGCACCTAATTTCCGAGACAGAAATATTTAGACGTTAGTCCATTATGGTGGAGTATAAGTAGTATAACCAAAGCATTCTCAATGAGGGGGAGACCCGTGTTCAGTAGTGGGCCATTAATGGGTCGAAGCCATGTGCTATTGTGCACGTGAGAATATAATAATATGTAATTAGTGAGATGAGTGTGGATTTTAAAACTTTGTGATAATTATCTTATCTATATTTTTCGACAAGTCTTCAAAATATCTATAAAAATTTATCGTTACAATGCAGTATTTATAATACACTAACACTAAATAAAATCATTGAATCGACGCTTCGGTAACCTTCGGAGGTTATCCATTCTCATCAGAGGTACTCTACACTACACTACTACTACACGCACATCTAATTTTCTAACCTATGTTACAATTGTAGTGCAACTATAACTTGCTACGGTGGAGCATCGTAAAGAAACCATCACACCTTTGCAAAACTCTTCGAGATAAAAAAGCAATTGTCAATTTCCAATTTTTCTATACTGACCTCTACCTATTTTCTCCCGTGGTGTAGCGAACACTATAATTACCGGAATCCGGCTCACACTTGGCACGATATTTTCCCCACGTCTGTTTCTTTTTGTTGACAGGTGGGCGCCAGCGCCGTAACAAAACAAACTCTTTCCGGTGCCCGAATTAAACGCGGGAGTGAGACGCCCCGCGGGTAGCCCGATAGATTAATTAATATTAAACCTTTTTCGCTCCAAGATCTTTACATCCGATAAAAGGAAATAAATATTGGGTATGGAAAGGAAATTCCTACTGTTCTGTTGTTTTATAAAAAGTGATATTGAAAGTACGCCAATGAAAAACGCTTACATTTCGTGGATAGGTAATCGGATAAGAAAAGATTAGATAGGACTGAAACAAGCTGTTTCAAATGAGTTTTTTATACAAAAAGGTAATATTATGTCATTATCATGAGTATTATGTCCCAACCTGGTGAACCCATGTCTTTTTTTTGTTTTTACACGATGCTAAGTTAATTCATGACAACAATCCTACCTGATGTTAAGTGGCACTCTTTTCTGAAAGTCTCCCACATCAAAAGCAGGCGGGAATCAATTAATATAATAATTATTATTTTTATGAATTCCTGTTAGAATGAGAAACATAGTCTAGACTTCACACAATTTATGAACAGGACAATAAATTCCACTCCGCAATAAAAAAACATTCCTCGCGTTTGTACTAGGATACCATTACTTAATGGTATCCTAGTACAAACGTGGGCTGAATACTTATTCAGCCCACGATTTATATAAAAATACACAAAATGTACACGCAGGTCGGGCTGCCGTTCCCTTACTTGACGGGATCGCCCGACAACTCCTGACGTGTGTAAAAACTTGGATAACCGGGAACCGGTACGCTTTTCTCGCACCTTCGAGACCGAGTCAAGAACGAGTTTCCTTCGACCATCTGTCTAGGCTATGCAAGGGTGAAGAATATTAAGGAACGTGCATATGAAAATTTTACTCTTTACTAAAGCTCTTTACTTGAGCGGTTTGGCTCAAGTTTTATGTTATTATTAGACAATAATTTTATTGTATTTTGTGTTCTACATTTTTTCACATAAACTTTCCATATAGGTCATTTTACAGGCAGTAACGTGGTATCTGATGGCTGTTTTGGATGGTGTAGTTTCTTTCAGCAGTTTCCAAAGAAAATCTTCTGATCTTATGATTTCCCTACGCAGAAATAAATAATATACTTACCAATTTCGAATATTTTGTGTTTACAAAAAAAATCACAGTAATTTTTTCAATAAGTTCTCAAAGGCGTGTTCTGCCAATCCGTGTTTTGCTAGCATGATGGACTCTGTTGTAACACTTCTCATTCTGAGTGGATAGGAAACCTTATGTGTTTCTACGACGATGATCATAATATGAATATTACGTACAGTAAGTAGGTAAGTATAAGTATTTACTAAATAATATTAATTTTATAAATTCGAAAGTTCTAATATTTGTTATCAATCAAAACCACTCTCTTACGGATTTATTGAGGTAAATAAATATATTTTTATTTCAACTAGAAAAATATCTCAAAAACGATAAAATTGATTAGACGTGAATTTGTATGATTGATGAAAAAGACTTATCAATTATTTCGAGTTTCGATCGCGAGTATTAAGAAATAGATTTCCGGAAGCGAAACGAGAGCGGGGTACCTTACAAGCGTTCACTACATCATGTCTGGCTACTATAGTCACAAAACACCTTCGCGGCGCCGCAGGGTGGCTATAGTCACAAAACACCTTCGCGGCGCCGCAGGGTGGTCAACGACTACAAGTTAACTTCAAGTTTAAAAACTAAGCGAGAACTCTCGACTCAAACAAACACTTTCTATGTTTATGTCCTCGGGCTGTTTGCAGTGAAAATAGAATATTCAATTCACTATAGTGAAGTGATTTGGAATATAGTTACTAAGTTAAACCATTTGGATGACTTTCTTTTTAATAAATAATGATTAAATTAATCAGGTGCCACGCCAACAGACGAAATAAAAAATAATACATATAAGTTATGCTCATAGGTATATATTATGTATGTAGTTATTAATGTCTTTAATCGGAATACATTTAATCGGAAAAATAATTATAAAACTAATTATTATAATTAATCTTCGAACTGACATTTATCAATTTAATAGGTAGGTAGGTACTTAATATAAAATGTTTTGATTATTCTTTTTTTTATCGGATAAGATATCGAAGAGCTAATAAATTAATTAGCTAATCTACTAAGGTATGCTGATTGCATACTTTCTTTGCGTACAAACATTATCCTCCAAGTTTGTTTGCGTTTTACGTATCTACCTATGCAATTATGCACAGGAAGGAAACAATATTGCGTGTACGTAAATAGCTAAGGTTATCAAGCACGTCTACATCTATCTGATTATTTAAATGTATATTTAAATGTTGTGATAAATAGTAATATAATAAGACTTGTACTCGGTATTTACCAGTACATACCTGTTCAAAGCGATTACGGTGACGTCAATATAGCATGGCATACGAAAGACGACATAAGAACGGTACGCATCGAAAAGGATAAAAGAGAAAGATTAATTGGATGTATGCATTTAAAATCGAAGATTTCAAAAGTACAAAAGGAATAGGTACTATGAATATTGATACCATAGAAATGAATGATAATAACACGCGAATACACGAACAGTTTTCCAACCTTGAATCTGGCTCATAATGTCGAGATCAGCAGTTATTGTATTTGCCTCGCCCATCAATTTCATTGTTTCCTGAACATTTATGATACAACACACCCCGGAAACAATTTATCGACTGTTCAAACGTGACTAATAATTGCCAGGTAGGAACAAGTATTCGGATATCATTACACCGGAATATGTTATCTATCTACATTAAAAAAGAGTGTGTTTGTTTATGCCGATGCCGTTCGTTTACCTAAATCCTACACAAATGAATACTGATAAAATACTAAAATATTCAGCAACCATCACGTATCCAAATTATCACGCCTAGGTATATGAATTGTATGAAATTTGTAGACGCGAAATTATTAAAACAACGAATTGACTTTATATAAACAACACACCTAAAGCTAACAGTAACCTTTGGTCACGAGTCTCGAGGTCTAGATGAGGAGCCAGAGAAAAATACAAAGTAAACCTGTCGTGTAAGTACCGTTGTTGTGTCTGTTGACGCCGTCTTGCCGGTATCCGGGGACGCTAGTCGCAACCACGAGGTCCCGCATGGGGCGCATGACGGCCCGATCGGATAACCCCGACCACGGAATCTCCCATCAGTCACTGGCCTATGGGGACAATGATACCGTAAGCGGCAATCCAACACTGGGGACACACGGGGCCCGCCGAATCACTGGGCCGTAACACAACCACTCACTAGCAATTGTTAACGTTCCCTATTCCACAACGTCGATTATGTTATGTCGCACCGTTTCCTCTGATCGTGGCAAAACTTTCAATGTTTTGGAAACAATAGTCGACGTCGCGTAAATGAGCGAATCGAATTAAAACGGGGAAATCGATCAAACTGTCCGTATTCAAATTATATATCAGCACTACACTAATAATATCCAGATTTATCCCTAAAACGGAACAACAACGTAGTAATTAACAATTTGTATACGACTCGACATAATTTGACAGCGGTTCCTGCGCTGTGCAAGCGACGCGAATGACCGTCCCCCACGAATGTTCTCAACGTACTGTCCCGGACCGGAGGCCGGAGGCAGCTGTGCGAGACTGACAAAAAAGAGAAAGAACTAGCATGACGTATCCGAGTGGTAAGCACACAACTCAATTGAATGATTACAGCAGGAAATGCACCGTTTGTAAATGGTAAATAAAGCGCAATATCGCGGTGAGTTTTACAGTAGTAGCACACAGCTGAGTCAGTTTCCTTGGAACATTGCGTGTGGAAATTCGAGACAGGTCGAACAGCACAATCGAGAGGTGCGATAGGGACAGACGATCCGAGCGAGAGGGTCCGAGGCTCACCGAACGTCAGCCGACCGCCAAGGCCGGCGCGCGTCACGATTCGCAAAGACTAGACGTGCCCTTATGTACAATCAGTACCTAAGTCTTAATACATGCAGGAGTTTATTACCCCTCGTACAAATTGCAAGATAGATAAGCATTACACCGTTATAGATTTCAGATGCTCTTAAATTGGTTTGCCTTGATTGAAAACATCTTTGGAAATTTTACCAGGATATTAATACAAAAACAATATAAATAAATAATAGTTATGTATTTTAAAAGAACTGGGAAAAACAATCACATTGACGTCATTCGGCATTATCCAGCTGATTCAACATAACTCGATCAATATTTCACGAGTAAATATATTACAATGATGCAATGTGAACAAGCTATTATTACGGTTTGCATTAAAAATGAACACTAATATTGTCCAATTGTGCTACATTTTGTTAAAGTAACAAACGAATGTGATGGGGAGTGGTTTCCAACAACAGTGTAAGTACTTTCGCAACACCAGAGGCGTCCTAGAATTGTTACTGGCCAAGAAGCGGTACATCCCACTTCTGAAATATATTTGATTGCAGTCAAAAAATCGAAAAATTGGTACTGTTACAAAATTCCTTCTATAACTGAATATATTATTGTTATTATCATAAACGAATATCATCAAGATTTCGTTGAGCGGTACAAATGACATTCGAATCGTTCATTGAAAATCTAATTTTACAAACTAACTCAGATTTTCAATAAAGTATTAAATTAACACATTTTATCGTATGACAATTAAAGGTCGTTAACCCTAACATTGGGAGAGGAGACCAGTGCCCAACAGTGGGACAGTTATGGGTTGCGATGATGTTGAAGTATGGTGGATCAATTGAAGTAGTTGTAAGTGTAATAATATAATGTATGTATGAAGCCATAAACCGATTAAGTACTAATATTTAAGCTTCATGTATTCAATTTTCTTTCGAAAGAACTAAAATTTGACAAGAAATTATATCGTTTACATGTAAATCTTGAATGTGAAGCTGTTTTGCAAATTATTTCAATACAACAACAATACAATAGCACATTCTGAATTGTGCTATATTATACACGGACGCGACTTGCAACAAACGCAGAATTTGTAAATTTCTCAACTTTCTTCATTCAGCATCCGCTTCAGTTGTTAACTGTAACGTTAACAATGTTGTAAATTAATTCATTTTTACATCTTATACACAACATCGATCACTTGTGATTAAATTGTATGGTTCGGCTGAATGAAGTTGAATTTCTATTTCGCTTCCATTTTATATTGACATTGCCAATTTAATCGATAATAACAATAACAATTAAGACATAACACGACTTTTCGTCTCAGTCATTGTGGTCGTCTTCTTTTTGTGGCAGATTTAAAAAATCATAATTAATAACAACGAAAATATTCATGGAAAAGAAATTCACAATTCCAGATTTTCTTCACTATTTGTGAATTAAATATAAATAAGAATAACTTGAATATTTCGATCTCAATACAATAAAAAATTAAACAAGATAAACCTAAGAATGATGGTATCACTTCATAATAATGAAAACAATTAGCAATTTATGACCAAAGTAAGGAAAGTCAATAATGCTGAGAATGTGTGCTCAGAATGAATGTATTGAATGAATTAAATTAGATTGAATCGTAAAAAATATTTTATGTATTTTTTTCTCACTATATCTAAATAGTAATTTCAACGAAATCGAATTGAAGTTTTTAAAAATTCAGTCAAGTCAGAAATTACGAAATATTGAAGTGAAGATATTGAATTTTGTATGTGCCTCTAAAACTGTTACTTTTTGTGACAAAAACGAATATTAAGTAAAAGTAAATGTTCTAAATAGTATTCTCAAAAAGAACTATTGGATAAAAAGACCCGGATACAAAAAAGGCAAAACAGTGACTGGCACTTGAAATTAACTATAGTGCCTTGAGAGTTTTATCCCTCAAATGCAATCAACTCTTAATAAAAAGGGGCCAAATACGATTCTAAATTGAAGAGAAGAAAATTAACAACAGAATACAGTCGTCGGAATAAAAACATTTCCTTTTTTAAATCCAAATCCAAGCTGTTGTTAATTGTATGGAACAAATTATGCAACAAAAAAAGAAATAGAAAACCGTAATCCAATTTACGTAAAAGACTGATAGATTTCAGTTTCTTAAGTAACTTCGTCAGTCGTGTTTCAATCAATATTTCGCGTGGGTGAATGGGTGAATGTCCCGCCCAGGTTTTGCAGTTATCACTTCAACTACCCTAGGGCTTGACGTATATTTTCGATATCTTATTGCACCTGCATGGCGAAACCTAATGTAACCGAACCTGTGAGTTGTCTGCCCGTTCACAATTTAGATTCCAGTTGTTCACTGAATAGGGTCTGACTTAAATACAATCCACATTTTACGTGACATACGATATTAGGAGAGCCGTGTTACATTTCGGTATGTTCTCAACGACAAACTAGTTTTGGCGAAGTTAAGAGGACTACGTCGGAGGACTTAGGAGATTCGATACAATATCATTGTACCATATTGATTTCAAAGTATCCAGTTCTTTATATCATGTTCGTTGTACTATTCATAAGGATATATTTACAAATGGTTCTAAAGAATGGATAAATAGTGCAGAATATAGGCATATATTTTCTTTGTCTCATTGGATGACTCTTATTACTTTTCATTCTCACATTGTCAACACTCAATTAGATCGTATCAACCTTTCCTTCACGACTGTCTTCAGCCAGTTCTACCAAACGTTTGCCCAAGCTT
This sequence comes from Ochlodes sylvanus, assembly GCA_905404295.2. Lineage (NCBI taxonomy): Eukaryota > Metazoa > Arthropoda > Insecta > Lepidoptera > Hesperiidae > Ochlodes > Ochlodes sylvanus. Next base: position 10,063,407 of record FR990132.1, on the reverse strand, counting down.
TTTTCTTGGCACTATCTATTTCATCCATATTCTCAAAGTAGCAAAACTATAAGATAATTTTCACTACTCAACATTATCACCACTCAACATTATAGTAATTTTATGCTCAATTTATCTGTATCTATCCAACTTAGTTTTTTGCCATACAAGTGATTCACGTATAATTCTTAAAATATGTATAATGATTCTGTACTTAAGTTAAACAAAATTGTATAGTTAAAGCTATTATCGTTTATTATACCACTCAAAGTAATATTAGTTACAGAGTAATTAAAACTTGATTTAAAATATAGGTTATATTTATATACTTAGTGTTTTCTTTTTTATTACATTTCGTTGCGAACTTTCTTCGCAACTATCTACATGTATAGATACCGGTAGGTTCAGTTCGTTAACAAATGTAAATGTCATCGAATGCCGTTCAACCGGTTAGGATCAAAAGTATTTTTTAATCGCATGATGGCATTGCCATCCGTGTAGGTTTGAAAGCTGCGAAATATTTTTAGATCCGACGCGCATGGTTCGCCTAAACAGGCACCGGTAATTGCGACTGGCCATATGCTGATCCTCACTATATCGTCGTATACGAATGTGAATTATACAACGATGGACTCATATTAAAGTATTCCTGTTATCCACTAATTGGAAGTTTTTTATAATAAAAACTGGTGACCTGGTGACTTCAACTGCGGGAATATTAGACTTCAATAAGGGAAGTATTTTCTTAAGAGGAGGAAATTTTCAAGCCACGAAATATATTGCACACCTACACTATAAAAAGAAAATTACTAAAAATTATAAAGTAATTAGCAACACAATACTTGAATAAGTTTGCATATTTTCTGAATGTAAAGTCGTGTTCGACAAAGAAAGTTATTTTCCGTAAAAAGAAAATAATCATATCGAATTTCCATCACCATTTGGACAAATAGTTTCACATTCGACAGTTCCTCACATCGGCCTCAAGCCAATCAAATTCAATCCAACACCAAGGCGTCTTATAAAAAACGTCACATTCACACGACTAAGTACACATACAAAAGAGGTCAGGGACAAATTAAGTCTATAAAGATTAATCAATAGAAATCGACAAATACCAATCATATTGTTTTCATGTTCTTCTACTATCTAAATAAAAATACTATGATTACAAAAAAATAACACTTTATAATTGTTATGAAATATTTTTACAATCATCATATTAATGAACTTTTTATGTGATTATTCTTTACGTAATTCATCTTATTAAAAATATTGACGATTCAAAAGGAATAGAAATACACAACAAATAATTAGAAATTAAGTTTAAAGTTCCAAACGTTAAGTAAGTAGTTACCAGTGAAGGGTAATAATATTATTATGGATACTCCAAAGTCTTAAAGTATTTCAATTAAATCCTATTCTTCGTGTGGCTTACACAAATTATGTCTAGCTACAGACGATAAGTCCATTAACGTGTATGTTTCCGCTTTCAGTCACAACACTGTATTTCATCCAGTACACGTATTGTCAATAACGCTGTGTTGTCACTGTGCAATGATGTGCTTTAATCCAATTGAAATCCAATCGATCACTACGTTCGATGAGAGCGCAAACAACATTACCGAACAAATACACCAAATGAATGGATCAATGAGTCATGGCGAATAAACACACATGTGTGTAGAAATAACTTTAACTCTTGATTTAGGATAACTCTGTAAATTATAATTTCAATGAATCCCATACCTCGTTTTTACAAGCTTTTATATAGGTTTTTTTTTCTTCTTGACCGGCAACGCTTTATTTTTGTCTTTCGGTATTACTGACTGCCATCGACGACGATGACCAGTTACCAACATGTGACTCGTATATCAAGTGTCGTGTGTGTCCTGCCGACGAAGTGTGTTGTGCCTGTCGACTATTATATAAAAATACTAGCTGACCCAGCGAACGTTGTTCCGCCATATAGATTATTTGTAGTGAACGATTTAAATTTAAGGAAGGGGGTAGGGAAGTGAAAATTTAATTTGGGATTATGCGTATTTTTTATGCTTAATCAATAAAAAATAAAAATAAAAAATGTTGTCCAAAAAATAAAAAATAATGTTAGGTGTGGACAACCCTCAGGGGTATGAAAAATAGATAGTAGCCGATTCTCAGACCAACTGAATATCCATAATATTATAAAATTTCATTAAAATCGGTCATGCGTTTCGGAGGAGTATGGTAACTAACATGTGACACGAGAATTTTATATATAGAAATATTATATAAAATTTATTTTGAATGCTTTCCAATATTAACGTTGACTCTCTGAATGTGCTTTTTGTCAACGTTTGCAGTTTGAAACATAAAAAACAATAGTTAAGAAAAATACAGTTGGATAATACTAATAAGAATGGCGTGCCATTCAATGGCAGCTGAGTATTGATGTGCTCATACTTGAAAATTTTCAAAAGTAGCTTATTTCAATGTACGACGCAGTTTTCTTTTTTGTCGCCGGACCTATTTGAATTGTCTTACGCCAGGTGGCTTCTGACCTTAATTGCTGCTATTAATGCAATAAAACCTTCAAGTAGGTACATTATCGTCCTTCAAACAATAGTACCAGTATAAAACCCATTATCATATTATAGTGGACACATAATATTAAAGCCATCATTAAAATTAGCACTAAGTTATTAAAACTGTTGTCATAAATTAGTTTTAACGTTTTTTAAAAACAATTTTTAAAATATAATTAAATAGCGTATATTTGTTACGAAAAATACTGTTTACGTTTCGTACATAAGCTTTAGTTTATTCATATATAGTATAGGTAAATAGGCCAATTTTTTTAATAGAAAAGAAATAGGTACCGTTACTCAAAAACGCCTGAAATTAGTATGTAGTCTTGTCTGAATACTACAACGACTCGTTCTTATCTTAGTGACGCACACCTATACATATCCATCTGTGTATGTATATTTGTGCAACAATCTGTTCAGACCGTTCATGCGTAACTTCCTGAATTCCTACACTGACATCCACGCATGCGAAGCCACGACTCGAGGCTAAGAGGAACTAGGTATAAATTATATTTAAACATAAAACAAAAGCCGAGCGTTAAGAGTACAATTATATAAAGATAAAATATTGTTCATAGATGAACTCTCTTCGGTTCGGGAAACCTATCTTATAGTGCCAACACTCGAAAATAATGTTTAGACGTTTAACTTTTTTATTTCTCAACAGATTTAAATGAAGCATACACTAGTTACAACAATCTTATTGAGATACTTACATAAATAAAAACCGCAATTCGCATCCAATTAGGCTAATGAATATCATATACATATAATTTTGTTGTTCCCAAATATCTTCCATTCACAGACATCGATCATTCACTACACCCATGTAATCTAAACCTCTTCTGCAGCCGACCCTGAGCATTGTATCAGGTGATGCTTATCAAAACAATACATTGTCATTTAATTTAAAGCAATTAGTAAAATCAAACAAAAGCTTATAGATCATGAAATAGAAACAAAACTTCGTCCATTTTAAAATAGGATGATAGAAACTGCAATCAACTAACATAAATTGTAGCAGCTGAACTACACGGCACACGACACTATTATTTGTACTGCAGAACTACAAACATTCCATATACATACTTATTATAGTTACCGACTCAACTCAGCAACTCACCGACCTACGACTCCCCGTTCCCCGTGAGAGTTTCCTGTCCATATTTCATAACAAATATCCGTCGTTGCATTAAAAACTAATCGACACGTTGTTCTTCGTAAATGAATTAACTTGAAATCGTGCCGAATGTACTGTTAGCGCCGATACGACGACCTCACCGTGTGTCTCGACTTCTCCAGTTCTCATTAAAGCTCAGTAGCGTCGAAGCTTTTTGCCATCCGAGCAAGGCGCAGTTCCTGCGAGTCGAGTATTACAAAGTATAATATATCACCGCCACTCTAGCTTGGGACGGAATTAAACGGTCCTAGGAAACGTCGCTTTGATGCACGCTATTGTTTATTAATGTCGAACAGAGTACAGAGTCCCTTTTGAGTGTCCGACGCTCACAGGCACCGGATACGAGGACATAAAACGTTTGTATGCCTCTCACAACTTAAACTATGTTTCTACGTTGCATTATTACTCCACTAATAGCTTACAATAACAGCTGCCAGGCAACAAATTAAAGTAGCATTGTATTTTAAGATCATCGACGGTCGATGACAACATCTTTTTTTATTATGATTACAACTAATTACACGCTTGTAAGATGTTACACTGTGATGTTGAAAAGAACCGCTTCCAGGGATATGATATTGATGAACTTCATGTATTGTTCGTAGTTCATTGCTGTCTTTACTAAGATGCATCTATATGGATGTAGTAGAAATGAGTGAATACAACAGTAACAAATGTAGCAGTCGATAGAACATGCGCGATTTCATATGGTTTGTCTTAGTTCAGAATGACATGATGCATTTATTTAGAAACCGATAATAGGGTGGTTGACAGTAAAAAAATATTTTGAAGATTTCTATTTTTTATGGTAGCTTAATATTTACAAATGCGAAAAATCGATCTTATTGATTAAATAAATCATGATTATTTAATATTTTTGAGAAATAAAATCCCCAAATTACAGTCACTAGTCACGTGACGGCGAACGCCAATACGACGCGTGACGTCACACGTTGCAAAACTAAACAAACTTGACATAGCATTTTGGTCTTTCCGCTCAACCAAACAGCTCTTCGTTTTCCAACATATGACGTCACACGAGTCGCCATGACAGTTTGACGCGTTTTTTGACGGAAACGTCAAATAGTTCATGAAAATATAAATTAAAATATGTTACAGTTAGTATTTTACTGAAATATTAATATATCAGTTAAATTAGACCATTTGGCAAACTATGATTTAGTTTTTCAAAATTAGTCAACTATCCTATTATGCTATTTGCAACTATTGTAATTCGGTACAGACGGGAAAATAAGGCATAGTATCTTAGCCATTTGTAAATGATGCATTACGTAAGCTTATTATTGTAATGGGTTGTTCGTATTAGAACATTTCGAATAGACTACTTTTAAAATGTGAGTGCTTAAGACCGCACGGCAGAAGTAAAAACTTCATTGAAAATCGTAATTTATATACAATAATTATATTTGTTTATAATGTTTAATGTTGTTTCACTATACATATAACATAGCACGAAAAATCACAAGCCAAAGTTTCTCCCTCGGGTGCACTCGGTGGTCCCGAGTTCACCCGATCGAGCCTTTCACCTCAGAGCGTGACGGATCAGCCTTAATTACAGCCTACGAAAAAATCTATGTGCGGTGCGCCAAAAATGAAGCCAAGTTCCGAAAAGTTTGTTTCGGGACCCCAGTAGATATTATAATATTCGCGAATGACAGCTAAAGTGTCAGTACATTCTTTCTTCATTTTCACTTCTTTCTTTCTTGTTTTTGGTGTACTGATGTCCATGTGCGACCCTGACGGTACTCGTCTGCTCATTTGTCGACTGTTTACATATTAAAGTGTTTATGTACTCTGTTCTAATATCTATATCGCGTGATAACTATTGTATTTCATTCTATTGTATTTCATACAATAGAGAGAACGAGTTTATAAAACTAAATTAAAAAGACAAATGTATAATATTATTATTCTTTATTTAAGTTTAAAACAGGTGAAATTAAATAAGAGCTCGTAAAATACAAGTAGTCGTACATTTCAACTTTTGAATAGTAACAAAACAATTAAATATTTTTTTGTTTCCGTTTTTTTAACGACACAAATAGAACCGTAAAATTTGCATAGCAATGAGTTGCTGATTTTTGAGCACAATTTTAATATGAATCACGTAATACTTAATAGTAGTTGTATTATTCAGTCTATGACATGATGTTAAATTGTAGGACATTTGATATATTATAGGATTGATAGATAATTATGTTGCAATCAATCAAAATTATTGCAACTCTGATTCGGGATATCCATACAGATCTGAGAAGTGTTACGCAAGTGGTAAGCCTATCTTAGGTTATGTAATTGGAAGGAAATCGTAATAAAATTATGTACAAGTAGCGAATAGAAGTGGCGCGCCTTTTGTTGGCTTAGAAGTTACGAGTAGAACACCGTTATGTTATGAGTGTTTACGTAACATTTATGAGAAGTGTAGATTGTTCAGTAGTCCCTGTTTGTTTGTATTCAATAGAAATTAGTTTGAAAACAAATCGATCGCCACTTACTGTCATGCATATGCGAAGAAAACGGGCTAGGCAATCACTAGACAAGCCGTCGTCAGATTCATTAAACTGACGTTATAAATGATGGATTAGCTATTGTAATAATGTTAAAATTCTCATTTAAATAATGTGACTTTTAACCTGGCACCCGGATACAACATAATTATAATAGTATAACTACCAATACCTACCTCAAAATTCGTCTGTTGCTAAACGAAGCGTTGCGAGTTACGACTGAGCGTGCGAAAACGAGATTGCACGATTCCATCTACATATTTTTGGAGCATTTGAACCCAATCAAGTCTAGCTAGTCTCCACTAATGCTGTACAGGGAGGGATTTATATAAATCAATATACAAATGACGTACAATAAGATTAAAGCTCTGGTCAAACAGCCGACGGGGCGGGACGGCAGCGCGACGCTGGCGGGACGTGAAGAGTTGTAACATATTATCAAGTATAGAATATGTCACACAGAGCCGTAGCCGTCGCGCTCGGCGGGTCGCGTCACGTCGCGCCGAGTACGAGGGGTCGGCCGACGCGATGCTAGCGGGATCATCACGCCCGTAGTGTGACTTCCACGCCGCGTCGCCGTCCCGGCCCGCCCGCTGTTTGACCAACGCTTTATAGTCGCTACAGTAATAAATGATCACGTACCTACATAAGTGTATCAGTGATACACTTGTATATGAATATGAAATGATTTTGAATTTGAATAAGAGCTTAATAATTTGAGGATTTCTAAGGCCTGCATCATACATGACCCAAACAGTTACCCAGTAACCTACATTATGTGTCATCAGTCAAGTTAACACAACGAGGCTCACACGTCACATTCATCACTAGCTTGGTAGACGTTTAGAAAGAATCGATGCTCTAATTCGCGGTAATGGTTGCCACAACATTAATCATCATCGAGCACTGTTGTTGGGCAACTCGCGACGTAAATAACGCGTGAAAATTCCGACGGTGATTGCGTGCCTGTTCCGAGGTGTTGCATATCGCTCCATATACAACAGGGACATCACTTGCGACGTCCAAGTTAAGCTGTTCATGCACGATCAAGTATGCGCTATGGCAATGTTTTAGAGCGATCTCAGTGAGTTACGGCTAGTCAAGGCGATTTTTTATGTAAATACCCGACATACGAGCCGATGAGCTACGTGATGGAAAGTGGTCACTGATTTCCATGACGTCAGTAACATATATCTAATCACCGACGCGTTGCCAGTCAAGAAAGAAGCGGATTATTTCTGGCTCTCCGATACTGCTACCGAAATACGTAAAAGACATTTCACTGTGATGATGTACCCACTGGAAGACGTTAACTTCCTATTGTTATAAATTTGCCGTAGTGGACGTAACTGACCCACATTTTTTAACTAATTGACCACTAACCGTCACCAGTCCCCACTTCGGTAATGGAGATGCTCCAGCCATCCACAGCAGTAAAGAGAGATCTCTGACTTGCAGTAAGCCACTAATTGGTAGCCATATCAAGATTTCTTTTAGCTATTTTATAACGCTTCAGGTTCCAAGTTAGCTTAAAAACATGTGTAATATGCAACAAAATTCAACTATGTAGGTACGCAGAAAATCTGTTGTTGATTTCACTGTTGAAGATGTGCTCAAACTGAAGTTAAAAATTAGCTAGAAATCAAATTTCTTTATTCATCTGTAATCTGATGAAACCGATTCTTGTAGAACTTGCTATGATTAGAGCAGTGATTTGGCTTGTTGTCATTTTCTAACAAGGCAAATCGTCTAGCAAGGACGCTGCCAGCTCTGAACCGTGAAGGTCTTCAGTGGCAACAAACAACTTATATTTTAATCCAATGTCCCCCTCTTCGCTACACAATCGTTCAAGTTCCTTTGTTTCGATATTTAGTAAACATTGGAAATCAGGAATATCTAGAGTCAAGACGGGTTGCTTACCGTGAAATGGGAATAAATAGAAATGGAGGTGTGGTAGCTAGTCACCAACATAGAGTCATCATCGCAACCCATAACTATCCCAGTGCTGAGCTATCATCATCGGAACCCAAAATTGCCAACATAGAGTACCTGCCTGCTATACAAGCCAATCGGAACAGTTTTGTCTAGTATTTTTCACTTCGAGCACAGAAGATCACAACAAATCATTTAACAAGCCATGTTAATTGATTTGTTGTTGTTAATTAAAAGTTTTATAGCCTGGTTTGATTGGCAATATGAAGTAAACAAAGTAGTCAAATTACTTCAACGAAAAATTCATCAAAATATTTAACAAAGGACGAAGAATTTTTCTTAACAGATCGAATATTTTTTACAAGTGCGATAAGTTATCACGGAAAATTTTGACGCACAATAATATGTCAATCACGCTGTAAAATAGGGTTGACTCAATGTTACAGTACGTAGGTAAAGATAATATTTGTTTGTTTGAGAGAGGCTGAGGTAAAAATAACTTATGTTGATCTTCAATCTGTTACAATAAAACAATAGACAACACATAACTGAGTAACCTTTTCTCGGACAGATTTGTTTCCCATTAAGTGCCCGCCCGATCGTGCGCTGAAAACGGATGATCTCTCAGGAGTGGTGATGAGATCAAGAGACATAAATGCGTAATTTTATTTCAACTCTCTTTAATTTTAAATGAACCATTGAATCCTTGGCCGTCTTTTAGATTTATGTGTTTCTGGCTGGCATTACTTTTGAATAATTACCTACCTAATAAGTACCTACTTGGAATTTTATTTTATAAATCCGTATTTTATAACATGATAATTCGGGAAGTAATTAGTTTCAATTTTACTAATATCGACATGTCGTAATCAGAATACGATTTAAGTTTTTGAACATAATGGCCGACTTACTATCTAAGTTTTTTATCAATTTTCTCTCGATCTTATCTACCCAGCTCAAGGTTCTAATAACTTTAAAATTGAATCATTCGATAGATACATAAATAACACCAAAAAAGCAGAAAAATATTTACGTAACGTATTATTAAACACAATGTTTTGGAGTTGGTTTAACACCAAAGCAATAGGAAATATTCCGTAACACAAAATATATCAAAAATACAACCATACAAATGTATCCGTTAGACAATCGATATAAATAACTATTTCAATCTCCGGTCCACCCTCTGTCCGCTTCACTAATCAAAGAGTTGCTACGACCTCAAAGTTTCACTTTCTTTCCGCCCACTCCTAGGGTTTCCACAAACGAAGTACCCTAAAATATAATATGTAAACTTCCATTTAACAAGACATTAAGCATACTAATGGCATACCTAATTTAGTTTTGTTGTTTCTTTGACAAGACAAAAAGCCATTTTACTTAAATATATATTGTACGTCATAGATGGAAAGTCTTAAAGGGCATTTTTATTTAATTTTAGATTAATCATGCTTCCATGTGTGTGCATTAAATAGTTGTAATATGTATTTGAAACTAATCAACTTATATCATTGGTTCTCGAATAGATTACGTTTTATGTGCATAACAAAATAATTTGATTGTTTAAATCTTGTAATTGGACTTTGCAATATGCACTGCCGTGTGCGAATGGTTTACAATTGCAAGTAAATTCGTAATCTATCTATCCCTAAGCTCACAAAGGATGGGCGTGACGTGACGATAGCTCGAGGCGGCCTTCGCCTATGTCGACCGCATGCCGATTACATACTTTCCCTGTTTTTATGAGAATCGCATGGGGAGTCTCTATGTTACGACACCGAGAAAGTTATTGTGAAAAGTTAATTGTTTTGGTAAGCCAAACTTGTTTTCTTTTGTTTAATATCACTTGTAATATTTTGGAGTAGAAACGGAAGTCTCAACGTCTTGATCGATGTAACCCATACCTTTACAATTTCGTGCAAATATTTTTAAAAATAGAATTTTGTGTTTTTAATATATTTTTAATATAATTAATGATGGCTAATTAATTAGATTTAGAACTGCCTATGTTCAGCAGTGTAATCCCAGAGGTTTAATAATTTGTATGGAAGTAATACGATTAAAATTATAAATGTTGAAAGATATACATTTAATTGAGTTGCATCATCAAAGATTTTTAGTTTTGGATAATATCCAAAAGCGACATCGGAATACTGCGGTAAATCAGATTCTAAGCAAAGCCTGAATGTTTTGCATAAAATCAAAAAACAACTTCAATAAATTGGAACATATTGCTGAAGTTCTATTATTCTGCCGTTTGAGCGATATATTCCACGCCACACGATTCAATTACATTGACATTTCAATTCAAATGTTCCAAGCGTGAAGCTGGGAGTGAAAAGTATTGTATTAAATATTTTATATCAACATAAAGGAGCACCGACGTTAAAAAATGACGCGGGATCCCACACACGCTCGGATACCAAAAGCGCTTACTTAAATTCCGTATTGTGTGGGAGCCGATAACACTAGTTTACAAATTTTAAAAAATTTCATGTCCTTCCAGTGAATTGCATATAGTTTTGTTTAGTTACAAGTACTAAACGAAAACATATATTTGTTTTATTTTATTACGTCAAAGAAGCAAGTTATCAACACATTTTATTTTAAGACTGCCCACAAGTTGGTTCTGAATTCATTTTAAAATTTTGCTGCATTGTAGTGTTCAGTTAAATAAATATTTGTTTTTAAAATGTCAAAAAGGTTGTAAAAAGTACATCCTGACCGTTTTTGTTACGTTTGTGGTGAACTTATTATATCTCACAAAGGATATCCCATAACAGAATCTCTGAAAGAAGCATAATTTTATTATTTCACAATTTCGGTCTCTCACCGGGACAAAACATGGGCTTCTCACGTTTTTTGTTTAAGATGTGGAAAAATGCTAAACTCCTGGGCTGCAGATGCAAAAAGATTTTTGAATTTTAATATGCCAATGATATGGAGGGAACCATCCAACCACGAAAATGACTGATACTTCTATCTCACTAAATAATTTGGTTTTAATCCGAAGGACTAACATAAAATTATATTATGCAGATGTTCCTCCTGTTACTAAACATATTTACAGTTCAGACAAGCAGCAAATTAAAAAAATTTTGAATGTTCAGATACTGAAAAATCTGCTTGGATTTCTCTACGACAAAAAGAGTTTTAGGCAACAACAAAAAATAATATTAGGAACAGTTAATTGCTGATTTATTACATAATTTTCAACGAATGGGTGTCAGCATGGGTCTGAAATTTCATTTCCTTCATTTGCACCTCGATTTCATCCCTGAAAACCGCGGAGAAGTCAGCGACGATCATGGAGAGCATTACATCAGGATTTGAATTTTTTTCATTCAAGGATACTGGGACCAAGCCATGTTAGGTGCTTAATGCTGGTCTGTTATAAGAGACACAGACATAAATAAATACAATAAAAAAGCTAAGGCCATCTATTTTTAATTTTTTAAAGTGTTTTTGTAGGCATTCTTTTGCAAATCAAAAATAATAAATATTTTGGAAACGTGACGTGTTGGAATTTTTTCATATTTTTTTTTAAACTTGGTGCATCTCAAATGATAAGAAAAAACACTTTTCATATCAAGGACAAAAACCTTGTAAACTAGTGTAATTCATTCTGTCAGAACTTTCAAGTATATTCGCGAATAGTTCGCTCATGCTTAACCAATGGCGTTAAACGATACGTTTTTATAAGAGATACAAACAGTATAGACACTGGCAACAGTCAGGTTCGGTCTAATTTCAGAATGGAAAAAGCCTTTTAACCAAAATACCTTATCAGAACGTTGGTTTTCACATAAAATAAAGACAACTGGCATCTGTTAATATGGTTAAAATTTGAAGTAGAAATCCACCACATTGATGCCACAAACAACAATGATTCATCATTCTGACCGTTTGTCAGAAAAATTAAAAAATAGTAAAGTTTCTTGTTAAAACTATAATAGGTATAATTGGAGCTTCATCGGAATTGTCATTATAAATTTTCATATTGCTAATTGGGTGTGGTTACGATGAAATTGTTTAAAATAAATTGAATAGACTTAAATTCCCTCTTGACCGTAATTATAACTTAATTAATACTGAAAATTCTAACAATAAATAAATATTTTTGCAGAAGGGTGTGGACGTGCTGGCTAATACTGTATATAGTCGTATTATAATTATTGAGGATAGTTTTGAATAACCTACCTATTAATTTCTGGATAAGGTAGTAGGTAAAGTCTGATAAAGTAATGTGACTGTTTGACAGTCGCCAGACAACAGACATGAGGATTATGAATAGATAGAATAAGGTAAACAATAATTAGAGGTCCAAAACAGTTTATCAAAATGTTTCGTATCTGTTCAGCTCTGAGTGTAACCAGTCAGTAAGTCAGTAATAGTGGAGGCCCACTAAGATTCGACCTTAACTGTGAAGTAGGCGTATGCAACAGTGCATTAGCATTGACACACATGCGTCGGGTTGCAACGACATTCTACCCAATCTACGCAGGCTCGCTAACAATTATCTACACGATGTTAGAGGGATTTCACCATCTAAGTCTTAACTCTATGCCATTTAGTGTCACTGATGAGCAATTTTAATGTTTAAACCAAACCTCGTTGTTTAGATAGGTCGGTTACAAACCTTCACCAGAGAAGATTAAGGAACCTAGGTCGCTGTGGCAGCTGAAGCTAAATATAACCATACGTGTTTATGCCGCTATTAAGTTACTATGTAGTTTTTGCTCGTGGCTTCGCCTGCGTGGGATTAGGAATACGACAAATACCGTTAAACTTATTCCAAGGAAACGTATTATCGGGATAAAACTCTTATAACCTTACCCTACGCTTAAATTAAATCCAAATGAATTTTTATTGAAAACAATCAGCGGATTAAGCGTCAAAAGGTAGCAGACCTACACACAGATAGACATTTACCAGATAGACAGATCTACCTGATCGGTTCTTCATAAAACCACAAGAAGTGTTCTAATGAACAGGTATTTATCAAGTATTGGTTGATGACCATCCTCGATGGTAAATAACATGTTTGCCGGCGGGTCAAGTCTACACGCCATCTCTGCAAGGTTACTAGAATAAATAAATAATAGAGTGATTATAAACCAATTAACAACTCACTTAGACATAATGACAACATCATTTCTCATCGCAACCTGTAACTGTCACACTGATGGGCACGGATCTACTATCACGATGTGAAGGGTCCAGTCCAGACCATAGTCCACCACGCTGGTCAAGTGCGAATTGGAGGAATTCACACACTTTTGAAAACATTATGAAGAATTCCCAGGTGTGCTGGTTTCCTCACGATGTGTTCCTTCACTGAAGAAAGGGACAATTAAATTTTAATACGCACATAATTTTTGTAAATTGGATGTGCGTGTAATATTCAGACGGGTACAATTCGGGAGTCCAATCAATGACAACATGATTTATCTAATCAAAATTATACTAGGTGTTAATTTTTGCTAACGCTATGTCAACTTTCATTTTCAAGAGTAAACGTAGGACCACTCGATACGTTGAAGAGATTTCGCAACATTTAGATTTGCATTACTTCGTGAAAGAGTGAAGTGAGTCATTCGAAACGAACGTTAATAGCTAACTGCTTTTGGTTGCCGATTGACCAATCGGCAAAACAAACTCCGGTTTGAAAATATAATACGCCGGCGGCAAGCGTTAACGACTGTGAGCAGCTAATTTGGCTATTGTAAGTACGAGACCGGGTGGGTTACGTCGCGAGAGAAATTTGACAATGCACTTATGAAGAAAGTTTACTTTGATTCGTCGTACCGTGATTAACCAAACGTGTTCTCACACGTCGAACGTTAAGTTGCTGATGCATTGCGTCGGACCGGATCGGAAGAATCGGACCGCAGACGTAGACGCGAAAACAACTCTTGTTTTTGACGTCGAAAAATCGCTACAGCCAGGGTTATCGCTTGTCGGCATTTTAAACACATTCATTAAAGATGCTTACCGAACCAAAATACTTGTACGTATTACGAAACTTTTATGTTTTATTATTACTTTTACCAACTCATAAACGCATGGAGAAAATTTACGATCGTTCAGTGGTTTGCGGCGCCATATTTAACGAGGTAGCCGGTCATCCGTATTCAGGAAACAACGAATGATGTCAGCCATTTCGGATTTGGTCGTGTGGATAATGCTAAAAATAGGTTTATGCAAATGTGTTGATAATTTGATTTTAAATTAGAATCAAGCGCCTTCTCCATAGATATCTTTACACCTGATTATAAATTAATCAGATTAGAAATGTTTACAAAATTTTGACGTTTGATGTTTATTTTAACTAATTATTTAATTTGCAGCAAGCATAATAAACATATTGAATAAGTTTAGATGTCATTCGATTAGCACTTACTGGTAGCAGTATGCGGTACTGGTAGCGTGGGTTTTATAATTACCAATTCGAAATTATTAATAAAGATGAGTGGGTGATTTTTATCGTTCGGAAATATCATTATAGATGGCTGAGGGGTCGACAAAGAACTCTGATGTAGACCGCTCGTTGACAAGACGTATAAAATCTATCAATCTGTAGCGTCATCGAGTAGTCTTACATCTTACGTCACTTACCATCACGAAGAAATAAGCAAGTTATGTTCCTTGCAATTAAAAACCTTAAACGGTCGTAGCCTTTGACTTATGTCATAGCTCGTGAATGCAGTTATAATTTTTATTTGCGTTAGAAGTAGGTGTGGCGCAGACATTCCAGTATCGATCTGGCCGAACCCTAGACGCCGGAACTTCCACATTGTAAAAGCTTACGGTGTTTTGTTTCCTATGATGTCGGAAGGAAATTCAACATCGTATTGTATTCTTGTCATTGCATTAGTTTTATTGCATTGCATTTAGTATTAGCAAGGTGGTAACAGATATAAAGTAGTAACTACGATATACTAGAGCTGGAATTTGGTCTGTCAAAAGTATCCTATGTTACGTCTAATACCTACAAGAATATGTGTACAAAGTTTCATTATGATCTGTTAAGTAGTTTTCGCGTGAAAGCGTAACAAACAAACTTACATTCACATTTATAATAGTAACGATGTAAACCTACCGGACGCCTATAGGTGTGATTAAAATCAAACGTTATATTAACCGTACATCCTGCCTATTATCCGTTTACCTTAGTTTAACGATTATTTCATTCGTAACGTAACGTAGTTCTACTGTGGCGTAAAAACAAATGAAAAACAAAAGAAATGAAAAAAATGAAAATTTTAGTTCGGACACCTTTTATAAATTATCCTACCGGTATAGACGATTTAGGTGGCAGAATTTATAAAACAGATAAATAGGCAGTGATTATATTGTTTACATAAAATAATGTAACCAGAGTGAGTTGAATTTAACGTGGATGCTTGTGTACCGAACAATATGAAAGCAAGCGGTAAAAGGGAAAACAAAGAAGTGAAATACACTAATCCTACATTCATTCCACGGTCACAATTCTGTACTTAATCACGAGTTTTCCTTGTTATTCAATATTACAAGAGATATTACGTAATACTATTATTTTTGTTAAGTATTTTTATAAATTCCAGTGATAATAATAAAAAAGCAGTTAAAAAGTCGTAGGTGTCACATTTTAGTAATGACTCGACGTAACAGCAGGAATCTGAATCGGTTTGAACCGGTCCGAATACTTTACTTAGGGGAGGTCTATCAGACATCTATTCCAGAAGCATTCATCGACAAAAGGTTGATAAATAAACAGCGATCACATTACTATAACGAAACGTTGACAGCCCTTAATAATCATAATCACAATATTGCTAAATGGACAACGGTTGAAGAATGGTAGCTAGCGGCAAACGAAGAAAGTGACATGGTAACCCGCTTGCATCCGAAGCGAGAGTAATTGGATGACGTCGCCAGGAGCTAGCGACCGGAGTACTTGACCTTAGGCGAGCGCGATTAATGACTTACGAGCTTCCTTACTTTGAATTCTATTAAATTAATCATTAATATACCATTAACGGTTATAGATGCTGTTGCAGTACGCGGGATTAGTATATTGTATTCAGAAATATATTGTAATAAGATAAGAGGGAGCAGTGGATAGTCTTACCTGTGAAGATTTTTGTGTATAATTTTTATTTAAAGTACGTATTAGAGGACCCAATTTTCTGCTACACATTAGGTAAGTATGTAAATTTTAGATCTAAATTAGTTCTGTCACACGGTTTGTTCACAGGTAATTAATATTGTTTAATATACAAAGAAAGTTTAATCAAGCGATGGAACTACATTTTAGGACAGTAAAAAGTTTTCGCTGTTCATATTAATTACGTTTTGTCACGTAATGTTTTTAAATTTAAATTTTTGTATACAATTTTATTCTTAACTATCTATGTTCAACTAAAAGAACTCTTAGGTATATTCGCGATTGCAAGCTATAAATGTCCCAACGCCGGGCTCGGGTAACCTCTCACAATGTGAAATTTGCGGAACACAATCAATCATGATGGCTAAATGAGGATTACGCACAGGATTCGAATTCGAATTCCTATTCAGGAGTCTAACTTACAATCCATTTAGCTATTACTGTTTATCGATATGTTAAGTGATATATTCTGCATAATAACAAAGTTCATTTATTTATTTATTCATGTTCATACAGTGATTTTTCTATCGACGCGACGAGACGTAGCAAAATCGAAAGCATAAGCGCGAAGAATCGAGAACTCTGACCGTTTACTCGTAGAGAGCTAAATAAAGAACATAAAACAAAATCCCCTTTTCTATCTGTGATGCGAATCCATCATAATCTGAGGGTACTTTCACCCTGTGCCTACTGGGTCCTCTTATGGCAAGTCACCGTCTACAATATTTACCTCAGACATAACGAATTTTAATATATATTTAAATAAATTAGTTTCTAAGGAAAGGAACTATTCGACACTGGCCATAAATTAAGAACTCAATACCCGTAATCGTCTTAATCATTATTTACTATTCCAAATGAAAAATGTGACCCCTGAATCTTTGAATACCTTTGTATGACATAGCTCATTAAATTTTATATTTTTTGTCTGTTATTATACAATATGGCGCCTAATCGCCATATTGACTTTGGATTTCGACATTTTCAACTAAGTATTTAGTGACAGTGACAAGACCAATGGATAGACGCCGTAAATATCAATTTCGACCCACACGTGTCGTCTCTTGTGAGATAAAAAAAAACGCCATTACAAAACACCTGCAGTTTCGTGTCCTCTTCTATTGTTCATAATGTCTGTAATTCGTTTTCATACACAAAAAGTATCAATGTTTTGTAGTATCATAATTATTACCATGTTTTTATTACTCACGGTTTCCATTTTTGTACTTTCTCTTGTTAAAATAACTGGCAGCTTACCTGTAAAAATTAATACGATATGTCAATAAAATATGAAGTAAATATAGAAAGTTATGAAGTAGGTACCTATATTGTATTTAGTTAAATCGTATAATAATTAAATATGAGTTGTGTACAGCTTGTGTATCGGGTTAAGAAACTGAACATTAACTTTTGTACTTAATAAACCTGTTAAGTGTTTTATTATTAGCATTTTGCTAGTTGAGTCAAACCCTTCATAAGCATTTTTACTTTCAATACTTTCAACAATAATGTCTTGTAAATAACTTGTATTGCATCGATATACTTAAACAAGGTATGGGACATTTAAAAGCCGCATATCGTTATAGTTAAACAAGGTATGGTACATTTAAAACCCGCATACGTTATTAGTACTGAAACTAAGTAGGTACCTAAGAATGGTACGAACCAACTTCAAATAGTTTCTAAACGGTATAGTCATGGACAAGTAGCCGGCGGGAAGGAAGTCGTGAATCTGCTTATCACCTGTCACTCCAACACTGCAAGTTGCAACCCAAACACGTAATAATAACGTTTGTGTACACGGTACGGTGTATGTACTATTATATTATAACGTTATTATTACGTGTTATTAGTACACTAAAAGATTTGACGGTGACCTTTCGCAACTGAAGTGTTACTTAGATTGTGTATATGCGTATACGCGGTAATGACTTCTCGTCCGTAATTTGTAGTACAATCTCATGGACCGCTATAGTGTTGTGGTAGTCGAAGTGCGATAAGCGTATGTATGTGTAATCCGTCCGACATTCGAGGTAATTCGCTGACACGTATTGCGTCTATTAAACGGCGCTTTTAATCGAAGTTTATCGACAGTTTCGTGCACGCGATTTTAGTCTGTCAGTCTCATCGTTTAAACACAAAACTGCGTGTGCGTCGGCTGCGTCGTATGCGGCATAGCGTGTCGGCGTACGGTGGTTAGTCGTGCGATAGAAATGCAGAGTGCGGATGGTGATCGAAATGCGAGCGCACGCGCATTTCACGCAACTACTTTCGCCGATTAAAAACCGACGTCGTTTCTAGATGTCGCCGTGTGACGGCGGATAAAGTAAATCTGTTCGCGCTTAATGTCTTCATAATGTGGACACTTCTTTATCACGTAGGTTCACCACCTACGTATGAAATTGCTTCGTTGGAGTAAACAAATGCAAGTCAGTCCAGTTGATGTATAAAGGGGCATACTCCTGCCCATGAGCATGTACCAGAATCCACTGAGAAGATATCACAAGTATTAAGTTGCTATCTTGAGTCAAAATCATCAACCTCAGTTGCTCGTGGTGCATCCCGCTGAGATATGGCGATAGGACCGGTAGGTTGTTTCAGGTTAGTTTATCTAATCCCGATACCGCTTGGCTATCGATCGACCTCTTTCTAAAATGTATAATGAATGTTTTTTCATGTCCTTGTCACAGTGTCGGCGGCCCAGAAATAACGAGTTCAATCTTTGGTGAAAGACCGGAGTTGTTAAATAAATTAAATACCAAACAAAATCTCGACCCCTAAGTATTTATAAAATCTCTCTCTCTCGTCTCACTCATCTTCTCTTCTTCTTCTATTCATATTCTCTTCATTTACACGAAAGTAAGTTACAATTGCAACTGTTGGAAAAGCTTTTCAAGATTTTGGTATTATTTTGCTACCTAGTTCAGCCTCATGGGAGACACCTTTGAACATTACATAGAACTCTAAAGCGGATCTCAACTACCTATTTCCGATATTATCTTAAATAATTAAAGACAAAACCAAAAACAAGAATAATACAATCATGTGGAAGTTATACCTATCTGAGAAGAATTTTACCGCTGTTTTCCTTCTTATACAAATAAATATATTGTGGAATTTAGTTGATGTTTTGTTTTTGTAACAATTTATGCTATTCACCATGAATTGCATATTCACGAACGACCGCCGATATAATCGACGATCATCGCATTTTATTCTGATTGTGAGTATGCGGAAGACAAGTACCAAAGTTGCGGTAAACATAGCCGCAACTATTTTCTCTCATTTCTCCAAGCGGTATCGAGTGGCGCGGTAATGCTTTATCATACCGATCTTCTGCACAAACTGGTGTGGTGAGTTGGTGACACAGCTCGCCTCTATAGATAGTAACGAGCCTAGCAATTTTACCCATTACCTACACCTTACCAAGCGTCAGTGGATAAGTAACTTTTTACTGCCAACTCGCATTACATGACATCATATTAGTTTGCCAATAGCCCATTTACCTAGACTTTTACATAACGAAACATAATTTTAGCACGTAGAAACTACGCAATAAGGTAATAATGTTACAAAAAGAGGGATACATCGGTTAGGATATAACGCGACAAATCGTAAATGGGTACATAATAGAATATTTTACGTAACAAGAAATGGGTCAGCACATTGGAATACAATTAGAATACCTACTTATATTCAATGATTTCTAAGCCAAACAGGTTATTTAATAAATATAGGTACTGTAGATTTCTTCCGTGTTTTTATAAGAGAACCGTGAAGTTTTCAGACCGATTTGCTACAAGGGGAAAGCCGTTCCCTTCAGTGAGCGGTTAATATGGTGGTATTGGTAAGCCTTTACCCCACTGCAAGGTATAAGCACCTGTAGAATGTTCTCAAGTTTAATCAATTTGAAAGTTTACATCTATCACACGTAATCAAGATTTACTTAACGTAATATGACATTTGCGAAGTGGTTATCGAACTAGTAATTTAGTCCAGATACAGGAAAGTATGCGAAACGAGGCTTATAAAATGGTTTATTTACATACATTATCTGAAACCAGCAAGCAATGTAATTATACGCTTAAATAATTTAATTACCATACGTATCTGGTAGCGAGACTCGATCTAGCCGTAACAACGAAATGACAAAAACTTAACATGAATAGCTAATGAGACGATTATTGTTAAATATCACATGTCTTTAAAGTGACTACCTACAGGAATAGATAGACAATAAATTAGATTATTAAAAAGGCAAGATAGCTTGGATATGAGATTGGTATTGATGATCATTATGTGGAAATGACGAATGTAGAAAAATACTCTCCCTTAATTTTCTGTCATTTTATTTTTTGTTCATAGCCGATCCTAAGTGATCGACGGAGGTAAGCAACAGCGGGCGCGGTCAGTAGTTGGATGGGTGACCGTTAGTGACAAAAATTCTTGAGCACTTCCGTGGTTCGGAGAGTACTTACGCAAAGCAGTTGGTCTCGGTTGTTATCATCAGATAACAGCTGTTAAGCCATGGTAGAGGCCTTCAGGCGGCATAAAAACTTCCAATACTTGATACCCAACCCAATAATGGGTTGGCCATTAACCCCTGCACCAATCCGTACTGGAACAGCGTGGTTGAGTTTGCTTTAGGCCTACTTAGTTTTGAGGAGAGACCTGAAAACTTTAGCGTTCCATTAATGGGTAGAAGGAAATTTGCCGGTCCTTCAGCCGGGCTTGCTCACATTAGGGACTTACATTTGGGATGGTGGAGTGGAGCGGTCTTTCGAAAATTGTTCACATGCATAATCTGATTCGTATAATAAACATTAATTCCAATTGATCTCCGACAAACGTGCAAAAAATATAAACGACCTAAATTCAAAGTGTGAAGATGACCCGAACCCCGATAAGTTATCGTATCAGTAGGAAGACTCGAGGATTCTATCACGTCATCGCGATCGTAACGCCCAAAGCTCGAGCAGCGTTTTCAATAGGTCGTCGCACCCAGATCGATGCCGGCGGTCTCGTCTCGTGAACTATGATAAGTTCACTTTCTCCGATGTATCGAGGGTAAAAAAACCAAGCTTATCAATCACTTCTAAAGAGCACTTCTTTGCCATGGGCAGGGCCGAGCTAATTCGATTTATAGCCTGAAGCGCATAAATTTTCTATGCCTATTTCTCGTTTAATTTAATGCTTAGTGTTGCCAATAGAGTCGATTTTACGCAGACTTTTATAACTGGAAAGAGCTCATGAAGTATCTTCCCTTCTTCTGGGTAAATAAAGGAAGATATCTTTAAAAATTCGGCCCCATCTGAAGGAAGGTTCCCAGGTATGTATATTGCTGCTCTGTCGGCAATAAACCTAAGTATTTGAGAAATCACTTCACACACTTTAAGTAATTCCGTTTAGTTATGGGGCAGCTTCGGAGATTTCGTAACTGGTGGTGCCCCTAATTGCAGGCTGAAAAAATTAAGTAATCTCAAATTTAGGACATTATAACTGAATTAGAAATAATAATCAGAACCAGATTTATTACTATTTCGAGGATTGTCAAACATTGTGATTAATGTAACTCTTTAATGTAACTCATACTACCGGTGCAGAAGTTTCTAAAGATCACCCCAAAACAATATTGGGAGAAAAGTTAAGAATTACAAAAGCAGAGTGGTCAGTACGAGCGAATGTTCGCCGTGATCACATTTTAATATAACGTAACACACCACGCATGTCCGCCAGAAAAGCTTCTGTTGATTACGCGTAATAAGCGTCCAAGTGAAACCTAACCGGAAGATTGAAAAGAAATCGTCTGCGATTTAGTTAATTTGAAAGTGGACGCTCCATACATTTCGATGTCTGTATTTAACTATTGATTTTGTAAAACGAGTAGAGAGCGTACACTGTACACATTATTTTCTCTTGTTTATTGCTATTGCAGTGCTTATCTTATACCGCTCCAGTTATAAATCTCATGCTGATTTTACAGTTACACTGATATCTGTGCGACCTGGCAGTTATTATCAGGAATTGTGGGGATCAGATACACTTGTATTTAGCTAGATACGCTCAGATCCGGACTGGTGCTTTACCTTGAATTATTATTTGATTTGTGTATCCACAACCTTTGCAACTTGCCTTGCCAAGATATACGTAGGTATAAACTTCGTTGACAGTTTTCTATCAAATGGAAATTCTGACGCATCCAACATTTCCTTAGTAAAGGAATTTGTCAATGAGACCAAAGTTATCAATTTCAGTATATATATTATATCAAAAACCAAAAGTAAGACTCCACAGACGTCTAAATAGACGTTTACTAAGGCTAATAAATTTAAATTTAAATAACACATAATTCTGCAGATAGTCATCCACTATCTATATACATACACTGTGTTGGCATTTTGACTCTCAAATGAGTTGACACATTTGCTAACAAACTTTGTATTTCGCATCGATATTAGTGTTGTGAAGTTGATATTTCGAAAAGAGACTGAAATAGACATTTTAATTTTTTCAATGCTACTTCATTCAAGGTGAAACTTGTAACTAATATGTGTTGCCAATGTTACAAACAACCCACAAAACTTCATAACAGCTTTCACGATATCGAGATTTCATTTCCAAAAACTACGGTATCGTGATTTGTAAGACAATGCATTCAGCAACACCCACAGACCTACACACGATACCATCGAGTATTCCCCGCGACGTCTCCGCGTCGTGATCGTTAATGTTCACTCACGTGTGATTCATTAGTTAAACGTCGCTTGCATTATTTATGTAACTGGCAATGTAGAATAGCTTTAGAACGAAAGCTTATGTAATAAAGGTTATAATGTAATCCTGTCCATAACATTTATGTTCAAATGAAGACAAATCTAAATATTATGATACTTATGATTGATCGTGTACAAGAAAATTTTGATCTTTACGTTATCTTGGTTCTTCATTATAAAAATAACATTCCATAGGTTAATTTTGTTATAGTTGATCGACCGAGCTATAGAACTTCGGGTACGACCGGTAATTGAATGGGCGACCGATAGTGGCAAAATTTCAGGACGGCTTGAGTGGCCAACTAACCCCTCTTCAACCCGCACTAGAGCAGCGTGTTAGGGTAAGGTCCTTTTTAATTTATTAAGGGACACACCCAGCAATAGACCGCTGATAACTGGAAGACATGGTGGCTTAATTAGTAATAATGAAACTTGATGTACAAATATATCATAACGATATGGAAATTAAGTATTCATGAATTATTGATCTATGTACTTACTTTTAATTTAAAAATTAATTGAAATGATTTAAGATATAGTCACTAAGATCAATTAAATAAAAATGAACACGTATAAGAAGGAGGTTATAAAAATGACATTAACCTTTGGGCGTACTGTGCGTGCGTAATTTTTAATAGGCTCATTATAGCCCGGCCTATTTCATGTAAGGTTAGATAAAACTGTGACATAGAAGTCGAGATGAATGTGAATCTATTAATCATCTGGAAATTTTGAAGAGTTGTTGAAGAGATTTGTGTTTCATTTTTTAATCAGTAGTTACTTTGTGCAGCCGAAAATTCAACTTCTATAGATAGACACATAATATTTTTGTCATTTGAAATTGGTTATAGATATTTATTAATGCCAGCCGGCAGTTATCAGTAGAATGACTGACCGTTTGCTATTGATTATAAACATTAATTTATAGGTTAATGTTAGCTTCGCCATAACTGTAAACATATTAATTAAAGTAACTTCATTCAAAAGAAGCCTCTAAGAAAAGTCAAAATCCAAACATCGTGATTCACACAAGGGATTTGGCAACATTCGATCCGATTACCGGATAAATCTGGTTACCGTCGCACGTCGCCGACGTCGTGATCGTCAATGTTCAGTCGTGTGAAGTCGTGTGCGACTCATTTAACCTTACGGGAGCCAAATGAGCAGCTGTTGCGTTTGTTCAGGGCGTATTATGTAAGTGAAAGTTGTAATCAAAGGAAAATAAGATAACATTAAAAATTATTATCCAGATAATCAAAAGTTACGGGGCAAACATTTTAGATCAGATGAGAGGGTCAGTGGAATTTCAGATGAGCTAACAACTGTTGCATATAAACTAAGTTAATTCGTTTAAAACTAAGTAATCAAATTAAGTGATCATTTATTATTCATTATCATTAGACTATACGGATACACATTTTAAAGCATAATAAAATAAAACAGTTAAAAATAATGACTGCTTCAGTTGTGAGATTGTGAGTAACTTTGTACCGTTCGTATATTTGCAATTTCAAGATCATTGTAGGGGGTACTAAATTTTGACATTATATTAAATTGTAATTGTGCGCATAGTCAAGATAATTTACTACGTTGCAATAATCTATGCTAATTTAATAATGGTGAATACGGATTATCCGGATTTCAAATGTAAAAAAACCGAATATCCGAATTTGAAAAAATATACGGATTTTGCAAACCCTAGCTTGTTTGAACGTGTTCAGGAAAAATATATTTATGTGTATGATAGTCACGTTTATGGGAAGGCTTTAGGCTGGCGACCTAGGATTACGCTATAATTTTTAGTTAGCTTTAAATATTTTACCAAAGCGAAGCGAAGGAGGTTTACTTGTAGGTACATAATAATTTGATTAGTAGGCGTTAACTTTTTTTGCGCAAATGGCGTGGCCTTCGGTCAACATTTCGTACCTTCCCTGCGAGCGAAGGCAATCAATTTTTTGCTGAGACTGAAGTGGAATTAATCAGTTTCCTTGTTTGATGTGCTTTCTGTAGCGTCACAAGTCACGATTCTACTAATATTTGAAGGTATTTGTAAACGACAAAACCGTTCACATCAACCACAGAACAGTATACTCTGTCATTTTCTCTTATTCTTTTACTTATTTTCCGTCTGGACACACTGGAATTGATTTACCTGAATCTATTTAGAATTTATCAGCGATTGCGGACGTGCGGTTACCGCACAATCAATAACTGTTAGATTGAATTACATTTTCTTCGATACCGAGGGAAATATTACGCCATAACGCAACACCATATATTAACCAAGCAACCTTTTCAAGTTATGGCTTCCGGTCCTAACTGGAAAGTGGAACAATTTAATGAGGTGTAATTAAATAAAAGATTTCAATCCACATTAAATAGGGTTATGTGAAACATTCTTTTATGATTACGTTACGTGAGACTTGGTTTACATGTAATGTATGGTTTTTTACCAAATTTTCGTCTTGTCCGTTATTAACCAGATATTAGTTTCGAAAGAGTTCCTTAACGTCCACCCCTAGAGTGATAGGTAGAAATATTTATGGGCTACATTGACTGCATTGCTTCAGGAGTAGCATAAGTAAACATTATCTACTGGTACCAGTTAAACTTGTGTCGAATTGATGCAGGGTTGTAAGTGTAGTTGCGTGTTGATGTGCGGTAATATTTCGAAAGTGACTATTTTTATTCCCGATACAAATGCGATATATTCGTCTCTCAATCCGCCATCTCTCTCAGAAAGCGTTGCAGATAATAACCAGCCATTATCGAAAACGTTTAGTTAAATAGTACACTTCGAGCGACAACAGAACTGTCGCTTTCGCTTTCATGGCATTTCGAATAATGATAGCGAATATTCCGTTATTTTGTTGTTCACAGTAATGATGGCTTCACGCAAATCACTACACGTATTCACTTACAAAAGGAGTTTTGATTTTTTTCTTTAAGATAAACTTCAATACAAATCCTCTTTATAATATACGAATAGCATCGAAAAGTTTTGAACAAGCGTGGTTATTGATCAATACGCAAGTGATTTAATCTGGAGAACGTAAAAAATTATCAAAATATTCATGATAAATATTACAATGTAAAAAAAGTATCAAAGATAAATAGATCTTATTAATTTCTTCTACTTTATTCACCTTGTATAATAAAATTAAGTAATCCTCTTTAAATCTCTCTCAATTAATCTCCTTAAAATGAGAAGGAATAAGGTAGGTATTATCCACCACGTAGGCATAATGCGAAACACCTATGAAACATATCATAACGGAAAATTCGTAGGTAGATAGATATTTTGATTTCATCGCAATGTTTTCTTTTACAACACGTCATTAATTTATTCAATAAATATTAATGGTAATAATAATAAAGTAATAATACGAAAATAACTTCGAAATATGTATTTATGATACGTGCGCTGCGATGTGAAGATCACATAAGACCGACTAATTTTTGAAAGCCTTCAAAAAAGGAGGAGGTTCTATCTCAATTAGACCGTTTTTATTTCGTGTTACGTCATTACTTTTTACTGGGTGTACCGATTTTGATGATTCTTTTTTATACGAAAGCTGGTGCTTGTCACGTGGTCCCTTTTAAAGAGCGAGATCTGAAGAGTGCTTTTTGAGTTATCCTTAAAAATGCGTATATAATTGACTTCGACTACGTCGGTGATGTTTTCATGTCTTTATTTTCTTGTTGTCTGTCATTTTCTAATCAAGTAAAATGAAAAAAAAAAACTGTATAGTTGTGAAGTCGGTCTTTTTCAGTAATTTTGGACTAGCAACAACTCAGTGAAAATACTAGAAACTTCCATTCTGTAATCTACCAACGAGAAAGGATATACAAATATCATTAAAATAAATTAACGTGGAATAATTATTCTACCGTACCTATTGTTCTTTAAAATATTAACTGTACTTCTGAATAATAAGCGCCCAGCTGGGAACACATGTAAATTTAACATAAACATTTTTAAGTGATAATAAATGAATTAATTCTGCAGTACGTTAACAAGCATAAACTACATTACTAAAGTATCGTATAAAATTACACTCACTATTTGCTATTATTCGTCTGTGACACACGAAATTATATTGCTACTTGCCAAACATCTGCGACATTCTTATTCTTACCGGCCGTTTGCACTAAAAGCATTCTACATGTCTTCAAACCCATATCACAACAAATCGCACAACACGTTTCGTCCAACATTGATCTTTAAAAGTTCATAGTTTCTAGAGTAAACCTTGAGATTTGTCGTGATGTTTGACGGTAAAGGTGTTGTGTGACAATGCGAACCCGAAACGTTGGCAATAAATAAGTGCCGTTTATTTACGAATGTTTGCCAGTGCAAACCCCGCTTACACAACATTATCGCGTTGTATTCATCAATAGACGAATCCAAAGCTACAGTTGCGTGCTCTAATTTGACAAACGTTAGTCTGTGGCTGGTACTATCGCGTGTCCAAAAGGGGTTGGCCTCAAGCAGGGCGTGGGCTCACAGAAACAAGACAGCCTGACAACATTCGCCCTTAAATAGGTTAATGTCACGTCACTTACAACGGATCTAGAAGTAAATTAATTACCTTCAACAACCGATGTAATAGAGCAAAATATTTCAAACCTAACCATTCCAGGGTACACAATTAGATAGCTCAACCGCAGTCGATATCTCCGATCGAGGTTTTAACTTCCAAATTGTTTACGACGTAACTTTGTTGGCAGGCGATAAATTGCTCTGTTTATTTCAAAGAGTAGAATTCTAGTTAATTGTGCATTTTAATCTGAACTCGTTTCGAAATTAAACTTTAAAGTCGTGTGATTCTCCGTTAGAGTGCGTCAGATATTTTACAATGGCAGATATTTTTGCCACTGCTATGATATTCGGTTCTGAGTATTATTAACATATTTACATCTTTATATGTATATTAATAAATTAACCAATACGTAAGATAATATCGATACATACATGAAAAAAAAAAAGTATTTATTAACGCAACATGTTATTAATTTTATTTCTTCGTCGGTTTCTTAGTTTGTCCTTACCTAAGTTTGTTCAAGCTAAACGTTCTAAGTCCTAAGTTTGTTCAAGCTTAAAGTTCAACTTGTAAACTGGATATAACAGTTAGTATTTGTTTTATTGCTTAGGTTCACAAATAAAATCATGGGTTTCCCGAAGCAATGCGAGTACGGTTACCAGTTACCATTAATGCTTTGCCATGACTCGCAACAATTTTAATCAAACAAATAGGCAGGTGATGAGAATTATCTAATGTAATACGATAGGTGCAGTAACAAGCGACGTTGATTCGTCAACCGAAGCTATTATCGGCTCAGGTGTGACGGGCTGACAGGATGTGATAAGTTGAACTGTCGCAGCTTATCAATACCAACATATAGCTGGGGATATGGTGTGACGATCTAAGGTGTTGTTAACAGGACTATGCATCGAATTTAAATGGATTTATTCTTAACTTCATTCATAACTTTTCACAACAATGCATTAATAGCCTAATGGTTTCAACGTTGCTTTCCCGCATATTACTGTTCTGGGTTCAAATCCTACAAAGTTCTTGAAAGAAAACGTCGTAAAAACTTGCAAACTTCACAGATCTCACTGGATAGTCAAGTGTTAAGATAATAATGAACTCTTATTGTCATACTGGCAGCTTATATAATGAGAGCAGCTACCTAAGGATTGACAGATAACTTTCGAGAATAATATAGAAGACTAACGATTCCTCATGAATTAAAAAAATGTGTCTATAAACGCTATGGAACTACGACTCAATAATCGGTCTCCTAACCACTGAAATATTGCTGCCTTGCCACAGGCATTTCTGTCCATGGCCTTATAGGTTATTAATATTAATAACAACCACCTAACTCGATACCGAGTATGAGGAACTGTGACCAGACTTTCCAATGAGTTGTCGGCAAGGTGCGTTAAAGAGAAATGCATCGGTAATGACCTTAAATTTCAATAACTACCTCGAACTTGTCAATCAAGACCTACGTGGGGGTATTCGATAACGCGTTATTGAAGAATTGATTGATTGATTTGTAAATCAAATTTATGATTGTTACCGATTTCTCAGAACAAAATAAGCGGCAGTAAGAACAAGTGTTTACGTTGCGATTGATGTAATATATAATTATTACCACACAAGTTTCAATGCTAGCGGTTCAAATTAGGGATGAAAGCTTGTCTTGTCTGTATACATATATCTACAGATGAGACGAGGTTAACAAAATATTAAAATGATAATATTCTTCCAAACAAAGAAATAAAAGGTCCATTTCACCATATGAGAGGAGACAGACAGAATAAATTTATTTCTGAACATCCTGCGAAAGCAGAAAAACCTTTGCCATCAAATAACAGTTCTCAATCAAGTATTCAATAATTCAATTTAAGGCATAGACACTGCTAGCTGGATAGGTCCCAATATAGAAGTAGATAAGGCTTATTCACCAATACAAATTGCATCCTGCGTTTGTTGAAAAACTCGTCGCAGGCCATATGAGTAACGATACCGTACAGAGAACAATCTTTAAACACGCGCCATTTAATAGGGGCGCAGTGGCCGATGGTGTGCGCTTCTAAATGAAAAACATTTCATTTAGACAAGGACCCATGACTGACACTTATTAAAAAATATCAACTTAATATCGTACTGCTAACTGAACTAATCTATCCTAGTCCCAATAAGAGTTTAGTTCTGGGTCGGTTACAGTTGTCATAGGCGAAAGCGGAAGGGTGGTTAAATTAAATCCATAAAAAACCTCTTTCTTACTAGGTAACGACACAAATCGGCGCGAATAGACACATAAGTACTGGCGCATCATGTAAGTACTTAGTAAAATTACAATGCGCTTGTATAAAGACTGCTTTCTGTAGTTACCTTACTCGTGAGCTCAGGCCTCGGAGCGGTAAAACGAAACCTGGGCCGGATGCCGGTGATTGAGAAACCGCTAACAACACACCTCGATGCATATTGGTTACGCCAAGTTCAAGCGAGTGAACAGTGTACACAGATAATCTGCGACAAGACCGACTTTAGCAAAAACGGAGCGGTCTACATACCGCGCAAGTAGACTTTACCCACTTAGGAATGTTTTCACTAATGTTGAGCGAAGGTACAAGATAATCTTCCGACTTTACATAGCAATGGAAATCAACCAAAGCAAATGGTTTTCAAAAGCATTTAACTCGATCAAAATAATAAGTACTACAAGTAAAGCAACATATGATACAAGATACGAGGTTAAACATTTCTCAGATCTGTATCGGTTATAACCGGGAATCATATCGTTAGTACCATCAAAATTCAACTTCTGTATGTTCAAATCTTCGACTTAATGCGGAAAGTCCACCACAGTTGAGCAAATCAAATGTTTCCACACCGCATAATTATTTTATAAGCGAATTAAAATGCGGACTGGTCCGTCGCAAAGTTGAAAGTCTGGATTCACATGAATTGTAATATCTAATTATATTCCTAGTACGAGTCTCATGCACGTCCAATTTGCATAATGCACAGTGTAAGCCTGTCGTTGTTTACCTACAGTGCGAGGCGGTTGACCCGCCACAAACACGATTACGAGTTCAACCAGTCAGTTTCTTTTTTCATTATCTAGAACTGCATCTACATTGTCTGCATTAGACGACTTCTTGTTACGTTAAAGATTACTTATTACGGAAACTATGAATCCGGGCGAAATATGCGTTTAAACGCATTTGTTTGTACTGAAGTATTGCTATTACATAAGCACTCATAAGCACAACTCACAACGCACACATAAGCAAAAGCTAGATTGGTCATAAAATCTGAAAGTATGTAGTAGACCAAGTTAAGTAATGTTGTATGACAAGAAGTTGGATGGGTTGGTAAGTGATTCTAGTGACAATATCGCTTTCAAAAGGGCACGTTTTGCAGTCGACCCCTATATTTAACTGACTTCAAAAAAGGAGGAGGTTCTATGTTTTACTTGTTTATCTTTGCAAAACAGTCGTAAAGCTTTGTCTGGGGGCTTTCAAACCTTTTAGGTTTTACACACCTCAAATAATTTGCAAGCACCAGCATGGAGTACGGTATGCAACTATGCACATAAACATAAACACACTGTATGCTATGTATATTCCTTGTGAAATATTCCGTGTCTTTTTAGTCCTGTTTTGCAACGGCAAAGCAGTGATAGCGGTGTGGTTGAACGTTGGACTGCCGAACCGGAGGTTCCGGGTTCAAACCCCGCATGCACCACTAATTTTCAAAATTATGTGCGTATTAAAATTTAATTATCATTTGCTTCGGTGAAGGAAAACATCGTGAGGAAACCTGCACACCCGAGAGTTCTCCATAATGTTCTCAAAGGTGTGTGAAGTCCACCAATCCGCACTT
This sequence comes from Ochlodes sylvanus, assembly GCA_905404295.2. Classification (NCBI taxonomy): domain Eukaryota; kingdom Metazoa; phylum Arthropoda; class Insecta; order Lepidoptera; family Hesperiidae; genus Ochlodes; species Ochlodes sylvanus. Next base: position 10,031,885 of record FR990132.1, on the reverse strand, counting down.
GGCCAGCGTGGTGGACTATGGCCTATACCCCTCACATTGTGAGAGGAGACCCGTGCCCAGCAGTGGGACAATTATGGGTTGTAATGATGATGATGATTGCAACGGCAACTACGGAAGAGCGAGCACTAAAAGTCTGATTATAAAACGAACGCATAACCCTTTAGCCCCGGCAGCATTAACTCGTTAACTTGTAAAGCTTTTAGATGATAGTACCGAGACGATCATTCGATTAAGTCATCGATTTTCATGATTGGCACGTAGAGAGCATCTCGATTAACAGTTGCGTCTCGCTGATCCAGCATACAAGCTAATATCAATCTTATAACTTCACAAACAAAGCTTACATACCGTGCCATTTCGAGTTAAAACGGTTGATGTTAACGATAAGATCTCGATCCAGATAGCGAGTTACGCAATCATATCTATTGTATTGTAATCATTTATATTACAGATCGGATCATTTGCTGCAACCGAACGATGTTATATCATTATTGAGTATCGGATGTTATCACGACATGTAAGTAACAGTACTTTACTTTTTGCTGCTTTAATCCCGATAGTACCCGAGTTTGATTGTAAAGTTTTACCCATCAAACTATCGACCACCGTTGTTAAAGTGTATGTGAAACGCCTTTTACGTAAATACGCCGCTTTTTGCCCCGGCTGTTACTAATGCCCACAGGCTTCTGTACAATCAAACTCAATGAAAAAGTCAAGCGTCTGTATCATAAATAATGGTACTACTAATGTGTACAGGGTAGCGTACGCGTCTTTAATTAGAATTCTTTCTGTAAACAAACTGTTACAACACCGCACGCGGTACTGTTATTAGTAGTCAACAGGAGGGTATTAGGTACAATCGTACAATATACACGGCACAACACATACGGCGTGTAGCCCCTCGTACTTTAGTAGATTAGTAATTATTTCCTGATGAATTACCATACTTTCAACGGTTAAATATTCACTTTTCATTATTCAACTAAGTGCTATCAAGTGAATAGGGCAGTAATTAAGCTAAACTAATAAAATCAAATACTTCGTTTAACAATAACAATATTAGGTAATTAATTAAAAAAAAAGTTTTTAAAAACAAGTTTTTGTATTGTATTCTACAAGTTTTTGATACCCCTATTGGGTGAGTTGTTCAAAAATATGTAATCTATCATTTTGGATTAATAATCATAATGTTTTTAATTTTAAATAATTGCATTGTCATCTGAACTAAACACGTATTCTAAATTTCAGCTCAATCGGACACTGAGAATGAGACAAATTTATTTTGCAAGAATAGGCATGACGACAGTATCAAAAAATGGTCGATTTAATGTTTTTAGGGGAAAATTTATATTTAATAAATTTAAAATACTGGTTTAGTTTTTATAAAATAATTGAAATTATCAAGATTTTCAATAAAATAAAACATTAAAATACTGCAATCGGCCATTTTGACTGAAACACCAATCACAGCGTATGACGTCACGAGTCAGTAAACAAAACAAACAAACTTCACTTTCACTTGAACTGTGTTTTGTTACGAATACGCACTTTGCTTGGATTGATTTTGTATTCTTTCACGTCACACGTGTGATTTATCGACACCACTCCACAGACTCTTTTGTTACAATGGAAGCAAGCTTTATTAAGGCAAATAGCTCAAATTTGCCTCGGATTGATATGTTAATGTTGGGCGATTTCCTCACAACAATTATGGAACTTTTTTCGTCTGAGTTCAGAAACGTCAAAACTTCCTTGTAAGTAAATTTTGTATTCACCTATCTTTACCCTAGATACAAGTTACTTAGATATAATCAAGAATTAGATATACCTATTTCGAACTCATTTGAGTTTATTTTATTTTACTTCAATAGGTTATTTTTACAATAAACTTGTCATTGTTTATTTTGGAAGTTAGCTAAAACGTAGTGTTTGTATACTCCTTGGTTAGCTCCATCACAGCTTGTAAGTTGCTATTTTAGAGTGAATACCATGTTAATATTCTATAAAACGAGTAATTTTTGTAAATAAAAAACACATAGGTACTGGTACCTACTAGAAATATATTTCCTCATAGCAAACACTGAAAATCTGATAAATCACCAAGTCAATGTGTGTGTCTTTGATTATAAATACGTTCTTTCTAATTCATTTCACGTATTTCAGATCTTCAAGACCATCATTATGGGGATGATGCAATCAGTTATGTGCAACTAAAACGGGAAGGTAACATTTGTACAGTAAAGTGCAAAACTGCCCAGAGCACAAAGTTCACTCAAAACTATATGCTGTTACATTGATGGTTGATGAAGATGAAGAAAAAGTGATATCAATTGAATGCCATGATTGTGTTATTAAATTTTGGAAAACCCATGTGTATCCATTGTTATATAAAAGTATAGAATCCCTACTAATATTATAAATGCGAAAGTAACTCTGTCTGTCTGTCTGTCTGTCTGTCTTTGTCGCTTTCCCGCTTAAACCTCTCAACCGATTTTGATGAAATTTGACACAGAAAATCTTTAGACCCTGAGAAAGGACATAGGCTACCTTTTATTGCGACAAAAAGGGATGAAGAGGTTGAAATAAAGGTTGAAAGTTTGTATGGGATTTCTTCGGGTTTTAAGCACAGCGCCATCTAGGGGTGAACCTTCCTAACTTAAAGAATAAGAACGCCTAGCGCCATCTCTTAAAGAACCATGAAACTTTATATTTAAGCACTTGATAATAAGTTTCCCGAAGCGAAGCGAGGGCGGGTCGCTAGTAGAAAATAAAATGCATAAATTTCATTTGTGTTTTATTTAATTAGAGAATCTTGTATATTAATCAAACCACAAGCTATAGTAAAAATATGGTGAAATGGTATATTTGTCTGTTCTTGAATCAAGTTAACTAAATAATAACAAGTTAAATAATTGCCAATATAAGAACGGGGGCTTTTTTTAATTTTATTCAAGGTACAGTCTAAGGCATTTAAATTTTCTCGTCTTTTGTCATCCTGTAACATCTCACTACAATCTGAAGAAGAATCCATTTGAAAAGATATTGATGATTCTGTGAGAGTTACAGAGGGAGTATAAGATGTATCACTATCTGCTTGTTCTATTTTTTAACAATTTTACTCAAATAATGTCGACTTGATCTTGATGGTTTACTATTATTATTATGATGCTTGATTTTAAATGGAGATGTAGTAGATACAGAATGAAGAAACGGCTTTGAGGGTGATGTCATCTGATTTACCAAACTGACTTGTGTTTGGTTGGCTTTACTTCTGATTTTGTTTAATATGTTTACTCAAATTGTTTTATCTGATACTCTTGATTGGGGAACTTCTGCATTCTGCTGAACTGTAAAACAAATATTTTATTTAAATGTCATATAAATCAATCAAATAATCATGAACATAAATCGCAGATTACTAGGTCACAGAAAAATCTAAGTACTTTTGATTGTACTTAGTATGTAAGTGTTTAACACTCAGAATAAAATTAACTTTTTCAATGCTATATTCTAACACATAAGTTCATACTATATATATGTACCTGACTACCGGATGCAATTTCTTCAAAAGTTGATTGTTCTGTAACTATACATCAGAGGTTCGTGTTTTCCTGTCTGGTTGGCATATAAATTTATGAGGCATGCATCCTGGTTTCATACATACTTGTGATACTGACCCCATCACATGATACTCTATGTAATTTTCCATATCATTTGGCAACTGAAAAAAGAAAAGTAAACGATTAAAATAATTGTTATTAAGAATGATAGCCAAGACCAAAAGAAACATAACCTCAATAAATTAGTTATTTTTTAAGTAGCCTCAATATTTCTACTTTTTCACGTCGAAGAAACATTTTAAGTTTAAAACCTATAAATATGGATAATATACTTACATCAAAGTAGTCTTCACAGAAATAAATTGTCGAATTCGTGACTATATACGTCGTTCGGGTTTCGCCGCGCGAGCTTTAACCACTTAATTTATTGTTTGGAACGTTTACAAACACTTTGTTGGGCATTTTTATTGATGTGGTATGACACTGCGGTACTGCACACCACTTATAAACTTTGGAATTCATCTTATCACCCGACTTATTTTAATATTTTGTTTACTTTCTTCGCTACGCCATAGACACAATGACATGTTTACCTAACCGTGACGTCAGAGCCGTCGCCATGACACATGTGAGCTGTTTTCGCGCCGTATTTAAAAAATATTAGAAAAATGGCTTTATTATTCGTTAACTTAAGTTTATTACCGAAATAAAGGTTTTTTCGTAATCAGAAAATGTATACCCACATTACGGAATAAAATTTCAAAATCTTTCGTCACGCCTATTGAGCCAAACTAACTAACAAGGCAAGTTCGAAAAAAGCAAGCTCGTAAAAAGAAAAGAAGTTGAGAAGCTCGTAAAAAGGACTATGATCAATAACGTAATTAAAAGTGCTTTAGTGCCAGCGTCAGTTGTTTTCAATAGCTCGTATAAAAGTCACGTTCCTGAGCAATTAATTAACATTTCCCACACAAACATAGAGCAAAACACGTGTGCCGTCTTGAACGTGCTCGCGTTACTCGCGGGTCACCTGACGAAAACTCCTCTACGTACACTTCATTAACTGTAGGTAAATGAACGCTAAGTCACGCCCACACGCCTTACTATAGGATTCACTATATCGCATCATTCACGCACAAAAAAAAACATTCTGAAGCTTAAAGCAAGCTATACACGCTAGGATGAACCTGACAGGTTTACCTACAGTTGAACTGTACAGGTACACTTGATGATGTATGTTGTACAACTGCGAATGTACATGTATATATCCACTACGTAGCTCAAGTTTACCTGATAAGTTTAACCGTTCAGGCAAACCTATCAGATACAACCTAAGCATGTATGGCTAGCTTTAGCTTATTACACGTATCTAAAGCAACTGAGCACAGAATAGAAAAATATGGTTTACAGGAGGGCGGTTATAAGAGAGAAAGGCTGTAGAGTAACTAAACTAGTAAAAGAGTAACTAAACTAAAATAACACAGGTAAATAAATTGAAATACATTTGAATTTATTTGCCTGTCATTTACTTTAATGTTAATGGGTTATTTGTACATTATAAACTACCAGTTAGCTTAGTAGCTTACACGCTTCGATTATTACTACGGATGTCGTTACTAACGTCCGCCTCTTACCGATATCTACCCTCCGTAACATCCTATGAAACTTGTCGAAGCTGCATTAATTTAATACCTACCTAACATAAGAAGTTTCTACAGTCATGCCTTGAGATATAAGAAGGATTTTTGTAATTATATTATGAAAGCCAAAGCCAATGACTAGGGTTTATCTGCGGCTTCGCCCGCTGGACACGGGATATAACAAAATACCCTTAAATTTATCCTAACAAAACGAATTATTGGCAATGTACATCCCAGTAACCCAATGTACCTCAAATTGGGGTACTGGGACATGGGTCCCAGTCCCGGTCAAGGTCTACCCGTGTGCCACATTTTATATCAATGTGATAAGTATAATTACGTTTTATAATTAACTAGCTTCGCCCGCCAATTTTCAAAAAGCTCGTCAGTTGAGCTTTTATTACAAACTTTCAGTTTATCCCCTTAGGGGGGAATTTCCAAAAATCCTCTCTTAGTGCTCCCCTACACTCCCCAAGGAACATAAATGACAAATGCGTTGTCTGTCAGTCCCCGTAGACCGTCTAAAACAACTAAACTATCAATATCAATGATTTTCATGATTCATCAACATCATGAGTACGTGACGAGCACCATCTAAAAGATTTCAAATCAACACAACCAGTTTTTTATAAGACAATTGCGTGCCTGTTCTCATCTATTGTATTGTATCATTAGATTTATAAATAGCAACTCACAGCTCGCGAAGTAATTGCGAGCACGTTTTTCCTTGGAGTCCCGCCCTCGTGAATACTTAAAAGTTGATGTAACCTTAGGTAATCTACCTACGTTGTAGAATCAATTTACAGTTTGACTCGAGCTTTTGAAGTGTAATAAAATTTATTCGAAATTGGCTTTTACAAACACGTTTGGAAAGTCAAACTGAGCAGTCGCTTCAACAAATCCCTACGTGAGTGGTCTTGGAAGAAGCAGCAAGAAACTTCCAAGGAGCTTATTTTCATACCCACAGAGAATGTGAATATCTGTGAGTATGAAAATAAGAAGAAAGCATTTTTATCTTTAAAATAATCATCAAGTTTGTACTCGTAATAAACTTTCGTCAAAATAATGCTATTGATTCGAGATGCATTTTTGGGCTTCAGTTTAGATTCAACCGATTAATGGCCCACTACTGAGCACGGGGCTCTACTCATTACTGAGAATCCTAGAGCATACTCCAACACGCTTCGGCTTCGGTTTATTAGTAAGATTTATTTTGTATCTCGTACCTACTAACTTATCAGTAATCGATATAGCTTCAAGATCACTGCTGAGAGAATTTGACTGAGTGTGATTCCACATAATCCAGAAACTTCCACCAGAGGTTTCTGGATTTTGATCATGACACAGATTACTCGTAAACTACCACAAGAAACGCCGCGCGTCCTATCTCACCAGATCTATCTAGAGGATTAGTGGCCAATTAGCACCGGCGGCGCGTGTGCCGATGTGGAGCCAGGTCGTGCCAACCGTATTACCGGTTTCCTCTGGAACTGCTCTTACAGATTGACGACAGATGTTAATCTGCGACAATTATAACGTGACATGGTAAGGTAGCTGTTTGAACGACTATCTAGAATTCTTAACCATAAACTTTACAGGGGTTTTCGTCTCTTAACTTTTAAACGTTATTCATAATGAAACTGACTAGAGTTAAAATCGAATAATAAAATGAATCCTAGAAGTCCAAAAATTACTTTAATTTGCCGAGATGTCTTGAGATATCAATGAAGTAATCGGTAAAGTAAATTAGAGGCCCGTGCCCAGCAGTGGGGCAGTTATTAGTTAGTTAGTTGCGAAGATGATGATGTAGGTAACAAAGCGGATAAATTCATTAGTTCATAAGTCAGTTTGTTACCATATTATTATTACCAGTAGCGCCATCTAGTGTTACCTATGTATATCTACTAATGTTTTATACTAATTTCTTTCTGTCACTATGAAACAGCCATTAAAATTTATTACCAACTTATAATAAATCCTTCTTAGGTGTCGTCCATAAGAGGGGGGGTTTGAACCAAATCTCTCACTTTAGGGTGAAAAATTGCCAAAATCACCTCACATAATTAACTAATTGTTATTTCTTTATCATTGCATCTTTTGTCACTGTCCCTGGGGGAAATCAAAGCCGGGACCCTTCCCTTCGCAGGCAGGGCCACTATTAACTAGACCAAAGGATCATCAAAGGTATAATTTAAGAACTGTGTACATTACATGTTTACTCCAAACGCTGAAATATTTGTGAAATAAAATTTCGTCATTTTTTTCAGAACAGTAATAAAATCGAAAAAAGTGCCATTATTGCGAGTATTTGCAACTAACTCTTTGATAACAATGCTTGCACAGACAAATTTGTTTTCATTCAGAAACCAAAGTGATTGATTATGACCAAAGAAAATAATAGCATCTCCAAATGATTGTTTATTTCATTGTTAAATAAAAGAATAAAAAATTCAAATTTATGACACTCAATAAGTTCGGTTTCTCTTTTTCTTGGATGGACCAATTCTATTTCATGTGAAATTAGGAGTTCCTTACAAAGTTAAATAGAGTCCCACAAACTTTTAATGGTTTTAACTTTATATTCGTTCAATCGGTATATTTAAAAACTATTTTATAATATACAAAACAATACATTATCGAACCAAAAAAATCACCAGAGTAAAAATTTGCTATACGTAGCAGTTGAAATTTTGTGGTAAACCTTTTCCGCTCTCTACACACCATTTAAATGAATCGTCTCTAGTCTGCAGCATGCCTCTTAAAGATGAAAACATTAAATTATGGGAGAAAACGCTGGTCAAGTTCGAATAAGGGGCGTCGTTGTATGACTTACGGTGAAACGGACATGAATAAGGAGTTATAGCCCTGTCTTGTTACGGCTTCTTTATTCAATCCGAGGTGAGCTTCGTATATAAACAAACATTCCTTAAGCTATAGAGTGTTGCGCACTTAACTATTACTAAAATAAATTATGTTTTTTTATTTACCATAATCAGATGCAAGGGAAGAAGTGCTTTCAGTCAGTATCGTGCGCGTAACTTTTAATTGGAGTTGTATAATTCTGGAAATGAAAAGAAGTGTATATTTATATAATAAACAACGATTTTCCGCCATGTTAAATGATTAGTAAGTGAAGAAATTTTGAAACTACTCGAGCACACAGAGACATACATAATGGGAACGAATATAGGTTGTATTTAGTAAAATATCTATATTATATAAAAATGAATTGCTGTGCGTTAGTCACGCTAAAACTCAAAAACAGCTGGACCGATTTAATTTTTTTTGTTTTGTTCGCTATAGTTCAGGGATGGTTTAGAAAAAAATGAATTGCTGTGCGTTAGTCACGCTAAAACTCAAAAAACGGTGATTGAGTTGAAATTTGGTATAGAGAAAGATTAAGATCCACGAAAGGACATAGGACTTTGCCACGAGTACAGTATTTTGCCATATTTGTAAACGTAAAGATCAAGTTTTCCTAAGTGAAGCGAGGGCGGTTCCACTAGTTAAAGAATACAAAATTATTTAAGTCTATAAATGTGTTTCTTTTCAGTTTGTCTTGTTTCAGTCCGAGAAATTTAATCCTTAAACTTTTTAATGTCCACAGAAGATTAACTTTTTTTTCATGGTTATTTCACGTAGGTAATACCCACACAGTACCTACCTAGTACGTACATATTTGATAAGCTCACGATGATAAACTATCAAAACAGCGCTATTTCATCTTATTTTAAACTTCATTTACTGGAGCCAAAACTGTAGACAGAGTGTGAATCGATATGCGAGAGATTTTCAAGTTCTTGCAAACTACAAGACCCAACAAATCGTAATTATTTCACACCAAGGCACTCGATCCTCGTCGTGGCCATCCGAGCTGCTAGGAAGTCATTAATAAACACAGTTTACGCCCGCCAATGCCCAAAGGCCCGAACACTCCGAGCAACCTACAAGCTTTCGTTACTCATTCATACGGTGCGCTCGCATTATGCATATTATCCGCAACAGTGCGCTATTACTCACTTTCTCCGGTTACCGAACGCACAGACGTACTTACTGCTATCAATTTACGACTCGTATATACATTAAAACGACACGACCCAATTGAAAAACTTTTACATCAGACCAATGTTATTAAACACAACAGTACGTCAAACGTGCCCTATATAATTAAATTCTTTATTTTATCAACTTCCGATTCCGAATTTATATTGCTGATTGCAGAACAAAGATGACATCAATGTTGCTGAAAAAGTATTCAAGTAATAAAGATTCCCTGTACAGAACCAGCAAAATGACCTGCGTGTCTAAAAGTGTACATAAATACTAAGAATTATTTAACATCAGTAATAAGATACCATTAAAATACCAACACAATGCGCTATTCTATTAATAACAACATAAAATTTTGCTAGAAACAATAAAGGCGTTTTGATAAGATTCAATATATAAAGTAAGAACCTTATTTTGATTTGACAATATTTAGGTGATCACCGAAACATTAAATTCATATCTTAATTTATTCGAGACAATGATACAAACTGGTTCAACATAGATTTATGGCTCCTAGAATACAATGCCGCTGGACCATATGCCTTCCTTTAGTTCTGAGACAGTAATAGGCCTTTACTTGGCCATTGAGGTGAAACTTAACTGTCTGCGGCTACAACCAATATAATTATTTGAAGTGTTAGTGCTCGATAATGAGATTATCGTTCCTGAATTTCTCTTTTCTAGAAAGTTAAATTGTCGTCTTAATAATAACCTGGTAAACATAATGTAAGTAAATTTAAAACCAAATCAGCGATGCAGTGACGTTGCGGTTAGAAAACCAGAAATGGTAGCCACCATTTTATGTGAAAAATAAATATAAAACAAGGAATAGCCAAATGGTTTGACATCGGTCTCTCGCACGGACATTCTCGGATCGAGTCCTGTACACACATAGTTTTTTCAAATTATGCGCACTGAAAGTGAAGTAAAATATCTGAGGAATTCTCTATTACATTCTCAAAAGTTTGTGATCTCTGTTAATCTACTTCTTACTGGCCAACACGGTAGACCCCGTGATGACAGAATACCTGAGGCCAGCACTTAGATACTTGTGGGTCGTGATGAAAACAGTATTTTATTTATTAACTTTCTACATGACTGTACGTGAAAGAAATACCTAAATAAATAAATCGCCCGTATGTGGTTTTCTTCTATAATAAAATAACTACGTATTTCAAACAGCAATGTTACACGATTACTTTGATACTTTCCTTCTAAATGGCTAAGAGTATATCAGACCATGCCAGTCGATAATGGATCTTATTTTATCAGTAGATTCAGTAGCAATAATGGTATCTTGAAATTATATTACGAGTACAATAATACAATGTTTATGTTATTTTATTTAAATAAAAAAGTTATTTTATATAATTATAAAGAAATTCCACCCATACATTGTTTTATATCTCAAAAAAGGTTTTATATCTCAAAGGCAGCGTTTTCGATAAAAGCAAGGGTGGCCTGACTTTTTCAGACAGACAGACAGTTATTTCTGCGTCAATATCACCTTAATGACATTATTTATGGATTGAATGGATAGAATGTTATACATAAAACCTTATCAGTATGCCTGGTACACCAGTGGTCGGCCACGGAGCATGTCCACATTGGGACACAATGCCTATTACCCAATGATCTCATAGACCGTTCCACGCACGATACACGAGTGTTTTAATATGACCTTTAATTTTGATATCAAGCCTTTTGAATATCGCTTGGAGGTTACTGATTTCGCATCTTGATTAAGGAAATATTATTAATGCAATTACGTAAGCTTCAAAGTATGTTACTGAAATTCGCTGCACAAAGAGAACTCTGAACTCACGATCTGTTTTGGAAAAGCGCTTAATTTATGGCCACTGTTACCATTTCATTTATTTATTTATTTATATTAATTTATTTATGTATACTACAACTTACATAGTAGTCCAATAGTGTATAAGTCGAACCAAGTACATTCTAAACTAAAAAGAGATCCTAAATAACTTTATAATTTGCATATTAAGAAAAATAAAAGTAAATAATAATAAATAAATAATAAATAAATAACGCTACACACTCATAACCCCACACTAGGATTCCCTGTGTCGTGGGTGCCATGGACAACACACAAGACAAGAACACACACACCCAGACCGAGACCGAAATTCATCATTCAAATTTCCGCCTCGCTGGGAATCGAACCCAGGACCCTCGGAACGGCAAGCCGGCGTGTTAACCATTGCGCCATCCGGGTCGTCAACCTAGGTACTACCTAGGTACTATGCGGTTTTAGACTTTCTGTCGCTCTACAACTGGCATTGTAATCAGATTAAATTTGGTATCGATGATATTTATTACAAAAAAGATAAATGATGAATCCTAAAATCCGATCCGAATATGAGACGGCGAATATCGAATCTGTTTCCTTACCCGAATGTTAATCAGACTTCAACCTTTCAACAACCTTAAAGTTTTAACGGCATTGCGAAGATAGCGAGCCCACGATTTACGTTATTGCCAACATCCGAACGAAGACCACGATAAGCCATCGTAATGAAATAAACATACCAAACAAGATGATTAATGTAAATTTGCAAATTTAAATACAAAATAACGATATGTATTATAATAGTGGAAACATTATATTGTCCGAAAAAAACTTGCTCAATGCAGTTAACATTGAGTTATTTTGCAGATATTGTGCAATATCCATACAAATACCGCTCGGTCTCAAGCTGCGTTCTTGAAATGTTAGTGTGTCGAGAACGACTACTTGGCAGTTGACAGAGCATGAAATTTCTTTCTAAGTATGCAACATTATTTGTTTCAACACTAGGCTAATAATAGAAATATTACTTGCACTGTAATCTGCGATGTTCTAATGCCTTATTGTAGAGCGGTGCAGAGGATGTAACACGAAGGGGGAAATTTGAAATTTTTGCAAAAAATTTTGCAGCGACCCGCGACCCACTTTAGCACGCGGATGTCACCTCATAATTCAAGAAGGATTAACGTGTTCTACGAAGCCTTCTTGCACTGCACTTCATTTCATTGTAGTACGTGTAGCACTTCATTGTATTTCCAATATTTCCCTGTTTCTATATTATGTTAAACGCCTCCCACATCAAACTAACCCAACCATGATTACACTAAAACTTTTTAACAGGCTAATGCCGCCATGGCTACGGCAAGGCAGGCACAAACCTCTCATCAAAAGGCTTAGAACGATACCTACCTTACCAGATACGAAATCAGTAATAAAATCTATACATTTATTACGCACTCGAAATTCATTATTCTAATCGATTTATTATGCCAATTACAATTTTAAGTGCTTGAATCAATTTCCAACACGAAAATACGTTAGTTACGTAAAAGTTAACTAAATCTAATCACATTTTTTATGTCGGTTACATACGTCTTATTGCTTAACGGCACATTACGTCTTAATGGGATCTTCGACGCTTTGAACGGTGCAGATACAGAAAGTAATTTCTAGACACTGGTTCAGTTGTATAGATTAGATTTAGTATATGTGCACAATCGCTTCGCAGGGCACGTTAAGCAGTCGGTCTTAGTTGTTATCAATGGATAGCAGTCGTTGAGGCAGGATGAAGGTCTTCCGGCGGTTAGAACTTCCGACACTTGGGTTGACCACTAACCTCTCCTCCAATCCGCATTGGAGCTTATAAATTCTAAGCGCCCTCAGTTATGCATAGATGATACCTAGTCCCATTAAAAGAAAAACTGAAACGATAACCTCTCGAGAGAAAATACTCAATGTCTATAAAAATGCAAATAATAATCTAATAGGTATATACATACATTATGTAATTAAAACAATATTTTTAATATCATAAAATTACTATATTAATGATTATGTGGTTAAATTGTTAACTTAACTTTGAGCATATTTATACGAAACAAATAAAATTATAATTATTATTTAACGTTCATTTAGTCTTATTATTACAGACAAAAGTCCCTTTCTCATATTTCACGACCGAAAACCAAAAAGTAGGATTAAATAACAGAAACGAAACAAAACGAAATATTCTAGTTAATAACAGAATAAAAAACTTAGTCGTTTTGGTCTTAAAATTACGCATAAAACTTAGAGGTAGTAAAACCATTGATACTTAAGACCGCCTTCATGAAGTTAATATGACATGTCCGGTACTTAAAATGAGGATAGCTCTAGTTGCTTTTGAATGCACCACATGATTATTAAATGAAAAATAATTATAATAATAATAACGTAAGTAGTAATTATTACAAATTATTATGTCCAAAGACTAGTGCAAGGGTACGAAAGTATATTTATTTCACTTCATGCCTGTAAACAAATAAATCAATAATAGGCGCGAACAAAACTGTGGCGTTCAATTTTATTAAAAGACCAGCTGACCCGGCGAACTTCGTACCGCCTAACAGTTGATTCTTTAATTTTTTTTTAATACTTATTCTGATGTTTTGGCACCGGGTTAGCTAGTAAGATAAAAAAAAGTTGATAAGTCAACAATATAAGAAAGTTGATATGTCAAAAAATAAAAATTATAAAACACTTAAATTTCTTTTAATAGTCACTGAAAAATCACAATGAAAATAACAATTTCTGATTTTTTATTATGATACCTACATATTATATTTCATTAATTTTCAAAAATGATGTGCGTATTAGAATTTAATTATCACTTGCTTCGGTGAAGCAAAACATCGTGAGGAAACCTGCACACCTGAGAGTTCTCCATAATGTTCTCAAAGATGTGTGAAGTCCGAAAATCCGCCCTTGGCCAACGTGACTATGGTCTATACCCCTCATATTGTGAGAGGAGACCCGTGCCCAGCTGTGGGACAGTTATGGGTTGTGATGATGGTAAAATGTAAATTGTCTGAGGTAATTCTTTTAATAGTCACTAAAAAGCTTGCACCAGGGTCTGTCTTAACCGAAATCTTTCATGTTCATTGCGATCTTCACGTTCCTCGGCAGTACGATTAGATTGATAATTAATTTGACTCGTTGCGTTGACGACCCGGATGGCGCAATAGTTAACACGCCGGATCGCCTTTCCGAGAGTCCTGGGTTCGAATCCCAGCGAGGCGGAAATTTGAATGATGAATTTAAATTTTCCGTTCTTGGTCTGGGTATGTGTGTTCTTGTCTTGTGTGTTGTCCATGGCACCCACGACACAGGGAATCCTAGTGTGGGGCTATGAGTGTGTAGCGTTATTTCGGGTTCTTCGGCCTAAATTTGTCCGCCGCCTTATAGGAGGCATATTTAGTAAGTCACAAACAAAACAATTTTTAATTTTATAGGAATTGTAATATTAAAGATGCACAGCATAGAGACGTTTACGTTTCAAGTGACATTTTACCACAGACAATTTACATTTTTACCATCATTACAACCCATAATTGTCTCAAAGCTGGGCACGGGTCTCCACTCACAATGTGAGGGGTATAGGCCATAGTCTACCACGTTGGCCAAGTGCGGATTTGCGGACTTCACACACCTTTGAGAACATTATGGATAAGGCTAGGCGTATGCTGGAATGCAGGCGACGCAGTACAGCAAATCACAGTTCAGTACACCTCAGGGCAGTTGAGGCAGACATGTGCCCCCTCCGTATGCTGCGACGCAAGTCATTCGCATCTTAGCTAGTACAAAGAATAGACGTTTGACAATGATTCTAGTAAACGTTCTGTCATGACTGTCATTGCAACAAAACTACGCCGCGCGTCGCGCTGATATCTGTGCCGGCTCTACAACGGGATGCAGAGCAGGACTGACACATGTCAACGTCTGACGTGCCTGCGTCGCAGCATACGTAGCTCATTGACGTTCCATACTTTACAAAATCTGCTCAGTTCTGCGCTGCTTGGAACTGCGTCGCCTGCGTTCCAGCATACGCCCAGCCTCACTCTCAGGTGTGCAGGTTTCCTCACGATGTTTTCCTTCACCGAAGCAAGTGATAATTAAATTGTAATACGCACACAATTTTTGAAAATTAAGATGTGCGTGCGGCATTCGAACCCGGCCCCCCCGGTTCGGGAGTACAACGTTCAACCACACGGCTATCTTGAAATTAATAATTTTTACGATACTAACGTCACTCGATTCTATTGCCTTCCTGGAACCCGGAGGGGTTTAAGGTTAACATAAAGTTTCAGTATTAGTCTCCACTAATGGTAATAAACGTTATGGTATTAAAGTTCTAATTGACTTTTAAGTATTATTACGAATCATTTGTATGGGAATATAGAAAAGTTCTCTCCGTAACAACCATCTCGTCTTTCAGGAATATCATAAAAAAAGAATTAGCGGAATCGGTTCAGCTGTTCTCGAGATAGCTGTCCCGGCGAACTTCGTACCGCCTAACAGTCGATTCTTTATTTTTTTTTAATACTTATTCTGCTATTCGGGACACCGGATCAGCTACAGTAGCGGCACGAAATGAAAGGCCCCTTTGACACATAGTATCGAAAAAATATGGTCAAGTGCGAGATGATCCATCGATAAATTTTTGGATATATATTTAAGGTCTCCTCGGCTTTGAGGGGAGACCCATGCTCAGTAGTGAGCCTTTTTGGGTTGAGATGATTTATTTTATAGCATATTTAATTTATGTAATTGACTTACTTTATTAAGATGGCACTGTATTTTATTAGTAAAAACGTCACAGTTCTAATTTATATAGTTGTAGTGTTGTGAAATAAGTACCTAATGATATCGATCGCATATATTAATTATATCAAATTCATTAGATTTTGATTAAAATAAATGAATAAAGATTACCTGTCATTATCATTATTTCGTTTCATTGTAGAGTGCCTACCTATACCTACTTATTTTACAACAGCTTCTAAAATTTTAAAGAATTTGGCAATATCTATCAAGAATAAATACGTGTAACATCTTGTAATGAAATATAATATAATATTAGTTAATACATTTGTACAAAAGTTTCCGGCAGTAGTTTAGTTTCTTACATTTTGTAAAAAAAAATCGGGTCTGTTATCGTGTTACGTTTATCGATATAGCTCCATCCCTATCAGTTTCTCCGAATCTGATATAACCTTGTACGTGTGTAAACGTCATATTTTTATCAAATAATGCATACATAATTTAAAAAAGTCGCTCGTGCAAGTTTTCACAGGAGCTGTCATCGAGAAAATAAAGAAATAGAAATATTATAATGGTCTAAGAGCTAGCAACGTTATCGAGAGACCATTTCAGGTAAGCTAGTTTTGAGATATGGTATCACTCTCACTCTCCCGGACATCATATTTACGGGGGGTCGGGCTGTCTAATTGTACAAAATAAATTATCATTTTGATACCATATTAATCCACAAAATAATTCAGTGGTTTTTAGTCATTTCTCTGACATTTATTTTTGATAACTATTTCTAGACCAAGCAAAATGATACCACAACACTTTTCACTTTTGGATCGGTCTGGCTGAAGTTTAACAATTGATTTATTGTCTGACAAATAAATTTTGGGGTTTTAGGTAATTAAATAACAACATACAATAATTTGAAAAAAATATTTTATAGCAATAATAGATTAATGTTGCAAAAAGTTCAATTAAAAAAAAGATAAGAAACTTTCTTAAAATGATTTGAAAAATTGATATTTTACCTGTACAGATACGATGCGATGATGAACGCAATGTCTACCGCCAGCCAGACCGTCCGTATGACGTCCAGGAGAGTGAGAGAAATAACATATCTAAAAACTGGCCTACCTCAAATTCTTGTTTTTCCAACGTTGTTAGCTCTCGTACCACTCGTGTCTCGTGTGTCGTGTCAGTCATTTGTTTTGAATTCTCGGAAACCCTCCACTGACACTTAAACTTTATGCTATGGTATTAAAGTTCAAATTGACTTTTAAGTATTATTACGAATCTTTTGTATGGGAATATAGAAAAGTGTTGTTTTTTTACTGTTTCAGGCAATTTTTTAATTTTTTCTCTCCGTAATAACCATCTTCGTACTTTAAGGAATATCATAAAAAAAGAATTAGCGAAATCGGTTCAGCTGTTGTGGAGATCTGCTCTTAGCAACAAAATCAGCGATTCATTTTTATATATAAGATTGTGTTACAAATTGCAACACAACTGACTTCACACCTCAGTGTGATAGACATTTATTGAATCTTGGAAACAACTTGAATACGTCTAAAACATGTCTGACGTGGTAATATATTTTTTTGTTAAACAAAGGTGATGCTCTCTCTGCTGATTTAATACTGCAGATACATCACTTAGCTTCTAGCCTCAACGTGTGAATACAATACGTTATCACGCACCATTTTCAACACTTTCCTTTTCGAAAAATATCCAGCCTTCATTGTTCGCATCGCTTACCACACTCTTCACACATTAGACCCACGTTGCCCGACGTAAAACAATACAAATATTAATCACAATTACACTGCACAACAAACACTAAGGTCACAAACCGGCAAGTGTTTCGCAAGACCAAAATGTACTGACAACCGAACAGAAAATTGCCAACTAGGTTTTGCCATGAGCACGCGATCGGTGTATACCTATGCAACGATTATATCGAGTATTCACGAATCTTTGGATACCTAACGAGTCTGTGAACTTTATGGGTGATCGTTAATTTGTAAATTGGGACTGGAATTATTTATGGGCGAAGGAATACTTGGAATACTAATTATAAGAAACTCTTGATGCTGGCACGCGATATCTTGTCTACTATAAATTACAAGGTTTACACTTTAATGGTTTACAGATTGAAAAGCGTTTGATTAGGTATCCTAGATTCGTTGCCTTTTCTAATGACACCTTGTATCGATTATGTAGGTCCTTCGAGTCTTCGACCTGAACAAATTTTAAAGCCTTCGTCGTCTTTATCGTCCGTTAATTAATTTTTTAAACGTTCTTTCTTTTTCTTTTAAAATTAATTCGGAAGATATATTTCGATGTCGCCGTCGTCTATTGTCAACTACATAAATTACACTATAGGTACAGCCAATGATAGTTCAGGGGAGGCGTCATGCCAGCGCCAGGCGGGACCTGGTACCCGGCATCGCTAGAGCCTTGAACATGCAACCTTCGAGGCTATAAAAATTGCCGTATCAGTACAAAGTTATATCGATTATGAGTTTGCCATGTTTATCGCAGTGTCAACGAATGTTACGAGCTTATTGGACTTTTCGCCTGCATATAATAAGTCATGCAGGATATTTCAAAACCAAAATATCATTTTAAACATTTGTTAACTATTTTGATGTAAGAAGTGGTAGGAAAAATTGTTGAAATTTGAAAACGACTTTATGAATTTGGCTAACATTTACTTATTTTAGAAGTGAAGTTTTGTTTTTTTATGTTGCAGGTATAATTTACAATAGTTAGTCGAATTCGGAGCAGGGCCGGCCGTTGGAGACGGATCAGAAATCGAGTTGATTTAGGAGTCAACGTTAAAATATAAAACCGCTTTAAATTCATACGAAAACGATATGGCAGAAAGTTTAACTTCGTTTGTACACTAGTTCCTATATGCATGCTTTTTTTTGTTTTCAACAATCGATACACACCTATCTCGAATCCCTTACGAAGGTTTTAATTTTAAAATGTCTTATCAACTTCGTCCACCGTGCCAGTACATTACTAGCAGTGGAAGCGTGAGACGAAGAGAACCATAACGAAACAATTAATGCATTATGGGCAATTACTTCGCACAAATTAAATTGTGTCAAGCGTCTGTCCCACATCGTATTGTTCAGCCGTGGGAGCAAGACATTACCATTTATATTGTTCAGTCTGAACCAACTGTTGGTAAAATAGAAAATTACGAACAATAGCTCGCATTTTTCGATTTCCCGACCAACTAGACGGAATTTGAACAGATATGCATTATGCTCATAACCTAACTCGCCTGAGAAAATCTCATACTGCTATGTAAACATCAATTGAATTACTGTTGCTGTGCTCATGAGTGATTAATTTTTGCAAAGCAATATAAAGCTAATAGACGCTAGGTAACAAAACTAACAGAAGCTAATAGAATTCTACCTTGCTGTATATTCGAGTCTTCGGACAAATCGTATCCTTTAACTGTTTTTCTGTGTACAGTGATACCTTTGTAGAACAGACAATAGATGGGGTAGAAAAGACCTCAAATGGCACCACCTCTATATAAAAGTATCACAGGCCTCCCCCGACCAGGTAGACTGACAAGGAAGCGGAAAGCGGAAAAATGAGCATGATTATTACATTAGAAATAATAATTCTCTCCGTATTAAAATAAATTCTTCTGCTGCGTACACAAAAGTAAATTGTAAATGAAAGTTATTCTACAAAAGAAAAACATAATTTTACTTCCACTAAGAGCAGCTCGACATTGAGTTAAGAGCGCTTCGACTACAACCCCCGCTGCGGTTCATATTTATATCACTTAACCTGTCAAAACTGGTAATTCATTACTACAAAGTGTCAAGATGTAAGTAATAAATTCAATTATGAACTTCAGTAGCGTCTAGAACACGCGTTCGCGATGTAATCTCTAGTTTCGTCTCGCTTTTCTATAATACAACATACTCCACACATACATAAACAATTGCTACTCCTATTTAGGATTCCATTCCCAAACGGTTAAAGACGGAACAATATTCTTAATGCCTCTGATGTCGGTATGTCTGTCACAGGGCTCCAATATCTCTTTGAATGGAAATAGAATTGAAATTTTACGAAGTACGTGACAAAAGCCTCCATTACAACAAATTATAACAAAGTCAATAATCTTATTCTCAAGGTGGTCTCTCATACAAGAAACTAACGCATTCCTAGGAACTTTGGGCTATATATGAATGAATTATTCTAAAAAAAAAAATGTACAACAATCAACATGTAATCAAAGTACTTAAGGTAAACATATAAACAATAGACGTTTTGCTATTTTATTTACCTTGTTACATAAATAATTAGAGTTAATATCGCTCGGTGGTATGGACTATGGAGGGTTCCATACCTAAGTGTGCAAATCCAACTCGCAGAAGACTGGTTTAATCATCATTTTTATTCGTGGTTTGAAATAAAATAAACACTTAATGTTACCCCAAGCTTACTACTATCAGTGAAACAAACAGACAAATATTCTAAAAAATATTGTTAAGAGATTTAATATGTTTATTATATAAAGCTCACGAAAAACATTTCATGTCATGCCAAGACAGCTCACAGTGTTAAAAAGTTATCAGATCTCATAAAAAGCCAAACCCCTACATAATTGAACAAGGCATGATTCTACTATTGCGATAACATTTGCAATTTCCTACTTGCACAGGGGCAAAGCCATATGCAAAAGTATTGTAATAAAACTCGAGACTATTTTATACCTGTGCATGGAAGACGTTTGAGAAAATCTATTATTGGGGGTATTGTTTACCACAACAGCAGATAAAATTTGTCTGCTAATCTGAGCGTTTGTACTCACTTATCTCAGAAAATATGGCTTATTGGATTTGGATACATACTGTTTGTTTTTATGCATAGATGATACCTAGTCCCATTAAAAGAAAAACTGAAACGATAACCTCTCGAGAGAAAATACTCAATGTCTATAAAAATGCAAATAATAATCTAATAGGTATATACATACATTATGTAATTAAAACAATATTTTTAATATCATAAAATTACTATATTAATGATTATGTGGTTAAATTGTTAACTTAACTTTGAGCATATTTATACGAAACAAATAAAATTATAATTATTATTTAACGTTCATTTAGTCTTATTATTACAGACAAAAGTCCCTTTCTCATATTTCACGACCGAAAACCAAAAAGTAGGATTAAATAACAGAAACGAAACAAAACGAAATATTCTAGTTAATAACAGAATAAAAAACTTAGTCGTTTTGGTCTTAAAATTACGCATAAAACTTAGAGGTAGTAAAACCATTGATACTTAAGACCGCCTTCATGAAGTTAATATGACATGTCCGGTACTTAAAATGAGGATAGCTCTAGTTGCTTTTGAATGCACCACATGATTATTAAATGAAAAATAATTATAATAATAATAACGTAAGTAGTAATTATTACAAATTATTATGTCCAAAGACTAGTGCAAGGGTACGAAAGTATATTTATTTCACTTCATGCCTGTAAACAAATAAATCAATAATAGGCGCGAACAAAACTGTGGCGTTCAATTTTATTAAAAGACCAGCTGACCCGGCGAACTTCGTACCGCCTAACAGTTGATTCTTTAATTTTTTTTTAATACTTATTCTGATGTTTTGGCACCGGGTTAGCTAGTAAGATAAAAAAAAGTTGATAAGTCAACAATATAAGAAAGTTGATATGTCAAAAAATAAAAATTATAAAACACTTAAATTTCTTTTAATAGTCACTGAAAAATCACAATGAAAATAACAATTTCTGATTTTTTATTATGATACCTACATATTATATTTCATTAATTTTCAAAAATGATGTGCGTATTAGAATTTAATTATCACTTGCTTCGGTGAAGCAAAACATCGTGAGGAAACCTGCACACCTGAGAGTTCTCCATAATGTTCTCAAAGATGTGTGAAGTCCGAAAATCCGCCCTTGGCCAACGTGACTATGGTCTATACCCCTCATATTGTGAGAGGAGACCCGTGCCCAGCTGTGGGACAGTTATGGGTTGTGATGATGGTAAAATGTAAATTGTCTGAGGTAATTCTTTTAATAGTCACTAAAAAGCTTGCACCAGGGTCTGTCTTAACCGAAATCTTTCATGTTCATTGCGATCTTCACGTTCCTCGGCAGTACGATTAGATTGATAATTAATTTGACTCGTTGCGTTGACGACCCGGATGGCGCAATAGTTAACACGCCGGATCGCCTTTCCGAGAGTCCTGGGTTCGAATCCCAGCGAGGCGGAAATTTGAATGATGAATTTAAATTTTCCGTTCTTGGTCTGGGTATGTGTGTTCTTGTCTTGTGTGTTGTCCATGGCACCCACGACACAGGGAATCCTAGTGTGGGGCTATGAGTGTGTAGCGTTATTTCGGGTTCTTCGGCCTAAATTTGTCCGCCGCCTTATAGGAGGCATATTTAGTAAGTCACAAACAAAACAATTTTTAATTTTATAGGAATTGTAATATTAAAGATGCACAGCATAGAGACGTTTACGTTTCAAGTGACATTTTACCACAGACAATTTACATTTTTACCATCATTACAACCCATAATTGTCTCAAAGCTGGGCACGGGTCTCCACTCACAATGTGAGGGGTATAGGCCATAGTCTACCACGTTGGCCAAGTGCGGATTTGCGGACTTCACACACCTTTGAGAACATTATGGATAAGGCTAGGCGTATGCTGGAATGCAGGCGACGCAGTACAGCAAATCACAGTTCAGTACACCTCAGGGCAGTTGAGGCAGACATGTGCCCCCTCCGTATGCTGCGACGCAAGTCATTCGCATCTTAGCTAGTACAAAGAATAGACGTTTGACAATGATTCTAGTAAACGTTCTGTCATGACTGTCATTGCAACAAAACTACGCCGCGCGTCGCGCTGATATCTGTGCCGGCTCTACAACGGGATGCAGAGCAGGACTGACACATGTCAACGTCTGACGTGCCTGCGTCGCAGCATACGTAGCTCATTGACGTTCCATACTTTACAAAATCTGCTCAGTTCTGCGCTGCTTGGAACTGCGTCGCCTGCGTTCCAGCATACGCCCAGCCTCACTCTCAGGTGTGCAGGTTTCCTCACGATGTTTTCCTTCACCGAAGCAAGTGATAATTAAATTGTAATACGCACACAATTTTTGAAAATTAAGATGTGCGTGCGGCATTCGAACCCGGCCCCCCCGGTTCGGGAGTACAACGTTCAACCACACGGCTATCTTGAAATTAATAATTTTTACGATACTAACGTCACTCGATTCTATTGCCTTCCTGGAACCCGGAGGGGTTTAAGGTTAACATAAAGTTTCAGTATTAGTCTCCACTAATGGTAATAAACGTTATGGTATTAAAGTTCTAATTGACTTTTAAGTATTATTACGAATCATTTGTATGGGAATATAGAAAAGTTCTCTCCGTAACAACCATCTCGTCTTTCAGGAATATCATAAAAAAAGAATTAGCGGAATCGGTTCAGCTGTTCTCGAGATAGCTGTCCCGGCGAACTTCGTACCGCCTAACAGTCGATTCTTTATTTTTTTTTAATACTTATTCTGCTATTCGGGACACCGGATCAGCTACAGTAGCGGCACGAAATGAAAGGCCCCTTTGACACATAGTATCGAAAAAATATGGTCAAGTGCGAGATGATCCATCGATAAATTTTTGGATATATATTTAAGGTCTCCTCGGCTTTGAGGGGAGACCCATGCTCAGTAGTGAGCCTTTTTGGGTTGAGATGATTTATTTTATAGCATATTTAATTTATGTAATTGACTTACTTTATTAAGATGGCACTGTATTTTATTAGTAAAAACGTCACAGTTCTAATTTATATAGTTGTAGTGTTGTGAAATAAGTACCTAATGATATCGATCGCATATATTAATTATATCAAATTCATTAGATTTTGATTAAAATAAATGAATAAAGATTACCTGTCATTATCATTATTTCGTTTCATTGTAGAGTGCCTACCTATACCTACTTATTTTACAACAGCTTCTAAAATTTTAAAGAATTTGGCAATATCTATCAAGAATAAATACGTGTAACATCTTGTAATGAAATATAATATAATATTAGTTAATACATTTGTACAAAAGTTTCCGGCAGTAGTTTAGTTTCTTACATTTTGTAAAAAAAAATCGGGTCTGTTATCGTGTTACGTTTATCGATATAGCTCCATCCCTATCAGTTTCTCCGAATCTGATATAACCTTGTACGTGTGTAAACGTCATATTTTTATCAAATAATGCATACATAATTTAAAAAAGTCGCTCGTGCAAGTTTTCACAGGAGCTGTCATCGAGAAAATAAAGAAATAGAAATATTATAATGGTCTAAGAGCTAGCAACGTTATCGAGAGACCATTTCAGGTAAGCTAGTTTTGAGATATGGTATCACTCTCACTCTCCCGGACATCATATTTACGGGGGGTCGGGCTGTCTAATTGTACAAAATAAATTATCATTTTGATACCATATTAATCCACAAAATAATTCAGTGGTTTTTAGTCATTTCTCTGACATTTATTTTTGATAACTATTTCTAGACCAAGCAAAATGATACCACAACACTTTTCACTTTTGGATCGGTCTGGCTGAAGTTTAACAATTGATTTATTGTCTGACAAATAAATTTTGGGGTTTTAGGTAATTAAATAACAACATACAATAATTTGAAAAAAATATTTTATAGCAATAATAGATTAATGTTGCAAAAAGTTCAATTAAAAAAAAGATAAGAAACTTTCTTAAAATGATTTGAAAAATTGATATTTTACCTGTACAGATACGATGCGATGATGAACGCAATGTCTACCGCCAGCCAGACCGTCCGTATGACGTCCAGGAGAGTGAGAGAAATAACATATCTAAAAACTGGCCTACCTCAAATTCTTGTTTTTCCAACGTTGTTAGCTCTCGTACCACTCGTGTCTCGTGTGTCGTGTCAGTCATTTGTTTTGAATTCTCGGAAACCCTCCACTGACACTTAAACTTTATGCTATGGTATTAAAGTTCAAATTGACTTTTAAGTATTATTACGAATCTTTTGTATGGGAATATAGAAAAGTGTTGTTTTTTTACTGTTTCAGGCAATTTTTTAATTTTTTCTCTCCGTAATAACCATCTTCGTACTTTAAGGAATATCATAAAAAAAGAATTAGCGAAATCGGTTCAGCTGTTGTGGAGATCTGCTCTTAGCAACAAAATCAGCGATTCATTTTTATATATAAGAAGAAGAAGATTGTGTTACAAATTGCAACACAACTGACTTCACACCTCAGTGTGATAGACATTTATTGAATCTTGGAAACAACTTGAATACGTCTAAAACATGTCTGACGTGGTAATATATTTTTTTGTTAAACAAAGGTGATGCTCTCTCTGCTGATTTAATACTGCAGATACATCACTTAGCTTCTAGCCTCAACGTGTGAATACAATACGTTATCACGCACCATTTTCAACACTTTCCTTTTCGAAAAATATCCAGCCTTCATTGTTCGCATCGCTTACACACTCTTCACACATTAGACCCACGTTGCCCGACGTAAAACAATACAAATATTAATCACAATTACACTGCACAACAAACACTAAGGTCACAAACCGGCAAGTGTTTCGCAAGACCAAAATGTACTGACAACCGAACAGAAAATTGCCAACTAGGTTTTGCCATGAGCACGCGATCGGTGTATACCTATGCAACGATTATATCGAGTATTCACGAATCTTTGGATACCTAACGAGTCTGTGAACTTTATGGGTGATCGTTAATTTGTAAATTGGGACTGGAATTATTTATGGGCGAAGGAATACTTGGAATACTAATTATAAGAAACTCTTGATGCTGGCACGCGATATCTTGTCTACTATAAATTACAAGGTTTACACTTTAATGGTTTACAGATTGAAAAGCGTTTGATTAGGTATCCTAGATTCGTTGCCTTTTCTAATGACACCTTGTATCGATTATGTAGGTCCTTCGAGTCTTCGACCTGAACAAATTTTAAAAGCCTTCGTCGTCTTTATCGTCCGTTAATTAATTTTTTAAACGTTCTTTCTTTTTCTTTTAAAATTAATTCGGAAGATAATATTTCGATGTCGCCGTCGTCTATGTCAACTACATAAATTACACTATAGGTACAGCCAAATGATAGTCAGGGGAGGCGTCATGCCAGCGCCAGGCGGGACCTGGTACCCGGCATCGCTAGAGCCTTGAACATGCAACCTTCGAGGCTATAAAAAATTGCCGTATCAGTACAAAGTTATATCGATTATGAGTTTGCCATGTTTATCGCAGTGTCAACGAATGTTACGAGCTTATTGGACTTTTCGCCTGCAATAAATAAGTCATGCAGGATATTTCAAAACCAAAATATCATTTTAAACATTTGTTAACTATTTTGATGTAAGAAGTGGTAGGAAAAATTGTTGAAATTTGAAAACGACTTTATGAATTTGGCTAACATTTACTTATTTTAGAAGTGAAGTTTTGTTTTTTATGTTGCAGGTATAATTTACAATAGTTAAGGTCGAATTCGGAGCAGGGCCGGCGTTGGAGACGGATCAGAAATCGAGTTGATTTAGGAGTCAACGTTAAAATATAAAACCGCTTTAAATTCATACGAAAACGATATGGCAGAAAGTTTAACTTCGTTTGTACACTAGTTCCTATATGCATGCTTTTTTTTGTTTTCAACAATCGATACACACCTATCTCGAATCCCTTACGAAGGTTTTAATTTTAAAATGTCTTATCAACTTCGTCCACCGTGACAGTACATTACTAGCAGTGGAAGCGTGAGACGAAAGAGAACCATAACGAAACAATTAATGCATTATGGGCAATTACTTCGCACAAATTAAATTGTGTCAAGCGTCTGTCCCACATCGTATTGTTCAGCCGTGGGAGCAAGACATTACCATTTATATTGTTCAGTCTGAACCAACTGTTGGTAAAATAGAAAATTACGAACAATAGCTCGCATTTTTCGATTTCCCGACCAACTAGACGGAATTGAACAGATATGCATTATGCTCATAACCTAACTCGCCTGAGAAAATCTCATACTGCTATGTAAACATCAATTGAATTACTGTTGCTGTGCTCATGAGTGATTAATTTTTGCAAAGCAATATAAAGCTAATAGACGCTAGGTAACAAAACTAACAGAAGCTAATAGAATTCTACCTTGCTGTATATTCGAGTCTTCGGACAAATCGTATCCTTTAACTGTTTTTCTGTGTACAGTGATACCTTTGTAGAACAGACAATAGATGGGGTAGAAAAGACCTCAAATGGCACCACCTCTATATAAAAGTATCACAGGCCTCCCCCGACCAGGTAGACTGACAAGGAAGCGGAAAGCGGAAAAATGAGCATGATTATTACATTAGAAATAATAATTCTCTCTGTATTAAAATAAATTCTTCTGCTGCGTACACAAAAGTAAATTGTAAATGAAAGTTATTCTACAAAAGAAAAACATAATTTTACTTCCACTAAGAGCAGCTCGACATTGAGTTAAGAGCGCTTCGACTACAACCCCCGCTGCGGTTCATATTTATATCACTTAACCTGTCAAAACTGGTAATTCATTACTACAAAGTGTCAAGATGTAAGTAATAAATTCAATTATGAACTTCAGTAGCGTCTAGAACACGCGTTCGCGATGTAATCTCTAGTTTCGTCTCGCTTTTCTATAATACAACATACACCACACATACATAAACAATTGCTACTCCTATTTAGGATTCCATTCCCAAACGGTTAAAGACGGAACAATATTCTTAATGCCTCTGATGTCGGTATGTCTGTCACAGGGCTCCAATATCTCTTTGAATGGAAATAGAATTGAAATTTTACGAAGTACGTGACAAAAGCCTCCATTACAACAAATTATAACAAAGTCAATAATCTTATTCTCAAGGTGGTCTCTCATACAAGAAACTAACGCATTCCTAGGAACTTTGGGCTATATATGAATGAATTATTCTAAAAAAAAAAATGTACAACAATCAACATGTAATCAAAGTACTTAAGGTAAACATATAAACAATAGACGTTTTGCTATTTTATTTACCTTGTTACATAAATAATTAGAGTTAATATCGCTCGGTGGTATGGACTATGGAGGGTTCCATACCTAAGTGTGCAAATCCAACTCGCAGAAGACTGGTTTAATCATCATTTTTATTCGTGGTTTGAAATAAAATAAACACTTAATGTTACCCCAAGCTTACTACTATCAGTGAAACAAACAGACAAATATTCTAAAAAATATTGTTAAGAGATTTAATATGTTTATTATATAAAGCTCACGAAAAACATTTCATGTCATGCCAAGACAGCTCACAGTGTTAAAAAGTTATCAGATCTCATAAAAAGCCAAACCCCTACATAATTGAACAAGGCATGATTCTACTATTGCGATAACATTTGCAATTTCCTACTTGCACAGGGGCAAAGCCATATGCAAAAGTATTGTAATAAAACTCGAGACTATTTTATACCTGTGCATGGAAGACGTTTGAGAAAATCTATTATTGGGGGTATTGTTTACCACAACAGCAGATAAAATTTGTCTGCTAATCTGAGCGTTTGTACTCACTTATCTCAGAAAATATGGCTTATTGGATTTGGATACATACTGTTTGTTTTATTTCAATCTAAAGATTATTTATATTATTTCAATTTAAAGAATCCTCTCTTAACATTTGTATTGGAATTTAAAATAGAAATTTGAAGCAAAAAGAGGAAAGTTATTAGTAGTTCTATACTCTCAATTTCATTGTTAAAATATAATTATTTTTAGTTAAATTACCTGTGATTTGTGTAGATATTCACACTAATGATTTATAGTGCTTTACATTGATTTCAATGGTTTGATTTGCATCACACTTGTATTGTTTACAACAACAACTGTCATATAAGTTTGAACAAACTATTGATAAATGGTGCCTCATAAACAGTATTTTATTTAGGTACTTCCTCTCCCTTTTTTCTAAACTATATGTACATAAAGTCCAAGGACTTCTAAAATCTCGACATTGCAATATAGACATGGTTCACCGACAAAGTCAGATCTGCCTTACAAGCTTAACCACATTTGTGAAGTATCTCAAGCGTACAAAATACAAATAATGCCTCTAGAAAGAGTGATTGTATTTCCCAGGCTTTCTTATTATAATAGCAAAATCCATTACATACTAATTGTTGATCAAAGATCTTGCCACTAAATCCAAAACCAGGAAATCAAACACAACATTGATACCTTCAACGTAACAGAATACAACAGACAAAGTAACAAAATTGCACTCAGCAAGAGATCCACAGGAAGCACTTTCCAATGAAGCAACTGTTTCTCAAAACTTAATGTTCATGTATGTAAATTGTGTCCACATAATACTGGTATACGTTTTATTGTAACCTCGATATCTTCCTAACAATGTTAATGCATTGCGAAATGAAAGTACATTAAATACTCACCACATTGTTGTAATTGAAGGCTGCAGTGCCAGGAGGGAAGTATTCCCTATTCATCTTATCTCCCATGATGAAAACTTTTGATGCACCAAATCTCCTGTTAGGACACAAGACACATACTTCATTTTAGGGTTCTAAACATATTGACTTGAATCAAACACTGAATTTATAATCCCAAACTTGACAGTTTGTAAGCGTCCGAAGAAGCATTATATTTTCACGAACATTGAATCACATAGTATTTGATTGTAATTTAAGTACAAATCATTCTTATGTATCAACTACACAAAACAAATCAAACGGAATGGATTTTTACGCTGATAAAACTTTAACAATTATATAAATAATAATTATTAGTTCCTGACAAAAGGCATAAACTTCTTAGGTGACATGATGACATGAGCGAGCATGACATGACAGTCAATTCAATTGACAATTTACCTCACCTTGACATAAATATCGTTTTTGCGGTCGGATAATCAAATAGACAATTTAATTATGGTAACATAATAATTATAAAAGGAAATAAGTATTTTATGTACGGAGGTAGTTTGGGATTGTAAAATATTACCTAATGTTTCACGCAACAAATATACTCGACGGCTCGAGCGAGGTTACGCTATGCCGAATTGTTTCAGAGTTGATAGGTGTGCATCAACCCTTAATCGGACTTAACCCGAACTGAACGTGATTCCGGGAGCGATCGGAAAGGCTACCGTCAGAAACAAAGATTTACTTGCGCATGTTTAAAAATAAACGTTAAGACTGATTTTAAATATGAGGATCATTACATTACACCCTTATTACATAATATTGATGACATTTTTCCGTTTCGTCCTCCTGTCCATAGACAATAGATAAGAAGACTTTTACCATTTACCAATACTGGTAGTTCCACTTCCATCTAATCCGGGGTTTTCATTGCTGTTTCCATAATTGCACTATGGTGCTAATTAATTATAAGGAGCTTTGACATTAACACATTAGAACAATACCTATTTAGCGGCCTCCTAACGATTGTCTCTGTTCATGACTCTTCTTCTAAATTTTTGAATATAATGAAAATGTTGAAGTAGTCTTTTAATATGGACCAAGAAACAAAGTTAAATAATATAATTGAAACTGCAATTTCCAGTATAATACATTTTTTATTTAATACTCAAAATGTTAACTTTGTACATACCCATTACCATTAGTTACTTTTATTTTAAGGAATTCATCCAGGAAGGCTTGGAGAACAATCACAAAAGCTAAGGTTATGAAGTACCTTTAACTTGCTTAACAGTATATTTGTCTAGATATTTCTGTAAATCATCAGAACCTGTCCGCTCCTGTATCATTCTAAGCGAGATGGCAAAAACTTCCTGTGCTATGTCTCTGTCCCTTGCTAAAGCTGACTCTTCGCAGTAGAAACAGTTATTGAAGTAGAGTCCAGTAACACCTTCTAACTCAGCTGCAGTTGCCACATAAACCGTTGTTGCTGCAGCTTGTTGCTGTAATCAAATGCAAAAAAATATATTATCTTAACATACTGATAAATATGTTCATTAAATCAGTGAATTCATCTGCGTAATTTAATATTCTTTGCAGTTGATGTAATTACCGACTATGGGCGTCCGTAAGACAAGATGATGATATTCCCAGATGTTGGGGGTTCCTCAATCAAATATGTATGTAACCAAAATAGGATAAAGATCGCTGGAATATTAATGTCGCAATATGAGCAATACAGGCCATTGTCCACCATGGTGGTTAAGTTAATTAGGAGACATCACACCTTTCACAATATAACTTAAGACTATCCTAGTCCCCATTTAGCTCTTATTCTAGGTCGGTTGCAGTTGTTTTGGGCGGCAGCGGAAGGGTGGTGCTGCATTCTCGTTAGCTACCTTAAATCCATAAAAAAAGGTACACCGACACCTAGATTCTAACCAATAGACTGTCTAATTCATGAGATAATTATTATTTGGTAAATCTTAATGAAATATTTGTACTTACCAATGATTTAGTGAAAGGTCTGACTAAATAGAACGCAAGTCGATACAACCACCAAGACTGGCTGAGGTTAGTAAACACCATATTTCCTGGGTGCAGTGAGTTTACATACACTCCTTTGGTCTTCCATTCTTCACTTAGTATCTTAAATAAACATATTAAATTTAAATATAATATAAAATCACAGAAATAAAACAAAACAGAATCATTGAAGAATGAATTAATTTGAATATTCAGAGTTAGGTTCCCCCTTGTGCAGTGTGGCCAGGCTCTATAAGACTTGTGCGCCGGGTTCCTAATTGGCCTCATTCAAGAACGAACTTTGAAATGGTCGAAACTTATTTCACAATAAATTCTTTTAAGTGATTTGGAATACTGATAAAATAAAAATCAAACCACCCAGAAAGTTTGTCATGAAGTGTATAAAATAAAATATTTAACAGTTAACACTACAACTTAAATAGTCACAAATAAAGGCTCACACAACACAAAATCATTGAGGCAGTTTTCAGCAGCTAAGGTGTATACATCTTTACGATAATGTTTCACAGTGAGAACTGGCTACGTGTTATATAATCTACTTACATTGGCTGTAATCACATTATACAGTTTGGAATTATTATATGCCATCATGTTGTATATATACTGATCCTTGGGTGTTGATATGTCTTGATGTAGAAATACATTTTTCAGATTTGCAAACCTACAATAAAGTATGTTGATGGATAAAGTCGTTAACAACATCAAAATGTACCATAAATATATTTCAATATAAAGACTTCTTAAATAGTATAACTTATAATAAAAATGAAAATCTGTATATCAAAAGTGTTATAAACTGGGTTTAGGAAAGATTTACAGGTTCTTTGTCTCTTGTATCAAAGTCAATCTCTTCTGCTCTAAGCTCTAACCTCTGGAATAAAATCTTCTAATGAGGCTGAGTCACAATACCGCTCCTGGTTGATGCGACTGGACTCTGTACCACCCAATTAAAACCCTTATATATGGTTGAAATTACCTGTGTGATTCTGAAGATACAAATATGACCCTGGATCCTCTTGTCAACAGTGGTTCCAGCAGCAGTGCTAGATACAGGTGGCTAAGGTGGTTCACTTGTAATGTTCTATCTAACTTGTCCACTGTTAGTTCATATGGTAAACCAAACACACCAGCATTCAATATCAGCATGTCCAAGTGACTGGAAATTGTTAATTTTAATATGTACATTAAAACTCCAAGCTATTATATCACAAAAAAAAAATTATCCATTTCAAAATTTATGGCTACTAATTTTATTTGTTTATTTTTAAGTGAAACTTGATGGAATTATTAAAAAAGAGAAGAATGAAAAGTAGCATAAATATTGAAGTTCAAGTCAGAGTATTACAGAGTAGGAATGGGAGTTGTTGGGTGGGAGTTGTTGTCAAAGTTAAAAAATAAAACTTATTTAAATTAATATAAAAATCATTGATGTGTCATAAAAAAATTCACTTTGTATGTGTATGCTGTAATATTATTACGTATAATTACACACTTTTTATATAATGACATTGGATATTATTACATAAGAAATAATTTGGATACTTACTCTGAAAATATAGTTTTCACAGCCATAGCGCACTTTTTTACGCTTTGAAAAGAAGACAAGTCCAAATGGACAGATTTCAAATTATCTTCAGATGCATTTGTTTCTTGCACAATATTCTGGATAGCTTTTTGTGTGGCCTCCATGTTTCTGTTAGCAAATAGAATATTGCAGCCGTGCCGGGCCAATGACTTGGCCGTCTCATACCCAATGCCCGCATTTGATCCTGTTATCAGTGCATATTTTCCAGATAGATCCACTCCGTGTAATATCTGAAATTGAATATATTATGGTTTTACTGACATGACATAATGTCTTTAATTGATTTTCCATTTTTGGCACTTTAGAAATTTAATTTTACATGCAGATAGACCTACTCATTGCGTGTCTAAATACCAGTCATATTCTAGAGTCTAGACTCTAGAAGTCTACACAATGCAGACATTGAATGAACAGTATTCAAAAAAATTAAATAGTGCGTACTACCACACAGTTTTTTACTCTCCTGTGATGTAGGTCAAAATTACTTGAGCGGTGTTGTTTGCTATCCGACAATATTAGAATATGAAGGTATTATGCAAATAAATGGATATTCTGGGAATACTATAAGCTTAGAATAATGACATATATTCTAAGACTTTTAAGTACCTGAAATGCAGTAGTAGAACCATCATACTTCTGACGGAAGTCATGTACGTGCTTCTTATCTTCCTTAGCAAAAGCAAGTCTTGGATCTACATAGGTTTTATTGCCAGTCTCTGTTTGCACATAAACTACTTTGCCATGATCATCCACTGATTTTGTCCAGCCATAGGGCAGGTCTTTAGGAATTACTTTCTTATGGCCTGTTCGAGGATGTGTCCATTGTATTTTGTTGTTACATGTACTAAAAATCAAGAATGGTTTTGTTGTTTATCTCAGAAACAATTTGTAAATTTTTAACACGTATTATTTTACTGAACTTATACGTGATAAGATTGATAAGATCGGTGAAATCACTCATTTTCCGTACTTTATAAAATAAACGTTTCCATCGTCCGTTGACTTTTCTTCCCATCCTGGGGGCAGCTCGTCTTCACTGTCAGAGTCAAAGTTATGCATTTTTACACGCTTTTATTATTGTTTATTCTGTTTTAAATACAAAAAATGAAAATACACTTTAGCACCCACTATTTATTGTTAGCACCCCTTTAATTTGATTAATTTGTGATGACAATTTTCGAATTTCGAATACCTATTTCACTGATTCAATTTTGATTCACTGTCTTCTCGTTTCTGGACCATTAAATTGACTAAAACCTACTAAAACCAGCGAAAACGTTGACTAAACTAAAACTAAATAAATTGACTTGAGATAAAAATGTTGTTCTCCATTCTCCACTCGACGAGTTAATTTGACATTGTCAAATGTCAAATTACTTTATAAATCAATACCAGTAACTGTCAAGTGTCAAATGTCGTAGAGATTTTTGGTGGTGATTTGGAAGTCGATGAAACGGAAATGATTTTTTTTTTATTGATTTAAGTCAGCAAACGAGCATGCAGCACCACCTTCCGCTGCCGCTCATGACAACTGTGACCGACTTAGAACAAGACTCATATGGGGACTGGGATAGTTAGTCCGGTTAGGTGACGGTGTTAGAATATTAGTTGGTTAGTTTGTAAGTATGAGGACTGGGACAGGGACTGTTAGTGAATGTTAGTACTGTTAGTTATTGTTAGTAATAGTCCAGTTAGTAAATGTTACTAAGAGTCTCGTTATAATTCGGTCACAGATGTGTTGCTACCCTTGAGGACTGAGATGGTCGCCTCTAAAAAGTGTAGCCGGATCCACACCTTTCTATGCGGAACACAATTGCTGTTGAAACAATTATTGCACGGTAGAAATGGTACTAAGTAGGTACCGTGGCGGGCGGTAGTACCACAGTATAAAGATCATAATAATATACCCCGGGCGAACTATAAGCGAAGAATGATGCGCAAATGAAAAGAAAAAGACAAAGACACATTTTAACGTGGGCGAAAACGAGACAGGAAGCATCGGCAAAATGGCGGCTTATATAAGCAAAGCAAAAATCAATATTTGGACCGACAGTAGGTATTCGTTTTTTTAAAGTTTTCACTTAAAGCATGTGTGAATTGCACACATTTTGATTTTGATTTTTATTTGGTATTGGTGGTTTAGAAACAGAGTACAGACTCTCAGACCTTCGCTGTCCTCATCTCATCTCAATAACTTCATTAAAAAAATGGTTGTCTGTAAAGTCGGTTTACGAACGATAATTTTACGTGATAACGTCATGTGAAAACACTAGCTTTCCCCCGCGGATTCGCCCGCCAAAAATCCCTTATATAGAAAGAAGTTGATAAAATCAGAGACCTTTCATACTAACTTTGCACCCCCCTCCCGTTAAGGGATGATTTTCGAAAAAATACGCGAAGAAATATGCGTTGCAAGCCAACGCTTGGGCCAATCGTGCGTCTTTATCGCTTGTTGTGCGCTCTCGTTTGCACACAGGCTCAGGCGGAACGGAACACTTTTTCGTTCGCGCTGCCGATGTTCATCAATATTTCATCTCAATAACTTGAAAACTATAAAACTACCACGTCAAAAACCAAAGGCCATTAATCTACGTGTCTATTGTATGAGATAAACACTTGAATGGAAGTAGGTATAATTTAAACCTTCATACGAAGTTGTAAAAGCAGGAAGGAATATAATGACGATGAACAGAATCGTTATTTATATTTTTTTATTATTTTAAAATTTATTTTTATTTAAAACTAAATATAAAAAATATGAAATGTAGAGATCTCTTTGTAGTAAGTAATTACTATAATTTAATAGTTATAATTTTATTTTTTCGTCTCACGTCCTCCTTGGACTTTGGCAGCAACATGGAGATTAACCCGCAAACTGAAACAAAAATGTCGATTAAGTTCCATGATTATATTATCCAGATATAATAAAATCGTAGTGGCCGTAGTACAGCGAAATTTCTACTTCTTGTTTATATACCAACTAAGTATAATATTAGATACATACATATTAGTAGTCCTCCAAATAGGTAGAATGTCGCTTCGCATACTGCGTTGATTAGGGCTCCCGCCACATTAGCTCCCGCCACCGACCCAATGCGACCAACCATCATTGACAACCCCACTGCCATACCCCTGACGGACGAATAATTCATTTATTACGTTATACTGACACAGAAAATGCTAAACATAATGTAACTAACTATTAAGATTACTCGGCTTCAAATCCTGCACGCACCTCTAATTTTCAAAATTTATGTTCGTATTAGAATTTAATTATCACTTATTTCGGTGAAGGAAAACATCGTGAGGAAACCGGCACATAATATGAGAGTTCGCCATAATATGGCCTGTACCCCTTACATTGTGTGAGGACACTCGGGCCCAGCAGCGAGACAGTTTTGCGTTGCATTGATGATGATGAACTACTATGGCCGCATAATGTATTTTATCAGATCTGCACCAACAGCACCGCAAATGACAAACGTGTCGTAGACAGACTGCTACAAGTGTACGACGCATACGTACACTTCTTGTTGTAAAGTAAGACATAACGCTTCAGAGTTCACAATTTTAATGCTTCCCTTAAGTAGATTCGGATCGTAGAGGAGTTGGGTGTAATTCTTACCTCAGGTGAGTTGGGAAGAGTTCAACGGAATAAGCGTTGACCGGGCCAATCGCCAGACCCAATAGCGCTATGGAACTTAGTAATATTGCGAACACAATCTTCTGTGCCACAAAGTTGATGAGGATACAGAAAATGCCAATGGTACAGTACACAGCAAACAGGATAACCTTCTTCCCGATGAATCTGATTACAACGCTGACGATAATTGCCACGACCCCACTGGCAGAATTCGCGATACTGTTTATCATAAACGTCAATGGATCGATAGTGTCGATACAGTCAGCGCCGTCTATGGAAGTCTGGAAAAAATACAAGAAGGGTGGACGCAAATAAATAAAGTGCAATATATTATACAATATGTTATCGACGATTGATATCGATAATGGGCCTTTCACGTATCCTTAGACCATTTTAAGTTATCAACTTCATAACTTTGAAATTATCATGTCAATAAAATAGATAAAGATTACTAGTTAGGATCATTGACTTAAGTATTATTACTAAGGTTATTGTTTTTAGGGTTTTTTATATATCAATGGTTAGGATAGCAAATAGATTTTCTCATGATACTTTCGAAGATTTTTTTTATGGAATTAAGGTAGCAAACGAGCATGCAGCACCACCTTCCGCTGCCGCCCATGACAACTATGACGGCCTAGAACAAGATTTAAATGGGGACTGTGACTGGAATGGGTTAGCTGACGGTGTTAGACCATTAGCTGGTTAGTTTGTTAGTAAGTATGAGGACTAGGACAGGGACTATTAGTGAAAGTTAGTTATTGTTAGTACCTAAGAGTCTCGTTATAATTCGGTCACAGATGTGTTTCTACCCTTGAGGACTGAATGGTCGCCTCTAAGAAAGTGGAGCCGGCTCCACACCTTTCTCTCCGGAACACAATAAAATTGCTTTTAAAACAATTATTACACGGTAGAAACGGCGGAAGTAGGGCCTTTTCTATCCCGGGCGAACTCTAGGCTCTACTACCTATGAAGTATGATGACTTTTTTATTATTCGTATTGTATCTAAGATTGGCAAATTTGCTTTATACCCCCTCTTAAGGGATTTGAGAGATGATTGTCAAGTAAAGGCTTCCTAGGGACATCTATTTATTTATTTATTTCACTCTTCATTGAAAACCCAAAGGCTAGGAATTACAATGGGCGGATTTAATGCCTAATGGCATTCGCTAGTCTCTACCAGTAAACCCTTACATAACATATAACAGTGAATTTAAAGATATAACACGTACCAACCTCATTATTACCCTGTGCTATTACTTCGCAAGCAGTGCCCTCGCTTGTGCCGGAGAAGACTCTATTCAAGATATCGGGTAGCCACATGTTTAGGCCATTCAACCTGCAAATATTATTTGATCTCCTGTAATATACATGGATATGAAGTAGGACAATCTGCGCTCTCAAAGTTTTTTTTACTCTTTTAATTAATTAATAGTGTCACTATTTAATCCAATTTTTATATATCAAAAAACCGATGGTTTTAACGGTTCAGCAATAAAGCAGCAAAGGGAGTTAGATAGATAACTTAAAATGTTTTAAATATACTAACACACTCGTATACGAGTGACGTGTTTAACATATAATAAAGCATTATTTTATACAATAAATGATCTGATCAATTATTAATTTATAAAGCACATACTTACGTTGAAAATAATCCAAACATAAGGGTGCTGTTTAGTAACATCCATTTTAAATGTGGCGGCAGCAACAACGGTGCGGACTGCTCTTTTAATGACTGTAGAAAAGAGGTTGGTACTTTTCTTGTACCTTCCGTAGATTTCAGTTTTGTTATCTACGAGTAAAATGTAGTATATAACCAAACAAAAAATAATTAACACATCGAGACGATAAAGATAAGAGATAAAGACGAGAAATCTGATAATAATGTTGATCGTCGTTAATGCGCCAATGATTATATCATGCGCCAATGATTTAATCGCAAATTAAAAAAATTCTTCTGCGCGTGTGTGTCACTGAACTCCTCCTAAACGGATTGACCGATTTTAATGAAATATTTCGTGTATATTTGAGTGGTTCTATGGATGGTTTATATTCACAATTAGAACCGGTAGGTGGTGCTGTTGTCAAGATTTACCAAGAGATCAGAGAAACTATTGGAAACATAGAAGTGGTTCCATAGAAAATGTTATTGCATTTGATGTTTGATGGGCATTTCCTAAAAGTATGTTAGTATGGTTGGTATAAAAATTTATAGAATGTTTACTATGTTGCAGAACAACGTCCGCCAGGTCAACTAGTATAAATGTAAAAAGCTGTAAGTTGATTAATGAGACAGATGGGTAAGATGAGTTATATACGGATTTTACTTACAGGAAAATCATCTGGCGATTTCCATTTGTTTTGTGCGTACATAGTCCTAAGTACTTGAAGGGATTCCTCTTTCCTTCCTTGGGACATGAGAAACTTGGGGCTTTCTGGACCCCATAAAAGAAGAAACGCTGCCACGATAAATATACTCGAATTAATGATTGCAAGCAGTCTCCATGGTCTGAAGTAGTACGAGCCGAAATCAGCCCTGAAGTCCAGTGGTAAGATTGCCCAGGCCATCACTGTAATAAAATGGAAAAAATCTGTGATAGATATTAACGCGAAAGAATGAAATGTACATGTATAACGGTAGTTACCTAGTTACCTACTTATTAAATTGTTTTCACGACATTAGAAATTATATTGAACTGTGTATTCTGTGATTCGAAAATTAGCAGACTCTTCGGATTGTCATACTTACATTAGTTCTATAGTTTTAATGTTCTTGCTGCACACTATTAAAGTATATAGATAACTCACTCACACATCGCAAACCTCTAAAAATTTTAAGTAGTTAAAAATATAAAATCATACATACAAGGTACCAAAGTAGCCCCGCAGATCTGAATGGCGTTGATCACCGAAAGCATTACATCTCTGTACTTCACGGGTGACAGTTCGCCAATGTAAGTGTACGGAACAGCACCTGGGCAAGCTATGCTGGAAATTAATGAAAAACAGAAAAATGGT
Organism: Ochlodes sylvanus; assembly: GCA_905404295.2. NCBI lineage: Eukaryota > Metazoa > Arthropoda > Insecta > Lepidoptera > Hesperiidae > Ochlodes > Ochlodes sylvanus. The sequence goes on along the minus strand of FR990132.1, from coordinate 9,992,208 downwards.
TATTGTTTTATAATCTGATGCTGCCGTCTATCTGTCGTTATAAATTTTGTACCCAGAAAGTTGTCATGTTATCACCTGGGTACTTCGCATGAACTTGAAATAAGAAACTCGTGAATACAACCTGATGACTTTCTTGCTCACACAGCAAACGAGAGGTCGGAGTCTTCGTTTATATGACGCGATAGCTATCGCGTCGTCTAACTGAGGCCTAACTATCTAAGGGCCGCGCGGTTCATTGAATCCAAAGCTAATGCAGCTGCTGGGTAACTACACGTCATGTACGAAGATGTGGCGATACTTCACCTCGCAACAACTGCACACAACACACAGAGCTGTCTACTGTCTGTCTGTCTGAACGACAAGTACTTATTGGTAGACATGGTCGATCATTTATGATTGAAACAAGCTTGTTAATATCTTGGCAAAAAACTTACCATATATTACACTTATTATTATATATTAAACTTACCATAGTGCTGCAAGAAACTTGAATATAATGAACGATATCAAATTCGGCATGAATCCTGCAGCCACGCCGAGAGTCCCCGCAGCGAAGGAGCTGTATATAACAGTATTTTTCCGACCTCGCGTGTCTACTAGATAACCCCACGGAAATGACGTTATTACTATACCTGAAAATATATTATTATTATATGAGGAAGACGAAGAATATTCGGATATTCCATAACGAACTGCAAAATATTGTACAAATATAATTGAAATCTTCAATTTGTTTTGAAAATATATAGTTACCCAGTATTACAATTTATTTATGTATTGAAAAAATCTACCTATTATCTAGTGGGGGGTACCTGGGCTACCTATGTGATTTTTCATATTTTGGTTTCATTAAAAATATTATTCAGCTCATCTTTAATTAAATTGAAGACATACATAATAGGTTATATTTAATATATTATTTCAAACGAGACCACGATTAGCTGAGTAACTATGAAATTAATACGAAAATGTCTTAGCTATAATTAATAAAAAAAAGTAAACTGTTACAAAGTGAAACAACAATTAGCGCTTTTAATACATAATTCATTCATGTCCCGATTGATGGTTGAATTTACTACTTACAACCTTAACCTTCTTATTTGAAGTTGGTCAAATAAAAACTGTTTTGAAACATCTAAGTATTATGCATAGACTATAAAACTAGGTGTACCTAACTAGGAAAGTAAAATTTGCCTTTAATAATCTTACGTTAGTTCAGTTTACGATATTGAACCTTATTCCACTCAAATCCCATTCAAATTAAACATTAATGTAACAATTATTTACATACCTATATATGGAATGGATCCTACGAAGCCCCTGACGGTATCACTCATTCCTAGATCACATCTTGATGATGGCAGGATGTACGAGTATCCCACCGGTTCCATGATGGCTCCAATGAGAAAGAGAGCAAGCACTAGCATGTACTTTATATTATAAAATCCAAGACCTGCATGAATGTAAATCAATTCTTTCAATTAAATTTTTAATTTATTTATATTTTTCAGAAATTCTGCCAAAGTGCACAGTTTGTCGGCAGTCTAGTCCTCGTCGATACATCAGTTATATCGTGCATTCGTGCTATAATCCACATTATACAATTATATTCAGAGTATCGGAGTAATTATGAATAATTCATAACTGACGAGAAGTAAGTTAACAGAAAGTAATGAGACTTAAAAATAAAGTTTATAGTTGAAAATTTTCTCCATAATTTTCGAGGTGAAAGTGAATTACAGAGTGGTTCTAACATTGATCTTATTGGTACTCGTAATTATAGCTAAGCAGTGCAATATTATAACTATGTACTTAATGTCGGATCTCAAAATTTGCTAACAATGAAATAGAAGAATTATGATACGCATCGAGTCTGTTCAAGTATATCTAGGTTTTTACAGACAGGAAAAAACAACGAAAAAAAGAAGTGTAGAAAGAAAAACTTCCTTCTACACTTCTTTCATTCTCCTTAATAAATTTGGTTGCCCAAAACCCCCAGCAAGGTCCAAGAGGACGAAAAATTTTGAGAAATTACTCAATATTTAAAATTATATCATCCACTGGCTACGAGCTTGTTAAAGCTTTTCGCCATGAGATGGCACAGTAAACCCAAACTTTCACAGCTGAAAACACACAAGCTCTACGAAAGCTTTAAACTCACCTGCGACTGAGAGCGCTTGATCTAAATCGACAGCGTCCTTCTCATGTATATATTCAGAAACAGTGGTCACCTTATCTTGTGCCATTATCGATACTATTTTTGTAATAAACAAAAAAAATCACTAAACGTTTCAAACACTACAATATTTATTATCATAATATCACTTTGTCTCACATTCTTAGTTACATATTACGATTAATTTTTATTTTTTGTTTTAAACGCGACCGTTTTGCCCGCGCGCTAGTTCACATCTACTCGTTATTTTATAATCTAAGCTACGAGTATCACGGCTTGCGCTTCTCCTGATAATTTCATGAATCTCCATTATACATTAATCGGGTACGTAGATATCATCAATTTCGTTCACTTATCTTGTATTGATTACAATATATTTTATTGTTTATGCCGAACATACGTGTGGTCAGCATAAATGTCGCAAAAAGATCCTTCTATTAGTTTGAGCTACAAATAGTGATTCATAAGTTCCTTCTAATTTTTTCTACCAGTATAAATTCCAATCAAGAACAATCTAATGTAATATTTACCATGTAATATTTGCCATGACTTGATTTGGCATGACTTCATTAGCAGCTGTGTCCGTAGTAAATAGAGAGTAGGTAATTCTCCCTACTTTAGTGCGACCATTGTGCACCGAGACGGCATAGATGAAACGCTATTGCCTAGGGAGCTTGTTTACGTACCCTAAATATGCCTCGTTTAACGTATGAGCTAATCCGTTATACTTACCTACTTGTGCTCATGAATGAATCATTTCGATACATAGGAAGAATGTGAAACCGCAAAACGACACTTTGATTGGTTGGTTTCATGGCGTTATAATATTTTCTTTTAACTGAAAAATCAAACGGGCGACCGTTGGACGAGTGTCGGGAGACGAGGGTAAGTGGTACCGCCTGCCTATGGATTATGTGCAACAAAGGCAATACATCGCCAGTCTTAGAGGAGAGATATTTATGCGCCTTTGCTAAATAACCTCATGTTATAACGCTCTAGGAAAAACATTGTAAGATTTTCTTAGAACTTACTTAGTTATTCTTTTTTTACTTCAGGTAAGGAAATTTACTACGCCAGCTATAGCATTTTTGATATAGCTAGTACCTAGTAAGTAGTACCTATACTAGTTCCATTTCTTTATTTTCTCGATGACAGTTCTGTAGTAGTGTTGTGACCAAATAAGTAATGATATCGATCGCATATATTTATTATATTAAATTCATCAGATTTTGATTAAAATAAATAAACAAAGATTACCTGTCGTTATAATTATTACGTTTCATTGTCGAGTATCTACCTATACCTACTTATTTTACAACATCTTCGAAAATTTTAATAGAATAAATACGAATAAATACGAAATAAACAAGAATAAATACGTGTAACATCTTGTAATGAAATATAGTATAATATTAGTTAATAAATTGGTACAAAAGTATCCGGCAGCAATTAGTTTCTTACATTTTGTAAAAAAGTATCGGGTCTGTTATCGTGTTACGTTTATCGATATAGCCCATCCCTATCAGTTTCTCCGAATCAGGTATAACCTTGTACGTATGTAAACGTCATATTTTTATAAAATAATGCATACATAATGTAAAAAAGACGTTCAAGTTTTCACAGGAGCTGTCATCGAGAAAATAAAGAAATGGAAATAGTATAGTTACAGTAAATATTTTTCTAAATTGAAATATCCACTCGTTCAAGGAATCTTCTTAAAAAATGTTTTTCATATCGAATTGTTTACAGCAAACCTCTTCGCTTGATAAATTTAAAGTCCGCAGAACGAAACCTTTAGAAAAGGTTTTAATATAAAAAACGATGCTTAGCATGAATGCATGCATCAACTTTAACCAGCCTTGAGACTCTCTTTTAGTCATCATCACAACCCATAACTGTCCCACTTCTGGGCACGGGTCACCTCTCACAGTGTACGGGGTATAGGCCATAGTCCACCACGCTGGCCAAGTGCGGATTGGTGGACTTCACACACCTTTGAGAACTTTATGGAGAACTCTCAGGTGTACAGGTTTCCTCACGATGTTTTCCTTCACCGAAACAAGTGATAATTAAATATTAATACACAGATAAGTTTTGAAAATTAGTGGTGCGTGCGGGGTTTGAACCCGGACCCTCCGGTTCAGCAGTCCAACGTTCAACCACACGGCTATCACTGCTAATATCTCTTTTCGTATTAAGTGTAAATTAAAAATGAGTATAATAAGGCAGGAGTTAAATTTATTTTTAATAAATAAATAAGATATTAGAGATTATTAGAAGATAGGTATGTGTATCTACAAATAATAAATTTCTTAAGGATACACTGTTATCGAACAATATAGCCATAAAATCGTATGCCTGAACAAAGATAAGTGTATGCAAACATGAATATACTATCACTATCTAATTTTCTATGACATCTAGGTTATAACCTACCTACAATAAATTTCCTATAGTTATCACATAATTACGGTATGAATACTGATAAATTGATATAAAATTAAAGGACACCGAGGAATAAGTAAATCTCTGTTATAGCGGGTTACGTCCCATATTACTGCTATTAAGATATTACTGATAAAGAGCCAAGCTGTTTCGTTGTTCATTGAACAACGATAAATATATACATTTCTACCATTAAATTATGATGCGAAAATAATGTTCTACCGCGCACTATTAATAAGTTAGTAAAACCAAAAAATAAATGGCATGTTACTAGCAATACCTATTTTATAGACTTATTTACTATCGAGCCTAGAACTTTAAGGACAAGAACCTATTTACAAAACGATGACGATGATTACAGCATGACGTCATCATCGTCATCGCAATCCATAACTGGCCCACTGCTAGGTGCTATGCTGGGGTCCCCTCTTACAATGTGCGGGGTACAGGTCATAGTCCACTATTTACGTTAGCCAAGTGCGGACTGGCTAATTTCACACACCTTTGAGAACATTATGGAGAACTTTCAGGTGTGCAGGTTTCCTCACGATGATTTTTTTTTCACCGAAGCAAGTGATAATTAAATTCTAATGAGCACATAATTTTTGAAAATTACAGGTGCATGGATTGGAACTCAGGTCGCCCTGTTCAGGAGTCCAACATTCCAACCACTCAGCCATTATTACTATACGATGATACGAATGATTTATAGGTATATCTTTTATTTTCGGAGAGACATTAGATCTAAGCATTAAGTTAAGCCTACACAAATCATCTACGTTGGTACTCACTTCAGCCATAATTATTCCATTTTCTGGTACATACACATCTTTTAGGATATGTTGGCTTTATCTTTTTTGTAGCTACAATAGACTTTTTCCGCATGAGCTGTCCGTATTGAGCTATTCTGTCAATTTCTATCCTCAGACTTCTGATAAGTTGTTCCATTGGAATAAGATCGTTCTCATAAACAGCTGATAAAGATTCTTGCAACTTATCTATGTCCTTCGTATCGTAAAGAATTTTACAATTTTCATAGATACGTTGTGTAGTTTCATTACGAATTTCTGTAAAAATATATTTACAAAGTCCATTAGTGCTCTACACCTCGGTTTTCTTCAGGTTTTGGCTGCCGCTGTGTTATTTTTATAGGGGTGTTATCAACCCATTAATGGCTCACTACTGAGCCTTGTCTCTCCTCGTACCCGAGGAGGCCTAGGGCCTTTGCCTCCATCACGTTGCTCCAATGCGGACCGGTGGAGGAGTTAATATTGTCGGCATGCCAGTCAACAACTTAACTTGAGCCCAAACAAACATATGCGCAACTTGGGGGTCTTGTCTGCTAATTTATTTTTGGTTTGGGTTTTGGATGCTTCAATTGCATTGCATCGGAATAATTTGTACACGTTTGATATACGAAATGTGTCAAACTATTCCGACACGTTGCGTCTTTTCAGTGGTTATGTTTTACCAAAATTAAAATAAAAGACAAATGTGATCCAATTTAAGTCATTGGAACTATGCTAAGTATTAATAAAATAAATTTACTACCTTCTAGTTTAGATGATCTTTCATAAGAAATACTGGTTTTTTTCTCGATTTTTAATGACAATTGCATGTCGGAATTAATTGTAAACGATAATTCATTTAATTCTAGAGCTGATCTCTTGTTAAATATCTTGTCCTGCGAAAATCTTTGCGGTTCTTGAGAAGCATCGAAAGTTTTTAATACAGTTTCACCATTTTCATTTAAGTAAGTTTGAAATCCTAAGTCAACAATAATACCTGTCGGTGTTTTAAACAAGGATTCGGATTTTATCTTTTTAGTCTCATTGAAGGGCATCCATTCTCCGTCTTCTATTTGATTCTTTTCCTTATCAGTAGTTTCTTTTGATTTATTAAAGTATTGAATGTACTGAGTTTGAGGTATTTCGCCAGGTCCATCTTTATTAGTCGGAATGGCGTTTGATAATAAACGTGAATCATTATTATTGCTTGTAGCATTATTGATAACAGCAGACAGAGTTGGTTTAATAGAATTCACATCGAATTTACTTGAACCAGTGCTTAAATGCTGTTCGGAAGTATGGTTATATGAAATACCCAAAGCATTTTCATTTTTTACATACTTGGCGGATACAATCGAACCAGATTTATTGGACATGTTTTCGCCAATCAGCTTCACAGTTTGAAATTCTAAATTAGGCAAAGTGTTTTTACTAAATGTCTGTTGTGCAGGAATATTTGCATTATTCACAGTTTCATTAATACCTTGGTTGCTTTGTCTAACTTCTAGCCGTTTACTTTCATCTATATAAATTTTATGAATTGTGGTTGATGAAGTATTCAATATTGTATAGCCTGTGCGTTGTGAAACGAGATTTATAGGCGGTAGCTCATTAACACTTTCCGTTTTATTACCCACTTTTATTATATCTTGATTTTCTGTTAAATTAGTGTCATCTACTTTATTTGTGGCGTTTGTTTCACTCATTTTAGTAAAATTATTATTATGATTATTACTATTAGTATTCACTGTATTATTATTTAGTACTATTAGATTAGTACTATTAGTATCTATTTCAGTAGCAGTAGTAACGTCGTTTTCAAAATATGTTGCAGGAAACGTGTCTTGTGAGAGGGTAGAAAAAGCTTGTTCATGTGATATATTACCTGAAATATTCACATGACTTACGGATCTTCCTTTTTCTAAGAATTGGTTAAGTTTTGTGCTATCAATTATATCTGATTTATTTCCTGCAGTAATTACGGTGTTGTTTTGCAATAAATTATTCTCACTCCGTGGCCTTATATTATTGGTAGCTGAACTTATATTATGTTTATTCATAGAAAAATCAGATGATTTATTTACAGGATTAAACTGAATATTAGAAGATACACTATTTAAAGAAGATTCGTCTTTTGGCTCGCTCTTTTTATCAACATATGTTTCAAATTTCGTTACACTATTCGTTTCTTTTAACTTTTGTAACTCAATATCTACTATTGTAATGTTATTAGTTTGATTTAGACTATCACAATTATCGTCCATTATGTTTTCAGGGGTCATCAGATCATCCAAAGCTAGTTTTTCAGCTAAATAAACTTTACTGCCATAAGAATGTATTGATGTATTTACTTGATCGAGTTTAATAGTAGGAGTAACGTTTAAATCCTCATTAATTACAAGGTTATCATCATTACTTTTATAATCATCTATATTGCTTAAAACGTTCGTTATATGTTTGGTTTGTTGTTCGTTTTTTTTGACGGTTTCAAGAACAAATTCTGCATTATTTCCGATATTGGGTAATGTGTCAGTCAGAAAATTTAAATTAACTAACTGTGGTTTTTCTTCTTGTACTCTGTGTGGAGACATTTCTGAAGTACTTCCGTTAGTATCATACGAATAATGTTTTTGTAATTCTTTTTTTATGGTGTCGTGTGAAGCATCTAAACTTCTATCTTCCATTTCGTGTCCACTATGATCAATAATAGAGTCAATTTCTTTGCCATGTTCTACTTGAATGAAATGTGTAGTTATGTTTTCGCATGAGTCCATATGTGATATATTTTTTTGTTCATTAGAATTAGAAATTGGGTCAATCTTGTTAAATACTTGCCTTGCTTTCGTTTTGATAGTGTTTTTATTTATTGTTGGCAAAGTATTTAATTGTTGAGATACCTCAGAAATTTCCACATTAGAACTTTTTTTTTCATTCTTAATCGATACGTCACTGCCAACATAGTCATCTTTTTTGGACGTTTTATTTTCAGTAATACCTTTATAATCATCAAGAGGATTAATGACTCCTTCAATTTCAGATCCTCCTTCATTCATCTTTATTTCATCGTGTTTGCTTTTAAGAGAATCTATTGTTTCATTAATCTGAGGTACAGTAAGTAACATATTGCCAGAAATTTCAACTACATGAGATAATTTGTCATTAGATTGTATTACTAATTCCAAAGGTTTTGAATGTATATTTTCTTCTCCAATTTCACTATTTTGTAATAAAATAGCACGTGTATGTTCAGACTTAGGTATAATACAAGCAGGTAAATTACTATTCATTTTTTCTAAATTTTTTCTATTTAACGACTCTGTTTTTCTTTCTTGGCTCTTACTTATTTTGGTTGGCGTGAAATAAGTATCAACCTGCCTGTTTCTAATTGAGCTAGATTGTTTGCTAATAATTGTTTTTTCTAAAACACTTAAATCTCTAGATGATGTTCTTGTTGGGTATGTTATAATGGAATCTGAATATTTATCATTTAATATTTCATTTCTGGGATCAGCTTTGTAAAGCATATAGGTAGAAGACGCGTCTGATTCGTTGTAATGTTTGACAGCTACCTCAGAATTTCTGATCTTTTCTTCAATTTCATTAGGGATTTCTTTTCCAGGTTTTTGGAAATCTTCTACATTTTTCACTTTTGATTGATTTGATTTGACTGATTTATAATACTGGTATTTATCTTCACCAAATGGTGGATCAAGGCATCCACCTGTAAGCACGTTAATAAATTATTTCAAAAGTAAAAAATATGATTTTTTTAATTGAGTATCCTGGATATTCAATATTTATTAATACAACAGCCAACTAAAGTATACCTGGTTTACATTTTCCAAAAATAATATCAGGCGATTTAGAATTGTCTTTGGTAGTTTTAATATTATATTTTTGTTTTTTATCCTGTGATCCCGATAAAAGACGTTGCGATTTAATTTCACTTGATTTTACCGGAGTTGATAGCATATAAGGTGGATCATTTTCATCTTCATCTTGTGTACCTAAGCACTTTCCTAAGTGTGAAACGAAAATTTTATTGAATAGTTTAATATGAATTACATGAGCCATCATAAAAATTATGCTAGCTGCATAATGTTTATTTATTATTAAATGTGAAATAATTTCCACAAAAGTTAAAAGGTATTGAATAAAAAATGAAGTATTAAATTGAAATCAAGTACGAGTAAGTGCAATTGAATAAACGTACCCAGTAAATATAATTATAGAAATTTATCAACAGTTCCTAATTAATCAACAGAGTAATTTTTTCTTGTACTGCATTAATTTAATAACTTGAATGAAATACCTGTTTTGAATAAGTGGAAGAATTTATTTTGGGATTTACGACGTGGCTTGGATTCTTCTTGAGGCTCCATAAGTATATCAAAACACATTATCGTTTCGTCACTACGCACCCTTCTTGTTATCTCTGGATGTGTGGATCCCATCTTAGGTACTGAGATAACTCTTTGTTGCGGGATACTCTTATCTCCCTTTTTCATTTTAATCTTAACTTTTATAGGCATGGCGAAGGATGTATTACTGAGTACACCAGCGTGTGGAACTGCTACGATTTCAAATGGCAAATTTTGAACGACTTGATCCATATTATTTTTTACTATATCCTTAATTCATCCTGAAATACTAAATTTATTATGTAATATTAACGGAAATCGTGCAGTGCAGTTGAATTAAACATTGATGACATAAATTTTTAATCGTTAATTACTAATTAAATTTAAAATTTTTAAAGTTTTATTTATGTGAAAACTTCTTTAGTATCGTTGTGATCTGAAAGTCGATGAAACGGAAACCGGAAACGCAATAGAACTTAAGTTCGCTGCTGCGCTAAAACAATAATTATGACATCTAACCAAACTATTAAAACATGCAGCGCTAGATCTTTTATAGGGTATAGTAATTTACACGCGACCGAAACGTTATAAGCGCCAGGAATTTCGTGGCACTTACGCATTTCGGTTAACGTAGTGTAACAAGAAGTCGCCTTCATAGATTTTACACCGCAGAAGTGACACAGCTTTTGTACCTACTACTATCTAATACTCTTGTCATGAAATCTTAATGAGGTTTCATTCTACCAAGTGTGAATTGCACACATATTTTTTTTATTAATTTCTACAGACATTAAAGACATTTTAATTCATTAATTACATTTTAATCCAGAAATAAAATAAAATACGTTAAGCAATAAATTATTCTTCTCTACTCTTCAAACACAATAGAATATACAACACGATTACATCGAGGTTTTGTTTCGTTACAATTTAAAAACTTAATTTTATCTGTATATCTAGGGTTACACGCAGGTGAAGTTTCCGGGAACACGTTTGATTTCCAAAATAAACCTAGTGAAGCACATTTTCTATATATTTCACTAAGCAGTACTTTTAGGGGTAGTATTTCGTTTTCTACAGTCATCATAAAATGTGCTACACGTAACTCCGGTAATATTCTCTCACGTGAGGCGTTCTTTATTACCAAATTATAATTGTCAGAATAAAAAGATCTCTGCATTGCGAAGGACTCCTTAATTCTATTTATTTTATAATCAAACTTAGTTTTTGACTTGTATTTTACACGTATCGTAGAGTTATTTTCCTTAGATTCATGACCTGGATTATCGATGGTATTAAGTGTGCAAACAGAAGTTATTGTAAGTTTTCGTTTTTTCTCTTTATTGCTTCTAATATCCGAGACATCAGTTATTGTTTCTTTTGATACAGTGCATTCAGTGCACATTCGTTTAATGAGTTTTTTATCTTCAACAAAATCAATGCTTTGGGGACAAGGTAAATTATCGATATCATTTCGCCCCATTTCATTTGTATTTTCTGTAACAGAATATAAATTTTATTTGTTACACAAACGTCACCATACAAAAAATTAAAAAGCTGTATTTTTTACCTTCCTTTAAAACCAATGGATTCTCACACACTTTATCTAATTCTTCTGATTTTTGGACTAGGCGTTGTTCTCCAAGGCAAACCTCTTTTTGGTTTTTATTTTGATTTCTTGATTCTTTAGAAGTGATTCTTGATTCATTATCAGAAACTTTTCTTAGTACGTAATTATCACTAATAACTTTAGTTATGTCACCACAAGCCATTGTAGACATCTTAGATAAAAGGCGTAAATCAATGCAAGAGTAGTAAACTTTTTCTTGATTTTCAATTGTATTCTTATCTGCGTCTCTCTTTAATATTATTTTGTAAGTTACTGGTACGCAGTATTCTACTAATTCATTGTTATCTTTCCATTCGATAGTATCAAGATTTTGAATACACGATACATCTGGCACAATTTCAAGACAACACTTTGTATTGTCTTTTTGTAAGTGCCTTATTATCGGCGTAAATTTAATTTTGATAACCGTAGGCTGCATTTTGATTAAGTAAATCAAAACACTGAAAAAAATTGAAAAAAAAATCAAAAATAACAAAATAAATATAAAATAAATGCATATTTTAAATGCTGTGATTTTCGTCGATTCATCGATCCAAATTCTTTATTATCATTTAATTAATTTCGTTGAAAAGTTTCCCAACGCTCAATGCATCCGCAATCCAATCGCTCCGAAGCGCGGAAGCCAAAACGTCACTTGCCCATAGAATTGTTTAAGAAACGAATAAAATCGCATTCCGTAGACAGCGGTTACTAAAGCTTAGATGAGTTTGTATTTCAATGACAAAGAAATGACCAGCTCTACAATACTAAAACTTGTGATGAGGAATTTCTTTCGCGTGTGGCGACATCGCACACATGTCATACGGTGACGCCATAAAAAGCCTGATTACGCGAGTTTTCTACATCGCTCGCTTATACTTATACAAATTATAAACTTCAGACCGATGCCAGTTGGAGCTTGGCTTGCTCCCGAGCTCTAACTCTAATATGGAGATTATAATACCAACAAAAGCAACCATGAAGCATCGGTTACCTGGTGGAAACTATTCTAACAGATTATGATAAAGATATAACGCACGTCTTACCAGTGTTCTGCGAGTAAATTTTCGCGTAATACAAATCGTGTTCACCTCATTATTTTACTAAAAATTTTGGGCCCAAGTATTCATAAAATTTTGACAATCTAGTCTATACTTTAACCATTTTTTATGTCAAAAAACATAAAAATTGCCAGTGAAAAAACCGGTTCAAAAAAGTTTAACAATTATATTATATATTATGACGAAGTGGGGAAGGGTTGACCCTTTCGTGGAACTAGTCGTACATAAAACCTCATTACCATTAAGTCCTTAACAACCACAATACCAACTAATTCATATACTAATTGGCCTATTTATATACACACTTTAACACCTCGATATACTGATAACCAATCTGGCACCGCTGAAAGACTCCGGCACTGAACAGGTCGCAATAGAAGTTCGGGAGGCTGGAAGAAAGAGTTGGGCTGGAATTTGTCAAGTCTGCGCGCAATGCGATTAGTAATGCGACGAGTAGGTACTGTTGAAAATAGCTTCTAAACTTGGCTTAGAAATGCAATGGGCCTCTAGTTCTTCAAAGGGGTTTTATCTCCCTTAATGAAGAATGGTGTTACCGAACTTCTAACCCACGCGTCTGGAATAGTCTCGCTGCTGATTACGGAATCAAACAACTTCTGGAATCACAAAGAGAGTTCGGTTCTGATTTCGTTACCTAACGGAGCCTTGTTGTTCTTTAGTAGTAGGTTAGTCTACCTCAGTTGTCGTTCACCGTTCTGGGACTGGGAATGTATGAGGAGGTACATACAAAACGTTGGCAAACGCTTTTGAGCCACCATTTCGCTCTATTGTGATTTACACGACTTGTGTTATATGAACGCAAGTTATCGTGTCGTCCGCCTGTCTTCGGACATCGGGTACCTAATCAAAATGTTCCAGTTTAACCTATCTCTTCTTCCAGCTCATAATTATATTTATCGGTACTTGTTCTAGTATTGTATGTTGTCTGGTGGTGATATTTATCATATCTAATCCTATTAATATTATAAATGCGAAAGTTTGTATGGATGTATGAATGTTTGTGGCTCTTTCACGCAAAACTACCGAATGGATTTTGCTGAAACTTTACAATAATATAGCTTACACATCAGAATAACACATAGGATATAAATTATAAAGATATAGTGTGAATTATCCAAAATATATAATGAAATCTTTACAAAGTTTCCCGAAGCGAAGCGAGGGCGGGTCGCTAGTTAAGTATAATTATAATGTATGTTGTTCGAGATTGTTGTGAAAGTAGATTAATTTACGCTGATGGAGTAACAAACATCGCTAATAAGTTATAAAAAGATAAAAGCTTAATCTACTCAGAATATTATCTTCGAGTAGTTATCTTATTGTTGTAAATTTTAGGGTTCTTATTACGTGGTGGTAGAATTATGCTCGAGGGCTCTAGGCCTTCTCAGGTATAAAGAGGGCCCCATGCTCAGTAGTTGGCCATTAATCATTTTAAGCCAAGGTTATTTTGTGAAAGAGAGTAGGTCTCTAATCATTGCATAACTATTTTTTTATTTTGTTTTTATTTGCTAGCTATTGCGTCATCGTTCTGCATAAAGATTTACGAGAATATTTGTCGTTTGCCATAAACACCTAGAGCTAGACTGTTATACAAATGAACAGATATTAACTACGAGTATATTGGATCAATTTACGTGTAGGATTAAACATACTATACGTACATTTGTGTACAAACGGTCGTGTATTGAATTGAGTACAGGATACTTTATTTATCTCTGATTGTAGCTCAATGCCAGTGGTAGAGCTAGGGTCACCAGTAATTCTATAAAACAGAGATTAAATTAAAAATCAAAAGCACAAAATGATATTCTCTTTTTTATTCCCACAACTCTTTCTAATACATAATTTACAATTTATTTTATATTACAGTATATTTTCGTTTACGATATGAGACAAAAAATTATTGCTTCTAAAATGTTCCGAATATTTTATGCATAAATTTATACAAAGTGGTTTAATAGGTTCAAGCAGCAAATTACAATAGCAATTATTGTAACGCCATTTAATATTTTTTCAGCAGACTACAAATTAATTGCAGTTACAGTAGAATCTGTTTAAATTTTGAAATATAAATATTTTATTCATAGGTCTTCTATTTCTGTAAGGACAAACTCAAATTTATTACACATTCTGTCCTACCTGTCTTTATTTTGATTATGATTATTAAAATAGGCCACACTGAATCACAGAACATAAAAATTTATTTGAAATAGGAAAATTAAAAGAAGAAAATATTTTATTACACACATAGCAAATAAAATCGAAGGGAATACGAAAGCAGAATTTATAGACAGACATACAGCTAAAACATTCTAGCTACACAATGATCCGAAAAAATCATTTTCAGATAAATATTTACAATTTACGAATCTATTTTGGTCATTATTTTATGATAACTACACGACTAGATATTTGAGATCATTTTGAAAGCCAATTTTTAGTGGTATACTTACATTATTTATGCTTAGTTCGTTCTATTACATGTACTGTTTTAAGTATTTTATGTAAAAATGTAGAAAAAGCGACACGTATTTATGTATAAAACTATTTACAAGTGTTGGTATACGTCAGTATTGATAATAATAACCAAATAAGATCTTACACATTAACAATATTAACTATATTTATTGATGGATATTTTTACGATTCGTTGCTGAAGTACTTAAACTATAAATATTAAATTAATGTTTGTGTTAATACTCATTTAATTTACAAATATTTCTTAATTTATCATGATAATTGGCAGTTTAATTTTCACAATAGTTAGTTGTATTATTTAAACTAGCGTCAAAGGTCCAAAACACACCTAATATATAATATTTGTATTGAGTATCTAAATACTCATACATAACTATATACATCACAATATTTTATTTCATTTTAGTTCACATATAATGGGCCATACAAGTAAACCCTGCATTTTCTTGTAACGTTTTCGTGAAGGGTTACCATCTTATTTACACACTCCGGGCATTTCAGTTAGGTACAAAAAACAATTTTGGTTTAATTAAGTAATAATAATAATAATAAACGCTAACACACTCAAACCCCCGCACTAGGTTTCCCTGTGTGGCATGGACAACACAAATAACACGTCACGAACACCCATGACCCAAGAACAAACATTTATCTGTCACATACCTACATATAATATGTAGATATATCTGCCCCGGCCGGGAATCGAACCTGGGACCCCTCGCTTCGCAGACAGGCTCCCTACCAACCAGGCTAAGGGGTCATTAAAGTATATTTGAATTTGAAGTTACAAGTTAATTGTCTTTGAGTTGACGTTGATTGGTTATATTTTTTTAGTTTAGTAAAAAGTTGAAAATATATTGAATGCTCATTTCATTTTTTACTTAGTATATAATATCCAGACAATTTCAAAAGCCGGACAGCGAGTTAAAAGTTCAGATATGTCCGGCCAAATCCGGATATCTGGTAACCCTACTTTCGTGACGAATACAATTTCGCTATTCCATGTGCTTATTTATCATAATACAATATTCTGCGAAATTTAATTTTATTAGAACAATTTTGTATCTTATTCTATTACAGTGTCAAGCAGAACACAACATTTATCGTTGTTCCATTAATTAAGAAGAATCGACGACAGTTCTATTGTTTTTAATCACCCTAGATTTCTGTTTACAATAAAAACAAAAATTGTTACTTTCCTTAAAAAGTTCGTCAATTATCATAACGATTATCTTGAGATTTATGAGTGTTGTCTACCACGGCCTGTCACGCTATTTACGACACGCCACACAATTGCAGTTCAACTTTGAACCTTATCTTGCTTATAATAACTTACTTTTATAATCTCAGTGACGTAAAACTACAATGTATTGCATACATGTCCCTCCTATTCCGCATTAGCGAACCTACTCAAACAGTTCTAAGCCTACTCAAATTTGTAACTTCCATCGTGCTCTGAATATTCTTACACATATTCACCAATACTTAATCTACATGCCCTCACTAAGTATTTGCTTTAATCATAGGGTCAAATCAACGTCTATGTCCAATATGGTGCTATAAATTTTTGATAAAGCTATAATTACTTAAGTCGAATTCGCTACTTAGCAGGCATTAAGTACCTAAGCATATAAAATTTTGATTTTGTAGATTTATTTCGTTTTATTTTAATTATTCATTTCAATATTTTTTGGATGGATACCTCTGTAATCTGTGGGCGGATTAGCGTAAACTTTTGTCCTTGTGTATAATTTATCTGCGCAAAATCGGAGAACTGCATATTTGGATTAATTGAAAAAGATTTTATAATATTTAAAAAATCTTAGATTTATTCTGAAAATTAGTTCTCAATATATTATTTTCTTAACAACATTGTTACTTGTTATCTAGATCCTTTTATAAAATTACCTATAAAACTTGTAGCGATTACTTGGGTTATTTGACTCAATTCAGTAGATTAAGTACGGTGACCTTACTAGCTAAAGTCAAAATATATCTTCGATGTTTAGTTTGAAGTATTTTTATTGTAGATAAAAAAATGTAGAGTATTTAACAATAAAATATGTATTCTTATGGTTTTCAATCATATCCTTTTACGAAATATATGTGGGTTGTACAACTTGTACATGAGTTAAAAATATTTAACTTTACATACTTATGAAAAAAAGTTGAATCAAATAATAATGTATTTTTGACTGTATGAAATTTGATTCTTATTTGTAACTTTACTATCGAAGCTATATTTCAACTGACCACTCCACATTCTCTAAATACAAATACTTTCTCAATTCTTAACTAATTCTCAACTCAACTTAAATAAGTATTTTCTACATAATACATAGTATGTGTATAAGCTACTCCAATTTTTAATTTGGATGCTTCAACAACTCAAAGAATAGAACTTACCGCCATTTAATGGCCTTTAGCTTATACTGTAGGTATACGTTGACTACAATACATTTAAATTACCTTAATATAGTTAATATTTACATAACTACACGTTAGTGCGTCCGTTTGGGCATATGAATTACGAATTACGAAAAAGTTTCAATAAAAAAGTTACAATTTTTAAATCGAAAATGAAATACTTGTATATTTCTTATCTCCGCGGAATATAAAAATCTATCCTTGGTAGAGGTACCTACGTTTTAAACGGAACGCACTGTCTGAATGTAATGTTACAGAAATTTCGGCTCTGATGTCTTGAAGCAAGAGTCAAGACACGTTTAAATTATGGTAATCGTTTATTTAATTTATTACAAAGGCTTTCTAATTCTTATGAGCTAAACTTTACTAGACTAGACTACGAAAGGACTAGATTTCACACTCCATAGATTTCCTAATATTAAGTCTCTTAATAAAATGCAAACCCACAAATCACATACCTAAAAGTAAAAATTTGTAAGTACTACCTACTTAATAATAATAATTAACAAAAAATTTAAAGCACTGGGTTTAAATATAACAACAAGAAACCAGAACAATGCCTTATTAAGTACGTAAAATAGAAAATTTACAAGCAACTAAAACGGAAAGATATGGTGAACATATAAAAAGTAATATTAAAATCAATAACCTTACTATTAGATCACATAATACTTATTTTGCCATGACGCTTCAAATGGAAGTAAGATCACGAACGTCACTTAGATCTTAAAACTTCAACATGACAGTGTCCTCGTGTAGTATGGCCTTGCCGCAGGCGTCCGATGGAAAGGCGCCGATGGGCGTGGCCCCGGCTCAGGTGCACAGTCCAGAGTTGTCGACCAGCGAGCGCGCCAACACGTCCGCAGCTGCAATATCGCTCACTTTACCTTCGAAGTGCCCTCGGACGTGGAACATGAACTCCGCTTTGCTGACGAACTCCTGCCTGCACATGAGGCACAGG